>CAXKWD010000002.1:206878478-208336848 GCA_964059195.1 Ectobius pallidus
TAGTTCATGTCTTCTACGAGAGATGGCAGCTTACGGCGTTAGTCAAATCGAAGCTTCCTTTTGCTGTTTTCTTCGAACCAACGGATTTTTACAGCATGAAATGAATTCATTTTAGTATGATGATATAATTAACACGAACAGAATTGATTTTGTTCTAAACTGGCTGAAAAGGCCCGGCGTTGCCCGGGCTTTGTATTTTGTAATTTGAAATTCACTTATGGAGGACTTTCGATTTTGAAACTCTAAGTCCTTACACAATATGTATGTAGAACTTAAAATGAAGAAAAAGACTGATCACTAGACTTCGGATTTTAGGTAAAAACCTATTTTAATCCTTAAGTGATATATGGACGAAAACTTGTATATGCTTGTTTCATAAGTGACTATGCCTAAAACTGATACATTTATAGGACCTAAAACAGCCTATTTTTACGTTAGAGCCTAATATTGCCTTATTTGCTTGTTTTTCCTCTGTAGTTCAATATAAGTTACTTTTTGTTATAAATTCTAGCATTTAATTCCAGTTCGTACTAAATTTTAGGCTCGGAATGTGCAGTACATGAAACATTTGTGACTTGGTAAAATAGTAAGAAATGTTTCATCTTCAGTAGAAAAATTCCTTGGAATTCCAAAGAAAATGTGTTGTTTTTCTCCCGACTCCCACATCCAGAAAAAAAAAGTAGTACTCTGAATCACTGAGGGATACAAGGGGTTGAATATGCTAGCGTGCGTAGCTCCTGGGCGCAGGGATTAGGTTTTCACTGTTATGGTAGTAATAGGTCTATATAATTCTGTGTACCATAGGCCTATTTCTGTGTTTTATCGTGATTGTTGAGTAATGGTGTCTTCAATAAATATAATATTCTGCATTGCAATTGAGATATTTCAGAAAATTGGCAACTTAACGATTTTATAAGAGACTATTTTACGATTTTTAGAACCTAATTTCCAATTTTTAGAGTCTATTTTAGGTACCTAAAACAGCATTTTTAGCGACCTAAAAGTCTGAAGTCTACTTATCACACTCGAACTATTCCGTCAGAAAACGCTAGATAGGCTATAGCTTTCCATCTACACACCATGCCTGGGAGGGATTTAAATAAGAAGAAACCGAAATTCCGGTTACATAAGATCGTATTGTCTTGACGGAAAATGGTATTTCTCACTCTCATGTTACCATACAACAATTTAGGGGCCAAAAAGAAAAGAAGTTCAATTTCACTTTCATACTTTCCTCCCCAAAAACTATTATATTTATGCTATTATATATACTTTTTTTACGATTACCTTCAAAACTCATGCCTTCCTTACAGCCGGTACTTTTTACTTAATACTGAGTAGACCCATATATTTACCGCATTACAAATCACAAACATCAAAACAGTATTTTCATGGCAGAGCATTTACACTATTTAAGCCACATTTCGTAACCGATATGCCACAATATATATATATATTATATATATATATTATATATATATATATATATATATATATATATATATTAGGGATGGGTCCTCGATACTTTCGATACCTCGATACTCTCGATACTTGCAGGGTATCGGCATCGAACGATACTTCACAAAACTCGCTCGATACTTTTTCGATACTTTTGTAATTCTGCAATTGAGAGAGAATGCTAGTATTTTTTAACAAGAGCTTGAAAGTGGACTGTTTAAAAACCAATTTTAGTTTTAATGTAGAGTTTAAAAATAATTATAGGCTACTGATGATTTTTGAATTTTGTCTCATTAAACTATGCAGGTTCTTAATTAATTTAGTTGGTATTACACAGTTTTCTCAAATTTTAATTTTTAATGTACCTATTTATTGAAACTGGAAATGTTGAAGGTATCGCATATCGAAGTATCGAGTATCGAGGAAAAAATCATGTATCGGTATCGAGTATCGAAAAAATATGGTATCGACCCATCCCTAATATATATATATTGGCATGTATTAAGAAAAGGCAAGCGAGGTCCGGGCTGTAGGGTGAATTTTTTAAACACCTCCCAGCCGCACTTCTGCAGGAGACTTGCTAGGAGGTGTTTAAACATCCACCCTACAGCCCGGACTTCGCTCCCAGTGATTTCCATCTTTTCCTACACCTCATGAAATGACAAAGAATGACAGAATGACAGAGAGGTGAAGGTGGTTGTCACACGGTGGTTCAAATACCTGGCTGCACACTTCTACGACACAGGTGTTCAAAAGTTGGTGCCACGGTAAGGTAAATGTTTCAATTTCGGTGGCGAATACCTTGAAAAATAGCTGATCACTGGCTGTGTCTGTTGCTATAACTATTTACTTGAAACTTTATTTTTTTAACGGACACAGGGAAACTTACTTTACGGACTCCTGGTAGAAAAGTGGAAGACTCCATAAACAGCAGTTTGGTCTTTACTGACAGGCAAACAGACATAAAATCTAAAAATTGCACTGATTTTATACACGATTAGGGTATGTAGATTAAAATGGTAGCAGGATGATTAAACATTGATTTGACTGGTGTGGTATTGAAGGTTGTCAAGGTAACCATTACAGTCGTGTCTCAACTTGCCAAGTTCGCCAACACCCTGCGGCCGCTACAAATATCCTAGTCCAACTTCTACTCCCTCAAGACATTGATATTGAAATTGTTGTAACCCACTTTATATGGAAATTGTATTTCCTTACAGGCATCTAGCAGGGTTGTGTTTACCCAATCACTGTGGGATCTAATCTAGCTTATGTTCCTGATCTGTAACGTATGCATAACAATATTAATGCTATTACCAGTATTTGGAAGGTAAAAGAAGCACTTTTAACGGTAGACGATATTAATTAAAAGGAGAAAATTATGCCACTGACTGTTGTAAAATTACAACAATCCAGGGTGACCAACTTTTATTTTTAGTTAAGAATAATTGCATATAATTATTAAATAGACTCAATCTCTCTATATATAAAAGGCTTTGTCCTGACTGACTTAATGACAAGAGAATCAACGTACAGCCTAAACTATAATAGGTAGAGACTTGGAATTTTGAGAGTACCTTCGTTTCATTATGTAAGTGCTCACTAAGAAAAGGTTTTGCAAAATTTTTATTTTAAATGCTAAAAATCACATTTTTTGAGAATACTTAATCCCTTGTTACATAGAATTATCAAATCCAAATCACACTTTACTTGACAACATATTGTTGCCAGTGGTCTCAGATGGATTTGGAAATAAATGAAACGGGAGTTTAACAAATTAGAAAAGCTATCAATATAATTCATGTTATAAATAAATATTAAGGAATGAAATCCACGAAAATAATGCAATCACATAACTTTCTCCACCCTGGACATAGAGAAAACAATACGAGGTATGATAATATGTATATTATTAGGCTATATCGCAGGTTTTTGGGGAGAGAAGAATAAAATTGGTATTGCATTTCTGTTTAATTTCATCCCCAAAACGGTTTTATGGTAACATGAGAGTGAGAAATAAATATTCCGCAAAGACAATACAATTTTATGTCACCGGAATTTCTGTTTCTTCTTATTTGAACCCCTACCAGGCTTGCTGTGTACTGTACAAGCGATGGGATGCAAAATTCTACATCCTCTATGAGCCATAAAAAGCTATGTCAAGCGTTTTCTGAGGGAATAGTTTGAGTGTGATAAGTTGTTCTTCCTATTTCAAATTATAGGCCTAAATACCTACATAAGTACCTAGAATTTAAAAATCGAAAGGCCTTCATAAGTTAATTTCCAATTACAAAATAAAAAACCCAGACGACGCCGGGCCTTTTAAGCTAGTCTGATATAAATTGAAAACGTTAAATTCATTAGGACTTTTAAACGCTAAATTTCTCACAGTGGTCGCAAATATGTCATACTTGTTGCTGAAAATCGTTGGAAAAGAAAATTAAAAAAACCCCTTTTTTCTAAAATAATTGAACTGCATATATTCCAAAGATTGTACATGATGATGTTCATATGATGTTTGCAAATAGGTAGAAAAAAGAATCACTCAAAAATATTGCCATTTGTGGAAATTATCACGGAAACTGTATTTTAGTGCACGAAACGTGGCTGCCATTTTGTAACCATAACTACCCATTACTGTAATAGTTTGATTAATTTTAAAAATATTATGCAATTATAGAAGCAGTCAATAAAGAGTATGCCAGATTGCAAGATTCATAGCTGAGGGGAAAATTGATGAAATTCACCTATTTCTCACCTATGAATTTCACAGGTGTATGTCCTCTCTTAATCTTAAAACATGACCTAGTATACATTTTGAATACCTAGATAACCAATAATCCATGTCTACTGCATAAGCAATTTGCTTTATGGAAATCAAAGTAAGAAACCACTCCCTGCACCTTTACAGTGAAGGCATGTCACACTTTTCAGTATGGAAGAAAGAGTTGAGGATTAAAAGATGATATGGGTGTGTGTCTTTTCACCCTTGTTCACTTTGAGATGGAGTAATCATTTCATGGGCGGAGACCTCAGCAAACCCTTCATCATCTTAAACCTTTAATTGACAGCAAGTAGTGGAGGAGATCCATTCTTAGCTTGTACCAAACATCACACCTCCAAGTAAACCCAAGAGCTGTGGTAAGAGGATGCTAATATCTTTGAAGTTTACACTTGTCGATCTGAAAAAAGTTACTTCTTTCTAATAAATATAATAATAACTAGGGCAAGGCATATGATGATTCTGCATCTTTTTTATATGAAGCTTAAAAGATAGCTCGAAAACATACACCGTATAAATATGTTTCAAGAAATAATTCATTAATTAAGGGCTATTTGTTTTTGCATTTTTCGTATTTGTCAAGAGATAGGTATATTTTTTGTCAATTTTTAGGTCATTTTCGGCATTTTAGGTCATTTTCGGAACTTTTAGGTCTTGTTTCAGAGTAGGTAAAGGGAGCTTTCCCATGTACAAATCTTTACTTTCAGCCAACAGACAATCGCTTTCATTTCAGAATCTCCACCAAGTGTTCATAGTTAATTTTAATTCAGGTTAATTGGAAACACCATAGCAGTTAGTCTTGTAGCAATAAATATTTGTTCTTTCTTTTTAATTGGCACATATTTGCTAGGGGCAATTTGATGGGCTTGCCAGTTCAGAAATAATTTATTTTTCTTTAAGGGTGTTCAAGTACTGTAATATAAATAAATAAATATATAATTATCTGCATATATTAGTATTATATTATCGAAAAAGGCGTATTTCTTAAATCTCTGACCAGGTCCCCTCTAAAGGTTAACAAGATATCTTAATAGATTTGATTCCACGAAGCACTTTCTTTTCAAGATTCACCTGTGTTAAACATCTGAAAGGCGTATTGGCGCAGGTAGAGTGAATAACTCTCCCTCCTCTATTTTCCATTAAGCGTGTCCCGAATCGCGTATAATTTTCATATAAAAGCTGATGTGAACATCGAGCCAGTAATTTCCTAATTTACAGCCCATTTTCCATATTGGTTTCAATGGCAACTCTCTTGTATAATGGTATGGGTAATACGATACACGGGAATTACCCTCCCTCTGCCATTAGTGACTTTCAGTCTTCCAAGGAATGAGCACGTGTCATATATCCCGTGTAGGGAGGCTACATTATTCTACAGGGTGGTCCATATGTCTTGTTACCCCCCCAAATAAATATCTTGTTATCCCTAATTCAGTGTTTCTGCAGCAGAGATGACTGACACAAGCTCTTAGTGAGCATTCACACCGAAGTAGCATAGCATGCGAATCGCACTACCTGGATTTAAGCTGCACGTCGAGTTGCATGGTTCACAGTTTTGCATTCATACCGAAGTAGCGAATGCGATCTGCAGTTTAACGTACATTATATATTTTCACTTGAACAATTGAGAAACCTATTTAAATGTAATTTACCTAAAGAGGATACAGTTTCAGCAATTTTAATCCAGGCTTTTTTCATACTAGTTTCTATTACCATATCGTATAGTCTACGCATGTACAAATTGTATGTTAAATAGCTCTCTTTTCAACAGTTTTCATGACATCTTTGCCATAATCTACCGCTACACAAGCGAATATGTGTTGGATTTTCTTAACAATTAGAACACAGCTGAAAAGGCAATTGTACGCATGCGTCATCCCGAGTAGCGTCGCATGAAATAAGTCCAGATCTATCTGAAGAAATGAATGTCGCACTCTGCGAGCTGCACTATTGCCACGCTACTTTGGTGTGAAGACTTGAACTTGTTTCTTTGGGATTTAAAATGAGCAACGTGCAGCGTGCATCCAGGTAGCACGTCGCAAGTGGCATGCTACTTCGGTGTGAATGCTCCCTTACAGTGTGGGAGAGCGCCTCATTGTCAGTGTTTGTCAGGTCTCTATTTCTTTGATGACCGATACAATCAACATTCCTATATCGCCATGTTACAGACATTTTTGCTCCAGAGCTCCAGAGAATGAATCTCTTGGAACGTTCCTGATTCCAACAGGATGGAGCACCGCCCCAGTATGCCATCATTGTCAGGGAATATTTAAATGAAGTGGATAGGACGCAGATCGGTACATCTTGGATTGGCCTCCCAGAAGCCCTGATCTCTCATCTTGTGACAGCGCCCTCTGGAGCATTATTAAGAAGAAAGTATCAAAACAACGATACCAAACAACAGAACAATTGAAGGAAGCTTTTAGGACTGCCTTTGAAACAACAATCAACAGTAGTAAAATATATCACAGGTCAAGGCGGCGCATCATTTTGTGCCACGAAAATAATGGTCATACTGACCTTCTGGATGCGTAAATATGGACCATCCTGGTTGACGTTGAATCCATACTACCTTATACTATATTATATACTATATATTATATTGTATTATTATAAATTTATGTAAAAGTATGGGGGTAACAAGATATATGGACCACCCTGTACAATAGGCGCGTCCATAAAGTAATGGGCCATTCTCATAGAAAATTAACCGTAAACGTAACGTAAACATAGAAGTTTGGGGCCATGTTTTTCAATGTGACCATTCACAATGCATCACGTAAACGTGAAACTTAAACGTAAAATTAAACGTAACGTAGAAGCTTGCAAACACCAAGCTTCTGCGTTACGTTTATGCGAAAAATAACGATACAACCAATCAGAGAACAGAAGAGGAGACGGAAGTGGAAGTAGCCAAGAAGTATTCTATGAATGATAAACTCGTCATTATGATAAATGGCATCCATTATATAAAGATGCGGCATTGAAGGAAAATATATGAACATTAGTTCCCCAAGAAATGAACTACAGCCCATGTAATATTCTGTTAATTTTCATATGTCTGCATACCCTTGTATGATTTAAATTTTTAATGGCCTACACATGTTTAATAGGAGCATGAAAGTATTTTCGTCTGCTTCAGCCATTTTATCAGCTGTTCACGTTGTCGTTTGTGATTGGTTGTTATCTACGTTTAAGTTTTCATTGCGAATGCTCAATGCCGTGCTAAAGTTTGCGTTTGAGTTTACGTTCTTACGTTTACGGTTAAGTTTCTATCTGAATGGCCCATAAGTTTCCCTGGGATCGCTTACAGAAACAAAACACAATTTCAAAGGAATATTTATTGCAACAAATACAACAAATATTCAGCTATTTTTCAACATATTCGCCACCAGAATTGAGACATTTGCCATACCGTGTGACCAACTTTTTAATGCTTTTGTCGTAGAAGTCTGCCGCCTGGGATTTGAACCATCTCTGCCTCTTTCTTTCTCTGTCATTTCTCGAGGTGTAGGAAAGGATGAATATCACTGAGAACGAGATTTGGGTTGTAGAGTGGATTTTTAAATACCTCCCAGCAAGTCTCCCGCAGAAGTTCGACTGAGATGAGTTTAAACATCCACCCTACAGCCCGGACCTCGCTCCCAGTGATATCCATCTTTTCCTACACCTCAATAAATGACAGAATGATAGAGAAGAGGAAGTGGTTGTCACACTGTGGTTCAAATTGCAAGCGGCGACGGTATAACAAACATTGTTAATTCCGGTGGAGAATTTGTTAAAAATTCCTGAACACTTGCTGTATATGTTGCAATAAATATTTCCATGAAATTGTGTTTTGTCTCTGTAAACGGTCGCAGGGAAAGTTACTTTCTGGATGGGCCTCGTACATTAGCCTATGCTTTAATGAAGTTATAGAGAGATTTGATTAAATGTTAACATATTTTCTTATGTTATTTGGTCTTAATTATTGTATTATATTATAAAAATATTACCATTTTTCAATTATTTGCACGAGAAATTATCTGCAAATGTATAATATCAGAAAACTCGTTGACGAGATTCTCCGAAATAAGATTAAAATGTGGCTAAGCGATCACAATTGCCAAAGGCAATATAAGCTACGTTGAACAGTTGGTCGTGCTCTTTTAATTAAATAACCTTTTAAAATAAACAGTGCAAAATATGTTGCACTAACATTGTTAAAGCCCGTATATACCATTCAAAAATAATTATACAACCTCCAGGTTTTTAACTGAGTAAATAATTGCTCCGACTATTCAATAGAATACTAGGTGAACAAAATAAATCATGAAAGAGAGTGAAAATTAAAAATAGTCAAAATAATATGTCTTAAGGGCCACTTTTATTATTTCTATTTTAGTTGGGAAATTTCATGAACCTATATAGTACAATACCTGAACAATGTTCACTTCTTGAATTCAGAATTCTTCACGAAAATATAATAATCTATATTCAAAGATTTTTTTCCTTGATATTAAAATAATTACCATCGTAATTATTAAGTTATTACGTAGCTTATTTTGCATGTTTTAACTGCATATGTCATATCACGTGTTTATAATGTTTAGGTTTACCAATGACCTCATGTAATGATTCATTCGTGTGCGTTTGCTATTTTTCGGTGATACACTTTTAGCTGATGTTCATTTTAGACGATTCTGACATTGTGTGACAACGGGCGATGAGTTAAGGATAGGCCTAGATCTGTATAAAATCATACATATGTTCTTGAAACTACCAGATGACCAAAGCTCGAGTCTATGGGCTGTAATTATTATATCGTACATATATTAAACAAGAGAGTCGAGAATTTTACAAATATACGCTCAAATTACATCTTAAAACAGTTAAATCCAAACAGTTTTTACAAAATGTTAAAGTAAGATATTCAAAATTACAAGAATAGAACTCTACAAATCTATCTATATAAAAACGAATGTATGTCTGTCTGTCCCACCATTCATCCGATCGCCCAGAAACTTTGGGAAGTAGTTGAGTAGGGCCTACACTCCCACGAAGATTTCTGGCATAGTAGGCTACATGTTTAATTTTAGCTTTCGTTCGCGGGTTACGAGTGAAAAACGGGATGAAAACGTGTATTTTTTGCGCTTTCGAAGCATCAGTTTTCAGTAATACATTTCAATTGTCAAATCAATGAACAGGTGGCTTTGTCTACTTTTGTCATTACCTTGGAAATAAAAGCATCACGATCGCTTGAATGTTGTAAGCCCACGCTGGTCGATTCATTTGTTTATAATGTCAAGGCACGCAGATATCTGAAATGTTCACCCTAGACGGAAGAATGATCATGAATATAGGCCTAAATGGGTAAACATTGTTCGATTTGGGCGAAACTCTCTATGCAGGGGTCTTCTGGGCCAGGGAACTCGAATCTGAGGTTATTTTTCCCATGCTGCGCTTTCTAATCGTGGAGTTCACTTCAAAGCCGGATTTATAGCTGTTTCATTAATTAGGCCTATCAATCCTTTAGTTCAGACCTATGAATGTTTCGCGTACAAAGTGTTAATAAATATAATATTTTAATTATTTTGCTCTTAATTGTCAATCTTTCGATTAATTATCGTGGGCGAAGCAGCGGGGAACTACTATAAGCTGTAAAAAGCTATATCTAGCGTTTTCTGAGGGAACAGTTTGAGTGTGATAAGTCGTTCTTCCTCATTTCAAATTCTAAATACCTATATAAAGACCTAGAGTTTGAAAATCGAAAGTCCTTCACAATTTATTTTCTAATTTAGAAAATACAAACCCGAGCGACGCCGGGCCTTTTAAGCTAGTAGGCCTATGTTTATATCTAGAACTAGAAATAGTTGGAATCATAAGATGAAACAAATAGAAGACAAAAACGATTGTAATAGCCTATTTAATCTATCTGTATATATAAAAATGAATGTAAGTTATGTCTATTTGTCCTTTATCCATTACTAAACCATTCAACCGATCGCCATGAAACTTTGGGAAGTTGTTGAGTACATTCCCGGGAAGGTTTCTGGCATATTACATTTTTAATTTCAGCTTTCGTAAGCGAGTTATGAGTGAAAACGGGAATGAGACGTGCAATTTTCAGCACTGCCTTCTAAACTGTATTATTCTCGAGACGGCGGTGCATTTCAGTTGTCAAATCAATTGCAGAAGGCTTTGTATATTTTTGTCATATCTTGGGGAAAAAAAGCATCGCGATCGCTATGGAGGGCAATGGATATCGCAAGTTATTGTAAACGCCAGAGAAGTTTATAATAAGGTAATATTAAATAATTATTTAAGATGGAATATGCTTCTTATGAAAGATGGTTTACAGAAAATTCCGGGGAAGTTGCTTAGTTCGTGGTCCTGGCTACAACATTTCTATATGTAATCGTAATTAAAATCTCTTATGTAGGGTCGTTAAATCTGCCTGAAATGTAACGGAATTATAATTCTGGACAAATGACCGTGAGAAACCACGGCCTCAATGGCTTATCCCATTTTTCATCTATATAAATAAAAACGAATAAGTTATATGTCTGTCTGTCACATAGTACATTTACACACTTTTTTCATCGTGAGTTTAATCGATTTCAATTCTCATAATCTTTCGAATACTGAATTTTTCCATTTATTTATTTATTATTATTTTTTGCGAATTTGCGAGCATCGTCGACAGTTATGCCCCCCAAACGGAAATCGATTGGTCGATCTACATCTCAAGCACAAAATAAAAAGGCATTACGAGCTTCAGAAACAGACGAGCAACGGGAAGCAAGATTAGAAGCTGATCGAATACAAACTGCTCAAGCCCGTTCTTTCCAAACGAACGCTTTTGCGCTTTCGAAGCATCAGTTTTCAGTAATATATTTCAGTTGTCAAATCAATTGCAGATGGCTTTCCTACTTTCGTCATATCTTGGAAATAAAAGCATCGCGATTGTTTGAATTTTGTAAGCCCACTCTGGCCGATTCATTTGTTTATAATGTCAAGGCACGCAGACAGATGAAATTTTCACCCTAGACGGAAGAAGAATAATTAATATAGCCTAAATGGGCAAACATTGTTCGATTTGGACGAAACTCATTATGCAGGGTTTTTTGGGCCAGGGAACTCGAGTCTGAGGTTCTTTTCCCCATGCTGCGCTTTCTAATCGTGGAATTCACTTCAAAGCCGAATTTAGGCCTAGGGCCTATAGCTGTTTCATTAATTAGGCCTATCAATCGTTTAGTTTAGACCTATGAATGTTTCGTGTGCAAAGTGTTAATAAATATAATAGTTTAATTATTTTGCTCTTAATTGTTAATCTTTCGATTAATTATCTTGGGCGAAGCCGCGGGGATCTGCTATAGCCTAAGCTATAATAAGCTATAGCCTATCTAGCGTTTTCTGAGGGAATAGTTTGGGTGTGATAAGACGTTCTTCCCCATTTCAAATTCTAAATACGTATATAAAGACCTTAAAGACCTAGCGTTTGAAAATCGAAAGTCCTTCATAAGTTTTTTCGCATTTACAAAATACAAAACCCGAGCGACGCCGGGCCTTTTCAGCTAGTTATTAATATTAACACACTTTAATTTTGTTTGGTCTTTCAATGTTTCAGTCCAATTTATTCTATTTTTTGTTGTAAATGCTATTTTTAACCACTGGTTAATACTAAAGAATTATTTTTATTTACATGTACTCATAAATTTATAACTTTTTCGTGTATAGCATACTGTGCAGTGATATGTAATTATATTTATATTAATCTACTGTATCCCCTAAACACGAGCGTTGCTCATATAGGGGAATGTTTGGTTTCAGTTGTTTTTACTTGTATTAAATATGTAATAATGATAATATTGTAATGTAAGTAAGTAATGTTAATAAATGCAATGTTAATAATAATAATAATAATAATAATAATAATAATAAATTACATATAACCTGAAGTGGACCTGCATTTTATTTCTACATTACAAAACATTACGTCTCTCCTTGTACTTTTGATAATATTCTAATGAAATAATTTTTTATCGGATTTTATGGTAATTAATCAATAGCCTAATGTAAACTTATAACTAAGGCCCGGATTTTTAGGTCTATATAAACCCTGTTTTAGTTTTTTTAAACATATTAAAATAGTTTTCAGATTTTTTACCACTTTGAGATGATTTTTAAGTGTTCACTTTAATAACTACAGTAAACACATTAGAAAAATATGTTAATTCATCTTATTTTCACTTAAATTTCCATGGCTCTGAACCACAAAACTTTAGGATCACTTTTTGCTAAGTTTTAGAACTACCTCTGTTATTTCCACCTCCACCACAAACTCAACAAGAACGTTTTATCATAGCTAATCCCACGAGAAGTTACGAGATTATCGATAGATTCGCGACTGCGCAGCAGGAGCGAATTTATCTTATGAAACTCGTAACCTCGAGTTGGATTTATTAAGACTATTTCACGAATAAAATGTAATAGATTACATGAATAATAATTACTTTCTTCTTGTTAGTTTAAAATGAAATCATTAATATTGTCAGTTGTCAGATCACGGCATACTAAATAAATGAACAGTCTCCATAATGGAATACTAATCAATGCTACCAACGTATATTGACAAAATACCGTAGTGAACCACTACCAACGTATATTGATAAAATGCCGTAGTTAACCTAAAAATCAAGATACGAAATAAAGACACATTTTAATTCAAGAACGTAATTTTAATAACTTATATGAGCAATCTGTTGCATTTCAGTTTCTTTAGTCAATTCGTACTTACGTTCCTCACAAAACTTTTGGAACTGAATCCATATGCATTTTCTATTTCTTTCGGTATTTTGTGGCCTAGCTTCCTTTATAATAATGTCAATTTCGTCAACAGATGCATTACCAAACTTGAGGCTGCCATTTCTGTTTTCAATTTAGCGCCGACAATGGATGACGTAATTTAGTATCACTGCATACCTATACTGTTACAGTTCAGTAACGAACAGCGTGTTTTACCCGATAAAATGCTCTCCTCGCGATTCCTACAAGAATATTGTAAGATAAACGGCCGTAATTGGTCTATATCCGAGGATTTGCTAAACGTTATTGGTCAATATCAAACACGCGGCATATGAGTGGAATAGTCGTATTAAATATATTTTTATTATATTCCGCCTTTACCCTTACCATATAATACACAACTTATTTGAAGATGCATTTCGGCGTATGCTGCGCCATCTTCAGTTCATATAAGATGTAATGAACACCACAATTCTTCTGAAATAATGTTGTTTATAAAATTTGTTATTTGGTAACCTAGGTCATCGTTGTAGTCAAGTCAAATAAATGATTTTGGTCAATTATGTTTTCATTAAGGATGTTACTCCTATTCTTATAAATTTGAAAGTTTTCCAATGTATTTAGTCTAACACCCTTATCACATGTAGGACTTCCATGGTGTTATTTAAGTTGTCCAATCTATGACCACTATCAAGCAGGTGTTTAGCATACGCTGAGCGTAATCTGCCATATTTAAAGTCAGAAACATGTTCACTGAATCTTTGCTTGAATTTTCTTCCAGTTTGTCCCACATATACCTTTTTGCAATCAATACACGTCAATTTGTAAACACCACTTTCTTTCTTTTTTTAGTCGTATTAAGTTTTATGTAATTTTGAATCACAGATTTTACAAGGAAAATAATTTCCGGTCCCTTATGCTTAGAATAGTAGGCCTAATATTTTGAACTGTAAATGATTAATACTAGAGTGATAGGGAAAAATCGAATAAGTCAAAGTACCAAAGTTTCAGGAAAGACAAAAACAATTTATTTCCATTGTTACACTATTTAAATTAACCCACTCAGATATTTTTACGTAGTATAATATACTGTGTAAAAATATCTGGTGGACTGAACTAAATATTGTACCAATGCTGTGGAAATAAATTGTTATTTGTGTCTCATGAAACTTTGGTATTTTGACTTATTCGCTTTTTCCCTACTCGCCCGCTTCGTGAGACATCGGGTATACTCGGCGATGTTCGTCTCTCGCAGTGTAAACTTTCATGACGACTACAAAATTAGTAAAACCGTTTCTTTATTAAGTGCCAGTATGGTACTTTATGAGATTGTGTGGTGGACGAAAAAATGTCTGTCCGTCTGTCTGTCCGTGTGTCTGTACGCACCATAACTCAAATACGCTTTTTCGGATTTTCATGAAACTTGGAAAACACATTTATAATGTCCATGGGAAGAACCCTATTGATATTGAACCAAATCGGTTCACCGGTACCGGAGTAATGCCCAATTTAGTGCCTATTTTAATAGATTCTCAATAGATCACTCAAATACGCTGTATCGGATTTCCATGAAACTTGGTATACCCATTTATGACGTCCATAAGAAGTGGCTTATTGAATTTGAACCTAATCTGTTGACCGGTACCGGAGTAAAACCCAATTTAGTGTATATTTTAAAGACGCGGTAACTCAAATACGCTTTACCGGATTTTTATGAAACTTGGTATATACATTTATAATGTCCATGGGAAGACGTCTATTCATAATGGATAAAATCGGTTGACCTGTTTCGGAGTAATGCTCAATTTAGTGTCTATTTTATGGTAATATACGTATTCGAAAGAATTTATAAAAAAAATTAAAATCAGTTATCTTGACAACATAGCCTATTGTTTTACTGTGATCGTATAAGGCCTTGGAAATTAAAATACAGGTAGCTATGACAAAAAACATATTGATTTACATGCGCTTATCCAACTAGACCGTTAAAATGACCCAGGTGGCCGAGATGGTAGACCTTTCTTCTTCCGTAAGCCCTGCTTAATGAATAAATCTGGAGCTTAACTTGGAAATCAATTTAAAAAAAAAACACATTCTGCATATCATAATTGCAGTCATAACTGATTAAAAAAAACATGCTGGCACTTTGTTACATCAGTTTACCTGATTTTATTGTATAAGGCCTAAGTGAAATGAACACAATGAACAAATATTCTAATTTTATTTTTACTTACAATTTTCATAGCTCTGAACCACAAACATTTTTAATACACTGCCAGTGTAAATTTCTTTAAAATCCTGGAGTCAATTAATAATGGCGGGTGAAGCCGCGGGCATCAGGTTTAATATATTGATAGTTTAATCCTCGAAGTATCGCGGACAGTAAAAATCCAAATCATTCACTCCTTCTCTAGAAAAATTATATAATTTCTGAAAATTACACTGGATTTATCAAATAAAATTCACATCACATTCATCTGTCAACAAACAGTTGAGAAACGAAACGTATTATCCACCGCCGTCTCGAGAATTACGCACGAGAATTATACAGTTTAGAAGGCAGTGGTTCACAGTTATCTTTGGAACTGCATAATCGAATCTGAGATCGTTTTCCCAGGTGGCGATTTCTAATCGTGGAATTTTAGCTGTTTCATTAATTATTAATGGTTTAGTTTAAGAATGATTCGTGTGCAAGTGTTAATAAATATAATGCTTTAATAATTATTATACTATTAATTTTTAATTTTTCAATTAATTATCATGGGCGAAGCCGCGGGCACCTCCTAGTATTGTAACAATGCTGTGAAAATAAATTGTTATTTGTGTCTCATGACACTTCGGTATTTTGACTTATTCGCTTTTTCCCTATCACTCTAGATCATCGTTTCTCAACCTTTTTGAACCCGAGGACCTCTAAAATGTCTAAATTTGTTTACGGACCCCTAATTTGACATCCCATTTTAAAAAGTAGGCTATATGTAGGCCTATATTCTTAATATTTAGGGTATAATTATAGGTTATTATAATGAAATAATTCTAAATACATTTTTTAATTCTACGGAAACACAGTTATTGCATTGGAAGTAAACTATTGCAGGGGTGCCCACCCCCCCCCAAACTTCATGACTCACCCCCCCCCCAAACTTCATGATCAACCCCCCCCCCCAAACTTCATTGCTCACCCCCCCAAAACTTCATTGCTCACCCCCCAACCTGATTGGCTGTCGACAAGGGCGGCCATATTATATTTTCTAGGGGGGGGAATTTTTTTAATAAATTTTATTTTTTGTCGCTTTAACGTCTTGGGCCACTTTGTAACATTATATTAATAACATAATAATATAAGTGCAACAATGATGTAGCCAGAAAATAATTGTGGCGAGGGTCGAAAGTGCCGGAGGGGTTTGGAATACCCAGCAAAAAGAGGGTTGTGGGTCAATCCCCAGAAAATTTTTAAATATTGAACAAATGAAAATCACATTTTACGCTATTTTAGCACAGAAAAACTAGTTAGGAAATTTGTTTACCATACTCGAAGAGCCAATGTAAATAAGAAATCATTACCTAAGTGGGAGGTCCACCCCCGGAAAATTTTTAAATACTGAACTAATGAAAATCACATTTTACGCTATTTAGTACTCAAAAACTACAGTAGTTAGGAAATTTGTTTACCATACTCTAAGACATGCCAATGTAAATAAGAAATCATTACCTAAGTGGGGGGTCCATCCCGGGAAAATTTGTAAATATTGAACTACTGAAAATCACATTTTACGCTATTTTAGCACTCAAAAACTAGTTAGGAAATTTGTTTACCATACTCTAAGAGATGTCAATGTAAACAAGAAAATGTTACCTAAGTCAGGTGTCCACCCCCGGGAAATTTTTAAATGTCGAACTAATGAAAATCACATTTTACGCTATTTTAGCATTGAAAAACTAGTTAGCAAATTTGTTTACTATACTCTAAGACATGGCAACTTAAACAAGAAATTGTTACCTAAGTTATAAAATACTTATTACTATTTATAAGAAAAGTTGAATAACACATGGAACAGTGGACATAATAGGCCTATTCATTATGTTATGAAAAGAAAATAACTGCTATATCATATTTGACACACCAACAAATCTTGTTTAATTAAATAAATATTTAAAACAAATACAAATATAGAATTAGGTTTTGACTTTTGGGGGTCCAAACCCCCTGGACCCCCCTTTCCTAATCCACTGTGGATTCTGCTTCCATGTTGTCAATTTGGTAAAACTTCTGCAAACTTTTTATGTCTTAACTGGCTTTCAAATAATTGTCTTAAAAGAAAAACACCTGACTATAATAATTATTAATGTACATTTTTTTCCTTGCGCCCCCCCCCTCCCGCCCCCGGGTATGGGCGACCATGGCTGTCGAAATTCTTCATCTTTATCTTTATAAAGAAGAGACCTTTTGAAGTTATAGAACTTTACCGTTTTTATTTTTAACATATTTTTGCTAATTTGGCAACAATTTTCAACCCCCCCCCAGAAAATCCATAAAACGATAATATTTTGCCCCCCCCCCCCAGAAATTTCAATGACGCAGTCTGCGTCTTAACCCCCCCCCCCTGTGGGCACCCCTGACTATTGACAGTAAAATTATATTTTGAACAGATTTTCATATTTATTACCAGTTTCATAATATAATTAGGAATTATAACACAGATTTACCAGTACCAGACACTCAGGCACCTCTAACAATAAAACACTTGTTAAGAGAGCGCCTCTAATAAAAAAATTCCGACAAAGTTTAATTTTTCAGGGTTTTGAATGAAAGAGGAAACCATAGACGTCAGTGCATCAAGGGTTACAAACTGTGGTTCGTAACTGCAAAAGTAAGGAAACTAGCAATAGGACCTGTATTTTAGAAGATTTTAAAAACTTTGACATCTAGTGTCCATTTTATGTGAAAAATTTTTACTTCTTTACTTGCTTTATGATATTTTTTAATTATGTCCGCGGACCATAGGTTGAGAAACGCTGCTCTAGATTATAGGTACACGATAAAATTAGTAGTCTACACCTTTTCAACCTCAATTTCGGAAAATGTAATTTCAATTTCGGAAAAAGTAATTCCAATTTCGGAAAAAGTAATTTGAATTTCGGAAAAGGTAATTTCAATTTCGGAAAAAGTAACTTCAATTTCGGAAATACGAGGGCTATGAAGAGGGTATAGTCAAGTTGGTACCACGCTAGGACAAATGACTCAATCGGAGCGAGATTATGTAGAGAAGTAGCTAGAAGGTGTACCTAAGAGTTCCAAATAAAACAGTTTTGATTTTCACTGTGGTTTTCATTTTATGCCCCATCGAATGTTTTAAAAAATAGCCCTCGTATTTCCGAAATTGAAGTTACTTTTTCCGAAATTGAGATTACTTTTTCCGAAATTGAAATTACCTTTTCCGAATTTGAAATTACTTTTTCCGAAATTGAAATTACTTTTTCCGAAATTGAGGTTGAAATGGTGTAGTTGGAATAATAGTATTTGTAGTGGTTAAAATGAAGGAAATGGATAATTATTAATTTTGTACGACAGTGACATCTGGTGATATCCTGAATAATCGCTAAAACGTGCTAGCACCTTTTGGGATTGCCCTTAACGGACTCAGCCCGTAAAATAAAACTTTACATAGACGGAGACTCTGTTAAACAAAGTTTACGAGCCAAAATAACATAAAAGTAATTACATTGCTCAATAAAACCAAGAGTGTTTCTATCCTGATACCTACGATAATGTTTCTCATCCCTTTACCATGCATGCTATCGTGGTGGAAACACGAATCTCCTTTACCCAGTGACGGTAATCTATTTATCATAACCAGGGCCCGGATTCTGATGACCTAAAATTGTTTGAAAAATGACCTATAAAATGACCCTATAATTTTAAAGAAAATGACTTAATAATCATAAAAAAATGGCCTAAAAACTTATTATTCTACACACGAGGTTATAGACTAATTTGTACATAATTGTAAAAACTGTAAATAACGTAAATTTTCTGTTCTCACGGAAACTTATACTGGCACTGAGGTACTGGCGAGCAGGGTTGCCAGATCAGAAACGTAGATCGGTCGTACCAATATTCGAAAATAGTCGTATTCTAGTCAAAACTGTCGTATACTTTGTAATTTTTCAGTGTAATGAACGTATTGCGTTAATAATAATAATAATAATAATAATAATAATAATAATAATTCATAATCGGAATTTTACACCTTACATAAATGTCATGCAATTGTTAATAAATCATCTTATTGGTAAATGATTAGACGTGTTTCATTATCTTCCGATGTGGTAAATTTGATAATATACAATAAAATTAAATAAACAGTAGTTGCCACAGTGTTGTAATTATTGCAAAAGGAAAAGGACTGCTTTCCATTCATATTGATTTTTAGTTACATGCTTACAAAGAAACCCATGAATAAACAAGCTGTATTTTATATATATATATCAAAATTTAAAACTCTACAGTAAACTGGTTAAAAAATATATGTTAAAAATAGTCGTACAAATAGGCGTACGACTCGTTCTTGCGTCGTACGTCGTACAAATGTATGAAATAGTCGTATGTGTACGACTATAGTCGTACGTATGGCAACCCTGCTGGCGAGTCAAAATTCGGCATTTCCTTTTGTGGTCTGCCGGATTATATTGTCGTTTATTGAGGGTTACAGTAGTTTGCACTCTCAAATCCAAGCAGGTGGCAGACTCTGGTGCCAAGTCAATCTAATAAAAATAGTAATATAATACTAAATTTTGGCGTTTCTTTGATTCTCATTTCCGACTGAGACATGACTACACTTTCAAACAGAATTTTTTCTTCTTGCGTTAAACCAGGTATGGGCAACCTTCGGAAAGATTTGGGCTAAACTTTACGATATTTATGAAGTAGCGGGCCGTAGATAATAGGTAGTTGTGAAAAAGTAATCATGATACGGTTTTTTATATTTATAAAGTATAATACTAAAGTTACATGAATGAGAACAATATCGAACTGATTAGGCATTTACTTACAATTAGCAGAAATTCATGAAAAACTTGAGCTTGAACTTTAAAAACAAGATAAATAATGTTGGCATCAATCCCATTAGGCCACTAATATACAAGCGCAGAGTGTTTTCCAAATTTTCATCTGTAAGTCTGGTTCGATACTTTGATTTAGGCCTATTGAAGCATTTTCTAGCGCTGACCGGAAGGAACACCCTCGTAGTTCAGGCTTTTGTTTCCCCCTCTCACTCTCTTGTTGGCGAGAACCGAAAATATTTACTTTTTTCGAGGGCGATTTTAAAATGTTCCGCGGGCCGGGCGTTGTCCATATATGCTTTAATGTTCCGCGGGCCGGATCAAAAGTCGGGACGGGCCACATCCGGCCCGCGGGCCGGGCGTTACCCATATATGCGTTAAACAAACAACACTTCAAAGACAGCACCGCTAGCGACGAAAAAAAGTTAATGCACTCAGTGTAAATAAATGAAAATGACTTAATAAGGAAGAAAATGACACGAAAATGACAAAATAATGACCTAAAATTGAAATAAATGCCCTAAAAATTTAAAATGGCATGAAATGACAAAAAATGACCTAATAAAAATGCATTTCTACAATCTACACCTTTTCAACCTCAATTTCGGAAAAAGTATTTCCAATTTCGGAAAAAGTAATTTCAATTTCGGAAAAGGCAATTTCAATTTCGGAAAAAGTAACTTCAATTTCGGAAATAAGAGGGCTATGAAGAGGGCATAGTAAAGTTGGTACCACGCTAGGGCAAATAACTCAATCGGAGCGAGATTATGTAGAGAAGTAGCTAGAAGGTGTACCTAAATGTTCCAAATAAAACAGTATTGATTTTCACTGTGGTTTTCACTTTAAGCCCCATCGAATGTTTTAAAAAATAGCTCTCGTATTTCCGCAATTGAAGTTACTTTTTCCGAAATTGAGATTACTTTTTCCGAAATTGAAATTGCTTTTTCCGAATTTGAAATTACTTTTTCCGAAATTGACATTACTTTTTCCGCCTCTAGATCCGCAGGGCGCGGGATCAAACCCGGCCGCGGTCGATGGATTTTTCAGGACGTAAAAATCCTGGACACGGAGTCCTCCGGGAGGGACTTTAAGCTGGGGGTCCCGTGTCGTAGATTTACGGCACGTAAAAGACCTCCAAGCTAAATTAGAGCCTCTGGACAAAATTTATCGGCCCTTTCACGTCCAAGAAATACTTAGTTTCCAGAGGGGGGTTGCGAGGCGATGGGCTTACCACCTGTCCCTCTACCCTCTCTCGGAAAATAAGCATATCAAAATTAGTATAGGTAATGAAACCTCCATTGGAGGCCCCTTCGCCCCACCACAGATAGACTGCAATACATTGAACTGGCACGATGCAGTCGCATATGGATGCTTATGGGTGTATTTTTCTTTCACTATTCCACATCTAGTAATGGGGTATGATGTGGCGTAAGTGGTTAAAGCACTGCGCTACATACCGGAAGGTCGTGGGTTTGATTCCCAAAGAGATCAGTGGGATTATTCCATTGGCCTAATCCTTCTTGTGGCACTATGGCCCTGGGATCGACTCAGCCTCCAATATAATTGAGTACCAGTAATATTCCTGGGGATAAAAGCGGCCGGTGCCTTTGGCTGACAACCCTACTACCGTCCTGTACCGATGTCTAAATCTGGGAGCCTCAACCTCCCGGAAATCCTACGGGTCTGTATATTGTGATTGGCTCTCTCGAGGTCAGCCAATCAGTGGTCGAGCTATCACAAACATTAGAATCAGTAACTTGAGCGTACAAGCTCAATGTATCGCTTTCTGTCAGTACAGATTAGTCATAGGAGAGAGGTTCCATCTGGTGCTGTGAGGTGAACTCTTAGCTCAGTTGGTAAAGCATTGGCATGGATAGCCAAAGGTCCTGGGTTCAAATCCCAGTGTCAAAGGAATTTTTCTCCTACAATATTATCAACAAATTGTAATTTACATGAACGATTCCACTCATACGCCGCGTGTTTGATATTGACCAATAACGTTAAGCAATTCTTCGGATATAGACCAATCACGGCCGTTTATCTTACAATACTTTTGTAGGAATCGCGAGGACGCAGTTTTATCGGGATAAAATCGTATGCTCGTTACTGGGCATGTAAGTATCAGTGTGCAGTGATTGCTGCCACTAAGCGGCACGAAAACATATTATTTTATACAAGATAACTTGTTTGGAAATTGAAATAATAGAATAATGTACTTTGATTAAAACACAATTTCGATTCGGTGCAAGCCAGTTCTTGTGCTTTTATTCTGTTAGCTTACCTGAATGAAGTTAACTATGTCTTATAAGCACTATTGGCAGCACTGTCACAACATCCATGGATGATTGATTCATAATATGCCGTGATCTCGTAACTTTTATTTTTATTTTTATACAACAAAGCATGACAGTAATTATTATTTGTATAATCCGCTACATTTGTTAGCCCTATTCATGGAATAATCTTAAATCCAACTCGAGTTGACGAGTTGCATCAGATAAATTCGCTCCTGCTGCGCAGTCGCGAATCTATCGATAAACTCGTCAACTCTCGTGGATTACCTATGATAAAAAAAGAGACTCTGTTTTAATTATTCCTTTGTTTAACGCTCGGAATTGTATTGGGGAAGGCAAAAGAAGACATTTTTGTTTAAGCACTATCTCGTATAATACATGCTAACAAAAAAGTTTCAATTTCCTTTAGGAAATTATGTTTCAGAGCGGCTCCAAAATCAGCGAGGCAAATAAATATTTACGTTCATTCCCATTATCTGATGGGTGCCGAAAGATCACTCATTCCGATTAATGGAAATCAAAGATAAGCCTTTTTCACTCAAAATAAAATCTACTGAATTACTATGACTATTCAACTCATACGCCGCGTGTTTGTTATTTACCAATAACATTTAGCAATTTCTCGAATATGTTGTTAGACCAATCACGGCCGTTTATCTTGCAATATTCTTCTAGGAATCGCGTGGATGGTGTTTTATCGTGATAAAACCGTCTGCTCGTTACTGGACACGCAAGTATCAGTGTGCAGTGATTAATAGTCAGATGCTGCCACTAAGCGGCACCAAAACAGATTATTTTATACAACATAACTTGTTCGGAAATTGAAATAATAGAAATGTACATTGATTAAAAACACAATTTCGATTCTGTGCAAGCCGGTTCGTGTGCTTTAATTCTCTTCTGCTGTTAGCTTACCTGAACGAAGTTAACTATGTCTTATATGCACCATTGGTAGCTCTGATTACACCATGGTAGATCGAATCGATTCATGGATGGTTGATTTACGGTATGCCGTGATCTCACAACTGTTAGTTTTGTTTTTATACAACAAAGCACGAAAGTAATTATTATTTATATAGCCTAATCCGTTACATTTTTATTCATGGAATAGTCTTACAATAATAAATCCAACTCGAGTTTCATAAGATGAATCTTTCTATGAACTCGTCAACTCTCGTGGGATTACCTATGAATAACTCAACTATAATTATAAAAACTTAAATCAATGAACGCCTGGTTTTTCAAAAAGGATTAGAACGAAGCTTCCAGTTTTTATTAAACTCTGGATTCACTAATAATTATTTACGGAACAAGTAGTCAGTTTACGAGCCCATAAGGGTTGAAAATCTCTGGGTGCGCAAGTTCGGCTAGGAGATGTTTCAATATCCACCCTATAGCCCGGACTTCGCTCCCAGTGATTTCCATTTTTCCAACACCTAAAAAAATGACAGAGAAGCGGAGATGGTTGTCACACAATGGTTCAAATCCCAGGCGGCAGACTTCTACGACACAAGTGTTTAAAAGTTGGTCCCACGGTATGACACCAATGACTCAATTCCTGTGGCGAATATGTTGAGAAAAAAAAAGAGTGCGTGGAACGCCACGCGACAGAAGTAAAACTTATTTAATTTTTTAATTTTTTCAATTTTTTACTATTGGATGTTTTCAATTTTGCATTATTGGACTTTTTAATATCGGGTTTTTGGAGTTTTTTAATTTTGGACTTTTTAATTTTGGACTTTTTAATTTTGGATCTTTGAATTTTTAATTTTGGATTATTTAAATTTTCGATCTTTAAAGTGTTTATTTTTTTATTTTAAAATTTTTTATTTTTAAATTTTAAATTTTATTATTTATTAAATGTTGGATTTTTGGATGTTATAATTTTTAATTTTGTTTTTTTTAATTTTGGTGATTTGTATTTTTTAATTTTGGATTTGCGCGGTAATGAACCTCCGGGTTCCATAAAATAGATATATAATATACCTTTAGATTGCTTAGGAATTGTCTATTGCCATTGAGGAAGTAAGGTCTGAAAAATTTCCTTTGATTACTCCTAATCATTGAGTTGATTGTTTTCTGTGCAGTCCGCACCGAAACAAGTAAGTAATTTCGTTCTTTTTTTAGTGTGACTAAAAAAAGAACGAAATTACTTACTTGTTTCGGTGCGGACTGCACAGAAAACAATCAACTCAATGATTAGGAGTAATCAAAGGAAATTTTTCAGACCTTACTTCCTCAATGGCAATAGACAATTCCTTAAAAAATGTAAATAGTCTGTACATAGGACTATCTATAGTATTAAGACTGTAAATAAGGGTAGTTATACAAAAATGTAAATAGTCTGCAAATAGGACTAACTAATAATAAGCAACCTTAAATGTATAGCCTATCGGAATTTACGAAATACAGAAAGCAAATTTTATCAAACCATATAAATGTAGGGACAAGAGCCCAAATTGGGGCTCAAACCCTTGGAATAAAAGGGATATTTCCCTCGAAAATTAATGCCTTGCTTGCCTTAGTGTGACTGATTTCGTGACGGTTTTAGTGTGACTGATTTTCCCGATATACCCTCTACCGCAACTAAAGAAGTTTTACTTCAAAAACAAATACTATATAACAAATTAATATTTGCATGAAATTGTGTTTTGTTTGTATAAAAGGTCCTGGGGAAACTTACTTTGTGGACGGCCTTTGGCAAATCTGTCACCGAGTTTAGTAATCTATTGGTGTGCAGATAATTTAATTCTCATCAAAATATCTGAAAAATGCATTTTCCAGTGGCTATCCCCATAGGATTTAGTGGTACATATTGCCTTAGGCAATTTGTGTTCTCTGTACCATGTAATAGCCGTATTCCGGAGAATTCCGACATCGAGTTTTGTAATCTATAGGTCTGCAGATAATTTCTCGTCAAAACATTTGAAAAGTTATTATATTTTTCTCATATAACATAATAATTTAGATCAAATAATATAAAGTGTTGTAATATTTAAACATATTACTTTATAATTTACGCAACTTTCACTACTTGCGATAGGCGGCCGACAGCAAAATAAAGAAAACATGATGACACTACGTTTCGTAAATCTTTCATGAATGTGATTCTTAATTAGAACATTTTAACGTATTTTTCCGTTTCATACCCCTAGCTTCCGAATACAGTATATGAATCTTATAGGACCTAAAAAGAGCTAAATCGTATTAAAGGGGGCTAAAGAGAACTTTTGCTGAAAAAATAGGAGCTAAACAGGACTTTTGCTGAAAAACTGGGGAGTAGAGAGGACTTATTTTTTCAGAATAAACGATATTTAGAAAGATTTTCGCATTAATGCAAAGGTAAATAAATAACTTATGTGAAATTAAGCATTTTAAGAACAGACATAAAAATAAAATCAGGTAAACTGATACAACAAAGTGCCAGATGGAGTAACTAGGTCGTATTTCACATGCTTCTGATGTAGAATAAGAGGGACAACTTAAGTGTGTGAGTATGCTATATGAAAAGTCTGTAAATAATCCTTTCCGCTGATAAGTTATCCATACCTGTAGGCTTTGTATTAGTTGAGAAATAGGGATGTTTATCATAGGCCCTAAGCATGGGATGGAACATTTTGAGTCCTATGCTCTCAGTATATTATGTCCCGGGTTCTAGGGGAGGAAAGTATGAAAGTGATACTGCATTTCTCTTTTATTTCAGCTCCGAAACGATTGTATAGTAACATGAGAATGAGAAATAAAATTTTCCGTCAAGTCAGTACAATCTTATGTAATTTGTGTTTCTTCTTATTTCAACCCTCCCAAGCATGATGTGTAGAAGCAACGGAATGCAGCATTCCACATCCTCTATGAGCCATAAAAAGCTATATCCAACGTTTTCTGATGGAATAGTTTGAGTGTGATAAATCTTTTTCTTCATTTCAAGTTCTACATACATAAAGTCCTTCATAAGTTAATTTCAAATTAAAAAATACAAAGCCCGGGCGACGCCGGGCCTTTTCAGCTAGTTATTATATAAATTACGATTAAACACAATGTGTACACTCAAAAGTTTTCGTCATTTGCGTAGTATGAGAGTGGTAACACTATCTTTGCAGTCAATGATGTGATAAGCATTGCATGTTAAACCACACAGTTTGCATATGCACTGATCGGTGGCGTCGTGAAATCGGCTTTGATTACATATGCGGAGGTGAAATCCATGGGCCGCTACTCTTGTGTAAAGGTAATTATTGAGTCTATTAAAATATTATAATTAGACTTCGGACTTTTAGGTCGCTAAAAATGCTGTTTTAGGCACCTAAAATAGGCTCTAAAAATTGGAAAATAGGTTCTAAAAATCGTAAAATAGTCTTTTATAAAATCGTTAAGTTGCCAATTTTCTGAAGTACCGTTATCTCAATATTGCAATGTAGAATTTCATATTTATTGAAGTCACCATTAATCATTAATCATGATAAAACATAGATATAGGCCTATGGTACACAGAATTATATAGACCTATTACAGGAGCCTGCATTACTACCATAACAGTGAAAACCTAATCCCTGCGTTCAGAAGCTACGCACGCTAGCATATTCAACCCATTGAATCCCTCAGAGATTCCGAGTAGCCTAGTAAGTTTTTTTTTTTTATACTGGATGTGGGAGCCAGGAGAAAAACACTACATTTTCTTAGGAATCATAAGGAATTTTTCTACTGAAGACGAAACATGCGTCATGTACTGCACATTCCGAGCTAAAAATTTAGTACGAACTGAAAATAAATGCTAGAATTTATAACAAAAAATAACTTATTTTGAACTTTAGACGAAAAACAAGTAAAAGAGGCAATGTTAGGCTCTAACGTAAAAATAGGCTGTTTTAGGTCCTATAAGGGTATCAGTTTTAGGCATAGTCACTTATGAAACATGCATATACAAGTTTTCGTCCATTTATCACTTAAGGATTAAAATAGGTTTTTACCTAAAATCCGATGTCTAATTATAATTATACGTTCAGTAAGCAATTCATTAGGGGTAATGTAAATAAATACCCTTCAAAAACTATAAATCACAATTACTACCACCGTATGGGTTTAACAAAATACTGACAAATATTTATCATTAACAAGTGTTTATTTACTTTAAGTTATATGAAGGGAAAAAAAAATATCTTTGAATTGCAGACATCCATTAAATCGTGCAGTGGGAAAGTAACTGTGAAAGATGAAAAGGTTGTTAGTGAAGTGGAACATCAGTGAGTATTGGACATAGCAGTTCTGCAATAACAATGTTTTATAACACGTAATGTAGGATTATTGGCCTGAACAAAAATGAGGCAGAGTTAATCCCTCGTTACTATGGAAATAACAAAATTTGTGGCGGAGAAAAGTTTGAGGTGTCAAATTCAGTTTCCAACCCTAAGAAAGGAGCAAGTGATGGCACTCCAATTCCACAGATATGTACACACTTTTATATGTAGTATTATTGTATTTTACGGACTATAAGACGCTCCGGACCATAAGGCACACCCTGATTTTAGGATGGAAGTCTAAAGGAAAATAAATTTAATGTGATTTTAAACGAAAATTTTAAAGGGAATAATATACTTCAGTGCATAAACAAATTATACCCTTCAACAAGGGAATCAGTGTAAATAACTTGTAACTTAAAATCTGTGTTTTACGAAAATCTCTTCTATACAGCTCAATTCAGCATACGTTAAGTGTAACGGGACAAGGCTGTTTAGAAGTCATTGCCTTCATTTAAACCACCCTACGGAGACAACTCCTTTCGTATAAGAGAACTCAACATTCCTTTTTTTCGCATTGTATACCTGGCTTCCAGTTACCCTCATTTCACGAACGTGACAAGTGCACTGATGTATAGTCTGTGCCAATATTTGTAAATATCGTATTGTTTAATTAGTAGTTTAGGTAAATTCCGCCTATATACCACTAATAATAAAACAAAAAGCTGAAGTTTATATGAGAAAAAGAGAAAAACTAAAATATGATGTAAATTTAGCTTTTATTGTGTATTGTAAAATACTAATATATTAAATTAATTCATCACTTAATAAGATAGAATATTAAAACGACATTGAGCTCAATGTATTGTCAAAGTAAAATATTTACAATAATCAATAATATAATTATAAAATTGACCTTGTCACTTATTATTTAAAATATAGCATAGATTAAAACATATATGAAGCATTCACATATTTTCAATTGTTATAAAATATCGTACAGTGTTTATGTGTGTCACAAATATTGTATTCTATAGATGAGCTGCACTTAGCTCCTTCTTCTTGTATTTAGTGCGGCTGTTTATTATTATGAAAGTCAATTATAATATTGTCAATATTAAGAGTACAGTAGTTATAAATCTATGTAGTTCCTCTTCTTCGATCGACTAGCAGATCTTGAATAGTATGTGGTGAATTATCTCTTATACTCTTCAGCTTTCTTAGTTTTCATTAAGTTAGTTTTCATTAAGTTAGCTTTTTGTTTTTAATATTAGTGGTATATAGGCGGAATTTACCTAAACTACTAATTATATATTATACCACTGGAGAAAATGAAGCTAATCAACTATCTTATTGTTTACAACATCATGTTTATAGCTACGATATTTCGGCAATATTTACCACAATTTTAATTTTTTTAGTGTACTTCGGACCATTAGACGCACCCAACTTTCAAGGCTCAGTTTTCAAGGTAAGAAAGTGCGTCTTATAGTCCTAGAAAAATGTTATATAGAAGTAATCTACCAATACTATTGAATTTTACTGTTTAATATTATAGTAGGTTTATAATAGTTTCATTTCTACAAAGAAGAATTCGAACCACAGCAGCAGACGGAATGTGAAATCATCACAACAGTTCCTCAGTTTTCGAATCTAAGATCAACATCTGTATAGAACACGAATCAAGCTTTGTGAGTACAGACAAAACCAGGAAATAGACAGGAAGTGACTTGGGCCGAAACGCTTCGAATCTAAAATGCGGTATAAAAGTTTTAAAATGTTAAAAATCATATATATTTTGGGCAACTTGTGGTCATCCTCTGTGATAAAATTTAAAAAGTTAAAACCATAGCCAACCTAGAAAGAGAAGCTAAAACGATAGTTAAAAAGTAGGCCTCTGTTATTTACATGGTGTGCTAGAAATGATTGTTTTGAACTGAAGCTTGACTAGATGAGCGCAGAGTAGATACACAAATATTTAATGCTACAGAATGTCAGCCAACGTAAGAAATAAAAGAGTATAGTTTCCCACTGTACCGGATTGGTTAATATTTTTTCTACACACGAGAAACGACCAAATTTCATGTAATATTATTCTCCAGGAGTTTTAGAATCCATATATAGGCACATTTTGTTTCTAAGAATATTTTAAATAGGCCTATAGGTAAAATCGGTAAGAATTTCACAGAAAACTAACCTAAAATGGCGCTCGGAAAGAAAGTCACACACCAGAATCGGCTGCTCGAGACAGCGCTGGTGCATGCTGGGAAGAGGCCGATGGGTCACGTGGTGCTGGAATCAGTGCTGCCAACATGATAAGGGTCTGACAAGCCTCCGGGAGATATAATATGCCATATTTTCGAACTTACAATGTATCGTACATTATTCGAAAATGCAAGGGCGCTTCGCTACGGCTCCCGCCTCCGCTTCGCGCACTTAACTATGTGGTTAGTGTTATGCGTTAATTAGCTATATCTGGAGGTTGGCAGCCAATGGGAGTGTTGGTCTGCAAGTCAGAGCCCGCATACCAACGCCGAACATCGCGTGTGGAAATCCAGTACAGTGGGGAAACTAAACCCAAATAAAACATTATCTTTATTGACAAGTTGTTCCCTCTTTCTTATGAAGTTAGTCTAGAAGATTTTCAAAATTATCAAATATGTTCAGAGTTCGACTTTTATTTTTGACATGTAAAATGTGCATTTATTTATCTATCGTTTCAGAACCATGTCGTGTGTCTGCTTGTGCTCAGCGTAAGGTGAATGTTTTCCATACGCTATTGCTTTTACGCGTTATCTGAATATTTCATGGAATTTCGTTCCAGTCTGGCCAACATAGCTACATTTACAATTATTATCTGTACAAGATAATTTATACACCCCAGACTTATTACACTTATCTTTTTTAATTGATTTTATATTTATTAAATACAAGGGTAGATAGACTGTTGTTAGTAATGAATGCAATATTTAAATCAAATCTTTTGAATATGTTAGTGATTTTGTGTACGTTCTTGTTAATGTATGTGAATGTAGCATACTTTTCATTCTGATTTATTCTGTTTTTTCTTATGTTGTTACTGTTCTTATTAATTGGCTTGTTTGTAATATCCTGTACTACTTGAGCTTTATAGCCATTTTTGCTAGCAAAAATATTTTAATTTCTTTTTTCTTGTCATTGGAAAGTGGGACTGACTGAATTCAATTCACTTTTGACTTAAGGCCTCCTAGCTTTAGTGCCGGTGGTTGGTTAGATGTACAGGTAGGTGGAAAAAAGCGGACCGACTCTTCCAGATCCTTGTGATACGTAAATAATTGTAAGAGATGTCACGGAAACGTTTGTTTTCACAAGCAATGGAAATTACGTCAAATTATTTCTCAATTCAAGCAATTTATCGGCTGTAGAACAATTTCAATACATTCCCTGCCATCCTGTGAATACCGCTAGGCATGCGCAGTGGCTCATATCGGCAACTTAGAATAAAGAGGTCCACAAAGTATGAAGAAACTGGAGACATAAACACGTTTTTGAAAACCATCTCTTACGTCATCAAAACGGATTGAACTGAAACCTGTAACAAATGAACTTGACCAGATTTGTAAGTACTGAAGATTCTACGTACTGTACATAGCAAAGCTTACAAAAAGACTAGGATTAACTTTAGGCAGCAAAGCAAAGAAAATGGCACTAGGCCTAACTATAGGCCGGGTGTGGGTTCATTTCGTCCATAAGTCTACTCACTCCCTTTGTGTATGTTTATGTGAGAGTATACGACAGTCTTATCTCGTCATTTAGATACCGGTGCCATTCAAAAAAAGGCATGCAACTTGTTCGCCCTTTATCCATATTTCCCAGTCTAGACATTCTAAGCATTTAAATTCGGATGAGACTCGTCGACCAGGTAGCAAACGGGAATAATCAGGGTCCCTCGGATATTTTGAGAGTCGGATGTTTTGGGGCTCGAATATTTTTAGATTACACATACCACCATTTACAAAAAAAATGGGAATATTCTCAACATAAATGCATTATTCCATTTTCAAAGACCGGAATATGGGTAGGCTATTCAGCTGGATTACACCACTAACTCATATACATCCAGTACCGGACATCATGTTTTATAACCCGTAATGTAGGATTATTACGTAAGAACAAAAGTGAGGCAGAGTAATTCCTTGTTACTATGGTAATATCAAAATTCTTCGCGGAGAAAGGTTTGAAAAAATCTATACCGTCATTATACCTTTATTTTGCGTGCATTTAAGGATAAGTTTTGAATATACAGATCCACTTATTTTTTACCAGAGTCTGTATGCAAGAAGAACAGTTGATGCTTTATTGAAAACGCCGCAGAAGTCCCATCACAATCTTCGAATTCTTCACTTTCGGAAAACCTATAATTATCTAAAAAAGCAAGTTCATGTGGAAAATCGCCAATTGGAGAAGATCCTGGGGCCTCGAATTTATCATCGAGTAGAACCTAAATATTTTGGGCACTATTTTATGAAAAATCGTCAAATGTTTATAATTTGTACATGCAACTCCATGTAGCCTATGCTGTGAATTGTGGGGGTGCATATAGAATAGGCCTATGTGTATCTGATGTATCAAATTAGATTGACGTTCAACGTACTTATACAACTTCATGTGTATTGAAAGGGGACCAAGGGAGAGTGATGCGCAATACATGATCCCATCAAGAGGGTCACTCAGCCTCTCCTCTCCAACTCCGCTCTCACCTTTACGTGGTGGTCCCCATTAAGCCGAGTAACCCAGTCCAAGGTTGTGGTGAGAATCCCTTCGGCGGACTGGGTCGGCGAACTAACGAGAGACGGGGGTTCTAGCAGGGCTGCTTGGGGGTAACTCGAGTGTCAGGCCTGTTAGAATGGTGCGGATTGGCAGCAGGATCCGCATTTGGGTAGGTGGCGGATGAACTTCTACCAAGTCAACGGCAGCATCCTATGTCCAGTGAGGTGACATACTGCGAAGGGGAAGGGAGATCTCCGTGAGTCGTGGTGAAGACAGCTCCCTAGGGGAAGGGTACCCCGAAAGCAAAACTCCCAGTCCCTCTGGTTAAAGGGTTGAGCCTGAGGTCGACGATCTTACCTTAGAAAAACAAAACCATCAGAATGTGGAAATAAGACAGGCTCATAAAAGAGAAACATGGAAGAGGATTGTGAAGAGGGCAAAGGCCACGAAGGGGTGTAGAGCCGAGAAAGAAGAAGAAAAATCGATATCTTCTCCAGCTTTCCCCCGGTCTGGAGGTTCATGAAGACACCCCCGCAAAGGAATGCCGTTTAGGCAGAGTCAAGTACTGTGCAGTACTCAGAATAAGTCAGTGGATCAACAGAAGAAACATCCCTGTTCACCACATCAGTAAAATGCCTTGTAGTCGAAAGACATAATACTAGGGGATCAAGATCGCCAATCTCCGGCGTTCCTTAGTTCGCCAAGTGGAGAAGATCCTGGGGTCTCGAATTTATAGTCGAGTAGATGCTACAGGTCTGTCCAGTCGCCACTTGGATTTTTGGGCGCTAACTAAGAAATCTTCAAGTGTTTAAAATTGTGTACATGCAACTTCATGTATTGTTGTAAATATGAGATGGTACACATATAATATAAGTATCTATTGTGATGTGGTATAATAAATATCACGCAAAACGTATTTTCTTTGTTTATTTTTTATATTAAAGTTTGCAGTCACGGCGTCATGGTGCTAAGTAAGTTATAAATTACTTATAAATTCCTAACGTGCAATGAACAAATCCGCATTTATAATTCCATATAACGTGGCTCACGTTATGTTTTTAATTTTTTTATTTTAACAATCTTCCTCTACATCCAGAGGCTACCAGTTTGACAAAGAATATCATAACAGCATGCAGTATAAATGTGTTATAAGTTAATCACTAAAAAAGAAGAAGAAATCTACTGTTTTGTATACAGATGGTATCTAAGTATTCTTATAGAAAACTTTTAAGCCTGTAAGTCAATTTCTTAAAAGGTGGATGTTGTGACTCCCAGTTCTTGAAGTAGAGAGACACACTTCTTAGGGATAGTGCCTCTTGCACCCACCATTATGCCTCGAACTTCGATGTTCTCTAAATTATATTTTTCCTTATAAAAGGGCACTTTTGGTTCATAGTTTGCATACCAAAACTTAAAACGATTTCCCTCTTCCTGTATCTTTTGAGAACATCAAAAATTTCCAAGTCAATGATAAAATCAGGTAAACGGATAAAACACAGTGCCAGATTGAGTTAATAGGCCATATTTCACATTATACATGGCATAGCGTTGTACTATTAATATTCTTATATAGGCCTAAAATATAAATGTTTATTATTAATAGAATACCCGATTTAAATATTATAATAATACGTTTAGTATGCAATTTATTACTAGTATGTATATACATACTTTTCACAAACTATAAAACACAATTACTACCACCGTATAGGTTTAACAAAGTACTGACAAATATTTATCATTAACGTGTGTTTACTTACCATGAGTTATCTGAAAGTATAACATTTTCTCTGGGAATTACAGATATCCATTTAAGCCGCTTGGATTCATTTTTTGGGGAAATTTAGACACTTGGACAGACTCTTCGTTGGCATTATTAGTATAGTATAGCCAGAAACATAAGAGTTATTAAGCATTTACCCTATTTCTGTACAAAAATACCATTTTCATCCGGCATAACGTGTTTAATGACTAACAAGCCTTTTCGCTAGCAAACCCGGCATTCTATAGATGATGTGCAAGTTATGACATCCTAGGGCCGGTTTTATAATCATGGTTTAACCTTCAATTTTAGTTTAATCTTTGGTTTTTCAGAATTTTGTGTATTATAAACGATAACTACAAGTTAATCTCAAGTTTAACCTAACTGGACCTTTTCTACCGTTTAACCTGCAGTTTAAGACGTAATAATTGTTTTAATGAAAATGGCTATAAGAACACAATTATAAAACAATATCAACAAACTCAATTTCAAATACATGCTATGAGAAGATGAGACAAAACTTAAAGTAATCCTATTTGTTTACTTTCCGGAATGGAAAATATTTTAATACAGGCCTAAACATAGAAGGTTGTATTGTGAAACAAATGCTAATAGAGTATAATTTTTATGAGCAATGAATGGCTATTTACTTTAGCTGTGATTCAAATGAACTTACACTGAGCAAAACTGAGTTCAATTCTGATTTAACCGTTTCTTTAATAATAAAATTTCTAGCTTCAATTATTTCTCTTCACACAAACAAACCAAGAAAAGCGATTAGCAGATCCTATTGTTTTTCTTTTATTTCCAAGGCCAGTTCTTCTTCTTTCCTCAGTCAACAGGTCTACCAACACCATTGCACTACGGTTTAACTTAACCAGAACATTATAAAACGGCACATGCAGTTAAACTTGAGATTTGGTTTAATCTAGCCTACAAGTTAAACTACGTATATAATATCGGTTAACAAAAGAAGGCAGTCGATCGCAGCTTTGTAATATAGTGATGATTTGCCATTTAAAAAGTATGTGACCGTTAATTAGTCATTACTCCGGTACCGGTAAACCGACGTTATAAAAGCGTATATCAAGCTTCAAGAAAATCCGATAAAGCGTATCTGAGTTATCGCATGTACAGACACACGGACGGACAGACAATTTCCCGTCCCCCAAACAATCTCATATAAGTACCATACTGGCACTTAATAAATTTATACAACGCACTGAATTTAACAATTAGGGATGGGTCCTCGATACTATCGATACCTCGATACTCTCGATACTTGCATGGTATCGGCATCGAGCGATACTTCAGAAAACTCGCTCGATACTTTGGTAACTCTGCAATTTAAGAAATACGGTATCTCTTTCTGCTTTTAGCAGTCTATTAGATATAGTAAATACTTCTATTTCTCCTTGAAATGGAGAAAACCACTCTGTGACTTTTGTCTAGTCATAAATAAAGAGTTTCCTTCCTTTAAAATCCAAACAGAAGAGATTCTTAATTGATTCGTTTCCTGTCAAACGATTAGTTTTAATGTAGAGTTTAAAAATAATTATAGACTGCTGATGATATTAAATTTTGTCTCATTAAATATGCACGCTTAATTAATTTAGTTGGTATTACACAGTTCTCTCAACTTTTAATTTTTAATGTACCTATTTATTGAAACTGGAAATGGTGAAGGTATCGAGTATCGAAGTATCGAATATCGAGGAAAAAATCATGTATCGGTATCGAGTATCGAAAAAATCTGGTATCGACCCATCCCTGTTAACAATGTATATGTCACTTTGTCCCTTGTCTTTGTAACTCGGAAAAGTTCTGCCTCGCCGTCGCAGGAAATGAAACGTCTTCAATACTTTGAAATCTGCAAGTAATCCATTGTCGTTTCAACTTATAAATAACAAGTTGCAAACGGACGACAGAGAAGTATAGGAGGGTCTGTGTCAAAATTATAGTACAATGTTTCGCGTTAATATTAGTGTTTTATTAAGACGATGGTTTAAAACAGGTAGGGTAAATCCGGGTGAGATGGCCACGCTTTTTTAAATGCTCAATAACTTGAAGGATTTTCAAGATAATTCGTGTGCAAAATGTTCAGTCAGGTCCCTGGGTGTCATATTTTCATAACATAATGTTTTATGGAGAAAAAAAGTAATTTAGGGTGAGAAATCCCAACATTTTAAAAAACGGTACGTTGGCCATCTCACCCGAGGTGTCAGGGGGAGATTGCCATAGGACATAGGGACAGTCGGTCACACCATTTTCGAAGAGTAACAAAGTAGAAAGACTAGGTAGCTGTACTTCTATAAATATATACAAACAAAATAAACTTAAGTGCTAAAATAAGTTATTACAACGTAAAAATTAACATATTTTGGAAAACAGAATCAATTCTGAGTAACTGAAAAGTTCTAATACATTTCTGAAAAGATAACTAAACTCTAATGCATGCTATTACATCCGATGGAGGGGAAGGGCACACCATCTAACCTCTACATAATGTATCTGCATCTTTCGACTTCGTTAGTTGATGACAGGATCGAGAGCACCTGGTCGGCATGCCGACTTCCATGACCGCTTTTAAGTAAATAAATAAATAATTTTGAAAATGAATTGAAGAATTTATTTAATTAGGCGTAAACTATCAAAGTCGTACCTATTTACATACATCTTTCTGGATTTTCAAAATTGTTTCATTAAGGTGCACGTATTAATATGTTCGTTTATGTCATTTCCCTAGCAATAAAAATAAATAAGTAATTGAGAATCGATGGAAATTAGTCTTAAGTGAAAATTTTTACATTTCGTGTTAGAAAAAATCAGATCATCTTGAAAATAGGGCTCTTAAGTTGTTGGTCAACTCTCCCGGAAAAACAGTGGGCCATCTCTCCTATCTGTAAAGGTGAGATGACCATAGTCAGTAGTTAAAAATGGAAATGTTTAGAACAGAACACTCAATGCAAGTGAAATATATAAGGTTCACTCACCTCACACAGTAAGTATTGTTTAACTGTTAGTAATAATGTCGGACTTCTGCTTATTTCATTCAATACACAAAAAATAAATGGCCAGTTAGAAAACAATAATGTTACATAAATCGCGAATTTCTAAATATAAACAGCGCAGGTGTTCAACAATCGACTCTTAGTAGTAAAAGCTTGCCGCCTACCAAGTTACGTTCAAATATGTTTATCGGCCTTGAAATCAGAGCGATTGGTCGTCTCCCCCGCGTGGCCGTCTCTCCCGGAATTACCCTATGGGCAACCTTTGGAAAGATGCGGGCTAAACTTTACAATATTTATGAAGTCGCGGGCCGTAGATAATAGGTTGTTATAAAAAAATAATATTGATACGGTTTTTTATATTAGTAAAGTATAAAGCTAAAGTTACATGAATGAGAACAATATCGAACTGATTAGGTATTTACTTACAATCAGCAGAAATTAATGAGAAGCTTGAGCTTGAACTTGAGAAACAAGATCTTCAATGTTGGCATCAATCCCAGTAATACACAAGCGCAGTGTTTCCCAAATTTTCATCTGTAAATCTGGTTCAATAGTTTGATTTAGGCCTATTGCAGGACTTTTCGCGCTGACCGGAAGGAACACCCTCGTAGTTCAGGGTTTTGTTTCCCCCCTCTCAATCTCTTGTTGGCGAGAACCGAATATATTTAATATTTCGAGCGCAATTTTAAAATGTTCCGCGGGCCGGATCAAAAGTCGGGGCGGGCCACATTCGGCCCGCGGGCCGGGCGTTGCCCATATATGGTTTAAAACCTAAAATATTCCACGAAAATAAAAAACTAAAATACCATTTATAAAAGCCTAATAATCCGGACCCTAGTGATTGCCACATTTCCTTTAAAAGAAATTCTTGTACAGTCGCAAGTTACACCTTATCTTTGAAGTTAAAGTCGTTGAAATCCCAAACACGTTTGGGCCGCGTTTAGCCTAAGTCCAGGCACTTCACAACTTCTTCATTTTCAAAATGAAGAACAAGTGTAAAAGTAAAATGTTCCCTATACAGTCTATGGAGGCCCAGAGGGTTCCAGGAGGTTGAGGCTCCCGATTTTAGATATTCGGCGAGTGAAAGTTGTCAGCCTTACGCACCGGCCGCCTTTGCCCCCAGGATTGCTACTAGTACTTATTTTTGTTAGGGGCTGAGACGACCCCAGGGCCATTGTGCCACCAGAAGTATTAGGCCAATTTAAAAGCTCCAACGACCTCATCGGGGATCGAATTCTTGAATGTGATAAAGTGTAGAACTAAATTATTATCTTGTTTCCAGCTATTCTGTGAATCATTTTTTGGGTTCTTTTATTTACCAGAAAACTTTAATAATGGCAAATTAAGGAGAAAATTATTGATTTTTTCGCGGAAATTAAAACAAGAAGAATGGATTTCATTTTTAAACGAATAGATCAAGCTTGAACTGTAACAATTTATATTAAAGTAAGTAATTTTTTAGGTAGATTTCGAAGATAAATCTACCTATTGCAATGGATACCATGTCATGATTTTCGAAAAATTCTTTCATATCTTTACGTTTCATGCTCCCCTAAGTACGAAACCACCGCCCGTCCAAAAAAAAATATTGTGATATTTATATATATATATATATATATATATATATATATATATATATATATATATATTTATATATACAGGGTGTTAATGAATAACACCGAAATATTTTACCTGTGTATAGAAGGGACATAGACAAGCAACTTTTATTAGGAGATTTTTGCTCTATGGATTCAATTCTTCCTGTTATAACATAAAATCTCCCAAGGATATGCACGCCACTGACTTCTAATACTTGAAATGATGGGAAACAAAGGAACAGTGAATATTGTGTAGTGGTCGGGAAAATTGTAAAAAATGACGATCAATATCTTACAACTCTGAGGGAAAAAAAGACAAACGAAACATTTTTGTTAGGTTTGGAATTAGGAATACAAACATAATGCAGTGGCGGGCAATCATGTGATTAGTCAGTAAATTTTGCAGATTATGAAAATTCTAAATTATGGTATAGCTGTTGATGAATGATTAAGAATCATGTTTTTATCGATCACTAGGAAGGCATGAAGTCAATTTAATGAAAATTTTAACCCTATTTCGCTCAATTATTGACTTATGAGCACCACATTTTAAGGACTTTAATGCCCTGTAGCATACACATTTTACGTCATAGAGCAAAAATGTCCTAATAAAAGTTGCTTGTCTATGTCCCCTCTATACACAGGCAAAATATTTCGGTGTTATTCATTAACACCCTGTATATATATATATATATATATATATATATATTTATATCTTTACACGATAGCGGCCGTAATTTTGAAGATATTTGAACCAAATTTTATTATGTCATTTCTAGGCCCAATAGCTCGGACAAGTTCGTTAATGAGAAAAATTGGCCCAAGGGGGTGGTCGGGGGAGGGGGTTGAAATTTTTAAAAATGTATATCTCGGCCCCTATGAAGTATAGAGGGAAACTTTGTTTGAATAAATTAGAGTACTCCCTATGGAGTTCACAGTGACACCAACGATTAGGTTCGAGTGAGGGTGGGGGTGGGGGATGAAAATTCGAAACTTTTGAAACCACGTCTTGTGGGGTATCGTTGAAAAGCTCTTGATGAGTACTCTACAAATCAATAAATAGTTTCTTGATAGCTCTCATATGACGCGAGATTTTAATGTTTGAAAATAATAACACTTAAAATAATTATTATAATATCATAATTTTGTCTTGTTTAGCGGCTTTGCTAATTTTATTCATTGCTAATCTTGCGCACGGCCTCCCAGAATATTATATCCTATTCTTGTTGTCAAAACAAATGATTGTAGGCTCTTCCTCTTTACCGAATTCAGTTCTTATTACTGCAGGTTTGCCATGCCAAGGCTAAAGAAGAAGAGTGCTATGCAGCGACAATAAATTAAACCAAAAGCACTTCGAAATCTACCCCGCAATAATAACTGCAAAAAAGAGCACTTTTTCAAACATTCAAATCTCGCCTTGTATGAGAACTATCAAGAAACTAGTTATTGATTTGTAGAGTAAGTTACTCGTCAAGACCTTTTCAACGATACCCCACAAGACGTAGTTTCAAAAATTTCGAATTTCCATCCCCCACCCCCAATCATACCCCCAAAACCCCCGAATCGTTGGTGTCTCTGTGAACTCCATAGGGAGTACTCTAATTTATTCAAACAAAGTTTCCCTCTATACTTCATAGGGGCCTAGATATAAATGTTTTAAAATTTCAACCTCCTTCCCCGACCACCCTTTTGGGCCAATTTTGATCATTAACCAACTTGTCCGAACTATTGGCCTAGAAATAACATAATAAAATTTTGTTCAATTATCTTCAAAATTACGGCCGCTAGCGTGTAAAGATAGAACGGGCGATGGTTTCGTACTTAGGGAGGCATGAAACGTAAAGATATGAAAGAATTTTTCGAAAGTCATGACATGGTATCGATTGCAATAAGTAGATTTTTCTTCGAAATCTACCTAAAAGTATAAATCCGATACTGCCCCCATTAATTTCAGCTACGAGCCACCACTGCAGACATGAAGTATTCAAAGCGAAGTTCAGACAAATGAAACATCCCGTAGTAACAGTATACTGAGCTTTATTCTGTCTTCTTCCTTTTCCTCTGTCACACTTTACTTTACTGACACATCGCCTATTCCAATAAAACTCTTCATGTATACATGGTGTAGTTCTTCCTTCCCCGGCAATAGCCCTTACTGACTGGAATTCCAATCGTCTCCCATCTGAAATAAGAGTCTCATAGATATTCGAAACGGAACAACTCGGGGAAGTATTGTCAGTCGTCTTTTCTTTGCATAAATCTGAACTCTGCTTCAGAAACCAGACTGAAGTGGGACACGAAGCCAGTAACAATAAAATCAGGTAAACTGACTGATAGACTTCATTTCCGTTCGTGGTAACTTAACGTAAGTGTCTTAAATGTTCCACCTTAACCACAAAACATTTAAGTTGCAGATAGTGTAATCTGGATACACGGTGTCTAATATATTATTAGATATATTTTTATGTACTCTTAGAAACTTATTTACTCACGACATACAAGTCAAACTGACAATATTTAAAAAATTAAGAAAGAAAGTTTGCAGTTAGAATAGCTAGATACACGGCATCTAAAAAGGAATATTGTTAGAAACAGTGACATAAATATTAATTACAAACTAATTCAGGATACAGTGTTCAGTGATGAATATATGTTTATTTTAATAAGATATATTCAAGAAAAACAGTGATATTTAATAATTAACTTACTTGAAAGTATAAGACAACTTGAAAAAAGAATTTGACTACTGAACATGATATCTTCAAGACATAAACAGTATGCAGTGATATTTATGGGTAACTTATACCCTTAGCAACCAGGGAAGGCGGTTGAGGCCAGGTAGATTCCTTCACCCACAGGCACCCTCACATTTACAAGGGCAGGAGATTTAGGACCAACCGTAATTTCCTCCCCATGAGTCACCTAGTCTACTTTAATCAATCAATCTTAGATTTTTTTATATGTCATTTTATCTTAAAATGTTTGTTATATATCAATTCTACACATAATTACAAGAAAAATGACACCAAACATCAATTTACTTTAACAGGAACATTTCTAACAAATACATAAATAAAAGTTACGAGAAAACTGCTTTCAAGTCCTATGTTCCTATTAAAGTAAATTATACATTGTTTGGTGTCATTTTTAAAGTCTTTATATATATATGGACTAAGGCAACTATTAGTTGCTAATTTTTAAATATTGTCAGTTTGACTTGTATGTTGTGTGTAAATAAGTTTCTAAGAGTACATAAAAATATAGCTAATAATATATTAGACACCGTGTATCCAGATTACACTATCTGCAACTTAAAAGCTTTGTGGTTTAACACTTAAGACACTTACAGGTAAACTGATGTAACAAAATCCCACAATGCTTTTGTTTAATCAGTTATAATTGCAGTTATGATATGCAGAAAATAAGTTGTTTTTTTATTTATTTCCGAGTTAAGCTCCAGGTTGATTCATTAAGCAAGACCTAGTTTGTTTTTTTAATCAGAATAAAAGTCGTCCAGCATCAGCAGAACTGTAGAGATAGTGATATCTTGACAATCGCGCACAGACATAAAAAATTCATATTAGCCGGCTACGGGATTTGAACTACAGACCTCCAGAAAGCGAGTCCAAGACGTTACGATCTCGGCCACCTCTCTCAGTTTGATAAGCATATGTGAAGGAATAGTGTTATTTGTCATAGCTAACTGTATTGCAATTTCCAAAGCCGTATATGAAGAGTATAATACAATATGTTGTCATGATAGACCTGATTTCCATTTGAAAAATTCTTTCTAATATATTGCCAAAAAATAGGCACTAAATTGGGCATTACTCCGGTACCGGTAAACTGATTAGGTCCAATATCAATAGGCTTCTTCCCATGGACGTTATAAATGCGTATACCAAGTTTAACGAAAATCCGATATAGCGTATTTCGGTTATCGCGCTTTACTAATATATTACCATAAAAATTGGCACTAAATTAGGCATTACTCCGGTACCGGTCAACCGATTTGGTCCAGTATCAATAGGCTTCTTCCAATGAACGTTATAAATGCGTATAGCAAGTTTCATAAAAATCCGGTAAAGCGTATTTGAGTTATCACGCGTACAGACACACGGACAGACATTTTCCCATCCACAACACAATCTTATAAAGTACCATAGTGGCACTTAATAATGCAGTATGATACCGCCTGTACACGAGCTATCTGGGATGCGACTTGGCTGATGTATGATTTTATTCCAATTGCATCGATCGCAATTCGTGGCAGTAAAAGTTCCAATCTATAAATGGCTTTTATCAAAATGGTATGGAACCGCTCTTCCGAAAAGTCACAGCCTACCTGAAAAGAGATTAACAACATTGAAAGTACTTAAATAATAAATTCCCATTTTGCTGATACCAGGTAGTCAAGTAAACTAACCTAACTTAATCACAACAAATTGAATTATCATGGTTTTAAACCAAATGGGCTACGTATGGATGGAATAAAACCAGAAAGAACACTGCTTCAGCCCACGAATATGGATACTGTGTAATGTGTCGCAGAGTAATTATGTAATCAATCCATGATAAGTAAATGTAGCCGTGAAAATAGTTTGTGCAATTTACAAAAGTATGAATTATTCAAAGTCGTTGACTTCCTTACTTACATTAATTGATGGTTACCAGAAGCGAAGACAAATTAACAGAAACAGAGTAGGCTAAGTTTACTGTATATTGCAACAATAGTACTGTGAGCCGACTACGTAGTGTTACTACTATGACACAACTTGTCTATCAGTGAGGTAGACCATTAGTCATAGGAGAGAGGTTCCATCACAGACAATTTCTAAGACCATTTGTACAAAATTAAATTTACTTCAAAAGACAATAATAAAAATTTGTTTAAATAAACCTATTGATTACCCATCAAAACTATTATATGTTGAATTCAATGTTATGAAAGCCGAACAGCTTTATAAGTTAAAATTATTAATATATTACCATAAAAATATATCTGAATTTATTTCCTATAGCCATTGTCAAAATACAAGAAGAAACGCCATCTTTCGTTTCGCTGAATCAAAATGTAAGACGACCAAGGGGCAATTACATGGTCAAAACTATGGTTTCAAATGGTATAACAATTGGACCAAAAGTCGCGATCGGATAATGTTTATATTGTAATAACTCATTTTCCGAATCCGAAAACTAATTCAATACTATTCATAGGCTGAGAGGAATATTTATCCCCTTCATATGCGTTTTGTAGGATTAGTTTGTCGGTTTTCCTATAGAGCAAGGACATTGTAATGTTTAAGTGACAAGCCAGAGTTTTCTTGCGCGCGGGTTTATTAGGCGATTGTTGTTGATGTGCAATGCTGTGTTATGTTTGTGTTATAAGCAATGGCGGATACAAGCAAATATACGATTGAGGAACGTCTCATTGTTAGTGTGTGGGTTCACGAAAAAGAACAAACTGGCGAAACGTACGAAAAAGTCAGAGAGAACTTCTTTCTTCGTTTCAATAAAGCAGCTCCCACTTAAGCCAAACTACGGAAACTGGAAGGAAATACTTTCTCAAAGGGCTCTATATTGGATGCAAAACGCAAGGGAAGACCTAAAAAATAATGCGGCGATGATGTCAGTAAATTGGAGGGTTCACCAATGAAATCAACAAGCAAGCGATCCCAAGAACTTCGTTGTGCGACAACTGGCTCTGGTCCTCCTTAGAAGAAAATCTTGGGTTGGAATGATTCGGATGGATTCTGTTGAACAACTTAAGAGAGAGATCATCCCTATCTTCACAACGACCACTCCCGAAATGCTGAGGCGGGCAAGCAGAAGGACATGGCAGCGAATTCAACCGTGCGCGGAAAACGATGGTGCACATACCGAAACTTTGGACGTTTAACAATGACGCTGACAGACCCAGGGAACTTTATTTTACCATATTTCAATCCCTTAGTACTTGCTACTTCAATAAATACAGTTTTTACGTCAATTGCGGCATTTTATTATTGCATAAACTAACATACAAAATATCCGATCGCGACTTTTGGTCCACCCTGTATGTCCAGTGCCGTATTTAAGCCTAGGCAGACTAGGCAGCTGCCTAGGGCGGCAGATTTGAAGGGGCGGCTTTTAAGCTGTTACTATTCTTTTGTTTAATATATCAAACATTTTATTCATAACTCTTCAAAATAGTACTAATGTAACGCACAATGGAATAGAAATAAATAACATTGACAACAATACCCACCTGTTTATTTATTTCCTTATGTATTATATATTATTATTATTATTACTGTTATTATTAGCCTACTATTTCAGTTACAATAATGCTTATTGTAGGTTGCTTTGTGGTACATTCATGTGGAAATAAGGGGGCGAAAATATTTTTCTCTGCCATGGGGCGCTTAAGTAGCTAAATACGCCCCTGTGTATTTCTACACTACTAAACTAAACTACGTGGCACTAGGCCTACCATGTGACCTTTTTTTCTATCACAGGTCGATGGCAAAAAGGAAAATGGGATAACATAAACCGAATCACTGATAACAATAAACAGCATTTTGTCAATAATCCGTATGGGACTTCATAAAAATGATAACATTACCCAACTGATAACTAGACCTGGGATTTTAAGGCAAATGCCTATTTTGTTCCTTATGAAATAACATGAACAATTTTAAATATGTGGATGTTTCATGATAAATCACTTATATTTATAGAGTTTTATAGTGCCCTAAAATGCCTATTTGGACCTTTAGAGCCTTTTTTACATTTTAGTGCCTAAAATGCCTATTTTGTACATTTAAAATAAAATTCAACTTCAGTAATTTTTACAATCTTATAATGGACATCCCTCAATGAAAAGCAGAACAGCAGAGGTGGGTTTTTCACAGAAACTTGATTATTCCAAACAATTGTCGCTAAAGGAATGCTGACTGACGGGGGAGGGGGAAGGAATACTGTGTGAAGTCACCAGTTAAAGAACACCTGTTTAAGTGAATATAGTTCATGATGCCTAATTTTTCAGTTAATTCTGTTAAGAATAGGTATAGGCCTATCACGTTTCTTGCAGAAAAAAAGAGACCATGTTACAGGTTAAGTGCATATTGTAATATTTTAAAGTCTATTTTCTATCTATCTACACATTTATAAAGCATATTTTAAGTGCCTATTTTCTCTTTTAAAAGCCTTTTTTACTTGTTTTAAAAGCCTACTTTAGGTGCCTAAAACTAATTATTTTAGAGCCTAAAATCCCAGGTCTACTGATAACATTATCCAGGATTACAGTAAGCGGCGTTCACAGTATTTCGTTTGCTTTAACCTGAATCAAACCGAACTGATTTCGCTTTCACTATCGAGAAGGTCAAGAAACGGAGATGCAGTTGTTAGAAACTGGGGTAGGTTGTTGTTTGAAGATAAGACCTTTCCTTCCCAATTCCATGAAAAATTGTTTATCGAAATGTAGTTCTTTTAATTTATTACTCCTTCGACATGACAAGTTATTACGGAATATAGAGTGGAATTGATAATATTATGGAAAATAATACGAGGAATGATAAAGAGGCCAAATGTTAAGAAAAACAGAGAGAGGGTCATTGCTCAGTTTATCTGGACTCGTGTAAGCCCATCTGCTCGGGTGATAACGTTTGTTTACAATATATCCGACTTGATAGAATAAAACTGAGCTACGAGACGCGTCCATAAAGTAAGTTTCCCTGTGGCCGTTTACAGAAACTAAACACAATTTTATGGACATACAGGGTGTTAATGAATAACACCGAAATATTTTACCTGTGTATAGAGGGGACATAGACCAGCAACTTTTATTATGAGATTTTTGTTCTATGGATTCAATTCTTCCTGTTATAACATAAAATCTCCCAAGGATATGCACGCCACTGATTTCTAATACTTGAAATGATGGGAAACAAAGGAACAGTGAATATTGTGTAGTGGTCGGGAAAATTGTAAAAAATGACGATCGATATCTTACAACTCCGAGGGAAAAAAAGACAAACGAAGCATTTTTATTAGGTTTGGAATTAGGAATAAAAACATAATGCAGTGGCGGGCAATCATGTGATTAATCAGTAAATTTTGCAGATTATGAAAATTCTAAATTATGGTATAGCTGTTGATGAATTATTAAGAATCAGGTTTTTATCGATCGCTAAGAAGGCATGAAGTCAATTTAATGAAAATTTTAGTCCTATTTCGCTCAATTATTGAGTTATAAGCACCAAATTTTAAGGACTTTAATGCCCTGTAGCATACACATTTTACGTCATGGAGCAAAAATCTCCTAATAAAAGTTGCTTGTTTATGTCCCATCTATACACAGGTAAAATATTTCGGTGTTATTCATTAACACCCTGATTCCAACAGATACAACAAGTGTTCAGCTATTTTTCAACATCCCCAACGGAACTGTAAAGATTTGCCATACTGTGGAATCAACTTTTGAACACCTGTGTCTTAGAAGTCTGCCGCCTGGGATTTGAACCACTGTGTGACAAACATCTCCGCCTCTCTGTCATTCTCTGTCATTTCTTTAGGTGTAGGAAAAGATGGAAATCACTAGGAGCGAAGTCCGGGCTGTAGGGTGGATGCCTAAACACCTCCTAGAAAGTCTCCTGCAGAAGTTCGACTTGGAGACATTTAAACATTCATCCTAAAGCCCGGATCTCGCTCCCAGTGATCTTAATCTTTTCCCACACCTCACGAAGTGACAGGGAATGACAGAGAGGCGGAGATGTTTGTCACACAGTGGTTGAAATGCCTGGCAGCAGACTTCTACGACAGAGGTATTCAAAAGTTGGTGCCACGGTATGACAAATGTTTTAATTGCGGTGACGAATATGTTGAAATATAGCTGAACACTGGCTGTGTCTGCTGCAGTAAACATTTCCTTGTTTTGTTTCTGTAAGCGTCTCCAGGGAAACATACTTTATGGATTCGCCGCTTATGTACTTCCCAGGTATAAAAACTGTGTTCATACAAGTTTTCAGCTCTATCTTGGAGTAGTTTTTGCATGAAAGAGTAACAGACAGGTTCACAGTTATCCATAGATTTGTGTTTATTATTTGGTTTTGGTTCACATATGGGTACGCCGTAGCGTAGTGGTTGAGGCGCTGCGCTACAAACCGGAAGGTCGCGGGTTCGATTCCCGATGAGGTCGATGAGATTTTTCAATTAGCCTAATCCTTCTGGCCCTGGGGTCGACACAGTCTCTAACAGAAATGAGTACAAGAAGCAGTCCTGGGGATAAAGGCGGCCGGTGCGTAAGGCTGACAACCTTACCACCTTCATGTGCCGAATGTCCAAAATCTGGAAGCCTCAATCTCCTGGAACCCTCTGGGCCTCCATGGCCTGTATAGGGATCACTTTACTTTTATACGAGGGTCGTTCAATAAGTAATGCAACACATTTTCTTTCTCAGAGCAGGTTGGTTTTATTCAGGATTCGAAAACAACATATTATTCCCCAATCTTTTGGCTACAAAACCCTATTTTTCAACATGATCTCCGTTCAATGCTACAGCCTTACGCCACCTTAATGGAAGGGCCTGTATGACTGCATGGTACCAATCTCATCTGTGCGGAATTGCTTGCTCGTTATGAGGCTGATGGTGAAAATTTCTTGCCAAACATTGTCACGGGCGATGAAACATGGGTTCATCACTTCGAACCAGAAACAAAACGGCAATCCATGGAGTGGCACCACACCAACTCTCCTTCGAAGAAAAAGTTCAAAGCCATACCCTCAGCTGGTAAAGTCATGGCTACGGTCTTCTGGCACTCTGAAGGGGTTATTCTGTTCGATGTCCTTCCTCATGGTGAAACGATCAACTCTGAAGAGTACTGTGCTACTCTAAGGAAATTGAAGAAACGACTTCAGTGTGTTCGTCGCCACAAAAATGCAAACGAACTTCTCATTCTCCATGATAACGCAAGGCCTCACACAAGTCTGAGCACTCGACAGGAGCTCACAAAACTTCAGTAGATTGTTCTTCCTCATCCACCCTACAGCCCGGATCTCGCACCTTCTGACTTCCACCTGTTTGGCCCGATGAAGGATAAACTCCACTGGAAACACTTCGTGGATGATGGGGATGTTATTGATGCAGCAAGACGTTGGCTCTGATATAAGGCTAGTTTACATGATGACACTAGGTTTCGTAACCACTTTCATGAAAGTGATTTCGTGAAACTAATTACACACATTTTCTTTCCAATGCAACCACACATTTCATGTTATTTCTGAAGTTCAAGTTATTAAAATCCCATATAAATGTTTGAAACACGTATGAATACAGGCATTTCACAATTTCCTCACTTCCCCATTTCATTTTACGAAACGCAAACAAGCTAAATAAGCGTAAAATATCAATATTACTATTATAGTTTCGTGAAAAGTTGGAATCAGCTGAAACTGCGTAGTTTCGTAACTCATTGTCGCCAGTACATCTTGCGCTTGCGCATTCAAGCAAAAAAACAGTTGCGAAACTTATTTACGAAACCTAATTTCGTCGTGTAAACTACCCTATAGACTAGTAGAGTGGTACCATGCAGGCATACAGGCCCTCACATTAAGGTGGCGTAAGGCTGTAGCATTGAACGGAGATTATGTTGAAAAGTAGGGTTTTGTAGCCAAAAGATTGGGGAATAATATGTTGTATCCGAATCCTGAATAAAACCAACCTGCTTTAAGAAACAAAATGTGTTGCATTACTTATTGAACGACCCTCGTAGGTTCGCATAGCTACTTATCGTTACAGTTGTATAGAAATTAATTATAATACTCTTCCTTGATATTTAATGCAAAATAAGGTCGTGTCTTTAGAAATGATAAAGAAAAAATGTACTCGTACTTCACAATATGAATATTCCACTTAACAAGATAATGATTTAGAGTTCAAGGGGATATTTGATAGGGGATTTCAATTCATATCGCTGATTACAATAACTTGTTTTCACATCAGAAGTTGTAAGCTGCTTTGCATTGCGTAGAATTTCTCTGAAAAGTAATCGTACTCTACACTTGAATATGAAGCAGGCTCTTGGAACAGGAGTTTCGTAAGGTGCAGTGGCGGCTCGTGTATAGGCACTGTGTAACTGCAGTGCCCCCTATTTCCTTTTGATATTATCGATAACATTTAATATAATGAGTCCTTTTCTCTTTAATTCTTTCTTTATACTTGTACAATATATATTCATTAATAGGGCAAGGCATTTGATGATTTTGTATCTTTTTTATATGGAGGTTAAAAGATAGCTCGAATATATATAAATGTGTGTCATGGATTAATTGATTAAATAAGGGCAATTTGTTGTTGCATTTTTTTGCTTTATTTTGCATTTTTCGTCATTTTCAAGAGATAGGTCATTTTTTGGCAATTTTTAGGTCATATTTGGCATTTTTAGGTCATTTTAAGCATCTTTAGGCTTTTTTTAGGCATTTTAGGTCATGTTTCAGTGGAGAAAAAGAGGAGCTTTTCCATGTACAAGTCATTACTTTCAGACAACAGACAATCGTTTTTATTTGAGAATCTCCGCCAAGTGTTCATACTTACGCCTATTTTTAATTCAGGTTTAATAACAGTTTTTCGTGTGGCATTAAAGAATAATTTTTTCTTTCTTTTTAAATGGCACATATTTGGTAGGTGCAATTTGATGAGCATGCCAGTTCAGAAAGAATATTTTTCGCTAAGGGTATCCAAGTAGTATAAATTTACTTACCGGTAGGCCTACTTCTTTATTAATAAAATAAGTGAGTTTTATATTGTAAATTCATATATAATGCACAGTCATCCATTAAAATGCCTTTAGGAATTCATTACTTAAAAAAAACTAAATATAAGCAAAAATGGTAAATTTATTGGTCATTTTTTTAAAGTTTTGTGTCATTTTCCCACTATTTTTAGGTCATAAATGCATTTTTTATTTTGCATTTTTTCATTATTTTATGGTCATTAAATGCCTTGCCCTATTCATTAAGTTTAATGCCAGTAGCCATCCCCGGTTTATTAAAATGAGTAAAGAAAATCTTTGTATGAAACTGTGCACTTCACAGTTCCAGCGGCGTGGTGTTTGACTGTTGTGCGCATGCCCACATAGGAAGGCTGCGAGAGAGAGAGAGAGAGAGAGCACTGTCGCTTCTACAACGATGGGAGGTAGGTTTTTTCCTCCGCGTGTGTTGTGCTTAAAAACCATGCGCCATGTTCTAGAATGTGATGAAGTGAAGAATTAAATTATTGTCTTGTTTCTAACTATTCTATTCAGGGGCGGATCCACGGGGGGGGGGGAAATTCCCCCCTCCAAAAATTATAACATTAAGCACAAATTATTCAAGCGGTCAGCCTTCTAATAAATTTGGTAAAGACAACATAACCCAAATACTTAAATTAAAGCAACGACATTCATTATTTTGAAAAACATTTGTAATAAAGTGCCGAAATGTTCATTTTGATTTCAATTGTGTACTGGGAATAATTAATTTTTATGAGTAAAAACTTCCCTCTACTTTGGTTCCCCCCCACCAAAAAAAATGTCTCTCTGGATCCGCTCCTAATTCTATTTGATCCATTTTTTTCGGTTCTTTTATTTAACAGAAAACATTAACCATGGCAGATCAAGGAGAAAATTATTGATCTTCTCGCGGAAATTAAAACAAGAATAATGGATTTTACTTTTAAATTAATAGATGAAGCTTGAACTGTACCAGTTTATCTGAAAGTAAGAAAACAAAATTATACTTCATTTATGGTTTTTTATCAAGTTTCTGAATAAATTTTCTTTTTATATATCTATGTTTCCCTTTACACCAGCGGTTCCCAACCGGTGGGTCGCGACTCAATCCTAAAACTATCAGAAACCATCGAATAAACCATCAGAAACCATCGAATAAACCATCAGAAAAGATGAGAAAAATCGAAACAAATCAAATTGTGTTTTGATTGTTTTCTTGGTTCTTTATTTTTGGCACCTGGGGCCAACCATTTTCAAATCAGAACACAAAATGTTTATCATTAATCAATCTGTATCTTCAAAAAAGCATATATAAGTTTATATATATTTCCAATATTTGATGGTAAATCTCTATATATATAAAAGGCTTTGTCCTGACTGACAGGAATCAACGTAGAGCCTAAACTATAACAGGTAGAGACTTGGAATTTTGACAGTACCTTCGTTTCATAATGTAGGTGCTCACTAAGAAGGGATTTTGAAAAATTCTGATTCTAAATGCCAAAAATTAAATGTTTTTGAAAATACTTAATCCTTTTTGCATAGAATTGTCGAAACAAATTCACAGAACATATTGTTGCCAATGGTACAGGTGGGTTTGGATTAAATTAAATGGATGTTTGACAAATTAGAGAAGGTATCATTATAATTCATATTATCTATATTAATAAAAGGAACTGTCCTCGATGTCCAGGGAAATCTACTGAACGCAGAGATCTGAAATTTGAAACATAGGTGGGCTGAGGGGTCGGAAAATGCACCGCGAAGCCGGAATTTTAATTTTAGTTTTCGTTCGTGAGTTATGAGTGAAAAACGGGCAAAAAACGTGCATTTTTTGCGTTTTCAAAACATAAGTTTTCAGTTATACATTTCAATGTTAAATAAATTACAGTTGGCTTTGTCTATTTTTGTCACACCTTGAAATTAAAACTTTCGCGATCGCTTGAATGTTGTAAGCCCTAATAATATGGTCAACCGTTGTTTTATTTGGACGAATCTCACTATACAGAGGTTTTCTGGACCAAGAAACTAGAATCTGAGGTCGCTTTTACCAGACGATGCTATCTAATCGTGGTATGTAGTCCACGTGATTTAGGAGTTAATAAATATTATGATTTTACTATTATGCTCTTAATTTTTAATTTTTAAATAATTATCGCGGGCGAAGCCGCAGGCACATGCTAGTTATATATACATAAGGAAGGGATACGATACAAGTAAGGTTTTTTACTCCACCATGGACCGATCAACCGTGGAGATATTCCGATAAGCTGAAAAAGGTTGGGAATCACTGCTTTACACAATTTTAAAACAAAGGCTAAAATTTGTCTGGAGCAGCACCCCCACTAATTTTAGCTACGAGCCGCCACTGGTAAGGTGCCCACTGTTAATTCCCAAGATGTTAACTTGGTTTATAAATCAACTTTGACGAAAATCGAAGTCTAGAGCATCAAAACCTGAATTTCCTAGAAGTCTTTCTACAGGTTATGTTGGCAGTTCAAAAGAGCAACCGGTTGCTTGAAATTCACTTCTGTATTTCGATATTGACGTCTGAGACCAAGGGACGCAAACCTATGCATGAGAAGAAGTTACGTTCGCTATGGATGTATTACTCGATCCGCGTCACTGAATACACAGACGACAGCTATTTCCTCAAAGAAGAAACCTCAGCTCTTCCCTATAATATTCCAATACGGCACGTAGTATTTTGATCTTAGTGAGCATTCACACCGAAGTAGCATAGCATGCAAATCGCACAACCTGGATGCAGGCTGCACATCGAGTTGCATGGTTCACAGTTTTGCATTCATACCGAAGTAGCGAATGCGATCTGCATTTAACGTACATTATATATTTTCACTTGAACAATTGAGAAACCCACTTAAAGTAATGTAATTTACCTAAAGAGGATATAGGCTAGTTTCAGCAATTTTAATCCAGGCTTCTTTCCTACTAGTTCCGACTGATATATCGTATAGCCTACGCATGTACAAATTATAGCTCGCTTCCAGCAGTTTTCATGACGTCTTTGCCATAATCTACCGCTACACAGGCGGATAAGTGTTGAATTTTCTTAGCAATAAGAAAACAGCTGAAAAAGCAACTGTACGCATGCGTCATCCCGAGTAGCGTCGCATGAAATAAGTCCAGATCTATCTGAAGAAATGAATGTCGCACTCTGCGAGCTGCACTATTGCCACGCTACTTCGGTGTGAAGACTTGAACTTGTTTATTTGGGATTTAAAATGAGTAACGTGCAGCGTGCATCCAGGTGGCATGCTACTTCGGTGTGTCCAGGTGGCATGCTACTTCGGTGTGAACGCTCCCTTAAAACTCGCATGGTTCATTGCTGTTAGTAATTTTAACATTACGTCCTGCTATCAGTGGCGAAATCTAAACCTAAAATTCAAGAGAATATTATAGGACAAAGATTCCTCCGTCAGGACCTTTGGCTATTCGCGTCAATGCTCTACCAACTGAGCTACGCCGGAGTTCAATTTACAGCGCCAGATGGAACCTCTCTCCTATGACTGATTGCCCTAATGGTCCACCTCACAGACAGACAAGTTGTGTCATATGCAGTACTGTGAGGAAGTAGTGCTCCCACTGTTACTGTACAGTTAACATTCAAGATAGATAGCCTATATAAGCAATCATGGATGGTTGAGTCACAGCATGCCGTGATCTCACAACTTTTAGTTTTGTTTTTATGCAACGAAGCACGAAAGTAATAATCTCTCTATATATATATATATATATATATAAAAGGCTTGGTCCTGACTGACTGAATGAATGACTGACTGACTGATTGACTGAATGACAGGAATCAACGTACAGCCTAAACTATAACAGGTAGAGACTTGGAATTTTGACAGTACCTTCGTTTCATAATGTAGGTGCTCACTAAGAAAGGATTTTGAAAAATTCTGATTCTAAATGCCAAAAATTAAATGTTTTTGAAAATACTTAATCCCATTATCCATTCCAAATCACAGAATATATTGTTGCCAAATGGTATCAGGTGGGCTTGGAAAAAACAAATGAAATGCACTTTTGACAAATAAGAGAAGTTATCAAAATAATTCATGTTATAAATAAATATTACAGAATGAAATCCACTAAAATAATGGAATCACATAACTTTCTCTACCCTGGACATAGAGAAAACAAAACGAGGTATGGTAATGTGTATATTATTATATTATATCGCAGGTTTTTGGAGAGAGAAGTATGAAAGTGATAATGCTTTCTGTTTAATTTCATCCCCAAAACGGTTTTATGGTAACATAAGAGTGGGAAATTTCCCGCCTCGATATTACAATTTTATGTTACAGGAATTTCTGTTTCTTCTTATTTAAACCTCTGCCGGGCTTGCTGTGCACTGTACAAGCGATGGGATGCAAAATTCTAGATCCTCTATGAGCCATAAAAAATTATATCAAGCGTTTTCTGAGGGAATAGTTTGAGTGTAATAAGTCGTTCTTCCTATTTCAAATTAGAAATGCCTATATAAGGACCTAGAATTTAAAATTGAAAATCCTTCATAAGCTAATTTCCAATTACAAAATACAAAACCCGGGCGACGCCGGGTCTTTTAAGCTAGTTATTTATATAATAATAATAATAATATGGCGGCCGTCAACTTTTTCCAGAGCCCTCGACCATCCGTTACATTTTAATCATGGAATAGTCTTAATAAATCCAACTCGAGTTGACGAGTTGCATCAGATAAATTAGCTTCTGCTGCGCAGTCGCGAATCTATCGATAAACTCGTCTACTCTCGTGGAATTACCTATGATAAATTGTAAGACGGGAACACGATTGTCACTTCGTACCGAGTGAATTATTCCTAGGGAGGACAAAATAAACTCATCTCATGCTAAGATAAACTTGCTGCGAGGCGCACAGCTTGGATGAATGCGTAAGTGGTGTATAATCAGTGGAGCTGTTGTTAAAGTTAAGCGAAGAAACATAATATTTTATTCAGGCGATGCAGCAAGTGCAGCATCCATAGAACATGAGCTGGGGGATGCAGTGCAGGTCAAAACGTTAATTAGGCCTACTGTTATGTTTCCTAGACCACTGGCAAAAGATCCCTTTTTCGTACTGGAGCTACAGTATTAGTCTATCTATATTAATAAAAGGAAGTGTCTGTCCTCCGTCTGTCTGTCTTCCGTCTGTCTGTCCGCGATGCCCAGCGAAATCTACTCAACGCAGAGATCTGAAATTTTATAAGTAGGCGGACTAAAGGGTCGGAATGTGCACCTCGAAGCCGGAATTTTAATTTTCGCCTCCGTTCGTGAGTTATGAGTGAAAAACTGGCAGAAAACGTGCATTTTTTTGCGTTTTAGAAGCATCAGTTTCAGTAATAAATTTCAATATCAAATAACTTACAGATGGCTTTGGCTATTTTTGTCAACATACCTCATAGCCTACCTTGAAAATAAAAGCAACGCGATCGCTTGATTTTGTAAGTCCATCCTAGACGATTCATTTGTTATATGACATTTTCAACCTACACGGAAGAAGGATAATCAACCCTAAATATGGTCAAACATTGTTCGATTTGAACGAAACTCACTATACAGGGGTTTTCTGGGCCAAGGAACTCGAATCTGAGGTCGCTTTTACCAGGGGACGCTACCTAATCGTGGAATGCACTCCACGTGATTTAGGTGTTAATAATTATAATTTGAAATAATTATCGCGGGGGAAGCCGCGGGCACCTGCGGGCACATGTTGTTTGTCTGTCTGTCTGTCCACGATGCCCATCGAAATCTACTGAACGCAAAGATCTGAAAATTTAAAGATAGATGGACTGAAAGGTGGGCGAATGCACCTCGAAGCCGAATTTTTAATTTTAGCTTTCGTTCGCGAGTTATGAGTAAAAAACTGGCAGAAAACGTGATTTTAGCGCTGTCGAAGCATCCGATTTCAGTAATACATTTCAATGTCAAATCAATTGCAGTTGGCTTTGGCTATTTTTGTCATACCGTGGAAATAAAAGCATCGCGATCGCTTGAATGTTGTAAGCCCACGCTGGTCGATTCATTTGTTTAGAATGTCAAGGCCCGTAGACATATGAAATTTTCAACCTACACGGAAGAGGGATAATCAACATAGACCTAAATATGGTTAAACATCGTTCGATTTGGACGAAACTCACTATACAGGGATTTTCTGGGCCAAGGAACTCGAATCTGAGATAGCTTTTACCAGGCAACGATATCTAATCGTGGTATGTAATTCACGTGATTTAGGTGTTAATAAAATAATGATTTAACTATTATGCTCTTAATTTTTAATTCTTGAAATAATTATCGCGGGCGATCGCTTGATTTTGTAAGTCCATCCTGGACGATTCATTTGTTTAGAATATCAAGGCCCGAAGACATATGAAATTTTCAACCTACACGGAAGAGGGATAATCAATATAGGCCTAAATATGGTCAAACATTGTTCGATTTGGACCAAGGGCGCCCATATGATATTTTCTAGGGGGGGGCCAAATTTTTAGTTAATTTATTTTTTGTCCCTTTAACTTTTTGGGTTAGTTTGTAACATTACATTAATAATATACAAGTGCAACAATGAAGTAGCCAGAAAATAATTTCGGGGAGGATTGGAAGTGGCAGGGGATTTGGAATACCCCCCAAGCAAGGGGGTCGTGGGTCCATCCCGAGAAAATTTTAAAATATTCAACTAATTAAAATCACTTTTTACGCTATTTTAGCACTGAAAAACTAGTTAGGAAATTTGTTTACGTGCCAATGTAAACAAGAAATCGTTACCTAAGTCGGGGGTCCACCCCTGGAAAATTTTTAAATAATGAACTAGTTGAAATCACATTTTACGCTATTTTAGCTCTGAAAACAAGTTATTAAATTTGTTTACCATACTTTAAGATATGCCAACTTAAACAAGAAATTGTTACCTAAGTCGGGGGTTACCCCCGGAAAATTTTTAAATACTGAACTAATGAAAATCACATTTCACTCTATTTTAGCTCTGAAAAACTAGGTAGGAAATTTGTTTACCATACTCTAAGATATGCCAACTTAAACAAGAAATTGTTACCTAAGTCGGGGGTTACCCCTGGAAAATTTTTAAATACTGAACTAATGAAAATCATATTTCACTCTATTTTAGCTCTGAAAAACTAGGTAGGAAATTTGTTTACCATACTCTAAGATGCCAATTTAAACAAGAAATTGTTACCTAAGTCGGGGGTTCACCCCTGGAAGATTTTTAAATACTGAACTAATGAAAATCACATTTTATGCTATTTTAGCCCTGAAAGCTAGTTAGGAAATTTATTTACCATACTCTAAGACATACCAACGTAAACAAGAAATCATTACCTAACAAGTCCACCCCCGGAAAATTTTTAAATATTGAACTAATTAAAATAACATTTTACGCTATTTTAGCTCTGAAAAACTAGTTAGGAAATTTGTTTACCATACTCTAAGACATGCAAACTTAAACAAACCTAAGTTATAATACTCATTACTATTTATAAGAAAAGTTAAATAACACAAGGAACAATGGAAATAACAGGCCTACTCATTATGTTATGGAAACAAAATAACTGCTATATCATATTTGACACACCCACAAAAATTGTTTAATTTATTAATTTTTTTTAAATACAAAAATAGAATTTTAGGTTTTGATTTTTGGGGTCCAAACCCCCAGGATCCCCTTTTCTAATCCAGTGTGGATTCTGCTTCCATGGTGTCGATATGGTAAAACTTCTGCAAACTTATGTCTCTACTGACTTTTTTAAATAATTGTCTTAAAAGAAAAAAAACAGACTATAATTATTAATATTGAATATTTCCTTTCCCTGAGAGCTAGGGGGGGGCCGCGGCCCCCCCCCTGCCCCCGGGTATGGGCGCCCTTGATTTGGACGAAACTCACTGTACATGGGTTTTCTGGGCCAAGGAACTCGAATCTGAGGTCGCTTTTACCAGGCGACGCTATCTAATCGTGGTATGTAGCCCACGTGATTTTGGTGTTAATAAATATAATGATTTAACTATTATGCTCTTAATTTTTAATTTTTGAAATAATTATCGCGGGCGAAGCCGCGGGCACATGCTAGTATTTTATATGAAGATTTTGTGTCAATACTTACCTATTCAATGACAATAGACAATTCCTCAGCAAGCTAAAGGAATATTATCTATTTTATGGATCCCGAAAGTTCATTGTCGTGCTTACCTGAACCCGCCATTCGCCCCTTTTCTGTGCTAACTCCATCCAATCATCACTCGCAAATCCTACTTCCCTTAAATTTATCCTAATATTGTCCTTCCACCTATGTCTAGGTTTTCCAAGTGGTATTTTCTCTTCGGATCACCCAGTCAAAACTTTTGAGAGATGTCCCATACGCGCAACATGTCCAGCCCATTTTATCCTCCGTGATTTAATTACCATTATATATCCGGTGAAGAGTACAGATCTTAAAGTTCGTAGTTATGCAGTTTTCTCCAGTCCCCATTTTCATCTCTCTTAGGCCAAAAAATTTTCCTAAGCCCCCTGCTTTCGAACACTCTCAGATTATGTTCTTTCCGAAGAGTAAGCGACCATGTCTCACATCCATATAATACAACCGGCAGGATAATTATCTTATTAATGTTTATTTTTATGTTTCTGGACAGAAGATAAGATAAGAGTTTCTGAACTGAATAAAAACAAACATTTGATTTTGTGTCAATTAATATCTAAGCAAATTTGAAAAGATCTAGCCTACAGTAGAACCCCGATTTCCCGTCATACTATTAATGGATCGGCGGATTATCGACATTTTTAGATTTACAGTATAGGAGTGCATGTTCGGTAACATCTGCTTCCATGAAACGGAGGTCCTCAGCACCATACCCGATTAGGCTATAGCGTGAACCAGTAGAAATACACAAATACAGAAACAACTCAACCGAAAGGCAGAATCACAAAAAGTACACAAATAGCTATTTATGTACCATGTACGCAAAATAAGGCTTTAGCGGACGAATCTACAGTGAGTCCCACGCAAGAGTTGGCCAATGACGCGGGTTTCTGCGTCGCCGCTGGCACAGCTCCAACTCCCGAGCGATCGGGTGAAATATCTACGCAAATAATGCCGCGGTCGTTGTAAATGATTCAGGTTCTCACATTTACAGTTAAAATTATAATGAAAATAACCACGTACCTCACCACAAGAGATGTTGGAAATGTTCTCCTCTTGCATCCAGACAATACTGGCACCTTTTTAGGAAATTTTCTTTCACGCGCATAAGTTCAGCTTCCGAGACAGAGTTACTTTCTCTTTTGATAGGCCTATGTGATATTGTCATTAAGTTCTTCTAACAGTATGTAAATAATATTTATGGGGCAACTTGAAAAATAAAGTGTATAGGTCAATTTCCCATACATAAGAAGAACTTAAAGACAATATCACAAGAGAAATTAACTTTATCTCGGAAGCTGAACTTACGTGCGTGAAAGAAAATTCCCTAGAAAAGGTGCCAGTGTTGCGCGTATGCAAGAGGAGAACATTTCCAACATCTCTTGTGGTGAGGTACGTGGTTATTTACATTGTAATTTTAACTGTAAATGTGAGAACCTGAATCATTACAACGACCGCGGCATTATTTGCGTAGATATTTCTCCCGATCGCTCGGGAGTTGGAGCCGTGCCAGCCGCGACGCAGAAACCCGCGTCATTGGCCAACTCTTGCGTGGGACTCACTGTAGTATTGCGCCCGAATCGTAAGCCGAGGCTGAAATACTTGATGAGCCCGCTCAAGTTTTTGCATACATGGTGCATAGAGTATTTTTTAGTAAAAGTTCTGTAATTTTACTACCAATGAGCTCAGTTTTAACTCATTTTTAATAATTCTGCGTAAAGAAAGCAAAGACAATGGTGATGTATCAGTAGTGCATGTTTATAAACTTCGCTTGCTATGTGTTGCTTCCTTTCCTTACAAAAAAAGTTTAAAGACATCGTTAACATAGTAAAGTGTTCCCTATACAGGCCATGGAGACCCAGAGGGTTCCGGGAGGTTGAGACTCCCAGATTTTGGACATTCGGCACACGAAGGTGGTAAGATTGTCAGCCTTAATCACCGGCCGACTTTACCCCCAGGATTGTTTCTGGTACTCATTTCTGTTAGAGGCTGAGTCCACCCCAGGGCCATAGTCCCACCAGAAGGATTAGGCCAATTGAAAAACTCCAACGAACTCATCGGAGATCGAACCAGCGACTTTCCGGTTTGTAGTGCAGCGCCTCAACCACTACGCTACGGCATATAGTAATGTTGATTAATTAAAAACTAAATATATTTACATCAATTGAAATTACGCGTCATTTTTATATTTTCTGTAACGAAACTTATTAATTATTATGCATTGCTAAACGAAGAATCCACCGCTGTAGCACAGGGGATGCGTTCAATCCTCTCACGCAGCGGGCCGGGTTCGATTCCTGGTCGGGACAAGTTACCTAGGTGGGGTTTTCCCTCACCTTTGAGACAAATCTCGGATAACTTTAGGCCCTTGTGGTCCCCAGATATCATCTGGCCGTCATTATCATCTTCATCCCATCCTCGCCTTGTTTGGAATGAGTGTGAGTGTGAATGTTGTGTCTCGTCCTATGTGTTCGTGTTGTCTCGGAGGTGGCCCCGGCATTGGGCTGATCACTCATCCGGGGAGGCCCTCCATGTCCTTGTCTGGTCAAAAAAGTATGTATGTGATCCAAAGATAATCCCTCTCCCGACAGGTTGCTGCCCTGTAATGCCCGGGCGGCTTGGGTTGCTTAAATCCTAAAAGGGAGAGGTGAAACTACGATAAAGAAAGAAAGAAGCTAAACGAAGCAATCGTACAAGTGGCTCATGTAAATTCGCTTCCTTCAATTAGGACTTGTGGTGTAGGAGACTAAGCGATGGTTTCATAATGCAAAGTCCGTGCGTTCGATTTTTATGGGCTAAAGGCCATAACCCGAGGGAAATTCACAGGGAAATGAGTGGCGCGTATGGGGACGACTGTATGGACGGTGTCGTGCACATTGGCACAGTCGCATTTTCGTGCACATCGGCATAGTATTTTTATCTTGTAATATTATCGTGCTCATCGCCACACAATCCGTTGGGGCTAGGGGTGGACATAGAGACTCAAACCTACAGCCTCCTTCACCACGGCTCCAAGGAAACCGCGGCTAAGGAAACCGGCCGTTGATATCGAAGATAGGTTAAGTCAGGTTAGGTTAGGTTAGGTTAGGTTAGGTTAGGTTAGATTAGATCTCATTCAGTCAATTCATAAGTCTCATTCAATCGCAGGCAGATACTTTATTAATGATTTCTAAACAATACAATTATAATATTAATGTACACAGAATGTATCTATAATAATAAAAGGAAGTGTTTGTCTTTCTGTCTATCTAGCAGTTACTGTGAACTCCATTACATTCAATACGATAATGTAATTCCAACTTTCTCTCTATGTCCACCCCTACGAAGGGTGTGTGGCGATGAGCACGATGATATTGCAAGATAAAAATACTATGCCGATGTGCACGAAAATGCGACTGTGCCGATGTGCACGTGTGCCGATGTCCACGCTACCGTATGGACCGTAGCAATGTCTCCAGGTTGTGTGCATTCTTGGAAGATGGCCGTGATAACCTTTCATTTGTTTGGTCAAATGAAGAAATTCCTGGCCGGTAAACGCTTTGCGTTAGATGCAGAAGTGAAAACAGCAGTCCGCATATGCTATACTCCAACCGAACGGACTTCTATAAACAGGGTATTTTCAAAGCGGTAAGGCGATGGGAGAAATGTGCTGAGAAACTTGGCGACTATAGAGAAAAAAATCCCTTTAGGCAGGCCTACAGGCTGAGGTAGATTTCGAAGTGCTAAATCTCACCTTATATGAGAGCTATCGAGAAACCAGTTATTGATTTATAGAGTACTCATCAAGAGCTTTTTAACGAAGCCCCACAAGACGTGGTTTCAAAAATTTCGAATTTCCATCCCCATACCCCCACCCCCACTCGTTTCCCCAAAACCCCCGAATCGTTGGTGTCACTGTGAACTCCATAGGGAGTACTCTAATTTATTCAAACAAAGTTTCCCTCTTTACTTCATAGGGGCAGAGATATAAATTTTTCAAAATTTCAACCCCCTCCCCCGATCTTCCTCTTGAGCCAATTTTTCTCATTAACGAACTTGTCCGAACTATTGGGCCTAGAAATAACATAATAAAATTTGGTTCAAATATCTTCAAAATTACGGCCGCTAGCGTGTAAAGAGATATATATAAGCTTATATATTTATATATTATATATATTTTTTGTGAGTTACTTTTCGATCCACCCTCGTATTTTCCTGTATAATTTAAGCTACATTTATACTGAACGATCTTATGCTGTGTTCTCATTGCACAACGCGCATGCTCATCATAAAGAAAGCTAGATGCAATTTAATCAAAGAATCATTAAAGTTAACCATCCCAGGACACACGACTTGGGAGAATTCAATTACGGATTGAACTTCTCCTCAGCATCCCACAGGATGCAGATTTACGATCCGATCCATTAGAATCCGCTTATATTCAGCTCAGGGATGGCACTGTCTCCAGAGCACAGAACAGATGAAGTTCTCTTCTTACTACGAGACGCGTCCAGAAAATAAGTTTCTCTGGGACCGTTTACAGAAACAAAACACAATTGCATGAAAATATTTATTGCAACAGATACAGAAAGTGTTCAGCTCTTTTTCAACATATTCGTCACCGGAAATGAGATATTTGCCATACCGTGTAACCAACTTGTTAATGCTTGTGTTGTAGAAGTCTGCCGCCTGGGATTTGAACCACTGTCTGACAACCATTTCTGCCTCTTTCATTCACTGTCATTTCTTGAGGTGTAGGAAAAGATGGAAATCACTGGAAACGAGATTCGGGCTGTAGAGTGGACTTTTAAACACTTCCCAGCAAGTATTCCGCAGAAATTCGGCTGGGAAGAGTTTAAACACCCACCCTACAGCCCGGACCTCGCTCCCATAGATATCCATCTCTTCATACACCTCAAGAAATGACAGGGAATGAGAGAGAAGAGGAAATGGTTGTCACTAGACTTCGGACTTTTAGGTCGCTAAAAATGCTGTTTTAGGTACCTAAAATAGGCTCTAAAAATTGGAAATTAGGTTCTAAAAATCGTAAAATAGTCTCTTATAAAATCGTTAAGTTGCCAATTTTCTGAAATATCTCAATTGCAATGCAGAATATTATATTTATTGAAGACATCATTACTCAACAATCATGAAAAAACACAGAAATAGGCCTATGGTACACAGAATTATATAGACCTATTACTACCATAACAGTGAAAACCTAATCCCTGCGCCCAGAAGCTACGCACGCTAGCATATTCAACCCCTTGTATCCCTCAGTGATTCAGAGTACTACTTTTTTTTTCTGGATGTGGGAGTCGGGAGAAAAACAACACAATTTCTTGGGAATTCCAAGGAATTTTTCTACTGAACATGAAACATTCCTTACTATTTAACCAAGTCACAAATGTGTCATGTACTGCACATTCCGAGCTAAAAAATTTAGTACGAACTGAAAATAAATGCTAGAATTTATAACAAAAAGTAACTTATTTTGAACTTCAGAGGAAAAACAAGCAAAAAGGCAATATTAGGCTTTAACGTAAAAATAGGCTGTTTTAGGTCCTATAAAAGTATCAGTTTTAGGCATAGTCACTTATGAAACATGCATATACAAGTTTTCGTCCATATATCACTTAAGGATTAAAATAGGTTTTTACCTAAAATCCGAAGTCTAGTTGTCACACAGTGGTTCAAATCGCAAGCGGCAGACTTCTACGACACAAGTATTCAAAAGTTAGTTCCACGGTATAACAAATATTGTCAATTCCGGTGGCGAATTTGTTAAAAATTGCTGAACACTTGCTGTATATGTTGCAATAAATATTTCCATGAAATTGTGTTTTGTTTCTGCAAATAGTCCCAGGGAAACTTACTTTCTGGACGCGCCTCGTATTTTTACTGGTGGTTCATGTAATACAAAAACAGATTCAAATTTTGTGTTGGTTGTTTTAATGATTATGAGAAGGCAGCATAAAATTCACTGTTACTCACATATAAAGGCGTCACCTCGAAAAGCTGTACAAAACCAAAGGTAGGCTATAAAACTAATGGACTTATGCATTAGATAAAATGAAAGGATTTTTATCCTTGTGTTACGGTTATCATTCACGGAAATTAGCTATTCCACTGAAATTTTCCTCATAGGTTTTAAACTTAGAGCTCACTGATGATGTTACTCCACTACTTATATTAATATACGTATAAACTCGGTTTAAGGTATTCATCGACCTTTGATTAAATTAGTGGGTTGCTCCGTATAAATAGTTTTTGGTCTTATGTGAAAGTCTGAATTCTCTAATTTCTAAAAATACATACTACACTGACCGGCAAAAAAAAAAACCTATCACTGTAAAATTTGTTGTACTAAGTACTTTTAAGATTAAACATAATTTTGATTGGATGTTTATACATTGTTGTTGGTGAGGATTTTTAGGTTTTTAAAAACACTGTTTAAGGTTTTCCATTAGGTGAAATAGTTTTTTTAGTTTTTTGTCCAAAATATCGTTTTCGGGTAGAATAATTGGTTTAATGAATTTGAATGTGCTACATAGGATTCAATACATAAATACTTTTGAAGTTTAACTTAACAAAATTGACTTAAATTTGTGTAACATTTCCTGGTTACAGTATATCTTTCAAGATTCTCACTGTGAAGTTCTTCCTGTTCTCTCTTAGTTAATAGTTAATAGGCTACAGTATCTAGACACTACCCTTCTCAGGATTCAAATCCGATGCGCCTAATTTAGTGAGTAAAATACTTTATGGTTGATGTGGATAATGTGAAACTGATTATTTTCATTTCTTCGGTTGTTACGCATGCTAACCGCACAACAGACCAATTAGGGACGAAAACTTCCCCCTTTTCTAGAAAGGTAAATAGGCTAATACTTATGTGTTTTTGGCAGGTTTGCCAAAATATTACTGTCGTGAAATTCAGGTCGTCGCCAATCCATTGCCGTAATAAATCGATTTCATTTGTTTCGGCATAATTAACACGTCTCCTTAAAACTCACAGTGGACCTCTCAGTATGAATAACAGGGAAGTAATAAATGCAAACAAGCGCTTTAAAACACAGAAGTCTATATCCTTGTTCAGACACGGCAACAATGGTTGTTCGTACGAATATTTTAAAAAGAATACGCCGGTACTCTTACACTTCCTCTCTTGATACTGTCCATCCTGGACGACAATGGGTTGAACGAAACGCTGGTGGTATTAATTTCAACCCGACAAAAATTATTGTCTCTCCGCAAAATGTCGATTTCTCAACTGACAAACAAAAAAGACAAAAAAGTAGCCTAAATTAGATATTTTAGGTTTTATGTCCCGTTTAGGTATATTTAGGTTTTTATACCCGATTTAGGTATTTTTAGGTGCCACAGAATTAATGTGGGTGAATCCTATGGACATGATTCGAAAAAGTATATGAGCGTTTTTTGTTTTGGAAGTAAGGAAAAAAATAGGTAAAAACCTAAGAATCCGGTCCCTAATCATTAGCTATAGATACAGCATATCTGCTTTCTTCATATCTTCACTTCATCACAAAACAAAACAAAACAAAAAACATCGCAATAGGGTGATTACAATATGATTATAAGCACTAGCTTGTCGTACATATTGCTAGGTGTTTCATTGTTGTATTGCGTCATTTCCTTCCAAACTGAACGGAAACTGTCTCCCTTTGCATCGAAGTGATTCTCTCAGTAAGTTTAGTTTAAATTATGCCTCTCAGTCCTGAAGACTTTGCCGAAGCTGTTGCTAAAATTGATGATGGATGCAGCCTCCGTTATGCCCCTGCAACCTTAGGCTCGCCATTCACCACGGTGCAAGAGGAAAAATGGGGAATTAAATGTGAAATGTGTCATTAAATTTTAGTCTTAAAAACGTATACAATTGCAGTAATTTTATTTCAAGCACTAGGCCTACAACATAATTTTTATTTAAACTTAATTTTTTTAAATTTCTTTTAAGTGATCGGTTTTTTTTTTTTTTTTTGCCGGTTAGTGTATATGACTTTTCTCAATAATTAACCTCCTAACTTAAGTTTTTCTTATCACATGCGCGGAATTAAAGGGTTGGGGGCGTGCTGATGCTGCTTTTGTATTGATATCTGGGTGATATTTTCCATTTTTGCAAAAATATAATTCACGATTACCGGTTAAACTTGAGTGTGTTATTTTTCATAAACTATTAACTCTGAATAGAAGGAACCACATATCGTGGGCTTACAACGAAAAGGTATTAAGTCCAAGAAGTTTGTTTGGAGAAAACTCAATTTTAAAGATAGATATATAAGCTTTCATGAACCACAGATTATTGTCTCTGTCGGACATTACATGAGAATATTATAGGAGAAAAATTCCTCCGACACTAGGACTTGAACCCAGGACCTTTTGCTATTCGCGCCAATGCTCTACCGACTGAGCTAAGCCGGAGTTCAATTCACAGCGCCAGATGGAACCTCTCTCCTATGACTGATTGCCCTAATGATCTACCTCACAGACAGACAAGTTATGTCATATGCAGTACTGTCTTGAATGTTAACTGTTCAATAACAGTGGAAGCCCGGTCACAAAAATCACTACCGGTACTTAGTGTGCCTCCTGGGTTCAAGTCCCAGTGTAGGAGGAATATTTCTCCTATAATATTCTCAATTTTAAAGTTTAAATGTTTATGAAAAATCAGGTTATAAACTTAATCACCTGTACATTTTGCAATTTGGTGTACGCGGGTTCGATTCCCGATGTGGTCGTTGACATTTTTCAATTGTCCTTATGCTTCTGGTGGTACTATGGCCCAGGGGTCAACTCAGCCTCTAACAGAAATGAGTACCAGGAGTATTCCTGGGGGTAAATAACGGCCGGTGCGTAGGGTTGACAACCTTGCCACCTTCGTGATCCATACGTCACAATCCGGGAGCTTTAACATCCTGGAAACCCTATGGGTCTCCATGGCCCATACAGGGATCACTTCACCTTTCCTTTTTTACATTTTGTAATCATATAACACATCTACTGGTTACATTTTAACGCATTTTACACTTTAATTATAAATTATGTTATCTTAATTCTTACAAAAATGATTTACCGGCAGGGCTACTTAAAAATGCTTATATTGTAGATATTTCAAAGATTGTAGATGATGTTGTACATATGATGTTTGCAAACAGATAGAAAAAAGAATGACTCAAAAATATTTTCATTTGTGGAAATTATCATGGAAACCACATTTTAGTACACAGCCATGGCTGCCATTTTGTAACGTTATTTACCAGAAACTGTAAGAGTTAAACTAATTACGAAAATAGTATGTATTTGTAGAGATAGTCAATAAAGAACATGCCAGATTACAAGGTTGCAGAACAATTCATTGCTCAGAAAAAAAATAAAGAATATCACATATTTCTCACCTATGAATTCCATCCAAAGCTGTATGCCCCACCTTAAAAAAACTTGTCTAAAATGTTGAAAAATAAAAATAAAACTACTTTAATATGTTTAAAAAATAATGTTTATAAAAAACATAAAAACTAGTCCTACTTATAACAGGGGCGTATCCAAGATTTATTTTCGGGAGGGACTGTGATAAACCTAACACTATTATCACTATGGCTCAGAAGTTGATGATCTAAATAAGCCTAAAAATGACCTATAAATGGCCTTAAATTTATGAAAAAATGACATGAAAAACTGAAAATATGACTTAATATTTCTATATACATATCTAAAAAATGAAATATTAGTTTGCATTCAGTTTAGATCAGTAGAATATTAATGAATAATAATAATATACATAGGACAATGTTTAAGTATGTTATATAACTATTTAAATATTGTGTTTTCTATTAGGCCTATTATTGTTGTGTTTAATATTGTAATGAATGGCTTATAGCTAAGGAATTACGAAAACTGCTTTGTCTACAATGTTCGAAAAGTTCATTCTTAAGACAAAATAGAGAAAACTGCAACGGAAGAATGAAAATTTCCTAAAAAATCTGATGTGAAAGTCACATAACTTCCTCTGCCCAAATAAAAGTTAGCAGTATTCACATATCCTTGTACAGAATCGCAAGACACAATTTTACGCTAATTATCCTATAAATACCTCTTCTTTCAATGATGCGACTAAAAGCGCAGTCTATATAACAAACTTTAAAAAAAAAACAAATGACTGCAGACGTTTATTGAACTTTCTGCCGTAAAATATAATTTCCGAAATTTATCGAATATTTCCCTCAGATACATCTTTACTCTATGCATGGCCAACAATACATCTTTCTCACTTCACATTCTTATATAAAATAAGAGGCCGTGAAAGAGCGCGAATTCAGTTGTTCATGACGCAAGACAAACTTTCTACAAACAGTGGGTGAACAGTGGGTGGCTTGTAACTACCCTTAGAGAATTTTCTCGAAAAAATGTTTCAAATAAAAGTTTTAGCTCTTAGTATAAGCAACCTATGTGCAAAATTTAAAGAAAATCGTTAGAGCCGTTTTCGAGAAAATCGCGAAAAACGAAAATTTCTTCATGTAAAGTCCCCTTAAAAATAAGATAAAATAGTCGCCAATCTTATCCTCACATCTTCAGAAGGTACCTGACCCAAATACGAAATTTTGTTTTCATACGATTTTCCGTTTTGGAGCTAGCTTGTTCACAGATATTTTCCACACAGACACACACACACACAGACATGTTTCCAAAAATAGTATTTTTGGATTCAGGGGGCCTTGAAACGTGTATATATGCTAAAAACTCAACTTCGAATTTTGGGGTCGAAAACAATACTTCCTCTACCTATAGTACCTATGGTACGGGCAGAGGAAGTAAAAATGACATTTCATCAACTCCCGAGCCCTAATTATCATATAATTATACTGAACACATTAGAATAACGCCTTTTATCTCCAATGACACAAGATGCGTCTATTATCTGAGAAATTAAAGTGCCCTTATGTGCAACCTATTTAGCATGGCTTAACGTTTCGGGGGGGGGGGGCTGTAGCCCCCTCAGCCCCCCTCTGAATACGCCCCTGACTTATAATATTCATAATACCCACTTCCCTGTTACATTAGACTTCACATTACATGAGATTTGCCATCCCTTTACTATGCTATTATTAAGTGCCAGAATGGTACTTTATGAGAGTGTGTGACGGACGGAAAAATGTCAGTCAATAACTCAAATACGCTTTATCGGATTTTCATGAAAATTGGTATACATAACGCATTTATAACATCCATGGGAAGAAGCCTACTGATACTGCACCAAATCGGTTGACCGGTACCGGAGTAATGCCCAATTTAATGCCTATTTTATGGTTATATATTAGAAAGAATTTATGATAGATAATCCCACGAGAGTTGACGAGTTTATCGATAGATTTATCTGATGTAACTCGTCAACTCGAGTTGGATTTATTAAGACTATTCCACGAACAAAAATATAACGGATTATACAAATAATAATTACGTTCGTGCTTTTTTATATAAAAACAGTTCACGGCATACTATGAATCAACCATCCATGAATCGATTCGAGTTACCATTTCCTTGTTATGATGACCAGTGCTACGATTCGAATTACCATGTCCATGTGACCAGCGCTACCAATTGTGCATATAAGACATAGTTAACTTCATTCAGGTAAGCTAACAGCAGAAGAGAATAAAAGCACACGAACTGGCTTGCACCGAATCGAAATTGTGTTTTTAATCTATGTAGGCCTACATTTCTATTATTTCATTTTTATTTTTACCCGACAAAACACCAACCTCGCGATTCCTACAAGAATATTGCAAGATAAAGGGCCGTGATTGGTCTATATCCGAGGATTTGCTAGACGTTATTGGTCAATATCAAACACGCGGCGTATGAGTTGAGTAGACAAATGGAAATCAGTAATTATGGCAACATAGTTTTACAGTGTTCATATATGGCTTTGGAAGTTGCAATACTGTTAGCTATGACACTACCCACATATTCCCTCACATATGCATATCAAACTAGACCTTCCGTAAGCCCTGCTTAATGAATTGATCTGGAGCTTAACTCGGAAATAGATTACTAAAATAACTTATTTTCTGGATATCATAATTGCAATCATCAGTGATTCTGACACATTGTTACATCAGTTGACCTCCAGAATTTTATTTTCTATCAAAGTATAAGTCCAGATCACTGAGATTGTGAGACAATAAAATGTAAAAACAGTTTATCCACTTTAGTGAAAAACTCTTTGTAATCTAGTTTAGCCACGTTTAGCAATAATATTACGACTGGTTGAATAATGTATTACTTCTCAGAATTTCGTTCGCGAGTCGTTAGGTATTGTTTTTCTGTAGCTAATTTATTTTTTAAGTAAAGAAAGTCCTATGATTACCAAAAATAAGGTAGCTATTACCCCCACATAACAAAACACTTAAATATCCAGACATATATCGATAGGTCTAATTAAAACAGAATTCCAATGACTGTGCTGTTGTGAAATGGGACATTTCGAACTGGAAGTTTTCGTGAGCATTCCCTTGTGGTGCCGTGGTGTCCAGCTGGGTCTAAGTTCATTCTGTATTTTTTGTCTTATATTATTAAGTACCAGTATGGTACTTATGAGATTGTGTGGGGACGGAAAAATGTCTGTCCCTCCGTCCGTGTGTCTGTACGCGCGATAACTCAAATACACTTTGTCGCATTTTCATGAAACTTGTTATACGCATTTATAACGTCCATGGGAAGAAGCCTACTGATATTGGACCAAATCTGTTGACCGGTACCGGAGTAATGCCCAATTTAGTGCCTTTTTTATGGTAATATATTAGAAAGAATTTATCAAATGCAAATCAGTTCTCATGACAACAAATTGTTTTACAGAGTTCATATATGGCTTTGGAAGTTGCAATACAGTTAGCTTTGACAAATGACACCACCCACGTATTCCTTCACACATACTTATCAAACTAGACCCTTGTTCTTCCGTAATCCCTGCTTAATGAATCGATCAGGAGCTTAATTCGGAAATCGATTACAAAAATACCTTATTTTCTGCATATCATAAATGGAATTATCACTGATTCTGGCACTTTGTTACATCAGTTGACCTCATTTTTATTTTCTATCAACGTATTAGTCAAGATCACTGAGATTGTGAGACTATTATTAATGATACGGGAGGATTCCTACAGAACATTTGTCTAATGGACAGTATTAATAGGAAGCCAGCTGGAAGCTTGATTTATCACTGGGAACTGTAGCCTATTTGATGGAACTGTCCATGAAAGTGTGGAACTGTAACACGTGTAGAACTCCAGTGCTTTGAAGTTAATGAAATACAAAGAGTAAGTCACGGCATCAGATTATCTTGACAGGTTATTCACCCCTCCAGGGAGTCGTTTTTATAAAATTTAACTCAGGCGGATGATTAAGGATACAACATTGCCTATCTAATTAGCATTCGTTGAAAGAGACTTTGTAATTAATGTACGGACATAACGAAATTCTCGTCTGTCCACTTTTTCATCTGACTTTTTATTTTCACTGTGTTATTCTTTCCGACTAAATATATGAATATCATAGGGGATCTTATGAAGTTTAAGTATAATGATCAGGGCCCGGATTCTGATGCATTACTGTGAGGCACACTAATTAGTGATAGCAAAAGGTCCTGGGTTCAAATCCCAGTGTCAGAGGAATTATTTTTCTACAATATGCTCATGTAATGTCCAACAGAGACAATAATCTTTGGTATATGAATGCAAATATATTCATAGCTTAATAAATAAATTACAAATGTGTAGGCAGAAAAAAAAATTGAAAACTGCAACTGCATTGTTCAGGTTAGTGTTCAAATTTTAAAAAAGCATCTCCTGTAAAATTTACTTTTTGTGACTGTTCATTTTCCTTCTACATCTTCTGTGTTTATATAATTAGCGTTAAAAACACAAAGAACCACTGCGTAAACATAGAAAAAGTAAATTTCCTTGAACTTATACAAGGGTAAGCTAATGACTAGACCTGCGATTTTAAGGCAAATGCCTATTTTGTTCCTTATGAAATAACATGGAAATTTTAAAATATGTTGACATTTCATGATAAATCACTTATAATTATAGAGTTTTATAGTGCCCTAAAATGCCTATTTGCACCTTTGGAGCTTATTTTTACTATTTTAGTGTCTAAAATGCCTATTTTGTACATTTAAAATAAAATCCAACTTCTGTAACTTTTACAATCATTCATGGACATCCCTGAATGAAAAGCAGAACAGCAGAGGGTGGGTTTTTCACAGAAACTTGATTTTCCCAAACAATTGTCGCCAAAGGAATGCTGACTGACGGGGAAGGATTAGCTCAAAATAAGTAGCAGGTATATAGTAAGAAGGGACATACTGTGTCAATTTTTCATGTAATGCAAAACTGTTTTTGATAATTGTATTTTTAATTCTGTCTTAATTTTCCAATTATTTCTGTTAAGAATAGGTAGGGCTATACCACGTTTCTTACAGTAAAAATAAATCACGTTACAGTTTAAGAGCATATTGTAGCATTTGAAAGTCTATTTTCTATCTATTTACACATTTTTAAAGCATATTTTAAGTGCTATTTTCCCTTTTAAAAGCCTATTTACTTGTTTTAAAAGCCTATTTTAGGTGCCTAAAACTAATTATTTTAGGGCCTAAAATCCCAGGTCTACTAATGACCCGATGGAACTGCTTAGTGCTTAGCCGGGTGATTTGGGAGAATAGGATATTTCCCACCAAAGTGTTGTGTCAGACACGAGTAGTATAAGTACGGTACCACCTTCAAAAGGCATTATTCTATAAATATAGAGATCAATATTACCTTATAGTGTGTTTCCAGAGCGGTGCCGGTTACCGACGCTCAATAACCAAAGCGTTGCAAACTATGACTTAAAATATAGGCATATAATTATTGGAACAGAATGCAGGCTTGAAGAAATCATTAACAGTACTGGCGGCTAACTGAGTAATAATCCAGAGGAAGAAATTTATATTCATAAAATACTTAATAACGTCTTAAGACAAAGATTGTTAAAGTTGTTATATATTTTTTACTCAACAACAAGTGCAGAAATCGTAGGCGGGAGTCATTATATGTAGCCTGTATGAATGATAAATAGAAATTATTATTATTATTATTATTATTATTATAACTATTATTTTTAATTAATGAATGCAGACTTCACACATTCTTTTAGTTTTCCATACGTATAAGACAGCCAGAATAAACAAATTTAGCAACCTATATGACAGTTGGCTGTGCCAAAATGCCTGCCAAAATTTGTTATTCTAGCTGTCCTGTAAGTATGTTAAAAGAAAAAATCTGATGTGAAAGTCACATAACTTCCTCTGCCCAAATAAAAGTTAGCAGTATTCACATATCCTTTTACAGAATCGCAAGACACAATTTTACGCTAATTATCCTATAAATACCTCTTCTTTCAATGATGCGACTAAAACCGAAGGCTATATAACAAACTTTAAAAAAAAGAACAAGTGACTGCAGACGTTTATTGAACTTTCCGCCGTAAAGAATAATTTCCGAAATTTATCGAATATTTCCCTCAGATACTTCTTTACTCTATACTAGGCGAACAATACATCTTTCTCACTTCACATTCTTATAAAGAATAAGAGGCCGTGAAAGAGCGCGTAATCAGTTGTTCATCATGCAAGACAAAATTTCTACAAACAGTGGGTGAACAGTGGGTGGCTTGTAACTACCCTCAGAGAATTTTTTCGAAAAAAAGTTTCAAATAAAAGTTTTAGCTCTCAGTAAAAGGCACACATGTGCAAATTTTAAAGAAAATCGTTAGAGCCGTTTTCGAGAAAATCGCGAAAAACGAAAATTTCTTCATGTAAAGTCCCCTTAAAAACAAGAGAAATTTGTCGCCAATCTTCGAATCACATATTCAGAAGGTACCTGACCCAAATACGAAATTTTGTTTTCATACGATTCTCCATTTCGGAGCTAGCCTGTTCACAAACTTCCACACAGACACACACACAGACATGTTTCCAAAAATAGTATTTTTGGATTCAGGGGGCCTTGAAACGTGTATATATGCTAAAAACTCAACTTCGAATTTTGGGGTCGAAAACAATACTTCCTCTACCTATAGTACCTATGGTACGGGCAGAGGAAGTAAAAAGCTATATAACGTGTGGAAAATGTACAAAACTTCCTTAAAACCAAAAATCTTCTATGCAACGTATAATCGATGAGATACAACCAAAAGTCATAGAATCTAACATGTAGATCTCTTAAATCCGTCGCTGCTGGTAGAATCTGCATTTTTGAAACGACTTACCGTCTGGCCACAATAAACATTCAAAAAATTATATGCACCGCCTTAAAAGTTGGTACGCCATGGTGTAGTTGTTAAGGCACTGTGTTACAAATCGGAAGGTCACGGGTTGTTGGTAATTTTCAATTGGCCTAATCTTTCTGTTGGCACTATGGCCCTGGGGTCGACTCAGCCTCTAACAGAAATGAGTACCAGGAGCAATCCTGGGGGTAAAGGCGGCCGGTGCGTAAGGCTGACAACCTTACCACCTTCAGGTGCCGAATGTCACAATCTGGGAGACTTAACCTCCTGGGAATCCTACGGGTCTCCATGGCCCACATCAGGGAGCCCTTTGCCTTTTTTACCTTAAAAGTTGCGTTCACCATTTTGATTTCTTCGGGGATAAAAAATTGAACTTTTTAGAATTTATAAAAGCTTGCCCAATTTCAAATTTCTAGCTGGTGTGAAAGTAGGTAAACATTAAAGTCAGTGAGTCAGGCCTAAACTTTAAAGCTATTTATGTTCATAAGATCATGAAATATTCAGAAAAGAACAAAATATAATGTTTCCCCTTATATCAGCGAAACTCTAACACAATTTGCAATTCTCATGTAATTGACGGAAGTGTCCACCCTTGGCTTGAGTTTCATCCCTGATTGCAGGAAATTTCCACAACATGGTCCCTGGCACGGAGCGTTGACTTGGAAACGTGAAACCCAGGACTTGATTACCTTGGCGGGGGGGAGGGGAAGCAGGTAAAACGACCCATTGCCATCCCGGTCATTATGTCGAGAAGACATGTCCTGGATATTCATCATCCCCCTCATATCGTACTGAATTATCCCCACAAATATTTGCATGCGCTGCTTATACATTATACCTACAGAACGCTAGCGAAACTGCATAACAAGCTCACTCTAGGTGAAATTTCACTAGAGGGAATTTTGTTTTTCCTGCCAAAAGTTTGCGATTTTGTGTTGGTCTTTCTCCTTCCAGGCAGTGGTGATATTCAGCCGGTTCGCACAGGTTCGCGAGAACCGGTTGTTAAATATCTTGTAGGTTCTCCGAACCGGTAGCTTCACAGTGAGTGATTGCCTTTTTCCAAGATCAGATTCACGCCAATCCACAACAGTGATAATACATATATGAATTTGCTAAAACCAAAACACGCCATTTATGTTCGCTAGCGGTGGACTACCACCATAGGTAGCGGGCGTGCGGTTAAGGTGGAAATTTTTAACCACTGGCCGACAAGGTGGAAGCCAACCGTGCTACCAACACCTCCCGGGTGGGACTCTAATTTAATTCTTCAAAGTTTATAATTAGGGAACCTTTGGAGGAAAGATATTAGGAAACAACTAAAATAAAATAAAGTAAAACATGCAATAACTATTGAGTAGCACTGCATTTTGTAGGCCTACATGTACAGTAGGCCTACTTCTCCCTATAAATTCTTCAACAAGCAAAACGAAAACCAACTTTTCCCCGTTATCCGTATGTCGGGTTACACTTAGAACAGCAATGTGTGAAATTAACTCTTCTCTATAATATTGTCGAACGTAATAATGTCTTCAGTGCTTTCAAAGCGGACAAAAATTATTTCGGAAAATGCTGGGAAAACTGGCATTAACAGAGTAAATTTGTCGTAGGCTATACATTTGAAAGATTCAGAAACAATTGCAAACGATCGCGATCGTACCGTAGGCTAATTTAATTGAAACAAGGGAGATCATGTTACTTGTGTCAACGCTTGTATAAACCTATAGGCTAGCCTGATTTTGGTTTTGCACCGACTAAACATGATTTTTGTTAGTAATAATAGGCCTAATAATTATTATAATAAATATTTAAGATAATTCACAGCAAATTATTGGGTGTGCTTGAGCCCTACGGGCCCATATAAGTTGGCGCCACTGGACAAAATAGCATATTGGGCTATTTTGAATCAACATCAAATACCCTGATGAGAACCGGTTGTTAAACTGTTTGAATATCACCACTGCTTCCAGGTATGTTTCTCTGTGCTCAGCTTGCAATCGGTGCCAATATTGTGTTCAAAAAGGTTTTTTCTGTTTATAGTGCAGGGGTGGTCGTAGGTGGGAGGACAATGTTAGGATAGATTTAAGGGAAATAGGATTTGCGAGGGATGGTTTGATGGAGTTAGCACAGAATATGGTTGAATGGTGGGCTCAAGTAAGCGCGGCAGTAGTATGGGTCAAGCTATGTATCCAAAATGGCCGCCAACCGACGCCGCCCCCCGACGCCGCCCCCGGTGTAGAGTCACGTATAGGTGAAACGTGACGATTCGAAAAAGCGAAAGGCGCCCGTTCGTCCTGTGCTAATGCCCACCCGCCCCCAAGCCCCCGTAAAGAGCTATGCCCCAAAACAAAACCGACGCCGCCCCCGACGCCGCCCCCCAAACCCCCGTACTAAGGTCCTATATGACATGATGGGATTCGTTTCGAACAAAGCAGACGTGGGCAATAAGCCCGTGCTACCCCTACCCCAATCTGACCCACTTCTAAAACCGACGCCTGCCCCCCAGAGGGCTGGTTACAACCCCCCACCAGATACGAGGCCTGGGGCAGAGGTTATAATGCAAATGCCTTCTAAAAAACACGTTCCTATGTTATTCATATCCTTTAGTTACAACCTTATGATAACATATGTATTGTCCTTCGTTTATACCCTTAGGCCCTATGGCTAGATAGTGTAATATTGCGCAAGGGCACATGAATACCATTACCTAGTTATGGAAAGACCCTTAGGCCCTATGGCTAAATAGTGTAATATTGCGCAAGGGCACATGAATACCATTACCTAGTTATGGAAAGATAAAATAGGTTTATACTTACATAACCAATTCTTCTTCCTTTCAGCATCCTTTCTTCTTCTTCCAGATGAACACTGTTACTATTACTATCAACTAAGTGAAAATGACCATGTAAGGAATAGGAAATGGTTAAGGTTATAGTTTCATTTCAGAACGTCACAACCCTATTCTGTATAATAAGGTTGTCACGTTCCTATGAAATAATGTGTATATACAAATGGCTTCACAGTAATAGAGCTGGATGATTTATTTCATCGGTAACCATGTCTAATAAAGACAGAATATCACAACTTGCAGGAACACTTTGTTTGTTGTTTATATAGTTAAACACTTCGTTTTGCATGAGAACATATTTAGTCATAATGTCATTGATTATGTTAGAATTCATCACAAGGAACGTAATGTCAGTATTACGTAAAACAATGCGAGCACTATCGTATTGCATCATACAATCTTTCAAGTCTTTACATGTCTGTAATTTGAAAGAGTCTTCTTTAAACAGATAAGGTTTAGAATAACACATATTTTCACACATTTTAGGTAAATGTAACAAGAACGAAGACAGTAGGTATGGCGACAAAATAACACAAGCACCGTTTGAAGTTCCAATCTCGGCACACCCAATATAATCCATAAAGGAGTAGAATCCAAAACTGATGTACCTGTCCTTTCTGCCGTTGAGGAAATAGGTCCTGCGTGCTAATACCAAAGGAGCAACTCTCGTTGTTGGTGTCACAGCTTCCTTCACCACCACCACCTTGTCGACCTTTTTCTGTTTCTTTACAGAGCCTGATGGAACCTGAAACAACAAACAAACAATACTCGTAAGAAATCTATTTTCATACAGAGTTTAATGATGAAACCTGAAACAAACAACACGTGTAAGAAATCTAGAGTAAAGAATATATAATACATACCTTTTTACATTTGGTCTTGCTCTTGCTCATCTCTGACGAAGACATCTCGAATGGATCTAGGATGAAGAGAACCTCTCGTTCCAGACACTGCAGCGAAACTGAGCTAGTTCAAGGTAATCGGGCTGCTTTCATTCTGAAATCAATAAGTACAGGTTGTAACATGTGTGTAAACAACTTTCTAATCTGGAAATAAAACCCTGTTGTTGTTGTGTTAAATACTTACATTGCATATCACCTGGAAAACATCTCTGGCCTCCTCCTTTCCTCGTCCCACACAGAGATCCAAGGACATAGTGGAAGATGCGGACGATCTCTATGTCAGGTGATGTAGTAAACATGTTTACAAACTCTTGCATCATCCAGCCTTCATTCATAAAGTATGTGAACAAGCAGACATAATGTCCACATACATCGGTTGTCAGTCCTTGTAGTCTTCGAGTGTTGTATAGCCATTGAATTGAGTTTTGATTTATAAATTTAGATATCCCAGGAATGATGGGTGGTAGTCCATAAGAATCAAAGTAGTAGGCAAAATTTTGATTTTTGAAAAACACGGCAACCCAATGAGAACCAGGTGACGAATGAGGATCAAAGTTAATGATATATATCTTAGGTTTATGCGTTACAACACTAGGTAACATATCGCTAGGGTAAACCCCATCGAATGTTTGTACATGACGTAATGCATGGGTTATTTGATTACTGTTCATGATTCTAAAAGTCCGTAATTACCTTTCTATCTTTAGTGATTTCTATACAATTATCGTATTCTGAGTAGAGGATACAAGTGATGGCTTGATCTAAAGCCTTATCGAACTTTGCTTCTAATCTAATGTTCCCGCTAGAGGGCAAGCTTCTATGACCATGCGATGCAGAAACATCAGGCGTAAGATCATACATCAGTGTAAAATACCCATTTATATACATGTCGTGAGTGATTAGCATCCCGCTATTGCTATGATGGATCCCCGAACCTTTAAAAAGTGTATCGTAAGCTAGAGTAGTAGTCTTTTCATGATCTGTGGAAATGTGTAACCCCTCAGATGGAACCTGTTGACCGTTGACATACAAAGCAAAAGAACTCAAAGCAAAATGTCGAAACTCGTAGGGATTGGACTCCACTGTGCCGGAGAAAGAAGAATTTTTCACCATCGAGAATAGAAGACGCTTAGGTAGAGTACCAATGTATGCGTTATCTATAGAAATAGAACTAGCGCCTGAACTAAACGTAAAGGTTTTCAAATCCACTCTTGTGATAGGGTAGTGAGCATTATGACCTTTCTCCAGAGTTTTAATGTGTGCTAGCAGAATGGTAGGCGAAGCTGTAATCTTCCTTACGTACAGACCTGCATCGAGAAATTTAAAGAAGACTTTAGAATTGTCGTTTTCACCCAAGAGATAAAACTCTCTCTTTGCTTTGGTAAGTCTTATATGCATGTTTACACCAGGTAGTAAAAGTTTAGACAGATTGAAAATATCACCGTGTAGTTTACCTATCATTACCAGTACTTTAGAATTCTTGGACTTGTTGTATCTTTCGGTCCAACCGTCATTCTTAACATTGGCCCCTAACGTTCCGTTTAAAGCCACCAATTCTTTAGGTTCTGTCAAACCTTCGATAGCTTTATCGGCATACCAGAAACCGTTTGTCAGATGAGTTTTAGAAGCATCCTCACCGTATGCAAACAATGTTTCGAGGTAAGACCTGTAATTGTACAAGTCCTCCGAAGGGGTGATTGATGTCCCGTTCAAGGAAACGCTGAGATGACTGAAAAGCGAATGAAGCAAGTTGTTTATTCCTGTAACCTTATCGCCTTCACCTATATCTGCCCCGTCGCTTTTAACGAATTTTCCCTGCACCATGAGTTGTACGTTTAAATCTGTATAGTGTTCGCTGTCTGCAGCAACTACGAATTCGAGAACGCTCTGTTCCACGGGAGTAATAGCTTTGCATAATGTAGTAACATTTCCCACCACCGCTGTCTGAATAGGGCTCCTCTCGAAAAGGTCAAACTCTGACTTTGTCACGGCAAACATCTTTACTCGACTGACTACTTTCTCCTCTTTACATCGTTAAATATATCTCGCATCTTAGGAGACGGCCTCTTTCTCTTTCTACCCCTACCCTTCATTTTATTCAAGAGTCTCTGAGTTGATTCGTTTACTCTATTAGCAATAATATCTTTTACCTTATCACCTTCCTTTCTACTAGCTATATCGGTTAAAATATTTGCTCCTGCCGAAAGAGTTTCACGACCTACCGCTTTAGCACCCGAAAAGAGAATGGGTTTTATCATTCTAAACAATCCTCCCAAGAAACTACCTATTCCTCCACCGTGTTGAACATAAGGGCTGCCTGTGTAGAAAGGACCCAAGTTGCCTAGCCGCCCACCCGACTGATTTACGTAGTATGTCGTAAGGTGGTCCATAGCAAACTAATCCGTAAAACCGTCTACCTTCTCTTTTTAAAATGTAAAACAAGCATAGTAGGCTTAGTGCTAGTCGTTATGTTAGCTAATCTTCCTAGTTTAGTTGTGAGTTCTATACTTATCACCTGAAATTCGGATGATTCTACAGGAACATAATAAACTACGGGAAAGACATGAGTTGATGTACTTAAAGGAAACTGAATAATCCTAAAACATTTCACGTACGCATCTCCTACAAGTTGCGGTTTTATTATATTACAGTATATAAAAACAAGTTCCTTCCTACTTGTATTTGATTTCAAAGGTGTTGTTTCTGTTGCTTTGGTTTCCGTATATACCGTTTCCGATACAGTCCCCTGAGAGTAACTAATTTCGCACAAGCCCACATCCCATTGATTCCTCTCTAGCTTTATGCTCTGTGCCAACTGCACCTGGAAACTAGCAAGAGTGTTACTAGGATAAGATTTGTACGATGCATCGCTCAAGAGAGTAACGTAAAAACCTTCATCCATTACGCTAAATCCTTAGCTTTAACCCAGGAATCAAACTCTGGACCGTAACCTCTCCAGCGAACGAGATGTTCGCTACTGCCCTTTACTTTACGAGTGCGTAGAATTTTATCTATTTTGTAAACAGTGTCTTTGCTTATAGTTACAGGTGTGAGCTCGTAACTGTAAAACTGACCGTAAATAGGCGTGTTCTTGAGATCTTCCAGTTCGTATACGGGTTGAGGAGAATGCTTAATGACCTTGACGATTCTGAATATTTCTGTAGAATAGTTTTGCTCGAAACCTTTAGCGAATTTCATTTTCTCTCTACCTATTCTTACCGTTTGCCCTACCGAAAACTTTACAGGTCTCGGTTTCACACGAATCTGTTTCCTTGCCATACGTCGCCATATTTCCAAAACATCTTGATCGCTAACCATACTTGGGGCCATTCCTGTTGTATTGTGTATGCTATCGTTGTAACCCTTCACAAACTTATCCAACACCTCGAGATACCTGTAACTGTTCTTGAAAGTAAAATATTTGTACATTTTAGTTTTTAGAGTCCTATTAAACCTTTCCACGACGGAACATTTAACATCCGGGTTCCTACACACTTGAAACTCGATTTCCTCTTTCCTTAACAAGTCTTGAAAAGATTTGTTTAGAAATTCTTTACCCCTATCGGTTCGCACAGCAACAGGATTCCTATAGGACTTCTCCAACACCTTTTTGAATCCCTCTGTCACATCGTTACCTCTTTTAGATTTTAAAGGTACAACCCATACGTATTTGGAAAACACATCTATAGCAACAAGTAAATATCTTGCGTTATCATTATGTTTTGCAATGCTTTGCACGTCGGCTAGATCAAGTTCAAACACGTCGTAAAGGTTATTTACAGAATACGGATTCCTAGGAAACTTTCTCCTAATGGGTTTATGTAACGAGTAAACATCTTGCTCAATTAGCCATTGCTCGATATGTTTATCTGTAATGGTACACGCTTGTGAAAGTTTAGCAATAGTGGAAAAACCCGTAGATGCCTCAGGCTCGTAATACAACTTATGTAATGTTTCCTTCATCATCTCCGTTGTTTATAGGTACTCCACCTAAGCTCTCTCGATGGAAATAATTTAGTAATGATTTGTTTGTATTTAACTGTTCTAGCGGTTTTATTATCGATGCTATCATGTCCTTCGGTCCTAGTTAAAATGTCTTTGTACGTGTCGAGGTCTTCCTGCGTAACAAGCTTCATATCAACCTTCTTCCTAGTAAGCAACTCCCATAAACCTGCACTCGCATCGTATTTTATACCTTTAACGATCAAACTATTATTTAACAATTGAACTTTAGAATTACCAATCATGTACTCTCCTGTCTCCTTACTTTTATAGATTCCAAACTGTGAGTCTACAATCTTTGGCGATGTTACATAAGCCGATAAATATTTACCTGCTACATCACCTATAACGTTACGTTTAGCTTCGTCATCGGAGATAGGTTTATTCTCGGGTGATAAATCTCTAACTCTTTTCCTCGATTCAGCTACTTCCTGTTCAAGTATTCTGTTCTGTTTCCTCTTAACTATAGGATCCTCACTCTCGCGTATTTTAGCCAACTCTTTGAACGGATCCGTAACATCAACTGCCGGGTTTGAACCTTCTACACAACGTTTTAAACGCTTGTACTCTTTAGCACTAACCAGAAACATTTTCTGTAACATTATGTTAATGATCCCAAGACGGATAACACGGAGGACAAGAGAGGAATTAAGAATCCTCCTTTCTGTACCAAAGTTTTTCTTTTCCTTGACAAGGATACGTTCCTATCTACAAGATGTCTTAAGGAATGTTTATGTTTAAACAGTTTACGTTTAGAACACGTAGATAATTTACACTGACCGTTCAAAACATTAAGAACACATTCTATAATAGCAAGTATCAGATCTTTGTTTGCACTCTTTAGAATAACGTTTCGTACCTTGGGAGTTGCCTTTTTAAGAACCTGTAACATATGGTAATTGGATTTTATCCTTTTCATCCTTTACAGGGACGTAAACCTTTGTAACTTCCGAGGGAAATATTTTAGTTCTAAATCTAAGTAAATCGTTGGTTCGTTGACAAAAGTCTATCAGTAAATACCCGTGAGGTTTCTTTGTTGCGTCTAGGAAAGCTCTATAGAAAGACCTCCAATCTTCGGGATACACCTGTCTTGCTAGAAAAGTAATTTGATTTTTATCTCTCAGGTTTCTAAACAACACCATATACTTTGTGTTCAAAGAGATGTCTCTGCTGTGAGCAGACTGGTGAAACAGGTTTTGCGTTATGAGAATAACCGAAATGTTTCTATGATGGCAGCCTTTTGTAAATAACGAACTCACTTCTGTCGAATAAGCTTTGTCTAGCAAATCGTCTAAAATAACGAGTCTTGGTTTAGTGCATTGTTCTTGTTTAAAGTCAGGAAGACCTTCGTGGTACGTCACGTTAGTATTGAATTTTGTCTGGGGAGGCACAGCGTTACTTTCACTAAAACACCACAGAATACTTTCGTACTTAGTCACGTTACACAATTGTTGCAAATTATTAATAAGCTTAACACAGAATGTTGTTTTCCCTGAAAAAGATGGCCCTGAAACTATCAAAGAGAAAGGGTGGTCAAATTGAATTACAACCATAACAATATTTAATCATAGGTGAAGGTCCATCCAAGCAATAGCTATACACTCCAAAGACGAGGACGAGTCCATACTGAGCCGGTGTTGTCGTCCCTTCCCTATTTATACCCGAAGGGCATGGAATCATACCCTCCGCCGACTCTGCGTCTTTTTCGAAAACAGAGTCGGTATGTCTTATCCTCGGGTTCAGAGATGATCTGTGGGCCGGGCTTTCTCTTAATTTTCTTCTCCGTTCTCACAGAGATAGTCGCTGTAGGATCACCATTTAAAACCATGGTTTTAATGGCGTCGAAGTTGACATCCTTCAACGTTTTATAATTAAGAGTGATACCTCTGACTTTACATACAGAGGTGGATGCAGTGTCATTACTAGGAACAGTAACTTTAAACCCATAGTTTTTAGGACCCCCGCTAGCAAATTCTGAAATGTAAGCGTCCTCCCCATAGTCTATCAATTCACTAGTCATATCGCCTAAATAATCGCCTAAGGGAACGGTGTACCTTTTAGCGTCATCATCTGTCTGTGTGTATATTACGCTGTCCGTGTCGCAGTACAAGGCTCTATGTTGCAGATTGTCGAGGTAGCCATAAAGGGCCATTCTACCACCCGTTGTTACATAGGCACCGTGAACGACACTAGTATGAGGAAGAGAGACCTGTTCTTCATCTATAGCGATCCAATTAACCCACACGACTTCATCGTTAGCAAAAAGCAGTCTTTGAATTTCTATTCCCGGTGTCGTGAGGAACCTGTACAGCTCTTTTGGTTCTTTAATAAGCTTTGTTTTGCTCCTGTTTGGATCTTCAATGAGCTTACCCCAGAAAGAATTCAAACAAAGCTTGCTTAAGGTTCTTTTACCAGCGTTCTTAACGATTTGTTGGGGGTCTAGCTTTACACCTTCGTGTTTATAAAACAAATCGATATATTCCTGCTTCTGGGCCTCGGTTTTCACCCAAGCAGGGTATCCGCTGGATTCCGTCTTAATCTTCAAAAATAGATTGATATAATCTACGAATAACCCTCCATCATGGGTTTCACGCGAGTACTGCGTAACACCGTACTCTAGAAATTCGTGGATTTCAATCACTCTATATCCTTTTGCTACAGCTAATCTCACTTCGTCCACAACCCATGTACCGGTGAGAACTCTCTCTTCCTCTTTCGCATGCTTGCAGCTACCTTGTTCCATAGTCATAACACAGGTGCGGCAAAGGGGAAACAAGAGCCTACCATTCCACCTGAAAGGCAAAACGGGATGGTAGAGCCCTTGCGGTGGCAGGACAGTACATTTTACGAGGCCCTCTTTCTTCAACATGCCAGCCGTATCTGTACACTGGTCACTAACGTGAACAGTGGGGTGACCTACAGGAAACTTGTTATATTTACATACGGATGGGTATAAAGACATGATGTCGCTGTACAGGATTTTTTCGTTTTTCGTCACATCCGCCTTATGGTAAAGACGCATGGCTTCGGTACGTCCTCCGTAGACAGAGTCCCTAAGGACCAACGGGGCATCTCCGATCAAAGGATCGTCTCTGAGTGCGGGGATGCGTTCGAGAACAACGTCGAACTTGCATTCCCACATCACGTGGACGGTATAACCCTTTGATCGGATCATGTTCAATCGGCCCATGGTGTTTTCGTACCTCTCGGCAAGGGATTCTAAAGAATCCATCACGGGTACGTCTCTGTTTGGCTGACAGAGACAGCCGTGAAAATAGCAGCCGAGAAACTCGAAAACCTCACCTGTTTCTTCGCAGAAACCGTCCACCTTCCATTGGGGAAGTTCGGGAAGCCGTACCTCGCGTCCGTTACCTGCATGACGTATGACGACGTTCCTCTCCCTGGCTTCGTGGATAAGCCACATCAACGATTTACGGGAATGCCTGTCTGCTTTTCTATAGCCGCAGGAGGGAGCAATGCCAATGGTCTGAGGCTGAAGAAACATCAATCTAAAGATTCTATTACAGGCCGATGCAATAGTGATTGCCTCAAGGAAAATCTCAATGTTGGCAATCTGTTTGAAAAGGGATTTAAAGAGAGTGCAGGCTTCTCTCAACACCGTAACATCGGCCTGGCAATACCTCTCGAGCTCTACACGTGTATTGAAAGGAAGATCCTTAACGGTCTCGTACCATGTCATAAATGCCTCTCTGTCTTTCACAGACATGGTATCGGGCCCGTAAAGCTCTCGTTCGGGATGACGGGGATAGACCTTGTCCAAGTTCTCGGCCGTGTTATGAAGATGAGGAAAATACCCCTTAACGGCATCTTTGAGATCAAAGGTCTTGGGGAAACTACGCAGAGGCAGCGGAATGAAGTTCAAGCTGTCTAGAAAGACGAGATGCTCGAGCTTCATGCAAAGAATCTTGCACCCAGACATAACCAAGTCGGGAACCCACCTTTGCCTAATGGCGTACTCTAGAATGAATTGTAGGTCGAACGCTCTTGCATTATGTGCAATGACGATAATCTTATCGAAAGGTCTGTCCACTCTCAGATAGTCCATGAAACCCCGGACGGGATCTCCCCAGAAGGAATGACTGCGTTTTCCGCATCTTGCACACTCTTCGTCCTTGGACGTCTCACAGAGAGAGCAAGACTGTTGTGCACAAATCAGATTAGGGACGTGTAGAAAGGTATTGTCTTTAATACGTGTATCTTGTGTTGTCTCCGCATCGTACTGGACATACATCACCCTGTTTGAACTCCTAGTCTCTTTCAGAGGCGCCATGTAACAATCGTGCCCTGTCTCTGCTTGAAAACTCTTACACGTATTACAATAAATTTTGAAACATTCATGTTTCCGCTGAAATGTTTTAAACTTTCCACAGTTTAAACATTTCTGCTGAGCCATGCATACAGTGCGCCCTTGAATCTTGGTGCGCTTATGATTATCGAAACATGCCTGCCCGCGAAAATATCTATGACAGACATCGCAAATCACCAAGTCCTTGGTAGGGTCACAAGGAGGTACCGATCTACAGCAAAAGCAGACGTAATGACAGGAATGTTGCGCTCCTCTTACAAAACCATTATGACACCCTGGACAAATGAAACGCTTAGCCATTGCACCGGTCAGGTTTATTATGGTATGGTAATGTAAGGTGTCGGGATCGTATAGTAAATAAATTATTTGTTTGCCTACATTACCACCGTCGTAAATAGTAGAGTCAAGATTTAAACCGCTATACACAATTAGTCTATATGAATCCTTAAGATAGGCCTGAATCTTCTCCAGCTCAGGGATACCTCCCCCTTGCGAGAGATCGACACCCGAATCTCGGATCAACTTATCCACTTCTGCTTTAAGTTTTTTGCTTGTCATGTTGTGAATGATATATGATCTATAAATTTTACGTTCACCAAATCTAGCAATAGCGATTACTACAGCATATGCTAAACAGTTCACGATTGCTTTCACGAAGACTACGCTTCTCTTCAAATGAGCAAGTACGCCAATCGTACGCCCCTTCGTGGGTATACCCCTATCTCGCCCGTTTCCGTTTGGCATATGGACAATGTCCACAACCAGACGCAAACGGTCGGTGGCATTAAAGCGGGCGTTCGATTGGCATACTTTCTGTACGACACTGTTAATGACTTCCAGACTGACTTGGTCTTTACGCCTGTACGAGAGACCTATGGGCTTATCCATTTCGTTTTCCTGGTTGGAAATTGAAATGCCAACCATATCATGGTCTCTCGCTTCTACCAAAGCATGGTCTATTGCCTGTTTAAGGGAACGTTCAAATGGGTTGGGTCCTGCATTAGCACCTGGTTCTTTGAGCTGTATGACTAGCTGCAGACCAACGGCATTAAATCGCTTATAGTCTTTACGACTACTTTCAAGGATTGAAAACAAGGTAGGGACATTTCCCGTAGCGTTTTCGCCAGTATTACGTGACGTCGACGCTACAGGTACATGTTCCTCCTCGTTTTCATCCAATACATCTAATTCATTGGCTGAAGCTAGTTCATCATCATCGGATTCGGCTACGTCAGAATCAGACAACGTGACAGTTTCTATAGCGGTATCCGATTCCGAACTTGACACTGTGTAAATCTCAGGTTCGGAGTCGCTTATCGTAATAGTGTCCATCTCGTTTTCTGATTCCGATGAGATAGTATACACAGGGGCAGACATTTCTATTTTCAAATCTTTTACAACACTACAAATATTGAATCTGTAAAATAAGAAACAAAGTAGAAATAATCGTGTATGTTACAGTGTAATATATGCTAATTAAAAAACACACACTATCACTCACCTTATCTGTAGAATGCGGTATGCAAGACTGTGAAGAGAAAGCAAGGTGGATCTATTTATAGTAGATGTTGAAATGATTTTTTTTTTAAAGGTATGTAACGTATTTGTGCTGTGTTTGTCTTACTTGTTTACCTACTTAACGATATCTCAAGGTCTTTGTTACATCATCCTAATGGAAAAAACCCAGATACCAAACCTACGTCATAGTTTTGCTCGGAGAGAGTTTTGTTATTGTATTTAGCTGTGTTCATCTTACTTGTTTACACACTTAACGATATCTCAAGGTCTTTGTTACATCATCCTAATGGGAAAAACCCCTATACCTAAACTATGTCATAGTGTTGCTATAGGCTTAGTTGTTTACTTAACGATATCTCAAGGTCTTTGTTACATCATCCTAATGGAAAAAACCCAGATACCAAACCTACGTCATAGTGTTGCTCGGAGAGTTATGTATAAAAGGACAGTATTTTACAGGGTTATGTTAATTGTGTAAGACTTTCAACAGTTGTTCAGTCGCCTACCTTCATCTGCTTTAAAACCCTTATAAGGTAAGACTACATCTAATGTATTTTATTTCATAATCTTTACGGCTTTGTGTGGTACCTTTATTATTATTATTAAAGTAGTTAATCAGCCTCGTTCTTGTTTTTTACAGATGACTAGTCTAGTTGAGAAGTTTACTTCGGCATCGTCCTTGCCTAGGTGTGTAGGTATTTCTGAGCTTGTACAGAACGTCCCTTACAATCTTTTATATGGAGTTATAAAGGAAACGAAATATGGACGGTGTGTGTTGTTACATATTCGAAACTGTGAGAGTATGGATCTGTTATCGGTATTCCTACCCAGAAAGTATACAGATGTGTTTGGGGATAAAGACATCAGTGGAATAAACAGTGGTGAAACTACCGTTAATCTAATTTATAAAGGGACTTTCCCTAACTCTAAGACATATAACCTATCATTGGTTAATGCATAGTTACCTGTTTCTACATCAAATGTTTATTAGGTAATATACTCAAGTGAATGTGTTGATGTAAGGTTCAGTTATTTCATACGCTAATACACTGCTTATTTTATATATATATATATATATATATATATATTTAGGAGTACACTGTAATGAATATATTGAAGGTATGATTCCTGGACCTATAACTATAGGTAATTAATTAATTCTATATTGTTTTGCTTTCATCAGGGACTGTTGCATAGTAGATTTGCAAGGATATTATGAACAGAGTACAAACAGCTTCATATTGAAGGAATATGCTTCACTTGATCTTACTACTACTGCTATCTCTCGTGTGCTTCATCTGATATTCAAACCTCCTACAGACTGTGTTGTGGACAATGGTATTAAACATTTTCTTGAACAATATTATCATGGACTGCACTACGAGTTAGGTGTAGAGAAATACGATAATATGCCAAGTATAATACAAAGTGATTTGGGTAACTGTATGTTTGTATTTGTAAAGGGCATTGAAAAAATGCGTTTTTTAAAGACTATAGTTTCAGATGATGTACAAATCATAGATCTTATGAACTACGAATGTCCAAACTTAAAATATCTACCTAAACCTAACATAGGTTGTAACTATCATAGTTTTCCAGAGGGAATGTGTTCATATAAGAATGTATTGGCTTTACAAACATGGCTGATGAAGGACGACATCATGTTTAGCTTTTATGCATAAGGGATAGTGTTTCGATATGTTTTAGAAACACTTGTGCTAAAAACAGAATAATTGTCAAATATCTGTATATTAATAATAATAAAAAAGGGATTTAATTTGTATCGTATTGTTATTTATTTATTGTATTCCCTTTTACTTAGTCCTACTCATATTATTTATGTTCACAATATTAGTTATGTAATGTTTTAATTTATTATTATTACTGACGTAAAGAGACAATTAATCTATATTCCAGATAAATCATAGTTATATATATATATATATATATATATGGTATCTATATTATATATATATATATATATATATATACCTATTACCAAGTGTTCCCTATTATAGACATGGAGGCATTGAAAGGTTCCATAAGGGTGAGGCTCCCAGATTCTAGACATTCGGCACATATAGCTGTTAATGTTGTTGTCAACCATACACATATTTTATGAGCTAATAGAGCATGGAGGCATTGACGGTTCCATGAGGTTGAGGTTCCTAGGTTCTAGACATTCGGCACATAAAGCTGTTAATGTTGTCAGGCATACGCATATTAAGAGCTATTAGACTTCTAAATAAACCCTTCCTACCCCCATATAAGTAAGGTTTGTGATATATATATATATATATATATATATATATATGATATGTTATGTTGTTACCTTTCTGTAATATTGTAATTGCTGAAGACGGCATTAAACGTTATAGAACTGTGCTATATCCTAAAGGCAAAGGGTGAAATACTTACATTCAACAAGTTACATAGTCAGCCTTTTCGCTAAGACATAGATGTAAACTATTACCTATTTATTCTCAGTAAACATGGCTACATAGTGAACATAGGCTTGATACACACGCACACGCAGATATTGTCCCGGGTAAAAATCATTTTCTTTCCGGGACTGTGCATTGTTTCAAACTAAGGTCATTTCGTTTCTATGGTACATGCATTGATTCCTTGAATGAAGACACAACCCTTACGGAATATTGTATTAGGAACTCCCTAATAATAGGTCTATTGGTAGGCCTCCTTACATAGTAGTAAATGTGTAATGTCATGATTTATTATTATTAGACGTTGCTATTATTATGGTATCTGAAACAGTCATCTCCTACGTTTGCAGAATATTATATTTATTTATTAAAGTCACCTTAAATCCATACTCTTAGTAAAAACACAGATATAAACCTAGGCTTCACATATTATATAGGCCTAATAGTAGTCCCTCATTACATTGATATGTCTAGATTTCGTTCAATAACATCGTATAGTATTACATTCTTTCATTACGTTAATACAACACCTATTTCAAATTGCAGTGAATACTCTATAACTGTTATGTTATGCACAGATTGATAAGTAGTTGAGAAATAATCGTTACTTACCTTGGATCAGCAGATCGGTCTTCTTCACAACACAATTCACACAAACTGAATGGTTTAATTATCATTTGATGAACAGAGTATTTATAGTGGAACCACCTGGATATATTGTAAACACCAGCATTCTTTAACCTCAGTCATTCACTCTCTCTCTAGATGTTATCAGTATGGAATGTTTTTATGTTTTTGTTGATAGTAGCATAGTTTTGTAGATTGATATCTGTATTAACATCTAAGTTGTTATTCAACAGAGTTGTTATTGTGTTTATCATAATTTCACTGTCCGGGTATTGCACAGTACTATTTCTGCAATATGCTAATACACACACACACACACACACCATCCTATAAGATTTATTCCCATGGTTATTACAACGTATTTGAGTTACCTGATATTAGTATCTTATGTAAGGCCCTATGAATTCTAATTAATACACTAGGCCTATATGTTATCATTGGGTTGTACCTAAAGGATATGAATAACATAGGAACGTGTTAGATGGCATGTGCATTATAACCTCTGCCCCAGGCCTCGTATCTGGTGGGGGGTTGTACCCAGCCCTCTGGGGGGCAGGCGTCGGTTTTCGAAGTGGGTCAGATTGGGGTTGGGGTAGCACGGGCTTATTGCCCACGTCTGCTTTGTTCGAAACGAATCCCATCATGTCATATAGGACCTTAGTACGGGGGTTTGGGGGGCGGCGTCGGGGGCGGCGTCGGTTTTGTTTTGGGGCATAGCTCTTTACGGGGGCTTGGGGGCGGGTGGGCATTAGCACAGGACGAACGGGCGCCTTTCGCTTTTTCGAATCGTCACGTTTCACCTATACGTGACTCTACACCGGGGGCGGCGTCGGGGGGCGGCGTCGGTTGGCGGCCATTTTGGATACATAGCTTGACCCATACTACTCGCGGCAATGAACCTCCGGTTTCCATAAAATATATAATATCTCTTTAGCTTGCTTAGGAATTGTTTACTGCCACCGAGTGAATAAGTAATACACTTTGGTGTTTAATTTTAAGCAATATTCATAACACATAATACATCTGTTTTAAAAAGTTCGAGGTTTACTTCATATTTGATTAATGCTTTTTTGGGAAACGAGTAAACGAATTAATCCCGCGGGGTCTCTGATCATACAAATGATACGGATATAAATAATATAAATCCATTTATGATACATAATGAGAATTCCAATTAATTCAAATGTATACATCACTAACTATGACAAAAAATAAAAGAGCTTCACTCATTATCACCAAAATTCACAGAATAGACTATGAGAAACAGTTATATCAACATTATTGCCTCCCAAATAAATTTTTAAACCATTATATTTACAAACAGAGAGAATGAAACTGTTTCATTTACGGTATGCATTCACGTTGAAAGTGACACTTTTTGTCAAAAATCTGTTTTTATTATTGCATAAAAGAACCACACGACTGCTTCAAAATGATACCTAGTTTATACGAAAGTTACCACAGGAAATCCTTAGAAAATACGTTTAGATGTTGCAGTGTGCACACGCTTTACCATTTGAGTGCAACTTCGTCTTTTTTTTCTCTCTCAACTCTTTTTTCTATATATTTTACTCTTCAAATGAACAAAGCCTTTACTGAAAATTGAGTTCATTTATACATCAAATGAAAGCTTATGAATGGGGGAATTTTGTGAACTATGGGTTTCCTATTTCTCTAAAAAAAACTTAACTATGATGTAGATTTTATGTAATGCTATTGCTGATTTTTAAATTATGAAAAAATATACCATTCATTACAGCTGCCTGGTTCACAAGAATCTACTCATAAACAGGAACAAATCGGTGAAAAAGTTTTCAAGATTGTATCATTTGTGGAAATTTCATGACAGTTTCAAAATTAGCAAACTTTCTACTTATTTTTATAGGGAAATCCCGTTGTACAAAATTTGTTGCAGGATTCAAAATGGCAGAATATGATAAAATCTTCTGTATTAGCAATAATTTCAAGTCATCTCAGAAGTCCAAACAATTTAGTATGTTTAGTTCTATGTATTACTGCATTAACAATAACCAGTGTTAATTTCTCCATCAATCCGTCATTCAATAGTCAATTGTTTAACTTCACACGATCGCTTTAAGACACGTCGAACCCAATACTATCGGCGAGCAGATTCAGTTCTGATAGGTCTACTGGTACGATAACTGTGAATTTCAAAAGTTAAATGAAATGCTTTGCACTGTATGTGTTAAAAATGGAATATCAAACATTTTATAAACAATAGGTGACATGGAAATTTGTGATGATGATAAACGATTTGATGATGATGATTAGGGGGCGGATTTCTATGACATGTCATATTTTTCCCCTTTGCATTATTTCAGGTTTCCGAATAATTTAAACCCGATTCCAAATATCCTGGTGAAAATGGAACGGCTTTTATTGTGCACATAACTGGATATTTAGGAAATTTTCAACTATTGTACCATATCTAGTATGAATATGCATATTTAGGTCATATTTTGGCATATTTGTGTGCATATTAAGGATATTTTGAAGTTTCATATCATATTTTGTAAATTTTGATTAATGACACTTTTTGAGAATTTGTAATATGAAAATGCATTTCTTCAAACCATAATGAGCTGAGACGAAATGTGATAAACTGCAAATATTTTCAGTATAGACAGATATTTTAAATAATTAAAACTCCATTTTAATAAAATGTACTGTAATGAAACTTAAATATATATACACACAATGTGTAAGTGGTAAAGTCATATTTTAAATTTTAATGGTCATATTTTAATGTTTTTTAGGTTATAAATGCATGCATATATCCTATTTCTTAGGTCATAGAAATCCGCCCCCTAATGATGATGATGATGATGACGGCGACGATGATAATAATAATAATAATAATAATAATAATAATAATAATAATAATAATAATGTTCGCGATGTTAGCAATAGGATAATAACTTAATTGTATAGGCTAAGTTGTAAAGAAAATTGAAAAATTAATTGGAACCAACTTATAATAACTCCAAGCCTAAATAAGAGCCTCTGGACAAAATTCCTCGGCCCTTTCACATCCAAGTAAAACCTTAGTTTCCGTAGAGGGGTTAAGGGGCGATGGGCTTACCACCTGTCCCTCTGCCCTCTCTAGGAAAATAAGCGTAACAAAATTCACATAGGTAAACAGAAACCTCCACTTTGAGGCCCTTCGCCCCAACATGGGGACATAGGATTCGAGAGAGAGGGAGGAAGAGAGAGAGAGAGAGAGAGAGAGAGAGAGAGAGAGAGGAAGAGAGAGAGAGAGAGAGAGGAAGAGAGAGAGAGAGAGAGGAAGAGAGAGGAAGAGAGAGAGGAAGAGAGAGAGAGAGAGAGAGGAAGAGAGAGAGAGCTTATAATCAATTATTTTTTAAATTTCATTTGCATGAATTTTATAAGTTTTAGCGCCCCTCCCCCGGAATAAAATCCTGACTGCGCCATTAAATCTACGTTCAGATGTTAAAGAGTTCGATACTCAACTTTTTATAGCTATTATAGCCATAGTTTTTATTAGTTTTTTTATAGCTATTAGCGTAACATTTGGTTTGTGTATTTTTTCTTTCTTCATGAATGTGTAAATCTGATCTGAGAATAAAGTTCAGATTTTCTTAAACAAATATAAGATTCGTGCCTCTATATATACATTTTTGATAAGGTCATTATTACGAAGGGGGTACGCCGTAGCGTAGTGGTTGAGGCGCTGCGCTACAAACCGGAAGGTCGCGGGTTCGATCCCCGATGAGGTCGTTGAGATTTTTCAATTGGCCTAATCCTTCTGGTGGCACTATGGCCCTGGGGTCGACTCAGCCTCTAACAGAAATTAGTACCAGGAGCAATCCTGGGGGTAAAGGCGGCCGGTGCGTAAGGCTGACAACCTTACCACCTTCATGTGCCGAATGTCCAAAAATCTGGGAGCCTCAACCTCCTGGAACCCTCTGGGCCTTCATGGCCTGTATAGGGATCACTTTACTTTTACATTATTACGAAACTTATGTAGATAGGCTTGAGACCTGCGAAGATTCTCTTTTTTCATGTTCTTCATGACCTTGATACTGGACTACTGCATTGTATGCAATTGCAATTGAATGACCTACATATTACAATAGTGTCGTCTGTGTAAAATACAGTGTACGCCGCTTATTGTGATCACTTCGGAATGCAGCTAGTCTGATAATATTAACCGGTTGATAACAATAGCCGAAGGAATCAAATGAAGGATATTTAAATATTTTAATAAAGTTCCGCTTTAACCCAAAAGGGTTACGGCGGAAACTTATTAAAATATTTAATATTACAACCCTTAACTGGAGAAAATGAAATTTCTTAATTATGAAGGATATTTATTCATACATACAAGAAAATAAGTAACTGTGATTCATTCAACCACTCACAATATCAACTATTTTTGTAATCAATAAAATGTTTTTTATTGTTTCTGTTTTCCCTTTGGAACCCAATAACCAATATTTCGTTTAATGACCTGTGGTGAACACCGCTTGGCAAAATATCTAACGCCTGTCCGTTCAAGTTTTTTTTCATTTTATATTGACCATCGCTGCATGTCATCACTGTGATCTTCACAAGTCAAAAGCAACAGCTAAACTGAGAAGTGAAACATGTTTTACAATATAAAAGATAAAATTAGGGATTGCCATCCCCTCGAAGAGATCATTCTATGAGCTGGGAAAAGTACCCGTACTTCTAATACAACACAATATAGTTGAGTTAGAAATGAAATCCTTAAAAAGAACATTTTGAATGGCTTACATTACTTGCAAATAAAGCCACAAAACGGAAAATGTGATAACACTAACCGAATCTTTGATCACAATAAAAATAATTTTTCAATGTATGAGTATTAATGGGTACGGGACTCCATAAAAGTTATAATATTACCCGATTGATAACATTATCCGCGATTACATTAAGCGCCGTTCACTGTACTCTCTTACTGGTATGGTATAAACTTGATTGCTTTCTTTTGCAATACGAAAACCCCAGCTTAATCTGAGCTATTACCCTATAAAAGCAGACTACACTATAGCAGGACGCATAATAAGCGGTGATGATTTTATTAAGTACTAACACTTTTGATTAGTTTTTGTAGTAAATATAAATAGTTCTTAATACATACCAAAGCATCTTCTACTTCTAAAGAATGGATGTCATCGATGAAGAATACATCAATCAGACACTCACCTGAAACCAAAAAATATTTCATATAGATTACACAATACTTTACGCTTGTAAGTATTCACACATATGAATATTGTGAGGAATCAGTAAAAACATATTTCAATTTACAATTTACAATTTTACAATTTATTGTTCCAAATTACACGAAAAATACATACAAAAGTTGATACACCACCCGAAGAAGCAGAGCTTATGTTCGGGGGTGGTTCAGTTCAATATATTAGAAAAACTTATACTAAATAATTACTTAAAACAATACATAATTTGGAGAAGTAGGACAAAATATTAGGCTATGTATAAAAGGTTAGAACATGTTCTATTTACAATACAAAGGTACGAGGTAATATAATAATAATACATAACAATTTATTTGTTCAAATTTTAGTAAAAAACAAAGAAATTAAGTTCTATCCAAATTTTAAAGTTTAATATGAAAAATGTTATAACAGTAATAGTAGAAAACAGAAGTCATAATTATATAAATTTTCTATCTGCAGGCCCATTCTTGATTAACCGAGATGAAAACACTGCCAACACCGAGAGACTATCAGGATGTCGTCAGAATCTACCAGCAAGTTCATTCTACAAGTTTACATATTTTACATATCAATTAATTATTATTAGGGGGCGGATTTCTATGACATGTCGTATTTCCCCTTTGCATTATTTCAGGTTTCCGACTAATATAAACCCGAATCCAAGCATCCTGGTGAAAATGGAACGGCTTTTATTGTGCATATAACTGCATATTTAGGAAATTTTCAACTATATTCATATGAATATGCATATTTAGATAATATTTTCGGCATATTTGTGTGCATATTAAAGAAATTTTGAAGTTTCATATCATATTTTGTAAATTTTGCATTATAATGATACTTTTTGAGAATTTACAGACATTTTATATAATTAACATTATATTTTAATAAAATGAATTGTAATGAAATTTTAAAAAAATATACACAATGTATAAGTGGTAAAGTCATATTTTAAATTTTATTGGTCATATTTTAATGTTTTTAGGTCATAAATGCATGCATATGTCCTATTTTTAGGTCATAGAAATCCGCCCCTAATTATGATAATCATAGAACAGGTTACTTTAATTTCATTTGTTAAATTTTCATTATTATTACTGAGCACAGAATGTACAGGGTGGGGCATTTAAAGTTTCCCTTTTAAAAACCGTGTAACACATCTATTTAAAACTTAAATAACCTACATTGAACATTTTTAAATGGCTTACAGTCTTGGATTTGTAATTCTGGTCTTACTTTTTGAATATGATTTCCTTGAGATGCCCTCCATTAACTTCAACACATTGCTGCAATCTCCCTCGTACACTGGCCATTGCGCATTGTGTGGTGTCTTGCGTAACATGTGCAATTTTCTGAAAATCCACGCATAATCCACATAAGCCACTTCACAGTCCTAAGGTCGTGGTGTGGTGCGCCATTGCAGCACAGGGTATTATTGGCCCTTACTTCTTTGAAAGCGATAATGGTGCTTCGCTTTCTGTCAACTCTGAACGTTACAATCATATGCTGCAAACTTTCTTCCTACCAGAATCAACACGTCGTAACTTGGATATTGAGATATTGTGGTTTCAACAGGATGGTGTTGTAGCACATACTGCACATCTTTCAATGGACACCCTTCATGCTGGTTTCCCCGGCCGAATTCTTTCCAAATTCTTACCCTCCAAATCTCCCGATCTTACTGCAGCAGATTTTTTTTTTTCTGTGGGACTATCTGAAGTCTAAAGTTTTCACTCATGCCCTCTCTGACATTAACAGTCTTAAATGCAATTCAGCAGGAAAGTGCAAATGTTACGTAAGACACCACACTCCACGTAAAGGCCAGTGTACGAGGGAGATTGCATTGAAGTTAATGGAGGGCATCTCAAGGAAATCATATTCAAAAAGTAAGACCAGAATTGTAAATCCAAGACTGTAGGCCATTTAAAAATGTTCAATATAGCTTATTTCTTTGTTAAATAAATGTGTTACACGGTTTTGAAAATGGGAAACTTTAAATGCCGCACTCTGTATTATTCTATTAATGCATTTTAATGTTCAACTCTATTTATTCTACGAAAGCTACGAGGCCATATCAGGAGTTCGGGATCTGTGTCTATACAGTGGGGTAGACCAATTGATTGTCAATTATTTTCTATTGTTAGTGTATTTTATGGAGTAAATTTCAACTGATATTCACTTAAATGGATATGGTACCATGAATATGTAAATATCCAATTCGGCATTTGCCTTTACGACTGGGGAAACCATGAAAAAAAAAAAAAACCCATGTCAAATTGGTCGGCCACGGGATTTGAACCCAGGACCTCACTGGGGGTCATTGCGTTAGTTCACCTTGTTTCCGCTCCCGGTATAGGACCGCATCTCGCTTTGGCAAGAGATTTGCAATTTTTAAACAATGGATACTTTCACATGAAAGAATAGAAATTTACCATATAGGCCTATCCTGTACTAAGTTGTAATTATTATTGCATTATGGGGTCAAGTTATGAAAAATACTGACAAAAAAAATAGACGCTACTGAGACAAGAACAAATAACATGAAGACACACTTAATATTCCAAGTTATGTAATGTGTATTATTTTTTAATACTTTCGCTTTTAAACTGTACACATATACAGGGTGTTAATGAATAACACCGAAATATTTTACCTGTGTATAGAGGGGACATAGACAAGCAACTTTTATTAGAAGATTTTTGCTCTATAGATTAAATTTTTCCTGTAACATCATAAGATCTCCCAAGGCGTGGCCGCCACTGGCTTCTATGATTAGAAAGAAATGCAAAGCAAAGGAACTTCGTTGTTAACACTTTAGTCAGTAGATATGAATAAAAGAAGTCTAATGCAGTGGTGGCCAGTCATGTGATTAGTCTGTAAATTTTGCAGATTATGAAATCTCTAAATTATGATATAGCTCTGCATGAATGATTAAGAATCAGGTTATTATCGATCACTAGGAAGGCATAAAGTCAATTTAATGAAAATTGTAACCCCATTTCGCGTAATTATTGACTTATGAGTACCAAATAGTAATGACTTTAATGCCCTGTAGCATATACAATTTACGTAGAGCAGAAATCTCCCAAGTTGCTTGTCTATGTCCTCTCTATATACAGGTAAAATATTTCGGTGTCATTCTTTAACACCCTATATACTATTTTAAGGGTTTGTGTGATTATACGAACATCTACTTATTTACCTGATGTGGTCTGCGAACTACACTTCAGATCTACATAACGCCTTTGATGTCACCTTCAAAGAACATTTCAACGACTTCAAATCTCCACATCAATTTTCCTTGCCTCGTAAAACCATAGAATATAAAACTGTGGGACAAATTGTAAACGATAACAACCGAGGACAGAAATCATTACATGACAGAACGAGATGTGGAATCTGCTCCGGAGCGCTGCTGGAGTGAGGACTGGGCTGGAACTAATGCATATATGAAATGGAAATGAAGGTGGATTCTTCCAAATCAATTTCTGCCGTGAAAGAGCGAAACTGGTTTTGTAGAGAGAAAAATCAAGTTCAATTTCAGGAGCAAAGAAATTCCTGCTTTTACGAGATTGTCTATAACCAATCAGCTTGGCCCTAATGAAAAACAACACTAAAAAAAAATCTGATGTGAAATTCACATAACTTCCTCTGTCCAAATAAAAGTTAATATAATTATTACGTACTAGCATGTGCCCGCGGCTTCGCACGCGATAATTATTTCAAAAATTAAAAATTAAGAGATAATAGTTAAATCATTATAGACTATTTATTAACACCTAAATCACGTGGACTACATGCCACGATTAGATAGCGTCGCTTGGTAAAAGCGACCTCAGATTCGAGTTTCTTGTCCCAGAATACCCCTGTATAGTGAATTTCGTCCAAATCGAACAATGTTTTACCATATTTAGGCCTATATTGAATTATCCCTCTTCCGTGTAGGTTGAAAATTTCATATGTCTGCGTGCCTTGATATTCTAAACAAATGAATCGTCCAGGATGGACTTACAAAATCAAGCGATGGCCCGCGATAATTATTTCAAAAATTAAAAATTAAGAGCATAATAGTTAAATCATTATATTTATTAACACTTAAATCACGTGGACAACATACCACGATAGATAGCGTCGCCTGGTAAAAGCTACCTTAGATTCGAGTTTCTTGGCCCAGAAAACCCCTGTATAGTGAGTTTCGTCCAAATAAAACAATGTTTGACCATATTTAGGGCTTACAACATTCAAGCGATCGCGAAAGTTTTATTTCCAAGGTATGTCAAAAATAGCCAAAGCCAACTGTAATTGATTTGATGTTGAAATGTATAACTGAAAACTGATGCTTCGAAAACGCAGAAAATGCACGTTTTTTGCCCGTTTTTCACTCATAACTCACGAACGAAAGCTAAAATTAAAATTCCAGCTTCGAGGTGCATTTTCCGACCCTTCAGCCCACCTATGTTTAAAATTTCAGATCTCTGCGTTCAGTAGATTTCGCTGGGCATCGCGGACAGACAGACAGTTCCTTTTATTAATATAGATAACATGAATTATATTGATACCTTCTCTAATTTGCCAAACCTGCATTTAATTTAATTCCAAACCCATCTGATACCACTGGCAACAATATGTTTTGTGATTTTGTTTTGATAATTCTGTGTAAAAAGAGATTAAGTATTCTCAAAAACATAATTTTTTTGAATTTTAAAATCAATTTTTTTCAAAATCCTTTCTTAGTGAGCACCTACATTATGAAACGAAGGTACTGTAAAAATTCCAAGTCTCTACCTGTTACAGTTTAGGCTGTACGTTGATTCTCAGTCAGTCAGTCAGGACAAAGCCTCTTATATATATTTAGAGATGACATTCTCTGCATGTAAATTGGTTGTAAAAATGAAGAGAATGTCTTTACTACATCACATCGCATCCCCGAAGGATACATAACCCAAATAAAATCTGATTAATGCACTCTCGTAACTTTCTTTACTTTAAGCATGGCCAATACATTTTTCTCACTTTACATTCTGATATACAACTACACCTTTTCAACCTCAATTTCGGAAAAGGTAATTTCAATTTCGGAAAAAGTAATTCCAATTTCGGAAAAAGGAATTTCAATTTCGGAAAAGGTAATTTCAATTTCGGAAAAAGTAACTTCAATTTCGGAAATACGAGGGCTATGAAGAGGGTATAGTAAAGTTGGTACCACGCTAGGACAAATGACTCAATCGGAGCGAGATTATGTAGAAAAGTAGCTAGAAGGTGTACCTAAATGTTCCAAATAAAACAGTTTTGATTTTCACTGTGGTTTTCATTTTATGCCCCATCGAATGTTTTAAAAAATAGCCTTTGTATTTCCGAAATTGAAGTTACTTTTTCCGAAATTGAGATTACCTTTTCCGAAATTGAAATTACTTTTTCCGAAATTGGAATTACTTTTTCCGAAATTGAGGATGAAATGGTGTAGAACAAGAGGCCATATTGCAAAGAGCACGTATTCAGAGTGTGTGGCTTATAACTAACATACAGATGACTTTTTTTCGAACAAAATGTTTAAATTAAACGTTTTAGTTCTTTGTATAAACAACCCATGTGCAAAATTGAAACAAAATCATAAGAACTGTTTTCGAAAAAATCGCGACAAAATAAATTTTCTTAATGCAAAATCCCTTTAAAAATAAGAGAAGGTTATCGCCAATCTTCGTGTCACATCTTCAGACCGTACCTAACCCAAATAAAACATGTTGTTTTCATACGATTTTCCGTTCTGTAGCTAGGCTGCTCACACACAGACATGTTTTCGAAAACAGTATGGAACCTCAAAAGTTGTATTTATGTTAAAAACTCAACTTCGAATTTGGGGGTCGAAAATAATACTTTCTCTACCTATAGTACCTATGTCACGGGCGGAGGAAGTAAAAATATATTTATCTACCTTTACCTTAGTTTTTACCTCTCCCTTTTTAGGGACAATTAAGGAACCCACGCCGCCCGGGCCTTACAGGGCCGCGACCTGTCGGGAGAGGGATTATCTATGGATCACATAGGCTATACATACTTTTTTGACCAGACAAGGACATGGAGGGCCTCTCCGGGTGAGTGATCAGCCCAATGTCGGGGCCACCTCCGAGACAACACGAACCATTCACATACACACTCACTCCAAACAAGGCGAGGGTGGGATGAAGATGATAATGACGGCCAGATGACAACTGGGGACCACAAGGTCCTAAAGTTACCCGACATTTGTCTCACAGGTGAGGAAAACCCCAGGAAAAACCCACCTAGATAACATGTCCCGACCAGGAATCAAACCCGGACCCGCTGTGTGAGAGGAGCGAACGCATCCCTACACCAGGGGTTCTCAAAGTGGGGTCCGCAGGCATGGTTTGAGGGGTCCGCTGGAGATTTGTTAATATTGCAGTAGATTAAGGCTGAAACTTTCAAAAATAAAACCCAATATTTCAGAGATTCTCAAAAGCAAAAAACAACACCATCCTTCTCACTGAAATTAGTGGTCTTTTACTATATAACTGTTCCATTGATAATTTTGTATAATTAATATTAAGAGTCCTGTCGTTTTGCAATTGAATTCAATGTTAGAAATAAAAAAATGTATCAAAACAAACAGACTGCTTTCTTTTTCTATCCTATAGCTTTTCGTTTTGAATTACATACATTTCAAATGGTTAATACTACAAAATTAGTAAAAATAGTAAAGGGTTATTTTTTAGGGGCCCTCGAATAAAGGAAGTTTGAGAACCCCTGTCCTACACCACAGCGGTGGACTAATTGGGTCCATAAAGAATATAATTTTGATTCTATCTGGTAAGATAGTGATGAGGATTGTTGATTTTTTTTTAAGTTTTCTATTTTTATGAAAGTAAGTCAGTAATTTGAGTTTGTATATTTGTTCTATATTTGAGACATTAAATTTCGAAAATAGGCCTACTACACCTTTTCAACCTCAATTTCGGAAAAAGTAATTTCAATTTCGGAAAAAGTAATTTCAATTTCGGAAAAAGTAATTTCAATTTCGGAAAAAGTAAATTCAATTTCGGAAATACGAGGGCAATTCTTTTTAAACATCCGATGGGGCATAAAATGAAAACCACAGTGAAAATCAAAACTGTTTTATTTGGAACATTTAGGTACACCTTCTAGCTACTTCTCTATGTAATCTCGCTCCGATTGAGTCATTTGTCCTAGCGTGGTACCAACTTTACTATACCCTCTTCATTGCCCTCGTATTTCCGAAATTGAAGTTACTTTTTCCGAAATTTAAATTACTTTTTCCGAAATTGAAATTACTTTTTCCGAAATTGGAATTACTTTTTCCGAAATTGAAATTACCTTTTCCGAAATTGAGGTTGAAAAGATGTAGTTTTGTGGGGTTTACGTAGACATATTTTGATGATCCTTTTCTGTAGTATTACTACAGGCAAGCGGTTGGATTTAGGATTGTATGGTAATTTGGGAGCCTTAATGTTACGTTTCCAGTGAGTAAAATCTTCCTGCGTGCTTTCATTTCGATTTCTATGCACGCGATATCCCTGCTTTCACATTGGAAACTTATAGAGTGATATGAATACATTAATAACGTCAGCTCCACGCTAAGTAGCTATCTCTTGGAATTAATTTTCTGCCATTTCAGTCCATTCCTTTCACACGAGCCCTGTAAACCCACACTGACCCTCGAATTAGTCCTGAGTTGTTCGCTTCGTGTATACTATAAATCAATATGTAGAGAACACGGCTTGGATTCCGTCTGAATCCTCGGTTAATTTCCCTGGCTTGAGTGAAGCATGAAAGCAATATATAGGAACTCGCTTGCCAGGATTATATACGAAGTACGCTCTCTGACTTGATGACTGCTTGGCTAGCATCTCTGCTATCAACTCGGCACGGTGCCAACTCACGCCCTCTCCCGCCAGATGTCACTAACATACATACTGCTTTTTCGACCCCCTGTACAAGCCCCGACCAACAATTACTACAAAAGGAAGACGCAATTTAATCTCTTTTCAGAAGGGTCTGGAGACAGTATTTTAACAGATTTAGAATAAAAAGGAGATAGAGTGTGAAGGATCGGACTTATATCAGTATCAATAGAAGGGATGTAAAGCCCCCCCCCCCTCCACTATGCTCCATGATAGGAACGTGACTTTGAGCGATCGTATTCTCCTACTTTGATTTCACTTTTTTTTATCTTGTTCTCTCTCTTCATTATTTTCTACCCTCGAGATTCTAAGCTTTGACATCACTTTTCCTTCTACCCAAATGTCGCTCAAGCTACTCACAGTAAGAATGAATCAAGAAACGCGTTCTTTTCTTTCATTATATTCCAACAAGTATACATGACAATCATTCTCGGCTTATTTTCACTTCGCTATAATGCCTCAGATTTAAAGTGTAATAAGGAACGAATTCCTTCTAACCAAATGATGAACCCAAATATAGAAATAGGTCAGCGAATTGGACAGGCAAAAAAGCAGGATTACTGGGCTACACATTTCATGAGCTCGCCTTGTGCCAATCCACTAGGCAATATGCAATACAATGTGTAATGTCAATCTGCGCTCAGGATGTTCAGCAATGAGGAGTATAGAGCCAGTGGTTCCCAAACTTTTCAGTCCGCGGACCCCTTGAAAATAATTAAAATTTCGCGGACCCCCTCTGGGTTTTGAAACAAAAACTACCGTATTTTACGGACCATAAGACGCACTTTTTTACCTTTAAAAAAGAGCCGTGAAAATTGGATGCGTCTAATGGTCCAAAGTACATTAAAAAATATTAAAATGGTAAATATTGTCAGAACACCATAATTATAAAGAAGGTGGCACAGACTGGATATTAATGCATTGTCACAATCGTAAAATGAAGGTAGCTGGAAGCCAGGTGTGCAATGCGAAAAGAAAGTAATGCTGAGTTATTTTATACGAAAGGAGTTGTCTCCGCCGGGTGGTTTAAATGAAGAGCATGACCTCTAAATTAATAGCCTTGTCCCGTACACTAACCGTATGCTGAATTGACGGTTAGAGGGTGTAAAGGTATTTTCAGTATTTCATGAGAAATCAGTTCAATTATTAAAATTTACGCGATTCCACCTGTAGAGAAGAGATTTTTGTACAACGCAGGTTTTAAGTTAGAAGTGATTTACACTGATTCCATTGTACAAGGTTATAATTTTTTTATTCAATGAAATACATTATCTCCTTTAAAATGTTTCGTTTAGAATCAAATTAGATTTCTTTTCCTTTAAATTTCCATCCTAAAATCAGGGTGCGTCTTATGGTCCGGAGCGTCTTATAGTCCGTAAAATACGGTAAATAAATACTTTTGATTCAAATTTATTAAATTCAATAGACAAAATAACAATATGAATGGTAACAAACAGAGTTTACTCCTTAATGTGAACAGTGAAGCTGCTTTTGATTAATTAGCTCTGCAATGTTAGGTTTAATGTCTGATAATTTCAATATTAAGTCACTTTCAACTTCATGTTTATTTCTCAACCTTGATTTCAAGTACGTGAGGTGGGAGAATGCTGTAGTAGTGGGGAACACAGTTAATCACTTCAAAATTACGGGATATCCTATTTCTTCTTAAACCGCCTGCGGACCCCCTGAAACACCATCGCGGACCCCACTTTGGGAACCACTGGATAGACTAATCATGGAGGAAATAGTGCCGTCTGTAGACTGAAAATAAAACATCTTAAAGTGTGAGGATAAAAATGAATATCATTACAAAAATTCATAAACTCGTAATTAGGTCATCTGCCTGCAGAATGTAGCCCATAGGGAAAGATAAGGTATTTTTGCAGGGTAATTAATATTGCTTATTGTGTTACAAGTGTGTGTAGCGGAATGCTTCAAAATTACCTTAATAATCAAAATAACCTAGATTTGTGTGTTAGAAATTAACCGAAAAATCTTAACTTGCCAAACAAAAACGTTCTCATGAGGTGCACTTAGAGAAACAGGCAATATATGAACCAACAGTGCCCTTTTATAAGGAAAAATATAATTTAGAAAACATCGAAGTTTGAGGCATAATGGTGGGTGCAAGAGGCACTATCCCTAAGAAGTGTGTCTCTCTACAACATCCACCTTTAAAGAAATTGCCTTACAGGCTGTAAAGTTTTCTATAAGAATATTTAATTACCATGTGTATTCAAAACAGTAGATTTCTTCTTCTTCTTTAGTGATAAACCTATAACACATTTATACTGAATGCTGTTGTGATATTGTTTGTCAAACTGGCAGCCTCTGGAAGTAGAGGAAGATTGTTAAAAAAAAAGTTTGTACATGACATGATTTATTTTGTTTCGTCCTTGTTTATTGCATAATCTGATATTTGTAACGTTTGTTTCTATTATTGTAAAGATTCTTCCGCTAAAGCGTTATTTTGATTATTAATCATCTGAAATCTATACTAATTTATTTCTTGCTGGTATGAATATACCTGTATAAGGGCTTTTCATGCATTCATCTAGGATATGGGACTTGAAATATGAGTACAAAGAAATGCGTTAACTTCTTTATCTTTTATTTAATATTTTTTATTAAAAACTTGTGTGAAAATGGACACCAAATCACTTAAATGTTGTGAAGACAAAATTATTACCTAGTAATAGATTTTCAGCCTTTATAAAGTTAATAATCCTGTTTTAATGAAGATGAAAAACCAACCACAAAACTCTTTCTACACCTTTGAATAAGGTTGTCCAATTATTCAATGGATAAATATAGTTTCTCTTATTAACATGCTAGTAAATTTCATCGGATTTTTCTGGACTATTTAAAATATACTCTTTACATATGCAATAAAACATAAGCTAGATAGAATTAAGGAAGGCAAAATAAAGTTCATATTTTCCATCTACACTAATTCACTCTATTAAGAAATTAATTTATTGAAACGCAACTGACAGAACTGTACAGGGCAATCTGGAAATGATACATTCACAGCACCAATTTTCCAAAAAACTAAAATTTACTTAGAAAAGGACAGAAGTCAAGAGTCACGGTTTTGAGAGAAATACTTCACATAAATTAAATAGCTATTATGTACCGGTACGCATTATGCTGAAATCCAAAACACGTTGAATGCAATAAATACGAACAGTACAAGTCTTGTAACTGTTCGATGGTGAATAATGTATGATTATCCTTTAAAACTTAAACATAACTAGGCTACATAATGAAGAAACAAAAAGGCTGTTCATAAAATTGATGTTTCGGATAACTGATGTTTGCACTATTGACGCTCTACTGTGCAAGAATGGTTCTTTGTGACATTGTATGGGGACGGGGAAATATCTGTCCGTCTGTCTGTCCGCATGTCTGTACGCTCGATAACTCAAATACACTTTTTTGGATTTTTATGAAACTTTGTATATGTGTTTATAACGTCCATGGCAAGTAGCCTATTAATATTTGACCAAATCGGTTGACCGGTACCGGAGTAATGCTCAATTTAGTGCCTATTTTATGGTAATATATTAGAGAGAATTTATCAAATTCTAATCAGTTCTCATAGCAACATATTGTTTTACAGTGTTCATTTAGGCCTACGGTTTTACACTGTTCATATGGAAGTTGCAATACAGTTAGTTTTGACAAATGACACTACCCACAAATTCCTTCACATACGGTACGCTTATCAAACTTTATACCTTTGTTCTTCCGTAAGCCATGCTTAATGAATCGATCTGGAGCTTAACTCGGAAATCGATTACAAAAATACCAATTCATTGTCAATCACTGTCATTTCTTGAGGGGTAGGGTGCGCGGTCCGAGCTGTAGGGTGGAGACTTCAACATCTCCCTGCAAGTCTCCTGCAAAAGTTCGGCTAGGAGATGATTTAACAACCACACAACAGCGCCGACCTCGCTCCCAGTGACTTCCATCTTTTCCTACACCTCAATAAATGACAGAGAATGCCAGAGAAGCGGAGATGGTTGTCACACAGTGGTTCAAATCCCAGGCGGCAGATTTCTATGACAAAAGTGTTCAAAATTTGGTCCCACTGTATGACAAATGTCTCAATTCCTGTGGGGAATATGTTGAAAAATAGCTGAACACTATCTATATCTGTTTCAATAAATATTTCTATGAAATTTTGTTCGGTTTGTGTAAACGGCCCTAGGGAAACTTACTTTATGGTTGCGCCTCTTATCTATTATGTGAGCGGAGTTAGGAATGGTTCAAGAAGTGCGGACGAAAGAAAGAAGGAATATTATCGGTACAGCGGTGTTGAATTATTGAGTTCTGGATTGCCAGTTAGTAGGATACATGTATAAAGACATGGGTATTAGTACTTTTCACATCGCGGATATACGATATTCAGAAGAAAACAAGAAAGGCAGAGAATTGTTTGCAGTTTTCCTATCCGCCCCGAACCATACGTCGCTTATGTCTTTCTTGCTTTCTACGGTGTGGAATATTCGAGACAAGGGAGATTTAGTTTCTGGCGACAAAGATAACAAGACAACTTTACAAATCCTCTACACTGGAATAACATCGGCCAATCATTCCAACTTAGGCTTATGACACAATAGGGTAATGATCATAAAATAATGAAAAAATGCAAAATAAAAAATCCATTTAGGCCTTGAAAATAGTGAATAATGACACAAAATAAACAAAATGACCAATAGATTTAGTTGCTAAAAGCAATTTATGGATAACAGGGCATTATATATTAATTTAGAATATAAAACACACTTATTTTGTTAGTAAAGAAGTAAGTAAATTTATACTATTTGGACAAACTTGGCGAAAAAGAAATTCTTTCTCAACTAGCCCATATGTGTAGGCCTATATGTAAAAAGGACAAAAATTCTTTATTCCTTCAAGACAAACTGCATTGGTGTTTACAGTAAACCTGAATTAAAACTGACTATGCACACTTGGCGAGGATTCTCAAATAAAACGATTGTCTGTTGTCTGAAAGTAATGATTTGTACAAGGAAAAGCTCCGCTCTACCTCCACTGAAATATGATCTAACTTGTCGAAAAATACTTAAAAGTGCCTAAAATGACCTAAATGTCGAAAAAGACCTAAAAGTGCCGAAAATGACGTAAAATGCCGAAAAAGACCTAAAATGCCGAACATAATCTTAAAATTGCCAAAAAAAAAATACCCACGTCTTGAAAATAACGAAAAATGCAAAAAAATAAAAAAACAAATTGCCCTTATTTAATCAATTATATAATGATACAAATATATTTTATATATAAAAAAGGTGCAAAATCATGAAATTATAGTCACCAACTTCCAGAAGTTAATTCTCCATCAAAAGCCAAAATATTAATTGAAATCTGTAAACTATGCTCCGGATTCAACGAAGTATGCTCTACCAATTATTTTACATTTAAATTACAGAAAATATAAACAGTTGTGTAAATTAAATTGCAAAAACCTTTCCTAAATTTTAGTAAATTAAGAAACCAATGAACTGAAACGTCTCTTTAATAAAATTCAATTTGGAATGACTATTCCACTCATACGCCGCTTGTTTGATATTGAACTATAACGTTTAGTAATTCCTCGGATATAGACCAATCACTGCCGTTTATCTTGCAATATTCTTGTAGGAATCGCGAGGATGGTGTTTTATTGTGATAAAATCGTCTACTCGTCACTGGAGACACGAGTATCAGTATGCAGTGATTAATAGTCAGATGCTGCCACTAAGCGGCACGAAAACAGATTATTTTATACAACATAATTTGTTTGGAAATTAAAATAATATAAATGTACACTGATTAAAAACACAGTTAAACACAGTTTCGATTCGGTCCAAGCCAATTCGTGTGTTTTTATTCTGTTCTGCTGTTAGCTTAACTGAATGAAATTAACTATGTCTTATGTGCATTATTGGTAGCACTGATTATACCAAGGCAGCTCGAATCGATTCATGGATGGTTGATTCAGAGTATGCCATGATCTCGCAGCTGTTAGTTTTGTTTTTGTAGAACAAAGCACGAAAGTAATTATTATTTGTATAATCTGTTGGATTTTTATTCATGGAAAATTCTTAATAAACCCAACTCGAGTTGACGAGTTTCATCAGATAAATTCATTCCTGCTGCGAAGTCGTGAATCTATCGATAAACTCGTCAACACTCGTGGGATTACCTATGATAAATTCTTTCTCATATATTACCATGAAATAGGCATTAAATTGGGCATTACTCCGGTACCTGTCAACCGATTTGGTCCAATATCAATAGGTTTCTTCCCATGGACGATATAAATGCGTATACCAAGTTTCATGAAAATCCGATAAAGCGTATTTGAGTTATCGCGCGTAGAGACACACGGATGGACGACAGAAATGTTCCCGTCCCCCACACAATCTCGTCAAGTTCAGTCGGTCAAATAAAAAACGTCGGTACTCGTATGCGGTTAAAATGAAAGTTTTAACGCATTAGTTCACAAGTTTCCTATAAAAAACATAAAATACAGGACATTCTCGGAACATATGAGGCCATGCGACAGGAGGGAAAAAATGAACTACGCGGAAAGCGCATCACACGATATTCAACTTAATATATTGTTATAATCCACTTTGCTGTGTGTCATCGCGCCACATAGGCCTACAAATGCTAGCTTGAAAGAAAGTGTAGTTAGGGCTGTAACTGACCTGCATTTTTCGGCCTCTGAAGCATCGAGAAGACCATATTTCTTAATGCGACCGGAAGTTTTCATAGGAATCGTGGATCTGGCCAGCCGCGTATTTCGATGCTAGGTTGGTTGCAGAAGTTGAACGTAAGTACCGGTATTATAAAATAAAATCTTTAAAAAATGCTCCTTGAATAATCATATTCCTTGCGAATTTATTAATTATTAATATTATAAGAATTTGCAACCAAGAATATGGCGGATGTGAGACATATAGCCACAGCCTTCTATACATGTTTGTTTTGGAACAAAACTGACTAAATAATCAAGAAAATACATGGATAGACAAGAGGCGTGTGTGAACCTAACCTTAAGTCTTCCTGTACATGCGCATATGCTCGTTCGTGAATAAAATATTCTTGCGGGCCCCTGGATGCGTAACGTGTATGCTGGAGATAGGGTGATACAATTGAGTCCATTCAATGCGTATGACGTGAATTATTATGGAAACAACGCACAATCTGTAATTCCCACTCCTGGAAAGTATGCAGATTGCCGATTAATGAATCTGTCATATATGTGCATGGTATATCAAGTCTTCAATCAATCAAAAATGAAATCCACTCGCCTGTTACATTCTGTACAATAAGCGGTTTAATCATAATTCTGACGGACATAAATTAAAATTCTATATCAGAATATGACACCGTAATCTAGAAAACAATCAGTTGCCTGATATAAATATAATTTGGAAATTTTATTGATGTGGAACAAAATCGTATGGTATCAACGTTTTGTTCTGTGCCATCTGTTGATAAGTGCCTGAATGGTACTTTCTGAGATTCTGTGATGGACGGGAAAATGTCTGTTCGTCTGTCTGTCTGTCTGTCTGTCCGTGTGTCTGTACGCGCGATAACTCTAAAACACATTTGATCGGATTTTCATGAAACTTGGTATACGCATTTATAATGTCCTTGGGAAGAATCCTATTGATTTTGGATCAAATCGGTTGACTGGTACTGGAGTAACGATTAATTGATGGTCATTTTTTTTAATGACAAATTACTACTACAATAAAACCGCGTTGCTAACCATAACCACGGCCCCATACTCTGTTAAGACGTGATATAACTTAGACGCCATAGCATGCCAAATGCATGAGTCATCCATCAGATTATGCTGGATGAAAACTGTATTTTTATACAGAAATAGAGAAAATGCCTAATAAGTGTAGTGTTCCTGGTCGTAGGCCTACAGCAACAGGCTTAATAATGCTAACGGAGAGTCTGTCCACATGCTTAAATCCCCCCCCCCCAAAAAAACTGAATCCAGACGGCTTAAATGGATATCTGCAATTCACAGAGGAAATGTTATACCTTCAGATAACTCATGGTAAGTAAAAACACGTTAATGACAAATATTTTTGTCAGTACTTTGTTAAACCCATACGGTGGTAGTAATTGTGTTTTATAGTTTGTGAAAAGTATGTATATACATACTGGTAATGAATTGCTTACTAAACGTATTATTATAATATTTAAATAGGGTACTCATAAGCATATGAAATATGGGCTATTAATTCTATCTGGCACTTTGGTATTTCGGTTTACCTGATTTTATATTATTATTTAGTTTGGTAAAATCGCATTTTAGGGGGACCCCACTTTCAAAACCGACTTTCTTCTAATAAAACACCTAATATCACACGTATTTTGTTATAGATAGTTCTCTGGAGAGATGTTGCCTCGACGAATGATTTGGTCCAATCCACCCGCCCTAAACTTTACACTTGCTTCTATAACACGATCTAGCGAAAAGTAGCGTGAATTCCGCCATATTTTATATGAAGAAACTCGTGATTGGACGTTAGAGGTGTGACGTCACACCAGCTGAACACGTTTGATTCTAGGGAAAAGGTTCACTAATACAACAAACCTCGCCTTCTGCAGAATTCAGAATGCCCTACTAAATTAATATCACTGTTAATAAGCAATGTACAAGAAGCGTCATGTTCGTCAACCTGCCACGTTGAGAAACAAAAAACATCACCCGTCCTTGGAAGCCTGCGCACATCGCGAATTGGGTCCCCCTACATTGCGACTATGCCTTTAGTTTTAGACTATAACTAGCTTCGCACGTTGGGGGCTCCGCCCCAAAACCAAGACGTTACCATCTCGGCCACCTCGCTCGGTTTACGGAATTAATTGTCTCTATCGCTAGCATGTCTTCAAAGCGAAGTTTATTGCAACTTCCAAAGCCCTATGTGAACAATGTAGGTAATATTGTTGTCTTGGGAACTGCACAGAGACTTCAAGCCTGCGTCCGGGCTTTTGAAGGTTTTTTAGGGGTAAAAATTTTAAAAATTAAACCTTTTTGAAATTTTCCTGTGGTTTACAGCCTAAAAGCTATATGTGTACAAAATTTCAAGTTTGTAGCTCATCTGGAAGTGGGAAAACAACGTCAGTGAGTGAGTGAGTGAGTCAGCCATGTGGCTTTATATTATAGGGAAGCGATTCAACTGGTGTGGTCGAAGACTATAGTTCAAGCCCGGGCACAGTAATGTTAGTCTCCATGACTGAAAGCCTATGTTAGACAATACACGTCAAAATACTGAAAATGTTACGTTCTTGGGATTAGACTTGATTAACAATTCAAAGGGATAAAATGGTTAATTTATCAAGGTAGCAATTTCTATTAAAGGAACTTAGCCTCTGCTTACCAACTTCATATATGAGATCTGTTTTCTTTGTTTTTTTTTTTTTTTTTCATTTCAATTTTTATTTTTTTTAATTTTTTTTTTATTCAGTCACGAAACACGGATTGTTATTTATGGGGATTCAAGTAGAATTGGAAATACTCAAATATTGGAAACGAAAATTCCTAGACACCTTTAAACCTCTCTTTGTTGTGTATGAATTTTAACAATAATTGTAAACCTTTCTTTATACATCACTTAAACTAGGACTCAAAACAATATGCGGGATTCATACTGAACTTTAAATATTAAAAAAAAAAAATTCTCCCCTCAATATAATAAACTACCCTCTGAAATAAAAGACAAAGAAATTTATGATTTAAAAAAAACTTCAAACAATTCTTAATAAACAAATGCCTCTATTCATTTGAGGAATATTGAAATGCAATAGGATGTGTAAATTTTAATTATTATTTATGTTGTGCATTTTTATATGGGGCAATGTTTGATACTATACTGGTCTACAGCGGCGTAATTACGGAGTGGCAAGGAGTGGCAGTTGCCACCCCAGAATTCCCAAACCTCTCTTTTTGCCACGCCAAAAAAATTTTAAAAACGCTTAAACTACATCATTTTAACGCCAAATTTAAAAACAATTCCATACCCCCAGAACCCCCCGGCAGACCTTGCCACCGCAGTTAAAAAGCTGAAATTACGCCCATGCTGGTCTATAGACAATAATAAATTATTATCTTCATTATTATTAATATTATCTTTTAATACTCGTCCACATTATTATATAAACATCAAACTAATACTTCAAGTAATATAAAATGGATTTCATGCGTACAGTAGACGGGCTATTGTCGCTATCTATTGAGCCTACCATAAACTAATATGTTCTAGCAATAAAATGACAGCCGTAATAAAACATACTGGTAATAAAGTTCAAAATTAACCTTATCGTATTTATCTGGAGTTCCGAAATCACTCAGAACTGGATTTACATTTGCTCGATTGTACTACAGTATTTACGTTGCTAACACAGTAGGCTATGACTGGTATGGGTGGCTGATGAAGCAGCTTCAAGGTTAGGGGTGTCGCCATTTCAGTTCTCTTCGTTTTCACATACACGGCCATCTGATACATTTCTTAATATTACTCACCCAGCTTTGTCTCCAAGTCTGTGTGCTATCTTGGTGTCTTCCAGACTTGATATAGCAACGTCTTTGAACAAAATCACACGCAAAACACAATTATACACACGTTTAAAATATAAAAACACACGACTTGACTCACACACCGAACTCAGCATTCTGCTCCAGTAACCTACTGTCCAGGGTTGCCACTAACATCCCTGCCTGCTTTGCTTTCTCAGCCTAGCAGACAGCGATGCCACTACTATCATACAGCGCCATGTAATATCAATCTAGTGCAGCGTTTCGCAACCTATGGTCCGCGGACCACTGATGTCCGCGAAGATGGTGCAGATGATCCGCAGACATAATAAAAAAAATCATAAAGCAAGTGAAAAGTAAAGAAGTATAGTTGTTTCACCCATTTCGTTACAATGACCTATAATTAATACCCCAAATATTAAGAATATAGGCCTTCTATTAAAAATGGAATGTAAAAATATTTTTTAGACATTTTAGAGGTCCTCGGGTTCAAAAAGGTTTAGAAACGCTGATCTAGTGTATCTGTTCGCATAGACAGTTGAGAGACGATGGATTTTTATTTCATATCATATTTCATATTTTATTTCATATTTCATTTTTATTTCATATCAGCTTAAAAGGTCCGGCGTCGCTCAGGTTTTGTATTTTGTAAATTCGAAAATAACTTATGAGAGACTTTCGAATTTCAAACTCTAGGTCTTTATAGAATTTGAAATGAGGAAAAACGACTTATCACACTCAAACTATTCCCTCACAAAACGCTATATATGCTTTTTATAGCTTATAGCAGATCTCCGCGGCTTCGCCCACGATAATTAATCGGAAGATTAAAAATTAAGAGCAAAATAATTAAAATATTATATTTATTAACACTTTGCACGCAAAACATTCATAGGTATAAACTAAACGATAGGCCTAATTAATGAAACAGCTATAAATCCGGCTTTGAAGTGAATCCCACGATTAGAAAGCGCAGCATGGGCAAAATAACATCAGATTCGAGTTCCCTGGCCCAGAAAACTTCTGCATAGTGAGTTTCGTCCAAATCGAACAATGTTTACCCATTTAGGCCAATACTCATCCTTCTTCCATCTAGGGTGATAATTTTAGATGTATGCGTGCCTTGAAAATGAATCGACCAGCGTGGGCATACAACTTTCAAGCGATCGCAATGCTTTTATTTTCAAGGTATGACAAAAGTAGACAAAGCCACCTGATTGTCATTGATTTGACAATTGAAATGTATTACTGAAAACTAATGCTTGGAAAGCGCAAAAAAAAAAGGCACGTTTTCTTCCCGTTTGTTCATTCATAACTCGCGAACGAAAGCTAAAATTAAACATGTACTATGCCGGAAACCTTCGCGGGAGTGTACTCAACAATTTCCCAAAGTTTCATGGCGATCGGATGAATGGTGTAGTAATGCATAAAGGACAGACACACATACATTCGTTTTTATATAGATTTATTTCATGTTTTTTTGCACGACGTAACTAATTAGTGGTACTTACAAATATTGTTGCCGTTGATCGTAACTTGACATTCCCACACGCAATCTGGTTGCTATGAAAACAAAAGAAATCTCCGTGCGGTAAAAATGACAAAAAGCACAAGTGCCGTAAGTAAAATCATCATAATACAAGCCTTTATGGAAAACCGGAAACAAGGCCCCCCAGTTTGTGGCGACTTTAACAGGATTCAGTCCCCATAACAACAAGCACATGCGAATCACTTTCTGAAATAAACATCTATCATCAATAATGTATATACATAATATTTTCAGGTAATATCTCAATTAATATAATTAAATTGATATAAATAATCATCGTGCAAAAAATAGCATGCAATACTTGTGCCGTAAGCGCATAACGGATCTCGGAAATTGAAAAAATCGGCGCAAGCGCCTCGTTTTTTCAAACTCTTTCCTCGATCCGTATGCACCGCTTACGGCACTTGTATCACAATATACTATTTTGCACGACTTAACTAATTAGTGGTACTTACGAATATTGTTGCCGTGGATCGTAAGTTTACATTCCCACACGCAATCTTGTTGCTATGTGCGTTAAGAGTTTCCGTGCTGTTATGAATATTACGCCACACCTCATAATACAAGCCTTTATGGACAAGGCCCCCAGCACAAATATTCGGTTCCCATAAACAACAACAAAAGCGAATCACTTTCTGAAATAAACATCTATCTTCAAGAATGTATATACATAATATTTTCAGGTAATATCACAATTAATATAATTAAACTGATATAAATAATAATCATCGTGCAAATAACAGCATGCAATACTCGTGCCGTAAGCGCATAACGGATCTCGGAAAATTGAAAAACCTCGGCGCGAGCGCCTCGTTTTTTCAAACTATTTCCTCGATCCGTATGCATGCCTTACGGCTCTTGTATCGCAATATACTATTAGGCTATTTCATATTTTGCTTGGGAAAGTAATAAACTAAACAGTAGTGGAAATAACTGGAACTCTTATTCTCTGTACACTTTGTATCGCTGAATTTATTAGTTTGTTTTCCGGACTGAGTTTGATATGTTTACGTATGTAAACATGTAATATCACTGTCGAGGAAGGGAGAGTTATGATTGTTTCTCATTTTTACAATTTTCTTCCTCTACTATATCAGTCAGTCAGCAGATATCTACTCCTTACAAGAGATTTAGACAAGTATTCAATCTTAGGGAACTATTGAACATGTGGGGTAACTTATTCTAGTATTATTTGCAAACCCTGTTGAAATCACAGGTTCTTCTGAAGAAGGAATTATTTCTATGCAAGGTGACCTAACAAAATGGCTTAATAAAAATGTATTAATATTAAATTTAGATAAAACTAAATATGCGATTTTCCAAAAGGATAGTTACCGTCTACTTATTACCACACCTTTATAAGTTAATAATCAAATTACACAAAATATTGATTCCATTAAATACATTGGTAAAACACTAGATTTATATTTAAGTTGGAATATTCATCTAAACAATATCAAACAACAAATTGTAAACTTACTGCTCCACTTTGATTTGCGAAAATATGCATATGGAAGTACAGTCTGGTACAAGATTAACTCGAAAAAGGGTTGTGTCATTAATTACTACGTCAAATAGCAAATAATGACTTTTTGTCCCACCCGTAATGATGCTATCTTGTTGAATTGATTATTATTGCCAGAGTTAAATGTATATTCTGACAATCTGAAAACAGTTTATGATGTTTATTTAACCCTCATTAATAACAACATTAAGACTGTCATAGCAGAACAGCGAACGAACCTTTTTGTGCACAATTAAAATCATCTTCCAAATTACGTCCTACCCGTAATTCTTTCCTTCTTTCTTTCTTTCTTTCTTTCTTTCTTTCTTTCTTTCTTTCTTTCTTTCTTTCTTTCCTTCTTTCTTTCTTTATCTTAGTTGGCCGCGACCTGGGAGAGGGATTAGCTTTGGATCACATAATCCTATTTTGACCAGACAAGGACATGGAGAGCCTCCCCGGATGAGCGATCAGCCCAATACCGAAGCAATCTCCGAGACAACACGAACACATAGGACGAGACACACCATTCACCACTCAAAACAAGGCGGGGATGGAGATGAAGATGATAATGAAGGCCAGATGATATCTGGGGACCACAAGGGCCTATAGTTACCCGACATTTGTGTCACAGGTGAGGAAAAACACAAGAAAAAACCCCACCTAGGTAACTTGTCCCAACCAGGATTCGAACCCGGGCCCGCTGCGTGAGAGGAGCTAACGCATCCCCTACGCCCCTACGCGGTAGACCCTACCCGTAGTAAATTTTGAAAAACATTTTTCTATATTTCAAATAAATTTAAAAAAATACTTTCCTTGTAGCATGGAGAAGAATATACAGTGTAGTAAATTTTACAGAACGTGAAGAAGACGTTCTAGTGCATTATTTATGATGACTAGGGCCCGGATTCTTAGGTTTTAAACTATTTTGTTCCTTGCTAGCTAACTGTGATATTTTAAAATTAATGAAATAACTCATTTTCAACAGATAAGGGTTAATATTAAATATTTAATACACTATTCCACCTTTACCCTTAACATATAATATACAACTTATTATGAAAATGCATTTCGGAGTATGCTGCGCCATCTTCAGTTCAAATAAGATGTAATGAACACCACAATTCTTCTCAAATAATGTTGTTTATAAAATTTGTTAATTGGTAACCTAGGTCACCGTTGTAGTCAAGTCAAATAAATGATTTTGGTCAATTATGTTTTCATTAAGGATGTTATTTCTGTTCTTATAAATTTGAAAGTTTTCCAATGTATTTAGTCTAACACCCTTATCACAGATATGTAGGACTTCCATGGTGTTATTTAAATTATCCAATCTATGACCACTATCAAGCAGGTGTTTAGCATACGCTGAGCGTAATCTGCCATATTTAAAGTCAGAGACATGTTCACCGAATCTTTGCTTGAATTTTCTACCAGTTTGTCCCACATATATCTTTTTGCAATCAATACACGTCAATTTGTACACTCCACTTTCTTCCATTTTATCCACAGAGATTATTGCTGTACAATAATAACATCCTTAATGAAAACATAATTGACCAAAATCATTTATTTGACTTGACTACAACGGTGACCTAGGTTACCAATTAACAGAATTTTATAAACAACATTATTTGAGAAGAATTGTGGTGTTCGTTACATCTTATTTGAACTGAAGATGGCGCAGCATACGCCGAAATGCATTTTCATAATAAGTTGTATATTGTATGTTAAGGGTAAAGGTGGAATAGTGTATTAAATATGTGATATTTTAGCTAATTATGTGTTTTATTGTCAAGACAGTCACATAGTCCAATCTTATAAAACCTAAAAATAGCTAAAATAAGATGTTAAAAACTAAACATGGCTAAAACTGCTTTTCAAGTGAAATACGATAAAATAATAGTCATAATAATTATTCCAAGTGCTATTGTTTTAATAAAAATTAATTTTTAAATGTCAGCCTCTATTTTGCATCTTCCTCATTGATGGCAGTATATTATTTCGTAACGGAAAAATTATTTGCTTTTTGTAAATTTGTCATTTTGTATCCCTTGTCCCGGTAAAGGAGATGTTAAGTGACTCGAAAACCCGGGTTTTTTAAGCAAATTAAAGGCATTCTTATGAAGCTTACGCTTGCAGTTTATTCACAGTGTTTGCTCCAGCAAGTGAAGTATTCTAAAAGTGAATTGATTAATTCAAAATCGATCTTGTTGAGTTTGTGGTGAAGTTGGAAATGACAGAGGCAGGAGATATCAGTACCTTTACTAATTTGGTTACGCTTATTTTCCGTGAGAAGGCAGAGGGACAAATGGGAAGCACATCGCTTCACAACCCCCCCCCTCCAAAAACTAAGGCATTACTTGGACGTGTATATAAGATATGTAATAAAAATAGTTCCGGTTATGGAAACCACCATTAACGGCCGTAGATGTCGGCATGCTGACCACATGCCCTCTATCCTGCCATCTGCCTATGGTAGATGACGCAGCGGTCGGGTGGTAGACCTTGTCCCTTCAGGGTTGTAGCGCCACGGAATTTAGTTTTAATAAAAATAGTTTTCATAGTATGCTAAAATGTCCCACCTATAATTATAAAATAGCTGAACAGTGAGAAGATAGAAAACACTGGCATTAAGCGAGGCTAGGTTGATTGCAGAGGTCACGGGATCAGGATCTGGGGAAGGTTCAACTCCTACACATGTAATGCAAGCGATAATAACGTAATTTCCGCTGTGTGGGATTAACTGCAGCTGACTTAGTGCAGTGCACACCTTATTATGATCCTCGTCTTGCATACTAAATCTCAAGTGTCAGACTCAGGTAGGTTCGTCTTTTCTCAGTCAAATATTGGAGGTAGACACTTGTATCATTTTTATGGTGAGATATGCCTATATTAGTCCAGTCAAAAAACTTAAAAAAATAACCCAACCTCTAAAAAAATCCGAAAGTTTTGAAACTTTGCACACTTATTTAATGGTACCTTGGGATGAATATACCAAAAGTCCTCATGAATATGAGGCGAGCTCTAACGGCAATTAGCGAAAACAGGACCCCTATTTTGGTTTTTCGTTAATATCTCGAGAACCGTTGGTCTGAGGTAAAAGTTGACTATATACGTAATTAAAGCTTATTAAATTTGAAACATAAATGATTATGTACATTTTTCTCGTATTCCTAATGTTTACCGAGTTATGGGGCGCTAAAGGATAGAGTTTTTTTTCTAAAACCGTCCAGGAGCGCACGATGGTGCAAATTAAAGTAGGTACCTACCGTACTATTTCACCATTGTCTTTGTTTGAGGAGGCAGGAATGCGGAATACCAAGAAATCTACCTTGTACGATGCCTACTCCATTAAAAGAAGCAATAAACCTAGTCTATATTGACATTGTTTTGGTTGGAGGCTTACTATTACACAATTAAATTACACAAGGTGGTGTGGCCCAAAGATTCGCCAACAATCTCAACCATCTGCTAGTGTTATGTAGCCTATGTTCTCAAGCATTATGGTGGCAACGGCTGCACGGTGGTGTTTGATGTTTATTCAGCCACCCGATCCAGTACAAAGAGAGCTGAACAGAACCGATGGTACAAAACAAAGAGGTCAGTTGACATAAACTTTGGAGAGAAAACAATAGTAACAGTCAAACAGGATGATTTTCTTTCTAACGAAAAGAATAAATGTAGACTAATTTCATTCCTCATAATTGCCCTTACCAGCCATGGAGTTGAAACAGAACAAGCATCCAGTGATGCTGACACATTGATCGTCCGAACAGCACTCGTGAAGTCCTTCACTTGTGACGAAGTAGCAATAGTCGGGTGAAGATGTAGATCTTATTATTCTCCTCATGGTCTTAACTCCGACTGAACAAAACATATTATTTGTGAAACCAAGCCATGGAAAAGTAGGAAGGCAAGTATATTGAAACCAGCAATTGCAAACTTTGGGAATGAAGAACAGCATACTTCTTGTGCATGCGTTCAGCGGATGTGATACGACTTCGGCTGCATATCGAAATGGGAAACATTCCTAATTAAAATTGTTCAAGAAGCAAGCTGTACTGCAAGGTATTGCTGATATATTTAACAGCCCAAGTTCATCCCGTGAGGCTGTAGCTGCTGCTGGAAACAAAATATTCCTGGCATTGTACAATGCACCCAGGAAGAAAACCTCTCTTAACATGCACCGCTACAATGCTTTCACCAAATCTGTATACAGTGCTAAACCCGACCTTTCTGCTCTGCCGCCCACAAAAGGAGCAGCAAGACAACACGCATTTCGAGTGTACCATCAAATTCAATTTTGGCTTGGGAACGAACTTCTTCCTGTGCAGTGTGGTTGGAAGTTGGAAAGCGATCGGCTGATCCCTGTAACAACAGAGAATCCAGCAGCACCTGAAGCTGTCCTCAACCTCATTTGTTGCAAATGTACAGGTGGATGTGGGAAAGATTTGTGGCTGTCGAAAAGCCAGGAATAATGTGTACAAGCATTTGTCACAACTACCATGGCGAATACTTGAATGGTGTTACTTCCACCCTCGAAGAAGACTTTGATGACCCTGATGATCCCGATGCCATATACCTTGAAGAAACAGACCGTTCAGTGCAAAGCACAAACACTGAACATTTGGTACATGAAGATCAAAACACTGTGCTTGCTGGACGCTTAACCAGAAGTCAGGTGAGATCGCACATTTGTATTTTTTTTTTGTTATTCATTTTCCTTGAAATAGTATACATAAATCGGTCATGTTCATACGTTGTTTTACCGCTCGCTTACCTACTTTCTTTTACCTACATGTTCTTAATCTGTATAATGGTTCTCTCACATCATCATATCATGCATAGGTACCTCTTCTTACTGTGTTTAGGGCATCAAGTTCAGAAGCTGACCAAGATGAGCAGATTGCAGGACCTTCTACCAAGAAGCGATCAAGAGTTGATTGATTTTTCTGTACACAGTTTTCCTTGGAATATCCTCAGCATTATTTTTTTTTTTTGTTCATGTATTTCATTGTTTAATATACATCATGTCTTCCTTTTTATAGAAAACTGTGAAATTTATCTCCTAAATCATCCTTGGTATAAAAAAAATGGTAAACCATTGTCAAATATTATTAGAAATGCCATATTGTACCGCGCTAGCGTAGTTTTTCAAAAAACGCTATCCTTTAGCGCCCTATAACTCGGTACCCATTGGAAATACAAGACAAATGAATATATTCATTTTTGTTGCAAATTTAATAAGCTTCAATTATGTATATAGCAAACTTTTACCTCCGACCAACGGTTCTCGAGGTATTAACAAAAAACAAAAATAAGTGCCCTGTTTTCGGTAACTGCCGCTAGAGCTCGCCTCATATTCACGAGGACTTTTGGTATATTCATCCTTAGGTACCTTTAAATAAGTATGCAAAGTTTCAAAACTTTCGGATTTTTTCTTAAGTTAAACCTTGTTTTGACTGGACTACATGTATTGTACACAGGGTGGACAGAACATTCAACTATCATTTATTTATTTACAGTGTTCATATAGGGCTTTGGGAACTACGTATAATACTGGGCTGTGACAAATTCTGAATACCTGTACATTGATGCAAATAACTAATGAAGAATGGAATTCAAGTGATTACTTTTATCATAGGTAATCTCACAAGAGATTACGAATTTATCTGATGAAACTCGTAAACTCGAGTTGGATTTACTAAGACTATTCCAAGAATAAAAATATAACTGATTATACAAATAATAATTACTTTCGTACTTTGTTATATAAAAACGAAACCATTAGCTGCGAGATCATGGCATGCTATGAATCGAATCGAGTTACCATGTTGTGACCTGTGTTACCAATGGTGCATATAAGAAATAGGTAACCTAATGCAGGTAAGCTAGTAGCAGAACAGAATAAAAGCATAGGAATCGAAATTGTGTTTTTAATCAATGCACATCTATATTATTTCTAATTCCAAACAAGTTATGTTGTGCAAAATAATGTGTTTTTATTGTGTTCACTGGCAGCAGGTGACGTATTACTCACGGCACGTTGATGCCTTACGTGTCCAATAACGAGCTGACGTTTTATCAGATAAAATTGCATCCTTGCGATAAGATAAACGTTCGTGATTGGTCTATATCCGAGGAAGGGATATACGTTATTGGCCAATATCAAACACGCGGCATGGAATAGACACAATAAGTCTTGTCCTGTGCTTCACGCGGCAAGTATTATTCGCATTGATCTAGGCCTAATTTTTTTCCACATCAGCAGAGGAAAGATTAAAGAATACATTTACGTTTTTTTTAACAATGGCTTTCAGAGGAAAGGACCATCTGAGATCCTAAATCTCAATCAACAACAATATTATTGAACAAGTCAATGCCTTTAGCTATCTGAGCTGCAACCTCTCTCTCTTAGTTCAATCCGAGAGACACAGAGATTAAACTAGCCAAATGCCAACAACTCCCATATAAAATCAAGAAAACATTACTCAACAAAGTCAGACCTGAGACAATTCTGAAATTTTACAAAGTGATGTAAATCCCAAATTTACTTTATGGTTCAAAAACATTGGCTTTAACCACAAACCAACTTAGACGAATAGAAGCTGCTGAAATGAAATTATTAAGACCTTTAGCAGGCTATACCTTGTATGATCACAAAAGAAACGAAGAAATTAGAGAAGAATTACATGTCACACCCATCAACACCTACAGAAACAATTGACAACAACACATATTGCGAATGCCAGAAGACAGACTACCCCAAAGACTCTACAACTACAGACCAAGAAGGAAAAGACCAAAAAACGATGGAAAGACCAAATTCCAATCTGAAGCGGAACAGGCCAAAAGGCCTAACCCTAGAAAGTTATTGATGATGATGATGATGATGTTGGGGATTACGTAAAAATAATATACAAATATTATAGACAGACAACACAATTCCACGACATAAAAAGCAAGAGTGCTTTGTTTTCATTCGCAGAACAGAGGTCATTGCCACGCGATACAAGCTATCTGACAGTGCGCTGTTGCAAATCTGCAGAACCTTAAAACGGTACTCATTATTTATTTACAAAAGATTCAACTTTCTAAATATACAACTTTACGGAGATTAAAAAATGTTTATATCAAGTAAAGATTTCTAATAGACAGGATTTCAGCATTTTCTTCGATGAATTACAATAATATCGATTTGCGGTTATATTTGAATTACGCAGAATTCACGAATTTATTAATATACTAGCGTTAGTGTACTGTTGGTGCCATTTTAAGAAGACCTTGTCCGAAACCATCGTCTATCTACAAAATAATATAATAGCATTGTTCCCTAATCCATAAATCTGCCCCTACACCGACAAAGAATAGATGATCTTGTAGTCGGTGGATTTTACAGTGTTGCCGCTGTCATTCACCACCTCTCAAGTGAATAAACGTGCTGTGGTACGTATTTGGCAACATTGTACTGGACTGCAGATAAGTGTGAATACGCCTAATTACCTATTCACTGATTGACAGGTCGAAGAAGATTAGGGTGGCAGCAGGTAGAGACAGTGCTTGGAAAAAAGTCTTTAAGAAGTGGCACCCACAATATTCTGACAGGTCGAAGAAGATTAGGGTGGCAGCAGGTAGAGACAGTGCTTGGAAAAAAGTCTTTAAGAAGTGGCACCCACAATATTCTGACAGGTCGAAGAAGATTAGGGTGGCAGCAGGTAGAGACAGTGCTTGGAAAAAGTCTTTAAGAAGTGGCAGAAGATTAGGGTGGCAGCAGGTAGAGACAGTGCTCGGAAAAAAGTCTTTAAGAAGTGGCACCCACAATATTCTGACAGGTCGAAGAAGATTACGGTGGCAGCAGGTAGAGACAGTGCTTGGAAAAAGTCTTTAAGAAGTGGCACCCACAATATTCTGGCAGAAGATTAGGGTGGCAGCAGGTAGAGACAGTGCTTGGAAAAAGTCTTTAAGAAGTTGCACCCACAATAATCTGACAGGTCGAAGAAGATTAGGGTGGCAGCAGGCAGAGACAGTGCTTGGAAAAAAGTCTTTAAGAAGTGGCACCCACAATATTCTGACAGGTCGAAGAGGATTAGGGTGGCAGCAGGTAGTGACAGTTCTTGGAAAAAAAGAGTCTTTAAGAAGTGGCACCCACAATATTCTGACAGGTCGAAGAAGATTAGGGTGGCAGCAGGTAGAGACAGTGCTTGGAAAAAGTATTTAAGAAGTGGCACCCACAATATTCTGGCAGAAGATTAGGGTGGCAGCAGGTAGAGACAGTGCTTGGAAAAAGTCTTTAAGAAGTGACACCCACATTATTCTGGCAGAAGATTAGGGTGACAGCAGGTAGAGACAGTGCTTGTAAAAAGTCTTTAAGAAGTGGCACCTACAATATTCTGACAGGTCGAAGAAGATTAGGGTGGCAGCAGGTAGAGACAGTGCTTAGAAAAAAAGTCTTTAAGAAGTGGCACCCACAATAATCTGATGTAATTTCATTGTACATCAAGTGGAATAATACTGTATGATCTAGTGCTGACATGTCGCGGAGGGCGTTCAAAGTTGAATGAACATGCATGGGTGCTCACGGATACACCACCCATGATAGGATAAGTTACTTCTCTCTCCCCGATGATAATAATAGTCATTTCCATACGTTTCGGGAAGTTTATAGAGGTGGTAATAATTCCAGTTATTGTCCCATAACTCCTCCTACTCCAACTACCCTTTCTCACTTCCTCCCTCCTAGGGCAGAAATTATCCTTGTATATCTTCACTAGCTTAAAAGACCCGGCGTCGCCAGGGTTTTGTATTTTGTAATTGGAAATTAGCTTATGAAGGATTTTCAATTTTAAATTCTAGGTCCTTATATAGGCATTTATAATTTGAAATAGGAAGAACGACTTATTACACTCAAACTATTCCCTCAGAAAACGCTTGATATAGTTTTTTATGGCTCATAGAGGATCTAGAATGTTGCATCCCATCGCTTGTACAGTGCACAGCAAGCCTGGTAGAGGTTTAAATAAGAAGAAACAGAAATTCCTGTAACATAAAATTGTAATATCGAGGCGGGAAATTTCCCATTCTTATGTTACCATAAAGCATTATCACTTTCATACTTTTCTCTCCAAAAACCTGCGATATAATATAATAATATACACATTACCATACCTCGTTTTGTTTTCTCTATGTCCAGGGTAGAGAAAGTTATGTGATTCCATTATTTTAGTGGATTTCATTCTGTAATATTTATTTATAACATGAATTATTTTGATAACTTCTCTTATTTGTCAAAAGTGCATTTCAATTGTTTTTTCCAAGCCCACCTGATACCACTGGTAACAATACGTTCTGTGAATTTGTTTTGATAATTCTATGTAAAAAGGGATTAAGTATTTTCAAAAACATTTAATTTTTGGCATTTAGAATCAGAATTTTTCAAAATCCTTTCTTAGTGAGCACCTACATTATGAAACGAAGGTACTGTCAAAATTCCAAGTCTCTACCTGTTATAGTTTAGGCTGTACGTTGATTCCTGTCATTCAGTCAATCAGTCAGTCAGTCATTCATTCATTCAGTCAGTCAGGACAAAGCCTTTTATATATATAGAGATTCACCTTCAGGCTCAGACAACTGTTCAATCCTCTTTTAAGGGAAGACTGTCACTAAGTTCTTATAACAGTATGTGACTATTATTTATGGGGAAACTTGAAAAATAAAGTATATAGGTCAATTTCCCATACGTGGTTATTTCATTGTAATTCCAACTTAACTGTGAGAACCTGAACCATTACACCATTAGCGGCTTTATTTGCTTAGATATTTCACCCGATCGCTCGGGAGTTGGACCCGTGTCCACCGCGACGCAGAAACCCGCGTCATTGGCCAACTCTTGCGTGGGTCTCACTATATATATATATATATATATATATATAGTGAGACCCATGCATATATATATATATATTAATCTAAGGCCTATATAGAAAATCAGACATTTTATTACACATTGTAAAGTACACTCTGAAAAAATGTCACATTTATATCTTTATATTTGTGGGAAAAGATAGTTTTGAATGTAGTAAAATAACATGCAAAATGGAACCGAGAAAATAGGCGTTAAAGTTTGCATGCACTAGCAGTTGGAAGCCCACTGAGGTTTGAAATGGTCCAGCAGCACCTGTTCCATGCGTGCAAATGGCTTAAAATTTTGCACAGGTATACTTTAGGTTATGCTTGACTTTTTGACACTAAAATCCAAAAATAGAATTTTTTTCCCAATGTGCCCAAACACTTCTAACATCCCTTAAATACCAGGAAAACTCGGCTTCCGACCTCCTTAGAAGTCGGATATCGTTTCGAGGTCGTCCCGCCATCGCCATTACAATTCTGACTTCAATTAATTTCAAATTCAGTTACAACTACAATCTTGATTTGTGTGTAGTGACTGAAGTTCTTACAGTTCAATATATATATATATATATATTTCAATATATTATAGGATCAAGAACGAAGAGGTTACAGTGGAGTGATAAGAACGCTCATCCAGTATAACTTACATATTTATGTCAGCCGCGGTAGCGTGCCCGCCTCTAGATCCGAAGGGCGCGGGATCAAACCCGGCCGCGGTCGATTAATTTTTCAGGACGTAAAAATCCTGGGCACGGAGTCCTCCTGGAGGGGCTTTGCTGGGAGACGCATGTCGTAGGTTTACGGCACGTAAAAGAACTCCAAGCCTAAACTAGAGCCTCTGAATAAAATTTATCGGCCCTTTCACGTCCAAGTAATACATTAGATTTCCGAAGGGAGATTGAGAGGCGATGGGCTTACCACCTGTCCCTCTGCCCTCCCTCGGAAAATAAGCGTACAACAAAATTCACATAGGTATCAGAAACCTCCACTTGGAGGCCCTATGGACAATTTAGGGGATATAGGAAACCATATACAGATACATATTTATAGTTACTTGTAGTTACTTCATTAGGTAATCATAAGACGAATAATTAATTAAATTCTTTTATGTAATAAATAGACCTGGGATTTTAGGCTCTAAAAAAATTAGTGTTAAGCACCTAAAATAGGTTTTTAAAACAAGTACATAGGCTTTTAAAAGAGAAAATAGGCACTTAAAATATGCTTTAAAAATGTGTAAATAGACAGAAAATAGAGTTTAAAATACTACAATATACTCTTCAACTGTAACGTGATCTTTTTTTCACTGTAAAAAACGTGGTATACCTATTCTGGACAGAAATAATTTCAAAATTAAGACAGAATTAAAAATACATTTATCAAAAACAGTTTTGGATTATATGAAAAAATGACAGAGTATGCCCCTTCTTACTATACATACCTGCTACTTGTGGTTTTGAGCGAATCCTCCCCTGTCAGTCAGCATTCCTTTGGCGACAATTGTTTGGGAAAATCAAGTTTCTGTGAAAAACCCACCCTCTGCTGTTCTGCTCTTCATTCATGGATGTCCATTAAATGATTGTAAAAGTTACAGAAGGTGGATTTTATTTTAAATGTACAAAAAAGGCATTTTAGACACTAAAATAGTAAAAATAGGCTCCAAAGGTCCAAATAGGTATATTATGGCACTATAAAACTCTGTGACAACATATTTAGAAATTTCCATGTTATTTCATAAGGAACAAAATAGGCATCTGCCTTAAAATCCCAGGTCTAGTAATAAAATTGTCTGCTGTTTTTAAGGAATATAATAAATAGTATATTTTATATTTTGTAAACTAATTTAATGTTCCAGGAGATAAAGTTAAATATCATGGTTATTAAGTGTTACATGTTATGACCGGAGTGGGTGGAGTTGCTTGAATTTCGCGTGCTGATAATTTCTTTTTGCACTGATAATTACCTCTGAAACATGGACCAGGAAGTGTTTGGCTTACTAGAGCAATGAGCGTTTGCAAATGAATTGCTAGGCAATTGTAATCTAACAGCTCGGTAGAAACGACAACAGTGCCAAACAGTAGCCAGACTTGCTAGCTATCTAACTTTGCAATATCCATTCAAGGCTTTAAAAATATACGAGGGCCGTCCAAAAAGTAAGTTTTCCTGCGGCCGTTTACAGAAACAAAACACAATTTCAAGGAAATAGTTATCACAACAGATGCAGCAAGTGTTCAACATATTCGCCACCGGAATTGATACATTTGTCAGACCATAGAACCAACTTTTGAATACCTATGTGGTATAAGTCTGCAGCCAGGGATTTTAACCACTGCATGACCAACATCTACAACTTTCTGTCATTCTCTGTCATTTCTTGAGGTGTAGGAAAAGATGGAAATCACTGGAAGCGAAGTCCGCGGTTTAGGGTGGATGTTTAAACACCTCCCAGCCGAACTTCTGCAGAACACTTGTTGTAGGCCTATCTGTTGTATTTACTATTTCCTTGAAATTGTGTTTTGTTTCTGTAAATGGTCCCAGGGAAACTTACTTTTTGGACAGACCTCGTAATAAAAATGCTCTACCATTTAAAAATGGTGACACACGATGAGATGTCGTACTAATGTATTCAATAATATGGGATTAGCTTCAAAGACGACAAATGTAAGATGGAATTTTTTATGAGCTAGATGAAAATCCTACAGTGTCTCAAACAGAAAAGATATCCTTCGATTGTAGTTACAATGAACTGCAGGAGAACGGAATCAAATTGGTTTAAAAATGCCCTTCTACGTGTAAACGTCTTTAAAACTGTCAACATGGGCGTTGAAACAATTGACGATTGAATGACGGATTGACAGAGAAATTAACACTGGTTGTTGTTATTGCGGTAATATTACAGAACTAATCATACTAAATTGTTTTGACTTCCGTGATGACTTGAAATTATTGCTATTACAGTAGATTTTATCATATTCTGCCATTATGAATCCTGCAGAAAACTTTGTGGAGCGGGCTTTGGACTCAATTCGGCAAATGTAAAGCAACGCTCAAAACTAATGCATTTGAAACCGTTATTGAATTTCTGTTATGTACGGCGAAAACTAATTCAATTATTATTCCAATCAACAATTTATTTCAAACACTGTATGTGAAATATTTAAAATATCTTGCATTATTTTCACTAATTGAACTTAAATGAAAATGGTATATTAAAGAAAATTCATTTTGATCTGGTGCGGGAGGCTTTAGCCCCTTAGCCCAGTGATTCTCAAAGTGGGGTCCGCGATGGTCTTTCAGGGGGTCCGCAGGCGGTTTAAGAAGAAATAGGATATCCCGTAATTTTCTCAAATTGCATATCTTCTAAAGCAGCTCCACTGTTCACATTAAGGATCCAACTCTGTTTCTTACCATTGATAGTGTTATTTTGTCTATTGAATTTAATACATTTTAATCAAAGTATTTATTTAGTTTTTTTTCAAAACCCAGAGGGGGTCCGCGAAATTTTAATTTTTTTCAAGGGGTCCGCGGACTGAAAAGTTTGGGAACCACTGCCTTAGCCCCTTTAGAATTTATCAAATGTAAATCAGTTCTTATGACAACATATTGTTTTACAGTGTTCATTTACGGCTTTGGAAGTTGCAATACAGTTAGCTTTGACAAATAACACTACCCACATATTCCTTCACATATGCTTATCAAACAAGACCTTTGTTCTTCCGCAAGCCCTGCTTAATGAATCGATCTGGAGCTTAACTCGGAAACCGATAACAAAAATAAGTTATTTTCTGCATATCACAATTATCACTGATTGAGCAAAAGCATTCTAGCACTTTGTTATATCAGTTCACCTGTTTTTATTTTAGTAGTAGGCCTAGTATTTTAGGCTCTAAAAAAATTAGTTTTAGGCACCTAAAATAGGCTTTTAAAACAAGTAAATGGCTTTTAAAAGATAAAATAGGCACTTAAAATAAGCTTTGAAATTTGTAAATAGACAGAAAATATACTTTAAAATACAACAATATGCTCTTCAACTGTAACGTGATCATTTTTTACTGTAAAAAAGTGGTAGGGCCTATACCTATTCTTAACAGAATTGGATTATATGAAAATTTTACACAGTATGTCCCTTCTTACTATATACAGTACCTTCTACTTGTTTTGAGCGAATCCTTCCCCGACAGTCAGCATTCCTTTGGCGACAATTGTTTGGGAAAATCAAGTTTCTGTGAAAACCGCACCCTCTGCTGTTCTGCTCTTCCTTCAGGGATGTCCATTAAATGATTGTAAAAGTTACAGAAGTTGAATTTTATTTTAAATGCACCAAATAAGCATTTTAGGCACCAAAATAGTAAAAATAGGTTCCAAAGTTCCAAATAGGCATTTTAGAGCACTATAAAACTCTGTAAATATAAGTGATATGTCATGAAATATGAGGCATTTGCCTTAAAATCCCAGGTCTATTTATTGGGCATAAATAAAAAGAAAAACCAAATAAGTGAAAAAGCAAAACCAACTCCCCTGGATCCGCCACTGTTCACAACGAGACAAGATAAAGTTGAATACAGTACAGAAGCAGAAATACTGCACTTCTAGTTTAATCTAAATCCCTAGCTTTTGTTTCCTCCACTAGACGAGAGTTTAAGCGACAACAAGCTCCTCATTTACATTCTTTACCCATTACAGAAGAGGAAGAACAGGTCGTGTGGATGACGTAGTCTTCATGAATCTTATTTGCATAGGGCAAGGGACAGTAGCTCGTATTTCTCACCCTCACCATTAGCTCTCACTTCAGTTTACTGTAGCCTAGTCTCGGGAGGTGAAGAAGGCTGAGTGATCGAATCCCACCTAGAGTGTTTGTGTATGATAAGTAGACTTCGGACTTTTAGGTCGCTAAAACTGCTGTTTTAGGTACCTAAAATAGGCTCTAAAAATTGGAAAATAGGTTCTAAAAATCGTAAAACAGTCTCTTATAAAATCGTTTAAGTTGCCAATTTTGTGAAATATCTCAATTCCAATTCAGAATATTATATTTATTGAAGTCACCATTAATCAATAATCGTGATAAAACAGATATAGGCCTATGGTACACAGAATTATATAGACCTATTGCTAGGGCCTGTATTACTACCATAACAGTGAAAACATAATCCCTGCGCCCAGAAGCTACGCATATCATACTAGTATATTCAATCCCTTGTATCCCTCAGTGATTCAGAGAACTATGTTTCCCCCCCCCCCGGATGTGGGAGTCGAGAGAAAAAAAATACATTTTCTTGGGAATTCCAATAAATTTTTCTACTGAAGACGAAATATTCCTTACTATTTAACCAAGTCACATATGTGTCATGTACTGCACATTCCGAGCTAAAAATTTAGTACGAACTGAAAATAAATGCTAGAATTTATAACAAAAACTAACTTATTTTGAACTTTAGAGGAAAAACAAGCAAAATGGCAATATTAGGCTCTAACGTAAAAATAGGCTGTATTAGGTCCTATAAAAGTATCAGTTTTAGGCATAGTCACTTATGAAACATGCAAATACAAGTTTTAGTCCATATATCACTTAAGGATTAAAATAGGTTTCTACCTAAAATACGAAGTCTAATGATAAGGTAAAGAGAAAAACAAGACAAAATACATTCTTACAATTAGCCACACCCTGGATATAAAGCCCCTCTTTACTGTGCCACACTAGCACTGCGCCAATAAATGCAAGTGAACGGATCGTCTCCCATATAAAATACATAAGAAATCTCGTTACTGTGCCACTTCATTTAGTGCCAGTGAATATAAGATAATATTCTTACAAAATACAGCTTGCAGTGATTTCTTTTCAGTTGCAGAATTCTTTTATAACTGGCGTGAATGTTAGAAAGATTACATAAGAAACATACTGTAGGCTTACTGTATTTCCAAGAAGTGAGTGTTCCCTTGCCACTAACTGTAAATGTAGTGCGGTAAAATGAGGGGTAGGAAAAGATAAAAATCTCTGGATCGCGGTCCGAGATGTAGGGTGGAGGCTTCAGCACCTCCCTGCAAGTCTCCTGCAAAAGTTCGGCTAGAAGATGTTACAACATCCCCCCTACAACCCGGACCTCGTTCCCAGTGATTTCCATCTTTTCCTACACCTCAATAAATGACAGAGAATGACAGAGAAGCGGGAATGATTGTCACACAGTAGTTCAAATCCCAGGCGGCAAACTTCTACGACACAAGTGTTCAAAAGTTGGTCCCACGGTATGACAAATGTCTCAATTTCTGTGGCGAATATGATGAAAAATAGCTGAGTATGCTATGTTTGCTGCACTACATAGGCCTATTTTCATGAAATTATGTTTAGTTTGTGTAAACGGCCCTAGGGAAACTTACTTGCTGTGCACCGAAAGGCTGAGGAGTTAGAGGGACAAATTTAACAAAAAACATGAGGTAAATTTAAATTTTCGGAAAATCGGCGATATTCAAGAGCTTGTATCTCGAAATTAATTTTAGATACGACAACAATGCATATAAACAAATATGTAGGGAATTTTATCAGCTTTAATTTAGTATATAAAAAGATTTTCACTATGACTCACCTTTTTCAAGTTATAAGCAAAAAACCAAAAAAAGTGCCTTTTCCACCCCCTTCCATCCCTGAAGCGGAAGGGCTAGGGGTGGGGACTTTTAGTATGTTTACCTCCTAACTACCCCCAACACATTCCTGAAGAAAAAAATTCTCCCCCCTTCCATGTCCTCTACACGCCCCTTTTTGGCATTCATTGACTGGACTACTAGGGAAACTTACTTTGTGGACGCGCCTCGTAAAATGCGCAGAGCTGAGTCGGTGATTTTAGTCAACATGTGGTCCATCTGATCTCTGTAACTTAATTGTCCTATTTAAAACATTTAATTAAACCACGAGGCAGTGCAATTCGTGTACCAGATTTCGTCAGACTGAATTTGTAATTTTGTTACCAGTTAGCTTTCAAAAGGCTTTGATATACAATTCTGACAAATCCTCATTCATTGCACACATTTATTATCAAATGGTTTTATTGATCCCTTTTAATTGACGCAACTTTACCTGCGTTTTAACAAAATCTCTCTTTGAAATGGATTGAATGGGATCTTTCGATATAATGTCAATTATTCATAATAGCACATTATGACGAGATTCCTTTAACAAGCAATGACAAAAACAGGACAGTTAACGTATGTTTGGAACTGTGTTTAATAATAATAATAATAATAATAATAATAATAATAATAATAAAAAATAATAATAAGAATAATAAGAATAACAATAATAATAATAATAATAATAATAATAATATAATAATAATAATAATAATAATCCCAAGAGAGATGAAAATGGGGACTGGAAAAAATTTGCATAACGACGAGCTTCAGGACCTGTACGCTTCATCGAATGTAGTAAGGGTAATTAAATCGCGAAGGATGAAATGGCCTGGATGTGTTGTACGCATGGGGGAGGAAAAGATATCTCAAAAGTATTGACTGGGAGACCCGAAGGGAAAAGACCACGTGGAAGACCTAGACGTAGGTGGGAGGACAATCTTAGAACGGATTTAAGGGAAGTAGGATTTGTGAGGATGATTGGATAGAATTAGCACAGAATACGGTTGAATGGCGGGGTCAGGTAAGAGCGGCAATGAACCTTCGTGTTCCAGCTTGCTTAGGAATTGTCTATTGTCATTGAGTAAGTAAGTAATGATATAATAATAATAATAATCTTTATTGTCGAATACATAATAAATGTATGGACAGTGTCAAGGTTTCCTCTAATACTAATATAAAAAATAAAATTAGTTGTAGGCCTATTGCTTAAAAGTTATGTGATTTAAAAGGCCTACGCGTGCATATTTCTTACTGTAGGGGCATATTTGTATTAAGATAGATTTCACATGTTTTCTAAATAGTAATAAATTTAGCATCTTGATATTAACAGTTAAACTATTATATCGGGTATTCGGAAATTCATATTACAAACTTCTAGGGCTAGTAGAGGGGACTTAGTAGACAATATTTCGAATAGAAACATGACGAATAAAATCCCCTCCTCGACAAAAGTAGAGCTGGTAGAGTAAAGCTGTTTACATATTTGGAATAAGCACACTAAGGATACCCAAAATCCGGTAAAACATCTGAGACACCAAACAGAAAGTTCTTTTTAGTCGGCTGTGTAATTTATAAAAACAATTACTACTATTACTCATAATTGGAGCAAGGCTTTAGATGATTTTTCATCTTTTTTGTATGTAGGTTAAAAGATAGCTCGAATATATATAAATGTATATCATGAAATCTAATATATAAAGTCGAATGTGTGTTTGTGGGTATGTTTGTTCCTTATACAAATCTACATTTCTTTACCAATTTACACGGAATTTTGCACACATACCCAGTTAAGCCCGGGAAGTATAGCGGTCAACATTAAAATTCAAACAAAATGCTCCTTCCCTTGAAAATTATATAATTTCTGAGAATATTATACTGAAAACAATGAAATGCTGTTCAGTTCACATGACAACAGTGAATTGTTTACTGTGATTACATAGGGCCTTGGCAACTATATAGCCTAATGCGGGACTTTAACGAATTATGATTCCATGTAATATATTGGAGAAAATAATTACTGAAAAATGAATTACACGAAAATAAAGCACAGTGTGACGCAGTCACATAACTTTCTCTACCCTCGACATAAGAAATATTTTCTCACTTCACATTTTGATGTAGAATAAGAGGTCGTATTGCAGGAGCAACTTAAGTGTGTGAGTATGCTTTACCAGAAGTCGGTAAATAGTCAGTTATCCATAGCTGTAGGCTTTGTATTAGTTGAGATTTATCATAGGCCCTAAGCATGGGATGGAACATTTTGAGTCCTATACTCGCAGTATATTATGTCCCGGGTTTTAGGGGAGGAAAGTATGAAAGTGATACTGCATTTCTATTTTATTTCAGGCCCGAAACGGTTTAACATGAGAATGAGAAATAAAATTTTCCGTCAAGTCAATACAATCTTATGTAATTTATGTTTCTTCTTATTTCAACCCCTCCCAGGCATGATGAGTAGAAGCAACGGAATGCAGCATTCGACATCCTCTATGAACCATAAAAAGCTATATCTAGCGTTTTCTGAGGGAATAGTCTGAGTGCCATATGTTGTTCTTCCTCATTTCGAATTCTACATACATTATTATATCAGGACCTAGAGTTTCAACATCGAAAGTCCTCCATAAGTTAATTTCAAATTACAAAATACAAAGCCCGGGCGACGCCGGGCCTTTTCAGCTAGTCTAATATATAAAGTTGAATGTGTGTTTGTGGGTATGTTTGTTCCTTATACAAATCTACATTTCTTTACCAATTTACACGAAATTTTGCACACATGCCCTGTTTAGCCCGGGAAGTATAGCGGTCAACATTAAAATTGAAACAAATCAGTCCTTCCCTTGAAAATTATATAATTTCTGAGAATATTATACTGAAAACAATGAAATGCTGTTCAGTTTACATGACAACAGTGAATTGTTTACTGTGATTACATAGGGCCTTGGCAACTATATAGCCTAATGCTGGACTTTAACGAATTATGATTCCATGTAATATATTGGCGAAAATAATTACTGAAAAATGAATTACACGAAAATAAAGTACAGTGTGATGCAGTCACATAACTTTCTCTACCCTCGACATAAGAAATATTTTCTCACTTCACATTTTGATGTAGAATAAGAGGTCGTATTGCAGGAGCAACTTAAGTGTGTGAGTATGCTATACCAGAAGTCGGTAAATAGTCAGTTATCCATTGCTGTAGGCTTCGTATTAGTTGAGATTTATCATAGGCTCTAAGCATGGGATGGAACATTTTGAGTCCTATACTCGCAGTATATTATGTCCCGGGTTTTAGGGGAGGAAAGTATGAAAGTGATACTGCATTTCTATTTTATTTCAGGCCCGAAACGGTTTAACATGAGAATGAGAAATAAAATTTTCCGTCAAGTCAATACAATCTTACGTAATTTATGTTTCTTCTTATTTCAACCCCTCCCAGGCATGATGAGTAGAAGCAACGGAATGCAGCATTCGACATCCTCTATGAACCATAAAAAGCTATATCTAGCGTTTTCTGAGGGAATAGTCTGAGTGCCATATGTTGTTCTTCCTCATTTCGAATTCTACATACATTATTATATCAGGACCTAGAGTTTCAACATCGAAAGTCCTCCATAAGTTAATTTCAAATTACAAAATACAAAGCCCGGGCGACGCCGGGCCTTTTCAGCTAGTAATTGATAAAATAAGGGCAATTTGTTTTTGCATTTGTTGCTTTATTTTGCATTTTTTCTCATTGACACGAGATAGGTCATTTTTTGCCAATTTTTAGGTCATTTTGGGAATTTTAGGTCATGTTTCAATGGAGGTAGAGAGGAGCTTTTCCATGTACAAATCGTTACTTTCACACAACAGACAATCGTTTATATTTGAGAATCCACGCCAAGTGTTCCTTAGTTCATTATAATTCAGGTTTATTGTAAACACCACAGCAGTTTGTCTTGTAGCAATAAAGAATTTTTCTTTCTTTTGAAATGGCACATATTTGCTAGGGGCAATTTGATGAGCATGCCAGTTTAGAAAGAATTTTTTTTTCGGTAAGGGTGTCCAAGTACTATAAATTTACTTACTTCTTTAGTAACAAAATAAGTGTGCTTTATATTGTAAATTCATATATAACCCACTGTCATCCATTAAATTACTTTTAGCCATTAATTACTTTAAAAACAAACTAATTATAAGTAATAAAGGGAAATTTATTGATCATATTTTAAACATTTTGTGTCATTTTTTCACTATTTTAGGTCATAAATGAATTTTTATTTTCCATTTTCCCACTATTTTATGGGCATTAAATGTCTTTCCCTACTTATAATGATGATGGTGATGATGATAACAAGAAGAAGAAGAAGAAGAAGAAGAAGAAGGGAGAAGAGAAGAAGAAACACAAGCTAATAAGCTTTATTTATTGCAGTTCTTGGAAAGTAGAGAAGTCAATATTACATCCTAGGCTGTACTCTGTGCAGAAAATAAAAGTATAATCAAGATATAAAGCAGTCAATTTGGTGGCTATCGTACAATGAGAGAGGTACTTGAATGTGGAGAAAAGACGTCCTAATTAGTAATTAGTTTTGTGGGCACGATTGGCTGCTCTTTTGCTGCTCTTGAAGAGAGTCGTTTCAATTCAAACATCTTCACACAAGCAACACCCCCTTTCCTTAAGTAAAGAATGAGGCGATTTATAACCTTTTGTGTTCTAATGTTTTAATCAATTCGTATAAATAGTATGCAAACCAAGTACACTCAACTCAAAAAGGTTCTTGAAGATACATCGTTAAAAGTGTAGAGAGGTGTGATTTCAGATTTTCCTCGCATAGTAACTTATATGACTATACCCTTAGCAAATAGGGATGGCGGTTGAGGCCAGGTAGGTTCCTTCACCCGCAAGGACCCTCACGTCACATTTACAAGCGCAGGAGATTAGGTAAAGTAAAGTGATCCCTATACAGGCCATGGAGGCCCAGAGGGTTCCAGGAGATGGAGGCTCCCAGATTTTGGACATTCGGCACATGAAGGTGGTAAGGTTGTCAGCCTTACGCACCGGCCGCCTTTACCCCCAGGATTGCTCCTGGTACTCATTTCTGTTAGAGGCTGAGTCGACCCCAGGGCCATAGTGCCACCAGAAGGATTAGGCCAATTGAAAAATCTCAACGACCTCATCGGGAAGCAGGAGATTAGAACCAACCGTAATTTCCGCCCCATGAGTCACCTAGTCAACTTCAACCAGTCAATCTTAGATTTTTTAAATATGTTATTTTATCTTAAAATGTTTGTTATATATCAATTCTACACATATTTATAAGAAAAATGACACCAGACAATGATAATTTACTTTAATAGGAACATTTCTAACAAATGATGAAGTTTTATAGTGACTTACTTCATATTTTAACCTGGTTTTAACCGGTTTTATCCACTTGAAAAAAGCCAGGCATTTTATCGGGATAAAATCAAATTGAGTAAAAATAATTGAAGTTTCTTTCATGTTTTTAGTTCAAAACATCACAAATTAAAAAGTTACATGCTCAGAACCCTGAAATTGTATTCAGTGTAATTTAATACCACTTCACTGTGTAATTCCCAGCAATAGTTAATTACCGTATTTACTCGAATATAATGCGCCCTCGAATTTAAAGCGCACCCCGATTTTGAAACTTGAAATCATAAAAAAAAATGTGCGTTCACTTCTAAGTGAAACTTGTTTTTATTTTTTTATTTTTTTCCATCTTGGATTGTTGGATTTTTTTCAATTTTGGATTGTTGAACTTTTTAATATTGGGTTTTTAGACATTTATAATTTTGAATTTTGGATTTTTTATTTTTGATATTTTAATCTTTTAATTTTGGAATTTTGTTTTTTTAAATTTTGGATATTATAAATTTTAGATCTTCGAATTTTTTATATTCTGGATTTTTTAATTTTCTATTTTTTAATTTTGGATTTTTTGATTACTACATTTTGGATTTTTCATTTTATAAATTTTGGATTTTTGAATGTTTTATTATTTATTTTTTTAAATTTTGGATATTTGGATTTTGTAATTTTGGATTTTTTATTTTTTAAATTTTGGATTTATGAACTTTTTAATTTTGAACCTTTGATTTTTAATTTTAGAATTTTGGATTTTTTAATTTTGGATTTTTTTAATTTTTGGATCTTAGAATTTTTTTATTTTTTGGATTTTTTAACTTTGGACTTTTAGATTTTTTAAATTTTGTATTTTGTATTTTTTATTTTTTTTTTATTTGGATATGCTTAATTATTAGTTGATTGTTCTCTGTGCAGTCCGTTCCGTCACACCTCACAAATTTCGTGACGATTTTGAGCGTGACACTTAGGGCTGTGTTCACCAACGCCGATAATCTGTAAGATCCTGGTTTTTAGACTGAAAAGCTGCGATATCGTTCATTTTGCGTTTCACCAGCTATAATAACTTGGTTTTTCGATAATATCCAAGCTAATGCGTTATCCGTGAAATATCGGCCAGCAAAACAGGAAAACCAAGCTAACTGCGACTTCAAGATGGCGCGTAGGCGATTGGAACATCTGGTAAATATGAGAGATGATGACAGTGACGAAGAATATGAAGCAGAACACAGAGTAAGGCGCCCTAGATGGATAAAGGAACGTACGTCGTACTTTGATATCTACGATGACATTGATTTCTGCACAAGATTCAGGCTCTCCAAAGCTTCAGCTTTGTCAGTGCTGAACAGGATAGAGCATGAGCTTGAGTTTCCATCTGATAGGTAAATGTGCTATAATAATTATTGTGCTGTGAGAAGTGATAGTCACGTACTGGTAATATAGATTAATTGTAAGTCCATAAATTACCCTCCCGAATTACCTAAAGATGTACCAGGTACGGTACCGATAATGCATGTCCCAATCCTGAGAGCAGAGCAGACATAACCTGTATTGTGACGTTGACAGTTGTGTATTCCAGGGGTCTAGAGTTAATTACCTGTGCCACTATTTAACTAAAACTAATGCCACTTCGGGACCCGTGAATAGGCCTACAGATGCAAGTGTGGTTAGGGAACTTGTTCAAGAAAATTAAGTCCTAAGCCATGTGAAGTGGATATTCAAATTTAGGTTAGGGGTCTTATTCGCTGTAAATTCTGTACAGAATGTTAGCATCTTCAGTATAAAATAATCTAGGAATGGAAATATAACATTACAGTTGTAGGCCTATTACAACTTTTTTAAATAAAATATCACTCACTTAAAAATTTTTAATTTACAGATCTTCAAAGACCATACATAGGCCTACTTATAAGAATTCAGTTGAAATGTAACTTGAAATAAAATAATTCTTGGATTATATATTCTCCCAATTTTGTAATTCTATGAAAAAATATGGGGAAAATGGTACATTGCGACTCACCCGAGTTCCCCAAACCTACTCTCAATCTGAAATAACCTGTTTTGTTGCAAGGATCGTTTTTATAATTATGAAATATTGTCTGGAGGTGCAAGGGTATTTTATTTTTATTGTGAAATATTAGGTGACATGGCAGGCGAGTGGAAACAGGAGCAGGGTGAGTCGCAAAGTACTAACTTGCCAAAATATGTTATGCCTATAAAGGCTACTTGAACAATAATTCCACTAATCTGCAGAATTAGCCTGGGCACATCTGATCATGGTTCCCAATCTGCACCGAAAAGTCCTATAGATTAGTGTTTGGTTAGGTTAATAACAGCGATGATTAGCATACCCATGTCGTTCAGTTTGCATGATGATTTAAAATTGCTTCATTGGGATTGGAATGGCCGTATCTTTCCTTTGTGTTTGTCAGCAATGAGATAACACAGGCTTATTATAGAGTTGTTCTGAGAATTCAATGAAATATGGATTAACGCATCAAGTTCTTTTATATATGAATAATCATTGTTAATTTCCACTTCCAGAAATCATGCCGTATCACCAATAAACCAACTTCTGTTGACACTGAGGTTTTATGCAACTGGTTGCAACCAGCTGAGTGTGGCAGATTATGTTGGCGTGAGCCGATCGACAGCATCACGAATTATTCATAGGGTCAGCAGAGCCCTAGCTGCCTTACGGCCAATTTTTATTACTATGCCACAGACTAGGGAAGGCATTCTGCAGGCACAGGTGGCATTCCATAATGTGGCAAGATTTCCGAAAGTGGTTGGTGCTATGGATTGCACTCATATTCGTTTGAGGTCACCTGGAGGTGACAATGCTGAAATATTTAGAAATAGAAAAGGCTACTTTTCACTGAATGTTCAAGCAGTGTGCAGTGCCAATATGGAGTTCACCGATCTAGTAGCTAGGTGGCCTGGTAGTAGCCATGACAGCACAATTTTTAACAACAGTGTGCTGCGTGCCAGGTTCGAACAGGGAGTTTATGGAGACTCTGTACTGCTGGTAGATGGAGGCTATCCCTGCAGGTCCTATCTGATGCCTCCTCTCGATGCAGTTCATACTCCAGCAGAGAATCTCTACAATGAGTCCCAGATCAGAAGCAGGAATGTGGTGGAGAGACTCTTCGGTGTATGGAAGAGAAGATTCCCTGTTCTTGCTTTGGGAATAAATGTGCATCTTGACCATTCGTTCCCCATTATAGTTGCTACAGCAGTACTCCATAATATCCTGGTTCGTGCTGGAGAAGAGTTGCCCCCAGATGATCCACATCTGCATCTACCAGCACCATGGGCTGCCCTCTTGGAGGGTGGGCAGGTGGATGACAGATTGGAGCAACATAATTTACCTCGCCAGAATGTCAGGAGAACATTGATTGACAATTATTTTAGGAGTCTCCTCTAAAGATATGTTCACTTGAAATTCTAAATTGCCTAAGCCAAATTTTGCCATGACAAAATGTCCACTGAAAGGTAACTCCGCGTAGAGCACTATAACCTTAACCATACAGTTTTCCTTCATGACACTGAAAACTAATTTAATGTACTTACTTTTGTTAAAGGAATTGATTCAGGGGTGAAAGTAGTAGTTTTTAGAACTTTGTCTTGCATTTTTATCCCTTGCAATCAGTTCAATTTTAGTGTCTGTTAAGTTATGAACAGTGATATTAGTTTTGTAGGACGTACCGAATTCACATGCTTCGGAAATGTGCCATATATCTCCAGTGAGGTTTGTCATGTTGGTTAACCTTTTTTACTCACATAAGATGGCCATCAGTTATGTTAGTATCATGAATTATGTATTTTAAGGTAAGAGAATTACAGGATATAATTCTTATATATGAACCAATTTTGCACCTAATTATAATCCTTGCACCTAGGACACATTTTTAACGTTCCGTTTAGTAAAAATTAAAACTGTATGGCTAAGGATATAGGGCTGGTCCCGCTAACTCCTAATGCAATTTTGTGCATTTGTTAGTTTGGTTATTTAACAATGCTACTTACCCTAGAACCATCACTGGTATGGTGGGATAGATCAACCATTGATCATATATTTATTCGCCAAATCTTGGAGAGAAAGTGGGAATATAATAAGTCTGTTCAGCAGCTATACATAGATTTTAAAAAAGCATACGATTCAGTTAGGCAAAACAAATTTTACAATATCCTCAATGAGTTTGGGATACCAAAGAACTTAATTAGGCTGATCAAAATGTGTCTAAATGAAACCTATAGCAGAGTCAGGATAGGGAAATTTATATCAGATAGGTTTGCTATTAGAAGCGGCTTGAAGCAAGGAGATTCACTATCGCCTTTACTTTTTTTTTCCGCTTTGGAATATGCCATTAGGAAAGTTCAGGAAAACAAGGTAGACCTAGAATTAAATGGCAGTCACCGGATTGTAGCTTATGCAGATGATGTTTGCTTGTTAGGAGATAACATAAACACAATCAAGAGAAATGTAAGTCTTTTCCATGCCTGCAGAAATGTTGGGTTGGAAATTAATACAGAAAAAAAAAACTCAGTATATGGTCATGGAACATCAAAATAATGCTTTACAAAATATTATAATAACCGATAAATTGTTTGAACAAGTGGAAAAATTCAAATGTCTGGGAGCAATAATTACAGACACAAATAATATTAAGGCAGAAGTTAAGTCTCGACTGAAATCAGGAAATTCTTGTTTTATGCAGTTCAGAATCTCAAAATAAAGATTTATAAAACTATTATCCTGCCGGTTGTATTATATGGATGTGAGACATGGTCGCTTACTTTTTGGGAAGAACATAATCTGTGTTGGAAAATAGAGATGTAAATGGGGACTGGAGAAAACTACATAACAATGAGCTTCATGACCTGTACTCTTCACTGGATATAGTAAGGGTAATTAAATCACGGAGGATGGAATGGGCTGGACATTTTGCGTGCATGGGGGAGGAAATACATCTCAAAAGTATTGACTGGGAGACCTAAAGGGAAAAGACCAATTGGAAGACCTAAACATAGGTGGTAGGACAATATTAGGATAGCTTTAAGGGAAGTAGGATTTTCGCGGGATGGTTGGATAGAGTTAGCACAGAATAGGGTTGAATGGCAGGCTCAGGTAAGCGCGGGTTCCATAAAATAGATAATATTCCTTTAGGTTGGTGAGGAATTGTCTATTGCCATTGACAAAAAAAAGTCAACAACTGCTATCATTACTATCCCACATAACTCGTTTTGTAAAAACAAGGAAACATGAACGTGCCCTGCTTCTATTCAGGAATGCAAAAACATTATGGCAGTGTTGCATGGATGTAACTACACATTTCTCATCATATATCATGGTTGTAATGATAACATTGGTAACCCTTAGACCTAAAACCGATAAAAGAATTAATTTTTTTTTTCATATATTATACTAGCGTAGCTTCATAACTAGACATTTGAATTATTTCATGTGTAGGCATAGCTTCTTAAGAAGACATTATAAAGTGACAAAACCAGTGAAATTGTAATGTTTACAAAGAAACCTACTTACATACTGTCTGCTGAGATGATTCAGAAATGTATCTTAACAGTGTAACTTACTTGTAAAACTTATTGGTGTCTTGCAGTCCAACATTAGGTTAAATGATGCAGTTACTAGTCCTTACATAAGATAGCTTTGGTACGGATAAGTCACTGTAACTTGCTCCTTAATTTTGACATTGTCTTATTTCCAAACATGACGTATAGCTGTATTATGGAAACATAAGTTAGGGGAGATTTTATGCACATAACTTCAACCCATTTATGTTTTCATAATACATTCATATCGTACGTTTAGAAATAACATGGTAATTTCAAAGAGTAGGTTACGGTAGCTATCTTAAGTGAAGACTAGTGACTGACAGAATTGAGTAATGTAAAGAATCGAATCATTTGAATGAAAAAGTTCTCTGATGCAAGCAAGGATCTGAGAACCCGTCACCCAAGTCTGTATCCAAGATTGGCTTGATTGATAAATTGTCTTTCGAATGTTCAGATCAGAAATTTCATCATGTTACATAATTTAGTACCATTGGTTGCAGCTCATCTATATGCAGCATTATCAGATATTGCATTAACATCATTCTACTACAAGCATTCACAGCATAAAGATCCATGAGGTAACAACTCTGCCTTGTCTGCCCAATGTATAGTAAAAATTCTAAGACTGACAACAATGAAATGCCCTATGTGCATGGAGCTGTTCGTTCATACATATGTCTTTCTTGCCTGCAAAACTTATAGGCCTACCACATTAATGAAGTGATATGACAGTGTGATTACTAGAGAACTTGTGCTAAGTTCAAATTCTCCTAGCAATAAATCATTAGAATACTTTTTATGCAGTTCTTGATATATCAAGAACTTTCAGGAATCGAATAATTCTGATTTTTTAAATTTGAGAACTCCCATCACTGGTTAAGACTGCTTTATTTCCATCGTGGATTGTTGGACTGCAAACAGACTTCACTAAAATTAGAAAAAGTGATCAAATTTTATATTGTGATTTTAGTATTGTGCTTGTAGCAACTTTGGCCAAGTTTGTGCCGTTTGTCAGATGGTTTGGAAACCACTTTTGTTCCTTATGTGGATTAACTAATAAGAATTAAATAGCCACCCGTAACAGGTTGTAATGCCTTGTTCTTCATTCATTCATTTTTTCATATTTTTCCCATTTATATTTTTGGGAAAGGTTAAATGTTAAATAACTCAGTTATATGTAATATTGGCTTATTAAATATTCTTACAATATTACATTTTTTTCTTTCTTAAGAAAAACATATTTATGGGTTGTAGGCAGCTGTTTAATCGCACATTAATACTGAGATTGATATGTAGTAAGTATTGTACAGTACAGGCCTGTTGAAAAGTACTCCCGAGGTGTGATGTCATTCCCCTACTTCCTCAACCCTTTGTGACCTCCAAAGCATAGCCATTCATTCAGTTGTGCAACTGAACCAATCGCTATGCTTTGGAGGTCACAAAGGAAGGGAAAGTAGGGGAATTACTTCTCACCTTGGGAGTAGGCCTACTGATCGATAGGCCTGGTACAGAAGAATTAATACAATAATAATGTTTCACTATACATTTATGCACGGTATGTGTTCACAAAATTATTTCTTGTGGCAATGTTTACACAACTTGTGTCTATATAGGTTACCCAAATACAAATTAAATATTACCAGTATCAATTCATATTCATTAATACATCCTTTTATTCCTACACATACATCACAAAATCAGATTAAACACTTCTCTTTGTAAACAGTCTTGGCTAAAGGAAACTTTAGGTCCAGTTTACTTCCAAATAGGAACAGGATTTTGAAATGGCAGAAAGCTAGTTCAAAACATTTCACAGGACCACTTCCAATGTTAAGAGAAAAAATTATCAAGTAGGCCTACCATATGTTGATAACATTCCAACTGAGATTTTTTTTTTAAGGCATAGTGTTTAGAATTCACAAATTGTTTGTGCCACATAGAGCAAAAGAATTAGCAAAAGAATTAAAGTTATAGTACTGGTGCATGGAGAAGATGAAGCATTACTGTTCAAAAGAGTCACTCCAGCAGCCTTGGAGTGAAATTGGTGTGACAATGTGTTAAAAAGGACAAAATATTAATATATTTAAATACTTCAGTCAGTTTTAACAATAGTTAAACACTGAAATAAAAATTAGGCCTACATTTCTATTATCGCTAAAACAATCTGCTGTTTTCTCAGCTTCAGCTTAAAAATACCTAATACAACTGGAAATGAAATATACATAAAAGCCATGCTCCCTGTAGTTCTGTATGTTGCGATAATGGACAAATTTTTAAAAATTGAGTACATCGAGATTAATATTTTATATAGCACACCTTGAAATGCAAGGCTTTCCTGGTGTTGAGAATATATTGTTTCTCAGGCTTCCAACCGGGTGAGTTGGAGGATTGGTTCCAAGCTTCCGGTTCTGTCTCCGCAGCCATCTTCTGGGAGAACTGAGCAGAGATAACTACCAAAAGCTTGGAACCAATCCGACTCACCTGGTTGGAAGCCAGAGAAACAGTATTAAAGTAAAGTTTGTCTGTGAGGAGCACTTGGTAGGATGAACCCCATAAAATCACAAAGAAAACACGTTATGTTGTGCAGGATGGAGATTTAAAAAAATGTTGAATATAAAAATTATGAAATAAGAAACAGCTGTAGGCCTATAGGCTACAATACTAGCAAGCGTATCACTTTTATAACCTGGCTATTTCAGTCAAGAAGCAATATGGAGCCATATTTCAAAACAGAATGAGTAAGAATTGTTATTCTTGTTTCTACTGAATTGTGTATCCAAGGCATTTGATTGTGTATTCCACAAAATATTATTGGCTAGTAAACTAAAGTACAAAATAGGATCAGAGGGTAATCGCATCAGTTAATAATGGGTTTGATCTGCAGCCATGTCATGTATCATATATCATATTGCATGTGCACATTGTCAGTTTTGCTGCACAACATATGTACACATTTTTCAGGTAACTGACACAGTGGGCATGCATTTTAGTATATGTGACAGTACATGATATGGCTGTAGGAGAAAACCTATCCGTGGAGTCTAGTTATCAAGTAGAGGTTGACTTAAAGCTAGGTGCCAATGCTCTTTATATAATATCTTCTCTCCTTTGAATATAATAGATGCAGTAAATAATTCTGTAGGCAATTGATACCACAGCTGTATGTTGGAGAAATCTATGGAAACTCTTTTAACTGCGATGTAGAACAAACTACAGATTTATTAATGAAATGTTTTGTAGGAAATAAGCTTGTAAATATTAGCAATACAAAAATCTTCATACAGTATCACTAACACACAATTAGGACATAGGCCTACAACAGATTCAGATATCAATACCGGTAGTGATATAATCCATGAAGTCAGCAATCATTTTCAGGAAATGAACTAGATAAATCCAGGAATAACATAACACTATTGGCACAAATAGTGAAGCTCACAAGCACAATACCAGGCAAAAGGGTAATTTTCATAGAATAAATTGTAATTTTTGTTTATAAACAAGTTAAGGATAAAGAACCATATATATATATACACAATTTTGTACATAAACTTCCAAACTTCCAGCTTTTTAAAAAACAGTCACAAGATTGGCCTATACACTTAAAACATAACATCAAGCATTAAAATACACAAAAATGAATTTGAAAAACATGTCTAATTTTCTTTCAGTAGTTTTTCAGTTTTCAAAACCTCTTGTTTGAGAAGTTCCTCCTCCCTTTTCAACTTGACTTTCTCAAAATCGAGCTTCACCATCTCCTGCTGCAAGCGAAGTTTGTGGAGCTCTTCGGTCTGTTGGTGCTCTCTTTCAGCGTGCTCCATTGACCTCTTAAGTGCCTCTACCTTTAGCCGGTGAACCTTGTTCAACGAGTCATCACCTTTGGGTAATGTTGGTCTTCTTCGCCTTGTCCAAGACGGAGTAGTGGTTGGAGCATCTGTAGATGCAGCCATAGTACATGGCACACTTGTGGCTACATTAACACTACATGGCACACTTGTGGCTATATGAACTGAATTGTCTGTAGGTGTAGGTGTTGTTACCACCTCTGCAGTTGAAGAACTAGCTGATGTACATGGCACATCTAGAGGAGCTCTACTGACACTCGTAGATGGCATGCAGGGTGCTTCTGATGGTGCAGCTGCCTGCAGAGCAGGGTCAATCTTTGACCTCAGCATCTGTGGGGTATAGTGGCCCCAGTCCAGTGGAGAGACTGAAGAAAATCCCTCCATGTCCGTGCTGTCTTCTGGCTGCAGGCCTACCACCAGACATGAAGGCACATCCGCATCTCCATCATACGGATTTAGGAAACCCTCCACTGATGGCCTGATGATTTCAATGGTCCTCTCTAACAATGGATCTAACTTTATTATTTTGTTAGAACCACCACCAGTCTTCATTTGTTCCATTCTATTTTCTGCCGAGAGTTTCCTAGAAGTTTTCTTCATATTTTCCCAAACGGTTCTTAGGTTTCCTGCGTCTCGGTTTGGGCCAATCCCACTTGCATTGAAGACTGTGGACATTTCTTCCCACTTCTCAGTTTTGGAGTGACTTGTCACTCCATCTGTCTTCTTGTTCTCCACAATGGAAATGTTCTTCTCCACCAAATCAAGAAGAAACTCCTTTTCCTGATAGGTCATATTTGGCCTCTTTCTTCTCTTCTGGTCATTCATGTTCTCACACAACGCAATAAAATTCGAAAAAACAAGAAAACGGTGAGATAATAATATCAAGAAATAACAAGAACTGAAAACAACAACAATGAAACAATAGAACTATAACAATGAAATAACAATATAACTATAACGAAAGGCTCAAATTCAGACTTGCAAAACTAAGACAGACAGCGTGCGTAGCAAAATGACAATGTTCAGATCGCGGGAAACTTCTGTTGTTATGGCAACGTGTACATATACCGCTCGGACGCAACCCAATAGTCATTTTTTCTCCGCTGTTTTACACAACGCCCATCAGATGGCGTTAGTTTCTCTTATGAGAAATTTAAGGGTCAAACAAGTAGTAAACAAAAACCAAGCTTTCGAAATCCGAGATGACAAATTATGTGGTGAAACCTGAAAGGTTTACTATTTGAGATAATGGATAAATCGTAGTTTTTTTTATCCACGATGATGAGAAATTTTATCCGTGTTGGTGAACACAGCCCTAAATCGTGACGATTTTGAGTGTTAGGCCTACGCAAGCTCTGGATTTACTATACCCCTACCGTGGCTAAAGAAGTTTCACTTCAAAAAAGAGTTTGTTGGCGAATGTAATGCGCATCAATAGTACGATAGCAGGATATTTTATTTGCAAAATAGAGGAATGTCCTAGAAAGATTCCTATGAATGTGGCAACCCTGTAATTAAGTATTAGGATAATCATTATTTCCAGACCTTTAGCAATGTACCACATTATTTTTATGTTGTTTAGGTGAGTGAGTTTCAAATTTTACATACAGTAAAAGCATTATTATCATTGTATGAAAACTTTGTGATTGTGCTTCAGATATGTGTAATTGATGGAGAAATAAGTATAAAAAATCCCTTTAGGTAGGCCTACAGGGCACAGGCTGAGGTAGATTGCATAGTGATTTGTATTGAATTTATTGGAGTAAGTGTAGAATAAAAACTGAATTTTTTTTTTAATATTAAAAGAGAGTTGTTAATTTTGTTTTAATTGATATTTTTTATGATTTAATTTTTAATTTGGCCATGGATTATTGTTCTAAAGATATGTAACTATTATTTTTAATATTTCAAACCTTATTTCATTGGTAATTTTAGCCTTAGTTGGTCCTCATAAATTCCTTTCAGCAGACCTACAGGCTGAGGTTATGAGGTGTAGGCCTAAGTTATATTTTTAGGTGATTTTGATTTTCAAAAATTCAAATCTCTCCTTATATAAGCGCTATCGAGAACTAGTTGTTGATTTAAAGATTGCTAATCAAGGGCTTTTTAACGATACCCCACAAGACATGGTTTTACAAATTCTAATTTCCACCCTCACCCCCACAACCACTGAATCACTGGAGTCACCGTAAACTTCATAGGGAGTAGCCTACTCTAATTTATGCAGACAAAGTTTAACTCTAAACCCCATAGGGCCCGAAAATTATTTTTTCACAATTTCAACCCCCTCCCGCCTCCCTAACCAGGAAAAATTGAAAAAAACTAGCCCGGTTTTTTTTTTTAATTTTAGCCGGCTTTTTTTACAACCCTGCCCATGATCCTTCCATCCTCAGCCTGGTCGTCAACCCGAAAAGCCTTTATTCTTCGCGTGCTGCAACTTATTGTTAGACCTATGGCCGTCTCCGCTTATCCGGTGTTTTGTCCCGCAGGAGATCCCTACATGCCTCTAGTCTACAGACATTAGGGTTACTGCACCCCTTACAGCCTTCTTCGCCTCAGAATATTCTGTACAAGAATCGACGATCACCCTTAGTGAACCATGGAGATTATCAGTATTTCATTGTGTTTCAAATATGAATGTAATGTATTTTTGAAGTAAAACTTCTTTAGCCGCGGTAGGGGTGAATCGAGAGTTGTGTAACGCTCAAAATCGTCACGAAATTAGTGTCAGATTCAAAATCGTCACGAAATTAGTGAGGTGTGGCGGAACGGACTGCACAGAAAACAATCAACTCAATGATTAGGCTTATCCAAAATTTTAAAAATCCAAAATCCAAAATTTTAAAAATCGAAAATAAAAAATCCAAAACATAAAAAAATTCAAAGATCTCAAATTTTAAGAATCCAAAATTCCAAAATTAAAAAATTTAAAGATCCAAAAGTAAAAAGTCCAAAAATTCAAAATTTAAAAAATAAAAAATCCATAATTAAATAATCTAAATACACAAAATTTAAAAAATAAAAAATTCAAAAATCCAAAATTTAAAAAATAAAAATTCAAAATTGAAACACCCAAAATCCAAAATTTAAAAATAAAAAAATAGATAATCAAAAAATAAAGAATTCAAAGATCTAAAATTAAAAAATAATCGAAAATTAAAAACCTAAAATTCCAAAATTGATAAATTAAAAGATATAAAAAAATTTAAAAATCAAAGATTAAAAAATCCAAAAACCCAATATTAAAAAGTTCAACAATCCAAAATTCAAAAAATCCAATAATCCTAAATTGAAAAAATCCAAAAATTAAAACAAGTTTCACTTCTGTCGCGTGGCGTTCCACGCACACTTTAGGCTATATGATTATTATTATTGTTCAGTTATTCCCTTATAAACTTGTTACAATTTTTCTTGATGAACATTAAACATTGTCAATGAGTAGTTTTCGTTTCTAGAAAATATATATGAGCATAACTTTCTCAACCCCGGACATGGAGATTACCATTTTCTCTCTTCACGTTTTGATGTAGAATAAGAGTTCGTATTGCGGGGACAGCATTTTCAGTTGTCTAGTCTCAGTGTGCCAACGACTAGTCTATGCCATATCAGAAGTCGGTAAAAATTCCTATCCACTACGTTGTTCATGGCTGTAGGCTTTGTATTAGTTGAGAAATATGGATGTTTATCAGGCCCTAAGCTTCTAAAAGGAGACAAAATAGGATGGACCATTTTTAGTCCTATGCGCGCAGTATATTATTACGTCCCAGGTTTTGGTGAGGAAAGTATGAAAGTGGTATTGAATTTATTTTTTATTTCAGCCCTGAAACAGTTGTATGGTAACATGAGAGTGAGAAATAAAATATTCCGTAAAGACAATACAGTGTTATGTTAACAGAATTTCTATTTCTTCTTATTTCATCCCCTCCCAGGCATGGTGTGTAGAAGCAATGGAGTGCTAAATTCAACAACTTCTATGAGTTATAAAAAGCTTATCTAGCGTGTTCGCCTGAGCCGAGTTTATTCAATTTCCGAGATCCGTTATGCGCTTACGACACGAGTTTGCATGCTATTTTTTGCACGATGATTATTTATATTAATTGAGATGTTAGCTGAAAATATTATGTTTATACACTAATGAAGATGGATGTTATATTTTGGAAAGTGATTCGCATATGTTGGTTGTTATGGGGACCTAATATTTGTCCTGTTAAAGTCGCCACAAACTAGGGGGCCTTGGTTCCGGTCTTCCATAAAAGCTTGTATTATGATGGTTTTACTTATGGCACTTGTGCTTTTTGCAATTTTTACCGCACGGAGATTTCTTTTGTTTTCATAGCAACCAGATTGCGTGCGGGAATGTCAAGTTCCGATCCACGGCAACAATATTCGGAAGTACCACTAATTAGTTACGTCATGCAAAAAATAAATAATTGTATAACTGCAAAGTACAATATAAATGATTTACAAATATAAATTATAACGCCACCCCAACAAACAAAGCCTTAAAAAAACACACAAACACAAGACTTTCGATATCACCTGCCCTTCAGGCATGAAACACACCCATTAAAGCAATGATAAGCTTTAGTGGAAAATAAAAATTTTCCTGTAATAACTTCTATTCCACAATCTGAGTAATGGATTAATTATTAATTTTATAAAGTTCGAGTGAATTTAATTGTTTAAGTTTGGAATTTTGGACTTTTAATTTTGAATTTTTAAAATTTTGGATCATTGAATGTTTTGTTTTTATGGATTTTTAATTTTTAATTTTGGATTTCTAGATTTTAAAAATTTTGGACTTTAAAATTTTATAAAACTTAGATTTTTTTTAAATTTTAGATTTTTATTTTAAAATTTTGGATCTTTAATTTTTTTTGGAAATTTTGAATTTTATTTTTAAGATTTTTATTTTGGATTTTTATTTTAGATTTTAGATTTTTAGATTTTGGATTTTTTATTTTTTAATTATGGATTTTTTTATTTTTTTTTTAGTTTCGGATTTTTTATTTTTGGTTTTTAATTTTGAATTTTTAGATTTTTTAATTTTGTATTTTTTTATTTTTTAAATTTTGGAGAAGCCTAATCGTTGAGTTGATTGTTTTCTGTGCAGTCCGTTCCGTAACACTAATTTCGTGACGATTTTGAGCGTTACAATTTCGTAACGATTTAGTTTGGGTTACCTCTCGATTTCCTCCTAACGCGGCTAAAGAAGTTTCACTTCAAAAATGACTTATGATAAAATAGATTAGTAATAGAAATGTTTATTTGTGTACCTCAGAGAACCCCCACGGTAATGTATGAACAAAATTACCATCATATTACAAGTATAGAGTTAACTGCTTATATTATTTTGCTGTCGGCCGCCTGTCACAAGTAAAGCAACGTTGCAAATTGTGTAAATTATAAAGTAATTTGTTTAAATATTAACATACTTTATGTTATTTGATTTTAAGTATTACATTGTGTCAGAAAAATATCATAACTTTTCAAATATTTTGACGAGAAATTATCTGCAGAGTAATAGATTACAAAACTCGTTGAAGGAATTCTCCAGAATACGGTTAAAACATGGTAGAGAGAACACAATTGCCAAAGGCAATATACACTACCCTTTATATGACACAACTGAAGACTTTCTAGTGTACAGTATAATTTTAATAACGTTTTAAAATAAACTGCGTAAAATATGTTGCACACGTTAAGATTTGTATTATTGAGGTTGCCAGTATGTCCCATTCAAAACTAATCTACTCTTATACAATTCAACGGCCCTAAATAGCGTGCTCACTCCCTCACTCACTTCGTGAGACATCGGGTATACTCGGCAATGTTCGTCTCTCGCAGTCTAAACTTTCACGAAGAGGAAAACCGTTTCTTTATTATATAAGGCCTAAGTGAAATGAACACAATGAACAAATATTATAATTTTATTTTTACTTACAATTTTCATAGCTCTGAACCACAAACATTTTTAATAAGCTGCCAGTGTAAATTTCTTAAAAATCCTGGAGTCAATTAATAATGGTGGGCGAAACCGCGGGCACCAGCTATAATGTTATTGATAGTTTAACCAAGGAAGTATCGCGGACAATAAAAATCCAAACAAACCATTCCTTCCCTTGAAAAATTATATAATTTCTGAAAATTACAATGAATTTATCAAATAAAATTCACATCATATTCATCTGTCAACAAACAGTTGAGAAACAATACGTATTATGTGTTCACAGGTTACTTTGGAACTGCATAATCGAATCTGAGATCGTTTTCCCAGGCGGCGCTTTCTAATCGTGGAATGTACTCTGAAGCCGGAATTTTAGCTGTTTCATTAATTATTAATGGTTTTGTTTATGAATGATTCGCGGGCAAGTGTTAATAAATATAATGCTTTAATAATTATTATACTCTTTAATTTTTAATTTCGCTGTGGCTCAGGGGATGCGTCCAATCCTCTCACGCAGCGGGCCCGGGTTCGATTCCTGGTCGGGACAAGTTACCTAGGTGAGGTTTTTTCCGGGGTTTTCCCTCACCTGTGAGACAAATGTCAGGTAACTTTAGGCCCTTGTGGGTCCCGGATATCATCTGGCCGTCATTATCATCTTCATCCCCATCCTCGCCTAGTTCTGAGTGAGTGTGTGTGAAAATGGTGTGTATCGTCCTATGTGTTCGTGTTGTCTCGGAGGTGGCCCCGGCATTGGGCTGATCACTCATCCGGGGAGGCCCTCCATGTCCTTGTGTGGTCAAAGAAGTATGTATGTGATCCAAAGTCAATCCCTCTCCCGACAGGTTGCGGCCCTGTAAGGCCCGGGCGGCTTGGGTAGCTTAAATCCTACAAGGGAGAGGTAAAACTACGAGAATGAAAATAAATTTTTCAATTAATTATCGTGGGCGAAGCCGCGGACACCTGCTAGTATTATACAATCTCCAGGTTATTACCCGAGTAGATAATTGTTCCGACTACTCAATAGATTTACATTTCCTAGTTGAAGAAAGTAAATCATAAAAGAAGGTAAAGTTAAACAATAGTATATTGCGATACAAGTGCCGTAAATGCCGTAAATGCCTTTACGGCCCGTGTGTTGCATGCTATTTTTTGCACGACGGTTACTTATATCAATTTAATTATATTAATTGTGATATTACCTGAAAATATTATGTAAATACATTCTTGAAAATAGATGTTTATTTCAGAAAGTGATTCGCATGTGTTTGTTGTTATGGGAACCGAATATTTGTCCTGGGGGCCGTGCCCATAAAGGCTTGTATTATGAAGTGTATCGTAATGAATTATGACGTAGCGCTTGGACCGTAAGTAATTTTTTGCACTCCTTAGCTAGTAAGTGGTACTTACGAACGTTGTTTACATGGCTCGTAAGTTGACATTCCCACACAGTCTTGTTGCTAAGGCCGGTTGCGATGATTCTGTAAATAAATGACTTAAGCAAAACATCTAGCAGTTGAATAAATAATCGCGGGCGAAGCAGTGGACACCTGCTTGTATATATTATAATTAGGGCCCGGATTTGAAGGTTTTAATCTATTTTTTCTCCATCTTCCTAATTAGACCATTTTAACGTATTTTTTCCGTCTCATGACCCTTGCTTCCGAATATATGAAACATATAGAACCTAAAAAGGGTAAAACCAGACTGAAGGGCCTAATAGGGGCTGAGAGGACTTTTTCTAAAAAAACTAGGGCCTGTTAAAAACAAGTAAGTGAACATAATTATCTGTCATTTTATCTACCTTCGGATTTTGAAATCGAAATTTGAAATACTTTTACTAACATCCCTATGCGGTTCAAATGAAGCTCACATTTTTCATGAACACATTCTTTTTTTTAAATTATTTCAATCTTCTTAGTGTTCGTTTCTTGAATTACAGACTTTTCATTAAAATATTATAAAAAGAAAGAATAATTGTATCATTAAAGGGTAAATATCTCAATTGTTTATGCTGTTTTTTCAGTGCCGATATAAGGAATAGTTACTTATTTATTTTCTAAAAAAATCTAGAATAACTGTGTCAAAATTATAATACAATTTTTGGTGTTAATATTAGTGTTTTATTAAGACGGCTAAAATCATTTGTATAAAACCTAAAAAGGGCTATTCCAGGAAAATAAAAGGTTAAAATACCTTTTATAAAAGCCTAAAAATCCGAGCCTTAATTATAACATAGCTTTGTATTTGTATGTATGTATGTATGTATGTATTTGGCCCCTGAAGGGGAAAGGCGGGTTGGGACTACCCTAAGCACTTCAGCCTCGCGGCTCATTGTGCCAACCTCCGGAATGGAATGATTTGCAAGCCCAACGGTCCCTCGACAACAGACCCCACCGCGAGCCCCCACGGAACTCCCCTACATCCAACAGATACCTCTACCATGCCACGTGTGCCGCTGCCTCGGTACCTCTTATAGAGCCCCCAGGTTGGCAGCACACCAGCCAGCAACTTCAGGACCACAAGCCACGGGGAGGACGGGAGAGGCCCACAGCAGGTGCTGGGGGCGAGGGTAAACCGGAAACCGGGAACGGGAACGGAAACGGGATGATTATGAAGGGGAGTTTGAAGATGAAATGGAGAGTGTTGGTGGAATGAGAGGGGGAAACGGGAGGATCCCCGAGAAAAACCCCCAAAGGTCACGGCTTCGTCCACCACGAATGACACGCCCGCCAGGCCCGAGGATTGAACCCGGGACCGCTAGCATGCCAGGCCCACGCGCTAAGCATGAGCCACCGCGACGGCTAACATAGCTTTACTTCTCCGGAATCGATAATTATTTTATTCAAATAACTCATCAGTTGTCTCCACGAGTAGGATATAGTTTACAAACACAGGATCAAACCCGGGCCTGTAGATTGGCACTCTGTTAAGTTTTCCTTGCAAGTGTCACTAAGGTTGCTGCTTCATAACACGGTTCTCAAAGAGATTCCCTGGGGGGAGAGGAGCCAATTAGTGTAATATCTTAACACATGCTACTGGCCTCCTCAAAAGCACTCTTGTTTACAGTAAATTATAGTCCATTTTCACGAACACTCTGAAGGTTCATTATTCCAGGTGAGCGAACACTAACCGAGGTGAACCTAAAATCTGACGGATGGAATAACATAGACTACATTGCGATGTATACAAGGTGACACAAAAAACGGGTACATTTTAACTTCCAATAATAAAATCAGGTAAACTGATGTAACAAAGTGCCAGTATGTTTTTGTTTAATCAGTTATGACTGCAATTATGATATGCACAATATTTTTTTTTTTTTTTTTAAATTGATTTCCAAGTTAAGCTCCAGATTTATTCATTAAGCAGGGCTTACGGAAGAAGAAAGGTCTACCATCTCGGGCACCGGTGTCATTTTAACGGTCTAGTTGGATAAGCGCATGTAAATCGATATGTTTTTTGTCATAGCTACCTTTATTTTAATTTCCAAGGCCTTATAAGATCACAGTAAAACAATAGGCTATGTTGTCAAGATAACTGATTTTCATTTTTTTTATAAATTCTTTCGAATACGTATATTACCATAAAATAGGCACTAAATTGAGCATTACTCCGAAACAGGTCAACCGATTTTATCCATTATGAATAGACGTCTTCCCATGGACATTATAAATGTGTATACCAAGTTTCATAAAAATCCGGTAAAGCGTATTTGAGTTACCGCGTCTTTAAAATATACACTAAATTGGGTTTTACTCCGGTACCGATCAACAGATTAGGTTCAAATTCAATAGGACACTTCTCATGAACGTCATAAATGGGTTTACCAAGTTTCATGGAAATCCGATACAGCGTATTTGAGTGATGGCGCCTTTCTATTTGAAAGGCGCCATAATCTATTAAAATAGGCACTAAATTGGGCATTACTCCGGTACCGGTGAACCGATTTGATTCAATATCAATAGGGTTCTTCCCATGGACATTATAAATGTGTTTTCCAAGTTTCATGAAAATCCGAAAAAGCGTATTTCAGTTATGGTGCGTACAGACACACGGACAGACAGACGGACAGACAGACATTTTTTCGTCCACCACACAATCTCATAAAGTACCATACTGGCACTTAATAAAACCAAGAGTGATGGAAGAAACATTTTTTTCACAGTAATTGAAACCTTGAAACTTGCCATTTAAGAAACATTAATGGAATTTATCATTTTTTAAAAATTACGTCCTTTAAATGGCGTCCTCCTGTATACGAATGCGTTCTTGAAACCTGCTGTTGAGATTCCTCATTGACCGCTGCAACATCACAGCTGGGATACTGTGAATTTCATCACGAATTCTCTGTTTTAACTCATCCAGAGTTCTTAGTCGAGTCGTGAACAGGGGGTCACAGTAACTGTCAATGCCGAGATGTTACAATCTTTCGTTACACCTGAATTGAACAATTTTCCACACGTTCAAGAACCCTGGTTTCGAACAGGATGGAGCGACATCGCACACTGCACGGCAATCAATGGAAGCTGTGCGAGAATTGTTCGGTAACCGTATGATCTCAAGAATCGTTAACGTTCCCTGGCCCCCTAGATCGCCAGATTTGTCTGTTTGTGATTTTTTTTCTTGTGGGTCTATCTCAAGAGCAAAGTGTACAAGAACTCTGGATGAGTTAAAACAGAGAATTCGTGATGAAATTCACAGTATCCCAGCTGTGATGTTGCAGCGGTCAATGAGGAATCTCAACAGCAGGTTTCAAGAATGCATTCGTACAGGAGGACGCCATTTAAAGGACGTAATTTTTTAAAAATGATAAATTCCATTAATGTTTCTTAAATTGCAAGTTTTTTTTAAGGTTTCAGTGCCGGCGCGGTGGCTCATGCTGTAGCGCGTGAGCCTGACATGCTAGCGGTCCTGAGTTCAAATCTCGGGGCCGGCGGGTGTGTCATTCGTGGTGGACAAAACCGTGCCTTTGGGGGTTTTTCTCGGGGTTCTCCCGTTTCCCCCATTCATTCCACCAACACTCTCCACTTCATCTCACCTTTCCCCCTTTCCATCCTCATCCCGTTTCCACTTCTGGCATCGGGTTTGCTTCGGCAGTCAGAGCCCTTTGGGGGCCTCTCCCGTTCTCCCCGCTGCTTGTGGTCCAGAGGCTGTTGGTGGTGTGTGTCGCGAACCTGTCGGGGCTCCCGGTTGGAGGTACCGCAGGGGGTGGCGCACACGTGGAATGGTACTAGGCTTGTTGGATGTAGGGGGGTTCCGTGGGGGCGGCCTGTGGGGATGCAACGCATCCCATCCCGGAGGTAGGTACAATAAGTCGGTAGTGGCTGCGGTGCTTAGGGGCGTTCCCACCCCGCCTCCCCGCCTTAAAGGGCACAAAATAGAATAGAATAGAATAGAAGGTTTCAATTACTATGAATAAAATGTTTTCTTCCATAACTTTTGGTTTTATTACTTTTTTATTGGATATTAAAAAGTTCCCTTTTTTGTGTGTGTCACCTTGTACAAGCAGAGCAAGAGGGAGAGAACATATTGCTGTTAAAATCATTGCAATAACAGGGTCTCTTCCACTCAGTACACCAGTGACATTTAGCACTGCCTCGGATATCAACCAATCAAGATCGTTCATCATAGGTAAACCCACGAGAGTTGACGAGTTTATCGATAGACTCGCGACTGCGCAGCAGGAGCAAATTCATCTGAAGAAACTCGTCAACACGAGTTGGATTTAGACTATTCCATGAATAAAATGTAACGGATTGTATAAATAATAATTACTTTCGTGCTTTAATATATAAGAAAACAGAACTAACAGCTGTGATTTCACGGCCTACTGTGAATCGACCATCCATGAATCGATTCGAGTTACCATGTCCTTTATTGTGTCCAGTGCTAGGATTCGAGTTAACATGTGAGCAGTGCTACCAATGGTGCATATAAGACACAGTTAACTTAATTCAGGTAAGCTAACAGCTGAACAAAATAAAAGGACACGAATTGGCTTGCACCGAATTGAAATTGTATCTTTAATCGATGTACATTTGAAGGGGCTAGTTCCATAAGGGCATAAGGCACAAGAGCATAGTTTTGAGAAATCTTAATGTTTTTAAACAATGTTACCACTCACAAGCACAGGTCTTTTCTTAGGACTGAGCAGAGGTTTAAGGCTCAAGTATAAATTGTTCACTGAGTATTTAAGAGATATGAGGAGAAGGCATAAATGTTAAAAGCTCAAAATTCAAGATGTGCCTTACGCCCTTATGGAACTAGCCCCTTCATTTCTATTATTTCAATTTCTAAACAAGTTATGCTGTATAAAATAATCTGTTTTCGTGCTGTTTTATGGCAACATGCGACGTATTAATCACAGCACTGAGCCTTACGTGTCCAGTAACGAGCAGACCATTTTATCAGATAAAATGCCTTCCTCATATTAATAGCAAGCAGTGCACTCTTGGATGCTGTTTTCGCCTTCTTCTGTCCGATTTAGTTGCATAATCGAATTCGGGAAAATGTACTTGCAGAACAATCTTATCGTAAAAATGAATTGACCAGATTTTCCTCATCACTTCTATCATTGGATGAAATAACATCAACTTTATACATGGAAGAAATTAAATACTTCGACTCTGTATTAATTACTGAATTATAAAGAATATACAGAGTGTTAATGAATAACACCGAAATATTTTTCCTGTGTATAGAGGGGACATAGACAAGCAACTTTTATTAAGAGATTTTCGTTCTATGGATTCAGTTTTTCCTGTTACAGCATAAAATCTCCCAGGGTATACCAAACACTGACTTCTAACATTTGACAAAAATGAAAAACAAAGGAACTTTGTTGTTAGCACTAGAGTTATGAATAAAATAAAATAAAATCAGGTAAACTGATGTAACAAAGTGTATGTTTTTGTTTAATCAGTTATCATTGCGATTATGATATGCACAATATGTATTTTTTTAATTGATTTCTAAGTTAAGCTCCAGATTTATTCATTATGCAGGGCTTACGGAAGAACAAAGGTCTAGTTTTTTTTTTTTTTTTTTTAATCAAATTAAAATCGTCCAGCATCAGCTGTACTGTACAGATTTGTGATATCTTGACAATCGCACACTCACATAAAAATAAATAAAAAATAAAAAAGTCAAATTCGTCGGCTCGGGATTTGAACCATTGAACTGCAGAATGTGAGTCCAAGACGTTACCATCTTGTCCACCAGGGTCAGATTAACAGTCTACTTGGATAAGTGTATGTAAAGCAATAATGTTATTTGTCATAGCCAACTGCATTTTAATCTCCAAATCCTTATAAGATCACAGTAAAACAATTGACTATGTTGTCATGATAACTGATTTGGCTTTCATAAATTCTTTCGAATACGTATATTTACATAAAATAGGCACTAAATTGGGAATTACTCCAAAACCGTTCAACCGATTTTATCCAATATCAATAGACATGTTCCCATGGACATTATAAATGTGTACACCAAGTTTCATGAAAATCCGGTAAAGCATGTTTGAGTTACCGCGTCTTTAAAATAGACACTAAATTGGGTTTTACTCGGGTACCGGTCTACCGATTTGGTCCAATATCAGTAGACATCTTCTCATGTACATCATAAATGGTTATACAAAGTTTCATGAAAATCAAATAAAGCATATTTGAGTTGTCGCGACTTCTTATATATTAACATAAAAGGCACTAAATTGGGCATAATTCCGCTACCGGCCTACAGATTTGGTCGAATATGAATAGAAGTCTTTCCATGGACATAATAAATGGGTATACCAAGTTTCATAAAATTCCGATAAAGCGTAGGCCTATTTGAGTTATTGCGCCTTTAAAATAGACACTAAGTTGGGTTTTACTCCGGTACCGGTCAACAGATTAGGTTCAAATTCAATAGGATACTTCTCTTGGACGTCATAAATGCGTATACGAAGTTTCATGAAAATCCGATACAGCGTATTTCAGTTATGGTGCCTTTCTAATATAATACTATTAAAATAGGCACTAAATTGGGCATTACTCCGGTACCGGTAAACCGATTTGGTTCAATAACAATAGGGTTCTTCCCATCGACATTATGAATGTTTATACCAAGTTTCATGAAAATCCGAAAAAGCGTACTTGAGTTATGGTGCATACAGACGCACGGACAGACAGACGGACAGACAGACGGACAGACATTTTTTCGTCCCCCACACAATCTCATAAAGTACCATACTGACACTTAATAACTAATGCAGTGGCTGGCAGTCAGTTGATTAGTCTGTAAATTTTGCAGATTATGGAAACACTAAATTATGATATACCTGGTAGCTATTGGTGAATGATTAAAATCATGTTTTTGTCGATCACTAAGAAGGCATGAAGTCAATTTAATGAAAAGTTTCGTCTCATTATTGACTTGTGAGCACCAAATTGTAATGACTAGGGGGCCGATTTCTATGACATGTCATATTTTTCCCCTTTGCATTATTTCAGGTTTCAGACTAATTTATGCCCGATTCCAAGCATCTTGGTGAAAATGGAACGGCTTTTATTGTGCATATAACTGCATATTTAGGAAATTTTTAACTATTGTAGCATATTTAGTATGAATATGCATATTTATGTCATATGTTTTGCATATTTGTGTGCATATTAAAGAACTTTTGAAGTTTCATATAATATTTTGTAAATTTTTCATTATAATTATACATTTTAAAGAATTTACAGATATTTAAATAATTAACACTTTATTTTAATAAAATGTATTGTAATGAAACTTAAAAAGATATACACAATGTGTAAGTGGTAAAGTCATATTTTAAATTTTATTGGTCATATTTTAATTTTTTTCGGTCATAAATGCATGCATATATCTTACTTTTAGGTCATAGAAATCCGCCCTCTAGTAATGACTTTAAAGCCATGTAGCATAGACATTTTATGTCATAGAGGAAAAATCTCCTGACAAAAGTTACTTGTCTATGTACCCTCTATACACACGTAAAATATTTCGGTGTTATTCATTAACAGCCTGTATAATGGTATAGGCTTTCTACCATAGTAAAGAAGCTAGCAGTCCTCTCAGAAGAGGTCAATATTGCTAAAACAACCTCGTAGAAGCTCTTTGTTCTGTTGGGACATGCATGGTGTGGTTTGTACAGAGACCTCTAACAAGCTCCCTTTAAGAAAGATAATTAATTAGTAAAACCCTTGTTTGATTAGACTGCGGAGATGACATTTGGAACGATTCGGGTTTCCATTTTAAACTCAACCAAACAAGGGCGAGAAAGATGGAAAATCTCACTGAACATGACAACGGTTTGAAATTCCCCATTCCCTGAAACAGAAAGAGAGGAAGCTGAACGAGGAAAAGATGGATGAGGGTTAGAATTTTCAGTTGCATTCTAGATACCGACCAACTAGTTCCGCGAATCAACCCGAAAATTAAAGAAGCCATTCTCTAAATAATCCGTTCAATTCTTCGCTTGTAATAATAATGTTACGCCTACTTTAAAGTTGAAGAATTCGTTATGACTAGACCTGGGATTTTAAGGCAAATGCCTATTTTGTTCCTTATGAAGTAACATGGAAATTTTTAAACATGTTGACGTTTCATGATAAATCACTTATATTTATAGAGTTTTATAGTCCCTAAAATGCCTATTTTGTAAATTTAAAATAAAATTCAACTTCTGTAATTTTTACAATCTTATAGAGGGCATCCTTCAATGAAAAGCAGAACAGCAGAGGTGGATTTTTCACAGAAGCTTGATTATTCCAAACAATTGTCACTAAAGGAATGTTCACTGACGGGGGAGAGGGAGGATTAAAGGGGAAGGACTACTGTGTCAAGTCATCAGTGAAAGAACGTATGTTTAAGTGAATATAGTTCGTGATGCCTAATTTTGCAGTTAATTCAGTTAAGAATAGGTACACCACGTTTCTTGCAGTAAAAGAAAAAAAAATACCATGTTACAGTTTAAGTGTAGGATATATTGAAAAATTTTAAAGTCTATTTTCTATCTATTTGCACATTTTTAAAGCATATTTTAAGTGCCTGTTTTCTCTTTTAAAAGCCTATTTACTTGTTTTAAAAGCTTATTTTGGGTGCCTAAAACTAATTTTTTCAGAGCATAAAATCCCAGGTCTATTTATGACAACACAACTATTTTTACAAAGGCCTATTAACTGTTCCAGAAGTAAAGTTATCATATCTAGATTTTACTGAGTATTTTTACTATAGATCTTTCCAAGACATGAAAGCCTCGTCTCATTCCACCGCCCGAGACCCAGGATGTGGTTTTACAATGACTATTCCACTCACACGCCGCGTGTTTGATATTGACCAATAACGTTTGGCAATTCCTCGGATATAGACCAACCATGGCCATTTATCTTACAATATTCTTTTAGGAATCGCGAGGATGGCATTTTATCGGGTAAAATGGTCTGGTTGTTACTGGAGACGCAAGTATCAGTGTGCAGTGATTAATAGTCAGATGGTGCCACTAAGCGGCACGAAAACAGATTATTTTATACAACATAATTTGTTTGGAAATTGAAATAATAGAAATGTACATTGATTAAGAACACATTTCCGATTCGGTGCAAGCCAGTTCGTGTGCTTTTATTCTCTTCGGCTGTTAGCTTAACTGAATGAAGTTAACTATGTCTTATATGCACTAGTGGTAGCACTGATTACACTAAGGTAGCTCGAATCGATTCATGGATGGTTGATTCACAGTATGCCGTGATCTCACAACTGTTATTTTCGTTTTTATAGAATAAAACACGAAAAGTAATTATTATTTGTATAATCTGTTAGATTTTTGTTCATGGAATAGTCTTAATAAATCCAACTAGAGTTGACGAGTTGCATCAGATAAATTCGCTAATGCTGCGCAGTCGCGAATCTATCGACAAACTTGTCAACTCTCGTGGGATTACCTATGAATATCTCCTAACGAGGATCCCTTATTGTTCGTCAATCCCAGGTCAGTATATTTAGAGAGTAGCCTACACTTTTTTCTGATGTGGTGTTGATGGCCATTTTTACACCTGGGTCGGAAATAATGACATATATACTAACACAGCGGATGTAACTATTTTTAAAACGATACATGACGCCGGACTGCACAATTTCCAGAAAAGACAGAAACCTGACAGTATTGAACCAGGCCTTTAATGAAGGTAGCCTATTCAATAATCTCTACTGTTAAGTAGCAGAAGGAAGTTTCAAGAATTGAGACTTTCATGTTTTGCAAAATATTATAAAAAATAAACTGCCTGTAAACTACGGGAGACCCAGATTGCAAGAACTTTCCATAGACTATATGCCTAATTACAAGTTAATTGATAAATTAGTGTTATCCTTGAAAATCTAAAATATTTCACTTGCTAGTCAATTTGTTCACTTGTGCGACTATTTAGGCCTACGTATCTTGCATATCAACATTACAAAAATGAATTTAATATAATAATTGAATACAAACTTTTCATTTCTTCTTCTGATTTAAAAGTTGTTAAAATGGTATGACATAGAAGAAGTAAAGTGTCACAAAAAATATGACAATTTTACAAATATGTATAATTATTAGGGCAAGGCATTTGATGATTTTGCATCTTTTTTATTTGAAGGTTAAAAGATAGCTCGATTATATATAAATGTATATCATGAAATAATTAATTAAATAAGGGCAATTTGTTTTTGCATTATTTTGCATTTTTCGTCATTTTTCAAGAGATAGGTCATTTTTTGGCAATTTTTAGGTCATTTTGGGCATTTTAGGTGATTTTCAGCATTTTAGGTCATTTTTTTTCTTTTTAGGTAATTTTCGACATTTTAGTAATAAATGTTTTTTTCTTTCTTTTTAAATGGAACATATTTGCTAGGGGCAATTTGATGGGCATGCCAGTTCAGAAAGAATTTATTTTTCGCTAAGGGTGTCCAAGTATTGTAGTATAAATTAACTGATTTCTTTAGTAACAAAATAAGTGTGTATTTATTGTAAATTCATATGTAAAGCATCGTCATAAACTGTATTTAGCAATTCATTACTTAAGAAAGAACTAATTATAAGTAATAATGGTAAATTTATTGGTCATTATTTTAAGATTTTGGGTCATTTTTTCACTATTTTTAGGTCATAAATGCATTTTTATTTTGCATTTTTTCACTATTTTATGGTCATTAAGTGCCTTGCCCTAATAATTATAAACAAAAGACTGCATAGTTAGGTGTTTCATAAACAAAAATTGTCAGAAAACATTATCTTTTTGTCATATTTCCGTATATCAATTGTAAACTTTTGTGAAACAGAAAAGTGACAAATTATCATTACAATTTAAAGTGTCAACTATTTTTCTGATTGCCACCTGACAATTGTACTAACCGCGCGCCGTTTCTTGGGCGCTGGTTTTACGGGAAAGTGAGGGTCGGGGGGAACAAAACAAGCTAGTCCGCCAGTCTTTCTGCAGTGTTGTCAACCAAAGAAATCGCGTTTCAGCAGAATCGCATTGCCACCTGACAATTGTACTAACCGCGCGCCGTTTCTTGGGCGCTGGTTTTACGGGAAAGTGAGGGTCGGGGGAACAAAACAAGCTAGTCCGCCAGTCTTTCTGCAGTGTTGTCAACCAAAGAAATCGCGTTTCAGCAGAATCGCGCGTATGGTATTTTATGTAGTGACATTTAATATGCAATGATTTTAATGCAATCCAAAAATATAACGTGGTGACGGTATTGCATAACAATTAATTACACGTCATAAGGCTTTGGTTATCAAATAAGTCATCAAATAAGAATATTATACATAATATAGGCTCAATATTTTTACACTGGATGACTAATTTTAAGCATAAAGAAGAGTCTTAGCAGAACATGCTTCACAATTTCGTGTTGTTAAACGTAAGAGAGGTAAGGCATCTAAAGGTGAAGAAAACTATACGCCTAATTTTAAACGTATTTAATACGTTTTGTGAAAGGTTCGCTCAACTTTCAGTACATAAAATTGACATCAGAGTTCACGGGATCGTCAGAAATTAGCATATACGGAATTCTTAAAGAGGTGAGGAAAGTGTTGGATGTACAATGACGTGTTTGTGCAATCAGCAATCCGGAAAATTGTATTTTTTCCCCATAACTCCATGCATCAGAAAAGATAATTTCAATAAATAAATAAGGAAATTGTCCTGTTTATGAAATAGGGCCAGGGTTTTCATCAATACGCCGGACCTATCATTAACCATTCTTTTAATGTTCGTTCTGCAAGAAATAATTATATTTTCTACAATTGGGATATGTTTTGAAGTAATCTAGTCTTGACTAATACTTGACGTAACTAAGCAATTCACTTCATAATTTTATGAGGATTCAAGTAAGCGTAATTTTGACTCCAGGAATATATCAATAGATTATTATTTATTGTGTGAGCGGGAACAACGCTGTCAGCACACAGCCTGGGTTCTAATTGAGATTCCGAGTCTTGGTAATCTGACCCATTGCCTCAACATGATAGCACTCTGCCTGAGCTGGAACGATATTTTCACTGAAAACCCTCTTTTTATTTTAAACCAACAAATGGGGAGATGATTAAAAGGACGTACTTAGAGGTTCTTAATTTTCTTTTTTCCCCCAGACTCTGAAGTCGCGAGTTAAATGTTTATTCGTGTTCGCCTCCACAGAAGTCTGTTTTCTGAATACTTAGCACACAAGCTGTGTATTTCTGCTCTCTTTACGTGCAAAAAGAAGTGAAGACATCCAGAATATCACAAAGCATGTCCGTTGATTTTCTTATCTTCATAGTCATTAAGAAATAATAACTTCACACATCTATAGCCTATTAATAAGAGGAAGTGTTTGTTTGTCTGTCTGTCTGTCTGCCTGTCTGTCCGCGATGCCCAGCGAAATCCACTGAACGCAGAGATCTGAAATTTTAAACATGGATGGACTGAAGAATGAGAAAATGCACCTCGAAGCCGGATTTTTAATTTTCGCTTTCGTTCGCGAGTTATGAGTGAAAAACGGGCAGAAAACGTGCATTTTTTTGCGCTTTCAAATCATCGGTTCTCAGTAATACAATTCAGTTGTCAAATCAATTGGAGGTGGCTTTGCCTATTTTTGTCATACCTTGGAAATAAAAGAATCACGATCGCTTGATTTTGTATGTCCACCCTGGTCGATTCATTTCTTTAGAACGTCAAGGCCCGCCGATATCTGAATTTTTCAACCTACACGGAAGAGGGATTATCAATATAGGTCTAAATATGGTCAAACATTGTTCCATTTGGACAAAACTCACTATACAGAGGTTTTCTGGGCCAAGAAACTCGAATCTGAGGTCTTTTTACCAGGCGACGCTTTCTAATATACTCTAAAGCCGGATTTTAGCTGTTTCTTTATAATTATTAATCGTTTAGTTTATGAATGATTCATGTATAAGTGTTAATGAATATAATGTTTTAATTATTTTGCTCTTAATTTTGTATTTTCCAATTAATTATCGTGGGCGAAGCCACGGGGATCTGCTAGTCCTTCATATGCTGAAATATGGAATTCTGCTACATGAGGACCCTATTTCATAAATATGACAATTCTACAATAGATAGACAGGTGACAATAAAATATCTGGCAATCCTACAATGCGACATATTGCTGATTCCAAAGTAATATTTGGCAGAAATATTTGGCAATTATGTAAATTGTCATAACAAAATGTCACTTTTCTGTTTCACAAAATTTTACAATTGACATACCGGAAATATGACAAAAATTTCATGTTTTCCATTTCGTTTATGAAACGCCTAACTTGCAATTTCTTGTTTACAATTGTACATATTTGTAAAACTGTCATGGCACTTGACTCCATTTATCATAGCATTTTGACAATTGTTAGATCAGAAGAAAAACTGAAAAGTTGGCATTCAGTTATTACAATAAATTAAATTATAATGGTTGATATGTAAGATACGAACAGTAGTAGTAGTAGCAGTGAAAAAATAGCTTAAAAAGTTAAATATTGTAGATTTTCAAGCATAACAATAATTTATCAGTTAATTTGGATGACTTTTTTCCAAAGAAAAATTCTGAATTAATAACATCACAGTCTTAAAAAATAAGGGACTGAATACAAGAAGCCATAAAGAGAAATAGGGGTTAGTTTCCCATTCTACTGGATTCGTTAATTTTTTCTTTACACGAAAAACGGCGAAATATCATGTTTTATTATTCTCCAGAAGTTTTAGAATCCATATATAGGCATATTTTGTTTCTAAGAATATTTTAAATATGGGTAAAATCGGTAAGAAGTTCACAAAAAACTAACCTAAAATGGCGCTCAGAAAGAAATCATAATAATACAGAATCAGCTGCTAGAGACAGCGCAGTGCATGCTGGGAAGAATCCGATGGGTCACGTGGTGCTGGAATCAACTGCCAACATGATAAGGGTCAGACAAATCTCCGGAAGATATTATATGCCACATTTTCGAAACCGACAAACAGTGTATCGTACATTATTCGAAAATGCAAGGGCGCTTCGCTTCGGCTGCCGCCTCCGCTCGCGCACTTAACTAATGTGGTTAGTGTTTTGCATTATTTAGCTTTATGTAGAGGTTGCAGGACCGTATGGAACAGACCAATGGCATGCAAGGTCATTGGCAGCCAATGGGAGTGTTGGTCTGCAAGCCAGAGCCCGCATACCAACGCCGAACATCGCGTGTGGAAATCCAGTAGAGTGGGAAACTAAACCCGAGAAATAAATCTGTTCTGCCAATAAAATGTGGGACGAAATTCTTCTGTGAAAAACTGTTCTCTGGTGCACTCAATTAGAGGTGACGGTGTATATAAATCTCTCATTATGTACACTGTTTTTACCTTCCCTATGCTCTCCAGTTGCTCTTCAGGTGTATCCAGATGTTCTCTAAACAATAGGCGTATTTAAGCTGAAATATGCTTAATTTTTCGATGATTCTGATGGAGTTCATTGCTTTATTTGCAACATGTTCATAGCCGATAGGACTACCAATGCGATGTTGCCAGATTTAACAGCATGGCTTGTAAGAAATAAAGAAGGCAGTGACAAAGTACGACGATCAATTGTTTCCATATTGCGACAATCGATTTGCATTCTGTGACAGACAAAATTGAGAAACGTCTTTGACAATTCATAATTACTTACCTGAAAAGTATGACAAATTTGTCGATTTAGAAATGGAGACAATTGACTATCAAAGTGACATAATTGTCAAATTATAGTGCCTGTCAGGTTTATGAAATAGGGCCCAGGTTCCCTGGGACTTGAACCCAGGACCCTTGGCTATCCGTGCCAATGCTCTTACCAACTGACTACGACAGAGTTCATTTCACAGCGCCAGATAGAACCCCTCTCATATTACTGACTGCCCTTAGTGGTCTACCTCACTGAGAGACAAGTTATGTCTCCTATAATATTATCATGCAATGTCCAACAGAGACAATAATCTGTGGTACATGAATGCATATGCATATATCTATAAAAACAGAACCTCCATAACTATTGCACTTACAGCGGCTATGGCAAGAATCACACGAAGACTACAATGAAATGATTTCTTTAAATAACAGAAGGGATGTGTTTCTTTTTTATTATGTAAATAGTTTTCGGAAACTCCTGTGAGAGAACAAAATATGATAGAAATACTTTCCCTTAATTAAAATACTTCAATAAGATTTTTCCTGTTTTGCACTTCCAAAATTTCACATAGAAAGTCACCTTGGCCGTTTCCATAGCAATGGGTTCTCAAGTTCTGAAAAGTAAAACTCCTCAGAGAATGAAACTTCTGCGTCACAAGAAATGACTAGAGAATGTTTTAAATTGACAAAGTTTGCTAAGGATAGCTCTTAGATATTAATAATTATACCAAAAATATATCAAATACCTGCAATTTGAAACTAAATATGCTTTGAAACCGTAAGTATACAAAATATACAACTTTGAATTCAATTTATTTCAACCTCGTGTGTTGCAAAGATATTATGAAATTAATAATAAACGTATAACTCGGGCACATCCTGATGTATACAACAAAAAAATAGTTAATCAAATGGTAGAGCCGACGCTGTAACGGACGTCTCAATAAATAATAAAATCAAAGTGCCAGAATGCATTTTTAAATCAGTTATTGCAATTATGACATGCAGAAAAGTTATTTTTGTAATATATCTCTAAGTTAAGCTCCAGATCGATTCATTAAGCAGGGCTTATGGATGAACAAAGGTCTAAAATTTAGTTCAAGCTCGTATATAAAACATTCTTAAAATATGTAAACATTTCACAAAACACACTGGCAAAGAACTCCGCTTAATGTACGTAGATCTAATTATTTCACAATAATATACTTTCCGTATATACTAGTACTCATTTCAACTTGATCATCGAAATAAACTTCTGACTATTTTGATAATCATAGGCCTATACGAAGGAATATGTCATGGCTAACTGTATTGTAACTTACAAAGCCGTATATGAACACTCTAAAACAATATGTTGTCATGAGAACTGATTTGCATTTGTAACATTCTTTCTAATATATTGCTATAAAATAGGCACTAAATTGAACATTACTCCGGTACCGGTCAACCTATTTGGTCCTATATCAGTAGGCTTACCATGGACATTATAAATGCGTATACAAAGTTTCATGAAAATCCGATAAAGCATATTTGAGTTATCACGCGTACAGACACAGGGACGGACGGACAGACAATCCCATAAAGTACCATTCTGGCACTTAATAGGCTAAATCTGGTATGGAGTCTGATCAGACTATCGTTGTCTTTCGTCACTTTGAATGGAAGAAAGGAGTTCAGACGAATTTTATACTTGATTTCAGAGTTCCTGTTACTTTTGAGAGGAGCATCCTGGGTCCAGAGCATCCTGTAGTGAAATATTTTAGAGCAAAAAAACGGTGGAAAGAAAATATTCGGAAAATGCTCTTTTAGCAAACTAAAAACCCTTTGTGGTTGGCTAAAAGGCAACGGGAACAAAGGGAAAGCCAGAATCGGTGTGAAGCCTCTTCTCTACTACTATTTTATTAGAAGTTTTCCAACATTTTAAAAATACTTTTGAACTTGAAAACAATTCATTCCTATGTCGTTACCACATCACATCGCATCCCAAATAAAATCTGATAAATTTACTCTTTGCTTTAAGCATGGACGATACATTTTTCTCGCTTCACATTCTAATATAGAACAAGCGGCCGTATTGCAAATATAGTGCATATTGAGAGTGAACATTTCAGATAATTTTTTTCGCAAAAAAAAAAAGTTTCAACTAAAGGTTTTAGCTCTTAGTATAAGCAACCCATGTGCAAAAGTTAAGGAAAATTATTAGAACCGTTTTCGAGAGAATACAGTAAAAGGAAAATTTCTTCATGGAAAGTCCCCTTAAAAATAAGAGAAACTTCTGGCCAATCTTCGTGTCACATCTTCAGAAAGTACGTGACCCAAATACAAAATTTTGTTTTCATGAGATTTTCCGTTCTGGAGCTAGGCTGTCCACAGACATCCACACAGACATGTTTCCGAAAATAGCATTTTTTGGATCCAGGAGACCTCAAAATGTGTGTTTATGTTAAAAACTCAACTTCGAATTTGAGGGTCGAAAACAATAATTCCTCTTTGGAAATCTATGCATTCATGAACCAGAGGTTATTGTCTCTGTTGGACATTAGGCTACTTGAGAATATTATAGGAGAAAAATTCCTCCGACATTGGGATTTGAACCCAGGACCTTTCGCTATTCGTGCCACTGCTCTACCAACTGAGCTAAGCCAGAGTTCACCTCACAGCGCCAGATGGAACCTCTCTCCTAAGACTGATTGCCCTTAACGGTCTACCTCACTGAAGTACTGTGAGGCACACTAATTAGTGATTTTTGTGACCGGGCTTCCACTGTTATTGTACAGTTAACATTCAAGGTAGAGCTATATGCATTCATGAACCACAGATTAATATCTCTTTTGGACATTACACGAGAATATTATAGGAGAAAAAAATCCTCTGGCACTGGGATTTGGTCCTGGGTTCAAATCCTAGTGTCAGAGGAATGTTTCTCCTATAATATATTATAGGAGAATATTATAGGAGAAAAAATCCTCTGGCACTGGGATTTGGTCCTGGGTTCAAATCCTAGTGTCAGAGGAATGTTTCTCCTATAATATATTATAGGAGAATATTATAGGAGAAAAAATCCTCTGGCACTGGGATTTGGTCCTGGGTTCAAATCCTAGTGTCAGAGGAATGTTTCTCCTATAATATATTATAGGAGAATATTATAGGAGAAAAAATCCTCTGGCACTGGGATTTGGTCCTGGGTTCAAATCCTAGTGTCAGAGGAATGTTTCTCCTATAATATATTATAGGAGAATATTATAGGAGAAAAAATCCTCTGGCACTGGGATTTGGTCCTGGGTTCAAATCCTAGTGTCAGAGGAATGTTTCTCCTATAATATATTATAGGAGAATATTATAGGAGAAAAAATCCTCTGGCACTGGGATTTGGTCCTGGGTTCAAATCCTAGTGTCAGAGGAATGTTTCTCCTATAATATATTATAGGAGAATATTATAGGAGAAAAAATCCTCTGGCACTGGGATTTGGTCCTGGGTTCAAATCCTAGTGTCAGAGGAATGTTTCTCCTATAATATATTATAGGAGAATATTATAGGAGAAAAAATCCTCTGGCACTGGGATTTGGTCCTGGGTTCAAATCCTAGTGTCAGAGGAATGTTTCTCCTATAATATATTATAGGAGAATATTATAGGAGAAAAAATCCTCTGGCACTGGGATTTGGTCCTGGGTTCAAATCCTAGTGTCAGAGGAATGTTTCTCCTATAATATATTATAGGAGAATATTATAGGAGAAAAAATCCTCTGGCACTGGGATTTGGTCCTGGGTTCAAATCCTAGTGTCAGAGGAATGTTTCTCCTATAATATATTATAGGAGAATATTATAGGAGAAAAAATCCTCTGGCACTGGGATTTGGTCCTGGGTTCAAATCCTAGTGTCAGAGGAATGTTTCTCCTATAATATATTATAGGAGAATATTATAGGAGAAAAAATCCTCTGGCACTGGGATTTGGTCCTGGGTTCAAATCCTAGTGTCAGAGGAATGTTTCTCCTATAATATATTATAGGAGAATATTATAGGAGAAAAAATCCTCTGGCACTGGGATTTGGTCCTGGGTTCAAATCCTAGTGTCAGAGGAATGTTTCTCCTATAATATATTATAGGAGAATATTATAGGAGAAAAAATCCTCTGGCACTGGGATTTGGTCCTGGGTTCAAATCCTAGTGTCAGAGGAATGTTTCTCCTATAATATATTATAGGAGAATATTATAGGAGAAAAAATCCTCTGGCACTGGGATTTGGTCCTGGGTTCAAATCCTAGTGTCAGAGGAATGTTTCTCCTATAATATTCTCAATACTTCCTCTAACTATAGTTCCTATGGTACAAGCAGAGAAAGTAAATGAGGCATTAGTTGAGTAACCGAGTGTTACATACTCTAACTGATCTAGATGAACGCAATATTCGAATTTTCTATAAAGTATTGCACTTTCTGTTTTTGGAGTTAATAGAATCAGAGGCATGCCTCAAAGATGTCGAGGATAGAATCACTTACGTAGTCCTGAGCACCATGGACATGGTTGAGAATGCAGAATAAGACAAGGCTCGAAATCACACCACTTACCTGTAAGACAAAAGAAAATCAAAATTATGGAACCTGTTATTGTCCTTAAAATACATATTATGAACACTTTAATTAATTAGCACATTAACTCAAAATGAACACAAAACCGAAGAGAGGATGGTTGTATATGGTTCCACCAGTCACCTCTTTATACCTATAATTATTAAATTATGGCACTGCGACTCACCCTGCTCCCCTTTCCACTCGCCACTCGCCTGGCCGCTTCCCCGCCTGACTGCTTGCCGCGTACTTCCTGCCGCGCATCGACGCAACGCATGCCGCCATGCCTATAGCCGCTGCTCAACGCCAGTAATGCATAATTGCAATTGACATGTCACCTAATATTTCACAATAAAAAAATACCTTTGCACCTCCACATAATATTTCAAATTTATAGAAACGACCCTTGCAGCAAAATAGGCTATTTCACAATACAAAAATACGCTTGTACCATACATAATATTTCACAATTATAAAAACCGACGTACTATAACATTTAATATGGGTTAATTAATGCAGGAAAATTATAAAAACCTAATCTTGCGTTAGAACTCATGAAATCCCCCTAACATAACTCTAATATACGAAAGCTTCCTTCATTGCTCAACATTCACTCGTAGCGTAGTGGTCCAGACTCTTAGCTATAATGCTAGGGGTCCCGAGTTCGAATCCCGGTCGATCCAAAATTCACTATTAGGAATAAGTCTCAAATAGGTAGGTAGGGTGAAGAGGAAGAGAGGAAGCAGATGGGAAAGGAAGAGAAGAAGAGAATAAAGAAGAAACAAATTATTTTTTCTGTTTCATCAGTTCATTAAGAGATGGCGCACCGTCGCTGCTAGTAGTTCAAATGCCGCCGCCAGGGGAGGGATTGAGAGTAGGGGTTGGGGACTCGGGTGAGTTGCAATATACCATTTTCCCTAAATTACTAAACGAACACTCGAAACCAAGCGAAGTGGCCGAGATGATATGTCTTGGACTCGCATTCGGGAGGTCCCGGGTTCATTTCCCGTGGCCGGCCAATTTGATGCGAGTTATTTCATGAATTCCCTAGTCGTAAAAGCAAATGCTTATCATGCCGCTATTTCATCCTACAGCATATTAATTAAAATTAATATAAGTTGAAATTTAAAAGAAGTCAAAAACACATCAACAATAGAAAAGAGTTGCACATAAATAGTTGCATGGTCTACTGGTATAAGGCTACACTCTGAATTTGAACCCCAAATATGGCCTCGATACTCAAAGGCGTACGAATCAAGCTGAATTAAAAGAATACCACTGTCTTTTTAGTCTACTCCAGTGGTTTCCAAACTTCTCAGTCCGCGGACCCCTCTGGGTTTTGAAAAAAAAACTAAATAAATACTTTGATTCAAATGTATTAAACTAGCAGGTGCCCGCGGCTTCGCCCACGATAATTAATTGAAAAATTAAAAATTATGAGTATAATAATTATTAAAGCATTATATTTATTAACACTTGCACGGGAATCATTCATAAACTAAACCAATAACTAATGAAACAGCTAAAATTCTGGCTTTAGAGTACATTCCACGATTAGAAAGCGCCGCCTGGGAAAACAATTTCACATTCGATTATGCAGTTCCAAAGCTACCTGTGAACACTGATAATACCATTGCCATCTAAACTGTATTACTCGTGTGTAATTCTCGAGACTGCGGTGGATAATACTATCGTTTCTCAACTGTTTGTTGAAAGATGAATATGATGTTAATTTTATTTGATAAATTCAGTGTAATTTTCAGAAATTATATAATTTTTCAAGGGAAGGGGTGGTTTGTTTGGATTTTTATTGTCCGCGATACTTCCTTGGTTAAACTATCAATATGTTACAGCTGGTGCCCGCGGTTTCGCCCGCCATTATTCATTGACTCCAGCATTTATAAGAAATTTACACTGGTAGATTATTAAAACTGTTTGTGGTACAGAGGTATGAAAATTGTAAGTAAAAGTAAAGTTAGAATATTTGTTCATTGTGATCATTTCACTTAGGCCTTATGTAACAAAGAAACTGTTTTCGTAACGGTATTATATTTGTATAATATTGTGAAAGTTTACACAGGGAGAGACGAACATCGCCGAGTATACCCGATGTCTCAGGAAGTGAGGGAACGAGTGAGCACGCTATTTAGGACTGTTTAATTGTATAAGAGTATATTCAATAGACAAAATAATATCAATGTTAACAAACAGAGTTTACTCCTTAATGTGAACAGTGAAGCTGCTTTAGAAGACATGTAATTTGAGAAAATTACGAGATATCCTATTTCTTCTTAAACCGCCTGCGGACCCCCTGAAACACGGTCGCGGACCCCACTTTGGGAATCACTATAGACACAGATTCAGTTTGGCTTCAGAGAGTTGTGCAAATGTGCTGTGTATATGGGATGGTGTGTGCAAGGTTGTTTATGAATGAGTGACTGACTTGAAAGTGTATGACTGAATTAGTGTGTCAATGACTTGAGTAACTTCTGTCGTGCGAGCTTCAGTGACATAATTATGTTTGAACATGAAAATTAAAGTATTACTAAGTCTAATGTTCACGCTGTTAGCGTAAAATAATATCTGAGATTAGCATGCAACATACTAGTAATTATTATTTAAACTGTGGAACTAATTGTTTCATCCTAAGTCTTTTAAAGTAGGAAATGAAACATGATATCTTAGGTCATTATTATTAAGTCCCAGCTTGGTACTTTATGAGATTGTGTGTGGGATCGAAAAATTGTCTGTCCGTCCGTGTGTCTTTACGTGCCATAACTCAAATACACTTTTTCGGATTTTTATGAAACTTGGAAAACACATTTCTAATATCCATGGGAAGAATTCTATTGATATTGAACCAAATCGGTTCACCGGTACCGGAGTAATGCCCAATTTAGTGCCTATTTTAATAGATTTTGGCGCCTTTCTAATAGAAAGATGCCATAACTCAAATACGCTGTATCGGATTTCCATGAAACTTGGTATATACATTTATGATGTCCATGAAAACTACCCTATTGAATTTGAACCTAATTTGTTGACCGGTACCGGAGTAAAACCCAATTTAGTGTATATTTTAAAGGCGCAATAACTCAAATACTCTTTATCGGATTTTTAAGAAACTTCGTATACGTATTTATAATGTCCATGGGAAGATGTCTATTGATATTCGACTAAATCGTTGGCCAGTACCGGAATAATGCCCAATTTAGTGCCTTTTATGTTAATATATAAGAGGTCGCGATAACTCAAATATGCTTTATTGGATTTTCCTGAAACTTTGTATACCCATTTATAATGTAGGCTACATTATAATTCGTCTACTGATAGTGGACCAAATCGGTAGACCGGTACCGGAGTAAAACCCAATTTAGTGTCTATTTTAAAGACGCGGTAACTCAAATACGCTTTACCGGATTTTTATGAAACTTGGTATACACATTTATAATGTCCATGGGAAGACGTCTATTGATATTGGATAAAATCGGTTGACCTGTTTCGGAGTCATGCTCAATTTATTGCCTATTTTATGGTAATATAGTATTCGAAAGAATTTATGAAATGCAAATCAGTTATCATGACAACATAGTCAATTGTTTTACTGTGATTTTATAAGGCTTTGGCAATTAAAATACAGTTAGCTATGACAAATAACACTATTGCTATACATGCGCTTATCCAACTAGACCGTTAAACTGACCCAGGTGGGTGAGATGGTAACATCTTGGTATCACATTCTGGAGTTCCATGGTTCAAATCCCGAAACAGCAAATTTGACTTTTTTTTTTGTATTCTGCATATCATAATTGCAATCATAACTGATTAAACAAAAACATACTGGCACTTTGTTACATCAGTTTACCTGATTTTATTAAACCTTGATACATTTAAAACTGCCTCAAGCCTACCCTATAGGCTACTTGATCCAAGATGTGTACTACCTTACTAACTGTGTCAAGTTAATTTAGGCAAACGCTTACATTAAAGTCCGTAGTGTCCACAAGACAAACATTCTCAAGAAATTGCTATATACTCCAAAAAATGTTTCAAGACTAATCAGAAGGGTTAGTCATTTTGATGATTTTGCATCTGTTTTATTGAAGGTTAATATATAAAATTGTATAACGAAATAATTGATTAACTAAGGGCATTTTGTTTTTGCATCTTTTGCTTTAAATTGCATCTTTCTTAATTTTCAAGAGATAGGTCACTTTTTGGCAATTTTTAGGTCATTTTCGGAATTTTTAGGTCTTTTTCGGCATTTTAGCTCATGTTTCAGTGGAGATAGAGAGGAGCTTTCCCATGTACAAATCGTTACTTTCAGACAACAGACAATCGTTTTTATTTGAGAATCTCCGCCAAGTGTTCATAGTTAATTTTAATTCAGGTTTATTATAAACATCAAAGCAGTTTGTCTTGTAGCAATAAAGAATTATTTTTTGTTTCTTTTTAAATGGCACATATTTGCTAGGGGCAATTTGATGGGCATGCCAGTTCAGGAAGAATTTCTTTTTCACTAAGGGTGTCCAAGTAGTATAAATTTTGTTACTTCTTTAGTAACAAAATAATTGCTTTTAGCAATTCATTACTTTAGAAACCAATTATAAGTAATAATGGAAAATTTATTGGTCTTTTTTTTTTAATTTCGTGTCTTTTTTCACTATTTTTAGGTCATGAATGCATTTTTTTATTTTGAATTTTTTCACTATTTTATGGTCATTAAATGCCTTGCCCTACTAACCAGAATCTAGGTTTCAATATGTTAAGGCAGTGTCGTATAAAAACAAAATGCCTCTGTTTAAACGGATATAAATGGTCGACATGCGAACGCAGGATGTAACATGACGACGAAGTTTCAAACCAAACTTAACAAATTACTTTGCTAGGCAGTCCCAAATCTTCATAAACTGGGAGGAAAAACTTGACATGGAGGAAATTACATATCACAATTTTAGAGTAGGCCTATCCCGGTCATATCCAGACGGGTCGCAGACTGATCAGCAGTTATACTGCGTGTACGAATCAGTTATTACCAGGATCCGGATTTCTTATTTTTTTTTCTTCTTCTTTATCTGAGTTTTACCTCTTCCTTTTAGGATTTAAGCGACCCAAGCCGCCCGGGCCGTACAGGGCCGCGACCTGTCGGGAGAGGGATTATCTTTGGATCACTTTTTTGACAAGGACTTGGAGGGCCTCCCCGGATGAGTGATCAACCCAATGCCAGGGCCACCTCCCAGACAACAAGAACACATAGGACCAGACACACCATTCACACACACACACACTCACTCACTCCAAACAAGGCTAGGATGGGATGAAGATGATAATGACGGCCAGATGATATCTGGGGACCACAAGGGCCTAAAGTTACCCGACATTTGTCTCACAGGTGAGGAAAAACCCCAGAAAAAATTCCACCAAGGTAACTTGTCCCGACCAGGAATCGAACCCGGGCCCGCTGCGTGAGAGGAGCGAACGTATCCCCTACGCCACAGGGGTGGACAGGGCCCAAATTTAGATTACCAAAAAATGCTTAATAAATTAGCTATAAAATGACTGCAAAATACCAAAATATTACCCAAAAACTAAGAAAATTTACTCAAAAAATTGTATGAAAATACTAGTCTATTCATCAGATTTGTGTCTATTCTAGATTTATGTTGTTTTTCAATTATAGGCTTGTAATTATTTAATTGGTACATACGGTTAGATTCAAACAGCCTAACACCACCTTCCTATCTCCAAATTATAATTATAACAAGGTTTATTTTATTTATGTTTATTTAGAGTTCCGATAATATTCAATACAAGTAAATGCACAAGAACTCTATAAATGCAAGACACTGCAGGAAATAAGACAATAATGACTTCATATTTATTACCTAAAAATATGAAACGTGGAAAAAATTACAAAAAAATCTATGAATAATGGCATTAGATTATAAAAATAACCTAAAAATAAAATGTGGGGAAACATGATCACTGAACTATTTATAGGAAGATAAGCCAAAGCAGATAATATAAATGTCTTCAAATCTTTCAAGTAACACTTGTCACTCCAACCAAACAGGAATTCAAGTTTTGGCATCCTGCAAAAACACGAGCACTTTGAGAAACTGTGTAAAAAGGCATTTCACTGAAATGACATTCGATGAAAGAACTCACACCTGTGGAAGTCATCAAGACTAGTGTCGATAATGTTGACAGTCAACAAAAGAAGAGGATTACAACACTGAATCAACACATAAACAAAGCGAAACAAAAAAGGTGAATTGAATATGAGACGATGTAGAAACTTTGAATAGAATTCTGATGCAGCTCTGACTGTCATCTGTGAGAAGCAGAGAGAAGAGAAGAGAAGGTGGATTCTGTACGTGACAGAATGAAGCAAGGCATTAAGCCGCCCCTTAAGCTCCATGGTCAGTTTCTGGACAAAAGAGCACAATGCACAACTTCCACTTAGTTCAAAGAACAGAAACCTCGTTCCCTTCCCACAATCACAAATTACAAAAGTTCTACAGAACAGCCAGTATGACGTCAAAGGTAGGCTACTGTTAATTCAGTTTACCTCAAGAAGTCAAACACTTGGTTCATTTCTAAAATAGCATTTCCAAGTCTTATGTAAAAATTAGACCTGGGATCTTATGCTCTAAAATCTTGGTTCTAGGCACCTAAAATATGCTTTTAAAACAAGTAAATAGCCTTTTAAACTAGAAAATAGGCACTTAAAATGCTTCAAAAATGTGTAAATAGACAGAAATATACTTTACGACAGCGTTTCTCAACCTTTTTGAACCCGAGGACCTCTAAAATGTCTAAAAAAATTTACGGACCCCTAATTTTACATCCCATTTTTAAAAGAAGGCCTATATTCTTAATATTTGGTTTAGTAATTATAGGTCATTGTAATGAAATATGTGGAACAAATTTACTTCTCTACTTTCCACTTGCTTTATGATATTTTTAATTATGTCTGCGGACCATCTGCACCATCTTGGTGGTCCGCGGACCATAGGTTGAGAAACGCTGCTTTACAATATTACAACATACACTTAAACTGTAACGTGATCTTTTATTACGGTTAGAAACGTGGTATATCCATTCTTAACAGAAATAACTGCAAATAGACATTTATCAAAAGCAGTTATGGGTCAGAAAAATTAGATCACTACAGACCTTGAAGAGCCTTGGATTTCAATAACGGCCAACTCATGGCCTGCAGATATTGGATGGTCGTGTGGTCAACACACTGGCGACTTGACACAGTATGTCCTTTCTTACTGCTTGCTCCTTGTTCTTTTGAGCTAATCCTCTCCCTCCCCCGTCAATCAGTATTCCTTTGGTAACAACTGTTTGGAAAAATCAAGTTTCTGTGGAAAGCCGACCCTTTGCTGTTCTGCTCTTCATTCAAGGATGTCCATGATTGTAAAAATTACAGCAGTTTAATTTCATTTTAAATGTGCTAAATAGGCATTTTAGGCACTAAAATAGTAAAATAGGCTCTAAAGGCCCAAATAGGCATTTTAGGGCATTATAAAACTATAAATGTAAGTGATTTATCAACATCAACATATTTTTAAAATTTCATTTTATTTCATAAGGAACAAAATAGGCATTCGCCTTAAAATCCCAGGTCTCATAATAATAAAATCAGGTAAACTGATGTAAAATAGTGCCAGAATGCTTCTGTTTAATCAGTGATAATTTAAATCATGATATGCAGAAAATTATTTATTTTTTATCGATTTCCGAGTTAAGCCCCAGATTGATTCACGAAGCAGGACTTACGAAAGAACAAAGGTCAAGTTTTTTTTTTCCACATTAACATCGCCCAGCGTCAGCAGAGCTATAGAGATTTGTTATATATGTACAATTGCACACTCACATAAAAATACAAAATAAAACCATATCAAATTGGTCGGCTACGGAATTTGAAAGAGGAACCTCCAGAATGCGAGTCCAAGACGTTACCATCTCGGCCACCTCGCTCGGTTTAACGATTTAGTTCGATAAGCCTATGTGAAGGAATATGTAGTATTTGTCAAAGCTAAATGTATTGCAACTACCAAAGCCGTATATGAACACTGTACAACAATGAGTTGTCATGAGAACTGATTTGCATTTGCCATTAAAAATGCACTAAATTAGACAATACTCCGGTACCGGTCAACCGATTTGGTCCAATATCAATAGAATTCTTCCCGCGGATGTTATAAATGCGTATACCAAGTTTCATAAAAATCCGATAAAGCGTATTTGAGTTATCGCGCGTACAAACACACGAACACAAGCGGATAAACATTTTCCCGTCCCCCACACAATCTCATAAAACACCATTCTGGCACTTAATAAATATAACGTTTTAATCTTAGTGATGGTGAATAAACTATTTTTAAAATGTAGCGATTCGATTAATAACAGCTAGTATGGAATAAAAAACTGAATTAACATTATATTAGTTAAACTAAAATGAGAAGACAGCACAATTTGTAAAATAATGACTGGTTTTTACGAAGCATGGCTGAAATTAAGTTGCTAGTCATTTCCACAAGAATTTAATTCTTTTTAACAATCTCACCTAATTAACAAATAATAAATTTTGATTTAGCAAAAAAAAATGTCCACACTATTGTAACGAAATGTTAAAATAATGGACAATTTACGTGCATGTTGTAACGTAATTTATTGTAATGTTGCAACAAGCTCTTTCTGAAATAAGATATATTGCACAATCAATTGTTTATGGTTACCAGGTACCTTAGCAACCTTATTCGAGTTTTGAAATCCAAGACTGCTGGAGGTAAGTACATCACCCATATCTAGAATTAATTCTAGATCATAAATATTCTGGGCTCAATTTATATTTTTAACCATTTAAAGAGCCCTTTTGCTCGCGGATGACAATATTTATCAGATGGAAGTTATATCGTAATAAATAGTGCGAAATATATTACACAAGGTAGCAAAAGTGCTTGCATAAACAGTGACTCACAATCGGCTTTACAAGCCATAGATGATAAATATAATAAGGATGCACTAGCCCATGGGCGTACGGTGAAATTTTGTTCGGGAGGGGTTCAAAGGGTAAAGTAGCCGGCGCTGTGGTTCATGCTTAGTGCGTGGGCCTGGCATGCAAGTGATCCCGGGTTCAAGTCCCGAGGTAGGCAGGCGTGTCATTCGTGGTGGACACAGCCGGGCGTAGGGAGTTTTTCTCGAGGGCCTCCAGTTTCCCCCATTCATTCCACCAACACTCTCCACCTCATCTTTCACTTTCCCCGTCATCATCATACCATTTCCTTTTCCGGTTTCCGGTATGCCCTCGCTGCAGCACCTGCTGTGGTCATGAAGTTACTGGATGGTGTGCCACCAAACTGGGGGTCTATTTCCCAAGAGGTACTGAGGCAGCAGCACACGTGGCATAGCAAAGGTATCTGATGGATTAGGGAAGTTCGTGAGGCTCGCGATGAGGTCTGTTGATGGGGAGGGGGGGGGCATTGGGCCTATTCTAAAGGGTAAAGTCGTCGCAGATTCATGTCCTTGCGCATATTGTTACTTAAATTTTTTTAAATAACAAATCATTTGTATTGTGATCATTAGTACAGTATAATTAACATGTAGCACAGTCTTTGGAACTTTTTCTTGAGGTTTCTGTCCATTTCTCGTTTAAGCTAGAGTCTAAATAAATACTTACTTTCTTTTGACAAAAATTAACATAATACTACATGATGTATAGGGCACGTTTTTAAAGCCATCTGTAAGTCCACCGGTGAGTATTCGGAGTTGTATAATAATTATTGAACTACCAACAACATGGGAAGAGATCACTTGGTCGCCCTCCAAAAAGATGGACGGAAAATTTTTTGTAGACGTAACAGTTCTTACAGGACTACTACGTGTCAGGATGATGATGATAATACTTATTGTATCATGGATTTGCAAGAAGTGGAAATAGTAATATACGGTGGCCAGGGAACTAATAACTCAGTGCTACCATTCTTATAAATCATGTTATAAGCATATTAAATTCATTTAAATTAGGTACCTAACCTCACCGGGCAGTTATGGATAACGTTTGGAGATACTTGGAAACCAACATTAATTGATTTTTATGTGGATTTTTTCTTTTCTCGTCTTGAAACAAAATAAACTCATCACTTTTCATGTTTATACTCTGATCAAGAGCAGTTCATAGTTTCCGCACGAAAATAAACTCTATTTATGAATGAAAAAAGAAAATCGCACAATTGTGCATCTTTTTGTGCTAGTGGCACTTGTCATCTGCTTCTCTGCTCTTCCATGTCTGTCATATGTATTTTTGTGCTTGTTTATTGCACGATATATATTCAGTTTTTTTTCGAAAGATATTATTATTATTATTATTATTATTATTATTATTATTATTATTATTATTACTATTATTATTATTATTATTATTATTATTATTATTATTATTATTATTATTATTATTATTAGAATGTCCACCGCTGTGGCTCAGGGGATGCGTCCAATCCTCTCACGCAGCGGGCCCGGGTTCGATTCCTGGTCGGGACAAGTTACCTAGGTGAGGTTTTTTCCGGGGTTTTCCCTCACCTAAGAGACAAATGTCAGGTAACTTTAGGCCCTTGTGGTCCCCGGATATCATCTGGCCGTCATTATCATCTTCATCCTCATCCTCGCCTTGTTCTGAGTGAGTGTGTGTGTGAATGGTGTGTATCGTCCTATGTGTTCGTGTTGTCTCGGAGGTGGCCCCGGCATTGGGCTGATCACTCATCCTTGTCTGGTCAAAAAAGTATTATGTGATCCAAAGATAATCCCTCTCCTGACAGGTCGCGGCCCTGTAAGGCCCGGGCGGCTTGGGTCGCTTAAATCCTAAAAGGGAGAGGTGAAACTGCGATAAAGAAAGAAAGAAAGAATTATTAGAATTTAGTTTTTCACGTTTCCTTTCACTGCAATTTCTCTGTCCTCAGGATGACGTCACCAGGAATACTTTTACTAACTCTGACGAGTCTCTTCCAGTTGGGAAGCCTGAACTTGAGAGAGATTAATGAACCACTGAACACCAAGCAGATGGGAATTCTGGAATGCTTACTGAACATCACTGAAAGGTATCTCAGTCCTGAAGATACAGTCTTCATACAGGATCCATATCTAATACTGGGGAAAAAAGAGCAGTACTCAAAATGGGAAGACACTATTCAAACAGAGTTGGGTAAACGCTTCGTTCTAGTCAGAGGCATAAAGAAACCGCTGGATAGAAAAATACGCGAAGACTTTGCACTGAAACCAAACGCAATTATACTTCTACTAAATTATCCAAATTTGCAAGACAACATACGGTTGTTACGTGGCTCGCTTTTATCCACCCAATATGTGCAACCAGAATACCGAAATCCTTATGCGAAGGTGATAGTAGTATTAGGGCGGAGATTCAAGGAGGGAAAAGGGAAAACAGGTGTCCCATCTCTTTTCCTTAGGATTGCTTGGGAATATACCGGTGCTATGAATGCTATTGTCCTGACCCCTGATAAAGGACGGGGAGTAAATGCTGGTATAGACGTCTTCAAGTGGCAGCCTGGGAAACATCGCGTTTTGTATTGCTTTAAGGACGTTCACCCAGAAGAAATTGTTCCCATTGACAATTGGGTAGTTCGAAGGAAAGAATTTCTCCACAACAACGACTTGTTAGTTCCGAAAGTCTACACAGACATGGGGAACTGTACCGTGGTTGTCACTTATATGTATAATCCACCACTGGTTTACGAAAACAGAAATAGTAATCCACATGGATTAGATATTAGTATTATGAACACAGTTGCAGACGTTTCCAACCTTAGAACACAATTCATTGAATTCATTTCTACTGAAGATGTCTTGAAAATTTATAAAGAAGGAGGGAAGCACGTTCAGATGGGAATCCCAATGGCAAAAATTAACTTATTTCTTGGTGAATCAAGTGCATACTATGTTGAAGAATTTGTGTGGTATGTGGTCATCTGGGACGAAAAATATAACTGGTTAAGTCTTTTGACTATATTCAGCACAAATCTATGGATAGCTGTAATTTTTGTTTGCATTGCATATACCGTTGTTTATTCTATTTCATGCAAAGTGGAATGTGATATTTCGAACAGACGCGTGCCTACAGTTCGGGAAGGGATTTTAATAATGATTTACCACAGCCTGTTCGAGATTTTCCAAGCAAGCATTGCTGTTCCTATTTCACGCACGCCATCTGGAAGAATATCTGTAACCTTGTTCACTCTCTGGATATTTTACAGTTTGCAGATTTACACTGCATATCAATCAAGACTCGTTTCAGCTCTCAGCAAACGAGACAGATATCCAAAGATATCAAGCATTGCAGAACTTAACGACTCGGATATTGATCTATATGCACTCCGTTACCAGAAAAGGGATATTAACTATCCAAACCAGGTGTTTGGAAAATTGTACAGCAAAGTAATCAGACGTAATACTCCTGTTGAACAAATCTACAAGAGTGTAACTGAGAGGAACAAAGTGGCTATGATAGACAAAAGAGACGATACGTACCTTATGGAAAATAAAGATATACGAGATTTTTACTTCATTATAGATGAGGTAGCAACTACATTTGTTTACAACTTTGATGTATATGACGGCTCACCTCTTCAGAAGCGCATGGAATCTCTTATAGGAAGACTTAAATGTGGTGGAATAATAAGAAAGTGGTTGCAAGACCAGTCCCATAAATTAAAACAGAAAAGTGTTTCCCAACTTCCTTACAGATTAACTCTTTTTATGTTACAAAGTCCATTTTATTTGTTGATGGTAGGAGCAGGAATTGGGTGTGTCACATTTCTTGGTGAAGTTATTATTGCCAAACTGTAAACGTTTTTCCTCAATCAGAAGAAAAAAAGGGGAAATTGAAATCATTGTATCATTAGTAGATTTGTGATTTTAAGGCAAATGCCTATTTTGTTCCTTATGAAATAACATGAAAATTTTGAAATTTGTTGACATTTCATGATAAATCACTTATATTTATATAGTTTTACAGTGCCCTAAAATGCCTATTTGGACCGTTGAAGCATATTTTTACTATTTTAGTGCCTAAAGTGCCTATTTTGCACATTTAAAATAAATTTCAACTACTGTAACTTTTACAATCATTTAATGGACATCCCTGAATGAAGAGCAGAACAGCAAAGGGTGGGTTTTTCACAGAAACTTCCCAAACATTTTTCCAAACATTTGTTGCCAAAGGAATGGTGACTGACGGGGGAGGATTAGCTTAAAACAACAAGTAGCAGGCATATAGTAAGAAGGAGCATACTGTGTCAATTTTTAATATAATCCAAAACTGTTTTTGATAAATGTATTTTTAATTCTGTCTTAATTTTGCATTTATTTCTGTTGAGAATAGGTATATCACTTTTTTACAATAAAAAAAATCACGTTACAGTTGAAGAGCATATTGTAGTATTTTAAAGTCTATTTTCTGTCTATTTACACATTTTAAAAGCATATTTTAAGTGCCTATTTACTTGTTTTAAAAGCCTATTTTAGGTGCCTAAAACTAATTTTTTAGAGCCTAAAATCCCAGGTCTGATCATCAGTTAACGAGACTGCAGTATATATACAATTGAATTAATACAGGGTGTCCACGCTAGAGGGATCGAGAAGTAAATGCTCGCCAGTTAAAACGAGATAAGGATATTGCTGCATTCTGCATATGACAGGAAAGGGAAACTCTCCGAGATTGTGCAACAATGTTTTCAGACCCCTCCACGCGCATGCGCGTCAAGAGCTTTCGTCTATCAATAAGTGATAATGTCTAATGAACAGAATGTATTGGTAACATAAACTTGTACTGTTACTTGATACAAACTGACCGAGTTTCAGATGATGTTCAATACAACTCGATATGTGCACCTTTTGTGGCTCTGCACACATCTAAACGGTATTCAACTTCCCGCCAAGTGTTCTCTAGCATTTGTGGAGTCACAAGCGCTACTGCATTTGTGATGCGGTCCCTCAGTTCCTGCAAATTTCTTGGTCTGTCTCCTTGATAAACAACGTCCTTAACATATCCCCAGAAAAAAAAATCCAAAGGGGTCAAATCGGGTGACCTGGGTGGCCAGGCAAGGGGTCCTCCTCTTCCGATCCACATATCGGGGAAACGTTCATCCAAGAAGTTACGCACATGTCGATGATAATGGGCCGGTGCTCCATCTTGCTGGAAAATCGATCCTGGGGGAAATTGGTCTATGGCGAAGTTCTGGAACATGTCAAGATACACATGTCCTGTGACTGTAGCCTCTAAGCAGAAGAATGGTCCAATGACAGAGTTCCTCGTCAGTCCACACCAGACATTCACTTTAGGCGTGTCTCTCTCAAGTTCTTGAATAACATGGGGAGTCTCTGAACCCCATATCCGGCAGTTGTGCCTATTGATTTTGCCGCATAAATGAAAGGTTGCTTCATCCGAGAAAACAATCTTGTCCAGATACGTGTTGTCATTTTCAATTCGAAGCAGCATTTCAGCTGCAAAATCTGCCCTAAGCTGACGATCATTTGGCTTTATGTGGTGATGAAGCTCGATCTTGTAGGCAGTCAAATGGAGTCGCTTGTGTAAGATCTTGTGAATCGTTGATCTCGGAATTTGAAGTTCGGAACTAGCTCTTCGGATAGACTTCCTTGGACTCCTTGCAAATGCCGTTCTCACACGTTCGATATTTACCTCATTCACAGACACTTTTGCATGTTTGCCGGTTTGCGGTAGTAAAGAACCTGTTTCTCGGAGTGTTCTGTCCCATTGGAGAATCGCTTTATGACCAGGTGGATCCACATTCCACGTACGACGAACACGGCGTTGCACCCGAGTAACCGATTTCTCTTCTGCTAGCCATAACACGCACTGAACTTTCTGTTGTGGTGTCCACATGTTTTCCACTGCGCGATCGACTACTGAATGGCGCCTGGCTTCCTTTCAAGACGAAAGCTCTTGACGCGCATGCGCGTGAAGGGGTCTGAAAACATTGTTGCACACATTGTTGCATTGCATTGTTGCACAATCTCGGAGAGTTTCCCTTTCCTGTCACATGCAGAATGCAGCAATATCCTTATCTCGTTTTAACTGGCGAGCATTTACTTCTCGATCCCTCTAGCGTGGACACACTGTATACTAAGGGCCAGTTGTATAAAACAAACTGATGGTTGTTTCCAGCTGAAAGTTGGAAAATAACTAGCTACTTATGTTGTATAAAAATAACCGTAGATTGTGTTAAGCCGATGTCCCACGATCCAATTTGTTGGTTGAAAATTTTGTATCAAGTAGAATTTCTATACAATTATTTCTGACTGTGCACACGAGAGTGCGTATTGGTCCAATATCCAGCGCCAGCTGTTCTCCCGAAACGAAAATCGATGTCTACTACAATCGACATGGCGGTCGATATGTACGCACGACCATCTATGTAGATGGTCTTGACACAAGTAACATTTTTTACGGAATTTTTATCATAATTTCCAGAGCACCTCAGCTTTTATGCCGGTTGTAATAATAATTGTTGTTAATATTGTTAAATTCAAAGTCTTAGCATCCGTTAATCTTCTTGACTTTAATGTTATAATATTTTATCTTTTTGGTTATGTTCGCTGGCCGAGCGAGCGCTGGCAACGGAGAGAATCAGCTGTACGGAGGAAGAAGCCATGTTTCTACGTCATGCACGTCACGCGGGGATAGAATGACGCTCATTGGTTGATTTCATACTTTTGGATGGAAAAATAGAAACGTTTCTATTCCGTTGCATGCAAAATAATTGTATGAAAAATATAGGATGAAATTGTGTGCAATGACAGTCGGCCATGTCACACGATCCAATCTGACGGTTTGCAGACATTTGGACCAAAAATTGGATCGTGGGACATCGGCTTACTCACAGTTTTAAATAACTGGAGGAAATAAAACATCTGGCAACAGTGCAAAAGTTGAGGGAAATTTGCAGAAAGTATTATGTTTATATCTATGGTATTAGATTTTCAGTTGTTTAATTAAAGACCAAGCACCATATTAAACATATGTCTTTGGTATTTATTTTCAACTGTTTAATAAAGATGAGTTCCACCCCCCCAAATCATTTAACTTCAATTATTTATCATAGGTAATCCCACGAGAGTTGACAAGTTTATCGACAGATTAGCGACCGCGCAGCAGGAGCGAATTTATCTGATAATACTCGTCAACTCGAGTTGGATTTATTAAGACTATTCCATGAGTAAAAATATAACGGATTATATAAATAATAATTACTTTCCTGCTTTCTTGTATAAAAACAAAACAGTTGTGAGATCACGGCATACTATGAATCAACCATCCATGAATCGATTCGTTACCATATTGTGATCAGTGCTACCAATGGTGCATATAAGACATAGTTAACTTCATTCAGGTAAGCTAACAGCGTTAGCAGAGCAAGGGATAGAATTCTTCGTTCTTTTAATTTTAGCTATTTTAGTTGCAGGTAATAAGGTGTGATGTGCCCATCTTTTTGCGGGTTACGTACGAAGCTAATTGTAGTATTTTAAACACGTTGAATTTTTGTATTTAATATATCCGAAAGATCGTTGTATAGGCTACAACTGATCCATAGTCAACAACTGGAAAAACTAGTGTTTGAATAAACATTTTCCGCACGTTGGTCGGTAAGTAAGATATATTACGCCGAATTTGATGAATGGTTTAGACTGTTTTGTTAGTGGTGACTTGGATATGATTATTCCATGATAACGTTTGATCCATTATGACGCCAAGATTTTTAACTGTTGTGCTAAAATTCAAAATTTTATTGTTTAGAATAACGGGAGGAATGTTATCAGTGTTTATTTTTAATAGGAGCTTGGAATAGCCGATTAGGATTAATTGAGTTTTGGAAGCGTTCAATGTGAGGTCATGGCTTAGAGCCCATTCAAATAAACGACTTAGATCTTCATTAAATAGGTTAATGAAGCTAGAAATGTACTGAGGAGGAAAGTGTAGATAAGCTTGTAAATCATCTGCATAGGCCTACATATGGTATAGAGAATAGTTAAAGACAGAGAATATTTCAAATATATATACATAAGAGAAAAAAGAGAGGTCCTAAGATAGATCCTTGCGGGACGCCTGATTCGACTAATAGTCAGTCTGAGCTGCTGCCATGAGAGATAGAAGGTCTTTACCATATTCTGTGGGTTAGAAATGCGATAGTGTAATAATAGTCTTTACACAAGGAGTAATAAATGGTGCAAAAATATGTTGCACAAACTTTCTCGCATACACATGTTAAAGGCTAGCTCAGAAAGAAGTAAATTATAGGGACAATTAAATTTTATTTATTGCATTTTCAGAAAACTAACAAATATCTAGAACGGAAAGCATCAGGGTTGGTCTTTATATTCAATGCTTTTACCGTGAAATAATAATAATAACAATAGCAACAATAACAATAATAACTTGGGGTTTGCATGGTTTCCTCAACCTCAAAGGCAAAAATGCAAGATACATTGAGATATAGCCGAAAAATATAAGTAAATGCTACACTAATGAGTTATTAGTAGACCTGGGATTTTAGGCTCTAAAAATTTGAGTTTTAGGCACTTAACATAGGCTTTTAAAACAAGTAAATAGGCTCTTAAAAGAAAAAATAGGCGCTTAAAATATGCTTTAAAAATGTGTAAATAGACAGAAAATAGACTTTAAAATACTATAATATGTTCTTAAACTGTAACATGATCTTGTTTTACTGTTAGAAGCGTGGTATACCCATTCTTAACAGAAATAACTGCAAAATTAAGACAGAATTAAAAAGGCATTTATCGAAAACTGTTTTGGTTCATTTGAAAAATTGACATGGTATGTCCCTTCTTGCTATAAAACCTGCTACTTGTTGTTTTGAGCTAATCCTCCCCCGTCAGTCAGCATTCCTTTGGCGACAATTGTTTAGGAAAATCTAGTTTCTGTGAAAAACCCACCTTCTGCTGTTCTGCTCTTCATTCAGGGATGTCCATTAATTGATTGTGAAAGTTACAGGAGGTGAATTTTATTTTAAATATACAGAATAGGCATTTTAGGCATTATAACAGTAAAAATAGGCTCCAAATGTCCAAATAGGCATTTTAGGGCACTATAAAACTCTATAAATATAAATGATTTATCATGAAATGTCAACATTTTTAAAAATTTTCATGTTGTTTCATAAGGAACAAAATAGGCATTTGCCTTAAAATCCCAGGTCTAGTTATTAGTTATTACAAAGAGCCTACTGGTAAATTTGGGTGGCCACGAAGTTTGATTTGAACCCAGGACTCTTCCGTATTACCCTATACAACGTAGCTCTATTTGATTTTGGTGTGTTCATTACGATTGAGGTGAACTGACTATATGTTACAAAAATATGTAGATTATAGTATTCTTGTTACTATGTGCAACAAAAGAATATTCAAAATTTAATCAAAATATATGTTCTGAAATTCGCATTTAAGTCATTTTATTTCGTTTTTATCTTGGTACCTATTAATTTTATAAAGAAATGTGTTTAACAAAAAAATGTTCATTTTAATTTTCTCTACAACTTTACTGTGGTAGGTTTTTATGTATCGCCTACTGTAATGGAGTTAATCTAGAAAAATTGAAAATGGATACGAGTAAAGTACACCTCAAGTCATTTTTGTAGAAATACGGATATAGCCATTTTATTAGTCATAGATAAAAGTTTCCAAATTTAATTTTTTATTAAAATCGTTAGAGGCAATTTTTCAAAAATAAAAAAAATTACAAAAGTTTTCATCAAAAGTCCCCTTAATATTTCAGTTATAAAACTAAATTTCTGGGCGGTTCGACAAAATTTCGAAAAAGTACTTAATTCAAAAAATTAAGTAAATACAATGAACCGTTTACCCGCTGTGCTTGTCCACAGACAGACGGACAGACGTCATTCCAAAAATACTTTTTTTGGTTTCTTGGCATCGTGAAACATGTTTTCCCGGTGTTGTATCGGTTTCGATTTTTTGTCACGATCACAATACTTTCTCTATACTACGTATATGCGAGAAAGTAAAAATACACCAATCCAATTTCATAACCTATCAACATAGAGCGAGTAACAAACTCAATTCTCTCAATAAACCATAGGCGTAGCGAGGGGGGGTTTTGGGGGTTTGAACCCCCCCCCCCCATTGATTAAAAAAAGGAAAATTTTATAATTTTGTTAAGTCTGCCCATAAATTGCTTAATACAAGTATAAAGCGTGGGAAGCTTAAAACTCGTTATTTTGCGTCTTAATTTTTAAAATTTTCCGGGGAAGGGCCCCCGGAAGCTTAAAACTTGTTATTTTGCATCTTAATTTTTAAAATTTTCCGTGGGAGAACCCCCGGAAGCTTAAAACTCGTTATTTTGCATCTTAATTTTTAAAATTTTCCGGGGGAGGGCCCCCGGACCCCCCTCTCCTTCCATACTAGCCAGACCCCGCGGATGTTATAACCCCCCCCATATGGTCGGCCTGGTTACGCCTATGCGAATAAACCATATAGAATATAACACGATCGGCAATGTTATAACATGGCTGCACTAATGTTTTAAAGCTGAGTGTAGAAGACTTCATCAAATGTTTCTCTAGAGAAGAAAGCAACACTTGATAATAAGGAGATTAATAGGGTGAGATGGGGTTCAATAATAATTGCATTATACTACGCTTCCAGCTATAGAGCATAAATAAAATTACCCACTCCGCAATAAGGGATCTGCTACGCTTTATTTTAATACGTCCCATCTAGACACTTCTCTTAATGAACTGGAAGATTAAACGAGATTTAATGAAGTTTCGTAAAAATGGGATTCTTTATCTTCATCGTAATTGCATTCTTCAATATAGCAATGAACAGTCTATTACTAAAGAGGGTATTAAAATGTTAGATTACAACAAGTTTTAATAACAACCAATACTGTTACCTTTGTTATTATTAAGTGCCAGAATAGTTTTTTTTATGATTTGTGTGGACGGAAAATGTCTGTCCGTCTACCTGTCTGTCTGTCCGTCTGTCTATAGGCGTGATAACTCGAATACGCGTTATCGGATTTTCATGAAACTTGGTATACGCATATGTAACATCCGTGGGAAGAAGCCTATTGATATTGGACCAAATCGATTGACCGGTACCAGAATAATGCCCAATTTAGTGCCTATTTTATGGTAATATATTAGAAAGAATTTATCAAATGCAAATCAGTTCTCAAGACAACATAATATTTTACAGTGTTATTCCTTCACATATGCTTATCAAGCTAGACCATGTTCTGCCATAAGTCCTGCTTAATGAATCGATCTGGAGCTTAACTTGGAAATCGATTAAAAAAATATATTTTCTGTATATCATAATTGCATTTATCACTGATTAAACAAATGCATCCTGGCACTTTGACACATTATGATTACATTATTATTACGTGTGGGGGTGAAAAGCTGAACAATTTGGGTGAAAATCTCATAAAATAAGTAACTAACAAGAATACATTTCTTACGGATGGCGTCATTTGAATTAAAATCAGAAGAATAAAAATGTTCTTAAAATTCACTTCTCTCTTTGTTTTAATCAGAATATAATTTTTTCTATTAATCATTCTCAACTGTAAATTTTTAATTTTTAACATTGGGTATTTTGTTTGTAACTCTGTTATGTTATTGTAATTTATTTTTTTGTATCTTTGTTCATGTATTTATTTCATATAAGCAATCTTATTTATTTTTATTCTTATTTTTTGCCTAAAACTATAATATGTATGTTTTTTATATAATGTTCAAAATATAATTTTAGTATGACTGAACTGACCCCGAACACGAGCTATGCTCATGCGGGGCAAATTGTACTAATTGTGTTTATATTATTTGTATTTGTAATAATTTTCTAATTTGTAATAAAAAACAAAAAAAGAATTTAGCTACGAGGCCATATAAGGAGTTCGGGAACTGTGTCTAACTAATGCAGTAGAGTAGGCCATGATTGCCAATAGTTTCTATCATTGGTACATTTTTATGGAGTAAATTTCAACTGATATTAATTTGAAGGCCCTACTCCAACTTAGGCCTGCGACCGTCGCCGGTGTTCCGGAATTTTGTCCCGCTGGAGTTCTTTTACATGCCAGTAAATCTACTGACGTGGAAATGTCACATTTATATACACATAAATGCTATCGACCTGGGACGGGATCGAACCCGCGAACTTGGGCACAGAAACCCCGTTACAAATCCACTAAGGTTTGACATTTGAAGTAAAGCATTATCAATGTACTTCTCTCTCTCTCTCTCTTTCGTAGTTTTTCCTCTCCCTTATAGGGACCTTTAAGCGGCCCTCGCATTCCGAGCCTTACCGGGCTGCGAATGAACTATGGATCACAACACAGACATACTTTTTTGTCCATGCAAGGCCCCCGGATGAGTGATCAGCCCAATGCTGGGGCCACCTCCGAGACAACACGTATGCATAGAACGAGACACACCATTCACACACACTCCGAACAAGGCGAGGAAGGGATGATAATGACGGCCAGATGATATCCGGGGACCACAAGGACTTAAAGTTACCTGACATTTATCTCACAGGTGAGGAAAACCCCGGAAAGAACCTCATCCAACTAATTTGTACCGACCAGGAATCGAACCCGAGCCCGCTCCGTGAGAGGAGCGAACGCATCCCCTGCGCCACAGCGGTGGACTTAATGTACCTAGGTATAATATTTATTAGCCACTGTTGCGACTAATGAGTTTGCTCTTCACTGCACCTCATTAAACAAGGCTTTGATCAAGAAATCAAATATAACAATGGTTTGTGTGTCAGGAAACATTTTCATCAGACATGTTTGCGTTTAGCAAACAAGGAGACGTTATGCCTCGTGAATTTCAAATATAGCAAATACTGTAACGGAAATGTTCCACTGCTCACAGTTTGTCCTCTCCAGCTCTGACTGCTACTACACTGTCAGATATTAAAACTAAATAACTAGGCTGTACGAAAAGCCAAAACCAGTTTCTTTTAATATTCCATTCCATTCTAATATATATAAAAGGCTTTGTCCTGACTGACTGACTTAATGACAAAGAATCAACGTAGAGCCTAAACTATAATAGGTAGAGAGTTGGAATTCTGTCAGTACCTTCGTTTCATAATGTAAGTCCTCTCTAAGAAAGGATTTAACAAAATTTTGATTTTAAATGCCAAAAATAAAATGTTTTGGAGAATACTTAATCCCTTTTTACACAGAATTATCAAATCCAAATCACAGTTTACATGACAACAGTGCACTGTTGCCAGTGGTCTCAGATGGGTTTGGAAATAAATGAAATGGGAGTTTAACAAATTAGAGAAGCTATCAATACAATATTAAAGAAGAAATCCACGAAAATAATGCAGTCACATAACTTTCTCTAGCCTGGACATAGAGAAAACAATATGTATATCATTATAGCGCAGGTTTTTGGAGAGAGAAGTATGAAAGTAATATTGCATTTCTGTTTAATTTCATCCCCAAAACGGTTTTATGGTAACATGAGAGTGAGAAATAAATATTCCTCAAAGACAATACAATTTGTTTTATGTTACCGGAACTTCTGTTTCTTCTTATTTGAACCCCTACCAGGCTTCAGGCTTGCTGTGTACTGTACAAGCGATGGGATGCAAAATTCTACATCCTCTATGAGCCATAAAAAACTATAACAAGCGTTTTCTGAGGGAATAGTTTGAGTGTGATAAGTCGTTCTTCTTATTTCAAATTATAAATAGGCTACCTATATAAGGACCTAGAATTTAAAAATCGAAAGTCCTTCCTAAGTTAATTTCCAATTACAAAATAAAACCCCCGGGCGACGCCGGGCCTTTTAAGCTAGTCTATAATAATAAAAGGAAGTGTTTGTCTTTCTGTCTGTCTGTCTGTGCGCGATGCCCAGCGAAATCTACTGCACGCAGAGATCTGAAATCTTAAACGCAGATGGACTGAAGGGTGGCCAAATGCACCTCGAAACCGGATTTTTAATTTTAGCTTTCGTTCGCGAGTTATAAGTGAAAAATTGGCAGAAAACGTGATTTTTTTTTTCGCATCAGTTTTCAGTAATACTTTTCAATTGTCAAATCAATTGCAGGTAGTTTTGCCGACTTTTGTCATATCTTGGAAATAAAAGCATCGCGATCGCTTGTCTTTTGTAAGCCCACCCTGGTGGATTCATTTGTTCATAATGTCAAGGCACGCAGACATCTGAAATTTTATACCTAGTCGGAAGAGAGATAATGAAATAGGCCTAAATGGGAAAGTATTGTTCGATTTGGACGGAACTCACAATGCAGGGATTTCTGGGCCACGGGATTCTAATCTGATGTTGTTTTTCCCAGGCGGAGCTTTCTAATCGCGGTATTCACATCAAAGTCATATTTTTAGCTGTTTCATTAATTTATTAATTAATACTAATCGTTTAGTTTAGGCCTATGCATGTTTCGTGTGCAAGTATTAATTATTATGTTTTATTTATGTTGTTTTAATCTTCGAATTAATTACCGTGGGCGAAGCAGTGAGCACCTGCTAGTAAATACATATGTAGACGAAATAGAAAGGAATATAATTATAGCTATTTATGTATCAAGTACGCAAAATAACGCTTTAGCGGACGAATCTAGTATAGCGGCCGAGGCGAAAGCCGAGGCTGAAATACTGGATGAGTCCGCTAAAGTTTTTGCGTACGTGGTGCATACAATATTTTTTAGTAAAAGTTCTATAAATGATATGAAATAAAACAAAAATACCGTAATTAATTATAATGAAAGGCAATCAGTCATTTCTTTAAGTTATATTGTCATGGCCATCTAGATCATAAAACAACAATGACCGTACGCACCAATAACAAATGTGGTATTAATAGTATAGATGCATAATATATGAATCCCTTGTTTGTAAAAGATATTGCATACCAACTAGTATTTATGAAAAGCTTGTGAAAATATAAATGATAATACCGAGGAAATTTCAATCCAAGCCAGAAACATTGAATTGGAGCTGCTACCAGCAACTTCACGGCAGAAATAGGCTATGAGAAGGGATATATTACGGCATTTAAATGCTGTTCGTCCATGGTAAGGAATGTTTTTCATGTGAACCAAAATGTGAAAAGTTGTTGACTTAGGCCTATATTTGTTGTCATGTGATGAAGTGGGCTACCGTGTTTTGCGAAAAATCCTGGTAAAGTTTCTGATTATCATAAATAAACGTGTTGGCTTCAATTTGTTGTTTTATGACCAATTATATGCGTAAATCCATGTTAAAGTTGGTGTGACTGGTCAATGCCGTCTGGGTTTTGTTTATAGATTGCCATGACGACTTTAAAGGACAAGGCCGCTAAAATTAATTTTTAGCACACTGTCTCTAAAACAGCCGGCCAATTTGACATGAGTTTCTTAATAGTTTCCTCAGTCGTACAGGCAAATACCGAACTGGATATTTACATATCAAGAATCATCCTGTATCATATCCATTTAATTAACATCAGTTGAAATTTACTCCGTTAAAAATACACAGACAGCAGAAACAATCTGAGGGTGCGCGGACAAAGAGAGTTAAATCCACCGTCCTTAAAAATTGAGATATGTCCATAGAGTTATAGATAAAAATTCTCCCTACATTTGTGTTAAGTCCAGTAAGTCATATTCAAAATTGTACAGTAGTTATGGACGTGTGCCTCATGGGTTTATCCATCTCTAAAGCGACGTTGGGCGGCTAAAGTGTGTTAAGTCACTCTAATTCTCAGTAACTATAAAGTGGAGTTAACTCTCTTTGCCCGCGCACCCGCGTATTGACAAGCAATAGTTCCATGGCCAATCCTAATGTACAGAACTCCTGATATTGCCTCGACGGTAAAAGCAGTATAAACACAAGTGAAAACATAAATAAATAAAATCCGCAATCAACCCGTAACATTTTATCTGAGACTTTTCTGTTGTCATTTGGTATCATGACCTGTCCTAAAATGACGAGTTCGCCTTGTACAATGGTAATAATTTGCAAGAACATCCCGTGAGGAATAAAAAGCCGCAGTAAGCCATGCAAGTATTACAGCTTTCCGTTATGACGACTATAAAAGCAGAAGGGAAATGGCCGCGTCATCGATCTCAGTCACTCCAGCACGTAGCCTAACTCCGCTCTCTCCAGCTTTATGCAAACCTCATCGACTGGCTTCAGGAAATCAAAACCGTAATTAGAACACATATCCTTAACATAGGCCTAAGTGATCCAAAACAATTAGGCTTCGGTCCGTAAAGTTCCTCATAAGTCCATCTCTCTGACCTCTAAGAGTTTAAGATATACAGTCAACTTTCGATGTAATGCCACCATCCGTTCTTTAACATTCACTGGCACAAAGCGAGGGTGGCACTAAAACGAAATGGCATAATATTTTATTTTATTTATTTATTTAACCTGGCGGAGTTATGGCCATAAGGCCTTCTCTACCACTCAGCCAGGGCAAAAACATGAAATACATAATAATAATAATAATAATAATAATAATAATAATAATAATAGTAATAATAATAATAATAATAAATTAAAACAAGAAATGATATACCTGAATACAAGAAACGTACATTAAATACAAAGAAAAAATTCGAACATAAGTACTTGAATAATATATAATACAAATGACTAAAATAAAGAAATGAAAAAAATGAAAGACTAAACAAATACAAAATGAAATGAAAATTAAATATAAATATAAATATATTTTTTTTTTTTATTTTGTGCAAACCTCATCGACTGGCTTTAGGAAATCAAAACCCTAATTATAACACATAATCCTTAACATAGGCCTAAGTGATCCAAAACAATCCGGCTTCGGTCCGAAAAGTTCCTCATAAGTCCACCTTTCTGACGTGGAAGACTTTAAGATATACAGTCAACCTTCGATGTAATGCCACCATCCGTTCTTTAACATTTAGCAGGGCCGTAGCAAGGTCCTTCTGCGCTTTTGGCGTACTTGACAAATCTGCGCCCTCCAATACTGGGGGTCTGAACATTTTTTTTTTTTTAATTTCTGTAAAATTGTTTATTATTTTAATATAAAAACACTGTTAGGCCTATTATCAAAGATAACCTAAATCTCAATTTTAAAATGAACTAAGTGTTGGACTTTCTAGGTACTAAAACCTTATTTTCAGACGATTAAACTACTTAAAAAATAATTGAATCATAAAATATAGTATCAAAAGTAAATTACAAAATACCTAACATAGGTAAAGTATTTTTTTCGAATAGTTGAACCACTTTCATCTCAATAATAACGTACATTTTAATTTTTATTGTCGTTAGGCCTATATGTTTTCATACTGTTCATGATTTATGTTATCATACTCTGTCAATAAGAAACGTGTTAATTAAAGAATGTTGCGGGACTGCTTTTTGTTTGTAGACAATCGGCATAATACTATAGATGGTTCACGTGCAGTAATTTTTAATAACCTGAAAGATTTCTTCCATTAACGTGGAATTTTTATTGCTTGATAAATTGCACCAGTCAAAAAAAGGCGGGATTTTTCATGGTTAATTTTGCGCCCTCTTTTTTTATCTGCGCCCTTGGCGGGGGCAAATCTCACCACCGCATAGCTACGGCCCTGACATTTAGTGGCACAAAGCGAGGGTGGCACTAAAACAAAATGGCATAATACAGTGCTGTATTAATTTACTGAAAATTAAATAAAAAGAAAATAGAGAACTTCAGCACAAAATAAAATACTGTACAGTAACTCAGTTTATTACAGTAGATGTCCAGTGCTACAGTACACAAAGCGGTTGACAACCATGTGGGCCCATGTAAGTGATTAACTGTAACTTAGTACATGTAGTGTAGTGTTTAACAGCTGAATGGACATTATACTAAAAGAAGTGAAAGTTTGGAATGTCCCATTGTATGAATGGCTTTTTCTACCCGCTCCACCCTCATGCAGGCTGTCTGTCCGACTTCTTACCATAGCTTACCTCGTTCCACTGCACTACATTTACAGTTAGTGGCAGGGGAACACTCACTTCTTTTAAATACAATTATTTCTTAAAAATAATTCTGTAACTAAGAGAAAAATCACTGCAAGTTACATTTTGTAAAAATCTTTTCTTATATTCACTGGCACTAAATGAAATGGCACAGTAACGAGGTTTTTTTATGTATTTTATATGGGAGAAGATCCGTTCACTTGCAGTAATTGGCGCAGTGCGAGGGTGGCACTGTAAAGAGGGGCATTATATCGAGGGTTGACTGTATTTAGAACTATGTCAGAATCAACCTTTTGTCAACCTTTTGTCCCAGAACTCTTAACTAAGAGGAGAGCATCAGGTTTACCCCGTAAAACGTCTTGGACTCGCATTCGGGAGGTCCCAGGTTCAAATCCCGTGGCCGGCCAATTTGACATGGGGTTTTTCATGATTTCCCCAGTCGTAAAGGCAAATGCTGAATTGGATATTTACATACCATGAATCATCCTCACCATTTCATCCTGTATCATGTCCATTTCAATTAATATCAGTTGAAATTTACTCCACAAAATACACCAATAATAGAAAATAATTGACAATCAATAGTTCCATGGCCTACTTTACTGTATAGACACAGATCCCGAACTCCTAAAGCTGAAAGGAGTATAAATACAGCTGAATTTAAAAAAAAATAGTTCAGAGTTCATTTTTAAGGCAAGCTACAGGCCCCATGCATAGTATCTGGTATCTGGGTAGTTGTAGTAGTTTAGGGCCGAAGGACAGAAGAGGCAAGTTGGTCTTGAAAAGGACCAGGAATAGAATATATGTTCCCTGATCCGCTGAACCCGTCCAAAATAGCTTGGATACTATATATCCCCCATGATGTGACAGTCAACATATAGTCCAGTTATTCATTGCATGGTCAGGCGGTTTGCATTTGTTAGGAGGAAGATTTTGCCGATAGCTCTTTAATTTTACGCACCATTCAGCTAGTTACCTCAGCCAATCAAAATCAAAGAATATCCTGTGATGGCTGTGACAGCTACTCGCCTACTCCGCGAGGAGAGAAACGCGGGGTTGCAAGATCTAGTTACAGTAAACAATAACACGTGTGAATTGAGGGAAGGGAAGAACTGAGGTCAGTGATATCAATGAGAGAATATTGCAACGTTGCTTTTGTTTTGGAAAGCGAAAACCAAGACTGAATTAGTCAGATCAATTAGCATAAAGAAACACAGACTTCATGGTTTATTCCTTTGAAGCTGCCTGGGTATGTAATGAATAGACCTGGGATTTTAAGGCAAAAGCCTATTTTGTTTCTTACGAAATAACGGGAAAATTTTAAAATATGTGGACGTTTCATGATAATCACTTACATTTATAGATATTTATAATACCCTAAAATGCCTATTTGGACCTTTAGGGCCTATTTTACTATTTTAGTGCCTAAAATGCCTATTTTGTACAATTAAAATAAAATTCAACTTCTCTAATTTTTAGAATCTTATAATGCACATCCCTCAATGAAAAGCAGAACAGCAGAGGGGGTTTTTTCCACAGAAACATGATTATTCCAAACAATTGTCGCTAAAGGAATGCTGACTGACGGGGGAGGGGGAGGATTAAGGGGGAAGGACTACTGTGTCAAGTCACCAGTGAAAGAACATCTGATTAAGTGAATATAGTTCGTGATGCCTAATTTTGCAGTTAATTCTGTTCAGAATAGGTATACCACGTTCCTTCCAGTAAAAGAAAATCTTGTTACAGTTTAAGTCCATAATGTAATATTTTAAAGTCTATTTTCTGTCTATCTACAGATTTTTAAGGCATATTTTAAGTGCGTATTTTCTCTTTTAAAAGCCTATTTTAGGTGCCTTAAACTAATTTTTTACAGCCTAAAATCCCAGGTCTAGTAATGAAAAACTCGACTATGCCAGGATCCCTGAGGACGGAGGTAGCATCAGCCGCTGAAACGTCGGATATTATTTATTTATTTATTTAACCTGGCGGAGTTAAGGCCATAAGGCCTTCTCTACCACTCAGCCAGGGCAAAAACATGAAATACATAATGATGATGATAATAATAATAATAATAATTAATAATAAATTAAACAAGAACTGATATAATATGAATACAAGAAACGTACATTAAATACAAAGAAAAAATTCGAATATAAGTACTTGAATAATATGAATATATAATACAAATGACTAAAAATAAAGAAATAAAAAAAAGATGAAAGTCTAAACAAATACATTCTTAGTTATTACAAAATATAATGAAAATTAAAAAAATATATTACTAATTAGCATAAATTCCTAAATGTTATTGTATACTAAATTTATTAAATGGCGCTTGAACTGTGAAGTCGTTTGGCAGCTCCTGAGATGGCTAGGCAGTGAATTCCAGTGACGAATAGCTGTTGTTGTAAACGAATTCGAATAATGTGTAGTTCTGTAAAGAGGCATGGATATTATGTTACTTTAAGAAATTATATTACGAGTAATTGTCTATCTTTTTATGCAACTGAAATCTACGCACTCAGAATGTCAAAAATAATGGCAAATTCTACAAAACATCACCGCTTGTTATTTATGTTCCTCGTACTTTTTTTTTCTGTACAAATTTTATTTATTGACAATGTTTTTTTAAATTACATAGACAGTAACATAAAGAACATTCACCCTATCGTTCTGAATACCATTCTCACTTGCGGCTAGGGTTTCCGTGTGAAGATATTCCCGCTTGATTTGATAAACATATACGATATAATATTTATGTACTTTAGGTTGCCATGACTGTGAGATGAGCTCCTGCCAGACATGACACTCTGTACGCTGCGTGTCAGTATAACGGGTATGTATTACAGAGTCTATTAAAATTCAGACTCCAGTTTTATGGAAACACCACTTTCTGAAGAGTACATAATATCAAGTCATCTCATTCCATTGCGAGGAAGTTGCTCATATTAACCTTTTATGTCCAAGAACGATGTAACAAAGTGCCAGAATGTTTTTGTTGAATCAATTATAATTGCAATTATGATATGCAGACAATAAGTTTTTTTTTTTAATCAGATTAAAATCGAACAGCGTCAGCAGAACTACAGATTCGTGATATCTTGACAATAAAAATAAAAATATAAAATAAAATAAATCCATGTTAAATCGGCCGGCTCCGGGATTTGAGCCAGGGACCTCCAGAATACGAATCCAAGACGTTACCATTTGGCCAACTCAGTCACTTTGACGGTCTAGTTTTTTAAGCATATGTGAATGAATAGTGTTGTTTGTCACATCTAAAATGTATTGGAACTTGAAATTCTTAAAATATGCCTATGTCAACATTTCACAAAATTCGATGGAAAATAACTCCGCTAATTATTTCACAGTAATGTACCTTCTGTTTATAACAGTATTCATGTAGTACTCAATTTCAACTAGATCAACGAAGTAAACAAACATCTGACTGCATTGCATCAAAGCCATTAATGATAAAAATGCGGCATTATAGTATAGATATGATTTTTTTTTTAATGTGACTTCTAATTAGTTGTTACTCTGGTACCAGTGAACATATTTGGTCCAAAATAAATAGGCTTCTTGCTGTGAACAGGGTGCTTAGGAAAATATATGGGCCTAAGAGAGATGAAAATGGGGACTGGAGAAAACTGCATAACGACTAGCTCCATGCCCTGTACTCGTCACCGGATATAAGTTACAGTAGTAAGGGTAATTAAATCACGGAGGATGAAATGGGCTAGACATGTTGCGCGCATGGGGAAGGGAAGACATATCAAAAATACTGAATGGGAGACCCGAAGGGAAAAGACCACTTGGAAGACTTACACGTAGGTGGGAGGATAATATTAGGATAGCTTTAAGGGAAGTAAGATATTTTCCTAAGCCTCCTGTTTTCGAACACTCTCAGATTATGTTCTTCCTAAGAGTAAGCGACCATTTTTCACATCCATATAATACAACCGGCAGGATAATAGTTAGGCCTATATAAATTTAGATTTTTAGATTTTTGGACAGAAGACGAGAAGATAAAAGTTTCTGAACTGCATCAAAACAAGCATTTCCTTATTTCAGTCTACACTTAACTTCTAGGCTACCTTCATATTATTTGTATCTGTACTTATTTATCCCAGATATTTGAATTTATTCACTTGTTCGAACGAAGCCAGTTAAATAAAAAAAGAGTGCGTGGAAAGCCACGCGACAGAAGTAAAACTTTATTTTATTTTTTTTATTTTTTTTATTTTTTCAATTTTTAATTATTGGATTTTTTCAATTTTGCATTATTAGACTTTTTAATATTGGGTTTTTTGATTTTTTAATTTTTAATTTTGGACTTTTTTATTTTGGATCTTTGAATTGTTTATTTTTTTATTTTTAAAATTTTTATTTTTGGATTATTAAATTTTTTATTTTATTATTTATTAAATTTTGGATTTTTGAATGTTATAATAATTTTTATTTTTATTTTGGATTTTTAATTTTTTTTTTTTTTTGGATCTTTGACTTTTTTAATTTTGGATTTTTTAAATTTTGATTCTTTGAATTTTTTATTTTTGGATTTTTTAAATTTGTATTTTAGTTTTTTCAATTTTGGATTTTTAGATTTTTTCATTTTTGGTATTTTCTATTTTTTAAAGTTTTAATTTTTAAATTTTGGAATTTATTATTTATTAAATTTTGTATTTTTGGATGTTTTAATTTTTTATTTTTTTTTATTTTTTATTTTAGATTTTTAATTTTGGATTTGCGCGGTATTGAACCTCCAGGTTCCATAAAATAGATAATATACCTTTAGATTGCTTAGGAATTGTCTATTGCCATTGAGGAAGTAAGGTCTAAAAAATTTCCTTTGATTACTCCTAATCATTGAGTTGATTGTTTTCTGTGCATTCCGCACCGAAACAAGTCGGTTTTGAGTGTGACTGATTGTGACTGATTTCGTGACGGTTTTAGTGTGACTGATTTTCCCGATTCACCCTCTACCGCCACTAAAGAAGTTTTACTTCAAAAAACTTTTAAATCTAGTGAAACATAATGAGACTCATATTAAATAACAAACTACGTGTTTTCTTGAATGCGTTCACTCGGCTGCATGTATGATTTCTGGACGGGTCTATTGAATTGGACCGCAAAATAGCTTGAAGACGCTCCTCAGGGCTAAAGACCGTCCTTATCTACAACAAGATAATGATAATGATAATATTCTCAAGAGAAACTGTAGAAGGTTCATCTGACTTATGCGACAGCCTGTATTAAAAATTCAATAGCGAATTATTGGAATGGAGATTGTAAAACCTGCAATGGGATTACGTCAGTTTGAATTCACCTTTTATTTAGATTTCGAAGAAAATCGATACCATGTCATGACTTTCGAAAAAAATTTCATATCTTTACGCTTCATGCCTCCCTAAGTACGAAACCCTAGCCCATTCAGAAATTATTTTTGTAATATTTAAAACATTTGTAAAGATATATATATATATATATACAGTATATATATATATATATATATATATATGTACCAAATTTTATTATGTTATTTCCAGGCCCAATAGCTCGGACAAGTTCGTTAATGATAAAAATTTGCCCAAGGGGGTGTTGGGGGAGGGGGTTGAAATTTTCAAAAATGTATATCTCGGCCCCTATGAAGTGTAGAGGGAAACTTTGTTTGAATAATTAGAGTATTCCCTATGGAGTTCACAGTGACACCAACGATTCGGGGGTTTTGGGGGTACGAGTGGGGGTGGGAGGGATGGAAATTCGAAATTTTTGAAACCACGTCTTGTGGGGAATCGTTAAAAAGCTCTTGATGAGTACTCTACAAATCTATAACTAGTTGCTCGATAGCTCTCATATAAGGCGAGATTTGAATGTTTGAAAAAGTTCCTCTTTTTTGCAGTTATTATTACGGGTTTGTCAAGCCGAAGCTAAAGAAGAAGAGTATTGAGCAGCGACAATAAATTAAACCAAAAGCACTTCGAAATCTACCTCAGCCTGTAGGTCTGCCTAAAGGGATTTTATTTTATATTAGCACATGAGCGAAAGGGCGGCTGAAACATAATTCTATAATGAAATCTCTGAAACAATTAAATGCACTGAAATAGGAAAACAGCCATTCAGCAGATAGAAATACAAAGAAAAGACAGAATTATATTAATTTTGCTCTATTACTCAAAAGCCTTAAAGGAATAGCCGGACTGACACACCGGCTAAGGACCATGCAAAGATTAAGGACTTTCGATTTGGACAAGCGGATTTATTAAGAACTGCCACCACTAACTTGTCGTAAAAAACACAAAAAATAAAGCAAACGCACATATCCATGTGTTAGGCTAGTTGTACAATCTGGTTTTAAAAATGAAGAATTAAATTTTCAAACTGTTACTCTTTGTGACCTACAGAGAAAGTCCTTGCTTCTTGAGCAGTCGATTCACGTCTTCCCTTTTCCCCTCGTTTGTTAAGTCTCCTCCTTAATCCTCTTATTCTCCGCCATTTTCGTCTGCTATAAAATGTCAAAGCCTGTTGAGGCCTGCTTTTGCATGCACTTGAACAGAAGCGAATGTCCGATTACAAGCTCACCTCCTTCCTGTGCTTCTCTTTCAAGAGTCGAAGCAAATAGGCAAGAATGACACTCAAGAAGAATCTCATCGAAGCAGTACGACTCAAAGAGGATGTAATCTATAACATGCCATAGCCATGTTCAGATTATCACTATCACGAAATATTTTATCATAGGTAACCCCACGAGAGATTACGAATTTATCGTACAGACATCGTATTATATCTCTGCCGGTCTGTCACGTGACTATTTCCTGGTAGCAGAAGAGAGAGAGGCTCGAATCTACTAGCGTGCACAAAAACATGTCTTAAATTTACAACGGGCAGCAGATTTGAGCTCGGACAAGCAATGACTAGAAAGGGAACTGGATGTCTTTTGTATTGGAATACACGGACTACCTGCTCCCGCACAAGCACTTGTAACAAAATTCCAACGGTCGGCGAGAGGCACAGATATAAAACGACAACTGCATATTTGCGAGAATTTATCTGAATAAACTCGTAATCTCGAGTAGGATTTATTAAGACTATTCCATGAATAAAGTGTAACTGATTTTGTAAATAATAATTATTTTCTTATTTCGTTGTCAATATTCCGTCAGCCGTAAGATGACGGCATACTAGATGAACAAACACTCCATGAATCGATTCGATAAATCAATCTGAGTTTCCCAATAGTTCGCATCACAAGATGGAGGACGTCATAACGGTTGCTTACACCAAAACGCTATAAGATCACACGAACTTGGCTTGCACCGAATCGAAAATCTGTTTTTAATCAATAGACATTTATATTATTTCAATTTCCAAACAAGTTTTGTATTAAAACATGTATTCTCATTGCACTTAATGGCAGCATGTGACGCATTAGCACAGCACGTTGATGCTTTACGCGCCCAGTAACGAGCTGGCGTTTTGTCAGATAAAACTACATCCTTGCGATCCGAAGAAGGATAATATATGATAAACGGTCATAATTGGTCTGTATCCGAGGAACTGCTAAACGATATTGGTCAATATCAAACACGTGGCGTATGAGTGGAATAGTCTTATGGAATACCCTAAAGATCTGAATTTATCTTGAGAAAATCTAGATCTGTAGTTATATTTGTAGTGACTATTTACCGCATTACTCACACAGTTAACCGTAAATAATAAAGATAAACTATCGAAATTAATAAAACTACGTTATGTCATTCTGGTGTGAACGTAAGCGAGATAGCCTTTGGTTGTATTGTAATATATCGATAGTTGTGCCACCGTCGATAGTCGCGCTTTGAGCGATTCTCATCAGCTGTGAGTTACTGCATTTTCAGATTACAGCGACCTCATTGCTAAAGTAATAATTATAATGTAATCAAAATTGTATTTATTATTATACGAGATTTGTAATGTTACACGATACATAGATATAATTATACACTATTTTTATATCAACTTTAGCTCATAAGCAGCTTATATAGGTTATACTCTATAGCCAATCGTTGTGTTCAATAATTAATTATCTTATATCAAATAAGCTACAGGTATGAAGATGTTTCAGTGTTCAGTCCTTTCAAAGTAATTTTTTTTTAAATGTAGTAGTTATCATTTGTTTCGTTATGAATTAGCTTATGCAGATTTTAGCTTATACAGATGACGTTTCCTTGTTAGGAGATTACATAAACACAATCGAAAGAAATGCAGAAAGTCTTTTCGAAGCCTGCAGAAATGTTGGATTGGCAATTCATACAAAAAACAAGTATACGGTCATGGAGCGTCAAAATAATGCTTCAAAAAATATTACAATAGCCAGTAAATCGTTCGAACAAGTAGAAAAATTCAAATATCAGGGAGCAATAATCACAGACACAAATAATATTAAGGCAAAAGTTAAAGTCTCTACTAAAATCAGGAAGTGCTTGTTTTTATGCAGTTCAGAAACTCTTATCTTCTCGTCTTCTATCCAGAAATCTAAAAATAAAGATTCATAAGACTATTAACCTGCTGGCTGTATTATATGGATGTGACACATGATCGCTTACTATTCGGGAAGAACATAATTTGAGTGTGTTCGAAAACAGGGTGCTTAGGAAAATATTCTGACCTAAGAGAGATGAAAACTGCATAACGACGAGCTTCATAACCTGTACTCGTCACCGCATATAGTAAGGGTAATTAAATCACGGAGGATGAAATGGGTTGGACATGTTGTAGGCATACGCATGGGGGAGGAAAGACATATCTCAAAAGTATTGACTGGGAGACCCGAAGGGAAAAGATCACTTGGAAGACCTAGACGTAGGTGGGAGGACAATATTAGGATAGATTTAAGGGAAGTGGGATCTGCGAGGGATGATTGGATAGAGTTAGTACAGGATAGGGTTGAATGGCGGGTTCATGTAAGCGCGGAAATGAACCTACGGATTCCAAAAAATAAATAAAATTCCTTTAGCTTGCTGATGAATTGTCTTTTGAGTAAGTAAATGCAATAAACATAGGTATTTTTATTCTTCTTTCTCTGAGTTTTATCTTCATAATGACGAGCTTCACCGGATATAGAAAGGGTAATTAAATCACGGAGGATGAAATGGGCTGGACATGGGGAGGAAAGACATATCTCAAAAATATGGACTTTGAGACCCGAAGGGAAAAGACCATTTGAAAGACCTATACGTAGGTAAGAGGACAATATTAGGACAGATTTAAGGGAAGTAGGATTTGCGAGGGATGGTCAAAGTTAGCACAGAATAGGGTTGAATGGCGCGCTCGGGTAAGCGGGGCAATGAACCTTCGGGTACCATAAAATAAATAATATTCCTTTAGCTTGCTGAGGAATTATCCATTCCCATTGAGTAATAAATAGACCTGGGATTTTAGGTTCTAAAAAAGTTAGTTTTAGGCATCTAAAAAAGGCTTTTAAAACAAGTTAATAGGCTTTTAAAAGAGAAAATAGGTACTTAAAATATGCTTTTAAAATGTGTAAATAGATTGAAAATAAACTTTAAAATATTACAATATACACTTAAACTGTAATTTTTTTTTTCACTGCAAGAAACGTGGTTTACCTATTCTTAAGAGAATTAACTGCAAAATTAGACATCACGAACTATATTCACTTAAACAGATGTTCTTTCACTGGTGACTTGACACAGTAGTCCTTCCCCCTTAATCCTCCCCCTCCCCCGTCAGTCAGCATTCCTTTAGCGACAATAATTTGGAATAATCAAGTTTCTGTGAAAACCCCACCCTCTGCTATTCTGCTTTTCATTGAGGGATGTCCATTATAATATTGCAAAAATTACAGAAGTTGAATTTTATTTTAAATGTACAAAATAGGCATTTTAGGCACAAAAATAGTCAAATAGACTCTATAAATGTCCAAATAAGCATTTTAGGGCACTATAAAACTCTATAAATGTAAGTGATTTATCATGAAACGTCCACATATTTAAAAATTTTCATGTTATTTTTAAGGAACAAAATAGGCATTTGCCTTAAAATCCCAGGTCTAGTAATAAAGTAGTTGTGTTTGACAGACGGTGGCCTACAACAATTCTGAGCAGTTGTGACCGGCCTCATGTGGTGAATAGTGCAGCACTTTAACGCGATACCACGAATTAGAAAGAAGTGTCCTGTGCCACATATTGATTACAGAATAAAAATCCCAAATGGTGCAAGACAGCGAAGGAGAGGTGCGGTGTACCCCACTAAATTATTCACGAAGCCCCAGCACCATTATCACGAACGCTTCTGTTACCTGCCAAGCAGGGCGTACCACGGCCAATTCTCCTCTAACACAATTGAATTGCTAACTACCTTTACCTATATTATAACGCCTCTCTTGAAAAATTATACATAACCAGGGGCCTGTAAAACAATAGTCCCATGAATATGTACGACAAAAATCTGTACGGAAACGTGGGATACGGTTCGCGGTATCATTACACAGTACGCAAGAGATTTAAACAAATCAAGGTGTAAAAAACTCTTCATAAAGGAAGCACTCTGCTTTACAAGATAAAGAAATGATAGTGGGTATCAAAGGGATAGCAAACTCGTCGGCAGCCATCAGTTGAATTAAAATAAATTATCAAAAATGATTGATAAAATCCAGTGATATCAGGCACATTTTCTAAAACCAAGAATTTATTCATAAAACACCTAATATCACACGTAATCTGGTCCACGTAATATCTTCGTCAAACACCAATATCACACGTATACTGTGAAATAATTAGGCCTACGTGCATTAAGCGGAGTACTCTACCAGTGCATTTTCTGAAATGTTGACATATTTAAAGAATTTCTTATATCAGTGTAACTTAATAAGAGTATGAATTAAAGTTAAGTATCAAATTTTAGACCTATGTTTTTCCCTGCTTAATGAATCCATCTGGAGCTTAACTCGGAGATTACAAAAATAACTTATTTTCTGCATATCATAAATGCAACTATCACTGATTAAACGAAAGCATTCTGGCATTTTGTTACACCAGTTTAACTGATTTTATTATTATTGATATTATATATTGGTATCGAGTATCGACTCAAGTAGTATCGACCCATCTCCAGTAGAAACAGTAGTTGTACAACTAGGAATAATCTACTTTAGAAGGAAAATTAAAATCACGAGTAAAATGTGGAACAAAGAGTACAGTACTTGTGAGAGAGCAATGCTAGAATAAGTATTGTATGGCCATGTAACATACAACATCTCGTGAAAGCTTCGTCACAACAATGTTTCTGGAACCTGACAAAAAAAGACTAAACAACTGTCAACGAGCAACAAATTTCCTACAAAAACTGCAAGGCAACAATTTTTTCCAGTCGAGTTGTCAGGCTTTGCCACAGCATTAGAGAGAACGCACGAGTTCAAAATGCGATTATCTTCTCTGACGTTTTCTACCTCCTCAAACACATACAGCGAAAATAACGATTTCATAGATACACAATAACAAACAATGACAAATAATAATAAAATCAGGTAAACTGATGTAACAAAATAATTGATAACTGCAATTATGATATGCAGAAAATCAATCTCCAAGTTAAGCTCCAGATCGATTCATTAATCAGGGCTTACGGAAGAACAAAGGTCTAGTTTGATAAGCATATATGAAGGAATAAGTGGGTAGTCTTATTTGTCAAAGCTTCCTGTACTGAAACTTCCAAATCCGTATTTGAACACTGTAAAAAATATGTTGTCATGAGATCTGATTTGCATTTCATAAAATCTTTCTTAAACTGTATATTACCATAAAATAGGCACTAAATTGGGCTTTACTCCGGTGCCGGCCAACCGATTTGGTCCAATATCCAATAGGCTTCTTCCCATGGACCAAATGCGTAGACCAAGTTTCGTGAAAATCCGACAAAGCGTATCACGCGTACAGACAGACGGACAGACATTGTCCCGTTCACCACACAATCTCATAAAAAACATTCTGGCACTTAATAAAACAAACCAAAGAATGAATCAATGTTTTCATCCCGTAAAAAGGGTTGCTGTTCAATTGTGAAAAACTAGCCTATTTACCGTACACTATATTTAGACACGTCTATCAGCAGTTCTGACCTTCCACTGATGTATAATTATGTTATAGACCAGCGTTTCTCAACCTTTTTTGAACCCGAGGACCTCTAAAATGCCTAAACAAATTTACGGACCCCTAATTTTACATCCCATTTTTAAAAGAAGGCCTATATTCTTAATATTTGGGGTATTAATTATAGGTCATTATAACGAAATATGTGAAAAAATTTAACTTCTTTACTTTTCACTTGCTTTATATTTTTTAATTATGTCTGCGGGCCATCTCACCATCTCACCATAGGTTGAGAAACGCTGTTATATACTTTTTATATATAGTATTACTAGGTTAAAAGACCCGGCGTCGCCCAGGTTTTGTATTTTGTAATTGGAAATTAACTTATGAAGGATTTTCAATTTTAAAGTCTAGGTCCTTATATAGGCATTTATAATTTGAAATAGGAAGAACGACTTATTACACTCAAACTATTCCCTCAGAAAACGCTTGATATAGTTTTTTATGGCTCATAGAGGATCTAGAATTTTGCATCCCATCGCTTGTACAGTGCACAGCAAGCCTGGTAGAGGTTTAAATAAGAAGAAACAGAAATTCCTGTAACATAAAATTGTAATATCGAGGCGGGAAATTTCCCACTCTTATGTTACCATAAAGTCGTTTTGGGGATGAAATTAAACAGAAAGCATTATCACTTTCATACTTTTCTCTCCAAAAACCTGCGATATAATATAATAATGTACACATTACCATACCTCGTTTTGTTTTCTCTATGTCCAGGGTAGAGAAAGTTATGTGATTCCATTATTTTAGTGGATTTCATTCTGTAATATTTATTTATAACATGAATTATTTTGATAACTTCTCTTATTTGTCAAAAGTGCATTCCATGTGTTTTTTCCAAGCCCACCTGATACCATTTGGCAACAATATATTCTGTGATTTGGAATGGATAATTCTATGTAAAAAGGGATTAAGTATTTTCAAAAACATTTAATTTTTGGCATTTAGAATCAGAATTTTTCAAAATCCTTTCTTAGTGAGCACCTACATTATGAAACGAAGGTACTGTCAAAATTCCAAGTCTCTACCTGTTATAGTTTAGGCTGTCATTCAGTCAATCAGTCAGTCAGTCATTCATTCAGTCAGTCAGGACAAAGCCTTTTATATATATAGAGATGTGCGCATGGGTCTCTTCTAACTACTACCCCATGAAAAGGAACTATCTCATAGGTTATTGCTATGTACGAGTGGGAAGTGTGATTTAACATAAACTCGGAAATAGGAAAAAGATAAGTATAATTTATTCTAAATATAATTCTAAAGTAGATAACCACCGTATACCACAAATGCTAAAGTAAAGCAATTCATTATGATGAATGAATGTTTATTAATTGCAATTGAATTTCCATCCACTCGTAGTTACATAGGCATAAGCTTTTAAACTATTTAAGTTACTAACTGAATAATACTTAGCAGCACATAAATCAAATATTAAGCTACCTTACTTACTTACTTATTTACTCAATGGCAATAGCCAATTCCTCAGAAATTTAAAGGAATATTATCTATTTTATGGAACCTTAAGGTTCATTGCCGTGCTTATCTGAGCCCGCCATTCAACCCTATTCTGTGCTAATTCCATGCAACCACCCCTTGCAAATCCTACTTCCCTTAAATATATCCTAATATTGTCCTCCCACCTACGTCTAGGTCTTCCAAGTGGTCTTTTCCCTTCGGGTCTCCCATTTAATACTTTTGAGATATGTCTTTCTTCCCCCATACGTGCAACACGTCCAGCCCATTTCATCTTCTGTGATTTAATTACAGTGTGTCCAACTGAAAAGTTTTAAAATAAAGAACAGACACACAGAGTGAAAAGGAGGGTGTGGGGGGACGAAGCTAAATACAACACATTATACTAATATACCGTTAATAACAATATGGTACAGTTTGGAGTTTGTTTTTATCACTGCTTTCATCTGTAGCAACTGAAAACGGACCTTGAATAAGAGTCTGAACAATCTGAAAGCTTGAAGAGTTCTTTGGAGGAAAAGTTCAGCTTAAATTTAAGTTTATTAACGTATTATCCATTATAAATAAAGGAAATAGTATATTCTTTTTCCAAAATGGCCTCCGCTTCATCCCTCATAGCCATTCCGTTCCTCCCACAGTTTTAATTCTTTACTTTTTATTTTTGTAAGTTTATTTACTACATTTATAATTGTACACATTATACAATAACATAAAATTACAAAACTCTGCATGTTTTTAGCTTAAATCTGTGTTTAGACATGTTAAAAAAAAGCTTGTTTTTTCAAGGTCTCTTGATAGGGTATATGTGGGTCATTTGAAGATCTACTGTTCTCAATTCACTAAAAAAAAAGACAATTAAAGGACTTTTTTAATAGCACATTGTAATTACCCTTATTGTCGACCAAACTGACCTACGTACTGAATTTCCCAGAGTAAATAGCAGAGAAATGTTGGTAGCCCCTCCTCTGATCCAAACGTGCATTGTTTATTATACTCAGTGATGGGAAAAGTACAAAAAGAAAGTAATTGGGCTGAATTACAATCACCCGAGAGACATTTTATTTAATTACAAATTACTTTTTCAAACAGTAATCAGTAAAAATACAATTACATTTACAATTACTTTACAAAATGGCAGTACCTAAAAATTCCCCGTTTTTGGTTTGTTTTGGGCACAAGCCCAAATTATTAATGAACAAACGAACAACAAAAACATCAATGAGAATATTTTCGGAAACATTGAGTAACTTTTTGTAAATATTAACTCTAATTTGGATATTAGTTGCAAAAACAGTAGTGATGACGATATAGCAAGGGAGAATGATACTAATACTAACGACAACTAAATTGTAACAATTACAATTTTATTTCCAGAAGTAAATTACAAGTAGAAATTACTTTTTTTTAAGTATTGATTACAAGTAAATGGGACCAAAAAAGGAATTGTTACTGTAATCCGATTACTTTTACTCAATTACTTCCCATCACTGATTATACTCCACTGTATCAGGGATGCTTTACTTATAGAGGAATAATATTATGAGTATGGCTTCATTAAAATGGAAATCTATGGGCCCTAGTTCGATATGAAACTATCGACAAGCCCGATATCTGTAGTTGCTTAAATGCACGACTCAATGAGACCAAATGTAATCAGAAAATCTTGCGGTGCAGCAAGGAGGGAAGTGTACACATGGCTGCTCTAATAGGTCTGCTTTAAATAATCGATTTATCCGGAATATTTGAGGGAAGTCAATCGAGAAAAGGGGTTTTAAGTTTTCTCAGTAATTACCTTACATTAGTAGTCCATAGGCTAATAAGGCTAAAAATGGGGATGATATTCTGCCAGCCGGAGGCCAAATCAAATTTATGGGAGAGTTGGAAACTTGGCGAACAACCTTTCTTCTCTAATGGAGGTGAGCTTAATTAAATATACAGCACCTCCCACAAGTTCTCATGGATCATGCATACCCCTCTTCAGTGCACAATGACTGCATTTATCAATGTTATTTGTAGTTAGACAGTGGATAAACCAAACTCCTAGACATTGTCAAATGCAGTTGCAATTGCATTCTCCTCCCCTTAATCTCATCAACGTGTTTCTTCCTCCTTCTTAGTTAGTTATTAAGTGCCAGTATGGTACTTGATGAGATTGTGTGGTGGACGGGATTTGTCTGCCCGTCTGTCTGTGTTTCTGTATGCGCGATTAACTCCCATAAGCTTTATCGGATTTTTATGAAACTTGAAAAAGCATTTATGACGTCCATGGGTACAAGCCTATTGAATTCGGGCCAAATAAGTTAACCGGTACCAAAATAACGAGTATTACTAGATCTTGCAAACCCGCGTTTCACTCCACGCGGAGTTGACGAGTAGCTGTCAAAGCCGACACAGGACATTCTTAGATTTTGATTGACTAAGGTAACTAGCTGATTCATGTCTTAAAAATAAGCTGTTGAGCTGTCTGCAAACTTTTCCTTCTAACAAAAGGAAGCCGCCTGGATATGTAATGAAAAACTCTACTATGCCAATGGAGTGGCATAGTGGACTGGTGCGATAATGTGCAACGTTTTTACTTCCTCTGCCCGTACCATAGGTACTATAGGTAGAGGAAGTATTGTTTTCGACCCTAAAATATGAAGTCGAGTTTTTAGCATATATACACGTTTCAAGGCCCCCTGAATCCAAAAATACTATTTTTGGAAACATGTCCGTGTGTGTGTCTGTGTGTCTGTCTGTGTGGAAGTTTGTGAACAGGCTAGCTCCGAAACGGAGAATCGTATGAAAACAAAATTTCGTATTTGGGTCAGGTACCTTTTGAAGATGTGATTCGAAGATTGGCGACAAATTTCTCTTATTTTTAAGGGGACTTTACATGAAGAAATTTTCGTTTTTCGCGATTTTCTCGAAAACGGCTCTATCGATTTTCTTTAAAATTTGAACATGTGTTTCTTTTACTGAGAGCTAAAACTTTTATTTGAAACTTTTTTTCGAAAAAATTCTCTGAGGGTAGTTACAAGCCACCCACTGTTCACCCACTGTTTGTAGAAATTTTGTCTTGCGTGATGAACAACTGAATACGCGCTCTTTCACGGCCTCTTATTCTATATAAGAATGTGAAGTGAGAAAGATGTATTGTTGGCCAGGTATAGAGTAAAGAAGTATCTGAGGGAAATATTCGATAAATTTCGGAAATTATTCTTTACGGCGGAAAGTTCAATAAACGTCTGCAGTCACTTGTTCTTTTTTTTTTTAAGTTTGTTATATAGCCTGCGCTTTTAGTCGCATCATTGAAAGAAGAGGTATTTATAGGATAATTAGCGTAAAACTGTGTCTTGCGATTCTGTAAAAGGATATGTGAATACTGCTAACTTTTATTTGGGCAGAGGAAGTTATGTGACTTTCACATCAGATTTTTTGTGTTAGAGTTGTACTTTCAATTCAAGCTTCTAAAAAGGTATACAGAGTGTTTCAAAAGTACTTTTACAAACTGCGGTCATGGGTTCCTTACACCAAAAGAAGGGGAAAAGTTCATATGAACATAGGTCCCACAATCCTTTGTTTTCTCGTTAGGTACTGTCCAACACATTGGTGAGAGATGGAATTACAAATTTCCACAACGAACACGTATGGGCAGATCATTAATCCTCGTGCTGTAGTTCAGGCTAGACATCAGGATTAATGTGTGGGCTGGAATTGTACAGTGAGTCCCACGCAAGAGTTGGCCAATGACGCGGGTTTCTTCGTCGCGGCTGGCACAGCTCTAACTCCCGATCGAACGGGTGAAATATCTACGCTAATAATGCCGCGGTCGTTGTAATGATTCAGGTTCTCACATTTACAGTAAAAATTACAATGAAAAAAACCACGTACCTAATCACAAGAGATGTTGGAAATGTTCTCCTCTTGCATACGCGCAACATTGGCACCTTTTTTAGGGAATTTTCTTTTACGCGCGTAAGTTCAGCTTCCGAGATAGAGTTAATTTCTCTTGTGATATTGTCTTTTAAGTTCTTCTTGTGTATGGGAAATTGACCTATACACTTTATTTTTCAAGTTTCCCCATAAATAATATTTACATACTGTTAGAAGAACTTAATGACAATATCACATAGGCCTATCAAAAGAGAAAGTAACTCTGTCTCGGAAGCTGAACTTATGCGCGTGAAAGAAAATTTCCTAAAAAGGTGCCAGTATTGTCTGGATGCAAGAGGAGAACATTTCCAACATCTCTTGTGATGAGGTACGTGGTTATTTTCATTGTAATTTTAACTGTAAATGTGAGAACCTGAATCATTACAACGACCGCGGCATTATTTGCGTAGATATTTCACCCGATCGCTCGGGAGTTGGAGCTGAGCCAGCCGCGACGCAGAAACCCGCGTCATTGGCCAACTCTTGCGTGGGACTCACTGTAGGTGACTGTCTGGTAGGTCCATACGTTCTACAAACACGTCTTACAAGTGCTGAAAACAGAGACTTTATCCAGAACACTCTTCCAGAATTACTTCACGAAGTTGTGCCCCTGCAAATAACACAAAATATGCATGATGAGGCTCCAGCATATTTTAGTCTCATTGTTCGAGTTGCACTGACTGGTATCTACCATGACAGACGGATAGGCAGTGGAGGACCAGTTCATTAGTCTGTGGTAAACTGACTGTATTTCACAACAATAATTAAATTATAGTATTCTTGTTACTATGGGCAACAGAAGAAAATTCATATTTTAATCAAATTGTATGTTCTGAAATTCGCATTTAAGTCATGTTATTTCGTTTTTATCTTGATACCTATTAATTATATAAAGAAATGTATTTAACAAGAAATGTTCTTCTCAATTTTCTCTACAACTTGACTTGATAAGTTTCCATGTATCGCCTAATGTAATGGAGATAGCCTAGAAAAATTGGAAATGGATACGAGTAAAGTACCCTTTAGGTCATTTTTGCAGAAAAACGGATATAGCCATTTTGTTAGTCATAGATAGGGGGCGGATTTCTATGACCTAAAAAATAGGATATATGCATTTATGACCTAAAAAAACATTAAAATATGACCAATAAAATTTAAAATATGACTTTACCACTTACACATTGTGTATATTTTTTTAAATTTCATTACAATTCATTTTATTAAAATATAATTTAATTATTCTAATTATCTGTAAATTCTCAAAAAGTGTCATTATAATGCAAAATTTACAAAATATGATATGAAACTTCAAAATTTCTTTAATATGCACACAAATATGACGAAAATATTACTAAATATGCATATTCATACTAAATATGCTACAATAGTTGAAAATTTCCTAAACATGCAGTTATATGCACAATAAAAGACGTCCATTTTCACCAGGATGCTTGGAATCGGGTTTAAATTAGTCGGAAACCTGAAATAGTGCAAAGGGGAAAAATATGACATGTCATTGAAATCCGCCCCCTAGTCATAGATAAGAGTTTCCAATTTTAAATTTGTATTAACATCGTTAGAGCCAATTTTTCAAAAATCAAAATTTTTCAAAAAAATTTCATGAAAAGTCACCTTATTATTTCAGTTGTAAAACTAAAATTCTGGGCGGTTCGATAAAATTCCGAAAAAGTCCTTAATTTAAACAATGAAGTAAATACAATGAACCGTACGGACATGTTCTCCCGACCTCAATCCTTTGGATTTTTATCTCTGGGGCACCTTAAACTATTGGTTTATGGAGTAGACATCCCGGATGAAGAAACTTTTCATCGACGTGTCATGGAAGCCTGCGAAACCATTGGACACTATCCCGGAGAATTTGAAAGGATGCGACAGTCCATGATTCTACGAGTGCATGCATGTCTAGAAGCAAGAGGAGGACATTTCGAGCATATGTTATGAGTAGGGACCGGATTCTTAGGTTTTTACCTATTTTTTTCCTTACTTCCAAAACAAAAAGCGCTCATACACTTTTTCGAATCTTGTCCATACGATTCACCCACATTAATTCTATGGCACCTAAAAATACCTAAATGGGGTATAAAAACCTAAATACACCTAAACGGGATATAAAACCTAAAATATCTAATTTAGGCTACTTTTTTTTTGTCTTTTTGTTTGTCAGTTGAGAAATCGATATTTTGCGGAGAGACAATCATTTTTGTCGGGTTGAAATTAATACCACCAGCGTTTCGTTCAACCCATTGTCGTCTAGGATGGACAGTATCTAGAGAGGAAGTGTAAGAGTACCGGCGTATTCCTTTTAAAATATTCGTACGAACAACCATTGTTGCCGTGTATGGACAAGGATATAGATTTCTGTGTTTTAAAGCCCTTGTTTGCCTTTATTACTTCCCTGTTATTCATACTTAGTGATCACACTGTGAATTTTAATAAGACGTGTTAATTATGCCGAAACAAATGAAATCGAGTTTATTACGGCAGTGGGTAGCACATTCAAATTAATTAAACCAATTATTATTCTACCCGAAAACGATATTTTGGGGGAAAACCTAAAAAAACCTATTTCACCTAATGAAAAACCTAAAACAGTGTTTTTAAAAACCTAAAAATCCGGTCCCTAGTTATGAGTTCTGTGTGTTGACGTGTTATGAGTGTAACAATGTGTTGAACAGTTCCTAACGAGAAAACAATGGATTATGGGACCTATGTTCATATGGACTTTTTTCCTTCTTTTGTTGTAAGGAACCTATGGCTGAAGTTTTTGAAACACCCTGTATTAGACCCGACTGGTATTACAACGGATGCCTCAGTGACGGGTTTTTTGACAATTACATTGCAATCACTCAGGTTCTATTAATGACGTAGCTGCTCCTCGCCTTCAACTCATCGCCAATTCTCTTTTATGTAAAACGACAAGTTCCATAATGCTACTATGAATATTTTAAAGATCTTACTAGGCCTACTAGGAGACATAATGCTTTCAGAAATAGAGACAACAGTTAACAAGGCTTGTCATTCTTTCTATTCCGTAACACAATATCAAATGAACATGTTGTACAGTTGTACGAACATTTAACCTGTTGTTAGCATGCAAAATTAACTTTCAGTTATATTTAACTAGCAGATTCCCGCGATAATTATTTGAAAGATTAAAAATTAAGAGCAAATTAATTTTTTTATGCTTCCGATATTTTATTTATTTATTATTTATTTATTTATACAAATAGATAAATATTTATACAAGTAAAGTAAGGCAGAACAATAAAACCTATTTATTAACACTTGCACGCGAAACATTCATAGGCCTAAACTAAAGGATTAATATAATTAATGAAACAGCTAAAAATCCGGCTTAACCTCTGATTCGAGTTCCCGGGCCCAGAAAACCCTTGCATAGTGAGTTTCGTCAAAATGTTTGCCCATTTAGGCCTATATTCATTATCCCTCTTCCGTCTAGGTTGAACATTTCAGCTGTCTGCTTGCCTTGTGATGTTATAAACAAATGAATCGGCCAGCGTGGGCTTATAAAATCAAGCGATGGCGATGCTTTTATTTCCAAGGTATGACAAAAATAGGAAAAGCCACCTACAATTATTGATATGAAACTGAAATGTATTACTGAGAACCGATGCTTCGGAAGCACAAAAAAGGCACGTTTTCTGCCCTTTTTTCACTCATAACTCGCGAACGAAAGCGAAAATTAAATATCCGGTTTCGAGGTGCATTCGCCCAGCCTTCAATCCATCTATGTTTAAAATTTCAGATTTCTGCATTCAGTAGATTTCGCTGGGCATCGCGGAGAGACAGAAAGACAAACACTTCCTTTTATTAATATAGACTGTCACTTTTTGTGTATAAACATTAATCTTAACCAACAGTTAATAAGTTAAGTAAAATGTGGGTTATTATTTTCGTACAATTTATATTCAATTTGCTTTCATTTTGTCTAATGACATTAAAAATTCAGACATGGTAGCTTTATTGATACACTACAAAATATCAATATTTATTTCCAGACTTCTGATTAATCTATACATCATCTAATAATGCAATGCAACTCGTGTATTATATAGAGTTTTTGTGCACTTACATTGGATATTATTGTATTATAAGCATAAATAAATAGATCTTGTTATAATTTTAATTTGGACACAGAAAGACGGTGTTTGCTATTTGCATTTAACTGTATGTACCAATTAACTAATTACAAATCCGTAATCAACAACATAAATGCAGAATGGACAGAAATCTGATGAATAAATAGCATTTTCATACAATTTTTGGCTATTTTTTTGTATTGTTACAGCCATTTTATAGCTCTTTTTTAAAGTATTTTTATGTCATCAGAATCCAGCCTCTGTTGTTATTGTGTAGCATGCAGTGTAGTCTACAGATTAGGGGATAATGAAGCAGATGAATTACATAATCCTGTCAATCAATTAATGCGGGTTAAGTAGCGAATCCCGTTTGACGTTTATAAGCCACAAGATGAAACCGCTCAGCATAAACAATTTCTGCAGCAATGACCTTTCGCCATTCATTTAGAGAACGCTACTCTAATTTGCAATGCAAAGTGTTCGTATCAAATAGCCTGTAACATATGCATGATTTATTTGAGGCAAAAAAGTAGGCTAACGTTAGTGAAATCCAAACTCTTGCACTGTATAATGACATGTAATACTGTAAGACTGTTATAAAGATATTTTTAGTGCACACTCTCTGAAACAGCTGATTGTCGGACTGGTAACACGCCGAAAAATTGCATTTTAGCAACCAAGGCAGCTTAAATTGCATAAAACTGCACTCAAACTGCATTCAAAATGCAGTTTTATCGGCCTAGTACGCTAAAGTCGTCATGGCAATATGAAAACAAAATACAGTTGGCATTGGCCAGTCACACCAACTTTAACGTGGATTTAATCATATAATTGGTCATAAAACAACAAATTTAAGTCAACATGTTTCTTTATGATAATCAGAAACTTTACCAGGGTTTTCGCAAAACACGGTAGCCTACTTCATCATATAACAACAAATATAAGCCAACAACTTTTCGCATCTTCGTTCACAAGAGAAACATAGCTTGCCATGGATGCACCAGCATATATCCCTTCTCATAGTCTATAACTGCTGCCGTGATGTTGCTGGCACCAGCTCCAATTCAATGTTTCTGGCTTGGAATAATTTCCTCGGGATTACCATTCATATTTTTACAAGCGTTTCATAAATACTAGTTCGTATGCACTATTGTTTACAAAATGCGACTAACGCATCTATACTGCATTTCGTATTGGTACGTACGGTTCATTGTTGTTCCGCGATTCAGGTGGCTGTGGGAATATGACGTTAACAAATGGCTGATTACCTTTCATTACAATTAATTATATGGTACTAGCATGTGCCCGCGGCTTCGCCCGCGATAATTATTTCAAAAATTAAAAATAAAGAGCATAATAGTAAAATCATTATATTTAATAACACCTCTATTACGTGGACTACATACCACGATTAGATAGCATCGTCTGCTAAAAGCGACCTCAGATTCGAGTTTCTTGGCCCAGAAAACCTCTGTATAGTGAGATTCGTCCAAATAAAACAACGTTTGACCATATTTAGGGCTTACAACATTCAAGCGATCGCGAAAGTTTTATTTTCAAGATATGACAAAAATAGCCAAAGCCAACTGTAATTGATTTGACATTGAAATGTATAGGCCTAACTGAAAACTTATGTTTTGAAAACGAAAAAAGGCACTTTTTTGCCCGTTTTTCACTCATAACTCACGAACGAAAACTAAAATTAAAATTCCGGCTTGGAGGTGCATTTTCCGACCCTTCAGCCCACCTATGTTTAAAATTTCAGATCTCTGCGTTCAGTAGATTTCGCTGGACATCGAGGACAATTCCTTTTATTAATATAGATAATATGAATTATAATGATACCTTCTCTAATTTGTCAAACATCCATTTAATTTAATCCAAACCCACCTGGCAACAATATGTTCTGTGAATTTGTTTCGATAATTCTATGCAAAAAGGGATTAAGTATTTTCAAAAACATTTAATTCTTGGCATTTAGAATCAGAATTTTTCAAAATCCTTTCTTAGTGAGCACCTACATTATGAAACGAAGGTACTGTCAAAATTCCAAGTCTCTACCTGTTATAGTTTAGGCTCTACGTTGATTCCTGTCAGTCAGGACAAAGCCTTTTATATAGGCTATATAAGAGATTTTTGTTTCATTTCATATAATTTAGAGAGCTTTTACTAAAAGAAGATATTGTATGCACCACGTACGCAAAAACTTTAGCGGACTCATCCAGTATTTCAGCCTCGGCTTTCGCCTCGGCCGCTAAAGCGTTATTTTGCGTACTTGATACATAAATAGCTATAACAGGCGAGCATGAAGTGAACAAAACGAGCCTTAGGTAGTTTTTTTTTTTTTTATCCACGTGAGCCAGTTCAGTTCATTATAATAGGCAAAGGTCCAGCGGCGTTGATATTTTGAATCGTAAATTTTAAAACGAAAATAATCACTTCGCTTGTGCTTAAAATAGTATTCGAAAACTATTTTGGTAATTTCGTATTGTAGCGGAATTTAGGCTCTATTGGTTGGAGACAAATCACTGTATGAAAACGTATTTAAACGTTTCAGAAACATTTGCGAGAAGAATGAAACGTGGTCTATTTATAGAGTTGGAAACCTCTTTAAAATAATTAGGGATGGGTCCTCGATACTTTCGATACCTCGATACTCTCGATACTTGCATGGTATCGGCATCGAACGATACTTGAGAAAACTCGCTCGATACTTTTTCGATACTTTTGTAATTCTGAAATTCTGCAATTAAGTGAGAATTCTAGTATTTTTTTTAGAAAAACTTGTTAGTGGATTGTTTAAAAAACTAATTTTAGTTTTAATGTAGAGTTTAAAAATAATTATAGGCTACTGATGATATTAAATTTTGTCTCATTAAATATGTAGACTTAATTTAGTTGGTATGACACAGTTCTCTCAAATTTTAATTTTTAATGTAGGCCTACTTGTTTATTGAAACTGGAAATGTTGAAGGTATCGAGTATCGAAGTATCGAGTATCGAGGAAAAAATCATGTATCGGTATCGAGTATCGAGTATCGAGAAAATCTGGTATCGACCCATCCCTAAAAATAATTTAATATTAATAATTACTTTAAGCTCCGGTATTTAAATTACTATTATTTTTTAATAATTAGCAATATAGCGATGTAGTAATACTTTTTTTATTTGATTATTGTTGTAACTTAAGAATAGCTTCTGTAACTAACATTGACTTTCAATGTATTTTCTCTAATTAATTGTTTTATTTGATTGTATTTATTAAGTATACTAGGAGTGTTTTATGTAGGTATGTAGAAACTGAAATTGTAAGAACTGTGTTAGTAATGCCCAATAAATTGAAACTGAAAAAAAATAGGAAATAAAAAAAATCGTTATGGCAATATTACCAATAAAAAATAAATAAAAATCAGGTAAACTGATTTAACAAAGTGCCAGTATGTTTTTGTTTAATCAGTTATGACTGCAATTATGATATGCAGAATATGCTTTTTTTTAAATTGATTTCCAAGTTAAGCTCCAGATTTATTCATTATTCAGGGCTTACGGAAGAACAAAGGTTTAGTTTTTTTAATGAGATTAAAATCTTCCAGCATCAGCTGAACTGTGCAGATTTGTGATATCATGACAATCGCACACTCACATAAAAATACCAAAAAAAAAATCAAATTGGCCGGTTTCGGGTTTTGAACCATGGACTCCAGAATGTGAGGCCAAGACGTTACCATCTTGGCCACCGGGGTCATTTTAACAGTCTAGTTGGATAACCGCATGTAAATCAATAGTGTTTTTATGTCATAGCTACCTGTATTTTAATTTCCAAGGCCTTATAATATCACAGTAAAACAATAGGCAGTGTTGTCAAGATAACTGATTTTCATTTTTTCTAATAAATTCTTTCGAATACGTATATTACCATAAAATAGGCACTAAATTGAACATTACTCCGAAACAGGTCAACCGATTTTATCCATTATAAATAGACGTCTTCCCATGTACATTATAAATGCGTATACAAAGTTTCATAAATATACGATAAAGCGTATTTGAGTTATTGCGCCTTTAAAGTTGACACTAAATTGGGGTTTACTCCGGTACCGGTCAACAGATTAGGTTCAAATTCAATAGGGCACTTCTCATGAACGTCATAAATGAGTATACCAAGTTTCATGAAAATCCGAAAAAGCGTATTTGAGTTATGGCGCGTACAGACACACGGACGGACGGACAGACAGACGGACAGACATTTTTCGTCCCCACACACAATCTCATAAAGTACCATACTGGCACTTAATAAACAGGTAAGTCACCATTTAACTCTCATTCCGAAGATAGTATAGTATAGATTTTTTTAATAAATTGAAATACTCAAAACATTCACAATACCTAGTGAGCATAATTCATCTAGTGAAAGCACGCTCGAATGAGAAATAAAAAGCGAAAAAAAATTGTACTGTTATAGGATCCCATTTCGCTTGAATGGACTCACGTAAGAACGATTTCTGCTTTTGTATTTCCACCTTTGCTTCCGAGTGCTTCTACGATTAAAACATGGGATTAATTAATTTGGCTTGTTGAAAAAAAAAGTCATCAATAGTCATCGCTTAAATATGAACTTATTATAACTAAAATCTTGACGGAATACGGTAATTAATTATTAACAAGAAAAGCCATTTATTATAATGCAGGGGTGAGAATCTAAACGTTAGCTTATACCCTACCATAATAATAATCAAGTTTTATTTTACCTGGCAGATTTAAAGCCATAGCCACTCAGCCATACAGACTACTATGAAACCCCCTAATTATCTCCCTAATCCGCATATCGTATCGTTCAGTACTCTGCTGTGAGCTATTAAGCTCATTAAAGGGAATTTTATTTTATTCATTTTTTTAATTGATGGCTTGGGATTTCCTCGTCCCTTAAATTGGATGCTGGATGATTGAAGTTGGATAGAACATCCTGACTTTTTTGTAAATTCAATAGCTGAATTTATGAATAATTAAAGGCATAGGAAAGAAATTAATTAGTTATAGGGCTACTATTTGGATCACACTGCGTAATAAAAAATAGAAAATAGTTGAATATTCACATTGACTATTTATATATATATATATATATATATATATATATATATATATATATATATATATATGTAATTCAGCTGTGATTATACTCCTTTTAGCTATGAGGCCATATCAAGAGTTCGGAATATGTGTCTATACAGTAGGGTAGGCCATGGAACTATTGATTGACAATTGTTTCTATTGATAGTGTATTTTTATGGAGTTAAATTTCAACTGATATTAATTTAAATGGATATGATAACAGGATGAAATGGTGAGGATGATCCATGGTATGTGAATATCCAATTCCGCATTTACACATAATTACAAGAAAAGTGACACCAAACAATGTATAATTTACTTTATTAGGAACGTAGAACTTGAAAGCAGTTTCTCGTAACTTTTAATTATGTATTTGTTAGAAATGATCTTCTTAAAGTAAATTATACATTGTATGGTGTCATTTTTCTTGTAATTATGTATAGAATTTCATAGGCTATAACAAACATATTAAGATAAAATGACATATTAAAAAAATCTAAGATTGATTGATTGAAGTAGACTAGGTGACTCATAGGGCGGAAATTACGATCGGTCCTAAACCCTGCGCTTGTAAATGTGAGGGTGCTTGCGGGTGAAGGAATCTACTTGACCCCACACGCCATCCTAGTTTGCTAAGGGTATAGAGCTGGAATGTCTACTTCGTTTTCTGTAACTTATTTGCAAATCTCAAAAGGTGAAGCAGTAAAGAAACTTTGTCAGTCGGCATCTACCCTATAACGGTTCTTTGATTAACATCCCTGTAAGGATGATACTACCGGTAGTATTATACGAATGTGAGACATGGTCGCTTACACTTCGGGAAGAACATAATCTGATGGCCAATTTCACCGACCTCGGTTAGGATGCCCGGTTACTTGACCACAATAACCATGGTTAGACGAAAGCTGTTGCACCGACAATTTGGCCTGGTTATGAATCCACGGTTATTTGCCGCCTGCTCATCTCGCCATTATTCCTCTTTGGAGCGATTCGTCTGTAGTATTTAGACGGCAGTGACTGATATGTTGATATTTCACTATCGTAGCGTATTTGTTTTGATTTTGTGAAATAATATTACCCAAGGAAGGATTGGAAGGAAAGCTAATTAAAAGAGCACGGGCTCCGAATTTCAGCGCTTACGAGAATTCCGAACTGATTGATTTGATTGAAAAACACAAATCAGTTACAGAAAATAAACATACGGATGGGGTTACTCTGAAACAAAAAGAAGAAAGTTGGAGAAAGTTATGCGTTGAGTTCATCTGTGTGCCAGGTAATTGAACAACAAAGTACTGTTTCCTTCTATGTTTTATGCCACATAAAACCGCGCATTTTATTATACTTTTGCTTATCCACAGGTGTTACAGAAAGAAATTCTGGAAATTTGAAAACTGCATACGAGAACTTAAAAAAGAAGGGCAAGGAGGACGAATACAAATGTGAAGGTGGAAATTTATAAAACTGGGGGTGGTCCTGTTCCACCTTCTGAACTACAAGAAGTGGAAAACCCCAAAAAGAATGCTGGGCATTATTTCGAGCAAAAATACCTGTCTAATAAGCCCCCATGATTGTGATGCAGGATATGGGGTGACAGCAGGTAAATAGGCATATTCACATGTGACAGAATATGCTTGAAGGTATTTTTTTCTTTAGTGTTTTACTGAACTCTTTTATTTTCAGAATCTGATCAAAGTAGAGGTGGAAGTACCATTCAAGGGTACCCTTGATGTGCTGGAAGATATAGCTATTGTGAGTACGATCATACATTCAGTTGCTTTAATTAAAATCGTGTCTACTTTAGTTCTGCTCGATATATTTCTTGCAGTTATGCAGTCCATAGCATCTCTCCCAATTTCTGCCAGTGATCATTCGTTTGTAGCCTTTATGATGTTGCCAACAGCTTTCTCTGGCACTATGCAAGCTGTATCGGTATTTTCTATTTTAGTAACAATATTTGAGGTTATGTTCTTCAGAACTTATAGAATTCATATTTAAAATCTGTTTGTTTTTAAAAATGAACAGTGCTTACATAACCTAAAAATGGCATAATAGACATATGTACTGGTTATGGCAGGTGATCAAGACAGTGTGCAGAATGAATCTCACTATGAGACAGCGTAGGCAATCTGATGATGTTGACAGTGGTTATGGTGTTGCCGCTAGAGCTGACTGTCACTCAGCTAAGTTAACTTTACCTTCCCAAACCTAGTTTGTTCCAAACATCTTTCTACTACATGTGTAGCTATTGGCAACATTGTAGCCTATGATGAAATCAAAATAAGCCAGTCAATTGTACCCAGCCAATCCATCTTGGCAACCAGTGTAATGACCACATATCCTGTGCTGTAACATCTGGTGAATTCCATGCAGAATGTAAACAGTGACATTAGTTTAGCTAATAATAACCTTAGGTTAGAGGTAGTGGGTTTAGTATGGCACTGCTTTGTTTCTGCATGAGTGTTTTGGCTGGTTATGCAACCTATAATTAACCAGCCTTCAGTATAGAAAAATAAGAAGGGGATCCGGTGCAGGTATCAAATTTCTGTATCTGGTAGAAAGCTTTCATTAAGGACTGAACCCAAGAGACCACGTTTTCACCTTTTGGTTTTTGAGCATTGAATACCACCCAGGGGACCCTCTCTCAGCCCAACAATAGAACATCATAAGGGAATGATGATTTAATAGCTGTTCGCAGTACCATTGTAGGTTAATTTGTGTTTACTTCATGATTTTACTTATATTTAGAATCTTCGTATAAACATAAGGTGGTTATGGAAACTAGCCTAGGCATTTTAAGAAAACACCTCTTAATTATTTATTTATATTTGGCTTCTTTTTAGGGGCAAAGTGAGTTTATATATGAATTCTTTTGAGTTTACAAGAAAATTACTTCAAATTGTGCCATTCTTCGACCTAAGAAGAAAAATTAACACGGCATGGAGCCAACTGTATATAATAGGCCTACCCTTAAGGCTAGATCTCTACTTTCAGTTTCTAGTTGCAGCAATCAAACAATCGCTGTCGTAGAAAATCTACATGGTGCACACACTATAGTAATGATTCCTTGTATAAGAGTAGTTTTCCAATAGATGTCATTAAAACTGCTTGCACGTTCGCTCTTTGCTGCTTCAGGTGGGAAGGTTTAAATGGCAGTAGTTATATCCAACTACACATCAATAATAGCCTACTGTATTAAAATTAATAGGCCTAATATTTTATTAAGAAAACCCGTCTCTCAGTACGGTACATCAGTATCAGTCAGTGCTAATATTAGTCCATCACCTCCAGTAGATTAATTGACAGACATTTACAGTGTTTTTACACAGACACCAGGACAGAAATAATTTCTGCTACGGTTCTGAACAATCGCGACATTAGCAATTGCAAGTGGAGGCTTAGATTAAAAATAACTAATTTCTGAATATTTTCTGTGTTTAGGGAGAGTATATGGTGACTTCTTACGAGAGTGACAAGGATGATGATTGTGATGGAAGGAGTGAGAGGGGTGGCCAGATAAGAGAACAGTAGTCTCCAGAGGCAACACCCTTGTCCACTTACAGCAAGGTAAGCTGTCAAACTTACGTAATTTAAAATAAAATTTAAGAAAAACTTAAATATAATCCTACACAAAGATAGCCTAGATGCTATGTCTTATTTGAGCTTTAATTTATTGTGGTACCGGTGCCCTATAATAATATGATCTCTTTTTCCACTTGGATTACAGAAGCATGACTAGTTTTCTGCAAGACTTGTATTCAAATTTAAATTAATTCAGTAGTAAGATATTTTTAGTGATTAATTGTTTAGTTTGCTGAGGTATCCCATTTTTTGTACATACAGTGGTACCTCGAGATACGAGTGCCCTAACATACGAGTTATTTGAGATACGAGCTGTCGAGCGAGCAAAGTTTTGTTTTGAAATACGAGCGACATTTGAGATACGAGGAACGGCCAGCTGCGACGCTGCACACGGCCCACCAGTTTACTGTGCCTGCGCTTGTTTACCTCGCTGTCGAAGCATCTTTGCTAAGTTTTTCTAGAAATCGTAGAAAAAAATGAGCAAGGTGTGCGAGTAGCTGACTTGGCGAGGCAGTACAGTATTGTTTTTATACAATATTTGTCATTTATAAATACATTTTTCTTATTCAAAAACACGTAACAAAAACAATTGGGGGTAGCATTTTTGGGGCTGGAACGGATTAATGGCATTTCAATTAATTTCAATGGGGTAAATTGCTTTGACATACGAGCAAGGTTACGGAACGAATTAAACTCGTATCTCGAGGTATCACTGTATTTAAAGTATAATTCACAGTAGGAATAAGTATAATAACGTCCAATTCTATTTACAGCACCCATTGGTTAATAACAGCTCTACACAGAAGCCATAAGAACAGCCATAAGAACAGCAGCAGTCCTTAGAAAAGGATCTTCTTCACAAAGAAGAAATGCATAGGCTGGAATTGGCTCTTCTTGAAACAAAACTAGAAATGGCAGAAGAAAAGCTGAAGTACTGGTGGAATAAGAACAAAACCTTATAATTATGTTAAAATTAGATTTTCATGCAAATAAACTTCTTTCTCTCTCTTAATATTTGTAAATTTTTTTATGGTCATTATCTAGATCTACACTTTATCTAATGAAAGCTGAGTTGCAATGTAAGCACAAGCACGTGGTCTTGACCACAACACTAAACTCACCCGCTTAATCCAGCAATTTAATAATGTTAAAAATCTATCAAAATGATCAAGATATAATTATAAACAGGTTTTCAATTTGAGTTTATTACACCAATTATATTTGAATCTTATTTATTTCTACATAATATGATCATTATAATAATGGCCGTTTTCAAGAATGACCAACCCATGTTTTCTACTGAGCTGCGCAGGAAGGAAAGTAGGGGACAGGCCACAGAGTCTCGTGTTTGTTTTGATTGTCCACTCCTGCCCGCTATGCTTATGCACAAGGATACAAAAGTATGTTTACAGTAAAACTCAGCCTTCATTAGATGATCTATAGGTATCGGAAAAAAAGAATTCAGATAGAATTGAGCTTCAAGAACGATACACTGAAACATCGTGCTGTGAATGATTTGTAAGGATGAGTAATTCATTGATTTTATTTGTTTGGTTATATTTAACAGTGGAAAACAAGGATCCGCAATGAATAAACTTTAGACAAAATTGCATTTTAATCAAAATAGCCTATGTTTCGTTTGGTTAATCCTACATAAGTTTTGCAGGTTAAAAATTCTATGTATACAGTAGGCCTAGTACTTATCAAAACTAATATTAAGTTTTAGCAAAACTTATAATTATAGAGCGTGAAGTGGTTATCGTTGTTCACGAGTATTTGTAAACATGGCTGATTTCCGATCTTCTTTTGTCTTCACGCTGCGCGCGCAGCCCTTGCTAGTTTTTCGGAAGGGTTGCCGTGAAGCGAGAGTTGCAACGTTAGTATGTTGCCTGGAGTTCACCGATGTAGTTCTTTGAAGTGTGTTCTGCCGTTTCACCATTTGCTGTTCGAGGTGAGTTATGCTTTATTGCGAGCACATTTTCGGTAGTTAATACATTTTACCATGCCAGTCAAATATCAGTCTGTGGTTTTCTCACAAACCATGTTTCGCGATTTATATAGTTAAAGTTCACTCGGCCATGTTGAGAATGCCGTGATATTTTACTTAATCCAGATTATTGATGCTTTGAATTAGAATCAGTTCTAGCCAACTCCAGTTTTCCCCATTATTTGTATTTACATTGAAGTAAGGATGTTTCTAAGCTAATACAGTAACAAATAAGCAAGCTTACTATTTTTCATTCTACGTAACTTTCCCCTGGTTTCTTGCGTGCATTTTTCCCTGTACAGAAATATGTACGATTCAGTATGCCGTGATTCAGGCCGTTGCTACGTAAGAATTTCCTTTTAATGTTTGCTCGTGTGTATATATATAGACATTCACAGTTCTTTGTGTATTTAATTGAAATCTCTTTTCCCTGTCTATGAATAAAGATTTTGAGAATTATATTCTTATTATACTGTAGCTAATATTTCAGCATTTCCGTATTATAACTGCCATTGCGTTTTTCGTGTGAGGCTAGTTCTCTTTTTCCTTTTTTTCTTAGTGAAGTTTTCTTAAGTACAGTTCCGGATGTTATGCTCATAATTAACTGTGGACATATTTACACCTTTATATTGTAAATCTGAGATTTCTATTTCTGTCTTTACTTGACGTCACGCCGCGTGTTCTAGATTTTTCCTGTCGCCATTTAACTTGTGCTTGTACCTTTCCGTTAGGAATTCTCTGTGAAACAGTTATTGCTATTATCAAATATTTTCTTAACCAGTATTTCTCTGTTCCTTTTCTTAACTTGAAATTTTCCTTATATTTAAATTTTGTATAATTATTACCCAGTCTATATCTCACATTTATATTTTCTTATTTGGAGTATTACATATTTAGCTATTTCTTATTTATTTTTGGTGACTTTTTTCAATTTAGATTTCTGCTACGTTAAATATTTTTCATAGTAAGTATTTAGTAAGCTCAAGTAAATGTATCTAAATTTCCCCTTTTATTTTACTTTGCTATTATTTCAGATATTACATGTATTTAATTCTCTGTTAGGTTATTCAGGTTCATAATCCAGATGGTTTGGAAGGTCGTGAAATAGTTTTCTGTACTTAGGATTGTAGTTCAACATTTTGGGGTTTGACTAGAACTGAATCTTTGGCATCGCTGCTTGTAAATAGTGTGTAAATATATATTTTATTTCATATATGTAAAATTGTGATTGGTATTTATTTAAATGATATATATACACTTATGATATTCAAATATATTCAGTATACATCACTAGTGACTTTAATTAGTATTCTACGCATTCCTTCTCTTGATCCCTGAATGAGACGATCTATGTTCTCCTTGGGGAAATGATCCCAGTGGTTGCTTCCAGTCTGGGCTACAGTGATTTGATTATTTTCTATCCAGTTTAGTTGCTGGTTGTAATGTTAATATTATGCTTAATTATTGCTATTCTGAGTTTTAACCTAACCTTCAAGTTTTATAAGTATATTGGAATTTATAGTTACAAATTATTCTTGATATGATAAATAATTTCACCCAGTATTACAAGTAATGAAGTCAAGTTATTACAAGTAGCCTACATTCAAGTGTTATTCAATTTATGAAGCAATTTATTCTATTCCACTTCAAGAGTTATTCAGAACCCTAACTAATAATTTTTATATTACAATTCCCTAACCGAAATCAAATTAAACCCGTTACAAGCGAACCATACATTTTTATAGTTTTACCCATTTGAAACTTGAATTACAGCACAGAATATGCATATTAAGGTTAATCCAGATTAGCGGGAATCTACTGTAATTTTATTATTTTTAATGTGAGGAGTGAGTGTGGGATAGTGATTTCTGTTTCCTGGAGTAGTTCAAACATAACCAAAAGATACTTATTAACTATGCCTACTTGCTGCTTTATTAGTTGTAGAAACAGGAGAAATAAACAAATTTGAAGTAGACATTCTGAACATGGTGATTGGAATTAAGTCTTCGAAGTATGGAGCACATAATACATAAAAAAAATTCCAGGTAGGCCTACGAAGTTACTGTTCTTGAAATTCTTGATGGAAAGCAGGAAGGTAGTCAATGGGGAGGAAGGGCTAAGCCCCACCTCTTATACAGAAAGAAAGCAGGAGGGGAATCTGGGGCAGATATTAAGTTTTTTTTATCAGGTAGATACTTTGGCCTCAATAGCGACAGAGCCATTGATACAGTTTTAAATGTTAGGTTTTATTATCTCCATGTGACCGACCACTCAACAACAGAACTTGGCCAGCTGATAAAATGGCAATGTCAGTGCCTTTTTATGTTAATTTTGAGTCTACTTCCTCAAGAATTTACTTACATTTAGAACCTTCGTTATAACATGCTTATAAATGGACTCTATAGGTTATAAAGAATAATATATCAAGTTTGGCCATTTTCCATGCTTTTAAATTAAAATATCACAAACAGCACAGTCTCTAAATACTTATACGTCTCATGCTATACAACGGAAAATGGTGTGTGCCAATTCCTGCAGTGCTGATTTGTCGCTTTCTTGATAAATTTAATTTTTCTACTAAGGGTATAAGGTGGTATTCTTTTCCAATAATACACAATTGAAGTTGCACAGTCTTACATTCCTGTTAGGTGCAGAGTTACCTTGACTGGGAAACGCTACCTCGCTGTCATTTGCTACTCATACAAGCAAGCCCCGCTGAAGCTCCACCCATTTTCCTTCATATAGCATGAACTGTATAGGCCTTGGTGAATAAAGAAAAAGAAAGGTGTGGTACTGGTATAAAATGTTTCCATGTAATCTTACAACAATCAAGTCAAACAATGTACATAAGAATTGGAACACAATGAATCTTGACAGAACTGACCTACCTTTCCTATAAAGCCTATTTTTGGGAACTCGTGTTTGTTTTAAACTGAAGATTTAAAAAGAAACTTAAGTATTCCTAACTTATTTTCACATCAAGCACTAGAATCTGAGCAAAATGCCTGAAGTGTCTTATGAGAGGACATATCTTGAAATTATGTGGCGAAAGATAAATTGTCGCCTCCAATGCTCCGCCTACTCTTGCCTAATATCCAGGGCATTACAATGGTGACGGCTCACTTCAACCTTTACCCTGGCTCTCAAGCTGCTTAATGCCAGCAATGCAGCTCACTGTTATATTGCACTGTTCTCAAAAACGACCCTTGTACCAAATCATATGCACTAATTACTACAATACAAAACGATCCTTGTACCAAATCAGAGTTACAATCACCAGAGCCTCTTTAGCGTTTATGTAATCTGCTAACATCACATCACTTCCCCTTAGGTCCCTGTTGGCTGCAGGAGTTGCTGAATACAAATAGCTTCAGGATCACTCACAGGCTCGTTCTCTCTAGCTGCAATAGCAATGTTGTGCAACACTGTTGTTGCAACTATAATCGCAGGCCCATTTCTGATGTGGCATCTGAGACCCAAGGCAACAGCAGGAAATCTTCACACCATACTGTCGCTCAACAACATTTCTAGTTGCGATGTGGGCCTTGTTGTAATGCTGCTCTCGTTGAGCGACAGGGTTTTGTAGAGGTGTAAGCAAATATGACTTGCATGGATAACCTCCATCACCCAGAAGATAGCCATTAGGTACCTCCCTGGTAACTAAACGTGCTCGCAGTCAAGATTCATGGAAGATGGTGCTGTCGTGAGTCGAACCAGGCCATCTTGCAACTATGTCTCTGATTAGGAGGTTTGAATCGCTTGCAGTTTGCACATTAATGGAGAAATAACCTTTTCTTTTTCGAAAAAATTCCCCATTTTCTCCTCCAGGGGATTGGATCCGGACATGGGTAGGCCTACAATCTAATACACCCAAGACACCAGGGAAGCCACAAATCCTGTAGAATTCTTCCATTACTTCCCTCTGCTCCCTCAGATTCGAAGGAAGTTTTATGAAGCGAGGAGCTAAAGAAGCTATTGCTTCAGACACTTTGTGGATAATTCTACTACACACTGTGCTCTTAATTACATCAGTGGTGTCACCAACTACTTCCTGGAAAGATCCAGTGGCATAGAATCGTAGCGCAGTCGGCAGACGATTTCTTGGAAACACGGGAAAGTTTTTGTTCGTTGGGAAGTCCAATAAGTTCCAGAACAGATAAAATTGTCTCCTTTTTTAGACGATATTTCCTCTGAAGAGGTACCTAGCATACAATAAATAGTCACCCAACTCCATCTTGAATGCTGCAGAAGCAGACACCGCGTCATGGATATTATAGGAGTACATACAGCTGTAAGCGCTCAAGTATGCTGTGAGCTCCTGGTTAGCAACTTAACCGTTCGCTCGGGGCCGGTTACCTAATTCCCCCCGGTTAGTGTCGTTTAACTCGTAACCGGGATCGATGAAATGGAAATTCGTGAAAATGCCTGGTTAACTACTAGGTGTTATTTAAACGGCCCTAACCGAAGTCGGTGAAATCGGGCATGAGAGTGTTCGAAAACAGGGGGCTTAGGGGGGGGAGGAAAGAAGAAAGAAAGAAAGAAAGGAAGAAAGAAAAAAGAAAGGAAAAAAAAGAAAGAAAGAAAGAAAGAAAGAAAGAAAGAAAAGAAAGAAAGGAAGAAAGGGAAAAAAAGGCCTAAGAGAGATGAAAATGGGGACTGGAGAAAACTGCATAACGACGAGCTTCATAACCTGTACTCGTCACCGGATATAGTAAGGGTAATTAAATCACGGTGGATGAAATGGGCTGGACATGTTGCGCTCATGGGGGATGAAAGACATATTTCAAAAGTATTGACTGGGAGACCCAAAGGGAAAACACCACTTGGAAGACCTAGACGTAGGTGGGACGACAATATTAGGTTAGGTTTAAGGGAAGTAGGATTGGGAGGACTAAATGGAGTTAGCACAGAATAGGGTTGAATGGCGGGCACAGGCAATCATGGCAATGAACCTTCGGATACCATAAAATAGATAATATTCCTTTAGCTTGCTTAGGAATTGTCGATTGCCATTGAGTAAGTAAGTACGTAAGTGAGAAAAACATTTTCACATGCATGTGTGCTGCCAAACGTCAATGTTTGGAAAGAGTTCACCTGGGATGAGCTTGAAAATTTATATTCCCTATCCTTGCCTTGCCTGAAGAAAAGTGCATTAAATTAATGTTTCAAACTGAACTGCGGGTGGCAAGAAGAGGCCTAGCGAGCCTTACTACACTATCCTGTACCACCACCTCCCGATTAAATATTTAAACTGAGAGGGAGGGAATTTATCTGGGAGTTGGCCAAGATGTGCGAACTACAACTTCCCGTTAAAAACTATCAGGAAGGTCAACTCTCAGTTAAGCTGACAAACTAGCAACTACAATATATGCAGATTTGATGGAAATAAAATGGCTGCCCAGTGAAGCTTCGTAGTCACCTGAATTTCAGAATTGATGCTTAAAGGTTTAATTTATACAATAAAGTCATTTTAGTCTTACACTTGAATGATATAGAATTGCACAAATTGGATAATAAACTTGAAACGACATTTCTGATGTAATATCATTGTACAAATTGAAAAATACACTACGATAAAACTGCTGCACCTAGCGGAGGCCGCTCGAACTAGAAGAAACACACCTCGGCTCTCACCCGTCTTCTATCCATGGTGCGAAATTTTACAGCATCTTCCCGATAGCACTTCGGCGGTGTTAGTATAAGACGTCTTCCAGTTAAGTATCGAGAGGATTTATCGGATCCTAAGCTTTGCATAAAATCAAGGTTTTGTATTTTGTAAATTCGAAAATAACTTATGAAGGACTTTCGATTTTCAAACTCTAGGTCTTTAAGGTCTTTATTTAGGTATTTAGAATTTGAAATGAGGAAGAACGACTTATCACACTCAAACTATTCCCTCTGAAAACGTTAGATATAGCTTTTTATGGCTTATAGCAGATCCCCGCGGCTTCGCCCACGATAATTAATTGGAAGATTAAAACTTAAGAGCGAAATAATTAAAATATTTTTATTAACACTTTGCAAGCAAAACATTCATAGGTCTAAATTAAACGATAGGCCTAATTAATGAACCAGCTATAAATCCGGCTTTGAAGTGAATTCCACGATTAGAAAGCGCAGCATGGGGAAAAAATAGCCTCAGATTCGAGTTCCCTTGCCCAGAAAACCCATGCATAGTGAGGTTCGTCCAAATCGAACAATGTTTACCCATTTAGGCCTATATTCATTATCCTTCTTCCGTCTAGGGTGAAAATTTCAGATGTCTCCATGCCTTGACATTATAAACAAATGAATCGACCAGCGTGGGCTTACAAAAATCAAGCGATCGCGATTCTTTTATTTCCAAGGTGTGACAAAAGTAGACAAAGCCACCTGTTCAATGATTTGACAATTGAAATCTATTACTGAAAACTAATGCTTCTAAAGCGCAAAAATTGCAAGTTTTCTTCTCGTTTTTCACTCATAACTCGCGGACGAAAGCTAAAATTAAAAATGTACTATGCCAGAAACCTTCGCGGGAGTTTATTCAACAACTTCCCAAAGTATCATGGCGATCGAATGAACGGTGTAGTAATGCATAAAGGATAGACAGACATACATTCGTTTTTATATACCTAGATAGATTTGTATCTAATAAAAACTGTTTTGTTGAGAATTTTCTCCACAGTAAGATTTTGCCAAAAAGGTAATTTTTCAAAGTGGAAGCTAAGCACTGTCGCATATTTGCTGTATAAGGTAGTAAGACCTTGCAGTTCCATCCTCATACCAGACTGAAAGTAGAGTTTAATTTTTCCCAGTTTCATGAAGTTGGAATAGTTTCGTTGCGTCTCTAAAATTAAGCAATGCACATGCCCAGAGGACAGGTTTGTGGTAATAGTGCAATGCAGTCCCAGCATAAACATGCCCACGGGACAACTAACAGTAGCCAGAGTTGAAAACTTGTGTTGGTTAAGTACAACTACATCAACACACTTTGTATTATTGATATTGAAACAAACTCCGAGAATTATTAGCCTTATGAGTGATTTATAAATACACTGCGAACCAAAGATTCTACAGACCAGTGACGAGTCTTGGTTTGTACGAATAAACAGTTGCCTATTAAACATTATACATTTTTTAAACAATTGATTAAATAAAAACTAGTCCGAAACAATCATATCGCTAGTATCTTAAGCCCGCTGTAATAATCTCTATATATATAAAAGGCTTTGTCCTGACTGACTGACTGACTGACTGACTGACAGAGAATCAACGTAGAGCCTAAACTATAATAGGTAGAGACTTGGAATTTTGACAGTACCTTCGTTTCATAATGTAAGTGCTCACTAAGAAAGGATTTTGCAAAATGTTGATTTTAAATGCCAAAAATTATATGTTTTTGAGAATACTTTATCCCTTTTTACACAGAATTATCAAATCCAAAGCACAGTTTACTTGACAACAGTATTGTTGGCAGTCTTCGCATAAGACTTTGGAAATAAATGATACGAGACTTGACAAATTAGAGAACTATCAATATAATCCATGTTATAAATAAATATTAAAGAATGAAATCCACGAAAATAATGCAGTCACATAACTTTCTCTACCCTGGACATACAGAATACCATACGAGGTATGGCAATGTGTATATTATTATATCGCAGGTTTTTTTTAGAGAGAAGTATGAAAATGATATTATATTTCTGTTTATTTTCATCCCCAAAACGGTTCTATGGTAACATGAGAGTGAGAAAAATATTCCGCAAAGACAATACAATTTTATGTTACCGGAATTTATGTTTCTTCTTATTTGAACCCCTACCAGGCTTGCTGTGTACAAGCAATGGGATGCAAAATTCTACATTCTCTATGAGCCATAAAAAGCTATATCAAGAGTTTTCTGAAGGAATAGTTTGAGTGTGATAAATTGTTCTTCCTATTTCAAATTCTAAATACCTATATACTGACCTATAATTTAAAAATCAAAAGTCCTTCATAAGATAATTTCCAATTACAAAATAAAAAACCCGGGCGACGCTGGGCCTTTTAAAGTAGTACTGTATAAGCCCCGACGAGCAAGAGAAGAAAGGGCAATCTTGTTTGTGAGGCTTAGGCTTAATATCAGTTAAGTACTCTATCTCAAAACGAGTCAAATTTGATGTAATAACAAAATTGAAAATATCCTCCCTTCCTATTTTCGTATTGAAATCTCCTAGTACAATTTTCACATGATATGCTGGAAACTGATCAAATGTCCCTTCTATTTTCTCATCGTCTTTATCCTCTGTTGGTGCATGGACAATCATAACTATGATGTAACACCACTGTCCTCTTAGAATAACAACTTAATCAACTTAAGGTATTAACAATAATCAACCTGCTCTTCTTCAAACTACAGTACCTCTCATCAATAAATCCAAGCCGGAGAAATAATACATTAAGTTATGACTAAGTCGGAGTGCAGACGAAACAGAAGCATAAAAAGGAAACACAAAATTAAAATCAAGTCCATTTGGAAACCTTTTATAAACTTGAGCTGGTGAATTATATTTCAATTCAAGGTTAAACTATACAGGGTGTTAGTGAAAACACCGAAATATTTTACCTGTGTATAGAGGGGACATAGACAAACAACTTTTATTAGGAGATGTTTGCTTTATTGACATAAACCGAATCTTTGATCACAATAAACAGCTTTTTTTCAATACTGTATATCAGTATTCCATACAGGACTTCATAAAAGTGATAACTAGACTTCGGATTTTAGGTAAAAACCTATAACTGATAATTTTGTAGGGCCTAACACAGCCTATTTTTACGTTTGAGCCTAATATGACATGTTTGCTTGTTTTTCCTCTTAAGTTCAAAATAAGTTTTTTGTTTTTTTAATAAATTCTAGCATTTATTTTCAGTTCGTACTAATTTTTTAGCTTGGAATGTGCAGTACATGACACATTTGTGACGTGGTTAAATAGTAAGGCACGTTTCGTCTTGAGTAGAAAAATTTCTTGGAATTCCAAAGAAAATGTAGTGTTTTACTCCCGACTCCCACATCCAGTAACAAAAACAAAAAACAAAACAAAAAAGTGGTTTTCTGAATCACTGAGGGATACAAGGGATTGAATATGCTAGTATGATATGCGTAGCTTCTGGGCGCAGGGATTAGGTTTTCACTGTTATGGTAGTAATACAGGCCCTAGTATAGTAATAGGTCTATATAACTCTGTGTACCATAGGCCTACATCTGTGATTTATTATGATTAGCCTATTAATTAACGGTGACTTCAATAAATATAATATTCTGCATTGCAATTGAGATATTTCAGAAAATTGGCAACTTAACGATTTAAAAGAGACTACATGGGACACGATAGGGTTATTTTATTTATATATTTATTTATTTATTTTACGATTTACGAACCTATTTTCCAATTCTTACAGCCTATTTTAGGTACCTAAAACAGCATTTTTAGCGACCTAAAAGTCCGAAGTCTAGTGATAACATTAAGCGGCGTTCACTGTATTCTTATACTGGGTTGGTCACAGATTCATGACCTACAATATCACTACCACTCTGTGTATTCAAGCCGACACAGCAATTGTCTTGTTTCCTGTAACGGAGATGCGCTTTTAAAACAATTTGAGCCTTCAACTATTTCCTTACACGATGGAAACACTTCTGCACATAATCTTGTTCCTTGTAGTCAGCTCAGATATCAAATTTACATTTTAACATGTTAAATAAATTCTCCCGTGCAATTCACACATTCTGACTGCTAAAACATTTTATTCACAAGCTGCACATTTCTGCTGAATATTCAACGACTGGACAAAATAATCGAATAAAGAAGCAGGTTTTAATTCGTGGTCAGAGACTTGGACAAAAGCAGCAAGGGAAATACCTAGTGAAAATCTCTTTTATTCATCTACTAGCTTAAAAGACCCGGCGTCGCCCGGGTTTTGTATTTTGTAATTGGAAATTAGCTTATGAAGGATTTTCAATTTTAAATTCTAGGTCCTTATATAGGCATTTATAATTTGAAATAGGAAGAACGACTTATTACACTCAAACTATTCCCTCAGAAAACGCTTGATATAGTTTGTTATGGCTCATAGAGGATCTAGAATTTTGCATCCCATCGCTTGTCCAGTGCACAGCAAGCCTGGTAGAGGTTTGAATAAGAAGAAACAGAAATTCCTGTAACATAAAATTGTAATATCGAGGCGGGAAATTTCCCACTCTTATGTTACCATAAAGCCGTTTTGGAGATGAAATTAAACAGAAAGCATTATCACTTTCATACTTTTCTCTCCAAAAACCTGCGATATAATATAATAATATACACATTACCATACCTCGTTTTGTTTTCTCTATGTCCAGGGTAGAGAAAGTTATGTGATTCCATTATTTTAGTGGATTTCATTCTGTAATATTTATTTATAACATGAATTATTTTGATAACTTCTCTTATTTGTCAAAAGTGCATTTCATTTGCTTTTTCCAAGCCCACCTGATACCATTTGGCAACAATATATTCTGTGATTTGGAATTGATAATTCTATGTAAAATGGGATTATGTATTTTCAAAAACATTTAATTTTTGGCATTTAGAATCAGAATTTTTCAAAATCCTTTCTTAGTGAGCACCTACATTATGAAACGAAGGTAGGCTACTGTCAAAATTCCAAGTCTCTACCTGTTATAGTTTAGGCTGTACGTTGATTACTGTCATTCATTCAATCAGTCAGTCAGTCATTCAGTCAGTCAGGACAAAGCCTTTTATATATATAGAGATTAAGTTATAACTAGACCTGAGATTTTAAGGCAAATGCCTATTTTGTTCCTTACGAAATAACATGAATTTTTTTAAATATGTTGATGTTTCATGATAAATCACTTACATTTATAAAGCTTTATAATGCCCTAAAATGCCTACTTGGGCCTTTATAGCCTAATTTACTATTTTAGTGCCTAAAATGCCTATTTTGTACATTTAAAATGAAATTAAACTGCTGTAATTTTTACATTCATGGACATCCTTGAGTGAAAAACAGAACAGCAAAGGGTAAGTTTTTCACTGAAAATTGATTTTTCCAAACAATTGTTGCCAAAGGAATATTCGTTGACGGGGGAGGGGGAGGATTAGCTCCAAAGAACAAGGAGCAAGCAGTAAGAAGGGACATACTGTGTCAAGTCGCCAGTGTGTTGACCACACGACCATCCAATATCTGCAGGCCATGAGCTGGCCGTTATTGAAATCCAAGGCTCCTCAAGGTCTGTAGTGATCTAATGTTTCTAATGACCCATAACTGCTTTTGATAAATGTCTTTTTAATTCCGTCTTAATTTTTCAGTTATTTCTGTTATAGATATACCACGCTTCTAACAGTAATAAAAGGATCACGTTACAGTTTAAGTGTGTGTTGTAATATTGTAAAGTCTATTTTCTGTCTATTTACATATTTTTTAAGCCTATTTTAAGTGCTTATTTTCTCGTTTAAAGGCCTATTTACTTGTTTTAAAAGCCTATTTTAGGTGCCTAAAGCAAAGTTTTTTAGAGACTAAAATCCCAGGTCTGGTTATAACAATTAATCCGGTATTTCTAACAGCCACTACACTTTAAGACGGCAAAATGATTTTTTCTAGGTATACTGTGCTACCAGCTGTCGATAAATCTGCCGATAAAATCAGCTAATCACTAAGAAATATTGATATTTGTGGAAGTTACCAAGGAAACGGCATTTCAATGCATGAAACGTGGCTACCATTTCGAAACGATAATTACCCGTAACTGTAACAGTTTGATTTATTTTGAAAATAGTATGCAATTGTAGAGTAGAGTATGAATTCCCCCAATGCTGTATGTTTCCCTTAAGGTAAGTAGTGGCAGGTTTATTCTACTTTAGTGGCAGTTAGGTTAGGCTAGGTTGGTTAGGTTATGGTTAGGTGATATTAGTTTAGTAGGGCATAATGAAATCTCGCGTTTTGAAAATGTTCCATATTATATCTCCCGCGAGGTTCGTCGTGTTGGTCAAATTGTTTACCCAGAATTCTAGCTCAAGTCGAAAAGATGGCCGTCAGGTATAGGTTATCAACTTGTCATCAATTACTTATTTTAAGGTAAGAGAATTGCAGGATGTATTCTTATGCATGAACAGTTTCGGGCCTGATTATAATCCTTGCACCTAGGGACACATTTTTAACGTTGTTTCGCTTAGTAAAAATTAAAACTGTATGGCTAAGGCATTAGGGCTGGATATTCAACTTCAGTGAGAGGCAGTTCTAGAATTTACTCATTCAGATCCACCCTGAACCACACTAAAACATCTTCGGCACGTTTTAATAATACCATCTCATCACCGGTTGTCGACATCTTGCAAAGCAGCAACCAGAACACGTTCGCCCACTCCATTGCTCCAATTACGTCATTGTTTACATTTACAGGTGCCTACAGAATTAACGTATACGGATCATTTAAAATAAACACAAAATCAATACCTTTTTTTACCTAAAGTAAGCAAATACATCACATTTAACAAATGTAAAAAGTCTAGTGGGTCATTTTTTGGCCTAAAATGCATATTTTCTCAATCATTAATAAAATCAGGTAAACTGATGTAAAAAAGTGCCAGTATGTTTTTGTTTAATCAGTTATGACTGCAATTATGATATACAGAATATGTTTTTTTTTTTTTAAATTGATTTCCAAGTTAAGCTCCAGATTTATTCATTAAGCAGGGCTTACGGAAGAAGAAAGGTCTATCATCTCGGCCACCTGGGTCATTTTAACGGTCTAGTTGGATAAGAGCATGTAAAACAATAGTGTTTTTTGTCATAGTTACCTGTATTTTAATTTCCAAGGCCTTATAAGATCACAGTAAAACAATAGGCTATGTTGTCAAGATAACTGATTTTCATTTTTTTAATAAATTCTTTCGAATACGTATATTGCCATAAAATAGGCACTAAATTGAGCATTACTCCGAAACAGATCAACCTATTTTATCCATTATGAATAGACGTCTTCCCATGGACATTGTAAATGTGTATACCAAGTTTCATAAAAATCCGGTAAAGCGTATTTGAGTTACCGCGTCTTTAAAATATACACTAAATTGGGTTTTACTCCGGTACCGGTCAACAGATTAGGTTCAAATTCAATAGGGCACTTCTCATGGACGTCATAAATGGGTATACCAAGTTTCATGAAAATCCGTTACAGCGTATTTGAGAAAGGCGCCATAATCTATTAAAATAGGCACTAAATTGGGCATTACTCCGGTACCGGTGAACCGATTTGGTTCAATATCAATAGGGTTCTTCCCATCGACATTATGAATGTTTATACCAAGTTTCATGAAAATCCGAAAAAGCGTACTTGAGTTACCGCGTCTTTAAAATATACACTAAATTGGGTTTTACTCCGGTACCGGTCAACAGATTAGGTTCAAATTCAATAGGGCACTTCTCATGGACGTCATAAATGGGTATACCAAGTTTCATGAAAATCCGTTACAGCGTATTTGAGAAAGGCGCCATAATCTATTAAAATAGGCACTAAATTGGGCATTACTCCGGTACCGGTGAACCGATTTGGTTCAATATCAATAGGGTTCTTCCCATCGACATTATGAATGTTTATACCAAGTTTCATGAAAATCCGAAAAAGCGTACTTGAGTTATGGTGCGTACAAACGCACGGACAGACGGACGGACGGACGGACGGACGGACAGACAGACGGACAGACATTTTTTCGTCAACCACACAATCTCATAAAGTACCATACTGGCACTTAATAATACCATACGTCGGCCTAGGTGGGGCAGTCTGTATTGCGCTGGTTTTCTGTACCCAAGGAAGCGGGTTCGATCCCGGTTCAGGTCAATAACATGATTTCTGTGCTTAAATGTGACAGGTCCAAATCTGTAGAATTACAGGTATGTAAAAATAACTCCTGCGGAACAAAATTTTGGCACACCGGCGACAATCACGGGCTTAAGTTGCAGTAAACCCCGCCGTTAGATAAACATAAAATCAACCAGAACCAACATACGATATATACAGGGGAATTAATACACTCTAATACACTCTAATATCGGCCGCGGTGGTCTGAAGGTAGCATGTCCGCCTCTAGATCCGAAGGTCGCGGGATCAAACCCAGCCGCGGTCGATGGGGTTTTCAGGACGTAAAAATCCTGGGCACGGAGTCCTCCGGGAGGGACTTTAAGCTGGGGGGGCCCGTGTCGTAGATTTACGGCAAGTAAAAGAGCTCCAAGCCAAAATTAGAGCCTCTGGACAAAATTTATCGGCCCTTTCACGTCCAAGTACTACCTTAGTTTCCGGAGGGGAGTTGAGAGGCGATGGGCTTACCACCTGTCCCTCTGCCCTCTCTCGGAAAATAAGCGTAACAAAAATTCATATAGGTAAAAGAAATCTGCACTTGAAGGCCCCTTCGCCCAACATAGGGGCTATAGGGTTCCAGTGCGCCGTGGTTCCAGACATGGCCGTCCGGAAGGGGGGCAGGGTAGGGCCGCTGCCCCTCTCTGGAAATTTTATTTACACATAAACTTCTAAACTAAATGACTTGTAAGCAACTAATGTGAAGAGAGGCTTAAGTTTCCACACACTGTAGTTAGCGTTGTTTGGATGAAAACTAGTTGTAATAGCTGACAACCTTAGATGTGAGCATGTAGGAATAATTACTTCCCCTAAACTTGAAACCATTTATAGCCAAATATTTTATTTTAATGAAGATAAGGCAAGAAAGTATCGCATTTTATATTTTTTTACCTGTGAAATTGTAAGGTGGAGAAAAAGAGATGTGAGTGTAAATATCAGATGTTTTGATTGTCCATAGTCATAGGTCCAGCTACAGTAAATCAAAGATGTTGATTAAATAATAATAATAATAATAATAATAATAATAACATTAATAATATTAATAATATTAATAGTAATAATAATAGCAAATAAATAATAAAATGGTTGTAGTAGCAAAGTGGTGGTGGTGGCAGTAATTTGTTCATTGGCCCCCCCCTTGACAAAATTTCTGCGGACGCCCATGGTTCCAGACAGACAGAATACACTCTAATACACTGCAAAGTAAAGTACTTACGATGTTATAAACTAAAAATAATGTAGCAGAAAACAGTCAAGTGAAGGCAAATGAAAAATACTAATCATTATCTTTTCATGTTGAGTGGGAAACACCCACAATGAAGATTAACTCATCCCATTATGTACATCGTTATACGAAAATGAGGCCTATTTATTATCACAAACTTCTGAAAGTAGACTTGTGTTTCTTATTCAACATCAAAACACCATAGCTATGGCAATTCGTTTTAATTATAAACTTAAGCTTTCCACAGGTATATAGATGGCGTCACACAACTTTTTCACTGTTGCGCTAAGGAAAATAGCGGTGATGTGGTTGCACTATAAGATAAATAAATGGTGCAAAAATACGTTGCACAAACTTTCTCGCATATACGTGTTAAAGGCTAGCACAGAAAAAATTACATTAAAGAGACAATTAAATTTTAGGCCTACTTATTACATTTTCATAAAACTAAGAAGTATCTAGAACGGAAAGCATCAGGGTCGATCTTTATGTTCAATGCTTTTACCGTGAAATAATAATAAGAATAATAACAATAATAATAATAATCAATGACAGTAAAACTGCATATTATTAGTACTACTACGGGAAAATTCAAATATAAGTCGCACCCACCCACCCACCCAACCTATCTTCACCGATACAGTTTATTTTATACCACAATCTAACGAATTCTTCTGTCCTAGTATTATGAAGAAACTCGTGATTGGACGTTGGAGGTGTGACGTCTTACCGCTAGACGAGAGGTGGCAGGGTGACAAACCTTGCGGGAGATATAATATGCCACATTTTCGAAACCTACAAACAGTGTATCGTACATTATTCGAAAATCCAAGGGCGCTTCGCTACGGCTCCCGCCTCCGCTTCGCGCACTTAACTATGTGGTTAGTGTTATGCATTATTTAGCTATATGCAACAGTATACAAGGGCAGTTGGTCACTCTGCTTCGCTCAGAAACAAAATAAATCACACAGTCTGTGCAAATGTGAATATCGAATGGGGAAGCTTAAGGGGCGACTTATATTTGAATTTCGCCACTACTACTACTACTACTACTTAGGTTATATTGCACGCTTTAACTGCATGTAGGTCATACCACGTGTTTAGTATGTTTGCGTGAAACATTAGTCTATATCAGCGTTTCTTAACCTTTTTGAACCCGAGGACCTCTAAAATGAGTAAAAAACTTTACGGACCCCAAATTTTACATCCAATTTTTAAAAGTAGGCTATATGTAGGCCTATATTCTTAATATTTGGGGTATTAAATTATAGGTCGTTATAACGAAATATATTTTTTTTTAATCCGACGGAAACACAGTTATTGAATTGGAATGAAACTATTGACAGTAAAATTATATTTTGAACAGACTTTAATATATATTACCAATTTGATAATATAATTAGGAATTATGTTATTATTAACTTTTAATGAGACGGTTGAGCTTGACGCCTCTTGCAGAGTTCCTGTTTTTTTGGCCTAATATTAGTCAAATTTAGTCGATATGACCTGTATTTTCGAAGATTTTAAACCTCTAGAATTTTAAACCTTTAAAATGGACATCTAGTGTCCATTTTATGTGAAAAATTTCTACTTCTTTACTTCCCACTTGCTTTATGATATTTTTAAATCAAATATGTCTGCGGACCATCTGCACCGTGTTCGCGAACCACCAGTGGTCCGCGGGACCATAGGTTGAGAAACACTGGTCTATATTAACAACTCATTCGCGTCATGTTTCTATTGTTTAGTGATGTCTTCTTATGTGATATTCAGTTTAAGCGATTATAATATCCAGTGACATAGCGGCAATGAGTTATGGAAAATAAGCAAGTCCTACAAACCCGGCGTTTGCCTTTGAGAACGACGGAACCATGAAAAACCCAAGTCAATTTGGACGGCCACGAGGTTTGATTTGAACTCAGGACCTCTTCCCTGTTAGCCTATAGGCCTAGGCCTATCACCTCGCTGTAATTGGATTTAGTGTGTTCATTGCGACTGAGCTAAACTGATTGCATTTCACAACAATAAGTACATTAGGCCTATAGTTTTCTTGTTACTAGGGGCAACAAAATGTCATTCATATTTTAATTGACATTTATGTTCTGAAATTCGCATTTAAGCTGTCCTTATTTTGTTTTTATCTTGATATCTATTAAATGTACAAAGAAATGTGTTAAACAAAAAATGTTCATTTAAAATTTTTCTACAACTTTACTGTGATAGGTTTTCGTGTATCGCCTACTGTAATGGATATAATCTAGAAAAATTGAAAATGGATACGAGTAAAGTGCCCCTTAAGTCATTTTTGCGGAAATACGGATATAGCCATTTTATTAGTCACAGATAAGACTTTACAATTTTAAATTTTTATTAAAATCGTTAGAGCCATTTTTTCAAAAAGCAATTTTTTAAAAAAAGTTTTCATGAAAAGTCCCCTTAATATTTCAGTTGTAAAACTAAATTTCTGGGCGGTTCGACAAAATTTCGAAAAAGTCCTTAATTCAAAAAATGAAGTAAATACAATGAATCGTTTACCCGCTGTGCTTGTCCACGGACAGACGGACAGACGGACAGACGGACAGACGGACAGACGTCATTCCAAAAATATTTTTTTCGGTTTCTAGGCTTCATGAAACGTGCTCTCCCGGTGTTATCTCAACTTCGAATTTTTGTCACGATCACAATACTTTCTCTATACTACGTATATGCGAGAAAGTAAAAGTGGTCATGTTAACCAACACGAGTGAACACTAAAAAGCTCTAAAGGATATTTCGGAGAAGGCCTACTGTGATGCCTTCGATACCTGGAAATCTCGCTGGAAGCGATGTATTGACACAGGAGGAGCCTATTTTGAAATCGTTTGACGTATTGTACCGATCGGATCAATAAATATCTTCTAATTGACTCATGCCTGGTTTCTATAAACTCGCGAAATATCTATGGGTAAATTATCCAATGGACAGAATTGACACAAAAATAACTTTTACAAACTCAAATATATATATATTTTACAGAATCATATTTGATATTTAATATCTATATATATATATATATATATATATATATATATATATATATATATAAATGAATGTATGTGTGTGTGTGTCTGTCCTTTATGCATTACTACGCCATGAAACTTTGGGAAGTTGTTGAGTACATTCCAGGGAAGGTTTCTGGCATATTACATTTTTAATTTTTGCTTTCGTTCGTGAGTTATGAGTGAAAAACGGGCAGAAAACGTGTATTTTTTGCGTTTTCGAAGCATCAGTTTTCAGTAATACATTTCAATGTCAAATCAATTACAGTAGGCTTTGGCTATTTTTGTCATACCTTAGACATAAAACCATCGCGATCGCTTGAATGTTGTAGCTCACGCTGGTCAATTCATTTGTTTATAATGTCAAGGCACGCAGACATATTAAATTTTCAACCTACACCGAAGAGGATGATGATGATGATGATGATGATTATTATTATTATTATTATTATTATTATTATTATTATTATTATTATTATTATTATTACTATTATTATTATTATTATTATTATTATTATTATTATTATTATTATTATTATTATTATTATTATTATTATAGGAGGGATAATCAATATAGGCCTAAATATGGTCAAATGTTGTTCGACTTGGACGAAACTCACTATGAAGGGGTTTTCTGGGCCAGGGAACTCGAATCTGAGGTCGCTTTTACCAGTCGATGCTATCTAATCTTGGTATGTAGTCCACGTGATTTAGGTGTTAATAAATATAATGATTTAACTATTACGCTCTTAATTTTTAATTTTTGAAATAATTATCGCGGGCGAAGCCGCGGGCACACGCTAGTATACAATATAATACAACCCCAAAGAGCAAAGCTCATGCGAGGGGTGACATAATTAAATTTAAAGGTAACACTCACATACAGTTGTGGCGAGTTTCTAGATAAATGTCCTCTGAGTAAATATGAAAATGACAGAAAAAATGTTCCTACAAATTCGGGCTAGAACTTTCCAAGGGTAAATCGTCGGGTTAATTTATCCTTTCATGGATGGATTAAATTTAAACTCTCATAGGACGAATAATAATTTAAACAATCAGAATCAAAGCCTTTTGAATTAAATTAAATGTACAACTCCAAGGCCTTCCTCATTACATCATTGTGGGTGATTCTGGAACTAATTTGCCCATGGATAATTTACCCATAGGTATTTCAGGAGTTTATAGAAACCGGGCATCAATGACATTACTTTTCGGACAAACCCTGTATTTTACATGTAAAGGATTTGTGTTTTTTAATAAGCATGTACAAGTAATCGTCAACCGATTGCAATTTTATCCTATATGAATTAATTGAGCTAATGGTGGTAACTAAAAGTTTTCAAACTTAAACTCAATCGGAAAAATGAAACTTACTGAAGAAAAGTTATGGGATATGAGCTTCGAAGTTAAAACATCCCTGAGACATGGTCTGAATCTTCTCATAAAAATAAAAATAGCATGGATAGAATATTATATATTGCTAAAAGGAATTAAAGATGAAACGTATTAAAGAATCACAGTCAACCACCCTCGACATAATGCCACAATCTGTTCTCTAACATTTAGTGGCACAAAGCGAGGGTGCCACTAAAACGAAATTTAATTTTTTAAACAACCCTGGCATAATACAGAGCTGTGTTAATTTATTGTACTATATTATGAAAGAAATAAATGGTGCAAAAATATATTGCACAAACTTTCTCGCACATACGTGTTAAAGGCTAGCACAGGAAAAAGTTAATTATAGGGACAATTAAATTTTATTTATTACATTTTCATAAAACTAAGAAGTATCTAGAACGGAAACCATCAGAGTCGATCTTTATGTTCAATGCTTTTACCGTGAAATAATAATAATAAATGATAGTAAAACTGCATATTATTAGTAGGCCTACTACTAGTACTACTACGGGAAAATTCAAATATCAGTCGCACCTTGGGATGAATTGGCCACACCCAACCCACCCACCGATGCAGTTTCTTTTATACCACGATCTAGCGAATTCTTCTCTCCTCGTATTATGAAGAAACTCGTGATTGGACGTTGGAGGTGTGACGTAATACCACTAGACGAGAGGTGACAGGCTGACAAACCTCACGGGAGATATAATATGCCACATTTTCGAAACCTACAAACAGTGTATCATACATTACTCGAAAATGCAAGGGCGCTTCGCTACGGCTGCCGCCTCCGCTTCGTGCACTTAACTATGTGGTTAGTGTTATGCATTATTTAGCTATATGTAGAGGTAGATACAAGGCACTTGCGACAATATACAAGGACAGTGGGTACAAGGCACTTGCGACAATAAAAAATGACAGTTGGTCACTCTGCTTCGCTCAGAAATAAAATACATCACAAAGTCCGTGCAAATGCGAATATCGAATGGGCGGAGACTTATATTTGAATTTCGCCACAACTACTACTACTACTTAGGTTATATTGCACGCAACTGCATGTAGGTTATATCACGTGTTTAGTATGGTTGCATGAAACATTAGTCTATAGTAGCAACTCATTCGTGTCATCTCTATTGTTGAGTGATGTCTTCTTATGTGATATTCAGTTTAAACGATTATAATATCCAGTGACATAGCGGCGATGAGTTATGGGAAATAAGCAAGTCCTACAAACCTGGCGTTTGCTTTTGCGAACGAGGAAACCATGAAAAACCCAAGTCAATTTGGGCGGCCACGAGGTTTGATTTGAACTCAGGACCTCTTTCCTGTTAGCCCATAGGCCTACCACCTCGCTGAAATTGGTTTTAGTGTGTTCATTGTGACTGAGCTAAACTGATTGAATTTCACAACAATAAGTACATTAGGCCTTTAGTTTTCTTGTTACTAGGGGCAACAAAATGTCATTCATATTTTAATTGACATGTATGTTCTGAAATTCGCATTTAAGCCGTACTTATTTAGTTTTTATCTTGATATCTATTAAATGTATAAAGAAATGTGTTAAACAAAAAATGTTCATTTTAATTTTCTCTACAACTTTACTGTGGCAGGTTTTCGTGTATCGCCTACTGTAATGGATATAATCTAGAAAAATTGAAAATGGATACGAGTAAAGTACCCCTTAAGTCATTTTTGCAGAAACACAGATATAGCCATTTTATTAGTCATAGATAAGAGTTTCCAATTTTAAATTTTTATTAAAATCGTTAGAGCCATTTTTTAAAAAATCAAAATTTTTAAAAAAGTTTTCATGAAAAGTCCCCTTAATAATTCAGTTGTAAAACTAAATTTCTGGGCGGTTCGACAAAATTTCGAAAAAGTCCTTAATTCAAAAAATGAAGTAAATACAATGAACCGTTTACCCGCTGTGCATGTCCACAGACCGACGGACAGACAGACGGACAGACGTCAAACGAAAAACACGTTTTTCGGTTTCTAGGCATCGTGAAACATGCTCTCCCGGTGTTAACTCGACTTCGATTTTTTGTCACGATCACAATACTTTCTCTATACTACGTATATGCGAGAAAGTAAAAACAATAAAAGGCAAATAGAGGACTTTAGTACAAAATAAAACACTGTACAGTAAGTAACTCAATGTATTACAGTATATGTCCCGTGCTAGCTGAATGGACCCTTGAGTAAATTAAGTGAAAGTTTGAAATTTCTCATGGTATGAAGGGCTCTTTCTACCTGCTCCACCCTCACGCAAGCCGACTTCTTAACATTCCATCATACGACGATTACAGTTAGTGGCAGAGGAACACTCACTTCTTGGAAAAACAGTACAGTAATGTTTCTTAAACAATCTTCCTAACATTCATACCAGTTTTAAGAGAATTCTGGAGCTTAAAAAATCACTGCATGATATATTTTATAAAAATCTTGTCATATATTCACTGGCACTAATTGAATTGGCACAGTAACGAGGTTTCTTATGTATTTTATATGGGAGAAGATCTGTTCACTTGCATTTATTGGTGCAGTGCGAGGGTGGCACTGTAAAGAGGGGTATTATATCGAGGTCTGACTGAAGAAGAATAACAGAATAACTATTCTGTTCGTGTCTTTGTATATATAATTAAGGAACGTAGCTTATAAATGATAATTACGAAAGTTATAAACTTTTATGTGTTATATATATTTTATATAAGATATATAATTGTAGGAAGTACATCCTATGGTGTAACACCGAGGGTGTATAAATGTACGATACAAGAATAAACTACATTACATTACAACTCCTGTAATATAACTTAATATTTCACTCAGTGACTGAAATGTGGAGCAGAACTTGAAGTACTTAATTTTGTTCACAAGTTTTAATTCGCTTGTTGGAAATACAGCACTTTGCATGAGAAGTTGTAACAAGTAGACTTCTTCATACTCAAATGCTGCATCCACCTGATCAATATCACACCAAGAAATTTGCATCGCCCTATCATTAGCTTTATTTCACATACACAACAAATCTGGTAGCCTATGTGCTCCACTTTTTACCATATTTCTTGCCTGTGTTCCTTCTTTCCCACTCTTGGTTGGTTGGTATATGGTTATTTAACGAAGGGGATGTACTGCAACTTAGGCCTGTGGCCGTCGCCGGTGTGCCGGAATTTTGTCCCGCAGGAGTTCTTTTACATGCACACATAAATGCCATCGACCTGGGCCGGGATCGAACCCGCAACCTTGAGCACAGAAAGGCAGCACGAAACTAACTACGCCACCCTGGCCAATACCCACTCTTTTAACAGAACGTACTTTTTCATAGGTAGAGGGTCGGATTTCAATGACATTGCATCTTTTAGGTAGATTTCGAAGAAAAATCTACCTATTGCAATGGATACCACTTCATGATTTTCGAAAAATTCTTTCATATCTTTACGTTTCATGCTCCCCTAAGTACGAAACCACCGCCCGTTCAAAAAAATGTTTTGTGATATTTATATATATATATATATATATATATATATATATATATATATATATATATATTTATATATATATATTTATATATATATATATATATTTATATATATATATCTTTACACGATAGCGGCCGTAATTTTGAAGATATTTGAACCAAATGTTATTATGTTATTTCTAGGCCCAATAGTTCGGACAAGTTCGATAATGGGCAAAATTGACCCAAGGGGGTGGTCGGGGGAGGGGGTTGAAATTTTAAAACATTTATATCTCGGCCCCTATGAAGTATAGAGGGAAACTTTGTTTGAATAAATTAGAGTACTCCCTATGGAGTTTACAGTGACACCAACAATTCGGGGGTTTTGGGGGGTACGAGTGGGGGTGGGGGTGAGGGGATGGAAATTCGAAATTTTTGAAACTACGTCTTGTGGGGTATCGTTGAAAAGCTCTCGATGAGTACTCTACAAATCAATAACTAGTTTCTTGATAGCTCTCATATGACGCGAGATTTTAATGTTTGAAAATAATAACACTTAAAAGAATTATTATAATATCATAATTTTGTCTTGTTTACCGGCTTTGCTAATTTTATTCATTGCTGATCTTGCGCACGGCCTCCCAGAATATTATATCCTATTCTTGTTGTTAAAACAAATGATTGTAGGCTCTTCCTCTTTACTTCAGGTTTGCCATACCAGGGCTAAAAAAGAAGAGTGCTGCGCAGCGATAATAAATTAAACCAAAAGCACTTCGAAATCTACCTCAGCCTGTAGGCCTGCCTAAAGGGATTTTTTTCTGATGATACCAAGGCGAAGCTCTATTGAAAATAAGCACTTCGCATGCAATGAGGAATGAAATAAAACTAATGCTAAAGGTCTTTTTTTTCTGCATTTTAAAGAATTCTAAAAAAAGAAGGTATTTTTCATTGTTTAGGTGCAATTTGTATGGGTGTTCACCACAGGTCAGTAACTTCCAAAAACACTATGAGTATGAAATAATGGTTAATGGACTCCAAAGGGATACCGGTAACAGAAACATTTTTTCTTAAATCGTTGAATGCAAAAATAGTTAATTTTATACAAATACTGTATTATGAGTAGACATGGGATTTTAAGGCAAATGCCTATTTTGTTCCTTATGAAATAACGTGAAAATTTTGAAATATGTGGGCGTTACATGATAAATCAGTTACATTTATAGAGTTTTATAGTGCCCTAAAATGCCTATTTGGATCTTCAGAGACTATTTTACTATTTTAGTGCCTAAATTGCCTATTTTGTACATTTAAAATAAAATTCAACTTCTGTAATTTTTACAATCTTATAATTGTCATCCCTCAATGAAAAGCAGAACAGCAGAGGTAGGTTTTTCACAGAAACTTGATTATTCCAAACAATTGTCGCTAAAGGAATGCTGACTGACGGGGGAGAGGGAGGATTTAGGGGAAAGGACTACTGTGTCAAGTCACCAGTGAAAGAACATCTGTTTAAGTGAATATAGTTCGAGATGCCTAATTTTGCAGTTAATTCTGTTAAGAATAGGCATACCACGTTTCTTGCTGTAAAACAGACCATGTTACAGTTTAAGTGTATATTGTAATATTTTAAAGTCTATTTTCTATCTATTTACACATTTTAAGTGCCTATTTTCTCTTTTAAAAGTCTATTTACTTGTTTTAAAAGCCTGTTTTAGATGCCTAAAACTAATTTTTAGAGCCTAAAATCCCAGGTCTAATTAAGAGTGGTTGAATGATTCACAGTTATGTATTATTTTATAAATAAATAGCTTTTAATTCTGTGTTTGTAGTGTATTATCTCAAATATGAATAAATAACTTTCAGTTAATTATTTCGGCTACTGTTATCAATCGGTTAAATTATAAGATTAGCTGCATCCGGAAGTGATCACAATAAGTAAACGTGCACTGTATTTATTGTTTTATTAAACAATACTTTAATCCAACACACAAACAAGTTTATAATATAATAGACTAGCTTAAAAGACCGGGCGTCGCCCGGGTTTTGTATTTTGTAATTGGAAATTAGCTTATGAAGGATTTTCAATTTTAAATTCTAGGTCCTTATATAGGCATTTATAATTTGAAATAGGAAGAACGACTTATTACACTCAAACTATTCCCTCAGAAAACGCTTGATATAGTTTTTTATGGCTCATAGAGGATCTAGAATTTTGCATCCCATCGCTTGTACAGTGCACAGCAAGCCTGGTAGAGGTTTAAATAAGAAGAAACAGAAATTCCTGTAACATAAAATTGTAATATCGAGGCGGAAAATTTCCCACTCTTATGTTACCATAAAGCCGTTTTGGGGATGAAATTAAACAGAAAGCATTATCACTTTCAAACTTTTCTCTCCAAAAACCTGCGATATAATATAATAATATACACATTACCATACCTCGTTTTGTTTTCTCTATGTCCAGGGTAGAGAAAGTTATGTGATTCCATTATTTTAGTGGATTTCATTCTGTAATATTTATTTATAACATGAATTATTTTGATAACTTCTCTTATTTGTCAAAAGTGCATTTAATTAGTTTTTTCCAAGCCCACCTGATACCTTTTGGCAACAATATATTCTGTGATTTGGAATTGATAATTCTATGTAAAAAGGGATTAAGTATTTTCAAAAACATTTAATTTTTGGCATTTAGAATCAGAATTTTTCAAAATCCTTTCTTAGTGAGCACCTACATTATGAAACGAAGGTACTGTCAAAATTCCAAGTCTCTACCTGTTATAGTTTAGGCTGTACGTTGATTCCTGTCATTCAGTCAATCAGTCAGTCAGTCATTCATTCAGTCAGTCAGGACAAAGCCTTTTATATATATATATAGAGATTAAATAATATTCCATACAAAATTAGCACACTTGATTATTCAATACTGTATTGCTGAGTGGTCTCTCCTTCAGCTTCCAGCTGTAATTAGACTTATATAGTGGTATATTAGGCGGATATATTACTGACTATTCCACTCATACGCCGGGTGTTTGATATTGACCAATAACGTTTAGCAATTCCTCGGATATAGACCAATCACGATCGTTTATCTTATAAAATGCTTGCTCTTATGATGAGGATGGGATTTTATCTGATAAAATGATCAGCTCGTTACTGGACACGTAAGCATCAACGTCGGTAATTAATACATCGCATGCTGCCATTAAGCAGCACGAAAACTGATTATTTTATACAACATAACTTGTTTGGAAATTGAAATAATAGAAATCTACATTGATTAAAAACACAATTTCGATTCGGTGCAAGCCAGGTGGTGGGCTTTTATTCTGTTCTGCTGTTAGTTTCCTTGAATTAAGTTAGTTATGTCTTATATGCACCATTAATAGCACTGGTCACAACATGGTAACCCGACTCGATTCATGAATGATTGATTCATAGTAGGCCGTGATCTTGCAGCTGTTTTATTTGTAACAAAGTAAGAAAGTAAATAAGTTATTTGTATAATCCGTTACATTTTTATTCATGGAATAGTCTTAACAAATCAAACTCGAATTTCATCAGAAAACTCAAACTATTGTGGGATTAACTATGATAAAAGCCATATTGTTTATAGAATATATCTCTGGGGTAATTACAGGGAAACAAATTCGATTTTACTTCTCCAAAAAGGCCCTGACAAAAGTCAGAAAGAAAGCTGTAGACCTCTATTTACTGAAATGAATATTATGACAGTTTTTAATTTATATGTATTTTATTGTATGTTATATGTCAAGAAGAATCAGGAGAGTTTTACTAATGTAGTAGTGCATAATTATAATACAAGACAAAGGGCAGTGTCCCAAGTGTCGTTTAAATAGCTCTTATAACACTTGTTTTTATAATGGAATTAATTTATTGAACAAATTGCCTTTAAGCGTCCGTTGTTTACCCATAAATAGTTTTAAAAAGTATGTATATGCATGGCTGATAAGGAGACCATTTTACTCTGTACATGAATTCCTTACTGCTGACTTTGTATTATTTTATCTTTTAAAAGCCTTATTTACTTGCTTTAAAAGCCTATTTTTGGTGCCTAAAACTATTTTATTAGAGCCTTAAATCCTAGGTCTACTTATAAGTATTGTTATTACGTATATTGACGATGCCTCACCTGTATAGACATTGGCTAATAAACATTATTATTATTATTATTATTATTATTATTATTATTATTATTATTATTATTATTAATCTTTTAAAGCCCACTGATCTGTTTTTCAGATTTTTAGTTTATTCGGTTAATCGGATTCATAATTCCATAGTTCTTTAATGTAATTAAATGTAAATCTCTCTTTTAAAATGTGGAAGGAATAAATAAATGTTTAATGTCTTGTATATATAAAATTGCTTGAATCCTTTGCATCTTTGTAATAAGCCAAGCGATGCGGATGGATACTTTCTTCTTATGCTGTTCCACCTTCCCTTAGAGAAAACCGATGTCAGTTGACGTCAACATGACGTTAAACGTCAGCAGAAAAAAAGTCTCTGTAGGGCTGTCTGATCAAGAGTTCTCCATATATTTCGGATGACATGTGATCGGTGGAGCTAATTTGCTAGGAGACTCTTTCTTTAAATTTTGCAGAGATGCTTTTCAAGATGGAAAGGAAGTGAAGTTTAAGGAGAAGGATGGGGTTAAAGAGAAAGTAAATTCAGTGTGAGAGCGCCAGACGTCAGGCACACGTAAGGTAAATATACATCTCGATATGGCTGTAACATCATATTACTGTCTCGAGTGTTTCTGACATTTCCTACTGTGACGATCCTGCAAAAAAGTGAAACTTTTTAGAGAAAGTAGCCAGCTTTTTATAGAATAAACATCCCTTGTGTGTTTAGTACTCATCTTACAAACGTGTACTATAGTTAGGGGCCGTATTTTTTTGTAACATAGATAAGCGTGAAATTTTATAAAACAACCTCCCTTAGCTATATTTAGCTTTTATATGCTTAAAATATCAATATGAACCAAACTGAATCCACGAAATATCGCGAAATTTACCCGATTCCGCGAAATGTGTCTATAAGCGCGAAATATGCCCCTTCTGTCCGTAAAGTGAGAAATGAGCACGAAAATGTGCCTTAAAATCACAATATTGTGTTTTGATGTACTTTATTTTTTATTTCTTAGCAGCATGCTTTTTTTCTGCTGTTTCTGTGACTGTCGAAGATTTATCGATATATCGATATTTGTGATTACAAAGATTGCAGAATTTACGCAAAGATTGTCTGTGGCCTGGTTTGTACTGTTGAGTACACTCCTTTCCTGCTATCTCTTTGCCAAGTTAGCGATGCCTATGATCGATTACAGCAGAAGAGTGTAGAATTTAGTTACTTGTATTCAACAGATTTCGTCTTTTATCCACAGTGATATGGTTGGCACTTATGTTTGCAAATGGCTATCTGATGGTGTTTAGTACAAATTACGATAATATTTCTCGTCATTATATTTGAACATTAACTCTAATCATGCCTAAATCGAAAGTTACTTCAGTTCATATAAGGGCAGAAGAATATGGAAATTGGGGGGGTGTTAGTTCATGTAAATAAAGAATCAAAGTTTATCATTGCGCAATGTTCCCAATGTAGTATAAGTAACTTATTTCACGAAATATCCACCGAAATAGAAGGAAGCTAACACCGAAATCAGCCATTTTATTTGACCAATAAATCAGGGCCTTAACTATAGTTAAACCTCCATATAGCAATATTTGTGGGACCTAGCAGATTGTATGGTTATATCGGGATTATTGAAATTTTGAGGGCCTGTTATTTATCCACATTAGGAAGACTACAAGCATAATACATCATCTCTGGGATAATTGAAGGAACAGACGTATAAAGAAGCGAAAAATAACACAGCCCAACCAAAAAGAACTTTTTGTTTGGTGTCTTAGATGTTTTACCGGATTTTGGCTGCACTTAGTGTGCTTATTCCAAATATGTAAACAGTTTTTCTCTACCAGCTCTACTTTTGTCGGGGGGGGGGGGGATTTTATTCGTGAACTCTTAGTCCAGCGAAACAAAATCTTGCTTGATAATATAGGTAGTGAAGGTTCTTGACCATACTTTGGACACGTAGGACGAAAACTGTACGAAGTACAGAAAAACTAAAAGCTGGATTATTTTTTGGCCCTCAAATTGACCTCACAAGTCATAAACGACCGTACAGTATGTGATAACATCAATTTTTGAAAGACCCCATGTTATATTGTTTTTGCACGACTTAACTAATTAGTGGTACTTACGAATGTTGTTGCCGTGGATTGTAAGTTGGCATTCCCACACGCAATCTTGTTGCTATGTGCGGTAAGTGTTTCCGTGAGGTTATGAATTTACTTACGGCACATCATAATACAAGCCTTTATGGACAAGGCCCCCCAGGACAAATATTCGGTTCGCATAACAACAAACACATGCGAATCACTTTCTGAAATAAACATCTATCTTCAAGAATGTATATAAATAATATTTTCAGGTAATATCACAATTAATATAATTAAATTGATATAAATAATCATCGTGCAAAAAATAGCATGCAATACTCGTGCCGTAAGCGCATAACGGATCTCGGAAATTGAAAATAAACTCTTTCCTCGATCCGTATGCATCGCTTACGGGACTTGTATCGCAATATACTATATTGTAATGTTAATGTAATGTTAGTGTGTTGCGCCTTTCTTCACATGATTTAGAAGCTACAAATAGGCACTGTTTTTTTATTTATATCAAACGTAAAATGGGATAATATGCATAATGGTAATACCATACCTCAAAAACTAAAGCTGATAGGGCAAAACTAATGGCACCTAAATATACCCAAGAATAGGTATAAATTCCAAGGCACCAAATGGCTGTTGGTCTGTGTAATTCCTTACAAATCCAAATCTTAAATACCGCATAGGTCTATGCCAGAAATTCCAAACTCGTAGAGGGCGGGAAAAGGGAAGAAAAGCAAATCCGCCCTATGGCGAAGACAAAACTAAAACCATGTGCTCGGTATAGTGTTTTAACCACACATGATGTGCATGTTAAAGTAGGAACCGAACTCATTTAAGATGTTTTCTGCACATGTAAAGGGATGATTTTACCCTCAATGACCCTATTTTCTGCCACCTACTCAACCTTTCTCTTCTGAAATTCCTAACTAATTTAGGCCTTACAGTTATCAGGCCCCTAACAAAGAAATCTTGATGGTTGGGATGGACACTAATCTGATACCGATTTCCACTCACAGGTCTAAAATAATGATTTGCAACAGCAATTTATCATCAAAATATCGTTATAAAAGGGTGTTTATAAAATAGCTTCATCGTTGTATTGAGTGAAATTTAACATAATTATGATAAGAAATTTGCGAGGACCAAAGAAAAATATTGCTAAATGCGGGTTTATCTTTATATCGATCTTCGTTATACAGAGGTTTGACTGTATTTTACGAGGGTCATTCAATAATTAAAGAGACAAATGTCTGGGGGAAAAGACGGTTGGTAGTACAACTTCGATACATTTAGGAATTTAAGTTGGCATCACTGGGATGAGTTCTAATCAGCTGAAGGATCAACATTGCTCTGTTTATAACCTCAAAATTAAGTTTAACGATGACGGGTCTTCTTGAAAATTCCACATTGGTTGAACAACGTTCTCTTATTCCTTTTTTGATTTCTGAAGGAGAAAAACCAGCTAATATATAGTCTAGAATGACTAAAATGAAACTATTATGAACCGTGGAAATGTTTACAAGTGGGTAGAACAGTTCAGAAGTGGTCGAGAATCAGTGACTGACGAACACCGTTCTGGCCGGCCTGTTGAAATTGCAACTTCCTCACTTGAAACTCGAATTCTTTGGTCCTCTGAAGGAGGTATTACGTGGGAAGAAGTTCCAGGATAACGAGGAAGTCAAGAAATTTGTGGGAAATTGGCTCCGACACCAAGACCAAGAGTTCTTTGCAGCCGGTATAAAAAAGCTAGTAACCCGTTGGGACAAGTGCATAAATGTTGATGGGGATTATGTTGAAAAGTAGGAAAAGTCTTGTTTTGTAGAAATAAACTGTTTTTTTTTTCTCCAGGTCAGTTTGTCTCTTTAATTACTGGCCCTCGTAACTATAGTAGGCCTACTGAATACCGCTTGGAGCGAAGGTCGCTACCAGCGTAGAAAGAGGAAAAGTGAGGTTCTTCTTAGAGTAAGGGACTCAGCTTATCCGATCTGAAAGGAATGAGCGTTGGGGTTATTTTGCAGAGTGACCAGCGGAAGAGGACAGCGATAACTAGGGCTCGGAAGTTGATTACCTAAAATGCCTTAGAAATTACCTATAAAATGACCTTAAATTTATGACAATAAGACATGAAAATTTGAAAAAAAAAAACAATTACTTCATATTTCTACATGCGAGGCGCGTCCATAAACTAAGTTTCCCTGGGGAGTTTACAGAAACAAAACCCAATTTCGTGGACATACATATTTCAGTAGATACAGCAAGTATTCAGCTATTATTGAACATAATTGCCACCGGAATTGAAATATTTGTCATACCGTGGAACCAACTTTTGAATACCTGTGTCGTAGAAGTCAGCCGCTTGGGATGTGAATCACTGTGTGACGAACATCTCTGCCTCTCTATCATTCCCTGTCATTTCTTTAGGTGTAGGAAAAGTTGGAAATCAATGGGAGCGAAATCCGGGCTGTAGGGTGGATGTTTAAACACCTCCTAGCAAGTCTCCTGCAGAATTTCGGCCACCTCGCTCGGCATGCTAATATTGTAAGCTGACATTCTTTGTCAAATTCTGGATGTAGAGAAAGGTTGTTGAAATAAAATGAAACTACAATGGTATTTATCTGAACATGTTTTTGTTGAGACATGTCCCATGGGCGTTAGCTTGTTCCCAATGCATTAAGAGACTCCGTACACATGTTCCCCTGGTGGATTGTTCCCCTTTATACATACCGATTTTATTATTCCTTCATGCCATGTTGTAACCATTCCATAAGCTGCTTTGTTGTAATTACAATTTGAAAACGCATTTACAAAATTACCATTATGACTTGTTCGCTACACTTCTCTTCCTTTCATTCGTAGAAGTTTATATTACCAGTACACAGATAAATCTTGATAGGAATGTTAAAACTATTATTTTCACATAAAATTCCATTTCGGAAGACATTTCATGTGGTACTTTTTTATAAGGATGGACTATACCGAAAAATTGATTTTCCGTATTTTTGGAGCTAGAGACTTGATTTTTTAGTCTGCTTAGGCCTATGCATTCCTTCAAGTTTCAGCTTTTTATCTCAAATAGTTTGACTTATTTTTTAATACCCTTTTTAATAGTCCTGCATAAATTATACAAAATCTAACTCCTTTAAATATGCAATAATATATATTTGAAAACACGTCTAATACTTCTTTTATGTATTAAAAGCACCTTCATTCAAGATTTTTCAAGTATGGATTCATTGAAATTTGTATTTGTTCTGTTTTATTTTACTTGTATAAATATGTATTGGTATTTGTAAAAAAATTATTAAATAAAATAAATAAAATCAGGTAAACTGATGTAACAAAGTGCCAGTATGTTTTTGTTTAATCAGTTATGACTGCAATTATGATATGCAGAATATGTTTTTTTTTTTAAATTGATTTTCAAGTTAAGCTCCAGATTTATTCATTAAGCAGGGCTTACGGAAGAAGAAAGGTCTACCATCTCGGCCACCTGGGTCATTTTAACGGTCTAGTTGGATAAGCGCATGTAAATCAATATGTTTTTTGTCATAGCTACCTGTATTTTAAATTCCAAGGCCTTATAACATCACAGTAAAACAATAGGCTATGTTGTCAAGATAACTGATTTTAATTTTTTTTATATAAATTCTTTCGAATACGTATATTACCATAAAATAGGCACTAAATTGAGCATTACTCCGAAACAGATCAACCGATTTTATCCATTATGAATAGACGTCTTCCCATGGATATTATAAATGTGTATACCAAGTTTCATAAAAATCCGGTAAAGCGTATTTGAGTTACCGCGTCTTTAAAATATACACTAAATTGGGTTTTACTCCGGTACCGGTCAACAGATTAGGTTCAAATTCAATAGGGCACTTCTTATGGACGTCATAAATGGATATACCAAGTTTCATGGAAATCCGATACAGCGTATTTGAGTGATGGCGCCTTTCTATTAGAAAGGCGCCATAATCTATTAAAATAGGCACTAAATTGGGCATTACTCCGGTACCGGTGAACCGATTTGGTTCAATATCAATAGGGTTCTTCCCATGGACATTATAAATGTGTTTTCCAAGTTTCATGAAAATCCGAAAAAGCGTATTTGAGTTATGGTGCGTACAGACACACGGACAGACAGACGGACAGACAGACGGACAGACATTTTTCGTCCACCACACAATCTCATAAAGTACCATACTGGCACTTAATAATAAATGTAAAAAACAAAAAATAAAATGTACGGTATTACAAAATATTGCAATTTGTTGTGATATTTAAACACCTACGTATACATTAATTAATGACATTTTTAAAATCCTAGATTTCAAAAATCCAAAATGTCCAAGTGCGTGGCATAAAGATGCCATTCTTAGCTTCATAGAACCGAGTCGGCTGAATCTTTTGCATTAGAAAAATGTGCAAAAAGTAGGAACGGAGAAAAATGATTGCAAATGTTCCAAATACAGTCAACCCTCGATATAGTGCCATCATCCGTTGGAGAACGGATGGTGGCATTATATCGAGGGTTGACTGTAGATGTTTTTCTCCTTATACCCTCTAATATTAACCAATTGAATCCTTAAGGAGCGGACCTAATTTATTTTAGCAGCTTTTTTATACAAAGTAACATTAAAATTAAGTACTAGGCCTATATACATAGAAGAATCGTGAGGCCAATGAATATATTTTGTTCAAATAATTAAAATCAACATGTACAAAAGTGACTTTTTCAAATTTTCAATATCAAATTTTCAGTGTAGGCCTATTCCCCCCAGCGGGGGCTATACCGAATATTGGTTTTCCATATTTTGGGGCTAGAGATTTGATTTTTCTCATATGTAATTCTCTTAGTGTGCTTATAGATTCCTCCATGTTTCAGTTTTTTATAAATTGCTTTCGAGTTAGTTTTTTTTTTCAATTATTTTCATTTACGCTTTTTTACAAGTTACTGATCTATACAAAAGATCACTCTATACAAAAGATCAATTTAAATAAGCACTAATATATGTACATGAAAAAACATGTTTAATGTCTCTTTTATGTATTAAAGGACCTTCATTCCAGATTTTCAAATGGGGTTCACTTCAAAAGAATATAATAAAATGTGATGATATAAATTTATATATATATATATATGTTATATATTAATTGCCTTTTTAAAACCCTTTATATTACAACTCCAAAATATCCAAGTAACTCAGTATGGTATAATGATCAAGTCGGCAAACTTTTAGCTTCATAGAACCAAATCCTGCATTTTCTAATCATAAAAATGTGAATAAAAAAAACGAGAACCTGAGAAAAACGAGCTTTAGATGCATTTAAAATGGCGTGGGGCATGTAAGATCTAATTTTTACAAAATTTAGGAAAAGTTATTTTTTCACAAAAAAATTTTACCCAACTTATAAGTGTCACATTTTCAAACCTATTTGCAAGGTGTTTTAAAAAAGTTGCTCAGTGTACAGAGCAAAGCATGACACAGTATCACCGTGCCCACGAGCAAACATATTATCTATTGAGCATTGTCTATTGTCTATTGATTCATTTAAAAAACAAAAGAATAAAATGTACGGTATTATAAAATACTGCAATTAGTTGTGATATTTACACACCTACGTACACTATACATTAATTAATTACATTAAAGATCCTAGATTTGATAAATCAATAATGTCCAAGTGATTCAGCCTGGCATTAAGATGGAGTAGGCACATTTTTAGCTTCATAGAACCAAATCTTACATTTTCTAATCATAAAAATGTGAAGAAAGGAGAAACTGAGAAATGCGACCTTTAGAAGCATTGAAAATGCCGTCAGTTAAAGCACATCCAAGCATCTCAGGGTGTTAAATCTTTGTATGTAGGATCTAATTTTTGAAAATTTTCGAAAGTGATATTTTCACCAAAGGTGTGTTACACTTTCAAATCTATTTGAAAGGCGTTTAAAAAAAAGTTACTCAGTGTACAGCGCAAAGCATGAAATTGGATCACCGTCCCACGAGCAAACATATTGTCTATTGAGCTTTGTCTATTGAAATTATGAGTTACAAAGAATTTGTGTTGGAATGCCAGAAGACCTCTTAATTTGACAAAGGTTATAGAGGGGTCCTTGGTCATTCATAACCGCCGCAGTTATCTCGTTTGACTGCGAAGGTCAGAACAAAGACTGTGTTAATATGCACACCCATTGTCTCCGGCTTCTGAATCATCTTGTTTCATTTATATGACAATGGAACAACATCCGCTAGCCAGGTTTTTAACCAGGTTCCCTGAATGACAAGTGTCCTGGCCTAACCAAGACCAGGGTCCTATTTCAAAAAAATTTATAATTTTACAGGTGATATAACATTGTGTTATAGGAGAATATTATAGGAGAAAAATTCCTCCGACACTGGTACTTGAACCCAGGACCTTTGGCTATTCGCGCCAATGCTCTACCAACTGAGCTAAACCGGAGTTCAATCCTCAGCGCCGGATGGAACCTCTCTCCTATGAACCTCTCTCCTATAGGAGAGAGGTTCCATCCGGCGCTGAGGATTGAACTCCGGTTTAGCTCAGTTGGTAGAGCATTGGCGCGAATAGCCAAAGGTCCTGGGTTCAAGTCCCAGTGTCGGAGGAATTTTTCTCCTATAATATTCTCATGTAATGTCCAACAGAGACAATAATCTGTGGTTCATGAAAGCTTATATATCTATTGTGTTATAGGTTTACATTTTGACAATTGTGTGTTTCATATATACTGACAACTTTGCAAAAATGTCAAGACAATTTTGTAGATTTGTATGACAATTTTTTTAAATTATTTCTCAGAACTTTGGCGTTGACAGGTAAAAATCTAACAAATTTTCCATATCTTAGATACCTAACGTTTATGAAGCATCATTTTTTGTTGAAATATTTACGAATTTATAGAAAATGTACAATTATCATTATAGAAGTGGCAGGCAATCTTGCAGGCCTAGTGAGTAGGTTATGTAAATGTGTATATGACTTGACAAATTGTATTTGTGAATTTTAGACCTCTGTAACCTAAACTTTCTTTCGCATAACGAACAGTACAGCCATTTCATAAAATATGGGAATTTTTCCCTCAAAGAGAGAAGTTATAAAATTATTGTAATTGGGTGCTCAAAAATAAGTTTAAAACCTCAAATTATCTGAATTTTAAGGACTTGGGTGTATTTGAAGTGGTTTCATGTGTAAAATCTGTCGATTTACTTATTTATAGCGTCCAGTTACTTTTTTTTGCCATTTTTAGCATGATTTTAACACTCTTTAATACCAAGTAGTCAAGAGTAATCAGCTATGTCCATTTTCATTTGAGAAAATATACATCTTAAGGTACAATTTGGTATAAGATTAACTTCAAAAAATATGTGTGGTTAATTACTATGTAAAATAACAAACATGGGAATTTTTGTCCCACCCGTAACAGTGATAGTTTTGTTAAATTATTATTGATGAGTTAAATAAATGTTCTGACAACCTGGAAACAGTTTATAATTTATATTGAATCCCTCATACCTTCATTAATAACAACATTAAGACCCTAACAGTAATAGCAGAACAGAAAATGAGCTTTAGTTTTACATCATTAAAATCAGTGTCCAAATTATGTCCCACCCGTAACAGATTTTGAAAAACAAATTATTTAAAATAAATTTTTAATAATGCTTTGCATGTAGAACGAAGGAGAAGCCATAGTAGATTGTTTCACAAATATTAAAGGGTGTCTAAAAAAATTGTACATGGTAAAATTATTTTATTTTGCGAGTAGGTATGTTCGAGAAAGGAGCCCGAAATCCTGCCATCTCCTAATGAAATTAAAAGATGAAGAAAGATAACGTCAATGGAACGTAGCTCCACATATTACTTACTGTGATTAAGATCACGGATGAAAACGGAATGAGAATCTGTCCCATATGTAAGGGGGAAGAATCATGATTTCATATTTTGGCGAATTATGAAGGTTTGGAAAATTTGAGGGAAAAATATCTACCAGTATCTTTTATGGAATAAAACAGGGAGCAACGAATATGTTTTGAGTTACTGGCGGACAAAAATGTTGAGGAAATCTTTGGGATGTTTTTAATAAAGGCGAGACAGTTCAGGAAAACTGGGGTGCGGGGGTGGAGGGTGAGGAATAGGCTTAATTTGTTTGTGTTATTTTGTATTCGATGTTATTTGTTCTATATCTTTTGTAGCGTTTTGCATAAGCATGCGGACCCCTGCGATTGTTTGCATTACGATTTGTAAAAAGCTAATTGCTGTAATAAACACTTAAACTAGACTATTTATCTTTTAAACTCCAAGTAAATCATGCATTTAAATGACTTACGTCACAACTCTGGACCAAGTTACTCCAACTTACCTGAAAAACAAAGAAAATATCCATGTATTCTCAACAGAAAATCTAACAGTAGGTTTAAAGATGTAGTGGTCCATAATCAATTTTGAAAAGTAGCATTATATGGACAAGCAGATAGTCTGACCGAATGGGCGTACAAGAGACAAAATTATACAGGGTGTTAATGAATAACACCGAAATATTTTACCTGTGTATAGAGGGGACATAGACAAGTAACTTTTATTAGGAAATTTTTTCTCTATGGATTCAATTTTTCCTGTTACAGCATAAAATCTCCCAGGGCATGGCCGCCACTGACTTCTAACATTAGAAAAAAAATTCAAAACAAAGGAACTTTGCTGTTAACACTGGAGTTAGTAGTTATGAATAAAAAAAAGACTAATGCAGTGGCGACCAGTCATGTGAATAGTCTGTAAATTTTGCTGATTATGGAAACACTAAATTATGATATAGCTGTTGATGAATAATTAAGAGTCAGGTTTTTATTGATCACTAGGAAGGCATGAAGTCAATTTAATGACCTTTTTAACCCTATTTCGCGTGATTATTGATTTATGAGCACCAAATTATAATGACTTTAATGCCCTGTAGCATACACATTTTACGTCACAGAGCAAAAATACCCTAACAAAAGTTGCTTGTCTAAGTCCCCTCTATATACAGGTAAAATATTTCGGTGTTATTTATTAACACCCTGTATAAGCACTAAACAAAATAGGTGACCGCCGGCATTGTCACGTTAGCGTCGCTGACTACAGATCCATCGGCCCGGGTTCGATCCCCGGTACCTCCTCGGATTTTTCTGAGGTAGGGAGGTCTGGTAGGGGTTCACTCAGCCTCGTGATTCAAATTGAGGAGCTACTTGATAGAGAAGTAGCGGCTCCGGTCATGGAAACAACCATTAATGGCCGTGCTGACTACATGCCCCCAATCCAGCCGTCTGCCTATGGTAGGTAACGTTGCGGTAGGCCTTGTCCCCTCAGGGATGTAGCGCCACGGAGTTTAATTTAAACAAAAATGTGGCAAAACCTAGGAAAAAATTAAAATAAACAGAAAAGTTTAACAGAGCAGGTAACATATTACGTTTTATCGGAAAAGGCTGGTATGACCAGAAAACTGTGGAATATTTTTATTAAGTGCCAGTGTGGTACTTTATATGATTTTGTGAGGGACGAGAAAATGTCTGTCCGTCCGCGTCTGTACGCGCGGTAACTCAAATACGCTTTATCGGATTTGCATGGATCTTGGTATACGCATTTATAACGTCCATGGGAAGAATCCTATTGATATTTGACCAAATCGGTTACCGGAACCGGAGTATAGCCCAATTTAATGTCTATTTTATGATAATATATTAGCAAGAATTTATGAAATGCAAATCAGTTCTCATGACAACATATTTATTGTTTTAGAGCAGTGGTTCCCAAACTTTTCAGTCCGCGGACCCCTTGAAAAAAATTAAAATTTCGCGGACCCCTCTGGTTTTGAAAACAAAACTAAATAAATACTTTGATTCAAATGTATTAAACTGGCAGGTGCCCGCTGCTTCGCCCACGATAATTAATTGAAAAATTAAAAATTAAGAGTATAATAATTATTGAAGCATTATATTTATTAACACTTGCACGCGAATCATTCATAAACTAAACCATTAATAACTAATGATACAGTTAAAATTCTGGCTTTAGAGTACATTCCACGGTTAGAAAGCGCCGCCTGGGAAAACGATCTCAGATTCGATTATGCAGTTCAAAAGCTACGTGTGAACACTGATAATACCACTGCCTTCTAAACCGTATTACTCGTGTGTAATTCTCGAGACGGCGGTGGATAATACGTATCGTTTCTCAACTGTTTGTTGACAGATGAATATGATGTGAATTTTATTTGATAAATTCAGTGTAATTTTTAGAAATCATATATAATTTTTCAAGGGAAGGGGTGGTTTCTTTGGATTTTTATTGTCCGCGATACTTTTAAGGTTAAACTATCAACTGTTGCCCGCGGCTTCGCCCGCCAGGATTTTTAAGAAATTTACACTGTCAGTTTATTAAATAGAGCTTTAAAAATTGTAAGTAAAAGTAATATTAGAATATTTGTTCATTGTGTTCATCTCAATTAGGCCTTATATAATAAAGAAACGGTTTTCCTAATTTTGTACTGTTCTTGGATATTTAGACTGCGAGAGACGAACATCGCCGAGTATACCCGATGTCTCCGGAAGTGAGGGAGCTAGTGAGCACGCTATTTAGGACCGTTGAATTGTATAAGAGTAGATTCAATAAACAAAATAACAATATCATTGTTAACAAACAGAGTTTACTCCTTAATGTGAACAGTGAAGCTGCTTTAGAAGACATGTAATTTGAGAAAATTATGAGATATCCTATTTCTTCTTGAAGCACCTGCGGACCCCCTGAAACACCGTCGCGGACCCCCGGATGTCCGCGGACCCCACTTTGAGAATCACTGTTTTAGAGTGTTCGGGAAAACCGAACTTTGCGCCCCATGCGAGTCCCTCACTCCAACTCTCTAACTCCCTCCCCTAGCGACGGCATTTGAACTACTAGTAGCGACGGTGGCGCCATCTCTTAATGAACTGATGAAACAGAAAAAATAATGTATTTCTTCTTTATTCTCTTCTTCTCTTCCTTTCCCGTCTCCTTCCTCTCTTCCTCTCACCACCTCTTCACCCTACCTATTTATTTGAGACCTATTCCTAATAGTAAATTTTGGATCGACCGGGATTCGAACCCGGGACCCCTAGCATTATAGCTAGGAGTCTTGACCACTACGCTACGAGTGAATGTTGAGCACTGAAGGAAGCTTTCGTATATTAGAGTTATGTTAGGGGGATTTCATAAGTTTTAATGCAAGAATCGGTTTTTATAAGTAGTGTTGGTACAAGGGAATTTTCCTGCATCAATTAAGCCACATTTTATGTTATAATACGGCGTTGTTTATAATTATGAAATATTATGTTTGGTACAAGGGTATTTTTTGTATTGTGAAATAGCCTATTTTCTTGGAAGGGTCGTTTTTATAATTGTGGAATTTTATGTGGAGGTGCAAGGGGCTTTCTTTATTGTGAAATATTAGGTGACATATCAATTGCAATTATGCATTACCGGCGTTGAGCAACGGCTACAGGCATGAAGGTATGCGTTGCGGGGAAGTGGAGCAGGCGGCACGCGGGAAGAAGCCGAGAGGGGTGGAAGCTGCCAGGCGAGTGGCGAGTGGAAAGGGGAGCAGCATGGGGCGCAAAGTTCTATTATGCCGAGTGTTCATATGCGGTATTGGAAGTTGCAATACATTTAGCTTTGACAAATAACACTATTCCTTTGCATATGCTTATCAAACTAGACCGTTAAACTGAGCAAGCTGGGCGAGATGGTAACGATGGTTTAAACAATAAAATAATAAAGAATATATTTAAATAATTATTTTATTCACACATAAAAGTACTTCTGGTCACTGTTCATGGGACTGTATATACGACAGTAGGCTAAGACTTGACTTATTATTATTAATCTTTAACATAAGAGAAATTATTCACTCTTATGGTAGAATTCAAAAGTTGTGGCTTCATTTTCTGCCTTAAATTAATATCATCTACCGTTAAAAGTGATTCTGTTTTTGTCTAAAAAAATTTTGTTCAGAATTTCAGAAAGAAAACACTAGATTCAACTTTAAAACACCCCCCTCCCTATAGAACATATGAAACTGCACACGATGGTATCTGGACCAGGGCTCAGGGCTTTGTCTCCTCTGTTTGCACTGCTACAATTTCGCACGGTAACTGAGAGGAGGGAAGATATATCACTTGTAATATGAATACGCCTTCTCTGCCATGTAATTTAATCAAAACCAGCCACTTCTGTAAAAGTACTTAAATGGCATTTCTCTCTTGATATAAATCGCCATGATTCCCTTAGTCACACACTGTGGTAATTGCATCATCTCCCTTTAAAGTAATGGATTATTTTATTACGTTCAATCCAACAAAAACCTTAATTGACGTCTTAGCATACAAAGCTACATACTATTATCAGAACATTATCTGTGGCTTGATTCTAAAAGGGCCAATGTCATAAAATTTGCTTTTGAGATAATTTTATAGAAGTAACTTTTTTTTTAAGTCGGCCGCGGTGGTCTAGAGGTAGCGTGCCCGCCTCTAGATCCGCAGGGCGCGGGATCAAACCCGGTCGATGGATTTTTCAGGACGTAAAAATCCTGGGCACGGAGTCCTCCGGGAGGGACTTTAAGCTGGGGGTCCCGTGTCGTAGATTTACGGCACGTAAAAGAACTCCAAGCCTAAATTAGAGCATCTGGACAAAATTTCTCGGCCCTTTCACGTCCAAGAAATACTTAGTTTCCAGAGGGGGGTTGCGAGGCGATGGGCTTACCACCTGTCCTTCTACCCTCTCTCGGAAAATAAGCATATCAAAATTAGTATAGGTAATGAAACCTCCATTGGAGGCCCCTTCGCCCCACCTGGGGATCATAGGGTACCAGATACCAGATACAGAACTTTTTTGATGAGAACTTCCGACATTGGCCTCTAAGGCTTCTGTATTATGTCTATTAATAGCATCAGGCATTAGCACTTTTAGTATACAAAAGATAAAGTTGGAGACGTTCAGCAAGAAAATCCAGGAAAGAAAAAATTCGGAATAATAGAATAAGGGAAATAATGCAAGTTGAAAAGAATAATTTGGAAATTGTAGAAGAAAGACGCTTGAGATGGTATGGACATGTACTCAGAATGACAGAGGATAGATACCCAAGAAAATTTTGGATTGGAAAGTAGAAGGAAAAAGAAGAGGGAAGCCCAAAGAGTGGTGGATGGATGGGGTGAAAAGGAGTATGGAGAGAAGAGGGTTAAGTGAAGAAGATGCTATGGACAGGGACTTAAGGAGGCAAAAGATTGTTATGGGATGAAAGAAACCCATTGTATTGTGAAATATTCCTTAATAAAAAATAAATAAAGACTAGCCGAGCTCAATAATGCATAGATCTCATTTTTGCAATAAATTGACATTGGCCCTTTTAGAAACAAGCCACAGATATATTCCCCCTCACAATACTGTATTTTATTCATCCAAATAAATATCATGACAAGTAATACTCCTTAAACTCAATTAAATGACAAAGTGAAAGTCAAGACAAGTGGTATTCGGCTAGAAAAAAATTTACGCGAAGAAAAATAATTCCATTTTGAGTTTAGCAAAATTATAATTAGGCTTCGAATGTTCGTACACTGTACAGTCAGGTTCACTAAGTATTTTCTGTATTCTATAAGAAGCGCTGGGGGAGTATATCACGCGCTCAAGTATAATCAGGTACAGATAAAAAGTGAATACGTGCAATATTGCTTTTATAACGAAGGTATGATCAGATAAATTATCTCCAATATATTCTACGTATAGACTGCAGTAGGACTCTGCTTATGCTGTGGAGTGAATGTCCGTACGCAGTGACGTCATGCTGGTTACATGTCACACTAAACTTGAGCCTTCAATACCTGTACAACCATTCGAAAGTTAATTATAATACAATAAAATCAGGTAAACTGATGTAACAAGGTTCCAGGCTGTTTAATGAGTGATGATTGCAATTATGATATACAGAAAATAAGTTATTTTTGTAATCAATTTCAGAGTTAAGCTCCAGATAGCTTAAACAACAAACAATTTAGGTCTAAAATTAGAAAATTTATATAATTATTACTTCTGTTTTCTACTATTGCTGTTATAACATTTTTCATATTAAAATTTAAAATTTGGATAGAACTTAATTTCTTTGTTTGTTACTAAAATTTGAACAAATAAATTGTTATGTATTAATATTGTATTACCTTGTACCTTTGTATTGTAAAAAGAACATGTTCTAACCTTTTATACATAATATTCTGTCATACTTCTCCAAATTTTGTATTGTTTTAAGTAATTATTTAGTATAAGTTTTTCTCATACTGTATATAGAACTGAACCACCCCCGAACACAAGCTCTGCTTCTTCGGGTGGTGTATCAATTTTTTATGTATATTTTTCGTGTAATTTGAAACAATAAATTGTAATTGTAATTGTAATTGTAATTGATCGATTCATTAAGCACGGCTTACGGAAGAGCAAAGGTATAGAGTTTGATAAGCATATTATATTAGGTCTATTGCTTTGTATAGGAGAGTTTAAACTGAAAAATACTCACATTAAATTATAATTTACATATCGGTAGCCGTACATTTCGATAGAATGCATAATATATCAATAGCAGCTGTGTTTCATTACTGAACGGCTAGATGTGTTTTAAACCTTTTATATATAGTCTATTTATATTTATGATAAGCATACGTGAAAGAATAAGTGGGACAACAACAGAAAGAAATTACAACAAAAGCAAGGCGTGATATAATAAATTTACAAACATCTGACTGAATTTTATTCAAGGCCTTCAGTGACTAGCAACGCGGCTTTGTCGTATAGTCATGATTTCCCACTTAAAAAGTATATGACATTTATTTAGTCGTTACTCCGGTACCGGTTAACCGATTTGGTCCAAAATAATAGGATTCGTCCCATGAAAGTTATAAATGCGTATACCGAATTTCATGAAAAACTTATAACGCGTATTCGAGTTGCCGCGCTTACAGACTCCACCATACAATCTCAGGAAGTAAAGGTATGTAGAATGTACATGCTAGTTAAGATTCGTGAGGTTCTTTACATTATTGAAAACAGCGACGAGATCTCGGAATTTAAACTATCACAAACTTGATTTTACTATCAATGTAATAGGATTCTCACTGGCTTATTTTTGAGGTAAAACTTCTTTAGTGGCGGTAGAGGGTAAATCGGGAAAATCAGTCACAAAAAAAAAACCATCACGAAATCAGTCACAATCAGTCACACTAAAACCGTCACGAAATCAGTCACACTCAAAACCGACTTGTTTTGGTGCGGACTGCACAGAAAACAATCAACTCAATGATTAGGAGTAATCAAAGGAAATTTTTCAGACCTTACTTCCTCAATGGCAATAAACAATTCCTAAGCAATCTAAAGGTATATTATCTATTTTATAGAACCCGGAGGTTCATTACCGCGCAAATCCAAAATTAAAAATTACAAATTTCCAAAATTTAAAAAACAAAATTAAAAATTATAACAACGAAAAATCCAAAATTTAATAAATAATAAAATAAAAAATTTAAAAATCAAAAAATCAAAAATTTAAAAATATCAAAAAATAAACAATTCAAAGATCGAAAATTTAAAAAATCCAAAATTAAAAAGTCCAAAATTTAAAAAGTCCAAAAAGCCAATATTAAAAAGTCCAATAATGCAAAATTGAAAAAATCCAATAATCAAAAATTGAAAAAAATAAAATAAAGTTTTACTTCTGTCGCGTGGCGTCCCACGCACTTTTTTTTTTTATTGTTAAGCTATTCTATTGGCCAAGAGAAGTTGAAAGGGAATTAATTATAGTGCTTTCAGCTGAGGCAGCCAAGGACTGACGCCACCGCCTAGAAGATAGGCAGCCCTCTCCGCTTCGACCCGTGAAGTGATCTCATTTTTAGCGCTTTACTATCGCAATCTCACATTTTTTAAAATTTATTACTTTCATTTTCAACTCGTGTTTCACCTGCAGGTATGTCACGAGGTATTTAAAGTATTTTTTGCACTCCTTAGCTAGTAAGTGGTACTTACGAACTTTGTTTACATGGCTCGTAAGTTGACATTCCCACAGAGTCTTGTTGCTAAGGACGGTTGCGATGAGGTTAAATTACTTACGGTCCAAGCGCTACGTCACAATTCATTACGATACACTTCATAATACAAGCCTTTATGGCCACGGCCCCCAGGACAAATATTCGGTTCCCATAACAACAAACACATGCGAATCACTTTCTGAAATAAACATCTATTTTCAAGAATGTATTTACATAATATTTTCAGGTAATATCACAATTAATATAATTAAATTGATATAAGTAACCGTCGTGCAAAAAATAGCATGCAACACACGGGCCGTAAAGGCATTTACGGGTCTCGAAAACTTAAAAACCCTCGGCTGCGCCTCGGGTTTTCAATCTGTTTCCTCGACCCGTAAACGTGCCTTATGGCACTTGTATCGCAATATACTATGATGAGATTAACAAATTTAATTTACAAAGTGTTTTATTGAGACTGGAGTTTGTTGTGAACTATTTTGAGGCAGTTCATTACACTCACGGTTATCATAAGTTGCTATGAACTTTAATTCATACGAAAGTTCTATTAAATCAAGGTGAATCACAGCGAATACAAACCGCTTTCGTCACACGTTAGGTTATATTCCGAATATCTCAAACACAAATTAAAGTCCCATATCGCAATGTTGAAAACTGAAGAGCGGAGTGAGAAGAAAATTGGATCAGCAGAATGGAGATCTGTATATATAACACTGTATCTGTATATACAAATCGGCGGGTCGCGGGGTCTATTCTCGATGAGGTAGTTAAAATTTTTCAATTGGCCTAGTCCTTCTGGTGGCACTATGGCCCTGGGGTCGACTCAGCCTCTAACAGAAATGAGTACCAGGAGCAATCCTGGAGCAAAGCTGACAACATCACCACTTTCACTCCTGAATGTCTAAAATCTGGGAGCCTCACAGCCTGGAACCCTTAGGGTCCCCTTGGGAACACTTTACTTCAATATTTATAAAGTTTAAAGTGTAATCTGAAGTACGTATTGTAATGAAACTTGCGTTCTTGGAAACATGACAATTGCACCCGTCTTCAAGTCTGTTTACACATTAGCCTATGTTACAACAATAACTATAATTATTATTTATTGTAGTTAATCCATAGTAAATTGTGTCTTTTGTTAATAACCTGATATCCTTTTCCGTAAAAATCACATATTTCTAACACAAAGTAAAGTCAGAAAAAAATAGCATGTACTCTTTCAAAAACGAGACTTATTATTATTACTACTATTATTACTTATTTACTTACTTACTGAATGGTAATAGATAATTCCTCAGCAAGCTAAAGGAATATTTTATGGAACCCGAAGGTCCATTGCCGTGCTTACCTGAGAACACCATTCAACCCTATTCTGTGCTAACTCTATCCAATCATCCCACGCAAATCCCACTTCCCTTAAATCTATCCTCCCACCTACGCCTAGGTCTTCCACGCAATCTTTTACCTTCGGGTTTCCCAGTCAATACTTTTGAGATATGTCTTTCCTCCCCCATGTCCAGCCCATTTCATCCTCCGTGATTTAATTACCCTTACTATATCTGGTGAAGAGTACAGTTCATGAAGCTCGTCATTGTTGTTGTTGTTATTATTATTATGCCTATTATTATTATTATTATTATTATTATTATTATTATTATTATTATTACATTCTGACTCAAAAGTGCAAAGTCCTTCCAACAGTACAAAACATGTAATTTAATTATAATTGCTTAATTATACTTCATTATATTTGAAACTCGCGTTCTTGACACCCACGTGACCTTTGATTCCTCGCGGAAACAGAAAGGAACTGAGGAATGCTAACAAGTGGGGAGGACATGACTCCAGCCTCAGTCAAGTTGGAGCTCTAAAGTTATGCACATGCTACATGAAATTGAAATCTCATACCTATTTCTTTCAGTGTGAATAAATTAGCAGGCCCACGCTCAAACGAAACTCAAAGAACAGAACTACATATATTCACTGCCATACAGCCTGCAGGATTTTTTTTTTTTTAATTCAGCTGTGTTTATGTTCCTTTTAGCTTCGAGGCTATATCAGGAGTTCGAGATCTAACAGAAATGATTATCAGGAGCAATCCTGTGGGAAAAGACGGCCGGTGCGTTAAGGTCCACAACCTTATTATCATGTGCCAAACGTCTCAAAATCTGGGATCCTCAACCCCTCCCCCGCCGGAACCATAAGAGCTTCCATGACCTGTATAGGATCACTTTACCTTTTTACATTTCGAATCCTATCTTGATGAAATTTTGCACACTTAGCCTTCGGGTGCTTCTCCCTTTATCGCCCATTAAGGTGTTTCTCCTTTTTCAAGAATTATTGAAATGCCACCGAAGAAAAGAAAGCCAAAAGACGGAACGCTAAGTAAGGGTCTACAGTTTGAAAATCGGAAGTAGATTACTCCAAAAGTTTAATTCGAAATACAAGCAAACCACAAAACCCGGGGGATGCTAGTAATTCTTAATCATAAAAACTCAATATCAGCTAAAATGAATGCAACCCATAACAAAATAACAAAAGATTAAACGCATAACAATATTTCACGGCCTACTAGTAAACCCAAAGATCGTAGCTTAAAGTGGACATGCCTACTTTGTGATAGCACTTTACATGTGGGCACTGAAAACAATTTATAGTAGTTCCTCTTTCTGCTGCTATATATTGGTCACCCCTGTGTTTATATAATTAAGTTTGACGGATTCAAGCTCTAAGCTTGTTCAAATCAAATCAAATTCTAATCAGGGTCTGCTGACAAATTAGATGACGCCGTGATAAACATTGCTTCTGGTTTTCTCCGTAATGAATCTGATATCATAACGGTCAGTGCATGAGGATCTGATGCTGGTCAGTCAATCTGCGTGTGCAACGTCACTTATGTATCCATGCGCGAGGCAGTGCAAACTGTGAAGAGAGGAACTGATATTGTCCGTGCCAAGGGTAACGAAAGTTACTAGGGTGTATACCCTTAGCAAATAGGGATGGCGGTTGAGGCCAGGTAGGTTCCTTCACCCGCAAGCACCCTCACTTTTACAAGCGCAGGAGATTAGGACCAACCGTAATTTCCGCCCCATGAGTCACCTAGTCTACTTCAACCAGTCATTCTTAGATTTTTAATATGTCATTTTATCTTAAAATGTTTGTTATATATCAATTCTACACATAATTACAAGAAAAATGACACCAAACAATGTAAGTTATAATTTACTTTAATAGGAACATTTCTAACAAATGATGAAGTAAGTCACTATAAAACCGGGTGTGCACTCAGCCTCGTGATTCGAACTGAGGAGCTATTTGAGAAGTAGCGGTTCCACCATCAACGGCCGTGAGTGTCGGCATGCTCAACACATGCCCTCCAATTCAGTCATCTGGCTATGTTATTCTCTATCCCATTTAAGAACGATCCTGTTCAAAACAAAGAGGCGTGGCTGTCATAGCTCGCACGTGAGAACGCACATGTTCACCGTGTTTATGTTAGTTTGTTTATTCTCAGTACAACTGACCCGCAGGGTCGTCGTGAACAATGTATCCTTTGTTTTGTTTGCTAATTGATATACTATAATGATGACGATGCCTGTGAGAGTTTGTTATTTCACGTGTAAATGTTGATATTATTGTTGCATGAACTTACGAACACTCGTTAGCCACACCCTGCTAAAGGCGCATGCTAATGACATTAACCACTGCCTTCTATATCTTACAAGCCATGCTGCTTGAAATCTGGCAACACAGGAGGTAGTCCTATCTGTGGTGGTCTGTGGGAAGCATTTGAATACGTTTTTATTGCAGATAATTTTCTTCATCACAAATACTGACTTTATTTAGGCCAAATCAGTAGGCCTATATTACATAGCCTATACTTGTGATGTGCATAATAACGTACCGCGCGGTGACTCCACATATCTGAAGGAATTCGTAGTTTTCAGTGTCTCCTCATTATACGTTATGATGTCGCGTTTTTTCTTATTTTATTGGTAATAACCTCACTTATCCTGTTAGGCCTACGAGCTCTGTTATTTGACCCACAACAGAGTCATATTATATTAGCTGCTACACTTCTCTGGGTCATTTTGTACCACCACTGAGCTAGTTGTCCCAGGTTTAATATAACCTAGAACACTGATATCTCTTTTCTTGTCAGATGCACTTTGTGGAAGACTACGCCAATGACTGTCACTGAAAAGAATTACTTTACCTAATTCCTTAGGAACACTCAGCTTTCCGTTATTTGCTGTCAAGTCATTCATTCGTTCATCCTCCGGTGGTGAACTGTGTTGATTCGCCAGCACTTTTGAGGTTAAGGTTTGAATCCCGTTCATTACCTTCACAAAACTGTAGGAAAACGCTGGTGGTAATATTGGGAGGATAGGAGATTGCATATACTACGATTTGGCGTCTGCCACATTGAGATGAATTAGGCCTACTGTGAGCAGCTTGATAAAAGTTCATACCAGTAAAAGTGACTCTATTTCTCTTCAATTCTTCTTTAATACCAGCCAATTCTTCCTTAAGGACACTAATATCATACCGTATCTCACTCTGGTATTCGTTTGAAGCTGATGAACACGAAATTCTTCTGTGAAAAACTGTTCTCTGGTGTACTCAATTAGAGGTGACGGTATATATAAATCTCTCATTATGTACGCGGTTTTTACCTTCCCTATGCTCTCCAGTTGCTCTTCGGGTGTATCCAGATGTTCTCTAAACAATAGGCGATGACTGGGATTACTTTAAGCTGAAATATGCTTAATTTTTAGATGATTCTGATGGAGTTCATTGCTTTATTTACGACATGTTCATAGCCGATAGGACTACCGATGCGATGTTGCCAGATTTAACAGCATGGCCTGTAAGAAATAAAGAAGGCAGTGCATTAACCAATCACGTTTTGTCACATGATGCGAATTTTTCGCGAACTCTCTGTGATTTTTCCTCCCCTTTGTTTTGACTAGGATCAAAGTAGAATGGGATCAATTATAGATGACGCAGCGGTCGCAGCGGTCGGGTGGTACGCCTATGAGTGTAAGATGTGTATGAACGAATCAGGAATATGCTAATTTAAAATCAGCTGATTTCCATAACGAAAAGTGAAAAGTTAACCCTAGAGCGTGACCAATATCAATTTTCTCCCGATGGCGGAAGCAGATGTGTTTTGTTCATTTTTGTTCGACCATACATGCTTATGATATGTGACGTAACAGCATCATAATGATGCCATTAAAATACAGAATTTCATTATAATTCTGTTGCCCAACTATAGATTAATGTCGAACACGAAACAATATTCAAGCCTTGAAAGCAACAATTCAAACTGCACTATAAAGAGCCTGTATTTAATAATCTTCTCTATATTATATAGCTTAAAAGGCCCGGCGTCGCCCGGGTTTTTTATTTTGTAATTGGAAATTAACTTATGAAGGACTTTAGATTTATAAATTCTAGGTCCTTATAATTTGAAGTAGAAAGAACGACTTATCACACTCAAACTATTCCCTAAGAAAATGTTTGAAATAGCTTTTATGGCTATATGTAGAATTTTGCATCCCATTGCTTGTACAGTACCTACACAGCAAGCCCGGGAGGGGTTCTAATAAGAAGAAACCGAAATTCCGGTAACATAAAATTGTATTATTGTGGATGAAAATTTTGTCTCTCACTGTCATGTTACCATAACACCGTTTTCGGAATGGAATTAAACAGAAATACAATATCACTTTCATACATCTCTTCCCAAAACATATTACCTTACCTCGTATTGTTTTCTCTATTTCCAGGCTAGAGGAAGTTATGTGACTGCATTATTTTCGTGGATATTGATAGTTCTCTCATTTGTTTCTCTCATTTGTCAAATTTATTCTACTTTCATTTTTTTTTTCCAAGGCCATCTGAGACCCGCTGGTAACAATATGTTTTAATGTCAAATGTGATTTGGATTCGATAATTCTGTGTAAGAAGGGATTAAGTATTATCAAAAACATTTGATTTTTGGCATTTAGAATCTGAATTTTTCAAAATCCTTTCTTAGTGAGCACTTATATTGTGAAACGAAGAAACTGTCAAAATTCCAAGCCTCTACCTATTATAGTTTAGGCTGTACGTTGATTCCTATCATTCAGTCAGTCAGGACAAAGCCTTTTATAATATATATAGAGATAAAAGGCTTTGTCCTGACTGACTGACTGACAGGAATCAACGTACAGCCTAAACTATAACAGGTAGAGACTTGGAATTTTGACAGTACCTTCGTTTCATAATGTAGGTGCTCACTAAGAAAGGATTTTGAAAAATTCTGATTTTAAATGCCAAAAATCAAATGTTTTTGATAATACTTAATCCCTTCTTACACAGAATTATCGAATCCAAATCACATTTGACATTAAAACATATTGTTGCCAGTGGGTTTCATATGGGTTCGGAATTAAATTAAATGGAAGTTTGACAATTACAGTTGGCTTTGTCCATTTTTGTCATACATTGAAATAAAACTTTCGCGATCGCTTGAATGTTGTAAGCCCTAATGTGGTCAAACATTGTTTTATTTGGACGAAACTCACTATACAGGGGTTTTCTGGACCAAGGAACTCGAATCTGACGTCGCTTTTACCAGGCGACGCTATCTAATCATGGTATGTAGTCCACGTGATTTAGGTGTTAATAAATATAATGATTTAACTATTAGGCTCTTAATTTTTAAATTTTAATTTTTAAATAATTATCGCGGGCGAAGCCGCGGACACATGCTAGTAGGCCTATAACGTATTGTGTTGATGTTAATTTTAATATTATGATAAATTGACGGTCGTGATTGGTCTATATCCGAGGAACTGCTACGCGTTATTGGTCAATATTAAACACGGGGTATATGAGTGGAATAGTCGATAAAATCCGGCTCTCCTTTAAGTAATAAATCTTATGTTCTTGCAGATGAGCCTACTTCCGTAGTAACTAGTAAAATACTTCTCATAAAAGAATGTAAATAGTACATTGCGATACAAGTGCCGCAAGCTCCGCATACGGATCGAGGAAAGATTTTTTTTTTCAATTTCCGAGATTCGTTATGCACTTACCGCTCGAGTATTGCATGCTATTTTTTGCACGATGATTATTTATATCAATTTGTTTATATTACTTGAGATATTAGCTGAAAATATTATGTATATACATTATTGAAGATAGTTGTAATATTTCAGAAAGCGATTCGTATGCGTTGGTTGTTATGGGGACTGAATATTTGTCCTGTTCAAGTCGCCACAAACTAGGGGGCCTTGGTTCCGGTCTTCCATAAAGGCTTTTATTATGATGATTTTACTTACGGCACTTGTGCTTTTTGTAATTTTTACCGCACGGAGATTTCTTTTTGTTTTCATAGCAACCAGACTGAGTGCGGGAATGTCAAGTTACGATCCACGGCAACAATATTCGTAAGTACCACTAATTAGTTACGTCGTGCAAAATAGTATATTGCGATACAAGTGCCGTAAGGCACGTTTACGGTTCGAGGAAACAGATTGAAAACCCGAGGCGAAGCCGAGGGTTTTTAAGTTTTCGAGACCCGTAAATGCCTTTACGGCCCGTGTGTTGCATGCTATTTTTTGCACGATTATTTATATCAATTTAATTATATTAATTGTGATATTACCTGAAAATATTATGTAAATACATTCTTGAAAATATATGTTTATTTCAGAAAGTTATTCGCATGTGTTTGTTGTTATGGGAACCGAATATTTGTCCTGGGGGCCGTGCCCATAAAGGCTTGTATTATGAAGTGTCTCGTAATGAATTATGACGTAGCGCTTGGACCGTAAGTAATTTAACCTCATCGCAACCGTCCTTAGCAACAAGACTGTGTGGGAATGTCAACTTACGATCCATGTAAACAAAGTTCGTAAGTACCACTTACTAGCTAAGGAGTGCAAAAAATCCTTTAAATTGTCACAATAAGAAACGAGTGATGCGTATGGACGTGCATAAAATTAACCTTTATCCGAATGGAGTCCATTTTGTGAAAGAGAAAGAATGGGACAGTAAAAAAGTGCAATTTAGCTGAAATTTCAGTAATGCTGTAATATTGTAACATAATACCATGCAATATTTTAGGAATATTTTTCATTAACCCATGGCCATAAGCCCATTAAATGGAGCAAACTTGTAAATGTGTATGCATTTAATCCGGACAGAAATCGTGTGAAGAGGTACGACACACCTAGAAAAATAATTAGCAATTATCGCGATGACAGTTAACACAGTGGCAACGCGAATTGGGGGATTAATTGGACGTATTCTCCCACCCGCCCGCCACCGCAACTTTCAATTACACGCTGTATACTACTGTGCCTGAATGCGTCAGCCAAAGATTTGCAATTAGCGAATGTATTGCTGTAGAATGTTTATTTTATTTATTTGCATTTGATTTCAGCGAATGCCGCCTCTTCCCTCTTTGCGGAAGCGGGGGTGGGTGGGAGGGAGAAGGTACAGTACGTCTGTCCCGTTTGATTCCAAACCGCAGTAACACTTAATATTGTAATGGATATTGCAATGTTATCCATTACACTGTTTGTCAGGATTTTTTAAAGCGATGTTCGTAACAGAAAATGTGGACGGGTATTGGAAAAGCTGTTTTAATTGGCAAGCAGTGTACATTTGTTATTATCGCTTTTTCCTGCCGCCAGAGTTCCCTGCTGTCGCGAGTCATTATCAGACTTAACAAAAATGACATTCGATTTTTGTTAACGAAGTACTTAGCGATTTAGCATCCATTTTTAAAGAGCAGTTCCACGAAGAGGCAAAATGACGGAAGCCTATTACTACATATAGAGTATGCCAGTGACTTTTTTTTTTTTTCTAAATTTAAATAAAATCAATATTGGTAAATGTTTTGCTCTGTTCTTGTCTAATTTTCATTATTATTTCTGTTTTGAATGCTTGCCTTTTATCTCTATATATATATAAAAGGCTTTGTCCTGACTGACTGACTGAATGAATGACTGACTGAATGACAGGAATCAACGTACAGCCTAAACTATAACAGGTAGAGACTTGGAATTTTGACAGTACCTTCGTTTCATAATGTAGGTGTTCACTAAGAAAGGATTTTGAAAAATTCTGATTCTAAATGCCAAAAATTAAATGTTTTTGAAAATACTTAATCCCTTTTTACATAGAATTATCAATTCCAAATCACAGAATATATTGTTGCCAAATGGTATCAGGTGGGCTTGGAAAAAACAATTGAAATGCACTTTTGACAAATAAGAGAAGTTATCAAAATAATTCATGTTATAAATAAATATTACAGAATGAAATCCACTAAAATAATGGAATCACATAACTTTCTCTACCCTGGACATAGAGAAAACAAAACGAGGTATGGTAATGTGTATATTATTATATTATATCGCAGGTTTTTGGAGAGAAAAGTATGAAAGTGATAATGCTTTATGGTAACATAAGAGTGGGAAATTTCCCGCCTCGATATTACAATTTTATGTTACAGGAATTTCTGTTTCTTCTTATTTAAACCTCTACCAGGCTTGCTGTGCACTGTACAAGCGATGGGATGCAACATTCTAGATCCTCTATGAGCCATAAAAAACTATATCAAGCGTTTTCTGAGGGAATAGTTTGAGTGTAATAAGTCGTTCTTCCTATTTCAAATTATAAATGCCTATATAAGGACCTAGAATTTAAAATTGAAAATCCTTCATAAGTTAATTTCCAATTACAAAATACAAAACCCGGGCGACGCCGGGTCTTTTAAGCTAGTAACTTTATAAGCAAATAAGGTCCACAGGAAACAAGTAGACTTGCAGTATAACTGAAAGGAATGTGCATTTTGAACTAGACTACATTTTCAAGAAATAATGGTGTAGGCCAGTTTTTCTCAACCTATGGTCCGCGGACCACTGATGGTCCGCGAAGATGGTGCAGATGGTCCGCTGACATAATTTTAAAACGTCATAATGCAAGTGGAAAGTAAAGAAGTAAAACCCCGGTTTTAATAATTTTCCAATTCAATAACTGTGTTTCCGTCAATTAAAAAAATGTATTTAGATTTATTTCGCTATAATGACCTATAATTAATGTCCCAAATATTAAAAATATAGGCCTACATATAGCCTACTTTTAAAAATGGGATTAAAATTAGGGGTTCCTTAAATTTTTTTAGACATTTGAGAGGTCCTTGGGTTCAAAAAGGTTGAGAAACGCTGGTGTAGGCAGTACCTGCTTCCCCTACTTATAAGGAATGTGAATAATGAACTCAATGGAGCATATTCATTGTTGCTCATTTTCAGGTATATCAGAAGGACTTTCACTGTGTCATTCATTTGTATATAAGAGTTGTGTGAGGTACTCGTATTTGTTGGGACAATTTGATGGGCATGCCATTTCAGAAATAATTTTTTTTTCGGAAATTGTGTCCCAGTAGTAACTTATTAAATTACTTACTTCGTTAGTAACAAAATGAGTGTTTTATATTGTTAACTTAAATGTCATCCATTAAATTGCTCTTTAAAATCAACTCGTTACTTCTAAAGAAACTAATCTAAGTTATATATATATATTTATTTATTTATATATTTATTTATTTATTTTTATATATGACGCTTTGTCCTGACTTAATGAATGAATGAACGACTGGCAGAGAATCAAAGTAGAGCCTAAACTATAATAGGTAGAGACTTGGAATTTCGACAGTAGGCCTACCTTCGTTTCATAATGTAAGTGCTCACTAAGAAAGGATTTTGAAAAATGTTGATTTTAAATGCTAAAAATCAAATGTTTCTTTAGGATACTTAATACCTTAAGAATTATCAAATCCAAATTAAACTCCATGTACAGTTCTCATGAAGACAGTGTAACGTATTGTTGGCAGTGGTCACAGGTAGCTTTGGAAATAAATGATAAATTAGAGAAGCTATCGATATAACAAATTGGTGTAAATACAAAACCCGACCGAAGCCGGGCCTTTTAAGCTAGTAAGTAATAATGGAAAATTTATTGGTATTTTTTTAAATTTTGCGTCACTTTTTTAGTATTTTTAGGGCAAAAATGCATTTTTATTTTGCATTTGCTCACTACTTTATGGTCATTATATGCCTTGCCCTAGTAATAACTAGAGACATTATTTCCTTGCAAATGCATGTTTCCACAGTTCTCAAACTTGCTAGATATCAATTTCATAGCTTACTGATTCCAAATAAGTAGGGTATACTTTTCCGTGCGTATTTCCATGTTTTTGCCTTTTCATGCACAATTTCATGCGTATTGCATGTTTTTGTGGTTTTAGGTTTATTGAAGCATATTTTGAAGTTTATCTTACCTATTACGTCCATATATATAGTTTAAGTGCATATTTTGCATTAAGTGGCATAATATTGTATTTTTAAAAATTTTCCTCTTAAGAATTTCGTTTTCTGATCTTACAATATTTGAGTCTTAAGATCTGTGTAGTGGAATGTGGGTATGGCGGCTAAGATAAACGGGACAAAGTGACAATGTTATCAATGGAACTCTTGATTATGGATTTGTGTATTCCAAAAAAGAAGGTAATTTGTGGTAAAAATATTGAAGACAAAAGATTTGACCTTGATTTATATCAATGTCATTTAAGTGTGAAAGTCATCGCCAATCTATACCTAACCCAAATACAAAATTTTGTTTTCATGTGATTTTTCGTTCTGGAATTAGTCTGTTCGTATACACACACAGACAGACATGGGCGTATCCAAGATTTCTTTTCGGGAGGGGCTGTGATAAGCCTAAAGCCATTATCACTAGGACTCATAAGTTGATGACTAGAGACCGGACGTTAGGCACTTAAAAAGTTCAAAATAGGCAGATAAAATAGGCACTAAAACTGTCAAAATAAGTGCTAAAACATTTACAGTTGCATGCAAAAGGAGACAGTAGGTCGAAAAATATGAACTCATTCTGGATGTCTCTTGTTACTAATTGAAATAAAACATTTAACTTATGCAGTATTTAATGAAAATAACATATGCCTACCCGATACACATAATAGCCTATAGATGGAACTAACCGAAACACAGTTTAAATAATATTGTTCATTTCATTAGAGCACTGTACCGGTACCACATTCGACGCACAATATTACCTTTACAAACACCTTTTGCCAATCATTAGCCAACATCATTGATTACACATAATAACAAGATACTTTTTTCAAATGCTCTACTCTTAGGTTATGCCTCCTATCAGACAGTACATTTCTTAGTACCGAAAACGACCTTTCCACTTCTACAGACGTTATCGGAGCGTACTTGTAGAGTGGAAGAATTTGTGGATCAATATGAATTGAAACACTGTTTTCACCGCTAAGAATCATTCCTATGTCTTTTAGGTAGATTTTCGAAGAAAAATTTACCTATTGCAATGGATACCACTTTATGATTTTCGAAAAATTCTTTCATATCTTTACGTTTCATGCTCCCCTAAGTACGAAACCACCGCCCGTTCAAAAAAAAAATTTGTGATATTTATATATATATATATATATATATATATATATATATATATATATATATTTATATATATATATCTTTACACGATAGCGGCCGTAATTTTGAAGATATTTGAACCAAATTTTATTATGTTATTTCTAGGCCCAATAGTTCGGACAAGTTCGTTAATGGGCAAAATTGGCCCAAGGGGGTGGTCGGGGGAGGGGGTTGAAATTTTAAAACATTTATATCTCGGCCCCTATGAAGTATAGAGGAAAACATTGTTTGAATAAATTAGAGTACTCCCTATGGAGTTCACAGTGACACCAACAATTCGGGGGTTCGAGTGAGGGTGGGGGTGGGGGATGAAAATTCGAAACTTTTGAAACCACGTCTTGTGGGGTATCGTTGAAAAGCTCTTGATGAGTACTCTACAAATCAATAAATAGTTTCTTGATAGCTCTCATATGACGCGAGATTTTAATGTTTGAAAATAATAACACTTAAAAGAATTATTATAATATCATAATTTTGTCTTGTTTAGCGGCTTTGCTAATTTTATTCATTGCTGATCTTGCGCACGGCCTCCCAGAATATTATATCCTATTCTTGTTGTCAAAACAAATGATTGTAGGCTCTTCCTCTTTACCGAATTCAGTTCTTATTACTGCAGGTTTACCATGCCAAGGCTAAAGAAAAAGAGTGCTATGCAGCGACAATAAATTAAACCAAAAGCACTTCGAAATCTACCTCAGCCTGTAGGCCTGCCTAAAGGGATTTTTTATCATTTATTTAGGCATCTGACAGTGGGTGTAAGCAAATTTAAGTAATGTCATTAACCTATGAGATGCAAATTGCACGGATTTCACTAATTTTTATGTAAATTTTCAATAAAATGCTGTTTTTCTTCGGAAAAGCGGAACTAGGCATTTATAGGCAATTATAAGTTGAAATAGGCAAAAATAGGCAGAGTTAACTTTATGAAAAACAACTCTAAGGATAGTATCTTGAACTTCTATTGAGTCATTTTTATGATATCTATAACGGTTAAGAATAGGCATTTTGCCTAACATCCGGTCTCTATTGATGATCTAAAATACCTGAAAATGACCTTGTATTTATGAATATACTAGCTGAAAAGGCCCGGCGTCGCCCGGGCTTTGTATTTTTTAATTTGAAATTAATTTATGGAGGACTTTCGATTTTGAGACTCTAGGTCCTTATATAATATGTATGTAGAACTTGAAATGAAGAAAAAGATTTATCACACTCAAACTATTCCATCAGAAAACGCTAGATATAGCTTTTTATGGCTCATAGAGGATGTCGAATGCTGCATTTCGTTGCTTCTACACATCATGCCTGGGTGGGGTTGAAATAAGAAGAAACATAAATTTCATAAAATTGTATTTGGCTTGACGGAAAATTTTATTTCTCATTCTCATCTTACAACCGTTTAGGGGCTGAAATAAAAGAGAAATGTTGTATCACTTTCATACTTTCCTCCCCTAAAACCCGGGTCATAATAAACTGCGAGCATAGGACTCAAAATGTTCCATCCCATGCTTAGGGCCTATGATAAATCTCAACTAATACAAAGCCTATGGATAACGTATAAGCGGAAAGGATTATTTACAGACTTCTGATATAGCATACTCACACACTTAAGTTATCCCTGCAATACGCCTTCTTATTCTACATCAAAATGTGAAGTGAGAAAATATTTCTTATGTCGAGGGTACAGAAAGTTATGTGCTTTATTTTCGTGGATTTCATTTTCAGTAATTATTTTCGCCAATATATTACATCGATGGAATCATAAATCGTTAAAGTCCAGCATTAGGCTATATAGTTGCCAAGGCCCTATGTAATCACAATAAACAATTCACTGTTGTCATGTGAACTGAACAGCATTTCATTGTTTTCAGTATAATATTCTCAGAAATTATATAATTTTCAAGGGAAGGACTGATTTGTTTCAATTTTAATGTTGACCGCTATACTTCCCGGGCTTAACAGGGTATGTGTGCAAAATTTCGTGTAAATTGGTAAAGAAATGTAGATTTGTATAAGGAACAAACATACATACCCACAAACACACATTCGACTTTATATATTAGATGACATGAAGAATTGAAAATATTACTTAATATTTCCAAATAGATTTTTAAAGTAGGCCTATAATAACAAATTAAAGTATTTTATATTACCACTTTAATATTATGTTTTCTAATATTGCTATGTTGACTAGGCTATATTAATGAATGCCTCACAGCTAAGAAATTATTATATTTCTTTATGATGTTGGAAAAGTTAATTCTGAAGACAAAATAGGGAAAAATGCAACGAAAGAATGAAAATTTCCTAAAAAATGACTAGTAGAGAATAAAATGAGACAAGATGTGCAATTAAACTGTCTACTATCCGAGAAATTAAAGTGCCCTTTTGTGCAACATATTAGTATGACTTAACGTTTTGGGGGGGGGCTGCAGCCCCCTCAGCCCCCCTCTGAATACGCCCCTGCAGACAGACATACAGGCATGTTTCTGAAAATAGTATTTTTGGATTAAGGGTACCTCAAAACGTGTATTTATGTTAAAAACTGAACTTCGAATTTAAGGGTTGAAAACAATATTTCCTCTACATAAGCTTACGGCTCCAATGGTACGGGCAGAGGAAGTAAAAATCTCGTGGTCTCCTTTAAATAAAGTTAATGAAAACCTGTATTGCATGAACATAATAGCACACTGAGCAGGTTTATGGCATGGTAATATAGCGAAATAATGAGTGTACGTTTGCGCCATGTTGTCTACACTTACTGGGCAGTTTCGAGGTAACATTTCGACATAATGAACGCAATTTAGGTAACTATTATCAAGGCAATGATTTCCTAAGCACTGAATGACTCATGCATACAACTTCTTCAATTGCAGATAATCACTTTTTTTTAGTGACTTTTTATAAAACCAGGAAATTGTGCTTGTTGTCCTCGACTCCTCTCCAAAACAAATTCTTCCCCACCAACTGAATCCGATATCTTAACGATGTTATGTTCCCCAACAATATCAGTTATAAGTAGACCTGGGATTTTAAGGCAAATGCCTATTTTGTTCCTTATGAAATAATATGACATTTTTTACATATGTTGACGTTTCATGATAAATCCCTTACATTTATATAGTTTTATTTCATTCATTCATTCAATCATGGTACTTCTGCCTTACGGCAGGTCTACACTCCCATGTAAAATTCCATTTTCCATCTCCTTCTATTTTCTGCTGCATCCTTTAACTCTCCATAATTTCTTTTCTTCTTGATGTCATCCTGTATCTCAATTCTTCTTCTTCCTAGTCTTCTCTTTCCTTCTATTTTTCCTTCTATGGCATCTAGCAAGAGTCCTCTTCTTCTCATAATGTGTCCCATCCAGTTGGCTTTTCTCATTCTTACATCTTGCAAGATGTGTCTCTTTTCTTCCACTCTTCTTAAAACTTCTTCATTTGTGATTCTATCCGTCCATCGAATCCTCTCCATCCTCCTCCTATGATGGATCCTAAAATGCCTATTTGGACTTTTAGAGCCTATTATACTGTTTTAGTGCCTAAAATGCCAATTTTTTACATTTAACATAAAATTCAACTTCTCTAATTTTTACAATCTTAGAATGGACATCCCTCAATGAAAAGCAGAACAGCAGAGGTGGATTTTTCACAGAAACTTGATTATTCCAAACAATTGTCACTAAAGAAAAGCTGACTGACGGGGGAGGGGGAGGACTAAGGAGGAAGTACTACTGTATCAAGTCACCAGTGAAAGAACATCTGTTAAAGTTAATATAGTTCGTGATGCCTAATTTTGCAGTTAATTCTGTTAAGAATAAGTTTACCATTTTTCTTGCAGTAAAAAGAAAAAAGGCCATGTTACATTTTAGTAATATTTTAAAGTCTATTTTCTATCTGTTTACACATTTTTAAAGCATATTTTAAGTGCCTATTTTCTCTTTTAAAATCCTATTTATTTGTTTTAAAAGCCTATTTTAGGCGCCTAAAACTAATTTTTTAGAGCCTAAAATCCCAGGTCTAGTTATAAGCTTATCCTGTGTCATATTGAAAAAAAGTCTTAACCTAGAGATCGAATGATTTTAAAGATCAAATAATATGATCCCTTGTAATATAAAGAATCGAATGATTTTAAGAAAAGAATAATATGTTCTCGAGTAATATAAAGAATCGAATGATTTTAAGAATCGAATAATATGTTCTCGAGTAATATAATGAATCGAATAATATGTTCTCGAGTAATATAATGAATCGAATAATTTTAAGAATCGAATAATATGTTCTCGAGTAATATAATGAATCGAATAATTTTAAGAATCGAATAATATGTTCTCGCGAAATACGTATAAAGAACCGAATAATATGCTCTCGAGAAATATAAAGAATCGAATAATTTTACGAATCGAATAATATGTTCTCGAGAAATACGTATAAAGAACCGAATAATATGCTCTCGAGAAATATAAAGAATCGAATAATTTTACGAATCGAATAATATGTTCTCGAGAAATACGTATAAAGAACCGAATAATATGCTCTCGAGAAATATAAAGAATCGAATAATTTTACGAATCGAATAATATGTTCTCGAGAAATACGTATAAAGAACCGAATAATATGTTCTCGAGAAATATAAAGAATCGAATAATTTTACGAATCGAATAATATGTTCTCTAGTAATATAAAGAATCGAATAATATGTTCTCGAGAAATACGTATAAAGAAACGAATAATATGTTCTCGAGTAATATAGATAAAGAATCGAATAATTTTACGAATCGAATAATATGATCACGAGTAATATAACAAAGTGCCAGAATGCTTTTGTTTAATCAGTGATAATTGCAAAATTCTGATAGTCTATACAGAAAATAAGATATTTTTAATCGATTTTCGAGTTAAACTCCAGGTCATTTCATTAAGCAGGGCTTACGGAAGAACAAAGGTCTAGTTTGATAAGCATATGTGAAGGAATATGTGGGTAGTGTTATTTGTCAAAGTGTCCTATATTGCATCTTCGAAAGCTGTATAGGCTATGAACACTGTAAAACAATATGTTGCCATGAGAACTGATTTGCATTTGATAAATTCTTTCTAATATATCATATAAATAGGCACTAAACTGGGCATTACTCCGGTATCGGTCAACCGATTAGGTCCAATATCAATAGGCTTCTTCCCATTGACGTTATAAATGTGTACACCAAGTTTCATGAATATCCGATAAAGCGTATTTGAGTTATCGCGTCTTTCTAATAAATTACTATTAAAATAGGCATTAAATTGGACATTACTCCGGTGCCGGTCAACCGGTTTGGTCCAAAATTAATAGCCTTCTTACCATGGACGTTATAAATGTTTATACCAAGTTTCATGAAAATCCGATAAAGCTTATTTTAGTTATAAAGTCTTTCTAATATATTACCATGAAATAGGCACTAAATTGGGCTTTACTCCGGTACCGGTCAACCGGTTTTGTCCAATATCAATAGGATTTTTTCCATGGATGTTATAAATGCGTATACCAAGTTTCATGAAAATCCGATGAAGCGTATTTGAGTTATCACGCGAACAGACACACGGATAGACACATGGACAGGCAGACAGACTTTTTCCCGTTCCCCACACAATCTCATAAAGTACCATTCTGGCACTTAATAACCATAAAACCAAATCAGATTATAAAGTTTCATGCAGATTAACGCACTACAGAATCGAGGGAGTTTGTCGAGGCGGTGAAATGCTGACTCGCATTCGGAAGATCGTGGTTCAAGTCCCGATCCTGATTGCTGAGATAGAAAATCACTTAAGGCCCATTCAAATCGTTGAACAAAGAAGTGTAATGCATGGAGATAGGTCCGAATGATTGAAGCATCTAAAGCAGTGATCGCTACTAGTACCTCGCAGGGACTTTTCGGTAGATCGCGTTAAGAGTTCTCTACTTGTGTCATGGAGAATTTTGATTTTGAAGAAGACAGTGCTGCAGTGGAGTTGGAACTGATTGATTTTCAAAACGATTTATCTGTAAAATCGCTTTCTTCAAGCTCTAAAAATATTCGGCCTCTTGTTCTTAAAGAAAAATATCCAGTTTTGATCCAGTTTGCTCTCAAAGTGAATGCAATGTTCAGCTCTACATATCTGTGTGAGGTTTCTTTATCCAATATGAAATTTATTAAAAATAAGTACAATGCACTTGGACAACTGTATTCGAATGGTCGCCACTACCTACTCTCCCAACATTAAAAAAAAATTGTTGATGGCCAAAAAGAGTTCCATCCTTCTCACTGAAGTTAATAAGTGTAATAAAAAAAATTCTGCCTGTACATTTGATATGTATTACTAGGGACCGGATTTTTAGGTTTTTAAAAACACTGTTTTAGGTTTTCCATTAGGTGAAATAGTTTTTTTTAGGTTTTTTGTCCAAAATATCGTTTTCGGGTAGAATAATTGGTTTAATGAATTTGAATGTGCTATATAGGATTGAATACATAATACTTGCAAAGTTTAACTTAACAAAATTGACTTAAATTTGTGTAAACTTGCTTTAAGACATTATACAATTGAAGAAAGAAAGCATAAACAATTAAAAGAAGCAGTGAAAATAAGATTGCCTCACATTTCCTGGTTACAGTATATCACCAACTATCTTTCAAGATTCTCAACTGTGAAGTTCTTCCTTTTCTAGAAAGGTAAATAATACGTGTTTCTGGCAGGCTTGACAAAATATTACTTTATCATCTGTAGTGAAATTCAGATCGTCGCCAATCCACTGCCCTAATAAACTCGATTTCATTTGTTTAGACATAATTAACACGTCTTCTTAAAACTCACAGCGTGACCACTCAGTATGAATAACAGGGAAGTACTAAAGACAAACAAAAAACAAGCGCTTTAAAACACAGAAATCTATATCCTTGTTCATACACGGCAAATTTACAATGGTTGTTCGTACGAATATTTTAAGAGGAATACGCCGGTACTCTTTTCCTCTCTTGATACTGTCCATCCTAGACAACAATGGATTGAATGAACCGCTGGTGGTATTAATTTCTACCCGACAAAAATTATTCTCTCCCCGTAAAATATAGATTTCTCAACTGACAAAGAAAAAAGACAAAAAAGGAGCCTAAATTAGATATTTTAGGTTTTATATCCCGTTTAGGTATATTTAGGTTTTTATACCCCATTTAGGTATTTTTAGGTGCCACAGAATTAATGTGGGTGAATCCTATGGACATGATTCGAAAAAGTGTATGAGCGCTTTTTGTTTTGGAAGTAAGGAAAAAAATAGGTAAAAACCTAAGAATCCGGTCCCTATTTATTACTAACTATACTTCAGTTTCTTTCTATGTACAATTCCATTTCGATTTCTTTTTTATATATACAGTTTAATTAAAATTTATTTCATATTTAGGCAATAAAGAAATGTAAGATTTATTTTAAGTTGGTAGTTCTTTTGGTTAATAGCTCACAGTAGGATTTTAAAACGGTACAGTAGCTCAGAAGCTTCGTAAGTTTGGCGACCATTGCAAGTTTAAACATAAGCTATATGACTGGTTAGTTGGTCATCCATTTTATTCCCTAGACGAGTTCTTTGAATTTAGTACTAAATCAATTATCTTTTGATATTTTAACTCTTGGTTGTTTGTAAATTATTTTGTTTATAGTACTATTATGTATATATATATGTAGGCATGTATTTTAAATGTAAAACTGACTTTGTCTATTGCTTCTTTGTAAGTTTAATGACAATAGAATATTATTATTATTATTATTATTATTATTATTATTATTATTATTATTATTATTATTGTTATTATTATTATTATTATTATTATTATTATTATTATTATTATTATTATTATTATTATTATTATTATTATTATTATTATTATTATAAAGCTTACAGAGTTCCAAATGTTAAGCAACGGACAGAGAGAGATGCTGGCAAATAAGATGTCATGGATATCTTGACAATTTGGAAGAGAATTTTAATGAAGACCTAATTTAGCTCATCCGGGGACTGCCATCCAGAGCTATTCGTATCAAAGAAGCAGAGTAAAATGTCGATAAGGAAGAGATATGAAAAAAGAAAGTAAATAAGAGACTGCCGCGGGACATAGCTTGTCCTGGAGGTCAGATTTTATTACGAGAGAGAACACAAACATTGGTATGTCTGCTTTCTTTCCTTTCTTAATAAAAACGAAACCCTGCAAGTAATGCTTTTCGAAGCATAATAGACAAAGTTAGAAATCAAAAGAAGTTGAGAGATCCAATCGAAGATGTTGAATGGCAACTTTTTATATACAAACCCTTACACAAGTTCCACAGGCACAGAACAAATGTATTCAAAGTTTCAAACAAGTTTGAAGAACAGAATGAAAATGAAACTTTAAACAGGGGAACAACTACCAAATTCTACTAACAAATGACCAACGAATTTTTATGTAGACCTATGTCTATTCTCGGTCTGTATTGGCTTATATACATTCATGAATCATAGATTATTGTCTCTGTACGACATTCCATGATAATATTATAGAAGAAAATTCCCCTGACTCTGGGAATCGAACCCAGGACCTTCGGTTATCCGTGCCGCTGCTCTACCAACTGAGCTAGTCAGAGTTCAGTTCACAGCACCAGATGGAACCTCTCTCCCATGACTGATTGCACTTAATGGTCTACGTCACTAACAGGCAAGTTATGTCATATGCAGTACTGTGAGGCACACTAATTAGTTATTTTTGTGACCGGGCTTCCACTGTTATTGTACAGTAAGATGGATATATGCATTCATGAACCACAGATTAATATCTCTGTTGGACATTTCATGAGAAGTTCCATCTGGCGCTCTGAATCGTCTGTAGATAGGATTGTTGCTCATATATTTTGTTAACACTGTCTGAATTGAACATGCAAATTTTGAAAATTAACTTCCCGACTGCACCAGCCTGCAGAAGTTAGGCTATTTATATGCCTAAAAATTAGGGCTGTACCGATTAATCGATTAACCGGCTCGATTAATCGATTAAACATGTAATCGTCGATCAATTACATTTTCCGATTAATCGGTTTAGTCGAATTCTGAAAAACGTTTTTCGAGAAATGGGTCAAATGACCAAACTCCTTTCTCTCGCTTCTCCGGCCTTGGCACATCATGTGTCATTCAGCCTATTGTGTCCAAATAATTCCCGTTATTCAGAAACCTGAAGGGTAGTTTAGTTTTGCAAGTCTTGGCTGAAAAAGTAACCGGAAATGTAAGTTTTGTACATATTTTTTTTACTAATTAACTAATAATGGCATTCTTTAATTCAGGATTTCTTCTGATTATCTGTAGTGTAGTAGTTATTAAACGTGTAAAACAATATTAAATGTACACTTTGGTTTCGTTTAAAATACCGACTTGTTTGTCGATTAATCAGTCGATTAATCGATTAAAGTCAAGCGTTAACTCGATTAGAAATTTTTATCGATTTTCAGCCCTACTAAAAATACGGTATCACATAAATGCCTTCGACCCGGGTGGGATTGAACCTGGGACATTTTCACCTCCGACTCATCAACTGTTGTAGTCATAAGGATGTTAGTGTAAGAAATAATTTTACTAAACATTCTGTACTTAATCATGCTTACATTAACTTCATTTTTTCAACACATTGTAATAGCTGGGCCTTAAATTATTTCCTATGAATGTTGTTATACTATTGGTTGCCCTGAAAGTATATATTCAGCAGACATTTTGACTTCCGTAGTGCCTCGTCCATCTCTTCTCTCTATATATAAAAGGCTTTGTCCTGACTGACTGAATGAATGACTGACTGATTGACTGAATGACAGGAATCAACGTACAGCCTAAACTATAACAGGTAGAGACTTGGAATTTTGACAGTACCTTCGTTTCATAATGTAGGTGCTCACTAAGAAAGGATTTTGAAAAATTCTGATTCTAAATGCCAAAAATTAAATGTTTTTGAAAATACTTAATCCCTTTTTACAAAGAATTATCAATTCCAAATCACAGAATATATTGTTGCCAAATGCTATCAGGTGGGCTTGGAAAAAACAATTGAAATGCACTTTTGACAAATAAGAGAAGTTATCAAAATAATTCATGTTATAAATAAATATTACAGAATGAAATCCACTAAAATAATGGAATCACATAACTTTCTCTACCCTGGACATAGAGAAAACAAAACGAGGTATGGTAATGTGTATATTATTATATTATATCGCAGGTTTTTGGAGAGAAAAGTATGAAAGTGATAATGCTTTATGGTAACATAAGAGTGGGAAATTTCCCGCCTCGATATTACAATTTTATGTTACAGGAATTTCTGTTTCTTCTTATTTAAACCTCTACCAGGCTTGCTGTGCACTGTACAAGCGATGGGATGCAACATTCTAGATCCTCTATGAGCCATAAAAAACTATATCAAGCGTTTTCTGAGGGAATAGTTTGAGTGTAATAAGTCGTTCTTCCTATTTCAAATTATAAATGCCTATATAAGGACCTAGAATTTAAAATTGAAAATCCTTCATAAGCTAATTTCCAATTACAAAATACAAAACCCGGGCGACGCCGGGTCTTTTAAGCTAGTCTGAAATAAGGAAGGGAGTGAGCACAGTCATTAATGTTGAAGATTCTCTCTCTCTGTATCTGGTACCCTATGATCCCCAGGTGGGGCGAAGGGGCCTCCAAGTGGAGGTTTCATTACCTATACTAATTTTGATATGCTTATTTTCCAAGAGAGGGTAGAGGGACAGGTGGTAAGCCCATCGCCTCGCAACCCCCCTCTGGAAACTAAGTATTTCTTGGACGTGAAAGGGCCGAGAAATTTTGTCCAGAGGCTCTAATTTAGGCTTGAAGTTATTTTACGTGCCGTAAATCTAAAAACACGGGACCCCCAGCTTAAAGTCCCTCCCGGAGGACTCCGTGCCCAGGATTTTTACGTCCTGAAAAATCCCGCGCCCTGCGGATCTAGAGGCGGGCACGCTACCTCTAGACCACCGCGGCCGACAATGTTGAAGATTACCAAATAGTTTTTCATTTTACGTCCCCTAACACCCCCAACATGTTGTAAACAATCTTTTGAAACACCTTGTATACACAATCGTTGAATTCAATTATTTTTTTTTTCAAAGAAGCTACAGGTGTGAAGGTGAATTCCTTGTGAATTTACGTCAAAAAGAAGTGCGTGTAGGTGCGATAAAACGAAAGTGATAACAATTTAACAATAAAATCAAGACGATACACACTTGGTTGTTACACAGTAGGCCTTAAAGTATTAATACAGTAAAGAAACTGTGTGTTAAGCTATGGTTTGTTTACCGGCGTTCATCGTCCATGTTACTGTTGCTATACACAGTTGTAGTTGGCCATGTCAAATAGCTCGATGTGGTGGGGGGACATGGAATTTGGAAATTTGTTAGCATTCATAACCTCAACATAGCCTATAATATTATTCGCACACTTTACCTTGAGCCTCACACTCCATAATGCTGAAAACCGTCCATATAAAGAAGGCCTCGCTCGAAAAATGAAGATCGCGACCCGTCCCCAGTATTGCCATACCCAAAAACTTCCGGTTGAGGCATTCTTGAGCTACCATCAATTTTTTTTATTTGTTTACATCATATTATTCTGAAAATGACAGAATAAATCCAGAGATATTAGAAGAACAGTTGTGGAAATGGTCGATATAAGTGACAACGAAGTTAAAAATAAAGATTCTTTAAACCAAGAAGTATCGGAAATCAGCGAAATAATGAACCAAATAAATGAAATGGAAGGAAAAGCAATTTAATGTGTTTCAAGCTGAATCTGTCGTTGGAGAAAAGAACAAGTCAAGTTTTATTATTTCGTTGTATGAATTGTGTTGTATTAATTACCTACAAACTTTCGCGAAAGGCATTTAGTTAAATTACATCAATTCAGGCATGTGAAAGTGCGTATTCAAGTAGGCCTACATGTACAATGCTACGACTTTTAAACGCAGGGGCGGATCCACGGGGGAGGAAATGGGGGAAATTTCCTCCCCCAAAATTTGTAACATTAAGCACAGATTATTCAAACGGTCAGCCTTCTAATAAATTTTGTAAAGACAACATAACCTAAATACTTAAATTAAAGCAACGACATTCATTATTTTGAAATAAATTTGTAATAAAATGCCAAAGTGTTCATTTTGATTTCAACTGTATACTGGGAATAATTAATTTTTATGAGTAAAAACTTCCCTCTCTACTTTGGTTCCCCCCCCCCCAAAATGTCTCTCTGGATCCGCCCCTGTTTAAACGATTTTCTATATTCTGAAGACCGGGAGAGAAATTGTCTAAATAGGCCTAAATATATTACTTTATTCATTTCTCCAGCGATATATTCTACTATAAAATCTGAATCAATATAAAATCTTTAGTTTGGTAGCGAGAGTTGGAAGTGCTACAGATTACAGTTAGTTCCATTGTGACCCAGCATAAAACTACACACGTTATATTTTCTGGTAATTGGCAACCCTTCAGAAACAACGTCAATTTCAACTCACCGCCTTCTGCAATAGTCAATCTCTTATACTGCATGCAATATCAGCTCCCCTCACCCCCGCATTTTTTTGGCTCAAGATAAAGTGTGAGCATATACTCACTCAAGATAAAACGCTGACAGGAACAAAGGAAAGTCACTTTTGATGAACTAAATGTTAAATGGTTCAATCAATAACAAAATAATAAAACCGGTAATAATATATCGAAAATACTTTTACTAATAAATGAGCTGGTAATTTTACTGTACGTTACATAAATTGTAATTACAGATAATAGTGTTTTCTAACAATTTATCCACCATTTGCAACACATTTTCTTTTGTGGAGCTATCTTTATGGTCATTTAAGCTCATGTCATACAGGGCAATGTGTTTAGACACGAAATCTATAACATTTCGTCTGCAACTAATGACAGTACTTTGTGCAAAATGTCTGTCTTCTGCTTTTCTTGACCTACTATATGCATGATAATCTGCGGCGTTCATCACCCTGAATTTGCCTCAGAAGCAACTGCCGGCGATCACCGCCGACCCCGGCGGTCATCGCCGGCGTTCATCGTCGTAGACAAACCGGGTACATTGATTTACATGGAGAGCAATAGGCAGCGATGACCGCCGGCGGTGATCGCTGGCGATGAACGCCGTAGACAAACCATAGCTTTAAAAGTCCAATGACAACATGTTAACTGGACGACACTAGCGAACCATGCGGTGAGTAACTAAAACTACATTCTCATCATATCAAATTACTTGGGAAAATACATAAACACATCACAAAATATGTTATATTAAGAAAGAAAAATGGAAAATATTCTTCTCTGTTGCAAATCTTAATTTTAAATTTAAGAAATAATAAAACAAGTATTATTTTCTATTTAAGAACAGGTAAACAATACCTAAATAGGTAACCATAAGGACTATATCTAAGCCTAGTATTTTTCTTTTAAAATCAACACTTAAATTATAATGATATTAAAGGATAGTCTTTGAATATAGGTCTGTCACGCTTCACCTGCACTTCATTGTTGGGAGTGCATTTTGTTTCTCTATCTTATATGGCAACATACGACTTCAATAATTGTACGCCTAGCTACCCTTAACTACTGCAGGATGAACTTCATTAAATAAAACAAAATCCTGGAGCATTTGGAATTGAGGACACCGTAGGTACAGCAGTTTTAATTAACGAGTTCTCATAGGAATTCTTAAACAGGTTGTTTTCTACGTGTTCCAAGCATAAACGACAATTTTCACTCAAATATTGTTACAGGTCTTCTTGTCGACCATTAATGATATATTTTATACTAGCATGTGCCCGCGGCTTCGCCCGCGATAATTATTTCAAAAATTAAAAATTAAGAGCATAATAGTCAAATCATTATATTTATTAACACCTAAATCACGTGGACTACATACCACGATTAGATAGCGTCGCCTGGTAAAAGCGACCTCAGATTCGAGTTCATTGGCCCAGAATACCCCTGTACAGTGAGTTTCGTCCAAATCGAACGATGTTTAATCATATTTAGGTCTATGTTGATTATCCCTCTTCCGTGTAAGTTGAAAATTTCATATGTCTACGGGCCTTGACATTCTAAACAAATGAATCGACCAGCGTGGGCTTACAACATTCAAGCGATCGCGATGCTTATATTTCCACGGTATGACAAAAATAGCCAAAGCCAACTGCAATTGATTTGACATTGAAATGTATTACTGAAATCTGATGCTTCGACAGCGCTAAAATCACGTTTTCTGCCAGTTGTTCACTCATAACTCGCGAACGAAAGCTAAAATTAAAAATTCGGCTTCGAGGTGCATTTGCCCACCTTTCAGTGCATCTATGTTTAAAATTTCAGATCTCTGCGTTCAGTAGATTTCGATGGGCATCGCGGACAGACAGACAAACACGTCCTTTTATTATTATATAAGATAGCATGTGCCCGCGGCTTCCCCCGCGATAATTATTTCAAAAATTAAAAACTAAAAATTAAGAGCATAATAGTTAAATCATTATATTTATTAACACCTAAATCACGTGGAGTGCATTCCACGATTAGGTAGCGTCCCCTGGTAAAAGCTACCTCAGATTCGAGTTCCTTGGCCCAGAAAACCCCTGTATAGTGAGTTTCGTTCAAATCGAACAATGTTTGACCATATTTAGGGTTGATTATCCTTCTTCCGTGTAGGTTGAAAATGTCATATGTCTGTGGGCCTTGACACTCTAAACAAATGAATCGTCTAGGATGGACTAACAAAATCAAGCGATCGCGTTGCTTTTATTTCCAAGGTATGAGGTATGATGACAAAAATAGCCAAAGCCAACTGTAAGTGATTTGATATTGAAATTTATTACTGAAACTGATGCTTCGAAAACGCAAAAAATGCACGATTTTTGCTCGTTTTTCACTCATAACTCACGAACGAAAGCTAAAATTAAAATTCCGGTTTCGAGGTGCATTTTCCGACCCTTCAGTCCGCCTATGTATAAAATTTCAGATCTCTGCGTTGAGTAGATTTCGCTGGGCATCGCGGACAGACGGAGGACAGACACTACCTTTTATTAATATAGACACCCTAAATCATTACAATAAAATGAAATAAAAAAATATTACATTGAACTTGAAACAAAACCACACCAGAATACGTGTCAAGAGTAAGCCTGTAGGCCTACAGTAAATATTACGTATTTTTCTTAGCTTTCTGGTCTTTTGGGAAAGTGAAAAAATGCAATTCAGGATTTCTTCCTTACTATTACTGCAATTTATAGCAGGACAATAAGGTCCTTTCGAAACACGCTTGTTCCAATAATTACAACAGTCCTATTTATTTACATACTTCCCGCTGTAGTTACTGTAGTGTTAGTTTATGGCCGCTACGATCGCTAGGTGTATGCGCGCACATTTTCGTCTGGCAGAAAAATGGACTGAGTTTCGTTACTGTATTAATACTAGGGCTGAAAATCGATTAAAATTTCTAATTGAGTTATGCTTGACTTTAATCGATTAATCGACCAATTAATCGACTGATTAATATTGTTAATAACTACTACACTACAGATAACACTGATAAACAAGCTGTAGATATCTGACATGCTGTATACCTTTTCTAATGCAGTTTTTTATGCTGATTTCAATTCTGGAAACCGTTTCGCTCTATCACGTCAGGTTTTGAAGATATCAACAAAAAATAATTTTCACTGGACACCGTTCATCAAAGTCTTTATGTAGTTTTTAGTAATTTTTTATGCAACGTCATAGGCCTACACTGTTGTGTCATTTGTGAAATAAGTTACACTTAATGTAAAATTTCAAAATATTTTCGATATCGCGAATCCATGTCGCTACTTCTTGAAAAAAAAAACGCTATCACAAGTATAAATGGTGTACTGCGGTGATTTAAAAGTTAACACAATTCTCATGGGAATGCAGACGGGATACACCAAGTACTGCTGTTTTATCTGCAAATGGGACAGCAGAGATAGAAAACACCACTACATAAAGAAAAATTAGCCGATCAGAGACAGAATGCAGCCAGGAAATAAAAATGTCCTTCGTGTACCGTTGATTGACTGTGACAAAGTTATCATACCACCGCTTCACATCAAGCTGGGGCTCATGAAGAATTTCGTGAAGGCACTAGACAACAATTCAGATGCTTTTCGGTACTTGTGCACCACGTTTCCGGAGTTGAGTTATGCAAAAGTGAAAGCAGATGTGTTCATAGGTCCACAAATAAGGAAGATATTTGCTGACGGCCACTTCCAAGATTTACTGAATGTTGCTGAAAGACATGCATGGGTAGCATTCAAATCAGTCGTGGCCAATTTGCTTGGAGCTTATAAATCTGGTGACTATGTGAATGTTGTGCAGAAGTTCATTAGTGCATACTAACAGCTGGGTTGCAACATGTCCCTCAAAATTCATCTCCTTGATTCACATCTTGACTTCTTCCCTGAGAACATAGGTTCAGTCAGTGACGAACATGGTGAACGTTTTCATCAGGACATTTCGGTGATGGAGTCACAGTATCAGGGTCGATGGAGTGCAGCAACATTGGCTGACTACTGCTGGACGCTTCAGCGTGACATACCAAATGCTCATCACAAACGTAAGTCTACAGTCAAGAAATTCAAACCAAACACAGCTTACATTAAGAAAGTATAGCAATTATCTTGGATTCCATGTGTGTATTATGCCTTTAACTACATATTTATGTACAGAATATGTGTCCTGTGACTCAATCACACTATTTTCTTAGCTATTGCCATGTTCATTAGTACTCTCTGTATCAGTAAGTGTTCTAATGATATATAAATAGTTGAAGATGTATATAAAAAAAACCATGGGTGATAGAGATAAACGGTTTGCATATTCTGAATCAGCACGTTTCAATTGTCTTAGAACAAGTGTTGGATACCAAGATATCCTCCGATTCTATTTTTTTGTTTTTCAGTGTAATCAGAAGAAATCCTGAATTAATGAATACCATTATTAGTTAACTAGTGAAAAAAGAATATATATATTTATCTCAGCCAAGACTTGAGACACACGAGTTTGATGACTAAACTACCCTTCAGGTTTCTGAATAACGGGAATTGTTTGGACACAATAGGCTGAATGACACATGATGTGCCAAGACCCGAGAAGCGAGAGAAAGGAGTTTGGTCATTTGAACCATTTCTCGTAAACCGTTTTTCAGAATTCGACTAAACCGATTAATCGGAAAATGTAATTGATCGACGATTAAATGTTTAATCGATTAATCGAGCCGATTAATCGATTAATCGGTACAGCCCTAATTAATACGTATACTGTGGTTGTATTCTTACACTGGATGAGTCACTGAGCAATTCTGTGGCTTGGTTCTGAAAGGGCCAATGTCAATTTCTTACAAAAATGAGATCTATGCATTATTGAGCTCGGCTAATCTTTATCTTTCGTATAGGCCTACTAAAAGTGCCAATGTCTGTTACTATTAATAGACATAATACGGAGACCTTAGAGGCCAATGTCGGAAGATCTCAGCAAAAAATGTTACTTCTATAAAGGTTTCAAAGTCAGTTATTTCAAAACAAGTTTTATGACATTAGCCCTTTTAGAACAAAGCCACAGAATTATTAGAGGTGAATAATATACTGAAATTTGTAACTGCAGGCCTGCATTACCTGTTCTGTAAAGCACATAAAGAATATATAAAAATTTATTCTGGGCGAGAATCAGCTTTTTACGCTGACTTGAGTCATCTTGTTGATTGCTGATAGCAAGAGTGGTGTTAAAGACGTGTGAAGATGACGCTTGTTAGCGTGTTATGCTAATCCTCATCTAGAGCACGTCTGAGGGAAAATAAGACATAATTAAATAATTATTAATGGAAGCAGAAGCGTGTCCTCACATACTAAACAGCATGGCGTGTGTTACCTCACTCTTCCCTCAGGCACAGTTAACTCGTAACTTATCTTTGTGGTACGCATGCGCCAGCTAAATGTCTTTTTAGTCAAGTAAGAATGTGCCGAAACACATCACCTTTAATTACGGTTATTTCCTCAGACCTGGAATTTTAGGCTCTAAAAAAATTAGTTTTAGGCACCTAAAATAGGCTTTCAAAACAAGTAAATAGGCTTTTAAAAGAGAAAATAGGCACTTAAAATATGCTTTAAAATGTGTAAGTAGATAGAAAATTGACTTAAAAATATTACAATATACACTTAAACAGTAACATGGTCTTTTTTTACTGCAAGAAACGTGGTATACCTATTCTTAACAGAATTAACTGCAAAATTAGGCATCGCGAACTATATTCACTTAAACAGATGTTCTTTCACTGGTGACTTGACACAGTAGACCTTTCCCCTTAATCCTCCCTCTCCCCCTCAGCATTCCTTTAGCGACAATTCTTTGGATTAATCAAGTTTCTGTGAAAACCCCACCTCTGCTGTTCTGCTTTTCATTGAGGGAATTTTATTTTTAATGTACAAAATAGACATTTTAGACACTAAAATAGTAAAATAGGCTCCAAAGGTCCAAATAGGCATTTTAGGGCACTATAAAACTCTCTAAATGTAAGTGATTTATCATGAAACATCCACATATTTAAAAATTTTCATGTTATTTCATACGGAACAAAATAGGCATTTGCCTTAAAATCCCAGGTCTACGTCTTATAAACAACAATGACACGTGGTAAGGCCATCGCCTCGACGACCAGCTAGAGGAAACTAAGGTATCACGAGGGAGAAACAAATGAAAACCGAAATTAATTTTTTTCCACTATTTTACTGCAGGAAGAATGTTCGCTTGTACATTATTTTTCCACATAGTACCCTCCCAGTTCAATGCAATTGCGCCATCGGATAGGAAGTGCTTTGATACCGCGTGAGAAAAATTATTTTCGTTGACACTGTAGCCACTCGTGCACTGCCTATTGGACGTCTTAATCAGACTTGAACTTCTCCCCTCCAAGGTGCTCCTTTAATGGACCAAAGATGTTGAAATCTGATGGTGACAAATCTGGCGAGAATGGCGTATTTGGCACTTGAAACAAATGATATCGATGGTTTTCATGGTTGCACGAGCAGCATGAGGACGGGCATTATCATGTTGAAGCAAAACACCTGCACTCAGCAATCCCCTTCGTTTTGGCATTATCAGACTTTTACTATGTACTGGCCAGTCATTTTGGAGCCTTCTAGCTGTCCTGCCATCTAGTATGTATTTGCGCAGACAGAGGTTATTCACCTTCTGGTACATGGCTGCCAACATATGGCATGGCTTTTCAGCTACTGATTATGACTTTTTTGCGAGCACTATGAGAAGCATTAACATTCAAAAAGGCGTAATGAAGACAAGGAATAAACGCAGAGGTCTTCAACAATTATGGCGCGCTAACCAAAACAAGAGACGTGGAAAGTTGTCAGAAAAGGTGTTTTGATTCACGACAACGCTCACCCAAATTCGGCGGCTCAAACACAGGCACAACTTTAAAGATTTAAGTGAGAAACTTTTTGGACATCCTCCTTACAGCACTGACCTGGCACCCAGCGATTTTCACTTGCTTATGAAACTAGGACTTTTTGGGTGGAAAAGAGTTCCCAGCCGATGAAGACCTCAAAGTGGCAGTGACATCCTGGCTCGGGTCTTTGGCGGTAGAAGAGTATAACATTGGCATTGAAAAACTGGTACCACGTTACAATAAATGCCTTGACAGAAAGGGCGATTACGTTAAGAAATAGAGTAAGGTACTGTATCTTTGTAAATAAAGTTTTGTGTTCATTTCTTTCGTTATTATTTAGTTACTAGCTTAAAAGGCCCGACGTTGCTCGGGTTTTGTATGCTACCATGTGAAATTAAACATTTTAATAAAGTTCCTCCTTAACCCTTAACATACAACTTATCTGGATCCACTCAAAAACAGCATTATATCAGAGGAATGTGGTGTTGAATACAACTCGACAGAACTGAAGATGGCGCATCAAATACGCCGAAATGCATCTTATTCTTTTTAAGTAGTGACGCATCTTGGTTCCACGCAGAAGAAACCAACTTTCATTTACATATTATGTGACCTTTATATGTGACAATAATATTTTGTGTCTGTCTTACAAATGCTGTTTTTGAGTGGATCCAGATAAGTTGTATGTTAAGGGTTAAGGTGGAACTTTATTAAATATTTAATATTATAACCCTTATCTGAAGAAAATGAAATTTCTTAATATTACCATTTGAAATTAACTCATGAATGTCTTTCGATTTTCAAACTCTAGGTCCTTATATAATATGTATGTAGAATGTGAAATGAGGAAGGACGAATTATCACACTCATGGCCGGTTCCACCGACATTCTTTAAATATACCCAAACGAAGACTTTAGTAACGCGCCATTGCTGTATAACGTCTGCGTTAAGTGGACACTGTTCCACTAATGGCCGGTTTCTGGTACGACTTTTATCTGCTTTCGCAGAGTTACCTGTGGTATAACACGCTGGTATGTGCAAAAGCGGTTTCTGAAACCATATTTATCGTTACAGTTACAGTTACCAGCGCTCGAGCTGATAACTGCGCCAACACGCGTGGTTACCTGGCTGTTAGCTGTGATTCACATGAACGTCACCTGTGGCGCTAGTATATGGTCCGCTTGTTTGGCTGTGTTTACGTTTTTGTGTTCACATGCAGTATTTTTCAGTAATTTTAAATAGTTTAGTTTAATTTTAAATAGTTTAGTAGTTTAGCGTGCTTTTTTATTCTCCGTTCGTGCAGTGACCAGTCTTCAAGATAAGTCCAGGGATTGGCGAGTTCCGTGTGGTGTAAAGAACTGAAATGGAACTTACATCTTCATCATCATCGTCTTCGTCATCTCATACCTCAGATTCTTCGTCTTCCGATGAAGAAGATTTGGATCTTTTAGGAGCTGTAGCTAGGCCTAAGGTGTTCCGAGCGCCGAAACATCCTTTTGAGGTTTATGACGACGGAGAATTTCAGGTGCGCTACAGGTTAAGGAAGGACACAGTGGCAAGATTATTGGATCACATTGGTCAGAACATTGCACCAGTAACCCATAGAAATCAGTCAATAAGCAGCATAAATCAGATATTAATTACACTTCGATTTCTGGCTACTGGTGCTTTTCAGATTTTGGTGGGCGATGACATGAACATACACAAGTCGACGACATGTCGCATTATTAAAAAAGTCATCCCACAGATTGCTGCTCTTCATGACACATACATATACATGCCACGAAATGCAATAGAAATTGCAGAAGCAAAAGCATCCTTCCATCTCATTGCAGGGTTTCCATCTGTAATAGGATGCATTGATGGAACCCACATCAAGATCCAGTCTCCGGGAGGAGAAAATGCAGAAAGGTATAGGAACAGAAAACACTACTTTTCCTATAATGTTCAGGCTGTATGTGACAAGAACTTGCGCATCATGAGTATCGATGCCCGTTGGCCAGGATCTACACATGACAGCACAGTGTTCAATGCCTCTACACTGAACTTAAGATTTGTGCAGGGAGAATTTCCTAACTGTTTCCTGCTGGCTGATAGTGCATACCAACAGAAGAAGTTTATCCTCACGCCAATATTAAATCCTCAGAATAATGCAGAGGAAAGATACAACAGATCTCACATAAGCACGAGAAACTGCATTGAACGGTGCTTTGGCGTCCTCAAGAGGAGATTCCCGGTGCTCGCTTTGGGGTTTCGAACCAAGCAGCAAACAACATTAGCAGCAATAGTTGCTGCTGCTGTGCTACATAACCTGGCTCTGGAAGAAAAGGAGGATGCACCTGAGATGGAAGTAGAGGCTAACTACGATGATCCAGTGCCAACGCAAGATCTACCAGATAATCATGGGAATGCTGTAAGAGCTGCAGTTGTTGATAGTGTATTTAGATGAGTGGGGACATGCACTCTTGGTTCCAAATGGTGCGGCCCAGCAGAGTCTCTGCAGTAGTTGTTTTTTCCAGTTTAACGCTAAAGTCAAATTGGGATCTGTTGAACAGATGCAAGTTGCTAGCAACCCTAAAAGGCTCTTTTAAGAGCCAAAACAGGGGCCTAAGGGAAAGTGAAGTGATGTTAGCAAATTACATATTTTGCTCATTAATATAACCCTATTTTAACTGTATTTTATTTTATGTAGATGTAGATATCTCGTCCTGTAGATCCTGTGTTGAGCGGGGCTCAAGGATATAGAACACGTCAGACCAAAAAATACATGCATGTTATAACAGTAATATAGGCCTACAGAAGCTGGAAGCTGCCAAATTTATCCAAGCTGGAAATATTCCTCCAAATTGTAGAAGGTGTGAGTTATTAAAAATTCCTTGACAGCTGTTTTGAAAGGTTTGCTCTTTCTTTAAATACATAATAATTTAATGTTGTTTGGAAGCTAGTTATATATCTGTACTGCAGAATAATAAGCACCCTTCTGAAAGAGTTTTAACGAGTTATTTGGTCTGTGTAGATCATTCATGTTTCCGGTAGTAGGCCTACGTCCATGTACACTAAAATTAGTTTGAAATTTATCAATATTATTCACTACATAACACATAACAGAGTATATATTATACTCCCCTGTAAGAGTGAGGACTTTTAATTTTTCAAATAGCGGTTTACAAGATTCCCTTTTTTTCTTTCCACATATTATTCTTATTGCCCGCTTTCGTAATCTAAATATTTTCTCCCTATGGGAAGAGTTGCCCCAGAATATGATCCCGTACCTCATTACTGAGTGAAAATATGCAAAATATACCATAAGTAATGCATCCTGTTTTAATATATTATTCAAAATTCTTAAAGCAAAGCACGCTGAACTCAGTTTTGGACTTATCATTTCTATGTGTGTCTTCCAATCAAGATTTTGGTCAATTTGCAGTCCTAAAAATTTTACATTGCTAATTTCTTGTATGAGTTGTGTTCCATAATTAATTTCAAGATTTGAGATACATCTGTTTTTTGTCCTAAATTGTATAAAATGGGTCTTATCAATATTAAGTGTCATTTTATTAGCTAGAAACCATGTGTTTAACTCGTGAAAAGCCTTTGTAGCTATTCTTGATAAATGTTCTTGTGACGTTCCTGTTACAAGTACACTAGTATCATCTGCGAAGAGCAATACCTTTGATTCGTCACTTAAGTTATAGGGCAAGTCATTAATGAAAATTAAAAAGAGCAAAGGTCCTAGTATTGATCCCTGAAGTACCCCATTCTTACCCCTAAGTTAGATTCATTTCCATTTATTATTACCTTTTGAGTTCTATCAGAAAGATATGATTTGAACCACTTAAGTGTTAAATTATCGAACCCATAATGATCCAATTTTTGAAGTAATATTTCATGATTTATACAGTCAAACGCTTTAGCTAAATCGCAGAAAATTCCCAGAGCATACCGGTATTTCTTTTTATCTAACGCTTCCAGTATTTCTGTAGTAAGTTGAAATGTAGCATTCTCAGTGGACATGCCACTTCTAAATCCAAACTGAGATGAAGTAAGAATGTCATTCAAATTAAGATAGTGTATTATGCGGTTGTACATGACTTTTTCAAAAACTTTTGAAAATGAGGTTAAGAGCGATATAGGTCTGTAATTTGATGGTAGATTTTTGTCCCCTTTTTTAAAGAGGGGCTTAGCAATAGCATGCTTCATTTAATCGTGAAATTGGTACTTTCATATTTTTCAATGGTATCGATACAAGGGTTGTGACAATATTTTATTTTTCTGTTGTTTTGGATCACTACTGTCACACAGGAATTTATTAATATTAAATTTGAGGAAGGAATTTTTTATGGAGAAGATATTGTTTACCCCTGTTATAATAAATGGTGAAAGTCTTGTACTGCCCTGAAATTACACATTGTTGTCCGGCTCTGTTACGTCAGAAAGGCTTATTGCGTCAGAGGCTAATGTAGGCCTTGGAATTCTAGTTGCTCTCATACTGTGTTGCGTAACAAAGGATTCATCTATGTAAGCTGCTTTACAACATTTCTCGCCAAATGTAGCATTAAATTAATTGGGGATTGGATCAGGCCTACTCGACGCCTTTCATATGAAAGACAAAATTATATTTATTGTCATAAATTACAGCTGTTTGACTCTTATGAACACTGGTATTTTAACAGAATTATAACTTTTTTGGGAAAAAATAAAATAAAAGAATTATAGTACTTTCTTTTAATTTAAAAACTGCATAGTGCAATATTTATTTGTTTTTATGTATGTAGAGTAGATGAAGAATTGTAATATATGATGTATAAGAGGGAGAAGATCACGTACCTAGGTAGATAGAAAGAAAATAAGATGCTAGAAAATGTTCACTCTTTATGGTATAAACAAATAACTATTTTACTATTAAATTGTTAATGTACATTCTCAGTCAGCTTCCTTTCAAACCAATATCCACAAAAGTTTCTAGTGCTTCACGGTTGAAAAATTCCATAGAATCATGAACAAATGTGAAATGTTACCCGAAGAAGCAAACGCTTGTGATTGGGGGCTGTTCATTTCAATACAATAAAGTGACTTAGACTAAAATAACTATTTACACTAATTAAAAAAATTGGCTTTCAAAACATTGAAAAGTTTGAGTTTACCATAAGGAAAGAACATGTTATATTTACAACAATGGAAATATACTAATAAATACAATAATACATAATTTTTTGTGTTAAACAGATTTTAAGATAAGACAAAGCAATTATATCTATATCTTAAAATTCAATATGGAAAATGTTATAGAAATTACAGAAGGTAATAAAAGTAATTACATGAATTTCTAATTTTAACCTAACCTGTAGCACACAATTTCTAACTACCCATTGATTTCAGGAAGTGCAGTCGGTCAAATAAAAAACGTCGGGACTTGTATGCAGTTAAAATTAAAGTTTTCACGCATTAGTTCACAAGTTTCCTATAAAAGACATAACATACAGGTAATTCTCGGAACATATGAGGCCATGCGATAGGAGGGAAAAAATGAACAATACGGAAAGCACAACACACGATATTCAACTTAATATATTGTCATAACTTAATTCATTTTGCTTTGCGTCATGGCACCGCATACCAATGCTAGCTTGAGAGAAAGTGATGTTAGGGCTGTAATTGACCTGCATTTTTCGGCGTCTCAAGCAGCGAGAAGGTTCCATATTTCTGAAAGAGCAGCTCAGAGGTGGGTACTTAACTATAACGCGACCGGAAGTTTTCATAGGAAGCTTGGATCCGGCCGGCCGCGTATTTCGACGCTGGAGCAAGATGCTAGATTGGTCGCTGAAGTTGAACGTAATCCGTTTCATACTGCTGCATCCATGAAATCTACTGCTCAATTCCCTGGCCATCTTCAAACCATTAGGAACCGGGTAAGATCCGCTGGTATACGTTCTAGGCGAGCACTCTCTAGAGAAGTCCTGAAGGAAGAACACAAGGACGCACGCCTCGTATTTGCAGTTGAAAAAACTGACTTCGACTGGAGTAGAGTGATATTTTCAGATGAAGTTAGTTTTTCGAGTGCCAGTTCTAGTGTATCGACCATTCGGTACCCGGTACGATCCCAAATACACTGCAACTCGTGCAAGGAGTGGCAGGGTAAGTGTGACATGCTGGGGCTGGATGTCTCAGGAAGGGGCTGGCACGCTCCACCGAATTAGTGGGCGGTTTAACCAGTGGAAATACAGTCGGTTTCTTGAGAGGTATATGCTTCTTTACGCCAGGCTTCGTTTTCCTGATGGAAACCTCCAGTTCCTACAGGATAACAGCCCAATCCACACTGCTCGATCGGTTCAAACCTGGTTCGCTGAAAGACCATATATAGAGATGATAGACTTTCCAGCGCGCTCCCCAGATTTAAATCCTATTGAGAATGTGTGGGCGGAAGTAAAGAAGCATATGAGAAGGAATTGGCGAACCCACCTCCAGCTTCTGAAGCAGAAATGTGGGAACTAATTCAAACTGCTTGGGACGCTGTGGCAGACAAGGATAATTATTTTCTAAACCTTGTAGAGTCAATGCCCAATAGAGTGAGGGAAGTTATAGAAATGGATGGTGGATGGACCTCCTTCTGAGTGTGTGGCTCATTTTTCGCTTATTCTTATTTAAGTTCGTTGTTATGTTTCGATATGTTATCTTATATTTTCAGTACGTTTCTTATTATTTGATGCCACAGATACGCATTTGTTGTAAAATCATACTTTCCTTCTTGCTTTTTGTTTTGTGTGTGTCCAAAATTCGACACAAACAATGATAATTCATTAGAATTAATTATTATGTTATTCTAGTCATTGCCGCGTTTGAAAAAATACACATAAATAAAATCCACTAAGGATCGAACCCTGGTTGCACACGTTCAATTCCGATGTTTTGACCATTACGCTATCGCGAACAGATGAGAATAGCCTTCAAAATTCTGATGAGATTGTATTATCCAAGCTTGAACATACAATTAAGCCAAAGTTATTGATTTTGCACTACAAGTACCGGTATTATAAAATATGCCAAAATCTTTAAAAACCTCTCCTTGAATAATCATATTCCATGAGAATTTATTAATTATTAATATTATAAGAATTTACAACAAAAAATATGGTGGATGTGAGACATATAGCCACAGCCTTCTATACATGTTCGTTTTGGGACAAAACGACTAAATAATCAAGAAAATACATGGATAGACAAGAGGCACGTGTGAACCTAACCTTAAGTCCTCCTGTACACGCGCATATGCTCGTTCGTGATACTTAATCAAATACCGCCCGACGTTTTTTATTTGACCGACTGTACTACACCATAATATTAAAGAAAGAATATTATCTATCCTGAAACACTTGCATGAAACAGAAAATGTGAATACTGCATTCAGATAGCTAGTCTCAAAAATGGTTAGTTTTAGGTTAATTTAATCTAATACAAAAGGTTTAAAAGTAACGCTAACAATTGATCTCTTAAAAAATAGATATGAATTAACTTATGACTACAAAAAATAAAGATAGGCCTGCAGATGTCAAACTAGCCTACCTCAAATTTTACTGGAAACTAGGCCTACTAGCTTGAAACAAAACTTTACATTGATTCATATTCTTTGAGTTTAATTTTATACTCTAGTTCTTTCAGTTTTAGTTCTGTAATTTTGATTTGCTTTTCAATGTCTAAAATTTCACACTTTTTATTGTGCTGCACTTCTTTCATTTCCAGTTCTCTTTTCTTTATGTTGAGTTCTTCCTCCATCAAACTTGATTTCTTCAAACTCACCTCCTCTTGCATAGAGTTCCTTACTCTTTTTGAGGTTATTATCGATTCGGTAATGGAGTCTAAATAATTTGTCTTCCTCTTTAGCTTTTTTGATGGAAGCGGCGTACAGCCCTCATGCTCGCTGACATTCCCTCCATTCAGCTCTAAATCAATGTTACTCTCACCTGGTGTAACTATTTCTACGGCTTGTCCCCCATTACTTGTAGATGGTGTGGCAAGCCCAGCATCCAAAATATCACTTTCGCAAGTCACAATAATAGGGATGTCATTGAATAATGAAGCACTAGAGTCAAAAGGGTTCCTATCGCACTCAAATTGACTTTTCAAGCCTGCGACAATTTTCTCGTCAATCACATCAGATTTGGGATTGTAGGTACCTCCACCTGTCTGCAGGCACCCAATCTGGAAGGAAAAAATAACTAATTAAATTTTGGGGATACAATAGGCATAAACATAATAAATATAAGCTAGAATTTAATACTAAAAGCTCAATATTTTTTGTACATTATTCCTATAATTATTATGAGTACTTACCCTGTCTTCATTATTATTTTTCCTGGCCTTCCTCTTCATGACGAAATACAGCTCTTTTAGCTGCTTGGGGGTTCTTTTCCCTGACTGATTAGAGGCATTGAAGGCCTCGCACAAATCTTCCCAAGCATGCTTCTTGTCTGCCAATGTTGCCCCATCAGTCCGTTTATTTTCTAGAATTCCTTTCCTCTGAAGCACTAAATCCACCAGAAGACTCTTCTCAAAGCTAGTGAAGTTTTTCGACCTTTTATCGCAGGTATCCATTCTTTAAAAAAAATCAGCACGAAGAAAGTACAAGCAAGCTGAAGGAAGTCTGCATAAATAATGCATTGGTAGCGACAACTGTGGATAAAGCTAGGAACCAGCCAACAGTCAGCTGTTTTGTTTAGTGAGAAACCTTTGCGAGCAAAATAAACTAAAAAAATAACTAGAAAGTCTACAGCAGTGACATCTGTGGGCGTTGTGAAGAAGACGGGCAGAGGTAAATCACGCTGTTAGTAACAAGCACTGATAACTGGGCAATTTATGTTTCAGAAACTCATGAAAGTTATCTGTGCTGTTAAAATTGAAAGTCCGTGTAGCTAACTCTATGATAACTGCGATGTACCAGAAACCGGCCATAACACTCTTGTTGAAATAAACACCAGTTTCCAAACGAGCGTTAGAAGGCAGACAATCTTGGCACACAAGCTTCTCATACATTCACCGTCGCTACTGCCAACGTACAACGTTAAACCTGAGAGCACACACTGCACACGACTAGTAATTTTTATACTATATAATTCAAAATTATAAACAAATTGAGTATTGTTTCTTTTTATTTACCGAGATGCAAAAATCTTATGTTATATTGTTTTCATGCCCGATTCTTTCGCCGTTCAAAGTCATTTTTCCATTGGCAACGTTGGCTGCTATGTTTCACAGCAGCCAGCAGAAAATAAACAGGAGGAGGAAAACCCAATTATTACTAATATTAATGCTATTAATGCAGTATATTATACAATTTATGATGTTGCAATCGCACTATTAACCTATCATAACTTTATCATAATTTATTATATGCTAACCTGCAATCTTTTCGACTGCTATCGGTATAAAAAATGTATCAAACCTAAAATGTGAATTGGGCCTAGGCTATATGCCTACTGCTGGTGCAATATTATTACAATATATTATACCATATCAAAAAATTATTGAAAACTATTACAATGTGATAAATGTACAGCGTAGCTCTTACCTTAATTTTATAATCATAGGAGATACACAATGACCTTTTCCTGGAAAAACACGGGAATAATACACACACAACACACTCAAGAACGATTTGACTTAGGCCTAATTTTTCTTTAATAACAAGGGACATTGTGCACTGTTATTTTATTGAAAAGTAATCCAATAGAGATATTATAATCAATTTCACCTATAATCAGCCTACTAGTAATAATACAAGCTATAAACTGACAAATACACAGCGGCACTTTCGATGGCACGTAGGCGTAATTATGAGCGAAATACTTCAGGATACTGTTGTATGTTGAGCAACTGCGAAAAACATTTTATTTTGTAACCATTCGTCTGCTTCAACGTTACAATGTCAACTGATCCTCTCTTCTGAGGGACTAGTTTGTTTTGTGGGATTTGAGAAAAGCCCAGATCCTACTTTTGTGTTCATGCTAGTGACGACAGGAGGGTCCCATTCTGTTATCTGACTGCTCTAAAGTAGCAAAGGAAGTGAATGAATCACTCCCTTGTATTCATATTATTCTTCAGAAACTGTTATTAATGCATTAATATACTGGGTTTACTGTTTAATGTGGATAATACTGCGTATTCTAGCATGCAAGCATGTTCAGCCATCTTGTTTTCAAACAAACGCGAGATTTAACGCAAGGAATTTCTGTCTTTAAGTTAACGCGAGTATTAACGGGCGTGAGGGAGTAACCAGGATCGGTGGAACGTAAACATGACACAAACAGGAGAAAACGACGCGTTTTAGCAGTAACGAAGGTTGGTGGAACTCGCCATCAAACTATTCCCTCAGAAACCGTTAGATGTAGCTTTTTATGACTCATAGAGGACGTCGAATGTTGCATTCCGTTGCTTCTACACACCATGCTTGGGAGGGGTTGAAATAAGAGGAAACATGAATTCCGGTTACATAAAATTGTATTGTCTTTACGGAAAATCTTATTTCTCGCTCTCATGTCACCATACAACCGTTTCGGGGCTGAAATAAAAAATAAATTCAGTATCACTTTCATACTTCCCTCCCTAAAAATCTGGGACATAATATACTAAGGGAATAGGAATGAAAATGTTCCATCCCATTTTGTCTTCTTTTATATGCTTAGAGCCTATGATAAACATCTCTGTTTCTCAACTAATCAAAGTCTACAGCTATGAATAAGGTATCAGTGGATAGGACTTTTTTTTACCGACTTCTGATATAGCATACTCATTGACCCACACTTAAATTGTCCCTGTAATACGACCTTTTATTCTACATCAAAATGTGAAGTGAGAAAATATTTTCCTTGTCAAGGGTAGAGAAAGTTAAGTGGCTGCATCACATTGTGCTTTATTTTCTATAGATTTCGTTCATCATAAATTATTTTCACCAATATAACTAATACATCGATAGCATCAGAATTTGTTGAAGTCTAGTGTCATGTAGTTCCCAAATCCCTATGTGAACACTGTAAAAAATACACTGTTGTCATGACAACTGAATTGGATTTCATTTTTTCAGTATAATATTCTAAAAAATTACATACATTTTCAAGGGAAGGAGTGGTTTGTTTGAATTTTAGTGTTCACCGCGTTACTTCCCGGGCTTAACTGGGTATGTGTGCAAAATTTCGTGCAAATTGCTCAAGAAATGTAGATTTGTATAGGGAACATACATATCCACATACTCACATTCGATTTGATATATTAGATGACAAAACGTTTTTTTCTTTCTGGACGATCCTCGTATTTAAATATGGAATAATGTTACAAGTTCTGTCACGAAGCGAGTAATTACGTTTGCATTTGAGTCATACGGCGGCTTTGTTATTACAAATGTCACCCCCCCCTCCACAAATATGGAGCAAAGGACGCGGACAGAACAATAACACGAGTAGACATTACAGAACCTGAGTCTCTTTGAAAATGTCACATTTCCATATTTGTATACTTTAATTAATGTTCTGTATTATGAGAACATGTCAAACTTCAGTGTCTTAATTAAATCGAACCGTGAGCTCCCTGCATGTGCCACTGTACTCACAGACCACTACAAAGGGAAATCATTTTCATTAACATTTTACAGTCCTCCGAATATTATTTATTGATTACACAGACCAACAGCCATTTTGGTACCTTATTAAGTGCCAGTATGGTACTTTATGAGATTGTGTGGTGATGAAAAATGTCTGTCCGTCTGTCTGTCTGTCCGTGTGTCTGTACGCACCATAACTCAAATACGCTTTTTCGGATTTTCATTAAAATTGGAAAACACATTTATCCATGGGAAGAACCCTATTGATATTGAAACAAATCGGTTCACCGGTACCGGAGTAATACCCAATTTAGTGCCTATTTGAATAGATTATATAATAAAGGCGCCATAACTCAAATACGCTGTATCGGATTTCCATCAAACTTGGTATACGCATTTACGACGTCCATGAGAAGTACCCTATTGAATTTAAACCTAATCTGTTGACCGGTACCGGAGTAAAACCCAATTTAATGTCTATTTTAAAGGCGCAATAACTCAAATACGCTTTATCGGAATTTAATGAAACTTCGTATATGCATTTATAATGTCCATGGAAAGACGTCTATTGATATTCGACAAAATCGGTTGGACAGTACCGGAATAATGCCCAATTTAGTGCCTTTTATGTTAATATATAAGAAGTCGTGGTAACTCAAATATGCTTTATTGGATTTTCCTGAAACTTTGTATACTCATTTATAATGTGCATGGGAAGACGTCTACTGATAGTGGAGAAAATCGGTTGACCGGTACCGGAGTAACCCCCAATTTAGTGTCTATTTTAAAGACGCGGTAACTCAAATACGCTTTACCGGATTTTTATGAAACTTGGTATGCACATTTGTAATGTCCATGGGAAGACGTCTATTGATATTGGATAAGATAAGTTGACCAGTTTCGGATTAATGCTCAATTTAGTGCCTATTTCATGGTAATATACGTATTCGAAAGAATTTATGAAATGCAAATCAGTTATCATGACAACAAAGCCTATTGTTTTACTGTGATCTTATAATTTGGGGCCGGATTTTTAGGTTTTTAAAAACACTGTTTTAGGTTTTCCATTAGGTGAAATAGTTTTTTTTTAGTTTTTTGTCCAAAATATCGTTTTCGGGTAGAATAATTGGTTTGATGAATTTGAATGTGCTTCATAGGATTCAATACATAATATTTTGAAGTTTAACTTAACAAAATTGACTTAAATTTGTGTAAACTTGCTTTATGACAATATTATACAATTGAAGAAAGAAAGCATAAACAATCAAAAGAAGCAGTGAAAATAAGATTGCCTCACATTTCCTGGTTACAGTATATCTTTCAAGATTCTCAACTATGAAGTTCTTTCTGTTATCTCTTAGTTAATAGTATAGCGGTTTTCTTAACTCCTCACTGTTGAGCCTCATTTCGTAGCAGTTCTATTGGGGTTAAGCTTTATCTGGGCGCCAGCCATGCAATTACATAGCGAATTTATTTGTCTTACCGCTATCCCAAGCTGCCAGCCGGTCATCGAACACAGGACATCCTTCTCTCAGAGCAGACAGACGACACTTGGCTTGGATAAGGTTCTAACATGAATTAATACACAGGTTTTATATTTTACCATAACCAAAATATTCGTGGTTTATTTGTTCACCAGATAAAATTACACTGAGTCACAATACACTGTTAAATCCATCCTGGAAATCGCTCCCATGGTGACCCCCAAGTTACGCTGTAAATGACGATTAGTTTACTGGATCATGTGTCTAGCTAAACTTAGGCCACATCGAGCCTACCACACTGTATATCTTGTGACATACTTCTATACTCTATATATTTTACTGGCGTGCTGTACGGGGCAGTCATATGCTCCCGTTTTCCTACACTTAATTACTTTACGTTGATAACTATTACTCTCCTAATACATGATCCTTCAAGTAACAAAGTCCCTACATCCCTCTCGATCGAAATCAAGTAACAGAGTCTACATCCCTCTCGATCGAAGTCGAGTATCAGAGTGATATCTTCACTCCATGAAAATCAAAACTATCTGAGTATTTTGACATGAAAATACACGCCCTTACTGAACTGTGATTGGTTACTTATATCTTAAACGATATTATTGGCTATTGTCATAATCATGGCTTAGCCAATAATATCGCTGTCCTTTGAACTAGCAAAATACCGACAGTTCACACATAAATTACTTTTCTCTCGCTAAAGCCTTCCTGATGTCATGCTCGTGCATTTAATTCGTAATTTAGAGATTACGTGAAGTTACTTCATTGCTTCCTCTCATAACAAGTAAGCGTGCTTTATCTTACATCTATAAGCTTAAACTACACTTTCGCAAACTTAGGTTTTACGACCAAATACTAAAGTATCATTTTATTTTATTGATGCTCTTTTGTGTTCTAAAATCTTCTTTCAAAGAGCTGAGTCCTGTGTTATGACAGGCTCCGAATTTATTAGCCCAGGTACAAGCCTCTTTCCGTGGGAAAGGAGTCTTTACCTGCACCTTGAAAAAATCTCCCTACAGTGCTATTGCGAATCCAGTTTTGAATAAGCAATGAATGCATATTAATTATATTCGTTACTATATTCTACATAACATATTATTTAAGCCCTAATTAAAAACTACCACAAGTGCCCCGAGGAATACAAACTTAATAGTCTGAGTGTATACTCTGATTACTTAAGATGGTATTTCTCGCATCTCCCGAAACTTACTAGAAAAGTATCAATGACTCTCTTCATTCATAGTTGTAAAAACAGCTGGGTCTACACAGTGTTTACAAAACAAACCCGTGTTTACTCCTGTCATCTGCAACATTCTACCTGCATGTTCACCCTTCTCCTTACCCTTGAAAAAGGTTCATCACCTATTACGTTAACATTATGACAGTAAATACTCTTACACCAATAACATGCAAACATTTCTTCACTCATACAAACACAGCATTTTACTCACGCGAATGTTTCATTTAAACCTCCTTTTTATTTCGTGTACGACACACACGACTCAATTATTCATATATATATTTTTTTTCTTTTCTCACACTCATCGCAGCGCCGAAGTAAGACGTTACGTCTGTGAGATGCTACATTTATTTACACTTTCCACTAATAAGATAATATGAAAACTTTGCATCGGAATTTGATCGACCAGCTGTCCTATTTCCACATCACTTATACAACTCACACATATGTTACCATTATTTCAGCAAACATGTTTACCTTACACAAAATTATGACAGTTGCAATAATATCTACAATTTAACTTGGAATGATTGCATTTAGGTTTTTAACAAGACTCACATGGGGTATTCTTATTCTTTATACTTCTTCAAAAGTGAAAGATTGAATCGACCTACGGTTCGGTTCTTTTTACGATCGAAAGCCTCTATCGTAATACCATAACCTTGATGGAATTAAAGCTATCACTTTAATTAAGCAGCAACACATAAATAAATAATATGGGAGAATCAAAGCAAGTACTACGGGCTAAAGGGGAATAAGAGAAAGTAAAGTAAAATAATACTAGCACTCCCTACCAGACTGTTTACTGGGAATCTTTCAATAGCTAGCATACAATTTCTATAGGCACACTATGGGATATTGGCGTCAAGTATTCATAACTTGTGCACAAGTCTTTTCATAAGTTTTTACTGCCATTATACTGCCATGGGAGAGAAAGAAGGTATTAAAGAATGAATGAAGAATTCTCAGAATATGGATTTGGGAAAAGACCTAGCGCTTTACCCGGAACCTGCCTGCAGGCACACGCTATGCTAGGAGTTCAAGAAGCATTAATATGCGGGGGAAGAAATAGCCAATGACCATTAGTTTTAGAAGTGTAAAACATGATTTTTGCTCTAAGGAAAGAGATGATTAGCTGTAAGGAATATCATGAATATTGGAAGGGGATTGAGTCAGTTGGTGGTGAAACGAATGCATTTACCGACACTTTTGCAACGGCACCGGGGTCGGACTGGACGCATATAGCGTGCCGTTCCCTCCTTGCAACTTTATATTGTCTTATTGGCAGTTAATCGCCAATTCGACTGTTTTGATTCTAAACGCTGTGCAGGTGAGGGTTATATTAAAACCTTACACCACTTTAAGACAACTGTTGCTTATACAAGTCAGATTTACGACTTGTACAGTAAATTCAGTGTGTGAAACGCAGTAAGTACATTACGACCTTCAAGGGCATAAATAGGCCAGTGATATCACAAATCAGTGTAGAACATAAAATATATTCGTGAAGCTACCAATATTGCCAGACTGACTTTCTTCCGCTCCGCAATATAAACTATTGTTATTGAACACTTGTGAATTAATTTGTTTCTGGTAAAATAAACATTCTTAAACCCACTATATACCTCACTGTTGTGAATATATGAAGAGTAATTTAGAACCTTACCACACCCTATAATATGCCCCGAGAAATGTAAAGAGGTAAATCTCGTTGTTCGCGACTGAAGCTGCCGTGGTACACAAACATATAAATTCAGTGGGACCCAATAAAACATTTTTATTCCCCTAAATTCAAAATATATGAGCGAACTGCTACATAGAAATGGCACCCAGATCCGCTACATAGAAATGGCTAACCCAGAACGTGGGGTTTCGAAGTGAATAGGGGCTAAATAGAAAAGAACATTAATATAGTCAAAAAAATAACTACTACGCACATTACTAAGAATAGGCTTCATAGAGTAACGCAAGAATAGTGTCATAGAAAGCACAGAACAATTTAAAAAAAAATTCAAAAATCCAAACCTACCCGAGGGAAAAGACATTACAAGAATAAAAACAATTAAGAGGGAAATAGAACAGTAATCGAGGACAACAGGAGCAGGGCAGCGATCAAAAAAATCGATAAGACGAGGGATAAATAGATAGGAGCAGGGCATCGCATGACATTACATTTACATCACATCTCATCACGTCACATCACAACAAACAAGCAGATGGCAACCCCAGACCAGACCAGAAGGACGGAAGGATGATCAGTTTCAAACGGATAAGTCCAAAAAGAAAATCTTGTTTAAAAGTGCAATATTTAAATGTATAATTCTTGTACTGTGAATCTAGTTATAAGAGGGTCAGTGTGCATGAAAATGTCTGATACTGAAATGTGTGTAGGGAAAATATGTATTGGAGATTGAAATGCCAAAACTGCGTAACGGGAAAATTGTGTTAGTTAAAATGGGTTCAAATGAGATTCAGTTAGGGCAGGACTTGTTAAGTGGGAGTGAATTAGAGAATTTTCAGAACAACTTTAGCATGGAGGGAGAAAATAGTAGCCAGGACAGTAGTAGCCAGGTAGAAGGGACTGAAGTTCAAACTCCAGTAGAAACTGTGGAAAATCAAAATGGGGGAATTCGAAATGTAAATAAAGAGGGAGATATGATGTTGATGATGCAGCAAATGCTAATGGAGAAACTAGGGGAATTAAAAGCAAGTTCTGATAAAGTAACTCAGGAACTGGGAGAAATAAAAGAAAGCTCAGAAAAATTAAGTGGGGAATTCAAAGAAAGCTCTAAAACTTTAGAAAAAAAATTTGATCAGTTTCAGACAGAGGTCAAGACTATGAATGACCGATTAGAAGGGAAAATTCAAAATGTTGAGGTTAGGCTTGAAAAAAATCATAAAGAACTTGATAAGAAAATAAATGATGTAAATCAGGAGTTAGGAACGAGGGTAAATAATATGGTCAAAGCAAATGAAGAACAAAACAAAAAGATGGAAGATCGGTTAACTAAGGTAGTAACAGGGGATCTAAATATTGTTGAGGAAAATTTTCAGGGGAAATTAAAAAGCATAGAGGAAAATACACGCAGAGAGCTTGAAAACATACAAGTAAGTACTAAAACTAGAAATGAAAACTTGGAAATAAAAATCCTAGAAAAAGTAAAAAGTTTTGAAGGCACGTTATCTGATAAAATAACGGTTATCGATAAGAAAGTTATTGGGTTAGCTAATAAAATTCATACTATGGAGAATGAACCTCTGGTCGGACGAAATAGTGATGACAATAGAAGAGCCAGCTTAGCCACAATAAATGTAACTAATGCTGAAATTTTAGCACGTAATGAAATTAGGAGTGATGGGCAGGGCACTTCAAGCGTCATGACTGAGTCGGACGACATGCGAAGTAATGCAGATTTAGGAAACCATACTGAATCGCAAATAGGACTACGTAACCAAATACACTGGTCACAAATATTAGGTAATGATTGGACCGCTCCAAAATTTAATGGGGAAGATCACGCAAATCCGCATCAATTCATTAGTGAGATGGACTCATACTTGAAATTAAGGGGAGTGCCTGAGGAATTTAAAATGGCAATAATCCAAAGAAGCTTAGTGGGGAAGTCGCGAGATTGGGCCCATTTTATATTAGCTAAGGGAATTAACTATGGGGAATTTAAGAAGTTGTTTATGGAACGCTACTGGAATTCAAGTCGGCAGAGTAATGCAAGAACAGAGTTGTATTCGGGGAGGTATAACGAGGATTCTAACCGTACAATGTCAGAACACTTCATGATGGTAATTAAGTTGGCCCGGTCTTTGGATACCAAACTTTCAGAAAAAGATATGCTGCAATTAGCCCTAAAGCAATTTAATAGAGAAATCTCTAACCATTTAATTGTTGCGAGACCCCAGACACTTACTGAAGCTTTAGGATTGCTAACTGAATTCGAAGAGACTATAAAAAGAGAGAAGCCATATGACAGTAAGAAATTCGATCGCGGAGTTCGAAATGAAATTCCGAATGAGAGGGGGAGAAATGAAAATTATGCAGGCAGGAATGATGCGTATAATAGGCCTAGCGGCAGAAGTTATCCTAATACGCAAGGATATAAACAGGACAATAATGGCAGGAGTAATAATTATAATCAGAATTATTCAGGAAACCGACAAGGAAGGAATAATGCAGACTACAGACAAAATCAGGGAGTTCAAAATAACTCGCGGTTTGAAAATACAAACAAGAGCGGAATGAACACACCGCAGGTAAATCACATTGCATTTGTAGGGTCAGAGCCAGGGCGAGGAAGTTATACACAAAGGAATGGTGAAGTAGTACACGGTCGTTACATAGGCTATGAAACTGATAGGGCTGAGAGGGGTGGAGCTCAGGTAAGCAGTTCACTTAACCCAGAAGCCAGGGAATACGCAAATGAAGTAAACAGACAATCGGATCAAAATAGAGTGAATGAAGATGGTTTAAACGCCAACGGGACATGTTAGAGAGTCGAAATATGTCTACGCATGGGAACCAGTTACCCGGGGAAAGACTCAAATTAAATAAAGACAATAAAAGTACTGAAAATAAACAGTGTGAAAAAGGCATTCTAATTCCACCGCAGATAATTGTAGAATTAGGTGGCATGACAACCCAAGCTATGATCGATTCAGGGAGTTCTTTCAGCATTTGCAGTTTTAAATATTACGAGGATTTAAAGAATAATAACGTGAAGTTTCAAGAGCTGAACGTTCCTCTACTCTATTGTACTACAGCTGTAGGCCGGACAAAATTTAAGATTGACAAACAGGTTATGGTGAATATGAAAATAGGCGAGTGGTCGGCTGACTTATATATGCTAGTAATTAAAAACTTAGCTCACCACATTATCATTGGGTGTGACACATTGACAGAATATCAGGGGGTACTAAATTTTGGAGAAAATTCTTTAAAAATCACAAATGATGATAATATCATTGAGATCCCGTTCTTAACGAATAATCATAATAATGAAAATGAAAGCTCTGAGAGGGAAAACGCAATTCAAAAGGAATTCTTTATAGTGGAAAGTTTGAGTATGGAATCGGACTATTATGACGATACCAAGATATTCGGTCAGACTATTAATGACGTTGCGGGCGGAAGTGTCACAACGGACATTGTTTCAGAATTGGCGGATCAGCCGCAATTCTATTTTGAAGAGTGTAATGAATTTAGTGACTCTTATGAAGAAGTGTACAGTCTAGGGAGGAATTGCGAAATAAATGTACTCGGAGCTAACCAGGAAAATGACTATGATTATGGGGATGAAAGGGATGAAAATGATATTAGGAATGAAGAGATTGTTGAGATATTAAGAGAGAAAGTAAACAAAATTACCACCCTAGACGATAATCAAAAGGGCAGACTGATGAACGTTTTATTAGATAATAAAGCCGTTTTCGATAGAAGGCCCGGATGTTGTCTTGTTTATGAGCACAGTATAGTAATGGAAAAGAAACCTGTCATTCATCACAAAAGTAGGCCTTTACCGCTGTCAGTAAGGGAGGAAGCTAATCGCGTAATAACAAAAATGCTGGAAGATAATATTATCGAAATTTCGGACTCTGAATTTGTCAGTCCTGTATGCTGGGTGCTTAAGCCTGATAATACATTAAGAATGACCCTGGATCTCAGAAATATTAATCAACATATGAAGCCCGACCGGTTCCAAACCGAGCCTATTGATCATTTGCTAGCTAAGATGGGGGAGGCAAATCATTTCTCAAGTATTGATCTCACATCTAGCTATTGGCAGATAAAGTTACGTGAGGAAGACAGAAAGTATTGTTCGTTCCTCCATGAAGGGTCAGTGTACTCCTTTTCCCGGACCCCATTCGGAATGCGCACATCTGGCAGTGCACTCCTCCGAGCTTTGAAAATGATGTTTCCCGCCGGCACTGGTCCCCATGTAACAAATTTCGTGGACGACTATTTACTGCACACAACCGACTTTGACACACATTTAAAGGAACTAGACTTAGTTCTAAGCACATTTTTACGCCAGGGGATGACTGTGAATCCATCTAAAATAAAGTTATTTCAAGAGGAGATAAAATTTGTAGGATATGTTATTTCTAAAGAGGGAGTTTCTGCAGACCCGGAGCGCATAAAAGCGATTGCAAACATGGGTAGGCCTAAATCAGTGAGACAGGTGCGTAGAGTACTTGGGATATTTAACTACCAGTCTCGATTTATACCTGGTTACTCGGAATACGTAGCACCATTACGTAGGCTTCTGAAAAAGCAAAATAAATTCAAATGGACGGGAGTAGAAGAGGAGGCTTTTATGAAAATAAAAGAAGCATTTCAGAATTCAGTGTTATTGGAGAGGCCACGAAATGAATTAGAGTACATCATTTACACTGATGCCTCGTGCATTTCGGTAGGGGGAATTCTTATGCAACAACACGAAGATGGAACAAAACACTTAATCGCTACGACATCGAGGGGACTCACTCCGGTCGAAAGCAAGGGTTCAGTTACCTGCTTGGAAATCATTGGAATGTACCATGCCCTCACAAAATTTCATCAATATGTTTTCAACCGCAGAGTACTTGTATATACAGACCACATAAGTCTGACATTTCTAAACAAAATGAAATTGGGTAACAGCAAATTATCTAGGTATGTGCACGAATTAAGTCAGTATGACATGGAGATTAGACACGTCGCTGGAAAGGACAATTTGTTGTGCGATTGGTTATCAAGGAGTAAAGTAGAAATACCCGAGCACACGGGAGCAGGAAAAAACGAAATTCAGGTAATGCAAGTGCAATTATTCAAAGAACCGACCTTACGTCAGTACTTTCGACGCATGGCGGAATATCAAAAGGAAGACGCCGAGATTGAATTAATCAGACTAGGCCTAACAGAAATGGAGCAAGATGGAAACGGGGTAGATGACGAAATAAAATACAAGAACATAAATGACATCATTTATAAATTGTGTGGCAGGGAGACTAAAGAATGGAGAGTGTATGTGCCCCGTGAAATGGAGGCCTGCCTACTTAAAACCGTTCATGAGAAACTGGGGCACTCAGGTACAGGAAGAATGTTACTGTACTTACAAAGTAGGGCGTATATCAAAAACCTTGGTAGGAAGATAAGGAAGTATGTTAGTTGTTGTGACTTGTGTCAGAAGGCCAAGCCTTTAAATAGAAAATTTGACAAGATACCTCAAACTATCACACGGGAATCAGTAGGTGAATTGGTAGCGCTCGATTTTCATGGTCCGCTAGTCGCCGGAGCCTACGGTATGAAATACATTCTGATTTGCTACGACTTGTTTTCCCATTATGTCAAGCTTTACACCACCAGAACAGCCACGTCCAATGAAGTGCTTAGAAAGTTGACACTAGACTATTTTCCTAACTGCATTCAGCCAAAAGCCGTGCTGTCCGATAATGGGACACCCTTCAGTAGTAAGCGATTCTTGAACAAAATGTCTGCTCTAGGCGTAAGATGCTACAAAATATCAAGATATAATCCGCAAACCAACGGAGCAGAACGAGGATTGCGAGACCTATCGTTATATTTACGAGCATTGTGTTATAAGAGGCATAACGCTTGGGTGAGGTATATACAACCTATAGAAGAAATCTTGAATCACACTATACATCCTGTCGTAGGCGTGGAACCAATACGATTGCTCCGAGGTGATGAACCTAAAGAGTTAGTAAAAGGCTTACTACCAGCCATCCCCCAATCAGGTGTAAACAAAAAATTGGAGGAGTACTGTAAAACCGCTATTGCGAACATTCGCAAAAATGCTGTGAAAAGAATGGAACGAGTCAAAAGGTATAAGCATATCTGGAAGCCTAAAATAGGAGACAAGGTGCTTATCAGGAAAAAAAAATTGTCTAGTACCAAGGATAAACGAATGGCAAAACTCGAATTGGTTTATCGTGGTCCATTTTACATTACACAAATTTTCAATGAAGTTTGCTTGGAGGTAGCTAATCCCTTGAACAATAAGGTAGTGGGTAGGTACAACTTATCGTTCGCTAGGCCTTACTACGAACAAACTGAATAATTAGCGACAACAGTATGGTTGATCAGAATTGCATTACTTAGCGTAAAAATGTGTATTAAGTGCAGTAAACAAACATGTAGTATAGTATGGGTGTGACCGAATGAGATACCGGTAACAGAAATATTATAACCTGTGTATATAAAGTTTTATAGTGAGTGTTTAGTATTACGATGGACTGCATCAATAAAATCCGATGCTTAAATATATCAAGTTATTTTAGTATAATTATGGGACTGCACAAAGAAATCCAGTGCTTTATATATTAGAAGTTTAGTGAAAAATCATAGGTGTGTTAGTTAGTATTTAGAGGACTCTTGTCAATAAATCCGACAGTTATTATATCACGATAAGGACTATGCTAATAAATCTGGCATTTTATATATTTTTTAGTGAAGCTAAATTCGCTAGGAATAAAATTGTAAACATAAAATTTTAGTGTAATCTCATTAATAGTTGTGTTAGATAACAGTTGAATATTATAGAATTAGAGTAAACTCAAGATTCCGGGGGTGAAGTATGCATTGCATGGTACGTATTGTAACTGTTGATTTAAGTTTAGATAAGAGGTTCATTCATTCATTATGAAAGGGAGAGGCGAAATGGGTCAGAGGCGCTGTCAGACTAAAGAGTCAGGTAGTTGACTCAGGTGATTACAAGGTTGCCAAACGGTTACCAGGAGCTGAACTATTTTCTGAAATAAAGTAACAAAATTTTACAAACTTTGCACTTGTATTGCAGAATATACTTGGGCATTATGATGGAATTAAAGCTATCACTTTAATTAAGCAGCAACACATAAATAAATAATATGGGAGAATCAAAGCAAGTACTACGGGCTAAAGGGGAATAAGAGAAAGTAAAGTAAAATAATACTAGCACTCCCTACCAGACTGTTTACTGGGAATCTTTCAATAGCTAGCATACAATTTCTATAGGCACACTATGGGATATTGGCGTCAAGTATTCATAACTTGTGCACAAGTCTTTTCATAAGTTTTTACTGCCATTATACTGCCATGGGAGAGAAAGAAGGTATTAAAGAATGAATGAAGAATTCTCAGAATATGGATTTGGGAAAAGACCTAGCGCTTTACCCGGAACCTGCCTGCAGGCACACGCTATGCTAGGAGTTCAAGAAGCATTAATATGCGGGGGAAGAAATAGCCAATGACCATTAGTTTTAGAAGTGTAAAACATGATTTTTGCTCTAAGGAAAGAGATGATTAGCTGTAAGGAATATCATGAATATTGGAAGGGGATTGAGTCAGTTGGTGGTGAAACGAATGCATTTACCGACACTTTTGCAACGGCACCGGGGTCGGACTGGACGCATATAGCGTGCCGTTCCCTCCTTGCAACTTTATATTGTCTTATTGGCAGTTAATCGCCAATTCGACTGTTTTGATTCTAAACGCTGTGCAGGTGAGGGTTATATTAAAACCTTACACCACTTTAAGACAACTGTTGCTTATACAAGTCAGATTTACGACTTGTACAGTAAATTCAGTGTGTGAAACGCAGTAAGTACATTACGACCTTCAAGGGCATAAATAGGCCAGTGATATCACAAATCAGTGTAGAACATAAAATATATTCGTGAAGCTACCAATATTGCCAGACTGACTTTCTTCCGCTCCGCAATATAAACTATTGTTATTGAACACTTGTGAATTAATTTGTTTCTGGTAAAATAAACATTCTTAAACCCACTATATACCTCACTGTTGTGAATATATGAAGAGTAATTTAGAACCTTACCACACCCTATAATATGCCCCGAGAAATGTAAAGAGGTAAATCTCGTTGTTCGCGACTGAAGCTGCCGTGGTACACAAACATATAAATTCAGTGGGACCCAATAAAACATTTTTATTCCCCTAAATTCAAAATATATGAGCGAACTGCTACATAGAAATGGCACCCAGATCCGCTACAACCTTCATGAATAATTATTCTATCATGAATACTCTTTTCATAACAATCAATCATCTATTAATTGATCTGGAATCTCCCTCTATCGTAATATCATATTCTGACTATCACTTGAAACTTCCTCTTTTATCGCTTCCTTCTCGACGCATATCTAATCAATTTATTCTTACGAACTTCCTGTAATGTCACGTGTGACCCACTAACCATCATGAAAAAGCATTTGCCGTAAATTATTACTTTAATTTCATATTTTCCTCCAAAACATTTATTTCTTACAAACTATTCTTTCTTCAAACGCCGCCGTGCATAATAAGCAACACTTCTTATCTTATTCTTCCACAATGACTTGCAGCTTTGTATCTTTGTTTTTATCTCAATTCTATAAAACTCTTCAAAATACTTTATCCTCCCAACTCTTACTGTTTAATACTTTATTTTTCTTAAGTATGCTAATTATTCATATCTTGAATGTACCATCCTACATTTACGTAATGCATTTCACGTCTGATTTGTATACTGATTGATGAACCAACTTGCTTATTTAAAAAATCTCCTTCTTCGATAGCAATCTATATAAATTCCTCTGACCAGCTATTTAATGTAATGTCTGACACGCGATTTCATAAGACTTCCTCAATATTTATTTCCAACTTGTCACATTTATTCCCTCTAAATTCAATATTTCTACGGTACCTTGTTTAATTCAAAGATGCATTTATCTAAAAGTCGCTCATTTGTCCGTTACTTTTTTTTTTCTCCACTATCTCCGAGATTATTTATCTCCACCACAACTTCAAAAACGACTAGCGAGTTCTATGACTTCACTGTCTAAATAAACTTCATCTTATCATGGCCAGCGCGTTCTCTGACTCCACTGCCTGAATAAACCTTCGCGTGGGCGCATTCCGCTGCCTCTACGCACTCAATAATAACTTCATCATAACACGGTAACTTCCTTCTTAGAGCTTCTATCATCTTTGACTGCATAATTCTCTTTCACAAACGGTACGCGTATCATAATTCCTTCTTTGTTCAGCAATGTGACATTATTTCTTTAAACTTAATTCTGCTTTCAGACTAGCAAAAATCGTATTCTGGTATCAGATTGTATACTGGAATTTAACTGGTAGAAAACATACATTGACATTTTTTCTCCTATGTCCATATTTAGCGTTCTTTGGTTATCAATCGTATAAAGTACATTTACGCCTTCCTACTTTTGCTTACTATTAATATTATTTTTTTAAAATATTCTTTGCATTCAAATGTTTAATTTCTTTTCTTTTCTGTTATGCATTTATTTTGTTTAGCATCCTCGTCTCCCTTATTCCTACGGCAAATGTATTCATCTGGCTTTATGTTTTACAGGGTATATTTGTAACATATTTACTGTTATTGGGTTAACTCCTCCTCACCCCTCCTGTACTGACCGCTTTCATCCGTGTTTACGCTCCTCGAGTTGTGTACCGTTGCCTGCGGGTTTAAATCCGCCTCGTCCAACTGGTTATTTTCAGACAATGCGTTTTCTTGGCCATGCTGGCTCGCATTTCTGTTGTTTCCACGAAATCCTCCCCCTCTTCCACGAAAACTTCCATTATTCCTCCTGACATATGGTACGCCGTCTGAAAACTCAATATTATTCACTTGTCTTTCCCTAGTGTTATTGTTATCGTTTTCATTCTGTCCACGATTCGGCCCCCTGAACTGGTTACCGTGATTCACCCCTCGGTTCCTGTCCATATTTCGTGAAGGGTAATACGGACCATTATTCCTACCGTCTCCATCCGTCCTGTTCCTAGGTCCTGAGTTCGTATCCCTCGGCCTGTTAAATCTATTCTCCCCACTGTCACGCCTTGCACTCGCATCGAAACTAGACAAGACTTCAATGGCACGACTATATGTCGTTAAATTAGCTACAGCGAGGACATTGTGAACCTCCGGCTCAAAATGCCGTTGAATTAACTGTATAATCGATTTCTCGTTTAAACAAGGCTCGAGCAATCTCGCCCGTCCTACCATGGTTACAAAGTAATCTACTAATGAAGTATTCCCCGCATGCTTATAACGTCCATTATACAGTTCAATCCTGACTTCTGCTTTCTTGTTCTCTCCCCAATACCGGTCTAAAAACAATTCCTTGAATCTTTCATACGTGCAGCTGGGGCCTATTGTCAAGTCAAACCAATCTTTCGCCTTGTGACGTAATGCCCGCGAAATCATAAGCATTTTATATTGCTCTGGTACGTGTTTTAGGAAAAAATACTCGTCCAAACTTCTCAAAAAAGCTTGCGGTGTCTGACTAGCATTTTCTGCGTAGAAAGGTAAAGTGACTTCGTTGAACAATACACTATTTACGTGAGTCTTATCAATGCCGCCTGCAACCATCCCTAAACTCTCATTTGGTCCAGCAGTAACCTGCGTGACGTCAGGACTTGGGCCTGCCATAAACATGTTCCCGTTGGTCATATTTTCATTTGACCCTCTCGTGACGTTATTTTCCTCACTCTGAATTACAGCATGATCACCCGATATGACGTCATTCTGGACACTACTTTCCCTTGACCTTACACTACACGCCTCCCTCGATATACATGATATCTCCTTACTTATTCCTGCAACATCCTTATCCAATTTATCCTCAATCTGCTTAACTTTTATCATTACTTCTGCCTGCATTTCCTGTCTAGATCCTTTTATGGCCTTTTCCGCCTCTAGTACCTTTTTAGATAGCTCAGCTGTTTTATCCTTGACCTTCTCGATGCCTGAACCTACCTCACATAATTTATTCATAATCTCTCCCTTAAGGTTATCTACTTTCGTTTCTACATTTTTATTCACCCTGGCCTCAGTTTTATTTATCTCTTCCTCAACTATTTTAATTTCATGTCTGACTCTCTCTTTACATTTCTTGTCCTGAACGCCTATTTTATCATCTAATTTCTCTAGCATTCTCTGAAATTTCTCATCTGTTTCCCTACTAGCCTGCATAATTTTCTGCTCTGTTTCCCTACTAGCCTGCGTAATTTTCTGCTCTGTTTCCCTACTAGCCTGCGTAATTTTCTGCTCTGTTTCCCTACTAGCCTGCGTAATTTTCTGCTCTAGTTTCTCGTAATTACTCTTAGCCTGTTCACTACTCGCTTCAATTTTATCTAAAAGGCGAGCAAACATAGACTTTACATCTGTTGGCATGATATCATTTGTATTTATTACAGGGTCTCCAGAATCTCTTTCTAGGTCATTGCTAGCACTAATCTCGCTTTCAATAACTTCCCCAGCTGTCCTAATTGCCTGTTCAACAAACTCACCCCCGTCAGGTATCCTACTTTCTGAAGAATCGGTTCCTGGAACCCTATCCATATTTTCAATATCACTATCCAGCTCCTGGCTGAAAAAATTCTGCCCTCTCCCGAGATCTGAATCCTGCTCCATATTCACTTTTATACAATGCCCGCTTCTAAGTTTCATATACCTGTACTTACTCAGCCTTGTTTATAACAAACAACACAACACAAAAAAAATCATGCAACACAACATACAGATACAATCTTTACAATTTTCCCTATAATGTTCTCGCCAAATAATTTTGAGTGTTGATATCTACAGAGCTGTCTTAAATTTTCAGCCTGTCTAAATTTATTCTAATTTAATGTACTTTGATTTAAAATTTCAATAACTGATTCTTTATTGAATAACTTTATCTGCAAAAAAAAACTTTCTAAAAACGTTAAAAGACTGTTATTATTATTATTTTTTTTTCAATTGCTATTGATTTTAAGAGATATCAACACACATATGTATTTAGGATCTTATCTTTGATTTGTGTCATCCCTCGGTGCATCCATTTGTACCACGTTCCTCTTCATTCTTCGTCAATTTCCCTGGTGTCTTCATTCTTCTTCAATTCCCCTGGTATTTTGTTCTTATCCGCCGCTGTCGCTGTCTTCTGGGGCTTTCTTCTTTGCTGTGAAGATTGTTTCTCAACTGTGGTTCACTTCAAGCATGGTGCTTAAATTTCGTCGATCCTCTTCCATTTTTTTTTCGTAGTAATTTGTCGTCGCCTCACTGTTGGATTATTTTATTGCAAATCGAGCCCCAGGCCTTGGGAAACCATTTTATATCTGGTGCTCGTATTATCCTCGGATTTACCCCCGTTGACGTGCGATTTTATAGTAGTTATTTCGGCCTCACTGTTGGGCACCATTTTATTGCGGTTTTCTTAACTCCTCACTGTTGAGCCTCATTTCGTAGCAGTTCTATTGGGGTTAAGCTTTATCTGGGCGCCAGCCATGCAATTACATAGCGAATTTATTTGTCTTACCGCTATCCCAAGCTGCCAGCCGGTCATCGAACACAGGACATCCTTCTCTCAGAGCAGACAGACGACACTTGGCTTGGATAAGGTTCTAACATGAATTAATACACAGGTTTTATATTTTACCATAACCAAAATATTCGTGGTTTATTTGTTCACCAGATAAAATTACACTGAGTCACAATACACTGTTAAATCCATCCTGGAAATCGCTCCCATGGTGACCCCCAAGTTACGCTGTAAATGACGATTAGTTTACTGGATCATGTGTCTAGCTAAACTTAGGCCACATCGAGCCTACCACACTGTATATCTTGTGACATACTTCTATACTCTATATATTTTACTGGCGTGCTGTACGGGGCAGTCATATGCTCCCGTTTTCCTACACTTAATTACTTTACGTTGATAACTATTACTCTCCTAATACATGATCCTTCAAGTAACAAAGTCCCTACATCCCTCTCGATCGAAATCAAGTAACAGAGTCTACATCCCTCTCGATCGAAGTCGAGTATCAGAGTGATATCTTCACTCCATGAAAATCAAAACTATCTGAGTATTTTGACATGAAAATACACGCCCTTACTGAACTGTGATTGGTTACTTATATCTTAAACGATATTATTGGCTATTGTCATAATCATGGCTTAGCCAATAATATCGCTGTCCTTTGAACTAGCAAAATACCGACAGTTCACACATAAATTACTTTTCTCTCGCTAAAGCCTTCCTGATGTCATGCTCGTGCATTTAATTCGTAATTTAGAGATTACGTGAAGTTACTTCATTGCTTCCTCTCATAACAAGTAAGCGTGCTTTATCTTACATCTATAAGCTTAAACTACACTTTCGCAAACTTAGGTTTTACGACCAAATACTAAAGTATCATTTTATTTTATTGATGCTCTTTTGTGTTCTAAAATCTTCTTTCAAAGAGCTGAGTCCTGTGTTATGACAGGCTCCGAATTTATTAGCCCAGGTACAAGCCTCTTTCCGTGGGAAAGGAGTCTTTACCTGCACCTTGAAAAAATCTCCCTACAGTGCTATTGCGAATCCAGTTTTGAATAAGCAATGAATGCATATTAATTATATTCGTTACTATATTCTACATAACATATTATTTAAGCCCTAATTAAAAACTACCACAATAGTTAATAGGCTACTGTATCTAGACACTACCCTACTCAGAATTCCAATCTAATGCTTCTAATTTAGTGAGGAAAATACTCTATGGTTGATGTGGATAATGTGAAATTGATTTTTTCATTTCTTCGGTTGTTACGCAAGCTAACCGCACAACAGATCAACCAGGGACGAATATTTTAAAAGGAATACGCCGATACTCTTACACTTCCTCTCTTGATACTGTCCATCCTGGACGACAATGGGTTGAACGAAACGCTGGTGGTATTAATTTCAACCCGGCAAAAATTGTTCTCTCTCCGCAAAATGTCGATTTTTCAACTGACAATCAAAAAAGACAAAAAAGTAGCCTAAATTAGATATTTTAGGTTTTATATCCCGTTTAGATATATTTAGGTTTCTATACCCGATTTAGGTAATTTTAGGTGCCACAGAATTAATGTTGGTGAATCCTATGGACGTGATTCGAAAAAGTGCATGAGCGCTTTTTGTTTTGGAAGTAAGGAACAAGATAGGTAAAAACCTATGAATCCGGTCCCTACTTATAAGGCTTTGGAAATTAAAATACAATTAGCTATGACAAATAACACTATTGCTTTACATGCGCTTATCCAACTAGACCGTTTAACTGACCCAGATGGCCGAGATGGTAACGTCTTCGCCTCACATTCTGGAGTTCCATGGTTCAGATCCCGAAACCGGCGAATTGGACTTTATTTTTATTTTTATGTGAGTGTGCGATTGTCAAGATATCACAAATCTGTACAGTTCAGCTGATGCTGGAAGATTTTAATCTGATTAAAAAAAACTAGACCTTTGTTCTTCCGTAAGCCCCGCTTAATGAATAAATCTGGAGCTTAACTTGGAAATCAATTTTTTTTTAAAACATATTCTGCATATCATAATTGCAGTCATAACTGATTAAACAAAAACATACTGGCAGTTTGTTACATCACTTTACCTGGTTTTATTCTTGGGTATATTTAGGTCGCTGATGCCAAATGTGCCATTAGTTTTGCCCTACCAGCTTTAGTTTGTGAGATATGGTATTGCCATTATGCATATTATCTCATTTTACGTTTGATATAAATAAAAACAGTGCCTATTTGTAGCTTCTAAGTCATGTGAAGAAAAACGCAACACACTAACATTACATTAACAATATAACATGGGGTCTGTCAAAAAATTGATACTATCACATATTGTACGGTCGTTTATGACTTATGAGCTGTCAATTTGAGGGCCAAAAAATAATCCAGCTTTTAGTTTTTCTGTACTTCGTACAGTTTTCGTCCTACGTGTCCAAAGTATGGTCAAGAACCTTCACTACCTATATTATCAAGCAAGATTTTGTTTCGCGAAAGAGGTTATAAGTTAATGGCACTCTATATAAAAGTAGAGCTGGTAGAGAAAAACTGTTTACATATTTGGAAAAACTGTTTACATATATTAGAGCTGTTATACATATCTCCATTCATTAGACTACCAGTATTTACAAGGAAGTAAACCAATTTTCCTCTCTATAATGTGCTTCGTCCACACAATCAATTGCACAAAATGGAAATATAGATATAATTAATACTAATTCTAAGAATAAGCGGTTTAAAAGTTTCTGTGATAAAAATTTGAAAACTTTAAAATTGTAGTTTTTAAAATATGCTCCATGTCTATTTCTTTGTGTAAATCTTTCTTATATATATATACATACATATATTTCCAAAACTATTATAGGTCTATTATTTACTTTTCATTTGTTCCCTTCATTGTGTAATTTTCATATTGAATGTATTTTTTTTTTTTTTTTTTTGGCAGTCATATTTTCCACTTTTTTAGGTCATAAACATCCGAACCCTAAACTCATCTTAATATGGTATATCCTACATGTATTGCTTGCTGTGGAGAAGTGTGTTGGGAGTCAGATACGACGCTGGATGAGAAAGGTGATGAAGGAAAACAGTTTTCTTGCTTTTCGCGAGGATTTCTTCTCCACCTCGCTGACATTTGATTGTGCGACGCTCCTGAATAAAATAACACCTCGACACTTTTTAAAAGAAAATCCCGGTAAATCCGGATGAGAAGGACGGGAAAGTGTGCGATACGCGTGGGGGAGCTGAGTTAGTGCATCCTGAGCGGAAAGGGAGTGTATACCAACAACAATTATAATTGGCACGTGATTGTTCTGGGTCAATATCCTACATATAGGAGGGAGTGGCGTCTCAAGCCAATTACATCCGACGTTTGGACAAACGTTCAATTATTTCGATTAAAGGAACCAGTCCATAATGCCTGCCCTGTTCCGGAAGCAGGCCATTCTTCAAGTCCTTACTTACCGAAGAGCTGACAGACAGAGGCAAAGGCAATTGGTTAATTCAATTACTATTAGATAGAGTTGATATATTTCATTTTTTCTTTCCGTTTGTGGTAATATTTGTTATTATGAAAAGACTCATCCACCTAACCACAAACCCCAATGGACCAAAAATTCAATGGATGGAACGTCCCTAAGCCCTATAATATTGTAATATTAACTGGATTTATGCACATATACACTCCTATTTTTATGTTTCACTATTGTCATAAAATATATGTTTAGATATAAAATTATGTAATCAAATAGTATACACTTACATTTTAGATAGCAATATGCTATATGGATCCAATTAAAAACCTATCTATATATATTGCTATATATTGCTATCTAAAATGTAAGTGTATACTATGTGATTACATAATTTTATATCTAAACATATATTTTATGACAATAGTGAAACATAAAAATAGGAGTGTATATGTGCATAAATCCAGTTAATATTACAATATTGGCTTAGTGACGTTCCATCCATTGAATTTTTGGTCCATTGGGGTTTGTGGTTAGGTGGATGTGTCTTTTCATAATACTATTAGATAGATACTTTTACAAAAATACATCCATTACATACATATAGGTACCGTATTTTACGGACCATAAGACGCACAATTTTACTTTGAAAACAGAGCCATGAAAGTTGGGTGTGTCTAACGGTCCGAAGTACACTAAAGAAAATTAAAATAATGGTTAATATTGCCGGAACACTATAATTATTAGGGACCGGATTTTTAGGTTTTTAAAAACAGTTTTAGGTTTTCCATTAGGTGAAATAGTTTTTTTTAGGTTTTTTTGTCCAAAATATAGTTTTCGGGTAGAATAATTGGTTTAATGAATTTGAAGGTGCTACATAGGATTCAATACATAATACTTGTAAAGTTTAACTTAACAAAATTGACTTAAATTTGTGTAAACTTGCTCTAGGATAATATTACACAATTGAAGAAAGAAAGCATAAACAATCAAAAGAAGCAGTGAAAATAAGATTGCCTCACATTTCCTGGTTACAGTATATCACAGTGTATCTTTCAAGATTCTCAACTGTGAGTTGTATTGAATGACAACGTCTGTCATATACAGCAGGAGCAACTTGGAAAACGACAGAACAGACATAGAAACCCGTGGGGTGCAACGTCATAAAATAACCTCAGAATAAGAAGAAAGAAGAAGAAGAAGAAATTCAGGTCGTTGCCAATCCACTGCCGTAATATTTTCGATTTCATTTGTTTCGGCATAATTAACACGTCTTCTTAAAACTCACAGTGTGACCACTCAGTATGAATATCAGGGCAGTACTAAAGACAAACAGCCGCTTGAAAACAGAAATCTATATCCTTGTTCACACACGGCAACAATGGTTGTTCGTACGAATATTTTTTAAAGGAATACGCCGGTACTCTTACACTTCGTCTCTTGTTACTGTCCATCCTAGACGACAATGGGTTGAACGAAACGCTGGTGGTATTAATTTCAACCCGACAAAAATAGTTGTCTCTGCGCAAAATATCGATTTATCTTCTGACAAACAAAAAATGCAAAAAAGTAGCCTAAATTAGATGTTTTAGGTTTTATATCCCGTTTAGGTATATTTAGGTTTTATACCCCATTTAGATATTTTTAGGTACCACAGAATTAATGTGGGTGAATCCTATGGACATGATTCGAAAAAGTGTATGACTGCTTTTTGTTTTGGAAGTAAGGAAAAAAATAGGTAAAAACCTAAGAATCCGGTCCCTAATAATTATAAACAAGGTGCACAGACTTGACATCACTGCACTTGTCACAATCGTAAAATGAGGGTAGCTGGAAGCCAAGAGTACAATGCGAAAAGAAAGTAATGTTGAGTTCTTTTATAGGAAAGGAGTTGCCTCCACCGGGTGGTTTAAATGAAGGGCATGACCTCTAAATAGCCTTGTCCCATACACTAGCCGTATGCTGAATTGGCGGTCAGAGGGTGTAAATATATTTTCAGTATTTGATGAGAAATCAGTTCAATTGTTAAAATTTACGCGATGCCACCTGTACAGGAGATATCTACTCTTATACAATTCAACGGCCCTAAATAGCGTGCTTGCTCGCTCGCCCGCTTCGTGAGACATCGGGTATACTCGGCGATGTTCGTCTCTCGCAGTGTAAACTTTCATGACGACTACAAAATTAGGAAAACCGTTTCTTTATTATATAAGGCCGAAGTGAAATGAACACAATGAACAAATATTCTAATTTTATTTTTACTTACAATTTTCATAGCTCTGAACCACAAACATTTTTATTAATCTACCAGTGTAAATTTCTTAAAAATCCTGAAGTCAATGAATAATGGCGGGCGAAGCCGGGGGGCACCAGCAGTAAAATATTGATGGTTTAACTCTTGAAATATCGCTGATAATAACAATCCAAACAAACCATTCCTTCCCTTGAAACATTATATAATTTCTGAAAATTACACTGAATTGATCAAATAAAATTCACATCATATTCATGTCAATAAACAGTTGAGAAACAATACGTATTATGTGTTCACAGGTTCCTTTGGAACTGCATAATCGATTCTGATATAGTTTTCCCAGGGGGCGCTTTCTGTAGGCCTACTCTGAAGCCGGAATTTTAGCTGTTTCATTAATATTATTAATGGCATAGTTTATGAATGATTCGCGTGCAAGTGTTAATAAATATAATGCTTTAATAATTATTACACTCTTAATTTTTAATTTTTAAATGAATTATCGTGGGCGAAGCCACGGGCACCTCCTAGTTTTCGTACAACGCAGGTATTAAGTTACAAATGCTTAGCGAAGAGCTGACAGACAGAGGCAATTGGTTAATTCAATTACTATTAGATAAATACTTTTACAAAAATACATCCATTACATACATACAGGTAACTCCTGTTACGTAGCCGACTGCTTTGCCGCAGAAATTTTTTTTGAAAGGGTTTTATACTAAACTAGCTTAAAAGACCCGGCGTCGCCCGGGTTTTGTATTTTGTAATTGGAAATTAGCTTATGAAGGATTTTCAATTTTAAATTCTAGGTCCTTATATAGGCATATATAATTTGAAATAGGAAGAACGACTTATTACACTCAAACTATTCCCTCAGAAAACGCTTGATCTAGTTTTTTATGGCTCATAGAGGATCTAGAATTTTGCATCCCATCGCTTGTACAGTGCACAGCAAGCCTGGTAGAGGTTTAAATAAGAAGAAACAGAAATTCCTGTAACATAAAATTGTAATATCGAGGCGGGAAATTTCCCACTCTTATGTTACCATAAAGCATTATCACTTTCATACTTTTCTCTCCAAAAACCTGCGATATAATATAATAATATACACATTACCATACCTCGTTTTGTTTTCTCTATGTCCAGGGTAGAGAAAGTTATGTGATTCCATTATTTTAGTGGATTTCATTCTGTAATATTTATTTATAACATGAATTATTTTGATAACTTCTCTTATTTGTCAAAAGTGCATTTCATTTGTTTTTTCCAAGCCCACCTGATACCATTTGGCAACAATATATTCTGTGATTTGGAATGGATAATTCTATGTAAAAAGGGATTAAGTATTTTCAAAAATATTTAATTTTTGGCATTTAGAATCAGAATTTTTCAAAATCCTTTCTTAGTGAGCACCTACATTATGAAACGAAGGTACTGTCAAAATTCCAAGTCTCTACCTGTTATAGTTTAGGCTGTACGTTGATTCCTGTCATTCAGTCAATCAGTCAGTCAGTCATTCATTCAGTCAGTCAGGACAAAGCCTTTTATATATATAGAGATTAAAAATTTCTTATAACAGCTACAAAAACAACTAAAATCAGGCGAGGAGATGTAACAAAGTGCCAGAATGCTTTTGTTTAATCATTTATGAGAATATTATGGGAGAAAAATTCCTCCGACACTGGGACTTGAACCCAGGACCTTTGGCTATTCGCGCCAATGCTCTACCAACTGAGCTAAGCCGGAGTACACTTAACAGTGCCAGGTGGAACCTTCCTCCTATGATTAAATGTCCATAATGGTCTACCTCACTGACAGACAAGTTATGTCATATGCAGTACTGTGAGGCACACTAATTAGTGATTCTTGTGACCGGGCTCCCACTGTTATTGTACAGTTAACATTCAAGATGGATATATGTAAGTATTCATGAACCACAGATTATTGTCTCTGTTGGACATTACACTGGGCTGTGAATTGAACTCCGGCTTAGCTCAGTTGGTAGAGCATTGGCGCGAATAGCCAAAGGTCCTGGGTTCAAGTCCCATTGTCGGAGGAATTTTTCTCCTACAATATTCTCATGTAATGTCCAACAGAGAAAAAAATCTGTGGTTCATGAATACTTACATATATTAATCATTTATATTTCCAATTATGATATGCAGAAAATAAGTTTTTTTTTTAAATAGATTTCCGAGTTAAGCTCCAGATTCATACATTAATCATGGTTTACGGAAGAACAAAGGTCTAGTATGATAAGCATATGTGAAGAAATATGTGGGCAATGTTATTCCGCAAAGCTATCTGTATTGCCGCTGCTCTACAAACCGGAAGGCCCCGATGAGGTCGTTGGAGGTTTTCAATTGGCCTAATCCTTCTGGTGGCACTATGGCCCTGGGGTCGACTCAGCCTCCAACAGAAATGAGTACCAGGAGCAATCTTGGGGGTAAAGGCGGCACGTGCGTAAGGCTGACAACCTTACCACCTTCACGTGCCGACTGACTAAAATCTGGGAGCCTCAACCTCCTGGAACCTTCTAGCCCTCCATGGCCTGTAATAGGCAACACTTTTATTATCTGTATTTCAACTCCCAAAGTCGTATATGAACACTGTAAAACAATATGTTGTCATGAGAATTGGTTGGCATTTGATAAATTCATTTCTAATACACTACCATAAAATAGGCACTAAACTGGGCATAACTCCGGTACCGGTCAACCGATCTGGTCCATTATCAATAGGCTTCTTTCCAGGGATGTTATAAATGTGTATACAAAGTTTCACGAAAATCTGATAAAGCGTATTTGAGTTATCGCACGTACAGACACATGGACAGACGGACAGAAATTTTCCCGTCTCCCACACAATCTCATAATGTACCATTCTGGCACTTAATAAAAAATATATCCTATAAATTGTATACGGAAGAACACACTTATTTCCATCCTAGGAAAGTAGGTCTCTTATCTGTGGCATGTTAATTCGTGCTAACGAAGATACACAATAGAGATCAGAACTCATTCATTGCGTCTGGATATACGTAGCCTTTATATGACTAAAGCCTTTCGAGGTAACAAAATGAAGTTAAATCTCGGAAAGAAGAAAAAAATCACTCCGTAAATAATTTTAACAGCAGACTTTTCAAAGTAATAAATGTCGAAAATGCTTTTGGAATCCTCGTCTCCCTGTTCACAACTTTCAGAAAATCTAAGGCACTGAAAGTTCATATAGCAATTAAAGTGGTAAAGGTTCCACTCTTTTCCATATTCTTCTGTTAAGTATTCTAGATACGCTATTAATCCCACCACACTGAACTTATAAAATAACATTTCAGTTTGTTCTCTCTAGGTTTTTACTTCCTCTGCCCGTACCATAGGTACTATAGGTAGAGGAAATATTGTTTTCGACCCCAAAATTCAAAGTTGAGTTTTTAACATTAATACACTATTTTCGGAAACATGTCTGTTTGTGTGTGTGTCTGTCTGTGTGGATGTCTGTGGACAGGCTAGCTCCAGAACAGAAATCGACGAAAACAAAATTTTGTATTTGGGTCATGTACCGAGGCGAAGATTGGCAACAAGTTTCTCCTATTTTTAAGGCGACTTTACAAGAAGAAATTTTCTCGAAAACGGCTCTAACGATTTTCTTTATATTTTGTAGATGAGTTGCTTTTGCTAGGAACTAAAATTTTCATTTGAAACATTTTTCGAAAAAATTATCTGAAGGGTAGTTATAAGCCACCCACTCTGAATGCGTGCTTTTTGCAATACGGCCTCTTGTTCTATATCAGAATGTGAAGTGAGAAAATGTATTGGCCATGCATAAAGTAAAGAAAGTTATGAGAGTACATTAATCATATTTTACTTGGGTTGTTTATCCTTCGGGGATGCGATGTGATGTGGTAACGGTATTCTCTTCATTCTTACAATTTATATAAGTTATATATACAGTATATATATATATATTTATTTATTTATATATAATAATTATATTATACTAGGAGGTTAACTTTTATTTGGGCAGAGGAAGTTATGTGAATTTCATATCAGATTTTTTCTTTTGACCATTCGCTCACTAACGACGAAAATAAAACCAAATAAATAAACGGTGCAAAATAAATTGCACAAACTTGTTATATATGCGTAAAGATTTTAATTATTGAGGTTTCTAGATTTACGAAAGGAACCGTTATGTACCATTCAAAAATTAATGTACCACCTACATATCACATCTCGTGTTTAGGTTTACCAGTAGGCTCTTGTAATAATTCATTCGTAAGCATCCGTTTCCATTCAGCGACGTCTTCTTGATTGATATTCAGTTTAAACGATTATAATATCCGATGATATAGTAGCGATTAGTTATGGAAAATAAATAAATCCTGCAAGTCCGGCGTTTCCCGTTGCGGTGAAGAAACAATGAAAAATTTCAAAGTCAAATTGGCTGGCCATAAGGTTTGAGATTTGAACCCAGGACTTCTTACCTCTGCCACCTCGCTCGCATTGGTTTTATTGTTCATGACGACTCAAGCAGACTATACTGCATTTTACAAGAGTTAGTTAATTATAGTTTTCTTGTTATTGTGTGAAACAAAATAATCTCTTCTCTATCTCTATATATATATAAAAGGCTTTGTCCTGACTGACTGAATGAATGACTGACTGACTGATTGACTGAATGACAGGAATCAACGTACAGCCTAAACTATAACAGGTAGAGACTTGGAATTTTGACAGTACCTTCGTTTCATAATGTAGGGGCTCACTAAGAAAGGATTTTGAAAAATTCTGATTCTAAATGCCAAAAATTAAATGTTTTTGAAAATACTTAATCCCTTTTTACATAGAATTATCAATTCCAAATCACAGAATATATTGTTGCCAAATGGTATCAGGTGGGCTTGGAAAAAACAATTGAAATGCACTTTTGACAAATAAGAGAAGTTATCAAAATAATTCATGTTATAAATAAATATTACAGAATGAAATCCACTAAAATAATGGAATCACATAACTTTCTCTACCCTGGACATAGAGAAAACAAAACGAGGTATGGTAATGTGTATATTATTATATTATATCGCAGGTTTTTGGAGAGAAAAGTATGAAAGTGATAATGCTTTATGGTAACATAAGAGTGGGAAATTTCCCGCCTCGATATTACAATTTTATGTTACAGGAATTTCTGTTTCTTCTTATTTAAACCTCTACCAGGCTTGCTGTGCACTGTACAAGCGATGGGATGCAAAATTCTAGATCCTCTATGAGCCATAAAAAACTATATCAAGCGTTTTCTGAGGGAATAGTTTGAGTGTAATAAGTCGTTCTTCCTATTTCAAATTATAAATGCCTTTATAAGGACCTAGAATTTAAAATTGAAAATCCTTCATAAGCTAATTTCCAATTACAAAATACAAAACCCGGGCGACGCCGGGTCTTTTAAGCTAGTATAAATATATATTTCTTATTTTTTATTTCAGCTACGTTTATACTCCTTTTAGCTTCGAGGCTATATCAGGAGTTCGGAATCTGTGTCTCTACAGTAGGGTAGGCCATGGAACTATTGCTTGTCAATTGTTTCTATTAATGGAGTAAATTTCAACTAATATTAATTTAAATGGATATGATACAGGATGAAATGGTGAGGATGATTCAAGGTATGTAAATATCCAATTCGGCATTTGCCTTTACGACTGGGGAAACCATGAAAACCCCATGTCAAATTGGCCGGCCACGGGATTTGAACCTGGGACGAGTCCAAGACGTTACGTTTTGTTTTATGTTGGTACCTATCAATTTTATACAGAAATGCATGTGGCAAAAACTTTTTTTTTTAACTTTTAAGTTGACTGCGCAAAGCTTTCATGTATAGCCTAATGTAGATAGTCTACAAAAATTAAAAATGGAAACCACATTTGGATTATATTTATTCTGATGATATTATTAGAAAATGGCCAAGACTTTCTTTTTACCACATTATAAGAAGAATTTTTTTTTTTTTTTTTCGAAAATGGTTATAACTATATTTCTTGAATTTTTAAAATGAAGTTCTTATGTTAAGAGCTAAAACTTTTATTTCTGACGGGTAGTTATAAGCCAAGTCACAATTTACACAAATACAGGCTTCAAGTCTTGCATACGAACAGACATCTTTGCATAATGTTTAGACAACTGAATACGCACTTTCTGCATAGGGCGGCTTAGTCTATTCTAAATCAGAACTAAGTCAGAACTTTGTATAGGGAACACTCAGAGTAAAGTACTGTGAGTTATGTGCATACATCACTTTTTAAGAGAAATTTTGCACCTTTTAAGCAATAGTTTACAGTATTCGTTTTCAAGTTACACATATTTTGGGTGAAACTTCTTAAAGACTCTTTTTCTAAGAACTGTCTCTACCTGCTGCCACTCTAATCCTCTTCGACCTGTCAATCACTGAATAGAAAGATACGATAGTCATTCAATAATTAAAGAAACAAACTGACCTGGAGAAAAAACAGTTTATTTTTACGGAACAAGACTTTTCCTACTTTTCAACATAATCCCCATCAACATTTATGCACTTACCCCAACGGGTTACTAGCTTTTTTTATACCGGTTACAAAGAACTCTTTGACTCTGTGTCGGAGCCAATTTCCCAGAAATTTCTTGACATCCTCGTTATCCTGGAACTTCTTCCGGACCAAACAAATGGAAATCAGAGTGAGGAAGTTGCAACTTCAAAGGCCGGTCAGAACGGTGTTCGTCAGTCACTGATTCTCGACCACTTTTGAACTGTTCTACCCACTTGTAAAAATTTCCACGGTTCATACAACTTTCACCATACATTTTAGGCATTCTAGAGCACGGGTGCGCATCTGTAGCACATTGTGCCACTGTGCGGTGGGGGAATTTCTCCCACTACAGTCGCCCTTGACGTCAGCATAAAGCAGTTTTGACGTGACACTGAACATGAAGAACAGGTTTCATACGTCACAGCAGGATGGGGGGCTAAAACGTTTCCCCTCAGTTGCTCAGGTATGTTCTAGAGCAGGGATGGCCAACTTCTTTTGCCCAAAGGGCCACTTCCATACTTTCGCTAAAAGCAGGGGCCGCACAAGAACTTAAAGGGAAATTTAGGCTATATAAATTAATGTATAAACAAATGCTATGGATATTGAACATACTTTAATGTTGAAATAATATATACTACTAATCATACAAGAGTTGAGCAGAACAAAATCAACAATTTTACTGAAAAAAAAACCACTAGTGAGAACACTGAGGGCGGGCACAATCGTTCACAAGTTTGTCAAAATCAATTCTTGTCGAGGTGGTGGCCACTTTAAGCAAATCTTGAAGATGGTTGTCTGTAAGTCTGTTACGGTGAGTTGATTTTATAAATTTCATCGAGGAAAAAGTGCTCTCACAAATGTAGGTGCTTCCAAACATTGAAACAATTTTTTTACCAAAATCACGTAGTTTGGGATATTTGTCCTCAGGCAGCCTACTCCAGAATTCGACACCAGTTTCTGGTCTTTTCTGGAAAACTTGGTCACTTTGCAAATCACAGAGCTCCAACTGTAGGTCGTCATCTTGCTGGGAAATGTCACATGTCATGGGATTGTTGAATAAGAAGAGATGTGGTCGCAGTTCATTAAAATCCAAAAATCGTTCATTGAATGACTCCAAAAGCATATTCAATTTCGGTATGCAAAAACTGAAATCACTGGTTGGAATTTCTTCCATAATTTCTTTGCACGATGGGAAATGTACTAGATTAGCTTTTTCTAGGCTTGATATGAAAACCTTAAGTTTATTTACAAATCCATCTAAGTGTCCAACTAACTGAGGTACTGTTTGATTTCGACCTTGCAATTTCAAGTTAAGTTCATTCATGTGGTGACTTATGTCGGTTAAGAAAGCCATATTGCATAAAAACTTAGAATCTAGTAGTTTTTCTTGAACTTCTTTGGAGATAGGCGTATTTATATGTGCATTGAGAAACTCAGCTACCTCTTTTCTTAAAGCGAAGAATCGTTTTAAGCAGTTCCCTTTACTTAGCCAGCGTACTTCTGTGAAGAGTGTCAAGTCTCCATACTCTGCTTCGAGTTCTGTTAGAAAAGCCATGAACTTTCTATGAGTCAATGACCTATTTCCTCCTTTGATCATGTTGACACATTTCATAACTGTTTTCATTGTGTCTTCCATTTCCAGCATTTTCCCACAAAGAGCTTCCTGGTGTATAATACAGTGAAATGATGGACAGCTGATACCAGCCTTTCTTAACAAGCCCACTAGGCCTAGTTGAGAGCCAACCATAGCTTTGGCCCCATCTGTTACAATTGCTGACAACTTTTTTGTTCCTTCACAGCTGTTGAGGGCTTTCATAAGTGCATCAAAAATGTGTTGACCTTTAGTATGACCATGCAGTGACTCTAGAGCCAGTAATTCTTCATTTATCATGAAATTATTGTCTACTGTTCTGATGAAAATTAACAGTTGAGCAGTGTCTGTTAAATCAGTGGACTCATCCAAGGCTAGAGAAAAGTAGGAAGACTCAGAAACAATATTACTTATTACACTGGAAACATGTTTACTTATTTCTTCAATTCTTCTAGTGACAGTCTGTTTTGAAAGTGAGACGTTTTTAAACTCATTACTAAATTTTTCTTCACCAAAAGCTTGAGCCACTTCTATACAGCATTTCTTTACAAACTCACCATCAGTGAAGGGTTTTTTGGCTTTAGCTATCTCTGCACTTACAATATAAGAAGCTAAGAGTGCATTTTTTTGCAAAGTTGTGGATTTATTAAATAGGTTTTTTTGAGCACTAACCTTTTTCTTCAAGTCAGATACAATAGTAAGCCTAGCTTGTCCAGTGTAATCTTTGTACTTAGCTGCATGGTGCTGAGTGTAGTGCCGATTGAGGTTATATTCTTTATGGACAGACAGTACAAGCAAACACACTAAACACTGGGGTTTATTGTCCTTGTTATTTACAAACAGATACTCGGTTTCCCACTTGTCTTGAAACACTCTGTTTTCTTCTGAAACTTTTCTTTTCTTACCCATCGTGAAATAACGTAATTAGGTTTGTAAGTTAAAACTAAACACAGTGATGAAGCACCAGCAGTTTGACAGTAGCTAGCCTCGCGTGCGCACAGTCTTAGTATCTCAGAGTCACTGAGTGTTTTGTTTGGTTCCGAACGCGCAGTTGCCAAACCGTGCAGTCAGTCTTTTCGGAAAGCGTAGTTGCCACACCGTGCGACATCAAACTGGCGTGTTTGCCTTATAGGCCTACTCAAAGTATACTTCCTACTGATTCTCTTAAAGTAATTAAACCTTTATTTTGCTAGTTGTTAAAAAATTTATTATCAGGTCGTAATTATATACAATTTGAACTTAACCTGGACTCTTGTAGGAAATTTTGTATTTTATATTTCTGTTAAAAAATATCTACCGTAATACTTTTAAAAAGTTGTTCGGGGGCCGCATAAAACATAACCGCCAGTTGGCCATCCCTGTTCTAGAGTATATACTAGCTGGTTTTTCACCTTCAGCAGTCAAAAAACTTATCACAGAACGTTGTTCAACCAATGTGGAATTTTCAAGAAGACCCGACATAGTTAAACTTAATTTTGAGGTTATGAACAGAGCAATGTTGATCCATCAGGTGATTAGAAATCAATCCAGTGATGCCAACTTAAAATTCTTAATTATCAAACTTGTACTACCAACCGTCTTTTCCCCAGACAAATTTGTCTCTTTAAATATTGAATGACACTCGTAATTAGGCATATTCACACTTGTCAGCATTCCAGTACAATGTTGCCAAATACTTACCACAGCGACGTTTACTCCACTTAAGAAGTAGTGAATTACAGCGGCAACACTGGGGAAATCCATGCAAGCACCTGTTCTTTGTCGGTGTTGATGTCGGTGCAGATTTCCGGATTAGGGAACAATGCTACTATATTCTTTTGTAGACAGACGATGGTTTGGGACGAGGTATTTTTAAAATGGCACCAACAGTATCTATCTTTTCCAATGTAGCCAGTGATGGGAAAAGTACAAAATGAAAGTTAAATTACAATTACCTGAGAGACATTTTACTTAATTACAAATATAAATTACTTTTTCAAAAAGTAATTAGTAAAATTACGATTACAATTACTTTACAAAATGGCAGTACCTAAAAATTTCTTGGTTTTTGTTTGTTTTGGGCCCAAGGCCATAAACTATTGGGCCAATCAGTGATAAAGATGCTTGGGACGTTAACAAGTCTCAAATTATTAATGAAAAAACAAAACATCAACACCAATATTCCAGACACATTGAGTAATAATTTTTTGTTAATATTACCTGTAATGATCGTGATATAGCAGTGTTTCTCAACCTATGGTCCGCGGACCACTGGTGGTACGTGAAGATGGTGCAGATGGTCCTCAGACGTAATTAAAAAATATCATAAAGCAAGTGGAAAGTAAAGAAGTAAAATTTTTTCACATATTTCGTTATAATGAACTATAATTAATACCCCAAATATTAAGAATATAGACCTTCTTTTAAAAATGGGATGTAAAATTAGGGGTCGTAAAATTTGTTAGACATTTCAGAGGTCCTCGGGTTCAAAAAGGTAGAGAAACGCTGCGATATAGCAAGTGAGAATGACTAATGATCAGGGCTAGGATTTATATGTAATTACATATTTCTTAATTTCACATATAGACACATTTTTTTCACTTATCTCCATCTATTATGTTGTCCTCTATTCAAATTAAACAAATTTATTTTACATATTTTTCCATATTTCTGACAATAGTACATATTTATATGTAAAATAAATATTTGTCCATATTTAGTGATTTTAATGCAATATTCGTACATATTTCATTCTTAAGAGTAAAACTATATAAAATTGTCGTTTTCAGTGCCAGAAAATATGGCAGCACAGGATAAGTTTACAGTTATGAACAGAAATTAATGTGTGAAAAATGATTTGTGTTACATTGAATCAAATTTCTGTAATATAACAAAAATAATCCAGAAACTACAAAATAATAATCTGACATTACCTGGAAATATTGACATTGTGAAAAACATGATTCATGAACTCAAATGTATACGTGGACATTTAGCCGATCTTATCAAATGTAAAGTGGACAATGTGTTTTCAAGAAATCCAGGCTTTGAAGAAATGTGTAAAATCAGTGCAATCTTAAGTAGCTCGTCAAATGTAAAACTAGAATCAGAGAATTTTAAACATGCGCCAATCACTTCATGTGCAGTAGAACGAAGCTTCAGCCAATACAAATCACTTTTGAAAATTTAAAACAACATTTTGTGGCATACTGTTATGGTAGCAGAAATAATCAATGAATGCATACAAATAGTGATGAGCAAATGCAAGACCAAGACCAAGACTAAGGCGGTCTTGGTCTTGGTCTTGGTCTCGCACACTCAGTCTTGGTCTTGGTCTCGCATCGGTAACCCTGGTCTTGGTCTTGGTCTTGGTCTTGCATACTCGGTCTTGGTCTTGGTCTCGGTCTTGCGTACTCGGTCTTGGTCTTGTTGCAAGAGTCTTGCATTTTTCTTTTACGCATCTTACTGTGATTGATGGCGTTTACGTGATTTACAGTTACACCGATTACATGTGTGTTATTGCTTGCGAAAGTAACGAAAGCTAATTGCTTTTAGTTGCTTGAACCGTGAAAACAGTAACAAAACAACTGAAAGCTATTTCATCTTTAGCCATTAGTTATTAAGTGACAGAATGGTACTTTATGAAATTTGTGTGGGGGACGGGAAAATGTCTGTCCGTCTGTCTGTCTGTCCATGTGTCTGTACTCGCGATAACTCAAATGCGCTTTATTGGATTTTCATGAAACTTGGTATACGCACTTACAACATCCATAGGAAGAAGTCTATTTATTTTCGCTGTTGCGTTTCTACTGGCTGCAACCCCTGCAAGTGATTAGCAAAATACCTTCCTTTCAACTTGCAAGCAGTCGCACAGACGAGTTACACGTTTTCATTCCTTAGAAAGTAGAAACAGCTATCGTTTCGTTGTGTTGTTGATTGTTGTAACGTAGTGTTTCAACATGAAACAAAAACGAGTAACCGTAACAAAACAAGGTCTGTGTGGCGTTACTTTACATGTAAGAGATCAATTTTATAAAATGACTGTAAATGGATATACCATTAAAATGGTTTGTGTCCCGTTCTTATTTTAAAATTTGAAGAGTTCAGGCTACAGTATAGTAGGATTAAGCCACCCACACAGCAAGACCCATTTAATGTCCCGGTCAAGTACATATTTAGAAATCAGTTTCCCGGGGGTCCTAAACTGATGAACCAGAAATTACTGACATCTTCTCTTCCTAAGTAATACAAAAAATATTTTTTTAACTAATACTTTAAAAATCTCATATTTGGGTGGGGGGGGGGGTGCGGTCCGGACCCACGTCCTTGCCTCCTGATGTTGTCTATTTTAAATTCATAAAAAATTGTTGGTCTATACCTATCAAATTTTGCTGTTTTATTGCCATTGATATGCATATTTTAGAATTTAAAAAATGTTTAATTGGGAATAGGTGGAGCAGTTGATTTTATACAAGCATTAAAACTATCCGTCGACCGGTGTCTGAAATTTCTTATATATAAATATTAACAATAACAAGTTATGTCCAAAAAATTAAGTACAATGTCATTTGAAACGTAATATATATTTTTTGGGTAAAACTTAAAAAGGTATTAACAGTACCGAATGCATTTAAAACGTGTTGGATTTTTACTTTGCATTTTATTTTCTTATAGTGACTTGTTCTTTTTCTGTTACATGTAAACATTAATTTAGGTATTGGTTAAGAATTTCAATGTATTTCACTTTTTTATTAAATAATTTCATTTAAAGTACTAATCAAGAAGATTCATTATTATGCTTGTATCAATGTGAGAAAACATTGTAACAGTTTTTCCAAGTTAAGGTAATTAGAAAGACCGCAAAGGACTATGGGCTGTGTGGGTTATGTTGGCACTGAAGTCATAAAACTACCCTGCCACTATTCAGCAGGTAGCCAAAAGTTAGTTACTCACTCCACTATCCCACTGGGTGGCGTAGGGTGTATAGAAAAAATGGGGGAAAACCAGAATTTCGAGGTTTAAGTAATCGCCAGATTTGTTTAAGCAGTCATATTGTCGTTTAGGAAAGAGACGTGGCGGCTTCTTACTGTAAATGGTGTTTATGTTAAGTCCTGATTATACAAATTCGTGGAGTGAGTAACCTTTCACAATAGTATGTTTCTATCTCTTTCTGTTCAATTACTGACTTCTGCCAAACATCTTCTGTCTCAATTTTCTGATCCGTGCCAACTTACAACAAACAGACTTTAGTGTCGGCATTACACCATGTCATAAATTTCTCAAGGGTCGGCGTAGCATATCTTTCAAATGAAGGTATGTGATTTACAATTGTCCTTGGAGACAATTTTCCTCTGTGCTATTTCTTACTATGAGGGAGGAATGTATTGTTCCTACCCCAAGAAGTAGTTTAAAACAAGTTCTCTGCAGGGCCGTGGAGAGGAAGCAAAGGACCTCAGGAAAAAATTTCCCGGGCCCCGTCAAATATTAATTTCACCACTGAAACCCAAAGTATGCAGCAAAAAGATTATATAAAAATATTACATAATTATTATATAATGTATGTAATGGTATGTAAGTATCCTATTACTTGAAGACATATGATATTTTTGTTAATCACTAAAAAGTTAGTCATATTTTACAAAAAATAAAACCATGTAAGTTTAAAAGCTTTTCAGTTGTGCACACAGAGGTAATAATACGTGTTTTGGCAAAATGCTATCAATAATCATAAAAACTAATCACTGTACAACTAGTGTCTTACTTTTCAACTATAAATAACAACATTTAAATTATATATCGGTACCCAACTATGTTTAATCACTATGAAAAATTTGCTTGTTTTGAACAACATAAACTGAAGATAAGATAAACATATACGATTGACAATAAAACTTGACACAATGACATAAGAACTCTTATTAAGTACCAGAATGGTACTTTCTGAGATCATGTGGGGGACGGGAATTTGGCTGTCCGTCCGTGTCTGTCCGTCAGTCTGTCCGTGTGCCTGTATGCGCGATAACTCAAATACGCTTTATCGGATTTTCATGAAATTTGATATACATATTTATAACGTCCATAGAAAGAAGCCTATTAATTTTGTACCAAATCGCTTGACCGGTACCGGAGTAACGACTAATTAACGGTCACATGCTTATTAAATGGCAAATCATCACTATACTACAAAGCCGCTTAGCTAATCACTGAGGGCCTTCACCACAATGCAGTCAGATGTTTGTAAATTTATTATATCACATCTTGCTTTAGATGTGAGGCATTCGTTCTGCTGTTATCCCACTTATTCCTTCACATGTGTTTAACGAACTTTCTCAAGAGTTCGGTCTAAAACTATAGTTTCTGAAAAAAAAGACCAATTAACTACATCTGGCACTTTTTTGTATCAGTTTACCTGATTTTTTATTATATTATGGCACAGTCTATCTTATGCCGATATCAGACAAAGGTTGAGCTAATAAAGTATTCAAAAGGAAAAATGTTATTGTTACTGAGACATGTAATAGGCTACACTACAAAGTAATTATTAAAAGAATGTCTTAAGAATCCACCGTCTTAAACAATAGCTTTCCTAGCTTTTTACTTTGCAAAAGTATCAATAATACTATTATAATTCAGTTGTCTAGCAAAGATATCTCCAAAAACGTCAATGCTATAAGAGGTAATGAATTTCCTAGGAATCCCGGGGATAATTTTACAGAGATATGTACCAATTTTATATGTATTCTATGTATCAAAATTAATCATTTGAAAATTATTATTTTAAATGCCGAACGTTAGTGAGGCCTACTGTTGAGTCCAAAAGGATTTCTGCTTCTACTTTAAAAAACATAATTTTTCTCCAAGAATAATCCGTTTCAGATTACCTGATTAATTCCGTGTCACCGTTATGCGACAGGACAATGCAGATAAAAAATAAACACATAAAACATAGCTTAAGCTGTTTGTTGACTTATAAAACATTTAATTTTAGAGTAAATTGGAAAGTAAAAAATAAAACCTGGTCGGCCGGGCCGGGGCCCCAAGTCTTTAGTCTCGGCTGCTCCCCCTCTCGTCCTTGCCAGCCTAGCCGCAACAGTTCCAACAAAAATGCAAGTGAACCGGTCTTTTGCAACCGTTTCATAAAACTGTTATGTGCGCGTAAAAGTTTCGGCTACAACCTTTATCTAGAAACAGCTTATTTTCCCACCTCTACCGGTAACGGTAACGGCACCTTTCAGTAGTGGTTGCTGGCTTGCTGCGTACACAATCGAGCATTTAAAACATTTTCAATATAGCAAGACTGCAAGAGTCTTGCAGTTCGGTCTTGGTCTTGCCCGAGTCTTGCAGACTTGGTCTCGGTCTTGGTCTTGGTCTTGCACACTCGGTCTTGGTCTTGGTCTTGCTAACGCAGATGCGGTCTTGGTCTTGGTCTTGGTCTTGCATTTTCTGCAAGACCAAGACCAAGACTGCAAGACCAAGACTGGTCTCGCTCATCACTACTGATACAAATAAAGTAAGTGATCTGAAAAAAAAATTGAATAATTTACTTTATGAATCCAGTATTTGTAATGTATTTTTATAGGTTCTAAAAGTAACAAAATGTAGTGTCTAGTGGTTAAATTTGTTTTGATGTCCATATTTTACAAAATATATTTGCATATATATATATATACGTATTTTAACATTTTTAGTACATATATGTACATATTTTTAGATTTTTAAGTACATATATATGTACATATTTTGACATTTTTTAGTACACATAAATCCTAGCCCTGCTAATGATTACTAAATTGTAACGATTACAATTTGATTTCCAGAAGTAAATTACAAGTATAAATTATATTCTTCAAAAAGTAATGATTACAAGTAAATGGGACCAAAAAAGGAATTGTTACTGTAATCTGACTACTTTTACTCAATTACTTCCCATCACTGAATGTAGAATATAGCATACCTTATCCAAGATATAATAGATTCAGAAAACTGGTTGGAATAAGATATTTTCATAACAAAAGAGGGCTTGTTGACTTGAGGTGGGTGGTGGATGGGTTGGGTCGGTCGTAACATCGGTCAAGCTTGAAATAGAGGATTTCCACAGTGACTCTTGTCTAATTAATCGTGACCAAGTCACAGTCACTAGTCAGGGAAACAAACAGCCCCAAAATATATTCAGAAATTAATTCCCTATTATTAACATTATTTTAGGATTCACTTTCTGAATTTGTAAGTAAGACAGTCAAACCACCATCCAAGGAGTAAATCCAACGACAGTACTGGAATCTCTCTTTAGGTGTTAAAATCCCTACACAATAATATTAAAATCAGGTAAACTGATGTAACAAAGTGCCAGAATGCTTTTGTTTAATCAGTGATAATTGCAATTATGATATGCAGAAAATAAGTTATTTTTGTAATCGATTTCCGAGTTAAGCTCCAGATCGATTCATTAAGCAGGACTTACGGAAGAACAAAGGTCTAGTTTGATAAGCATATGTGAAGAAATATGTCATAGCTAACTGTATTGCAAAGCCGTATATGAACATTGTAAAACTATGTTGTCTTGACAACTGATTTGCATTTCATACATTCTTTCTAATATATTACCATAAAATAGGCCCTAAATTGGGCATTACTCCGGTACCGGTCAACCGATTTAGTCAAAAATCAAGAGGCTTCTTCCCATTGGCGTTATAAATTCGTATACCAAGTTTCATGAGAATCCAATAAAGGGTATTTGAGTTATCGCGCGTACAGACAGACACGCGTACAAACATTTTCTCGTCCCCCCCCCCACAATCTGGCACTTAATAATAATAATAATAATAATAATAATAATAATAATAATAATAATAACAATAATAAATATCTTTATTTCCACATACATTTATACAACGTATAGAAATCGTCAAAACGATACAGTAAAAATACAATAATAAAGCTTTAAATCATTTAAATCTTGTTTAAGCTATTATAGAGAGGATTTCCCTCAAGGTAGATTTAATACTACTTTTGAAACTTGGGTACTTAACTCTTCTGGGTCACACTAAATTGGGGCACGAGTTAAATGATTATGAACTGCAGAATAGTTGGTGTATGTACATTTTATTAATATAAGGTATAATTTGTGCACAGCAGGCATGTCAAACGTGCGGCCCTTTGAAAGGACTCCTGCTGCTCCCAACGGATACATCAGCTGGCCTAACTTAACTCCAGTCTTTTAACCGGCCATTTTAGAGATACATGGTTTCTTTTCATACCTTCCGGGAAAGTTGAAAACTGCAGAAAGTTTGTCATAAGGATTATGGCAATTTTCGGTTCTACCTACGTGTATGAACAGTTATTTTCCTTCAAGAAACCAACAAAAACCTCTCAGAGAATAACGATGACTGCTCTTGTCATCCGTGATCAAAATCGGAATTGAACCGATATTTCGGTAAGAAGAAGCAACATTGTCATTTGACAGAAGTGTCAGCTTAAAGACAAATACAAAAATAAATAAATGTTCATTTTGTACAGTCCATTTGTTGTCGTTGCAAAAACGTCTTTGTTACCTTTTAAAATTTAGGGCCTGTATGACGACCTCCTGCTATCGTATTTATCTACCAGATAGAGAACCTATCTGGAAGTTGGTCAAGAATTGCGTATTGTGGTCTCCTGACGAAATCTGTCTGGGAAGACAACTTCCAGATAAGCTAGCAGGAGGATGGAGTGGCTGACAAGGTACCAACTGCTAGTTAGGGATCTTGGTTGAAACAAGAAAGCAGGACGCGGAAGCTTGCTGGCCACCTGATTTTCAGAATTGATGCTGGAAGATTTAATTTACACAAAAATGTCATTTTAGGCTCACATATGAATGAAATAGAATTGAACAAATAGATTAATGCACTTAAAACGATATGTTCTTGTGTAATTTAACTGTACAAATACAAATCCGAGCTGCCGCACCTAGCGGACGCCTACCGAACTACAACAAACACACCTCTTTGCTCAATCAGCTAAGGATCATTTTACAAAATTTTACTGCGTTCTTCCCGATAGCAGTTCAGCGGTGGTATTACAAGACATCTTCTAGTTAAGCTATCTGGAAGTTACGTATGGGGAGGAATTGTCGGCAGGTGGTAATACAGGCCCTTAGTGTTCTTTTCTTTTTTTTTTCTTTTTTTTTTTTTGTGGTGATAGTTAAATATATTTAAGTACCAGGTCGCCAACTGGACCCATGCCTTTACAGTGACATAATACAATACACATTTGAAAAAGTAGTAAAAATGTAACAGTTATTCACAGCTTGTCTACTAGAAGTAGAGGCCGGTTAATGTGTTCTTTTCTTCGTACTTAGCATGTGGCTAGTCGCTATACCATTTTGTACGCACATCGGATGCTTCTAAGTTAAATAATAAAAACAATTATCTTTAACTGCGTACAATCCTGGCAAAAAAAAAAAATATGAATGATTATTAGTAAGACTGATAGACTATTTCTGATTAATAATGTTTAGCAATGGCTAAGAAATTGACCAATAAAAATAAATATTCTTAGAACGTGCTACCAAGGTCGAAACCGGATACGTCAAGACATCAATATGCAATGATTAATATGCCATATATCTAGTAGGCCTACTTCTGCCAGTGAACAGGATGAAAACACATTATTTGATACTTCAACACTTGTTTAGAAATTGAAATAATTGTAAATATGTATTAATTAAAAACACAATTTCGATTCTGCAAGTCAGTTCGTGTGCTTGTATAGTGTTCTGATGCTGACACACTCCATCTTGTGTGGTAACGCACTATTTGCAGCATTGGAAACCGACTGAAATCGACTGCTCATTCATTTAGTATGTCGTTATCTATAGCGGGCTGAATATTGGTAACATAGGAAGAAAATAATTACTATTTGCAAAATCCGTTACATTTTAATTGTGGAATAGTCTTAATAAATCCTACTCGATATTACGTGTTTTATCAGATATATCGATGAAATACAGTCAACTCCCGATTATCCGGGTGCGGATCAACTGGTTTGCGGATTAACCGTTGAGCTATTCCTTTAAACAAAAATTAAAAAATATAAGCCTATATATATTTTTTTACTTACATGGAGTAGACCCTGAACATCTCGAGTGTTTGTTGGACTATTTAGAAGAGGAGGAGGATAGTTCACTTAGTGATAAGTTGATGTTATGCAGGCTCCGTTCCGATATTCGCAAGAAGGAAAATGTGGTGAAAAAACAAAAAGTGTTAAGACTATTTCAGCAAAGTTTAAAAATTCCTTGAAAATGCCAAAACCAAACTGTTAATAAAGTAGTCTTAGTGTTTTATTGTTGTGCTGAAACAGTTTGTGTCCTCTGATGCAAGACGTTTTCACAAAGGTCTATGAAAGTTTTAAATAATTTTTCAGTTACAGTAAGTTTAGGTATAATTTTGTTTTAACCGTGTTCTCGTTTATCCGTGAGGTGGTTACCACCCATTATCCCGGATAATTGGGAGTTGACTGTATGATGAAATATGTGGACCCATTGAGACTGAAAGCTTGTAATGTGGCTGTGAGGGACTTGGAGACCCCTGGTCTACAACACAAAGGATCTTCGGCATAATTCTCCTTTCATGTAACTACTTTGAAAGTTATGCCTCACTTTCTCCAGGTAAAGAAACTGGAGAGACTTGGGACGCCACAAACACTAAAATATAGCCTGAACTAATGGGGTATTATTTATATTGCAGGCAAGGCGTGAAACACCCAGTGGGTTGGAAGATACACAGGAAAAGCAAAACTGGAGTCTTTCCAGATGTATGAAACTTTCAGGACCGAGTGAAGAACAAGACCAAAAAAAATATATAGAAATTCACTTAATCATACTATCCAGAATCCCATGTTTAATATACCAGAAGAGAGTTAGATCCAGCATAAATCAATTCTCAGAGGGATATTAAGAGGTATTAAGATGACTATAAATCAATGTTTAAAACTAGAAGGTGAAACATAAATTATGGGGGTCGATAAGACCCTGAAAACCTCACCAAAATGGTCTTAAGAGTAAGATTGATATTAAGATTATTACGAGAAAGAGACCTAGAACGACTCTGTGGTTTAGTTATGAGTAGTGCCCGGATTTTTAGGTTATTATAAATCCTGTATTAGTTTGTTAAAACATAATTTCCACCTATAATCCTAACCTAAAAATTAAGTGGAAGGAAAGGAAATAGACATTAAATCCATGTCTGGGATATTAATAAAAGTAAGAATCAGCTTGAAAAATGTTATGTCATAACCGGGATTTGAACACGGATCTTCGGCTTAACGCGCCGATGCTCTACCATTGAGCTACCATGACAACATGCCAGTCTGACATCAAATTCCTCAACTGATTCAGAAGACAAGGCAAACCACGGGAGGTTTCTCTCCGTCGAGAACACACATCCAAATGGCGTCCTACCCTTGTAGGTACTTTGAAGCCTAGTTATTATTTATATACTATTGATTAATTATTAATACTATTAATTAAGTGGAAGGAAAGGAAATAGACATTAAATCCATGGATTTAATGTCTATTTCCTATTTCCTTTATTAATTTATGGATTTAATGTCTATTTCCTTTCCTTCCACTTAATTAATAGTATATAAATAGTATATAAATATAAATATATAGTATAATAAATAATAACTAGGCTTCAAAGTACCTACAAGGGTAGGACGCCATTTGGATGTGTGTTCTCGACGGAGAGAAACCTCCCGTGGTTTGCCTTGTCTTCTGAATCAGTTGAGGAATTTGATGTCAGACTGGCATGTTGTCATGGTAGCTCAATGGTAGAGCATCGGCGCGTTAAGCCGAAGATCCGTGTTCAAATCCCGGTTATGACATAAAATTTTTCAAGCTGATTCCTAACCTAAAAACTCTAAAAACTTAAACGTTACTAAGATTTCTTAAAACTGTTAAAAATGTGTTTAAAATCCATAATAATAAAAGTCTTCTGCTAAAATGCAGCTGTTAACTTCTTCCTATACATATGCTACTTATATATTATGTTAGACTAAAATAAGATTTAAATGGGCTGGACAAGTTGTGCGCATAGGGGAGGAAAGACATAATTATCTCAAAACCGAGAGCCGAAGAGAAAATACCACCTGGAAGGCCTAGAAGTAGGTGGGAGGAGAATATTAGGATAGATTCAAGGGAACTAGGATTTGCCAGCAATGATTAAATAGGTTAGCACAGAATAGGATTGAATGGCAGGCTCAGGTAAGCGCGGCAATGAACCTTCGGGTTCCATAAAATAGATAATATTGCTGAGGAATTGTCTATTGCCATTGAGTAAATAAGTATAATAAGATATGTTTTTAGGGTAGTTTAGGTTTCTTTTATTTTATATACTGAGCATAACTGAAAATTATATTGTAACAGATATACAGCTCAGGAGGAAATGAAAATACCTGTATTAGTTGTTTAAAGATATGAAAATAGTATTTTTTTTTAATCAACTTCAGGCAAGTTCATATCGTTTAAGTTTCACCTAAATACATAGGTATAAATGAACATATTAAAACTAATATATTATTTATTTTATTTTTACTTACAATTTCCAACCTATACGAAAATTCTTTGCTTTAATATACCACAGTTTATAGAAAACAACTAATTTTAGAATTACCCCTCAGTCATTTCATAATTACGGGTGGGACATTCTAGCAAATTATAAAAACTATTTTTGTTTATTACATATCATAAAAAATAAACTAGAATTGGTTCTTCACATTCTGTAAAATTTACAATGCCTTCTCCTCCACACTACATGCAAAGCATTATTTAACATTTTTTTAAATATTTTAAAATTGTTTTTTTAAAATCTGTTACGGGTGGGACATAATTTGGACACTGATTTTATTGATGCAAAACAAAAGCTCATTTTCTGTTCTGCTTTTACTGTTCTGTTAATATTGTTATTAATGAAGGTATGAGGGATTAAATACAAATTATAAACTGTTTCCAGGTTGTCAGAACATTTATTTAAGTCATCAATAATAATTTAACAAAACTATTACTGTTACGGATGGGACATACTTCCCTTGTCACTTTACATAGTAACCAACCACACATATTTTTTGAAGTTAATCTTTTCCAAATTGTACCTTAAGATGTACATTTTCTCAAATGAAAATGGACATAGCTGATTACTCTTGACTACTTGGTATTAAAGAGTGTTAAAATCATGCTAAAATAGCAAAAAAAAGTAACTCGACGCAATAAATAAGTAAATTGACAGATTTTACACATAAAACCACTTCATATACACCTAAGTCCTTAAAATTCAGAGAATTTGAGGTTTTAAACTTATTTTGACCACCCAATTACAGTAATTTTATAACTTCTCTCTTGAGGGAAAAATTCCCATATTTTATGAAATGGCTGCTCTGTCATTTCCAATTCCGCCACATTGGCTAAACTCAGCAACAACGTTTTTCAATATTAATCAATCAACTTCTACAATACTTTATTTTCGGCATCACGCATGGGCAAACACCATGAATAAACTGCAAGTGTAAGCTTCTTAAGAATGTCTTGAATTTCTTCAAAGAAATCGTGCATTTTGTTTCACTAACGATTTCCTTTACTGGGACAATGCGGTTACAAAATGACAGAATTACAAAATGCAATGCTATATTTTCTCTTACAAATATACTGGTAACAATGAAAAAGATGCAAACTGTAGGCAGATATTTAAAAAATCCCTTTAGGCAGGCCTACAGGCGGAGGTAGATTTCGAAGTGCTTTTGGTTTAATTTATTGTCGCTGCATAGCACTCTTCTTCTTTAGCCTTGGCATGGCAAACCTGCAGTAAAGAGGAAGAGCCTACAATCAATTGTTTTGACAACAATAATAGGATATAATATTCTGGGAGGCCGTGCACAAGATCAGCAATTAATAAAATTAGCAAAGCCGCTAAACAAGACAAAATTATGATATTATAATAATTCTTTCAAGTGTTATTATTTTCAAACATTAAAATATCGCGTCATATGAGAGTTATCAAGAAACTATTTATTGATTTGTAGAGTACTCATCAAGAGCTTTTCAACGATACCCCACAAGACGTGGTTTCAAAAGTTTCGAATTTTCATCCCCCACACCCACCCCCACCCCCACCCTCACTCGAACCCCCGAATCGTTGGTGTCACTGTGAACTCCATAGGGAGTTCTCTAATTTATTCAAACAAAGTTTCCCTCTATACTTCATAGGGGCCGAGATATACATTTTTAAAAATTTCAACCCCCGACCACCCCCTTGGGCCAATTTTGCCCATTAACGAACTTGTCCGAACTATTGGGCCTAGAAATAACATAATAAAATTTGGTTCAAATATCTTCAAAATTACGGCCGCTATCGTGTAAAGATATAAATATCACAATTTTTTTTTTTTGAACGGGCGGTGGTTTCGTACTTAGGGGAGCATGAAACGTAAAGATATGAAAGAATTTTTCGAAAATCATAAAGTGGTATCCATTGCAATAGGTAGATTTTTCTTTGAAAATCTACCTAAAAAGCAATTTTCAGTTTAAGTATTTTATCTAATTTTAATGTGAAACTGTCTTAGCCATTTTTAGTTTTTAACGTCTTATTTAGCCATTTTTAGGTTTTATAGATTGGACTAGGCCTATGTGACTGTCATAACAATGAAAAGAAAAAATTATGTTAAAATATCACAGTCAGCTATAAAGGAACAAAATAGTTTAAAACCTAAGATACTGCTTCTTTCTTAATGAAATGAGTTACATGAGGTTACTCTAATACATTTTTTTAATGCTGGCGAAGAACTAAATTCGTATTGCCTTGATTAAGTTATAGCGAGATTAGTTTAAATATTAACATATTTTCTTAATTTTATTTGGTGGTAATTATTGTGTTATATTAGAAAATATTACAACTTTTCAATTATGTCCACGAGAAATTGTCTGCAAATGTATTATATCAGAAACTCGATGACGGTATTCTCCGAAATAAGATTAAAACATGGCACAATTTCCAAAGGAAATATCGGTACTAGTCCTTTCGTTGTAATTCTAAGATTAGCTGTAAATTGCTAAAGTACTGCATATTATTTTAATTAAATAACCTTTTAAAATAAGCAGTGCAAAATATATTGCTCAAACTTTGTTATTGAGGTGTTTAGGCTGACGAAATTAACGCACAACCTCCAGGTTTTTAAATGATTAACCAATTGTTCCGACTATTCAATAGAATACCGGGTCAACAAAATAAATCATGAAATACAGTAATTCAATATAATATATGGCTTAGGCCCACTTTTATTATTGCTATTTTAAGTTAGGACAGTTTTAGCCATTTTTACTTTTTAACAACTTTTTTAGCCATTTTTAGGATTTACAAGATTGGACGTCCACCGCTGTGGCTCAGGGGATGCGTTCAATCCTCTCACGCAGCGGGCCCGGGTTCGATACCTGGTCGGGACAAGTTACCTAGGTGAGGTTTTTTCCAGGGTTTTTCCTCACCTTAGGCCCTTGTGGTCCCCGGATAACATCTGGCCGTCATTATCATCTTCATCCTCATCCTCGCCTTGTTCTGTGTGTATCGTCCTATATGTTCGTGTTGTCTCGGAGGTGGCCCCGGCATTGGGCTGATCACTCATACGGGGAGGCCCTCCATGTCCTTGTCTGTTCAAAAAGTATGTATGTAATCCAAAGGTAATCCCTCTCCCGAGAGGTCGCGGCCCTGTAAGGCCCGGGCGGCTTGGGTCACTTAAATCCTCAAAGGGAGAGGTAAAACTACGACAAAGAAAGAAATAACAAGATTGGACTATGTGACTGCTATGACAATGAAACGGATAATTACGTTGAAATATCACAGTTAGCTAGCAAGGAACAAAATCGTTTAAAACCTAAGAATCCGAATCCTAGTGATGAGCTATGCGGACCTGGAGACCCGTGTCTGCTCGGATATGTTTGAACGAGGTCCACTCAGCCTTGCGAGGATGACTGAGGAACTACTTGAATTAAGTAATGATAGTTCTGATCTCAAAAAATCATGAGTAAAGGAAGTGACCAATTGCCACAAAGATTCATTGTCAAAAGATACAGGTAGATAAAGCAGGTTGATAAAGATTAAAACTAACTTGTAATGGTACTTTTACTCACTTTATTTTCCATTATTCATTCTCAATTGTAAATTTTTAACATGAGGTATTTTGTTTGTGTCCCTGTTATGATTAGACTTCGGATTTTAGGTAAAAACCTATTTTAATCCTTATGGTCGAAAACTTGTATATGCATGTTTCATAAGTGACTATGTCTAAAACTGATACTTTTATAGGACCTAAAACAGCCTATTTTTACGTTAGAGCCTAATAGGCTATTGCCTTTTTGCTTGTTTTTCCTCTAAAGTTCAAAAGAAGTCATTTTTATTATAAATTCTAGCATTTACTTTCAGTTCATACTAATTTTTTAGCTCGTAATGTGCAGTACATGACACATTTGTGACGTGGTTAAATACTTCAGTACTTCACAATCGGCGGGACTCACGATTGTCGGAGGCATCTTAAACACTCAGTAAACAACGTATACAATGAAGAATCAGACTGTAATGGCGTCAGTGCGTAGACAAGAGATGTAGGTAACCTTAAAAATAAAATTATTGCGATATCTTTGCACGTCTTTTTTTAATTCCAAAACGGTACTTACTTAAAAAACACGCCTCGTAGTAAGGAATGTTTTGTCTTCAGTAGAAAATTTCCTTGAAATTCCCAAGGAAAGTGTTTTTCTCCCGACTCCCACATCCAGAAAAAAACCAACCAAACAAACAAAAACAAACAACAAACAAAAAAGTAGTACTCTGAATCACTGAGGGATACAAGGGGTTGAATATGCTAGTATGATATGCGTAGCTTCTGGGCGCAGGGATTAGGTTTTCACTGTTATGGTAGTAATACAGGCCCTAGTAATAGGTCTGTATAATTGTGTGTACCATAGGCCTATATCTGTGTTTTATCATGATTATTGATTAATGGTGACTTCAATACATATAATTTTCTGCATTGCAATTGAGATATTTCAGAAAATTGGCAACTTAACGATTTTATAAGAGACTATTTTACGATTTTTAGAACCTATTTTCCAATTTTTAGAGCCTATTTTAGGTACCTAAAACAGCATGTTTAGCGACCTAAAAGTCCGAAGTCTAGTATGATATTGTAAATTATTTGTATTTATTTTTTTTGTATCATTATTCATGTATTTATTTCATATTTATTTCTTTGCCTAAACCTATAATATGTCTGTTTTTATATAATGTTTATAATATAATTTTAGTACGACTGAACTGACCCCAAACACAAGCTATGCTCATGCGGGGTAAATAATACTCTCTTGTAATTGTAATAATTTTGTAATAATTTGTATTTTTTGTAATTTGTAATTATTGTTAATATTTTGTAATAATACATTTTGTAATAATAATAATAAATAATAATAATAAAAGTTTAATGGTAGGTATAACTCCTGTCCCCCTGAGAGATGTCCAGCGAAATAAATGTTTTCAATAAATATTTATACGTTGTTTGTCTCGATTATCCGACTAAAATAGACCAGGAGTACATCGGGTCAATGAAAATGTCGGATAATACAGAAAAACAAAGAAATAGCTAATTAAACTAAAACTCCCTACATCCCTGAAGGGACAAGGCCTACCACCCGACCGCTGCGGCATCTGCCATAGGCAGATGGCAGGATTGGGGGCATTTGGTCAGCATGCCGACACCCACGGCCGTTAATGGTGGTTTCCATGACCGGAGAAATAGCTAATAAAACACCGAAAAATCGTAGTATGTTCAAAGCTTTAGTCTTCACGTGGGCCTAGATTAGCGCCTTCTCCAAGGCATTTAAACCTTCACTGTGTCATCTTGTTTGCTCTAGTGCCATTTACAGCTCGAAATTGCGGGGTAGAGTAGGATTACTTCCACAAAGTCTCTGGCCTTCAAGACTAACCCAGCCAGCGAGCTTCTCGTTACGTCTCGGAACCAGCTTGCGCAGACTCGCATGCGCATAAGATCACTTTGCTAATGTTGAGCACAGAGTGAAGATCATGCAGCACGTTGGCAGTCGTAGAAAATATTATAATAGTTGAGTGGAGGGATAATGCCGCGTCGAGACAGAGGCAGACAACACGTGGAGTGGGATAGAAGAGTTGAGCCAATCAGGGTGCAGCTACCTCCCCTAGGCAGGAACTCTACGAACGGCGAGGTATATACGTTCCTAAGGTATATACGTAAAAACCCAGAGACTTTGTGGAAGTAATCCTACTTCTAACACAGCGTACGGTTACAAAGTCCACCAAAAATAGAGTAAAGAACAAATTACATCTACCACAAACAGTGACGGATAATACGGAATGTCGGATGATCGAAGTTCGTATAATAGAGACTCTACTAAAACGTATTCTTGTTAGGCCTTTTTAAGTAACAGGAAGCAATGTGTCTCAAGAGGTAATATTACGCCCAACCTAAGGTTAGTAAAGTGTGGAGTTCCCCAGGGCTCCATTTTGGGTCCCATTATATTTATAATTATGATTAATTATCTCTTCAAAAATATAGATGCTTTTACCATTGTTTATGCAGATGAAACTACGTTCTTAAACAGCAAAAATAACCTAAACGAGCTTTCGAATATTTCACATTCGTCACTGATTCAGGCAAAGCAAGTTTGCTGCACGTCTCTTTCTCCCATTGAGAAACTTGTTCATTAGAGTGTAATCAGGCACGTCTCAACAAGAAATAATTAGCCTTGATTTCTGAATTCGCTCGCACTGCTGAGGTTTTACAGGCTTCAAGTTTCCGCCAAGTTCGTTGCGGTCGCTGTGGTCTCTTTCGGTACTCGCGTTTCTTGTACAAAATATTTAAGTGGTTTATCAACTAGAGTTGTAACTCTACAGCATATAATCAGTATGGCAAGGCATTTTTAGGTTTTTATAAACCCTGTTTTAGTTTTTAAACAAACTAAAATAGTTGTATTTCACTTTTTTTTTTTTTACCATTTTCAAAAGTTTTTTAGTTTCAATCTAATAAGTGCAATAAACTAACTCACTTATGCCCGGTTTCTACAAACTTTTGAATTATCTATGGGTAAATTATCCATGGACAAATTAGTTCCATTTCACCCACAATGATATAATGAGCAAGGCTTTGGAGTTGTACAGTTAATTTAATTTAGAAGGCTTTGATTCTCATTGTTTAAATTATTATTGATCCTACAAAGAGGTTAAATTTAATCCAGCCATCCATGAAAGGATAAATTAACCCGACGATTTACCCTTGGAAAAATCTAGCCCGAGTTTGTAGGAACATTTTTTCTGTCATTTTTATATTTACCCAGAGGACATTTATGTAGAAACTCCCCACAGGTGTATGTGATTGCTATCTTTAAATTATTTGTGTTTGTATGGTGTTATTCTTGTGTAAATTCTGTCCATTGGATATTTTACCCATAGGTAATTCGCGAGTTTATAGAAACCGGCCATTACTCAATGGCAACAGACAATTCCTCTGCAAGCTAAAGAAATATTACCTATTTTATGGGACTCAAAGGTTCATTGCCGCGCTTACCTGAGCCCGCCATTCAACCCTATTCAGTACTAACTCCATCCAGTCATCCCTCGCAAATCCTACTTCCCTTAAATAAATCCTAATGTTGTCCTCCCACCTACGTCTAGGCCTTCCAAGTGGTGTGTTCCCTTCGGGTCTCCCAGTCAATATTTTTTAGATATGTATTTCCTGCCCCATTCGCGCAACATGTCCAGCCCATTTCATCCTCCGTGATTTAATTAGGCCTACCCTTACTAGTGAAGAGTACAGGTTATGAAGTTCGTCGTTATGCAGTTGTCTCCAGTCTTCATTTTCATCTCTCTTAGGCCCAAACGTTTTCCTAAGCCCCCTGTTTTCGAATACTCTGTCTATGTTCTTCCCGAAGAGTATAGTAAGCGACGTTGAAAAAACATATTAGTTCATTTTATTTTTACTTAAATTTCCATGACTCTGAACCACAAAATTAAAGGATTACTTTTTCCTTAAATTTAGAATTACCCCTGACATTTCCAATTCCACCACATTTAATTAGCAATATCGTTTTTCAATTTCTACTTTCGGCGTCTTGCTGGAGCTAACACTGTGAATAAACTGCAAGTGTAAGCTTCGTAAGAATGTCTTTAATTCACTGCTAAAGAAACCAGGGATTTTGGTTCAGTAACGATTTCCTTTACCGGAACAATGCGGTACAAAATAACAAAAAAAAAAGTGTGCGTGGAACGCCACGAGACAGAAGTGAAATTTTGGATTATTGGATTTTTTGAATTTCGGATTGATGGACTTTTTAATAACGGGTTTTTAGACTTTTTAATTTTGGATTTTTTATTTTTTTTATCTTTTGATTTTTTAATTTTGGAATTTTGGACTGTTTAATTTTAAACTTTTTAAATTTTAAATCTTGAAATTTTTTATTTTTGGGATTTTGTAATTTTCGATTTTTTAATTTTCGATTTTTTTCCTAAAATTTTATATTTTGCATTTTTAATTTTAATTTTTAAAATTTTGGACTTTTTTAGTTTTGATTTTTTTGATTTTTTAAATTATGGATATTTGGGTTTTTGATTCTTTTATTTTTAAATTTTGAATTTTTGGATTTTTTAATTTTGGATCTTTTAATTTTTTTAATTTTGGAATTTTGGATTCTTTAATTTTGGATTTTTTAAATTTTGGATCTTTGAATTTTTTATTCTTGGATATTATAAATTTGGATTTTTATTTTATTTATTTTGGAATTTAGATTTTTTTAAATTTTGGATTTTCGAATTTTAATTTTTTTATTTTTTAAATTTTGGATAAGCCTAATCATTGAGTTGATTGTTTTCTGTGTAGTCCGTTCCGTCACACCTCACTAATTTCGTGACGATTTTGAGCGTTACACAAGCTCTCGATTTACCCCTACCGCGGCTAAAGAAGTTCTCTATTTTATCGTACAAAATAACGTACTACTTCCTTTACACTTGAAAATTCTAATAATGTTCTCACAGATTTCCATAAGCTCGAATTCGCTAGCTCAGTTTGTCTGCTTCCTCTTGTAACCTAATTTGATGAGGCATGCATGAGATCAGATGCCAGAAACCACGAGACGGTATCGGTTACTAGGTAAGACCGATTCGCACGCGTGCTTTGCTGATCGCGTGGTCACTGGTCACAACTACAAATCTCAAGGCCACCTCCACTTCTTCAGCTTTCTTTACGCAAACAAGCTTTCCTTTAACTATATGTGAGCTTGTGTTTCAGTGCAAATCCAACGCCATCTATCAAGAAGACCGTATTCAATAGTGAAATTAATTAAAGGTGGTCTTGCTTAGTCGCTTGGTTCCCATAGCAACCGGAGAAAAAGGAGCATAGTTCGAATCAATAAATGGATTTCAACTATACTCTATTTACTGCAATAAAACACATTAATTTGTCGAACTCTTCTATTATTTTTAACCCTCACTACTTGATTCCTTTGTTTACGACTCGCAGAGTCTGACAGAAGGAGGTCATGAACGCACGCCTAAATGGGAAATCATTGAATGATTTGGATAGAACTTTTTTTTTAATTTTACTCTCGCTAGGGAGTTCGAATCGGTGGTCTCCTCCCCCCCCCCCCGGGCTGCCCAGTTTAATCGTAAAATCACCTCGAAATCGAGTTTTTAGCTTTGTAATCATCAATCCCACGAGAGTTGGCGAGTTTATCGATAGATTCGCGACTGCAGGAGCGAATTTATCTGATGAAACTCGTCAACTCGAGTTGGAATTATTAAGACTATTCCATGAATAAAAATGTAACGGACTATACAAGTAATAATTACTTTCGTGATTTGTTGTATAAAAACCAAACTAACAGCTACGAGATCACCGCCTACTATGAATCAACCATCCATGAATCAATTAGAGTTACCATGTTCTTGTTGTGTCCAGTGCTACGATTCGAGTTACCATGTGACCAGTGCTACCAATTGTGCATATAAGACATAGTTAATTTAATTCAGGTTAGTTAACAGCAGAACAGAATAAAAGCACACGAACTGGCCACCGCGTTCTCCTGATTTAACCTGCTTGGATTTTTTTTATTTTGGGGGTCATATTAAAAACCTTTCGAGCACCTCTTGTAAAATGTTAATAAATTTTTATTTTCTTTTGTCTTTACTTGTCTTTTCAGTTTCCTGTGAATCATACTGCTTTACAAACTAGCGCTTTAATGTGTCATTACCGCACACACATTCCTATACGAAATATGCTTATTTAGGTCCCCTCTTCCTACCTTTACATTTTTGACACATAGTTTAGGACCTCCCTTTATATTAAAGCACAATGTAAGTACCGATTTTTTCAAAAATATTTTGTCAGGTCCAGTGGCGCCAACTTTTGAAGAACATTGGGTGGGCTCAAAAACATTAACCTGGAAATTTGTAACCACTGGCCGACAAGGTGGAAGGCAACCGTGCTACCAACACTTCCCTGGTGGGACCTTTGGAGGAAAGATATTAGGTAACAACTAAAATAAAATAAAATAAAGTGAAACATGCCATAACTATTGAGTAGCACTGCATGTTGTAGGCCTACATGTACAGTACTTCTCCCTATAAATTCTTCAACAAGCAAAATCGAAAGCCAACTTTTCCCCGTTATCCATATGTAGGGTTACACTTAGAACAGCAATGTGTGAAATAACTCTTCTCTATAATATTGTTGAACGTAATAATGTCTTCAGTCTTTTCAAAGCGGAAAAAAAGTATTTCGGAAAATGCTGGGAAAACTGGCATTAACAGAGTAAATTTGTCGTAGGCTATAAATTTGAAGGATTCAGAAACAATTGCAAACGATCGCGATCGTACCGTAAGTTAATTGAAACTAGGGAGATCATGTTACTTGTGTCAACGCTTGTATAAACCTATAGGCTAGCCTAATTTTGGTTTTGCACCGACTAAACATGATTTTTTAGTAATAATAGGCCTAATAATTATTATAATAAATATTTAAGATAATTCACAGCAAATTATTGGGTGGGCTTGAGCCCCACGGGCCCATATAAGTTGGCGCCACTGGTCAGGTCTACGTCAAGTTTTGGGAAGGTGAGTGCTTACAGAAGTGCAATTACAGAGAAATGCCTGGTTTAATTTTCACTGGTGATAAATTATCGTGTAAAACTGAAACATACCTTTCAACTTCTTAGGGCCAGTTGTATAAACATGTAAACTGTAGTTATCATGCAAAATTAACTTTCAGTTACATTTAACTACCTTTTTTTGTTGTATAAACATTAATCCAGGTTTATCTCATTCTAACCAACATTTTAATATAACTGGTGAATTTTTGCAAGTTAAAACATTAACTGATGATTTGGAAATTTTAAATACATTTCAAACAATGAAAAAGACACTAGAAATCCATTTTATAAGTACAGTGTGAGTTATTATTATTTTCATATAATTTAGATTCAGTTTGCTTTCATTTTGTCTAATGACATTAAAAATACAGACACCGGTACCTTGGCTTTGTTGTTGGTTATGGTAGCCCCACATTACAAAATAGCAACATTTATTTCTAGATTTCTGATTATTCTGATACCCTATCTGGTGATGCAATGAAAACCCATCATGCATCTCTTGAATGTCATAATCTTTTATTAGTAGCCTACTGCATGACATGCTACCAAAATTTGGGCAGAACAACTAGACAGAGGTTATGTCTCCCTCCCATTACAATCAAGTACAAAGCAAATTCATGATATGTTTATGATATTCAGGGTCAGCCCTGAGGTCCTTTGCGAATTATTGTGATTGGAAGCTTACAAATAGTTACTGAGGACAAAGAACAGCCATTAGAACCATTCATAAATTGACAAGAGAAAATTATACTTTAAGGTCTCGGTTTATTTGAATTCCAACTAAGGACAGTCTTAAGAAAACAATATTAGATATCTACAATATTCGTAACCTTCCAGGAATTATAGGTACTGTAGGTTGCGTTTACACACCTAAACACCTCTATAGACAGGTTACAGCAGTTTGAAGCAAAAATATACATGGCCTCAATGAAATGATTTTAAAAAAATAATTTAAAAAACTCATCTTTATTAAGCAATTGAAATAAATACCAAAGACATATGTGTAACATGGTGCTTTGTCTTTAATTAGACAACTAAAAACCAAAGACCAAAGATATAAACATAATACTCCCTGCAAATTTCCCTCAACTTTTGTACTGTTGCCAGATGTTTTATTATTTTCTCCAGTTATTTAAAACTGTGAGTTACACAATCTACGGTTATTTTTATACAACATAAGTAGCTAGTTATTTTCAAACTTTCAGTTAAAAACAACCATCAGTTTGTGAGTTTTATACAACTGGCCCTTACTTATGTTGAAATAACTACAACTAATTTTCTTAAGGTGCTTGAGTTGATGTATCTTCGAAGAAGAAGAGTTAGCTGGTTGATGGATGTCAGTGACCCTACTTGCAATGTCAAAGGTGAATGATGGCTCAGCAGTTCTTTGTTGCAGTTTTTACGTACTGCTAGTTTTTATGCACAGTTGTCTATGTTTATTTATGTTGCCGAACCACCTTGTTTTTATATGCAGACAGTTACACTTGCTTCTCTCCATTCCTGTTGCAGCACCGCTCAGTTCTGATCAAGCAATCCACTACACAAGCTAGATTATATAATAATAATTGTTTGCTTTCGTCATTGGAAAAGACCATTTACAATAAATTTCGGCATTGTAAACTGAATGAAATTATTTCCCTCCTCTCAGAAAAAGGTTTGATTGCAAGTTACAATTTCAAACACAGTAACAGAAAAATAAATGGATTTCTACTTGCTTACTGACTCAATGGCAATAGACAATTCCTAAGCAAGCTAAAGGAATATTATCAACTTTATAACCTAAGAGAGATAAAAATGGGGACTGGAGAAAACTGCATAACGACAAGCTTCATAACCTGTATCCTTCACCGGATATAGTAAGGGTAATTTAAATCGCAGAGGATGAAATGGGCTGGAGATGGGGGGGGGGGAGGAAAGACATATCCCTAAAGTATTTACTGGGAGACCCGAAGGGAAGATATCACTTGGAAGACCTAGACGTAGGTGGAAGGACAATATAATAATTAAGGAATCGCGCATAATGTGCATTATCTTAACCTACTGACAAACACCCAGTCCTGAACCCGGGAAAGGGATTTTTCACTACTGAAAAATCCACGACCCGGCCGGGAATCGAACCCGGGCCGCCGGAGTGGAAGGCAGGCGCGCTACCGACTCACTTAAGGGAAGTAGGATTTGCGAGGGATGGTTGGATGGAGTTAGCCCAGAATAGGGTTGAATGGCGGGCTCAGGTAAGCGCGGCAATGAACCTTCGGGTTCGGTTCATAGAAATATGAACAATACTCACAAAATCTATTCACTAATATTATTAATTCATTAGTCAGCCGATTGATTTGGAGGTTATGTCTGGATTGTTGTTTGTGTTTTTCCCTTCCTATTCTTTTTGTCAATACTATTTCAAAGCAGCACGGCCTATATATATCTTCATAAAAGTAACAAATAATAACTAGCTCTAAGAAAAGAATAAATCGGCCAGGTACTTATTCAAGAAAACAGTAGGCTTATGTACTAAAATCTAACCTCAAATCCTAAAAACTTGTTATAGCGTATGCAAGCTTTTTCTAAATTGGTAATTAAATCAGAGTGATTCATTATTCACAATTTTAAGATCACGAAATCTGAATTACATTTACATGGGTTTGAGAATAAGTTATAGAAAAACACCTAACATTATCAGTAAATTTTATTAGTTCTGCAGTCCAAGGGCGTATCCAAGATTTATTTTCGGAAGGGGCTGTGATAAGCCTAACACTATTATCACTAGGGCTCAGAAGTTGATGTTAAAATGTCTAAAAATACCTTACATTTATGAACATATGACATGAAAATTTGAAAATATGACTTAAAATTTCTAAATACATATCTAAAAATGGGAATATTATATAGTAGTATATTAATAAATAATAATAATAAACAAAGGATAATATTTAAGAATGTTATATAACTATTTTAATATTATGTTTTCTGTTAGCCTATTATTCTTATGTTTACTACATTAATGAATGCCTCATAGCTAAGGAATTTCGAGATTGCTTTGTCTACAATGTTGGAAAAGTTCATTCTGAAGACAAAATACGTAAAATGCAACGAAAGAAAGAAAGTGTCCTAAAAATGACTGGTAAAATGCAAAATATAATTAAGGAATTTTTGTTCGTTTTGAGGCAAGACGAATTTATACTACATCCTGCATTGTCTGTGATGTCTCAGAAAAAAAAAAGATGACATTTCATCAAGTTCCGAGCCCTAATTATCACACAATTGTACTGAACACGTTAGAATAACGCCTTTGATCTCTTATAAGTCAAGATGTGCAATTAAACTGTCTACTATCTGAGAAATTAAAGTGCCCTTATGTGCAAGATATTAGCATGACTTACGTTTCGGGGGGGGGCTGTAGCCCCCTCAGCCCCCCTCTGAATACGCCCCTGCTGCAGTCCATGAAACAGTAATATTTAATAATAATTTATAGCCATGAACTCATAACTAATATTATTAGAAAATATTATTATGAAACAGATGACTAATAATAATAACTAATATTATAATGTATTTGCTAATAATATGAGTGTAAAAGTTCGATGAAACAGGGCCCAGACCAAGAACTGAAGGAAGCGGTAAATACGTGGCTTGCTACTCAGATTGTATATTGCGATACAAGTGCCGTAAGCGATGCATACGGATCAGGAAATAGTTTGAAAAAGAGGCGCTCGCGCCGAGATTTTTCAATTTTCCGAGATCCGTTATGCGCTTACGGGACGAGTATTGCATGCTATTTTTTGCACGATGATTATTTATATCAATTTATTTATATTAATTGATATATTAACTGAAAATATTGTGTATATTATACACCAGCGTTTCTCAACCTATGGTCCGCGGACCACTAGTGGTCCGCGAAGATGGTGCAGATGGTCCGCAGACATAATTTAAAAATATCATAAAGCAAGTGGAAAGTAAAGAAGTAAAATTTTTTTCACATATTTCGTTATAATTAATACCCCAAATATTAAGAATATAGGCCTTCTTTTAAAAATGGGATGTAAAATGAAGGGTCCGTAATTTTTTTTAGACATTTTAGAGGTCCTCGGGTTCAAAAAGGTTGAGAAACGCTGTTATACACTATTGAAGATGGATGTTATATTTCAGAAAGTGATTCGCATGTGTTTGTTGTTATGGGAACCGAATATTTGTCCTGGGGGGCCTTGTCCATAAAGGCTTGTATTATGATGTGCCGTAAGTAAATTCTTTCCGCACGGAAACTCTTACCGCACATAGCAACAAGATTGCGTGTGGGAATGTCAACTTACGATCCACGGCAACAACATTCGTTAGTACCACTAATTAGTTAAGTCGTGCAAAAAAACTTTTTTTCTGAGGGCATCAGGAAGCTTGTGCAACGATGGATCAAGTGCGTTGAGAAGCAAGGGGACTATGTTGAAAATGAAGTAACTGAAAGTTTTGTATTATTGTTGCAATAAATTTAAAAAAGAAAGTGCGGATACATATTAACTTGCAATAGTATTATCTAAACTTATGTCTGTAATTTTTTTGATACGTCTAACCTTTATTATAAGCCTGCAAGGGGTAATCAAAGTAAGGTCGCAGAAGAAAGTACAACAAGGGCATCCGACTAATTATATTTGAGCGTGATAAGCAGGCTGTTGATGTTGATGCCAAAAGAAAAGGCAGTGCTTCACTGACTTGGAGCACAAAAATCGCATTAAGTACTCAGAAGTTCTGGGTTTGTTATCCGGTGCAAGTACTTCATTTATTTCGTTTGTACTGAACATCTTTAAACGATTCAAACTGCCTTTTGCAAGATACATCCTTAAATAATTGAAAAAATTCTTCCAAATTGTACATTGTCCATCTGTACAGCGTCATGTAGGAAATTAAAGTATAGTAGAACTCCAATTATGTCCACCGCTGTGGCGTAGGGGATGCGTTCGCTCCTCTCATGGAGCGGGGCCGGGTTCGATTCCTGGTCGGAACAAGTTACCGGTGAAGAAAAGGGGCAGGTTTAAATACAACCATCCCTCGCAAATCCAACTATCCTTAAATCCATCCTAATATTGTACTCCCATCTGCGTCTAGGTCTTCCAAGTGGTCTTTTCCATTCGGGTCTACCAGTCAATATTTTTAAGATACGTCTTTCCTCCCCCATACGCTCAACATTTCCAGCCCATCTCATCCTCCGTAATTTATTATATAGAAACATATATACACAAAATACATATTATAAAATAATGACTTCGAAGGCTAATACCTGCATTATATGGGAGTTCGCGGATTAACATTCATTGGTCGACCAATCTGAGTGTGTTTTCGACATTCGTAGAGAAATGCAGGATTGGAATTTACATACTAATAATACAAATTACAACTTTATGCTTTGCAATCCCCTGTAACCGCAATCGACCTCATGTACAGTTCGCATGTTGGGTAGTGGTTCAAGGCAAGCCTGACCACAAAATTGAATGTAACAGAGTTTAACATTGAGGTATCCATTGTTCTCTGTCGGGTCAGACAACTTTACAACTTCGTCAATGTTATATTAACCCCAGTTACTATTAAAAACACGAGACTTTCACTTGACGGAAATGTCGAAGCTGTGCCCTCAGAGAACGCGACGATACTACCACAGTATAAGTATTAATACTTATACTGTGATACTACTCACAATACATTCTCAACAAGTGCTAATCTGTACTAAAGCGATCGAAGATATGGGTTTTTAATAGGGCTGAAAATCGATTAAAATTTCGAATCGAGTTAACGCTTGACTTTAATCGATTAATCGACTGTTAATCGACGAACAGGTCGGTATTTTAAACGAAACCAAAGTGTACATATAATATTGTTTTACACGTTTAATCAGGGTTGGCATGTTTAAAACAAAACGTTTAAAACAAGTGTTTAAAACATGTTTAAAACAAGTACTTGTGTTTTTTTTAAGTTTGTTTAAAACGTTTTATATATATATAATAGGCCCTATACATTAAAATGGTTGTTTTAAACAAAATGAACAATTTGAACTTTTTTAAACAAACAACATTGTTGTAAACATAAAAAACGTTTAAAAAACACGTTTAGAACAACCAACATTGTTGTTCACATAAAAAACGTTTTAAACAAAAATGCGTTTTTTGTGTTCTTTTTTTAAAAAACATGTTTTTTTCCAACCCTGCGTTTAATAACTACTACACTAAGGATAATCAGAAGAAATACTGAATTAATGAATACCATTATTAGATAACCAGTGAAAAAATATATACAAAACTTACATCTTCGGTTACTTTTTCAGCCAAGACTTGAGACACACGAGTTTGTTGACTAAACTACCCTTCAGGCTTTTACGGGAATTGTTTGGACACAATAGGCTGTGCCAAGGCCGGAGAAGCGATAGACAGGAGTTTGGTCATTTGACCCATTTCCGGAAAAACGTTTTTCAGAATTCGACTAAACCGATTAATCGGAAAATGTAATTGATCGACGATTAAATGATTAATCGATTAATCGGTACAGCCCTAGTTTTTAGAAAAGCATATGATACGGAAATTAGAAATCTACGAGGCGCGTCCATAAAGTAAGTTTCCCTGGGCCGTTTACAGAAACAAAACACATAAGTTATAGATGGACCCGGGATTTTATTTTGTTTCTTATGAAATGACATGAATTTTTTTAAATATTTGGACGTTTCATGATAAATCACTTACATTTATAGAGTTTTGTAGTGCCCTAAAATGCCTATTTGAACCTTTAGAGCCTATTTTACTATTTTAGTGCCTAAAATGCCTATTTTATACAATTAAAATAAAATTCAACTCCTGTAATTTTTACAATTTTTACATCCCTCAATGAAAAACAGAACAGCAGAGGTGGGTTTTTCACAGAAAATTGATAATTCCAAACAATTGTCGCTAAAAGAATACTGACTGGCAGGGGAGGGGGAGGATTAAGGGGGAAGGACTACTGTGTCAAGTCATCAGTGAAAGAACATGTATTTAAGTGAATATAGTTCGTGATGCCTAATTTTGCAGTTAATTCTGTTAAGAATAGGTATAAAACGTTTCTTGCAGTAAAAAAAGACCATGTTATAGTTTAAGTGAATATTGTAATATTTTAAAGTCTATTTTCTATTTATTTACACATTTTTAAAGCATATTTTAAGTGCCTATTTTCTCTTTTAAAAGCCTATTTACTTGTTTTAAAATCCTATTTTAGGTGCCTAAAACTAATTTTTAGATCCTAAAATCCCAGGTCTAGTTATAGATTCCAACAGATATAGCAAGTGTTCAGCTATTTTTCAACAAATCGCCAACGGAACTGAAACATTTGTCATACTGTGGAACCAAATTTTGAACACCTGTGTCGTAGAAGTCTGCCGCCAGGGATTTCAACCATTGTGTGACAAACATGACCGCCTCTCTGTCATTTTCTGTCATTCCTTTAAGTGTAGGAAAAGATGGAAATCACTGGGGGCTCTAGGGTGGATGTTCAATCACCTCTCAACCGAACTTCTGCAGGAATGGTTTTAATCAGTTAACAAGAAAAGTTCTTAAGTCATGTATTGTGGGTGCCACTTCTTAAAAACTTTTTTTTTTCGAAGAACTGCCTGTACCTTCTGCCACCCTAATCCTCTTCGACCTGTCAATCAGTGAATAGAAAGGTAATTAGGCGTGTTCACACTTGTTTGCAGCCCAGTACAAAGTTGCCAAATACGTACATAGCAAGTTTACTTGACTTGAGAAGTGATGAACGACAGCGGCAACACTGGGGAAATCCACACGACTACAAGAGCACCTAAAATCCAAAAGTCTGAATGATAAAAACACTTTTTTCTCCACTTACGTCACTTTTAATAACACAGGACTAGTTTCGAGAGCCTTGTTCGCTCCCATCATCGTCTGGTGGTCGACTGGTATTCTGTATTTTCTCTGGTATTTTATTGTGTTTTACAAGAGCACCTGTTCTTTGTCGGTGAAGATTTTCGGGTTAGGGGCCAATTCTATTATATATATATATATATATATATATATATATGTGGGGGGGAAATCTGTCCGTCCGTCTGTCTGTGTATATATTATATACACATATATAAATATAGGCTATATTTACATATACAGTATTTATATTAAGATAGATGATGGTTTGGGACGAGGTCTTTTTAAAATGGCACGAAAAGTAGTTTCATTTCTCCTACAGTAAATTAATAATTGAAGTGCTGAAAGCGATTATTTCGTAATAAAGACTGCGTATTTTTCAATTGTCTCGGTATGAGGACAAAATTGTATCAATAAAGTTTAAATTAAAAACAAACAGAAATTACATATACGGCAATTTTAAACTAACATTGTTTCGTGTTTTAATGTAAACTGTGCGTGCTATGCCAGAAGTCTGTAACAAATCCAATACACTGATACATTATTCAATGCTGTAGGCTTTGAATTAGTTCAGGTGTTCACAACAGATATAATACATGATTATTATAATTACTAGCATGTGCCCGCGGCTTCGCCCGCGATAATTATTTCAAAAATAAAAAATTAAGAGCATAATAGTTAAAACATTATATTTATTAACACCTAAACCACGTGGACTACTTACCACGATTAGATAGCGTCGCCTGGCAAAAGCGATCTCAGATTCGAGTTCCTTGACCCAGAAAATCCCTGTATAGTGAGTTTCGTCCAAATCGAACAATGTTTAATCATATTCAGCCGTAGTGATGAGCAAATGCAAGACCAAGACCAAGACTAAGGCGGTCTTGGTCTTGGTCTTGGTCTCGCATCGGTAACCCTGGTCTTGGTCTTGGTCTTGGTCTTGCATACTCGGTCTTGGTCTTGGTCTCGGTCTTGCATACTCGGTCTTGGTCTTGTTGCAAGAGTCTTGCATTTTTCTTTTACGCATCTTACTGTGATTGATGGCGTTTACGTGATTTACAGTTACACCGATTACATGTGTGTTATTGCTTGCGAAAGTAACGAAAGCTAATTGCTTTTAGTTGCTTGAACCGTGAAAACAGTAACAAAACAACTGAAAGCTATTTCATCTTTAGCCATTAGTTATTAAGTGACAGAATGGTACTTTACGAAATTTTTGTGGGGGACGGGAAAATGTCTGTCCGTCTGTCTGTCCGTCTGTCTGTCTGTCCATGTGTCTGTACTCGCGATAACTCAAATGCGCTTTATTGGATTTTCATGAAACTTGGTATACGCACTTACAACATCCATAGGAAGAAGTCTATTTATTTTCGCTGTTGCGTTTCTACTGGCTGCAACCCCTGCAAGTGATTAGCAAAATACCTTCCTTTCAACTTGCAAGCAGTCGCACAGACGAGTTACACGTTTTCATTCCTTAGAAAGTAGAAACAGCTAACGTTTCGTTGTGTTGTTGATTGTTGTAACGTAGTGTTTGAACATGAAACAAAAACGAGTAACCGTAAAAAAACAAGGTCTGTGTGGCGTTACTTTACATGTAAGAGATCAATTTTATAAAATTACTGTAAATGGATATACCATTAAAATGGTTTGTGTCCCGTTCTTATTTTAAAATTTGAAGAGTTCAGGCTACAGTATAGTAGGATTAAGCCACCCACACAGCAAGGCCCATTTAATGTCCCGGTCAAGTACATATTTAGAAATCAGTTTCCCGGGGGTCCTAAACTGATGAACCAGAAATTACTGACATCTTCTCTTCCTAAGTAATACAAAAAAAATTTTTTTAACTAATACTTTAAAAATCTCATATTTGGGTGGGGGGGGGGTGCGGTCCGGACCCACGTCCTTGCCTCCTGATGTTGTCTATTTTAAATTCATAAAAAATTGTTGGTCTATACCTATCAAATTTTGCTGTTTTATTGCCATTGATATGCATATTTTAGAATTTAAAAAAATTTTAATTGGGAATAGGTGGAGCAGTTGATTTTATACAAGCATTAAAACTTTCCGTCGACCGGTGTCTGAAATTTCTTATATATAAATATTAACAATAACAAGTTTATGTCCAAAAAATTAAGTACAATGTCATTTGAAACGTAATATATATTTTTTGGGTAAAACTTAAAAAGGTATTAACAGTACCGAATGCATTTAAAACGTGTTGGATTTTTACTTTGCATTTTATTTTCTTATAGTGACTTGTTCTTTTTCTGTTACATGTAAACATTAATTTAGGTATTGGTTAAGAATTTCAATGTATTTCACTTTTTTATTAAGTAATTTCATTTAAAGTACTAATCAAGAAGATTCATTATTATGCTTGTATCAATGTGAGATTACATTGTAACAGTTTTTCCAAGTAATTAGAAAGACCGCAAAGGACTATGGGCTGTGTGGGTTATGTTGGCACTGAAGTCATAAAACTACCCTTCCACTATTCAGCAGGTAGCCAAAAGTTAGTTACTCACTCCACTATCCCACTGGGTGGAGTAGGGTGTATAGAAAAAATGGGGGAAACCCAGAATTTCGAGGTTTAAGTAATCGCCAGATGTGTTTAAGCAGTCATATTGTCGTTTAGGAAAGAGACGTGGCGGCTTCTTACTGTAAATGGTGTTTATGTTAAGTCCTGATTATACAAATTCAACAGACTTTAGTGTCGGCATTACACCATGTCATAAATTTCTCAAGGGTCGGCGTAGCATATCTTTCAAATGAAGGTATGTGATTTACAATTGTCCTTGGAGACAATTTTCCTCTTTGCTATTTCTTACTATGAGGGAGGAATGTATTGTTCCTACCCCAAGAAGTAGTTTAAAACAAGTTCTCTGCAGGGCCGTGGAGAGAAAGCAAAGGACCTCAGGAAAAAATTTCCCGGGCCCCGTCAAATATTAATTTCACCACTGAAACCCAAAGTATGCAGCAAAAAGATTGTATAAAAATATTACATAATTATTATATAATGTATGTAATGGTATGTAAGTATCCTATTACTTGAAGACATATGATATTTTTGTTAATCACTAAAAAGTTAGTCATATTTTACAAAAAATAAAACCATGTAAGTTTAAAAGCTTTTCAGTTGTGCACACAGAGGTAATAATACGTGTTTTGGCAAAATGCTATCAATAATCATAAAAACTAATCACTGTACAACTAGTGTCTTACTTTTCAACTATAAATAACAACATTTAAATTATATATCGGTACCCAACTATGTTTAATCACTATGAAAAATTCGCTTGTTTTGAACAACATAAACTGAAGATAAGATAAACATATACGATTGACAATAAAACTTGACACAATGACATAAGAACTCTTATTAAGTACCAGAATGGTACTTTCTGAGATCATGTGGGGGACGGGAAAATGGCTGTCCGTCCGTGTCTGTCCGTGTGCCTGTATGCGCGACATCTCAAATACGCTTTATCGGATTTTCATGAAATTTGATATACATATTTATAACGTCCATAGAAAGAAGCCTATTAATTTTGTACCAAATCGCTTGACCGGTACCGGAGTAACGACTAATTAACGGTCACATGCTTATTAAATGGCAAATCATCACTATACTACAAAGCCACTTAGCTAATCACTGAGGGCCTTCACCACAATGCAGTCAGATGTTTGTAAATTTATTATATCACATCTTGCTTTAGATGTGAGGCATTCGTTCTGTTGTTATCCCACTTATTCCTTCACATGTGTTTAACGAACTTTCTCAAGAGTTCGGTCTAAAACTATATACTTTCTGAAAAAAAAGACCAATTAACTACATCTGGCACTTTTTTGTATCAGTTTACCTGATTTTTTATTATATTATGGCACAGTCTATCTTATGCCGATATCAGACAAAGGTTGAGCTAATAAAGTATTCAAAAGGAAAAATGTTATTGATACTGAGACATGTAATAGGCTATACTATAAAGTAATTATTAAAAGAATGTCTTAAGAATCCACCGTCTTAAAAAATAGCTTTCCTAGCTTTTTACTTTGCAAAAGTATCAATAATACTATTATAATTCAGTTGTCTAGCAAAGATATCTCCAAAAACGTCAATGCTATAAGAGGTAATGAATTTCGTAGGAATCCCGGGGATAATTTTGCAGAGATATGTACCAATTTTATATGTATTCTATGTATCAAAATTAATCATTTGAAAATTATTATTTTAAATGCCGAACGTTAGTGAGGCCTACTGTTGAGTCCAAAAGGATTTCTGCTTCTACTTTAAAAAAAAATAATTTTTCTCCAAGAATAATCCGTTTCAGATTACCTGATTAATTCCGTGTCACCGTTATGCGACAGGACAATGCAGATAAAAAATAAACACATAAAACATAGCTTAAGCTGTTTGTTGACTTATAAAACATTTAATTTTAGAGTAAATTAGAAAGTAAAAAATAAAACCTGGTCGGCCGGGCCGGGGCCCCAAGTCTTTAGTCTCGGCTGCTCCCCCTCTCGTCCTTGCCAGCCTAGCCGAAACAGTTCCAACAAAAATGCAAGTGAAACCGGTCTTTTGCAACCGTTTCATAAAACTGTTATGTGCGCGTAACAGTTTCGGCTACAACCTTTATCTAGAAACAGCTTATTTTCCCACCTCTACCGGTAACGGTAACGGCACCTTTCAGTAGTGGTTGCTGGCTTGCTGCGTACACAATCGAGCATTTAAAACATTTTCAATATAGCAAGACTGCAAGAGTCTTGCAGTTCGGTCTTGGTCTTGCCCGAGTCTTGCAGACTTGGTCTCGGTCTTGGTCTTGGTCTTGCACACTCGGTCTTGGTCTTGGTCTTGCTAACGCAGATGCGGTCTTGGTCTTGGTCTTGGTCTTGCATTTTCTGCAAGACCAAGACCAAGACTGCAAGACCAAGACTGGTCTCGCTCATCACTATATTCAGGTCTATGTTGATTATCCCTCCTCCGTGCAGGTTGAAGATTTCGTATGTCTACGGGCCTTGACATTCTAAACAAATGAACCAGCGTGGGCTTACAATATTCAAGCGATCGCGATGCTTTTATTTCCACGGTATGACAAAAATAGCCAAAGCCAACTGCAATTGATTTGACATTGAAATGTATTACTGAAATCTGATGCTTCGACAGCGCTAAAATCACGTTTTCTGCCAGTTTTTCACTAATAACTCGCGAACGAAAGCTAAAATTGAAAATCCGGCTTCGAGGTGCATTCGCCCACCTTTCAGTCCATCTATGTTTAAAATGTCAGATCTCTGCGTTGAGTAGATTTCGCTGGGCATCGCGGACAGACAGACGGAGGAGGACAGACACTTCCTTTTATTAATATAAGATTAAGTGCCACAATGGTACTTTATGAGATACTGTGGTGGACGGGAAAATGTATGTCTGCCTGTCTGTCCGTGTGTCTGTACGCGCGATAACTCAAATATGCTTTATCAGATTTTCATGAAGCTTGGTACACTCATTTATAACGTCCATGGGAAGAAGCCTATTGATATTGTATTAAATCGGTTGATCGGGACCGAAGTAATGCCCAATTTAGTACCTATTTTTATGGCAATATGTTAGAAAGGCACGATAACTCAAATAAGCTTTATCGGATTTTCATGAAACTTGGAATACGCATTTATAACGTTCATGGGAAGAAGCCTATTGATACTGGATCAAATCGGTTGACCGGGATCGGAGTAATGAACAATTTAGTATTGTTGGGAGCTGACGAGATGATCCGTGATTTGGTGGTGGCATGCAGGGGGAAGACGGTGTTGTGCTATAACTGCAATTGTAGGGGAGCGCTGCTATTGGCTGCAGATAAGAGCTCCATAGTCATGGCAGGGATCATCTCGTCAGCTCCCAACTGTACCTATTTTTATGGCAATATGTTAGAAAGGCGCGATAACTCGAAATACGCTTTATCGGATTTTCATGAAAGTTGGTTCACACATTTATAAGTTGCAATACAGTTAGCTTTGACAAATAACACATTCCACATATTCCTTCACATTTGCTTATCAAACTAGACCTTTGTTCTTCCGTAAGTCCTGCTTCATGAATCGATCTGAAGCTTAATTGGGAAATCGATTACAAAATAACTTATTCTCTCTCTCTCTCTCTCTCTCTCTCTCTCTCTCTCTCTCTCTCTCTCTCTCTCTCTCTCTCGTAGTTTTACCTCTCCCTTGTAGGATTTAAGCGACCCAAGCCGCCCGGGCCTTACAGGACCGCGACCTGTCGGGAGAGGGGTTACCTTTGGATCACATACATACTTTTTTGACCAGACAAGGACATGGAGGCTTTCCCCGGATGAGTTATCAGCCCAATGCCGGGGCAACCTCCGAGACAACACGAACACATAGGACGATACATACCATTCACACACACACTCACTCAGAACAAGGCGAGGATGGGGATGAAGATGATAATGTCGGCCAGATGATATCCGGGGACCACAAGGGCCTAAAGTTACCTGACATTTGTCTCATAGGTGAGGGAAAACCCCGGAAAAGAACCTCGCCTAGGTAACTTGTTCCGACCAGGAATCGAACCCAGGCCCGCTGCGTGAGAGGATTGAACGCATCCCCTGAGCCACAGCGACTTATTTTCTGAATATCATAATTGCAATTATCACTGATTAAACCAAAGCATTTTGGCCCTTTGTTACATCAGTTTACCTGATATTATTGTTGTTATTGTATATGGGAGACATAGAACTTGGTATCGATATAGTGTTGGTTATATCGATAATGCTTAATATTAAGGAATATCAAATAAGGAAACTTGCTGCACAGCACGAGGGCTTCATTGAGCACCAAGGTCAACAAACCCGGGGAAACTACGCTACCGCCCACTCCGAGATTCATGGCGTGCCTCATGTTCTAACAAACTGTCAGAAACTTTTTTGTTCTCCCTTTAAGATGAAATGATACGTCACACTAATATTACAAGCATCGTTAAACTTCATTTTCTCTTTTACTGACACTAAATTAGTGCAGTGTGTTTTTGTATGTTATTATTAAGCCTTGGTATTTTAGGCAAATGTCTATTTCATTCCTGTACAAAAATATGCAAAATAATTGCAGATGAGAATATTACTTTAGAATATTATACTTACTTATTCACTTACTCAATGGCAACAGACAATTCCTAAGCAAGCTAAAGGAATATTATCTATTTTATGGAACCCGAAGGTTCATTGCCGCGCTTACCTGAGTCCGCCATTCAACCCTATTCTGTGCTAACTCCATCCAGTCATCCCCCAAAAATCCTACTTCCCATAAATCCGTTCTAAGATTGTCTCCCACCTACGTCTAGGTCTTCCAAGTGGTCTTTTCCCTTCGGGTCTCCCAGTCAATACTTTTGAGATATGTCTTTCCTGTCCCATGCGTGCTGCATGTCCAGCCCATTTCATCCTTCGCGATTTAATTACCCTTACTATATCTGGTGAAGCGTACCGTACAGGTCATGAAGCTCATCGTTATGCTGGGTAGGATAAAAATATTATAGGATAAAAATTCCTTTCACACTGGGATTTGAACCCAGGGGCCAGGACCTTTGGCTATCTGTGCCACTGCTCTACCAACTGAGCTAAGCCAGAGTTCACTTCACAGTGTCAGATTACAATATCCGACCCACCCGGCTCCCCTTTCCATCGGCCTGGTCGCCTTCTCCGCCAGCCTGCCTGCGTGCTCGCTTCCCCTCCGCCTACCGCGCATCATCCCGCGCGCATAAGCCCGCAGCTTGCTCTAATAATTGCAATTACCATTATAAAAAAACAAAATAAAATTTCACGAATTATAGAAAATGTCGAACAATTAAAAAAATACCCTTGTACCAAACATCATATTTCACGATCTTTAAACACCGATTTGATAATATAAAAAATCGAAATTTACATAATATTTCCCAATTTTTAAAAACGCCGTGTCATGATATAAAACATGGCTTAATCGATGCAGAAAAATTCCCTTGCACCAACAGTACTCTTTTCGTAAGAAACAAAACATTTCAAAATTTGAAAAAGCGATTCTTGCGTTAACACTCGCGAATGCATGAAGTCACCCTTAGTACCTATATATACATGAAATCTTTCTTCACTGCTCAACTGTCATTCATGGCGTAGTGGGTTAAGACTCCTAGCTATAACGCTAGAGGTTCCGATAGATGGGAGGGTGAAGAGGAGGTGAGAGGAAAGAGACGGGAAAGAAAGAGAAGAAGAGAATAAAGGAGAAATAAATTATTTTTCTCCCCACCCAAAACCCCTACTTTCCACGTGGGTCCCGTTAGAGTAGTAGTGGTGGTGGGGGACTCGGGTGGGTCGCATATTGTATTTTTCCCAACCTCTGTACCATAACAGTGGAAGCCCGGTCACAAAAATCACTGTAGACCATCTCCAGTCAAAAGAGAGAGATTCCATCCGGCGCTGTGAAGTGAACTCTGGCTTAGCTCAGTTTGTGGAGCAGTGGCACGGATAGCCAAAGGTCCTGGGTTAAAATCCCAGTGTCAGAGGAATTTTTCTCCTATAATATTCTCATGTAATGTGCAACAGAGACAATCTGTGGTTCATGAATGTATAGCTTACCTATCCATAATTGCAAATGTTAGCAACTTACGTGATTTTCTATCAGTACAGAAGACAAGTGTCTCATTATAGTGAAGTGCCTTTGCAATGCATTGTTCGGCAGGAAGCTACGCTCAATACAATAAAATGGACCCTATTTGAAATTCGTAGAAAACAGTAAATTGTATTCGTTCCAGGGGACTGGGTCAACATCAATTTTCTACTTTGCTTAGTGATATTGGTCATGAATTTCAGGGGTTGCCATACATTTAAGTTTGCTGGCTTTCTTGCCATCAAGTTTTAAAACTTGGGGCTTTTTGGTCCCTTCAAGAAGAAATTAAAGTTTCTTAGAAATGAAAGGCAAATCATCTGATAAGCTATTAGCTTCAAGATTTGACGTCCAAGGCATTTTAATGACTTAAGTCTAAATTTACAAGGGAAAGATCAGTTATTTATGATAACATTAAGGCTTTTTAAATTAAATCTCACACACTGAGAAGGGCTACTGTAATTCATTTTCCTACCTACCCGGATTTTGACTCCAGTCATTATGCTTCCAAACATAATAGTTTCTGTTAATTAGCCTATTTCAGCTGTGTTTATACTCATTTTAGCTAAGAGGCCATATCAGGAGTTCGGGAACTGTGTCTATACAGTAGGGTAGGCCATGGAACTATTGATTGTCAATTGTTTCTATTGTCGGTGTATTTCATGGAGTAAATTTCAATTGATATTAATGTAAATGGATATGATACAAGATGAAATGGTGAGGATGATTCATGTTATTTAAATATCCCATTCGGCATTTGCCTTTACGGCTGGGGAAACCATGAGTAAGCCCATGTCAAATTGGCCGGCCTCGGGATTTGAACCTGAGACCTCCAGAATGTGACTCCAAGACGTTACGATCTCGGCCACCTCGCTCGATTCGTTAAATTTCACATTGCATCAAATGGCAAGAATGACATGGAGTGTTTTATTCTATATTGTATCATAGTATATTGCGATATTATTTCCGTAAGCGGTGTTTACGGATCGAGGAAAGAGTTTGAAAAATCGAGGCGCTTGCGCCGAGTTTTTTCAATTTCCGAGATCCGTTATGCGCTTACGGAACGAGTATTGCATGCTTTTTTTTTCACGATTATTTATTATTTATATCAATTTAATTATATTAATTGAGATATTAGCTGAAAATATTATGTTTATACATTATTGGAAATAGACGTTATATTTCAGAAAGTGATTCGCATGTGTTGGTTGCTATGGGGACTGAATATTTGTCCTGTTAAAGCCACCACAAACTGGGGGGCCTTGGTTCCGGCCTTTTATTATGATGGTTTTACTTACGGCACGTGTGCTTTTTGTAATTTTTACAGCACTGAGATTTCTTTTGTTTTCATAGCGTGTGGGAATGTCAAGTTACGATCCATGGCAACGATATTCGTAAGTACCACTAATTAGTTACGTCGTGCAATAGTATATTGCGACACAAGGGCGGAAAGGCACATTTACGGGTCGAGGAAACAGATTGAAAACCCTCGGCTGCGCCTCGGGTTTTTAAGTTTTCGAGACCCGTAAATGCCTTTACGGTCCGTGTGTTGCATGCTATTTTTTGCACGACGGTTACTTATATCAATTTAATTATATTAATTGTGATATTACCTGAAAATATTATGTAAATACAGACTTGAAGAATGGTGCTTATTTCAGAAAGGGATTCGCATTTGTTATTGTTTATGGCAACCGAATATTTATAAAGCGGGGAGGCCTTGGTCATTTCTGCTCGCAAATAAGCATTTGCGGGCGGTAAAGTAACTTTCCGCCCGTCGCCCCTAGCAACAATTCACTTTCCGCCCGTCGCCCCTAGCAACAATTCACTTTCCGCCCGTCGCCCCTAGCAACAAGATTGCGTGTGGTAATGTCAAGTTACGAGCCATGTAAACAACTTTCGTAAGAAACACTTACTAGCTAAGGAGTGCAAAAAAACATTTAAAAGTCTGTTGGCTTCTTTTTAAGTATAAAAACACGCTTAAATGTTATAAGAATAAAGGGTTATATTTTCTTTTGGCATGCGACCCTTGCATTATAATATAACAAGACGAATTGGCCCTCTGTAATAGTTGAGTTTGACATGCCTGGTTTAGAGATTAGAGAGGAAAACAAGCAACTAAGACTGGTGTATAATTTACAGTGCTTTGCAGATGACAAGCCCTATGTCCTTCAACTGCATATATACGCGGTCCAATCAGAGACGGCGAGACGGAGGGAAGACTCTCACTGACAGCGGCAGCCTTTTAGCCTGTGCACGTGATTGGCGGTGAAGGAAAAGGCTTCCCATATGAAAAATACTTTAGGAGTGTGAGAGAAGTGTTTTAGAGGTGAGATGACGAGACACAGTGGCCTACAGCGCTATATCTCGCGCGCATCTGAACCACGCAACCAGTCCTGGCATCATAATCCACCCAGCAGATACACAACTATTGTGTCTCCAGCTCCCCTCAACCCAAAAAGACAATATATTACAATATATATTATTATATATTACATATATTATATTTATTACAAAATATATTACAATATAAATACAATATATTTACTATTTAAATTTTACTTTCTTTCTGTCTTTCCTTATCGTAGTTTTACCTCTCCCTTTAAGGGTTTAAGCAACCCAAGCCACGACCTGTCGGGAGAGGGATTTTCTTTGGATCACATACATACTTTTTTGACCAAACAAGGACTTGGAGGGCCTCCAGGGATGAGTGATCAGCCCAATGCCGGGGCCACCTCCGAGACAACACTAACACATAGGACGAGATACACCATTCACACACACACACTCCAAACAAGGCGAGGATGGGATGAAGATGAAAAGACGGCCAGATGATAAACTGGGGACCACAAGGGCCGAAAATTACCCGAGATTTGTCTCACAGGTGAGGAAAACCCCCATAAAAACCCCACCTAGGTAACTTGTCACGACCAGGATTCGAACCCGGGCCCGCTGCGTGAGAGGAGCGAACGCCACAGCGGTGGACATTTAAATTTTACTGTTTATTTAAATTTAGGCTACTATTCAAATTTTAAATATTTACTATTGATTAATAGTATATTGCGATACAAGTGCCGTAAGCTGTGCATACGGATCGAGGAAAGAGTCTGAAAAAACGAGGTGTTTGCGCCGAGTTCTTTCAATTTCCGAGATCCGTTATGCGCTTACGGCACGAGTATTGCATGCTTTATTTTTCCACGGTGATTATTAATATCAATTTATTTATATTTATATTAATTGAGATATCAGCTAAAAATATTATGTATATACACTATTGAAGATGGATGTTATATTTCAGAAAGTGATTCTCATGTGCTAGTTGTTATGGGGACCGAATATTTGTCCTGTTACAGTCGCCACCAACTGGAGGGCCTTGGTTCCGGTCTTCCATACAGGCTTGTATTATGATGGTTTTACTTACGGCACTTGTGCTTTTTGTAATTTCTACCGCACGGAGATTTCTTTTGTTTTCATAGCAACCAGATTGCGTGCGGGAATGTCATGTTACGACCCACGGCAACAATATTCGTAAGTACCACTAAATAGTTACGTCGTGCAAAAAAAATCTAAAACCTAACACATAACAGGCACACACCCACATGTAGTAGCTTAGGGTGTGAGATAAGATGCCGACGCCTGTTCTCTACATCGCACTGCCATTTACATCATGTTTGAATCCTGATAACGAGTTGCTGACATGCTGTGACGTCACAGTTTCACGCTACTGAATGACCATCATCTCATTTTCTCTTCAAACTTTATCATGTGGAACCTGTCTAGACGACAAGAACAACAAAGCAGAATACCAATAATTATCTCTCCGTTTCACTTCCCCTGCTTCTAGGTAAATCAAACATCCATGTTACACTCCGTGATTAAGTTCAGTAGCTTACTCTATGTAGGTCGCATCCCCAGGCATTGTCTGTCCGTCCGTGTGTCTGTACGCGCGATAACTCGAACACGAGTTGTCGGATTTTCATGAAACTTGGTATACGCATTTATAATGTCCATGGGAAGACGCCTATTGATATTGGACCAAATCGGTTGACCGGTACCGGAGTAATGCCCAATTTAGTGCCTATTTTATGGTAATATATTAGAAAGAATTTATCAAATGCAAATCAGTTCACTTGGCAACATAATGTTTTACAGTCTTCATATACGGCTTTGGAAGTTGCAATACAGTTAGCTTTGACAAATAACACTAACCACATATTACTTCACATATACTTATCAAACTAGACCTTTGTTCTTTCTTAGGCCCTGCTTAATGAATCGATCTGGAGCTTAACTCGGAAATAGATTTCATAAATAACTTATTTTTTGTATATCATAATTGCAATTATCACTGAATAAACACTTTGTTACATCAGTTTCTTTCTTTTTTCTTTCTTTCTTTATCTTAGTTTTACCTCTCCCTTTTAGGTTTTAAGCGACCTGTCGGGAGAGGGATTATCTTCGGATCACATACATACTTTTTTGACCAGACACGGAGATGGAGGGCCACCCAGAATGAGTGACCAGCCCAATGCCGGGGCCACCTCTGAGATAACACGAACACATAGGACGAGACACACCAGTCATACACACACTCAATCCGAACAAGGCGAGAATGTGATGAAGATGACAATGACGGCCAGATGATATCCGGGGACCACAAGGGCCTAAAGTTACCTGACATTTGTCTCATAGGTGAGGGAAAACCCCGGAAAGAAAAACCACGTAGGTTACTTGTCCCGACCAGGATTTGAACCCGGGCCCGCTGCGTGAGAGGAGTGAACGCATCCCCTACGCCACAGCGGTGGACGTAACATCAATTTACCTTATTTTATTCTCTCCGGAAATACCCAATCTTTGTCGTCAACCCCCCGGGACGATCTTCGCTTTTATTGTAAACCTTTTGTCATTGCTCGCCGTTGGTAAAAGATTGAAGTTTATTTTAATGTAATTTTTACATGTAAAAATTCCTAATGCTGTGGCGTAGGGGTTGTGTTTGCCCTCCTCACGAAGCGGGCCCGGGTGAGATTCCCGATCTGAAAATTTCGGGAAACCTTAAGGGCCTTGTGGTCCCCAGTTATCACTCTACCGCCATTATCATCTTCATCCCATTCGTGCCTTGTTCAGAGTGAATGTGCGACTGGGGTGTCTCGTCCTATGTGTTCGTGTGGTGTCGGAGGTGGCCCCAGCATTGAGCTGATCACTCATCCAGGGAGGTCCTCCATGTCCTTGTCTGGTAAAAGAGTATGTCTGTGATTAATAGAATAATACCCCCGAACATGTCGCGGTCCTGTAAGGCCCGGACGGCATATCGATTAGTCTGACTATTTTGAAATTTCTTATAGAAACTTTATAGTATTCGTCGTAAGAAAACTAACATAGTTACTTTCAATCAATTGGGCTAACGATATATTTTAATTAATTTATTACTGAGGAATGTTTTAAGATTCACAAAAACTATTTATTGCAATTGTTTAGAAGAAAATAAACGGAGTAAATGTTTGATATGAAGATGGCTACAGTTCAGAATGAGTTGTACCTCATATTAGGGTTCGGATGTTTATGACTTAAGAAAGTGTAAAATATGACTGCAAATATGCCCTTAAAAATGACTAAATGTGACCCAAAAATCCTGAATATGACCTAATAAAAGTAACATAGGCCTATTTTAATAAAATAATTGTTCCAATTTAAAACGTTTAAAGACACTAAATTCTTACATCACATAAATTCTATCAGATAATCACTTTTTAACAATTTTGGTGATTTGCGTGATTACAGTACTTGTAATAAACTACTATTTTTAAAGAATTTTCCCCTTTTTGCTCGCTTCATCAACTCCAAATACTCATAATATTTTGTAGACCTTGCGTGTCCCTATAAAATACGAACAATTGCATTGATTTTAAGACCTAAGTTACTATTCATTTGGCATAAATATCAAATTAATTAAATAAATTTCAAATTTCACTCTCCATGTAGTTCTTACACTGTACGATTGTGCTCTTTTGCCGAATATATAACTGAAATATGACGTCAAATTACAAATATGGTCAAAATATTACCAAGACCAAAAAAATTACCAAAATATGACTTTATATGCAAAATAAAAGCGGTCCTATTAGGATAACAAGCTTGCAATTCGTGTTTACGGCGAGAACGCAGTTCAGGATAAAAATATAACATGTCATGAACATCCGAACCCTACGTCATATTATAAAAGCAATGATAGTTTTGCAGCTGAGAAATTGAAAAACGATTTAGAGATAATTTGACCCGTAAACATACATTTTTTATTTGTTGTTACAAGTGTCTTTCTACCGCATAAAGCCACAAGTTCAGGACAATATCACTCCTTAGAGCTACGCAATACTACCCGCTATACGTTAACATGAAATAGTAAGAGTGGACAGATCGGAATCGCTTTAACCTGGAAGCAACCATCCAGAATATCAACACGAGCATTAGGAATGTACTGTTTTGCTTTATTGCATCTAGCGTCCTTGTAACTAAGTAAGAATCTAAAGCAACCGAGTAACCCCCCCCTACAACCTGCAAGCTAAAGGAATATTATCCATTTTATGGAACCCGGAGGTTCATTGCCGCGCTTACCTCAGCCCGCCATTCAACCTTATTCTGTGCCAACTCCATTCAACCATCCATCGGAAATCCTACTTCCCTTAAATCCATCCTAATATTGTCCTCCCACATACGTCTAGGTCTTCCAAGTGGTCTCTTCCCTTCGGGTCTCCCAGTCAATATATTTTTAGATATCTTTCCTCCCCCATGCGCGCAACATGTACAGCCCATTTCATCCTCCGTGATTTAATTACCCTTACTATAATCCAGTGAAGAGTACAGGTTATGAAGCTCGTCGTTATGCAGTTTTCTCCAGTCCCCATTTTCATCTATCTTAGGCACAAATGTTTTCCTAAGCCCCCTGTTTTCGAACACTCTCAGATTATGTTCTTCCCGAAGAGTAAGCGACCATGTCTCACATCCATATTATAATACAACCGGCAGGATAAAAAACATTTTTTTAATTTTTTTTTTAAATAGAAGACGAGAAGATAAAAGTTTCTGAACAGCATATAAGCACATAGGCGTACCGAGGGGGGGGGGTTTGGGGGTTTGAACCCCCCCCCCCCCCCCATTCATTAAAAAAAGGAAAATTATATATTTATTTTAAGTCTGCTCATAAATTACTTAATACAAGTATAAAGCGTGGGAAGCTTAAAACTCGTTATTTTGCATCTTAATGTTTTAAATTTTCCGGGGCAAAACCCCGGAAGCTTAAAACTCGTTATTTTGCGTCTTGATTTTTAGAATTTTTCGTGGGAGAACCCCCGGAAGCTTAAAACTCGTTATTTTGCGTCTTAGTTTTTAAAATTTTCCGGGGGTAAACCCCCGGAAGCTTAAAACTCGTTTGTTTGCGTCTTAATTTTTTCAATTTTCCGGGGGAGAACCCCCGGACCCCCCTCTCCCTGGGGGGTATTCCTTTATAACCCCCCCCCCATATGGTCGGCCTGGTTACGCCTATGTATAAGCAGGAACTTAAACTTCTGCCTTAATATTATTTGTATATCCCAGATATTGACATTTCTCCTGGGATTACCTATGATAAATTATAAAACTCGTTGTCTGAATTATTTAACACAAACACAGTATATGGGCCTACTTGAGAAAGTTTTGCATCAATTTTCAAACCTAGAAATTCCGCAGCCCAAAATAAGTCATAGCATTCCAGTTAATTTTCCGTTAACTACAGATATTGAATTAAGTTGCTTAGGTTAAAAGTAAACATACGTGCATTGCTTTGTAGAGTAGCCTACGTTTGTTGTTAGCTACATCACGGCGCGCGGACGAAAAAATTCATATTTACATGTTATGCTGGTACTTAAATAAAATTAAAAAAATCATGACAGTCGTCAGATATGCGGTACGGTACAGTGAACGCCGCTTAAGGGTATATGTACGTGAACAACTACAAAAAGATTAAAAAAACGCAGGTTCTAAAATATTAAAATTTTACAAGAAAATGAACTCAGAACTGGACAAAAATTACAGGATCCTATAAGAAGGCTTACTAGAACATAACTAGCAGATAAAAGTATAAAAAATTGACCAAGTTAATTTTAAATTACACGTTTTATAGGAGCATGAAAAAAATTAATTCAGATGCACTTATCACTTCCTATAGGAATAGCATTTTTCTGGTTTCTCTGACGCCTTTTATTTTTTTGGAAAGGGGAGTCGGGTGGGTCGCAAAGTATAATCTTGCCGCTAAAGTTAGTATTTTTAATGCAATTAATTTTTATATATCGCATATAAAATATATTGAAATTTGATCAATATTTCATGACACATTTTCTTTAATTTTATACCTATGTGCATCATTGTAGTCTACTTTACGCATATATGCATGTAAAATTAGTGTAAAAAATTTCAGCCTTCTATCTCTAATGGTTGTGGAGCTATCTAACAATATGTGTGAAAAATAAGAGTTACCGGGAAATTCAATTTTAAGTTCATAGTGAATAGTAGCTCAGAGCACGTAAACATATTTAAATGTCCATTTAAATGGCACCAATAATTTATAAACCTATATAAACTACATACCAATGGATTCAGAAAATTCAGCACAATTTTTTGGTTCTATAAACAAAAAAACATAAATTTCAAAATAATTCAATGTAATAAATGTAATCGCAGATAATGTTATCAGTCGGGTAATGTTATCACTTTTATGAAGTCCCGCACGGATTAGTACTGATACATTGAAAAAATGCTGTTTATTGTGATCAAAGATTCTGTTTATGTTATCACATTTTCCTTTTTGCGGCTTTATTTCCAAGTGCTGTACGTCATTCAAAATTTCGTTTTAAAGGGTTTATTTTCTAACTCAACTGGAAATAGCAATTCTGTTCCCAGCTCACAGGATGACCAGTTCGAGGGGGTGGCACTACATGACTTCTACTTTTAAGCAATAATACATGTATCACCCCACAATTAAGCTGCAGCGGGTAAGAGAGGGAAGTTGGTGGTTGTAATAGCAAATTCTTTAGTGTATTAAAATGTTCACTAGGTATATCCTCTTGTAAATCACTAATGAAAATACTTAAACAGACAGGCGTTAGATGATTTGCTACGCGGTATTCACCACAGATCAGTATCTCTGTCTGTCTGTCTGTCTGTCTGTCTGTCTGTCTCTCCGTCTGTCGCACTGGAATCATATAGCCCCCTATGTTGGGGCGAAGTGGAGGTTTCTGTTATCTATATAAATTTTGTTACCCTTATTTTCCTAGAGAGGGCAGAGGGGCAGGTGGTAAGCCCATCGCCTCTCGACCCCCCTCAGGAAACTAAATTATTACTTGGACGTGAAAGGACCGAGAAATTTTGTCCAGAGGCTCTAATTTAGGCTTTGAGTTCTTTTACGTGCCGTAAATGCCCCCTCAGTTTAAAGTCCCTCCCGGAGGACTCCGTGCCCAGGATTTTTAAGTCCTGAAAACCCCATTGACTGCGGCCGGGTTTGATCCCGCGACCTTCGGATCTAGAGGCGGACAGATCAGTATAGACTTCGAAAAACACTCGTAACTGAGTATGGAGAATTGTTTAATGGAGTCCTAAAGAAAAGTAAAAACAATTTAAAACTTTGTTACTGGTTGAAAAAATAGTTGCTTGCAGTCTATTACTGTATTAACCTATGAGTGGTTCATAATTTACAATTACGTATTATTTTGCGAATAAATATTTTAAATTCTGTTTTGTAGTGTATTATCTTATATGTGAATAAATATCCTTCATTTAATTCCTTCGGCTACTGTTATCAATCGGTTAATATTATCAGCAGGGCTAGGATTTATATGTACTAAAAAATGTCAAAATATGTACATATATATGTACTATAAAATGTCAAAATATGTACATATATATGTACTAAAAATGTAAAAATACCTATATATATATATATATATATATGCAAATATATTTTGTAAAATATGGACATCAAAACAAATTTAACCACTAGACACTACATTTTGTTACTAAAATGCTTTACAAATACTGGATTCATAAATTAAATTATTCAATTTTTTTTCAGATCACTTTATTTGTATTCATTCATTGATTATTTCGGCTGCCACAAAATGTTGTTTTAAATTTTCAAAAGTGATTTGTATTGGCTGAAGCTTCGTTCTACTGAAGTGATTGGCGCGTGTTTAAAATTACGGTAACTCATTCTAGTTTTACATTTGATGAGCCCCTTAAGACTGAACTGATTTTACACATTTCTTCAAAGCCTGGATTTCTTGATGACACATTGTCCACTTTACATTTGATAAGATCGGCTAAATTTCCACGTATACATTTGAGTTCATGAATCATGTTTTTCACATTGTCAATATTTCCAGGTAATGTGAGATTATTATTTTGTAGTTTCTGAATTATTTTTGTTATATTACAAAAATTTGATTCAATGTAACACAAATCATTTTTTACACATTCATTTCTGTACATAACTGTAAACTTATCCTGTGCTAACATATTTTCTGTCACTGAAAACGACAATTTTATATAGTTTTACTCTTAAGAATGAAATATGTACAAATATTGCATTAAAATCACTAAATATGGAGGGACAAATATTTATTTTACATATAATTATGTACTAATATCAGAAATATGGAAAAATATGTAAAATAAATTTGTTTAATTTGAATAGAGGACAACATAATAGATGGAGATAAGTGAAAAAAATGTGTCTATATGTGATATTAAGAAATATGTAATTACATATAAATCCTAGCCCTGATTATCAGATTAGCTGCGTCCCGAAGTGATCACAATAAGCGGCGTGCACTGTAGTTGTATTGTTTAAAACAGCTGTTTGACTCACCTCCGCAAGCATCCTTGAAGTCAGGACAGCAGTCTCCGAGCTTGAGGCAAGCGTGGTCACAATAGCAGGGTTTGTCGCTCAAGTCCTCGATGATGGCATTAATCGGAGCTTTCTGAACCACGCACGAAGAATCACGTCCTGGACAACACAGCTTCGATTCCCGACAACTTCCGCACGAAACATCTTTCACCTGCATTGACAACAGGAAAACAGCGACGACACCGAAAACAAATGCAAGATTTAACGGCATGACTGGCGGCGGGAGTTAGAGAAGAATACGCTAAGTTGTGAGAGGGGGCCTTGGTTAAGCCGCGAGTCGAAGTGCGCGGCGCTGAGTGTCTAATGCAACTCGCCGGCCGGCACGATCGCTTCACCCGTTCATACCACCTCAACCAGAGGACGGAGGATGCGCGCGCACCCACATGCTGGTGGTGGTGGAGGTGGTGGACAACATTTTTGGTTTATTGTCCATCCTCTACCACAAGAAGAAAAGTAAAAGCTGTCTTTCTCACCCTCTTTCCTTCCCCACATTCCTCTCTTCAAGATAAACAGAACTTACGAACTTCTGAAACTTCAGTGGTAATAAAGTAGTTTCATTTCGAAAATATGTACATAAATATGAGATGAAAAATTATGAAACATCTATCATAAAAATAAGCAACCCCATATATTATTTTAATACCTTTATAAAGTGCCAGAATGGTACTTCATGAGATTGTGGGAGGACGGGAAAATGTCTGTCCGTCTGTCTATCTGATTGTGTGTCTCAACGCACGATAACTCAAATACGCTTTATCGGATTTTCATGAAACTCGATATACGCATTTATAATGTCCATGCGAAGAAGCTTATTGATTTCGGACCAAATCGGTTGACCGGTACCGGAGTAATGCTCAATTTAGTGGCACGGATATATAGAAAAGCGAATAATGACACTTCTTTTTTTTTAATTCTCTAGAGATTGAAGTCTGTCAGAACAATGTTCTTAATAGGATGAAAAACCTTTCAACATCACATACGGTAACGAAGGGAAATTTTAAGATAGGAATATTTTCTGAGGAAATTACCTCCGGAGGACCAATAATGCCTCCATTTAGAATTTGACATAGACTAAATAATGTGAGCCGCGGTGGTCTAGGGGTAGCGTGCCCGCCTCTAGATCCGCAGGTCGCGGGATCAAACCCGGCCGCGGATTTTTCTGAAAGTAAAAATCCGGGCACGGAGTCCTCCGGGAGGGACTTTAAGAATTTCATTAGAGTCTCTGGACAAAATTTCCCGGCGTTTCACGTCCAAGTAACACCTTAGTTTCCTGGGGGGTTGTGAGGCGATGGGCTTATCACCTGTCTCTCTGCCCTATCTCGGAAAATAAGCGTAACAAAATTCTCACAGGTATCAGAAACCTCCAATTGGAGGCCCTTCACTCCAACACTGGGGATATAGGATAGAGTCAGTCAAATAATAGTGAAGGCAAACAACGTACCACTGTCAAGATTCAGTAATACCTGCCCTGAACTTACATAGGCTAGCCCTTGTGCGGTGGTGTGAGAGAAGATTGTCATGTCTGCTTTTAGGTAGATTTCGAAGAAAAATCTACCTATTGCAGTCAATACCATGTCACGACTTTCGAAAAGTTTTTTTTTTTTTCACATCTTTACGTTTCATGCCTCCTTAAGTACGAAACCACCGCCCGTTAAAAAAAAAATTGTGAAATTATATATATATATATATATATATATATATATATATATATATATATATATATATTATCTTTACACGCTAGCTACCGTAATTTTGAATATATTTGAACCAAATTTTATTATGTTATTTCTAGGTCCAATAATTCGGAAAAGTTCGTTAATGAGCAAAATTGGCCCAAGGGGGAGGTCGGGGGTTGAAATTTTGAAAAATTTATATCTCGGCCCCTATGAAGTATAGAATAAATTAGAGTACTCCCTATGGAGTTCACAGTGACACCAACGATTCTAGGGTAGGAGTGGGGGTGGGAGTTGGGGGATGGAAATTCGAATTTTTTGAAACCACGTCTTGTGGGGTATCGTTGAAAAGCTCTTGATGAATACTCTACAAATCAATAACCAGTTTCTCGATAGTTGTCTTATAAGTCGAGATTTGAATGTTTGAAAAAGTGCTCTTTCCTGTTTTTTGCAGTTATTATTGCGGGTTTGTCATGCCAAGAGTGCTGCGCAGCGACAATAAATTAAACCAAAAACACTTCGAAATTTACCTCAGCCTGTTGGCCTGCCTAAAGGGATTTTTTTTTTTGTCCGCCCTTCTCCCCTGGAGCAACCTCGGCCAATGTCCCTGTTTACCCTCTAGCTTCCTCCTTCTGCAGTCTGGGAAATGTGGGTATATCGTTTATGAGGTAACTGTATCCGTCTCTCCTTGTGGGATCGTATTCTTTTCATTTTTGCACTTTTTCTTTACATCTATTGTTAGTGCAGTGAAGTTAATTTCAAAATTTAGCGATTCCTTATAAGGAAAATGCAGGAGGTATCTCCAATCCGGCTTTCACCTATGAGTGAGGGAAAACCCCTGTTAAAAATCTCACTCGGATTGTTTGCCTAGGACAGATCCTAGGCCTCCTAACTAAAGGGTCTCTGATACTTAACAGAGTTGCCCTGTTATTTACTCATCATTATCTTGTCTTTTTCTAGTAAGGCTAGTCTAGCGAACTCTGTGAATTTATGGCATTTTTTTTTTCCGAGTCCAGAAGTTGAGATCCGAAGTTTATCTTTCAGTACTCATGTTTGATGCTTCTTTAAGCCCTCGCCTGGCTTCGGCATATCTTGGACACGTGTAGAGTTAACTGGAATGTTTAGAAAAACCCATTTTAGACTAAGAGGTTTGTTTAGCTGTTGTGCTCATCCTCTTGAAGAGCTGTCAGTCACAGTCAGTGACAATAGCCAAAGCTTCAGTTGTGAATTTCAAGAAAGCAATTTATATATATACTGTAATAGCTTAAAAGGCCCGGCATACCCGGGTTTTTTTATTTTGTAATTGGAAATTAACTTATAAAGGACTTTCGATTTTTAAATTCTAGGTCCTTATATAGGTATTTAGAATTTGAAATAGGAAGAACGACTTATTACACTCATACTATCCCCCCAGAAAACGCTTGATATAGTTTTTTATGGCTCATAGAGGATGTACAATAGAATTTTGCATCCCATCGCTTGTATACACACCAAGCCTGATAGTTGTTGAAATAAGAAGAAACATAAATCCCGGTAACATAAAATTGTATTGTCTTTGCGGAATATTTTATTTCTCACTCTCATGTTACCATAAAACCGTTTTGGGGATGAAATTAAACAGAAATGTAATATCACTTTCATACTTCTCTCTCTAAAAACCTGCGATATAATAATATACACATTACCATATCTCGTTTTGTTTTCTCTATGTCCAGGGAAGAGAAAGTTAAGTGACTACATTATTTTCGTGAATTTCATTCTATAATATTTATTTATAACATGAATTATATTGAAAACTTATCTTATTTTTCAAACTTGCATTTCATTTATTTCCAAACCCATGTGATACCACTGCAGTGCACTGGCAGCAATATGTTCTGTGATTTGGATTTGATAATTCTGTGTAAAAAGGGATTAAGTATACTCACAAACATTTGATTTTTTACATTTAAAATCAAAATTTTTCAAAATCCTTTCTTAGTGAGCACTTACATTATGAAACGAAGTTACTGTCAAAATTCCAATTCTCTACCTATTATAGTTTAGGCTCTACGTTAATTCCTGTCAGTCAGTCAGTCAGGAAAGCCTTTTATATATTAGAGAGATAATTTCATGTAATATCGCAAAGATATGTAAAACGCATATGAATATGTAAAAATACGTAAAATGAACCTAAAAAATAGTCATGTGATTACGATGGACGATTATGGCATGAAGGTAAAGAAATTCCACCTCTAGTCGTACGTGGAAATGAATTTATGGGATCAATAATAACTTAGTAATCTAATTTATAATTTCTCGACTAATTTGATGAAATATGATGAGCTAACAATGCCAGGATGGAAATGCTATAAAGTGTGCCTCAGTTTTTCGGCATTTTTTGGAGGAAAATTTAATTTATGCACAACTCGCATTAAACTGTTTTAACACAAGAAAAAAAACAAGATCTACAAGGTTAAGCTCTGTTCGCAACTTTTTGTTCGCTTTTAAGGATTTGATACAGGACCATGACATACTTACTGCCCCATCAGCAGCATCAAGAAGACATCGCTAGAGGAAGTTCGGTCATTGGCAACAACTGTTCCTATTATTACGGTCACTTCATATTCTCGTGAGGGAATACGGCCTCGTCCTAATTATCTTCATAATATTTCTAATAGAGATTATAACAAAAAATCTGTTGTGAAAGTCACATAACTTCCTCTGCCCAAATAAACGTTAGCAGTATTCACATATCCTTGTACAGAATCGCAAGACACAATTTTACGCTAATTGTGCTATAAATACCTTATAGCCCATTCTTTGAATGTTGCGACTAAAAACGCAGGCTACAAACAATTTTTTTTTTAAAGTGACTGCAAACGTTTATTGAACTTTCCGCCGTTAAGAATAATTTCCGAAATTTATCGAATATTCCCCTCAGATATTTCTTTACTGTATGTAAGCATGGCCAACAATACATCTTTCTCACTTCACGTGCTTATATAGAATAAGAGGCCTTGAATGTCCGAGTATTGAGTTGATCACCAGGCAAGACAGAGTGGCTTACAAACACCCTTCAGAGAATTTTTTTGAAAAAAGTTTCAAATAAAAGTTTTATCTCTTGGTATAAGCACTCCATGTACAAAATTTAAAGGAACTCGTTAGAGCCATTTTTTAGAAAATCGCAAAAAAATTCTTAATATAAAGTCCCCTTAAATATAAGAGAAGGTTGTCCCCAATCTTCGTGTCACATCCTCAGAAGTTACCTAACCCAAAAACAAAATTTTGTTTTCTTACGATTTTCCGTTACAAGAGGCCGTATTTGCAAAGAGAGCGTATTCACAGTGAGTGGCTTATAATTACCCTTCAGAGAATTTGTTCGAAAAAATGTTTCAAATAAAAGTTTTAGCTCTTGGTATAAGCAACCCATGTGAAAATTTTAAAGAAAATCGTAAGAGCTGTTTTCGAGAAAATAGCGAAAAACTAAAATTTCTTCATGTAACGTCCCCTTAAAAATAAGTGAAATGTGTCGCCAATCTTCGGATCACATCTTCAAAAGGTACCTGACCCAAATACGAAATTTTGTATTCATGCGATTTTCCGTTTTGGAGCTAGCCTGTTCACAGACATCCACATAGACACACAGATATGTTTCCAAAAATAAATGGTGCAAAAATATGTTGGCACAAACTTTCTCGCATGTACAAGTTAAAGGCTAGCACAGAAAAAATAAATTATAGAGACAATTATATTTTATTTATTACATTTCCATCTAGAACGGAAAGCATTAGGGTCGATCTTTATGTTCATTGCTTTTACCGTGAAATAATAATAATAATAATAATAATAATAATAATAATAATAATAATAAAATAATAATAATGGTTTCCTCAATCTCAAAGGTAAAAATACTGACATATCGCCGAACAATAAAGCAAATGCTACACGAATGGGTTATTAATTACAATAGCCTACTGGTAAAGTTGGGCGGCCACGAGGTTTCATTTGAACCCAGGACCTCTTCCCTATTAGCCTACCACCTCGCTGTAATTGATGTGTTCATTACGATTGAGCTAAATAGAATGCATTTCATAACAATTAGTTTTCTTGTTACTGAGGGCAACAAGGTATCGTTCGTATTTTAATTAACATATGTTCCGAAATTCGCATTTAAGTCGTATTTATTTCGTTTTTATCTTGATACCTATTAATTGTATAAAAAAAATGGGTTTAACAAAAAATTCAATTTAATTTTCTCTACAACTTTACTCTGGTAGGTTTTCGTGTATCGCCTACTGCAATGGAGGTAATCTAGAATAATTCAAAATAGATACGAGTGAAGTACCCCCGAAGTCATTTTCCCAGAAAAACGGATATAGCTATTTTAGTAGTCATAGATGCAGTAAGAGTTTCCAATTTTACATTTTTATTAAAATCGTTAGAGCCAATTTTTCAAAAATCAAAATTTTTCAAAACAAATTTCATGAAAAGTCACCTTATTATTTCAGTTATAAAACTCAAATTCTGGGCGGTTCGATAAAATTCCGAGAAAAGTCCTTACAAGTTAGTTCAAAAAATGAAGTAAATACAATGAACCGTTTACCCGCTGTGCTTGTCCACAGACAGGCGGACAGATGGACAGACGTCATTCCAAAAACATTTTTTTTTTCGGCTTCTAGGCATCGTGAAATATGCTTTCCCGGTGTTATCTCGATTTCGATTTTTTGTCACGATCACAATACTTTCTCTATACTACGTATATGCGAGAAAGTTTGGATTCAGGGGGCCTTTAAACGTGTATTTATGTTAAAAACTCAACTTAGAATTTGGGGGGTCGAAAAGAATACTTCCTCTACCTATAGTACCTATGGTAGGGGCAGAGGCAGTAAAAATGATCTCTAGAATTTTTACACTTCAATTACCATACTTACCGGAAATTTTCGACAAATGCATCACAAATAAAATCAGGTAAACTGATGTAACAAAGTGTCAGAATGCTTTTGTTTAATCAGTGATAATTGCAATTATGATATGCAGAAAATAACTTATTTTAGTAATCAATTTCAGAGTTAAGCTTCAGATCGATTATTAAGTAGGGCTTACGAAAGAACAATGGTCTAAAGTTTGAAAAGCATAATTATGTGAAGGAATATGCGGGTAGCGTTATTTGTCAAAGCTAACTGTATTGCAACTTCCAAAGCCGTAGCCCTATACGAACACTGTAAAACAATATGTTGTCATGAGAACTGATTTGCATTTGATAAATTCTTTCTAATGTATCACTAAATTGGGCACTAAATTGAGCATTGCTCCGGTACCGGTCAACCAATTTTGTCCTATATCAATAGGTTCCTTCCCATGGACGTCATAAACCCGCATACCAAATTTCATGAAAATCTGATAAAGCGTATTTGAGTTATAGCGCGTGTACACACACGGACACACGGAAGTGAAAACAGCAGTCCGCAGATGGCTATACTCCAACCGAACGAACTTCTATGAACAGGGTATTTTGAAACTGGTATCACGATGGGAGAAATGTTTTGAGAAACTTCGCGAGTATATAGAACAATAGACAAAAGATGTCCTTTGATATGTGCATTTGTTTGTAATTTACCTATTAAACTTTTTATTTAAAACAAAAAACATTATTGTGCGGTATTTTTCGAACCACATCGTAGATTCAACAGAAAATCCAGAAATGTTAACTTACTAGTGCCATTTTTATGAGGGCGACGAAGGTGGGGGGGGCCCTTTGAGCTCGGGACCCCTGCAGCTGCGGGTTCAGCGGGGCCCTACAATACCGATCACTCTTTTAACAAAGGAAGGCCAGCATCTTTATTCTTTGCTTTGATTGGTTTATACAGGCAGAGATCAAACTTGCGCTTTTGACTCTAAGGCCGGGCGCAAGTTGAGACGCAGTTTGGTGACGTGAGGTAGAGGTGACTCACCGTAAGTTTAACATAGAATTAAATACAACAACGAAGGTTCGCACGCAGGGTGAAGTGAAGCAGATTCAAAAAGTCACGAGCTGCGGACGTTTGTGATCGTGCCACAGTTTCTCACTAGTGACTTCTCACTGCGCGTGAAAAGTTGTTTGTCCACCATGGACATTGAGAAGAAATTAATTGAGGATAAATTAATTATGGCAGGTCGAGGGAGAAAAAATTGTACGACACGTCAAATTAAAATTTCAGATGTGGGAAGAAATTGCGAAGGGCATTGGAAAGAAATGTGATAAAGTTGTTTATAATGTTTTTATACTTAAATAAGATGGATTTATTTGAAGGGAACAAGGGAAAAGCTATAGTAGTGTCCGTTTTTATGGACTTTGAGATAATAATGCCTTGTAATAGTGAATTTGGAATTTTGGAATTAGTTTAGGCAGAAAGCGGTAATATTATAGGGGAAAAAGGATCGTACTCCATGCAGTTTGAAAGATTGATGTCCGCTCTGAAAGTAAACAAACCCTCTTCAACTCTTCATATTTATTGTTTATCAGTTTGTTGCTATGCTCTTTTCAATCAAAAGCGTTTCTTGAATTAATTTCTATACAATGTGTTCAATTTGTTATCCTTTTTCGTTTTCCGCTGTACCCTTCATTTGTTTTAGATAACATTTTATATGCAGTAGATTTTCGACGAAAAGAAAAAGTTGCATAAGCAGGCATAAAAGTGTATATTTTCTATACAGATGTATATCATAACTAGTATAAACCATAAGAATTAATTAGTTGGGAAGTTTCAGATTTGTAATTAAAAATAAAATGAAGGAGTCATCTTGAAATTTATTTTCAACTTACTTTCATAAATGTTTTATAATTATGCACAGTAAAATTGCTCCATGTTCCTTAACAAACGTTTCTGAAATGAAACATTTTCTCAAAATGATTTTACCAATTAGTTCCGTTTCGCTTTATAATGTTTTCCCGTTCAGAGTTAAACTTAGTATCTCACCGGAATTTGAAAAGTAGCCTTAATTTAAATTGAATTGAATGATTGAGTGTTATAGTGACATTAAAAATAAGAAATTAAAGGGTATTATATTTATTAAAAATTATATATTTATTATGTCTTAATGATGAATTTTCGTATCATAATTATTAATTATATGTATATATGATCGCTGAATGTAAGTATTCGCAACATTACATTAAAAAAAAAAATTAAATTTGTAGGAAATTAATACATTCTTCCCAGTGTCGACTCGTAGCTAAAATTAGTGCGATTGCTGCTTCATAAAATGTTTAGCCTTCGTTTTGAATATTGTGCAAAAGGAAATATACATATTTAAAAAGAAAATTGATTCAGATGCTTGAAAAGACCCTAAAAGAACAAAATCAAACTATTTTACTTACTGTAATTTAAATTGTTACAGCTCAAGCTTGATCTATTCGTTTAAAAATTAAATCGATTATTCTTGTTTTAATTTCCGCGAAAAGATCAATAATTTTTTCATTATTATTGATAAACTTCATTATGCAGCTTAGTGTATGAATTCAACTAGTATAAGATAATTCAAGTTTTGGTAAGAAATTCAACCTGTATACTAGTAGTCTTAATAAACACCATATATTGTTTCGAATCCGATTGTGAATAAAAATTTTGGATTATATACATTCATTTTATTAAAGTATGTCTATATACAATTGTCAAATACTAAGTTGATTTGATTTATTATACACATGAACATTTATTGAACATTGTATCTCTTTTTGTTTGTCAGTTGGTAATATTTGATAATTCTTTGTATAATAATAATAATGACACCTTAATTAAAATTTGACTTCTTTTCTTGCAGTATTGTTATTTGACGTATTGAAAAGTAATAAGTTAGGTTAGAAGTCACTCTGCGTCACCTCACGTCACCAAACTGCGTCTCAACTTGCGCCCGGCCTTATACATGAAAATTTGCAACAGTGACTTTGGTCAGTTACTTTGATATATAGTCTATAAGTATTCATGAACCACATGGACATTACGTGAGAATATTATAGGAGAAAAATTCCTCCGACACTGGGACTTGAACCCAGGACCTTTGGCTATTCGCGCCAATGCTCTACCAACTGAGCTAAGCCGGAGTTAGTATAGCATTGGCGCGAATAGCCAAAGGACCTGGGTTCAAGTCCCAGTGTCGGAGGAATTTTTCTCCTATAATATTCTCACTTTGAGAGATGTTTCATTGAGTTACAAAATGCCTTGATGGATAAGATGTGGCTGGATTTTGTTCACAGAAAATACAATCATTAATAAAGAGATCTCATTAAAGCAGTTGTATGTCCAATGATATACTTGTAAAAACTTTGTCTGTAAAGTTTTTGCGCTTTTCAACAAAGGAAGGAAAGCGAATAGCGACAGTGCTGCCATCTAGCTAGCAGCGGGCGAGGCAATCTATTACGCGCGTACCATGAAAATCACTGTTTGATTATATTCCTCTAATTTGTTAGAGGAATAATTTCACATTTATGTGTCATGGTTTAGTTTATATATTGTATAGTCAGGGATTATAAATCCGACATATCAAGCGACATATAATCTTTGGGAAAATTCTAAAATACAATAAAAGTACATTATGCTCACGTAGAAAACAAGTATTTCCGCAACTTTTTCGCATAGCCAGTTTCTACGCAGTCCTATGTCTCACGTAGTTAACCTAAGCCTTGAAAATGTGCTGAAAAAGCCCCATTTTAAAGAGTTCAATATAATACGGTCAGTATTTATAGGAAAATAAACAAAATACCTTGGTATAACAAATATACAATTATTCAACTGGAACTGGGAGAGGAAGAAAGATTCTGAAAAGTTAATAAATTCAGAAATATTTTGAAAAAGCTAGGTTCTTTAATTTCCTTTTAAAGCTTTCTAGGGAGTAGAGCTGGGATTTCTATGTGATTAATAAAATCAGGTACAGTAGAACCCCGATAATTCGAGCTAATTGGGGCTGAGGCTACCTCGAATTACAAAAAACTCGGATTATACGGGAATATCACTAAATCAATGGGCAAATCATAAATAAATATTTAATGTGCACAGTAATGTTTTAAAAAATACATAAACAAACAATATAATAGGCCTACATAGGCCAACCTGTGTTACGCCTGTAGCCTATGTATATTGGCAAACATTTAAAATAATTTCTGTGTATTATGAACGAAACCCTAAGTGGGACCTGCATTTTTGTACATGGAAAAATTGAAAGAAAACTCAAAATGTAACACATTCGGAAGTGCGTAAAACTTACATGCGGACACCGTATAAAAACGGGATTTTACTCTAGTTTTATGGAAACTTTTAATTTTCTTAAGACCAGCTCGAATTACACGGAACCTCGAAATACCGGGGCTCGAATTACCGAGGCTCTACTGTACTCTCATGTAACAAAGTGCCAGATGGAGTTAATAGGTCTTATTTCAGGAAGTACTGAACTTTAGATCACGGTTTCTTGAGAATATTTTATAAGCATATGTGATCAGAGGCGTATCGAGGGGGTCTGCTTATAAATTACTTAATACGAGTATAAAGCGTGGGAAGCTTAAAACTCGTTACTGTGCACCTTAATTTTCCGGGGGAGGATCCCGAGCCCCCCTCTCCCTGGGGGGGTACATACCCCCCCATATGGTCGGCCTGGTTACGCCTATGGTTTAGGTTTAGGTTTAGGTTTAGGTTTATTTAATCCTTCAGAACATGTACATGTTATTGGACGCGTCAAATCAACTACACAGAAATTCTACATTAAATTACATGTTTGCAGTTATAATATCAATTAAAAAACATAATTTAAATTTAAACATTAATACAATTAATATACAATATAGTAGGATAAAGTTCACAGGTCCACTTGGGTCCATTGGTCACTAGCACGATCCCTGTCTTCTTCATTCTGTGATTACCTGAAACAGAAAGAAAGAGAGAGCAGTATCTTCACGGGAGACACATTGTCATTTTTTTATCTTTCGATAATCTTCTAAATCTAACATTTGTTCTAAAAATATACTATAATCACAAAAATTAACTAATATAACTATGTAATTATTAATTTTGTTAGAGGTTGAGGTTCAAGTATTCACCTACATTAGTTGGCAAGTGTGTTAATAGCAATAATCTTACTTCTGTTTTGAATTTCCTGTTGTTTAGTGCTTTAATGCACGGAGGAAGATGATTATACATTATAGTACCTCTATGCGATAAACTGTTAAGAGTTTTGGTAAGCCTGTGGCAATTTAGATGTATATTATCTGATGTTCTAGTGCCATGATCATGGAAATTTGAATTTGTTTTGAAAAGTTTCCTATTGTTATGAATATGACAAACAGTCGCCCAAATATAGATGCAAGGTAGTGGTAAAATTTTAAGCTCTTTGAAAATTGTTTTACTGTTTGTCCTAATGGGGACTTGTTTAATGATTTTGAGGATTCGTTTCTGTAATTTAAATATCTCTATCGATTTCGAGGAAGATCCCCAAGTAATGATTCCATATGTTAGTAATGACTGCACATAAGCAAAGTAAACTGTTTTTAACACTTCAATAGGTGTTATTTTTGTAAGAACCCGGAAGGCATAGCAAAGTCGACTAAGTTTTTCAGTTAGATAATTTATATGTACCTCCCATTTCAGGCTTGAGTCCACCCATATACCTAGAAATTTGGTGGAGTTAGTGTCTTTAATAACAGCATTGTTAATTATTATTTGGATGGGATCTCGAAGATTCTGATTGAAGGCCATGTAGACTGTTTTGTTTACATTTAATTTTAACTTATTGTATTGTAACCATTGTTCAAGTTGTGTAGATGTGTGATTTATTTTTGATTGTAAATCATTTATTCTTAGATTATTGAATATTATGTTAGTATCATCAGCAAATAAGACAGTTTCTGCTTTATATATGAGAGAGGGGAGGTCATTAATATATAGAAGAAAGAGTATTGGTCCAAGTATTGAGCCCTGAGGGACACCGTGTGACAAGGATACAAAATTTGATCGAACTGAACCTATTTGAACTACTTGCTTCCTGTTACTGAGGTATGAAATGAACCAATTCTCTGCTAATCCTCTGATGCCATATAGTTTAAGTTTTTTAATTAGAATGTCATGATTAACCATGTCAAATGCTTTGCTTAAATCTAGGAATAGGCCTACTATTTGCTCTTTTTTGTCTAAGGCATTAAGGATTGAATCTGTGAGTTTTGCGAGTGCATCATTAACACCTCTACCCTTCCTAAAACCAAACTGTGAACGTGTGAATATATTGTTTGTTTCTAAGAAAGAAACCAACCTGTTATACATGACTCTTTCAATTATTTTTGTGAATCCAGATAGTAGCGATATGGGCCTATAATTTTCAACATTATGTTTGTCACCTTTTTTGTATATTGGACATACTTTTGCAACCTTAAAGATTTCAGGAAATTTTCCTGTAAGTAGCGAAGTATTGCAGATATCTGTTAATGGTAGTGCCAGCTGAGAAGCACATTTTTTAAGAATGATGTCCGGTATTTCATCCAGACCACAAGATTGACTATTCTTTAAGCAGTTCATAATTTTGCACGTTTCTTCTATTGTAACAGGGTTTAAGAAGATAGTATTTATATGGTGTGCTTGTTGAGAACTTCGTCTAGCGCTTTGTGTGGATGGAGAATTTAGGTTTTCTGCCACGTTAGCAAAATAATTATTAAATATTTCGGCTACTTTGTGTGGACTATTAACTAAGTGATTGTCCTGCAATATTTCAATGTAGTTTCTTGTGTCACATTTCTTTTTCCCAGTTTCTTGATTAACTACTTCCCATATAGCTTTGCTTTTATTACCCGCTTGCATTATAAAATCCTTATTAGTTTTTAACTTTGCTTCACATATTACTTTCCGTAATACCTTACAATATGTTTTATAGTGTTGTTTGAGATTAATGTCATCAGTAGACAAGCATGATTCATGTAGTTGTCTTTTCCTTTTACATGAGGTTATAATTCCCTTAGTTAGCCAACTTTTGGGCTTTTTATTGTGATTGACACTCCGTAAGGTCTTTTTAATTGGGAAAGCAGTGTTAAAACAATATGTTACAGCATTCATAAATTCTGAGGTTTTTTTATTTAAATCCTCTTCGTTTAACATATTATGCCAACTCTCCTTTTCTAGCAAGAATTGAAAATATGCTATGTTTGTATCAGTGTATGTTCTTCTATAGTGTACCGAATTTGTGTTTTTTGATTGTATTTCCCTTTCCATCTCCAGATGTAAGAATGTTGCATTGTGATCAGAGAGCCCCAAATTAATGTTTTCTGTTTTCACAAACTGAAGAGAATCGTAATTAATAATTATTTGGTCAAGACATGTATTTGAAGTGGAGGTTATCCTAGTAGGGGATGTTATGGTTTCAACTAAGTTATATGAAAGAATTAACGATCTGAACTCAGAAACAATGCTGCTGTCGTCAAGAAAATTTATATTAAAATCGCCGCACAAGATGAGTTGGGTGTTTTTATTTGTTAACGAGTTCAGTAGAATTTCAAATTTCTCTAGGAATGTTTTGATACAGCCATCTGGTGACCTATAAATGCAGGCTATTGTCAGGGAGGTGTTTTGGAACTTTAATTCTGTTACAGAGTGTTCGAATATCTTTTCTTCATTTAAGTGGTATGTTTGCTTTTTTTCAGTATGCTCACCGGGCAAGTTATTCCTGATCAATATTATAGTGCCCCCATTTTTATAAATTTGACGGCAAAAGGAGCTTGAAATTTTATAATTTTGTAGCTGATATGAGTTAATTTCTTTCTCGTTTAACCAATGCTCTGAACCACATATTATATCTAGATCTGGCAATTCATCATTTAACATGACCTCTAATTCATAGACCTTGTTTCTGAGACACTGAAAATTTTGATTTATTAACGATAGTGTGAAATGTTTATTTGCATTACCAAAAGTCTTCTGTCTATCGCAGGCAGAGGTACAGAACTTACTTACCCTTTTTGTTTCCTTGCTCTTTGCTGGCTCAGTAGATTCTGGCATAAAAAATCTTGAAGATGGGCTGGGGTCCTCACTGGCCGGATTGTATGTCTAGTGGATGATCTCTGCTGGGCTGGGCTCTCTACTGGCTGAATTGTAGAAGTAATGGGTGGACTCTGCATCTGCTGTTTCGCTGCCATGATATCGTCCTCTCTACTGATTAGCTCTATATCCTCTTCCATTTGCAGAGTGGCGACATCATTCTCTAGTGTAATCTTACTGCTGTCACTTTGTTGCAGCTTTGGGTTAGACTGATTCAGAGGTATGGGTTCTGATTCCACAGCCGCTTTCTTTAGTTTTTCCACTATTTCCCTGGCTAGCACATTCTTGCCATACTTATTCAGGTGCATTCCATGCCTTGTGAAGCACTTCAATGGCAGGTCCATTTCTACTACCTGTGCTCCTCTATTGATACCAACCAACCTCTTCAGTCTCTGGTTGTGTTTTCTAATTTCTGTATTTACGCACGACCATGTGGGGAGGTCATGTCTCTGGGGTGGAGCAATAATGATGATATTGGTGTGTTTATTATTCTCTATGAAACTGTTCAAATGCTTCAGGCTTCTGATTGAGTTGTTTTTGCTCAAGTCATTGCTTCCACAAAATATAATTAGGTGGTCACTATTCTCTAACCTTGATATTTCTTTCTCTGCAGAGTTAACCACAAACTCTGTTCCTGCTCCTGGGGCGACATAACCTATAACCTCATACTGATTGGGGCAATTCAGGTTGTTATTAATGTTGGAAGCACAGTCTCTAGCATGGCTGTCCCCAATTATAACCACCTTGTGTGCCTTCCTTTTTACAGATATATGTTTTTTCCCATTTACTCTGTTTGTTTTATGGTTTTTCAAGTTTGATCTGTGGTCATCGCCTTTATCTTCTTCATTTTCATGTTCCAGGACAGCATACCTGTTCTTTATTACAGGTATTGGCCGGCTTATTTCTTGGTGCTGTGTGAATTTCGATGAAGACTTTCTGCTTATAACATCCTTCCAATTTGAGTTGACTGTTTCGTCACAGCATTTGCGGCCTGGGTTCGCTGGAGTAGGGTTAGGCCATTCTTTAGTACTGCACTTCACAGAATTACTATCTTCTGATAATAATGCCACTATTGTTTTTAGCGATTTCAACTCATTTCGCATGTCTTCCACTAGTGATCTCAAGTACGTGCAAGATAAACACTTAATACCACTTGAGCATGAAGCATATTCCAAATCTTCGTCCGCCATCTTTGATCAATGAACTGTATTCTCGAACTTCTTTGGCGTTTGCGATTGAATTCAAAGATATTTTTATACCAAGTTCCCTTTGTAACTAACACTTCCACGTTGTCAGTGAGCCCTAAATTCACTGTTAAAACTATTGTTGACACTGTAATTGCACTACAAGCAATGTATATTTACAATAAACCGAGCATTGGTCAAGGAGCTAGACCTTTCGAGCACGGCCACAATGCATTTTGTATGTGATGGAATAAGTGGGATAAGTAGCATATTAACAGAACACATTTACGAAGAATTCCTCATGTCAACAACAGGCCTATTCCTTTATTTTTGTCGAAACATCTGAAGCCGTACAAATACGCAATCAAAAAACTAAGAAATTGTCAAGTCTGTTTTGGAGGGGGAATTTAAAAAATCAGTTCTTATTTTGAATAATTCCGTCATTACAGGTTATAAGTTATAAACATGCCAAATGTCAAGTTTCTGGCTTGCCTGGAAGTGGGCAAACAATGTCAGTGAGTGAGTTGGCCACACGGCATTGTATTATCCTTCCGATGACATATGCGTTAAAAACAAAGACTTGTCTGTCTGTTTATTTCGTTCAAGTTGAAATGAGTACTACATGAATACTGTCATATACAGAAGATATATTACTGTGAAATAATCAGGCCTGCGTACATTAAGCGGATTTCTCTGTCAGGGTATTTTGTGAAATGTTGACATATTTTTTAGAATTTCTTATATTAGTGTAAGTGAATCAGTGGTGTCACATTTCGATTGTACTATTTACGTTACTAACACAGTAGGCTATGATTGGTATGGGTGGCTGATGAAGCAGCTTCAAGGTTAGGGGTGAAGCCATTTCAGTTCGCTTCGTTCCCACATACATGGTCATCTGATACATTTCTTAATATTACTCACCCAGCTTTGTCTCCAAGTGTGTGTGTTATCTTGGTGTCTTCCAAACTTGATATAGCAACGTCTTTGAACAAAATCACACGCAAAACACAATTATACACACGTTTAAAATATAAAAACATACGACTATTTCACTCACGCACATCAGCATTCTGCTCCAGTAACCTACTGTCCAGGGTTGCCACTAACATCGCTCTCTCAGCCTAGCAGACAGCGATGCCATCAAAATAACAGCAACTAAATAGCTTGTATTACTTTCTCTTTTTCATCTGGGTTAAAAATACTGTAGCACTGATTTCGGGGTTCTGTATATTGGGTACTTTCTAGGGTCATATTGTCCAATAGCTGACATGAAAGGATTTTCATGGTTTTTGATCTTATCATAATGTTTTTCCTTCAAAGCTTGTAGAAGATGAGGACAGAAATACTGAACTTCGAGGTCTTCATGAATTTGAGAATTTTTTGTGCTCCATTCGCTTGAATGAATTATCCGAACTTTGTTTTTTTATAATTTGTAGAGTTTTAATTTATTGTCGTCTTAGGAGCATAAATCCAGGCAGGATAAGCATAGGTTATAATTGGACGGATTAATAGAATATATAAATTCACCTTCTGTTTTAGGCTGAGCACTGGAGATTTCAATAAAGAGTATATATGTATTATTCTAGCTGTAGCCCTGAATTTTTATTTAACTTCCCTCTTGGGAGTTGCATACAATGTCACCTAGTAATAATTTAGTGTACCGGTACCTGTTAGCATAGACACTTTAGACTTCAGCTACCCGTACCATATGTACAACATCAGTCAGCAGATATCTACTCCTTACAAGAGATTTAGACATACATATATGCAATGTTACGTAACTATTCAGTATGTGGGGTAACTTATTCTACTATTACCGGTACTTTTAAAGCTTGTTAAAATCACAGATTCTTTTGAAGAAGCAATAATAATTTCTAACAAACTGGCTTAATAAAAATTTATTAATATTAAATGTAGATAAAACTAACATGTGATTTTCCAAAAGGATAGTTACCATCCACTGAATACCCTACCTTTTAAAGTTAATAAAGCGTATTCAAGTTATCGTGCGAACAGACAGATGGACGGACATTCCCCGTTCATCATGCAATCTCATAAAGTATCATTCTGGCACTTCTAAATATGGATCGTTATATGAGAGTGAGAAATAAAATTGTCCATAAAAACAATACAATCTTATGTAGTAGGAATTTATGTTTCTTCTTATTTCAACCCCTCCCAGGCGTGGTGTGTAGAAGCAACGGAATGCAACATTCGACATCCTCTGTGAGCCATAAAAAGCTATATCTAGTGTTTTCTGAGGGAATAGTTTGAGTGTGATAAATCGTTCTTCCTCACTTCAAGTTCTACGTACATATTATATAAGGCCCTAGAGTTTGAAAATCGAAAGTCCTTCATCAAGTTAATTTCAAATTACAAAATAAAAACCCAGGAGCCTTTTAAGCTAGTAAATAAATAAAATCAGGTATAATTATATAACAAGGTGTCAGAATGATTTTGTTTAATCAGTGATAATTGCAATTATGATAGGCCTATGCAGAAAATAAGTTATTTTTTAATAGATCTGCGAGTTAAGCTCCAGATCGGTTAATTACAAAGGCTTACGGAAGAACAAAGGTTTGATGTTGATAAGCATATGTGAAGGAATATTCATTTTGATAATGCAAGCGCATGTAAACATTGCATTTGTATAATTTCGCTAGTAACGTTATTTGATTGGCCATGTGTTATGTCACTCTTCCTCTCTCATAATAATCTATCCATGCACGCTACTTCAGATGTCATATGCGTTAAAAACTTGTTTATATGTTTATTTCGTTGTTCAAGTTGAAATGAGTACTACATGAATACTGTTATATACAGAAGGTATATTCCTGTGAAATAATTAGGCCTACGTACATTAATCAGCGTTCTCTGGCAGTGATGTATGAAGGTCATACTGAAAGTCGTGAGCAACATTTTTCACAACCTTAATCTTTATTTGTAAGTGAAACCAAGCATATCATCTCAATCTACAGACCTTTCTTTCACTTTTACACCGTTCTGCAAGTTTGAAAATACCCTTGCGATAGAATTCCATTCCAGCTGCCCGTAGACACTGATGCACTGCTTGCCGAATATCCGCCAGTGTCTTGTAGCGTTCCTTCACAAAACCAAAACGATTGTACCAGCATCCTCTGACTACCAATTTTTTTCAAGGGTGTACTTAAAACCAAAAATTCTTTAGGTGTGGCCTGTTCTACAGATGCAGTGAACACCACTTAATGTAATCACTTTTATGAAGTCCTGGACAGATTAATACTGATGCATCGAAAAAATGCAGTTTATTGTGATCAAAGACTCTGTTCATGCTATCACATTTTCCTTTTTGTGGATTTATTTCCAAGTACTGTACGTCATTCAAAATTTCCTTTTAGAATAGAATACTTTATTGGTCGTTAGACAACATTGGTTGCAATAGACCAAGGCTACAGGAGAAGAAACAGTCAAGTACAATCCCAATACAAGTGCAATACAGTTTCAACAGTTCAGTACAATACAATCTAAATACACTACAATACAATACAAAAACAATAATGACTACCTCTGCAGAGTGTAAACATACTAGATACAGGTATATAACCAGCTAGAGTAAGAAGTAACCTAACCTATATTTACCAAAAGAAGCTACTTCTTTGATTCAATTAAATATAAATATTTTTATATACATAATATACAATTAGGCAGACCCAAACCATCAACTCTTCAAATTCAAGGGTTTTGTTTCTAACTCAACTGTATTGTCTTGTACTGGTAGTGTTCCTTGTTCAAACGATGACCAGTTTGAGGGGGTGGCATTCTGTAACTTTCCCTTTTAAGCAATAAAACATGTTCCCCCCCCCCCCCAGTTAAGCTGTAGCTTTTGATTTGTGAAGGTCACAGTGATGACATGCTTGATGTTTAATGTAAAATGAAAAGACTTGAACAGACAGGCATTAGATGTTTTGCTAAGCGGTGTTCACCACAGATCAGTACTTTCAGAAACACTCATAACTGAGTATGGAATATTGGTTAACGGACTCCAAAGGGAAAACAATAACAATAAAACCTTTTTATTGACTGCGTAAATAGTTGTTTGCAGACTGTTATGAGTGGCTGAATGATTCACAGTTATGTATGTATGAATAAATACCTTTTTATTGTGTTTTTATAAATAACCTTTATTTAATTCCTTTAGCTACTGTTATCAATCGGTAATATTATCAGATTAGCTATATCCCGAAGTGATCACAATAAGCGGCGTGAATTGTATTTAACTCTGGTTCTTCAATAAGATTGTTATTTAATAATCATGCACACAGTAACAAGGAATATGTTGTGAGGTCATCGTAACAAAAAAGAAATCACATCATTATACAAAATTTTGAAAAGTGTTTATTTACAACATGTACTTATATACATAGTCTTCTTAAATGAATATTCATCATAGTCACCGGTTCAGTCTTTTTACATGTTGAGAATACACAGTATTCCGCAGTGACACAAACACCACATTCTCACTTAAGGAATGGCAGCAAAATAAATAACATACATACAGACATAGTGTATGAACAAAAAAACCACAATTAGTCTAACGTTAAAACAAACTGAACATAAACAAGTATTCTGCTTGCATATAAATTACAAAAATTTACAATATTTGTCAATAAAATAGGTTTAATATCACTGTCGAGTTTTACAACTAAAAAGAGAGTGAAAAAAAAAAAAAAGCTACTAGCTAAAATCACTTGAAATAATTATGATCAGACAAACCAGACCACAAATTAACATGTGATCTTTTCTTTGGAATTCGTCAAATTGACAGATCATGTTTTAGATCTTTTAATGCAACCACAGGATACATGTTTTGAAAGCTTTCCATAGTGGCTAGAGTCATATTCATACTGATGCCCTGATTTTTCCTTAACTTGACGGTAGCAGTGATCCTATGTTTATCTACCGGAGCTGGTCGACAACCATAGAAAGAGTATTCTTTTGGAAAACTAGCTGGAGAATCACATCTGCTACTAGGTCTACTGGAGCCTATATCCATATTCTGTTCTTTGGGTTGAATTGCCTTCAAAGTTTTCTTGGGAATCGCACCAGTTGACTTCCGGGCAAAAGAAAGAATTCTTCCTTGAGGTAACTTTGTGGTAGACTTGCGAGCAACTTTACGTTTTGATGAAAATTGAGCATTTAAGTTTTTAACCACATCAATTCTCCATTTTGCAATTTCCCTCTCAATATCTTCAAGGTGCACCATTCTGAATTCAGCCTCTTCAGGATGTGATCCAAAAATATGATTACGAACTTTATTTGGATTCTCAAACGTCAAGGAACAGTAACCACATTGGTATGGTTTTGCATGGAAATAAAGATGCTCAAAAACAATTTGTCTGTTTTCACTTGAAAAGGGACAAATAGGACAGAAGTATGCTCTTGCAGTGACGAGAGGAATCACGGGAGGGCTGCTCTTCTCTACGCTGTATTTCTGCTTTAGGTTAGGATGATTTAATGCATGATGCATTTGGATTTTATCTTCGGTTTCACAAGTCTCCTCGCACCACATGCACATATACTGAGCTGAAACAGTGATTTTCGGAGACTGAATAGTGTGAACAATATGCGTAGATGGAGGTTTCTTCTGTTCACTCGAACCAGAGACATTCTCCTTTGTATAACGAACTAAGTACTGCAATTCCTTTCCTGGATGCTCCATGTCGAAATGTCTTTTTAGTGTGTTAACTGTAAATGCGGTGAATTGGCATTCCGCACATTCGTATCGTGTGAAACAAGCTTGTTTGGCCTGGAAAGGTTTGTCAGGATGTTCATTCTTTTGATGTTCTTCCAGAGCAGTTAACATGCCACGGAATTTGCAGTACGCACACTGAAGAGCTGGTTTTCTTCCTGCAGAGTAATCTTGCCCTTTCAGAAATTGATTCATGTCCACTTCTTTGTACTTAAATGGCAGTGCAGACCTTACCACTCCGTTTAATCCAACCACTTTGTTTTTGTGTTTGTCTTTCCAGTGTTGGTGGATGCTCAACACAGACGTTCCACGTTGAGGACAATAGAAACACCGGAAAATATTGTGCACCTCTGACACAGGATTCTGTGAAACACCTTCACGTTCTTCTGATTTAGGGCCTTCCAAATCTATAACGAGTGCTGGTTCATCATCGCTCTGTGAAGCTTCCCCTTCTGTTTTATCAGAAGGTGAAGAATCACTGTCGATTTTAAAACGCTTCTTACGTAAAAGTGGCCGGATCTCAGGCTGAGGCGGGATAGGTTTTTCTATAACGCGCAATGTTTTTAAAGGATGAATTTTAGCTGAGTGTTTCTTTATTTCATATTCCCTAACTCCTTCAAATTCACAGTAACCACATCGATAGGGTTTTTGGACCCAATGTCTCATCATATGGTATTTCAAGTCGCTTGGACTGCGACAGAAGTAGCTGCAATGTAAACATTTGTTATAGCCTTCATCACCGAGCTCGACAGTCTCTGCATTTGAGATTGTATCTTCTTCTTCTTCTACTTCTTCTGCTGCTTCTCTGGGTGAGTCGGGTCTTAGCCTCTTCAAACAAGGACTTCTCACGGGAGATTTGGTTGGGGAAGATTGTGGAGTAGTAACATTACTCGCACTTTGTCCTAAACCATATTCACGCTCCCAAAATTCATCGTCCAGTTTCAGAATTTTTCCTCTTACGTGGGCAGAATACTTTTCAGGCAAGTCTGGATGAAACAACTTACAATGATGTTTGATATCGTCCTCTCTAGTGGCAGCATAGTTACAAATTCCACAAGACCAGCTGTAACAAACAGAAAATACAATTGCTATCACACAGTGGCTTAGGTATCCAGCTGAACATCCCTTAACCAAAATATATTAAATATACAGAGTGTTAATGAATAACACCGAAATATTTTACCTATGTATAGAGGGGACATAGACAACAAGCAACTTTTATTAGAAGATTTTTGCTCTATGGATTCAATTTTTCCTGTTACAGCATAAAATCTCCCAAGGTATGGCCGCCACTGACTTCTAACATTTAAAAAAATGCAAAACAAAGGAACTTCATTGTTAATACTGGAGATATAAATAATAAAAAAAAATAAAAAATAAAACGAATGCCGTGGCGGCCAGTCATGTGATTAGTCTATAAATTTTGCAGATTATGATGAATGATTAAGAATCAGGTTTTTATCGATCACTAAGAAGGCTTGAAGTCAATTTAATGAAAATTTTAACCACATTTTGCTTAATTATTGACTTATAAGCACCAAATTGTAATGACTTTATGCCCTGTAGCATGCACATTTTACATCATAGAGCAAAAATCTCCTAATAAAAGTTACTTGTCTATGTCCACTCTATACACAAGTAAAATATTTGGGTGTTATTCATTAACAGCCTGTATAAAAATTTAAAGCCACTGTTAACTTATTTTCAGGTAAAAAAGGATTTAAACAGAAGGTATACAAAGACACTTTCAACCTGCTGATGGAAGATATATTTCATATTTTGATTAATTAAAACTTTAACCCTGAACTACAACAAGGTTCAAAAAAGTGAAATATAGAGTTTTTAAAGTCAACTTTTTCTTCTTACAGTACTAGGCTTACGTCTATTAAGTACTTAGTTTTGGGGCCATTTATTTGCATGCAAGTGATACCTCTATTAGAAAACAACTAATCTAGAGAAAAACTATTATAATTTTAACTTCTGTTGTAAAAAATCAAGCTGTAAGTAATACAGTAAATTTAAACTCATAATAGACTTCAGGTAGGCTCGAAAACATGCCAATTTATTCTCTTCAGCCACACTTTGAATCTGCTTGGTGATCTATCTCAATTTGGAAACTTACGAACACGTATTCCTAAATCTACATTTGTGGTGTTTGAGAACCAAAAGCACGGCATCTAGGCATCTCCGACAGATTGGCATACAATCTCACACATAATGAGACACAAGTTGCTTGGCCATATAAAATTCAATTATTGCAGGAGCCGCAAGCACTCTGTTGAAAGCTGCATCAGTAGGGGCCGTATTTTTTGGTAACAATGATAAGCGCGAAATTTTATAAAACAACCTCCCTTAGCTATACTTAGCTTTTATATGTTTAAAATACCAATATGAACCAAATTGAATCCACGAAATATCGCGAAATTTACTTGATTCTGCGAAATGTGTCTATAAGCGTGAAATATGTCCCTATTGTCCGTAAAGTGAGAAATGAGCACGAAAATGTGCCTAAAAATCACAATATTGTGTTTGGGTGTACTGTATTTTTTATTTCTTAGCAGCATGCTTTTTTTCTGCTGTTTCTGTGGCTGTCAAAGATTTACCGATATATCAATATTTGTGATCGAGTACAAAAATTGCAGAATTTTTGCAAAGATTGTCTGTGACGTGGTTTGTCCTGTTGAGTACTCTCCTTTCCTGCTATCTCTTTGCTAAGTTAGTGATGCCTATGATCGATTACAGCAGAAGAGTGTAGAATGTTTGTTACTTGTATTCAACAGATTTTGTCTTTTATCCACAGTGGTATGGTTGGTACTTCTGTTTGCAAATGGCTATCTGATGGTGTTTAGTAGAAATTACGATAGTATTTCTTGTCATTATATTTGAACATTAGCTCCAAATCATGTCTAAATCGAAAGTTACTTCAGTGCATACAAGGGCATAAGAATATAGAAATGGGGGGGGTGTTGGTGTTGGTTCATGTAAATGAAGAAGCAAAGTTTATCATTGCGCATTGTTCCCAATGTAGTGTAACGTAATTTATTTCACGAAATACCCACCAAAATGGAAGGAAGTTAACACCGAAATCAGCCATTTTATTTCACCAATTGTTGCAAGAACAAAGAATTGTAGCAATTGGGGTTTTGCTGCTAAATTTTACTAAACAAAATCTGTATTCTGAAAGTCGTAGGATTTTAAGTTAACAGAGCTTTCAAGGAGAAAAATATATACTTCTGGCACTCTTTTGGAAAACAGTGCATTCTCCCTTTCATAAAATCATAATAAAAACCCTAATTATGTTACATTGCTCCAGATAAAATTAAGAAAAGAGAAACATGTGATACTAATAAAAAATGTTTATGCGGATATTGTTTGTCACATAGTTTTGTATTATTAAATTACTTTTTATTAAAATATGCTCTCTAAGACTGTTTCTTCTTGTATTGTTAACGTGCCTAAAAGTAGCACCTTAGCGAACTCTTCTCTCAACTACAATAGAGTCCTGCTATTCCGAAAATCCGCCTATTCCGCACACACAAGAAGTAAAGTCAGTGATTTTTTTCTGACAAAGAGCACTGAATCGACTTGAGGATGTAATTTTCCGCCATCGCCACATGAACATAACATCATTTGGTGTTGATGAAGCGTGTTGCTCGACGTAGTGTAAGTCGAGGTCAAGAACATTTGACATCTGTGTGTGATTGAGTTCAGTTACGCCTTAACAAGTCAATACGTTGATATTATTAATGAAATCCGCCTATTCCGAATTCCCGCTAAACCGAACAGTGTTCGGTCCCAATTAGTTCGGAACAGCAGGACACTACTGTAGTTCCAACCATGACACCTAGATGTCTCTAGTCCCATACAGTGAAGTATATTTTCATGTGTTTTTTATGTGTACAGGTTAATATTATTAAGAAGGGTTGTAAATCTTGTCATTATGACCATTTTTATTCAAGAAATAATTTGATAATAATATTTTATGTTATACCTAATTGGAGGTGGAACATGTCATGTCTGCATTGCTATGCCAGAGCACAAACCACTAAATTACGACTACCAGTAGAGCAGTGTTTCTCAACCTTTTTGAACCCGAGGACCTCTAAAATGTCTAAAAAAGTTTACGGAACCCTAATTTTACATCCCATTTTTAAAAGTAGGCTATAGGTAGGACTATATTCTTAATATTTGGGGTATTAATTATAGGTCGTTATAACGAAATACATTTTTTTTTAATTCGACGGAAACACAGTTATCGAATTGGAATGAAAGTATTGAAGTAAAATTATATTTTGAACAGACTTTAATATGTATTACCAATTTGATAACATAATTAGGAATTGTGTTATTACTCATTTTTAATGAGACGGTTGAGCTTGTCGCCTCTTGCAGAGTTCCTGGATATTTGGGTAAATATTAGTCAAATTTAGTCAAAGATCAGCAGATACATTAAGTCAGTTTCTGTATTTTGTTTTCAGTTAAACGAGCGACGAAAATCTCTTCTCACAGAGATAGGTTGTTGAAAACTGCATGTCGCCTCTAATAACAAATTCCGACAAAGTCTTATTTTTTAGGGTTTTGAATGAAAGAGGGTTTGAAACTTTGGTTCGTAACTGCTAAAGTAAGGAAACTTGCAATATGACCTGTATTTTCGAAGATTTTAAAAACTTTGACATCTAGTGTCCATTTTATGTGAAAATATTTTACTTCTTTACTTCCCACTTGCTTTATGATATTTTTAAATTAATTATGTCTGCGGACCATCTGCACCATCTTTGCGGACCACCAGTGGTCCGCGGACCATAGGTTGAGAAACGCTGCAGTAGAGGAAACCATGCATTTTTAGAGGCTTCAGCTGTTAGGTGGTAAACTGCAATGGTAGCAGAGCGATATGTGAACTAAACATACACTCAGCAACTAGTTCAAATCCTACTTTATGACTTCCAGATTAATAATAAATAGAATATTATCACTTTTCCCTGCCAGGACATACTGTCTGTACTGTTAAATCTGAGTTATTACAAAAATCCTGGGAAATAAATAAGCAAATATTCTATATGACAAAATAAAATAAACCAGAGCCCATTTACAGTTCAAAAACTTCTTCCGGGCTGTTGGGCCGTGGTCTTGGCTTAAAACTGTCTGACGTTTCACCCGTTACTGTGGCGGGCATCTTCGGAGGTGATCAAGTCGATGGTTGGTGCCGAAGTTTTAAGCCAAGACCACGGCCCAACAGCCCGGAAGAAGTTTTTGAACTGCAAGACTCCGGCCGTGAAAGCCTTCGATGTTACAACCCATTTAATTTTCACTAAAAATATGCTCATCATGTAGTACAATTAAGCACTTTTGCTCGTGTGCTTGGAAAAATGTAAACAGATTCTCAAGGTCAAAACTCCAAACTTCCTGTACAATAATCATGATAATGGAAGTTAATTTCATATCACTAAGGAGAAGCGAACAAAAAAAATACTGAATAAGATTTCATGATTAATAGAATTTAACTTTTAGGAGTCACATCAAATATACTTTCAACCTTATTAAGTGCCAGTATGGTACTTTATGAGATTGTGTGGTGGACGAAAAAATGTCTGTCCGTCTGTCCGTGTGTCTGTAGGCACCATAACTCAAATACGCTTTTTCGGATTTTCATGAAACTTGGAAAACACATTTATAATGTCCATGGGAAGAACCCTATTGATATTGAACCAAATCGGTTCACCGGTACCGGAGTAATGCCCAATTTAGTGCCTATTTTAATAGATTATGGCGCCTTTCTAATAGAAAGGCGCCATCACTCAAATACGCTGTATCGGATTTCCATGAAACTTGGTATACCCATTTATGACGTCCATAAGAAGTGCCCTATTGAATTTGAACCTAATCCGTTGACCGGTACCGGAGTAAACCCCAATTTAGTGTATATTTTAAAGACGCGGTAACTGAAATACGCTTTACCGGATTTTTATGAAACTTGGTATACACATTTATAATGTCCATGGGAAGACGTCTATTCATAATGGATAAAATCGGTTGACCTGTTTCGGAGTAATGCTCAATTTAGTGTCTATTTTATGGTAATATACGTATTCGAAAGAATTTATAAAAAAAATGAAAATCAGTTATCTTGACAACATAGCCTATTGTTTTACTGTGATCTTATAAGGCCTTGGAAATTAAAATACAGATAGCTATGACAAAAAACATATTGATTTACATGCGCTTATCCAACTAGACCGTTAAAATGACCCAGGTGGCCGAGATGGTAGACCTTTCTTCTTCCGTAAGCCCTGCTTAATGAATAAATCTGGAGCTTAACTTGGAAATCAATTTAAAAAAAAAAAACATTCTGCATATCATAATTGCAGTCATAACTGATTAAAAAAAACATACTGGCACTTTGTTACATCAGTTTACCTGATTTTATTTTATATTAATTTTGTACTAATTTATTAACTGCAAAAGAAAAGTTAATAATACAATTCTTGATTTTCAGCAGTGAACACATTAACAACTAATAAGACTAATAAGACTGAGTGCAGTAGTGATTAGTTTCCATGGTAGTCTGTCGAGTATGTATTTTACAGAGAGTGGATGTTCTGGTTAGTAACATGGATAAATTTGGACTCACATGTAATTTCCCCCTTCATCAAAATGTTTGATTCAAAGTCTGCCAATAAAAATTTATTACATACCGCTAACTCCCGATATCCCTGTTAATTGGGACTGTGACATGCACAAATAATTAAGAAGCATGGATAATCCAAACTATGTGCAAGATTTTTAATATCCCGCACTTAGGGCTTATACGATGACCACCTGATATCATATTTATCTGTCAGACAGAGAACCAATCTGGAAGTTGGCCAAGAATTGCGTATTATGATCTCCTGACAAAATCTGTCTGGCAAGACAACTTCCAGATAAGCTAGCAGGAGGATGGAGTGGCTGAAAAACTTCTAACTGCTAGTTAGGGAAGCTTGGTGGAAAGAGCAGCACTCCGAATCTCCCTGGCCACCTGAATTTTAGAACTGATGCCGGAAGATTTAATTTACACAAAAATGTCATTTTATGCTCACATATCAATGAAATAGAATTGCACAAATCGATTAATGTACTTAAAACGATATGTTCTTGTGTAATTTAATTGTACAAATACAAATCAGTGTTGCCGCACCTAGTGGACGCCTACCGCACTATAACAAACACACCTCTTTGCTCAAAGAGCTAAGGATCATTTAACAAAATTGTTGTTATGCTAAATATTAAACACAGTAGAAGAATTGAGATAAATGGCAGCTTCATTTATATTAGCATTCCAAACTACTAACTCACCAACAAGGACTAGTGGTGGCAGCACCATACATACATAGATACAGAATCAAAACATAACCAATTAATATTAGATGTTCATTTGTTGGTTTACGTAACTCAACCATGAGTACCAACAAAAATTTCACTACATTCTTGTCGATAGCAATTCAGTGGTGGTATTACAAGACATCTTCTAGTTACGCTATCTGGAAGTCACGTATCAGGAGGAATTGTCGGCAGGTGGTAGTACAGGCTCTTAATTTTGAATTTTCCCACATTCTGGCACCATATTGTGTATATATGATAAAATTTAGTGCGGGAAATTTGAAATAATGAGTAATTCAAAATAAAGTGCCGAAAATTCAAAATTAAGTGTGGGAAATTGAATTTTTTGTGCACGGATAATCCACAAACCGGACAAACCGAGAGGTGACTTATTCGTATTTAGAATTAAACAGTTATATGAATGGTTGGGCATCAACCAAACGAAAATTGAAAAAGTCTTTTATTCAACAGATCTATCAACGATCGATAACCAATCAGAAGGAAATCGAAAAAGATTCCTATTCAATTAAATATTTCATTTTGCACTGGGACAAATGGACATGAAACATGAAAGCTTTTTTTGGGGACAGTGAATTATTACATTCAAAATCAAGCAACCCTCCTCTTACACTTGATCACTATAATAATTAATTGAGTAGGAAATTTCCAGAACTTAAATAATCACTAGTAGATATGTTATCATTTCAACAGACTGCAATTCTTACAGCTTGAAGTCCACAGGCTATATTAACACAAGACCTAGGTGGAAACAATATAAACTACAGTATCACATTCTTACTTTACTTTTGAAATTACTAATTTAAAGGTGATGTATTTATCGTCATGATTACATTTTCCATACTCAACAGGCTACCAAAAAATGCATTCTCTACTTTTCACAGTTTTAAGAAGATGCAGGTAAATATCTTATCTTATTAAAAATACGAGGCACATCCACAAAGTAAGTTTCCTTAGGGCCGTTTACAGAAACAAAACAAAATTTCATGGAAATACAGAGATGCCAACCTTGAAAGGTGGTTGTCAGTAGTGTGAGTCTAATCGGATGGTGGGGGACTGGACGACTCGGGCAAATTATGCAATTTCAAACATCAACATGCATTAAACACAGGCCTTCCGTATACTGCTTTCGATACTGCTGATTTTCCGCAGTTCGTTTTTGTCCATTAGACTCGTCACTGGTTTTACGTTTACACGACATATTTCCTCAATATGCTACTTGCACTGCAACGCTCAAACTTCAAGCAAGCAACGCCGTCAGCAGTTGTCAGCGGCATTACAGTGATAATAAAAAAAGAGGAAATATGTCAACACCAAAGATGTTATAACTATAATAATTATAACTGTAAGATATAACATCTTTGGTTAACACACACTCACATCAAAAACGAAAAACGAGAAATTTTAAAAATATATTGGGATTCGTAAAATCCGTAATATTTAGTACAATTTCCGTATTGCCGTAGCAAATTCAAGAAAACCGTAGAAACTACGGAAATTCCGTAGCAGTTGGCATCTCTGGAAATATTTATTGCAACAGATATAGCAAGTGTTCAGAAATATTCGCCACAGGAACTGAGACATTTGTTATACCGTGGGACCAACTTTTGAACACTTGTCATAGAAGTCTGGCGCCTGGGATTTGAACCACTGTGTGATAACCATCTCCACTTCTCTGTCATTTATTGAGGTGTAGGAAAAGACAGAAATCACTGGGAGCGAGGTCTGGGCTGTAGGGTGGATGTTGAAACACCTCAAAGCCAAAGTTTTGCAGGAGACTTGCAGGGAGGTGTTGAAGTCTCCACCCTACAGCTTGGACCAAGCACCTGGAGATTTTCATCTTTTCCTACCCTCAAGAAATGACAGTGAATGATAGGGAATGGTAAAGATTGACAGAGAAATGAAGAAGCTTATCACTAGACATCGGATTTATATGGAAATGCATATTCCACCTGCTGTAACAGATGATATGGAAAGGAGACTTTAAGTACGTTTTACCATCACTTGTTACTGTATATACAGTGGAACCTCGTTAACACGTTTCTTTAGGGACCGAAAAAAATAAACGTCTTATAGGGGAAAACGTACTACTGAAAATTAAAAAAAAAAATCGTAGGGAGTATGTAGATAGGCCTATGTTTTCTAAGTTGCTCAGAACCACTCAAAAGTGCATCCTAATGACTCAAAAATACCCATATTGACACACAGGAGCTTCTATGCCAAGCCATTAGTTATGCGAGATTTAAATTATGTAAACAAATACATAGGCCTAATGATTTTATTTGAAAAAATTAAACAAAAGTTGCAAAAATTGAAGGAATGTATGGGAGCCATATTTAATGAAAAACCATACGAAATTCACACAAAAAAGCATCCACTTTATTCTAAAACATCACACATGAAACAAGTTGCACTCCACAATCTATTAACAAACATAAAATAACTGGAAGTGTAATTGTACAAAATTTCACACGTGCCAGTTCTGTCAACAGAAGATTATGAAGTTGTGTACACAGCCATGTTCACAGCCACAATTTGCTAATGAAATGCGATCCAATACCGACGTGAGAAGCACGATCTGCTTTTTTGCATACATTTCTTCAAACATTCTAATATTTTCTTCTCCTCACAACACGCGAACCGTAAGAAATTTAAAATATATTTCACTACATCAAAATTATCACGATATAAAATGGCGGCCTAACAGCTGACTGATAAATCGGTGCCAAGTCAAATGACCAATGAGAAGCAAACTGCAATGGCTGACGATTGGTCCCATAGAGCAAAGATTGAGACTTGGACACCAGAGAGCACAAGAATTCTGACATAGAGATCACACAATCGGATGGGCGTTCAAAGCTTATGTTCGGCAAAGTGTGGTTGGCGAGCCAAATATGAACGTACTAAGCGTTAAACCAAAACGTGTTAAGAAACATTTAAACATGTAATTATTAAGATTGGGACCGGGACTTCCAAAAATCGACGTATTATGCGGGAAAACGTAGTAATGAGGAACGTGCTAAAGAGGTTCCACTGTATACAGTTTATAGTGCATATAAAAGCATATTTTTGGCGTTGTTGCATACTTTGCAATTTTAGTATGCACCATGCATATATCAAACTATTTTAAGGATTGAAACGTTATTTTTAATTATTAATAATTTTTATAGAGTCGTGAAATACTTGTGCAGTCAGACATTAGAAAAGTGTGATTTCCCCTTAATGATGCCCTATTAAAATCCTTGAAAAAGTGAAAGATGAGCTTAGTTGTTCGCCTGTAAATGATGCGGGAAAACTGGGTGAAAATCTGTGCAGTGTTCTAATATACAAAGAAATCCTGGATTTAACATCTTATGCTCTGTGAACAAATACCTGCAAGGTGACAGTGTTGACCTTCCAGAAGAAATTTCACCAGAACTTGTAAGTTCTTACAAATACTGCCCTATGACATCTGTGGACGTTGAGAGATCGTTCTCAGGATATAAACTCATACTAACCAACAGAGACATAAATTTACTCCCGAACACTTAGAGAAGATGATGATAATCTACTGCAAATCCAATTACAGTCAGCAGGAGGACATATAATTGGACACGCTGAATGTGATTAGATTGCATTTTAACTGCATATTTTCGAGATTTTGGTGCATATTTCACGTATTTTAGCAGCATAAATGCATGCATATTCTAACAGTTTTTAGTGCATATAAATCCGATGTCTACTTATCACACAAAGGTTAAAATCCCAGGCGGCAGACTTCTACAACACAAGTGTTCAAAAGTTGGTCCCACGGTATGACAAATGTCTCAATTCCGGTGGCGAATATGTTAAAAATAGCTGAACACTTGCTGTATACGTTGCAATAAATATTTCCATGAAATTTTGTTTTGTTTCTATAAACAGCCCTAGGGAAACTTACTTTGTGGACGGTCTCTCGTAAATATGTAAGAATCATAAAAAAATTATTCATCATCAACAGTAATACTCACAGAGAATTCTTTAGATGATTCAGTCTTATATGCAGTTTCAATCCTCGAAGTAAAGCGAACTTCATGCAGCAGTGTTTGCATCCAAACTTCAGCAATTTTGTTGCATTTGGAGATGCTGAAAAAAAAAAAAATCTCATTACATAAAACAGTTATATTTTCAATGAATAAATAAAAATTATAATTAAAAAAGAACACAAATGTAGAAAACGTCTAGTGTACTCCTAAAGCCAACAGCCCACTCCTAAACATATTAGTGGTAGAGACATTTTGAGCAAAGGTATTAAGAGTTTCTACAAGATTAGAACTTTGCAACCATCTGCTTAGGATCTGACTTGGAGGGTGGGGGCAATCTATATTAATAAAAATGAATTTACAAAAGGGTTGTTGCCGCATCACTTGAGAACGGCTCGACCGATTTGGCTGATTTTTCTTTTGTTGTGTTCGTAATTGTTAGGACAAGGTTTGTATGAAAGAAATTTTTTGGGAAAATCCACGGGAAAAATTGGGAATATGAAATGAGGCACAGTTAGATAGTTCTGCTGTCAATTGTTTACACAACGAAAGTATTGTTTACGGTGTTCACATAGGGCTTTGGAAACTATATTATAATACTGGGCTTTAACAAATTCTGATACTATCGATGTAATTAATACCTTTGTGAAAATAATTCTTGAAGAATAAAATCCACGAAAATAATGCAGTCACTTAACTTTCTCTACCCTTGACATGGAAAATATCATTTTCTCACTTCACATTTTGATGTAGAATAAGCGATCGTATCGCAGGGACAACTTAAGTGTGTGCCAGTGAGTATGCTATATCGGAAGTCGGTAAAAAATCCTATCCACTGATACATCATTCATAGCTGTAGACTTTGTATTAGTTGAGAAATAGGCCTAGGGATGTTCATCAGAGGCCCTAAGCATCTAAAAGAAGACAAAATGGGATGGAACATTTTCAGTCCTACGCGCAGAGTATATTATGTCCCAGGTTTTTGGGAAGGAAAGTATGAAAGTGATTTTGAATGTATTTTTTACTTCAGCCCCGAAACGGTTGTATGGTAATATGAGAGTGAGAAATACAATTTTCTGTCAAGTCAATACAATCTTATGTAATTTATGTTTCTTCTTATTTCAACCCTATCGGGAATGGTATGTAGAAGCAACGGAATGCAAGATTCGATATCCTCTATAAGCCATAAAAAGCTATATCTGGCGTTTTCTGAGGGAATAGTCTGAGTGTCATATGTCGTTCTTCCTCATTTTGAATTCTACATACATATTATATAAGGACCTAGAGTTTCAACATCAAAAGTCCTCCATAAGTTTATTTCATATTACAAAATACAAAACCCGGGCGACGCCGAGCCTTTTAAGCTAGTATTTGGATAAAATGCTCTCACCTCTCCTCAATCTCTATCTCTATATATATAAAAGGCTTTGTCCTGACTGACTGACTGACAGGAATCAACGTAGAGCCTAAACTATAACAGGTAGAGACTTGGAATTTTGACAGTCCCTTCGTTCCTTAATGTAAGTGCTCACTAAGAAAGGATTTTGAAAAATTTTGATTTTAAATGCAAAAAAATTTATGTTTTTGAGAATACTTAATCCCTTTTTACACAGAATTATCAAATCCAAATCACAGTTCATTTGAAAACAGTATTGTTGGCAGTCTTCACATAAGGCTTTGGAAATAAATGAAACAAGACTTGACAAATTACAGAACTATCAATATAATCCATGTTATAAATAAATATTAAAGAATGAAATCCACGAAAATAATGCAGTCATATAACTTTCTCTACCCTGGACATAGAGAAAACAATACGAGGTATGGTAATATGTATATTACAGTGGAACCTCGTTAGCACGTTCCTCATTACTGCGTTTTCCCGCATAGTAAGTCTTTTTTGGAAGGCCCGGTCCCAATCTTAATAATTACATGTTTAAATGTTTCTTTAACACGTTTTGGTTTCACGCTTAGTACGTTCGTATTTGGCTCGCCAACCACACTTTGCCAAACACAAGCTTTGTTTGTGTCCGATCGTGTAATCTCTATGTCAGAATTCTTGTACTCTTTGCTCTATGGGACCAATCATCAGTCATTATAGTTGCTTCTCATTGGTCATTTGGACACCAATCGTCATCCATTGTGTTTGCTTCTCATTGGTCATTTTGACGTCATGCAGATTTTTCAGCGTCAGCTGTATAGCCGCCATTTTGTTTCGTGATATTTTTATTGTGTTCTCTAGGTAGTGAAATATGTTTCAAATTTCTTACGGTTCGTGTGGTGTCGAGAAGAAAATATTAGAATGTTTGATGAAGTGTAGGCTAAAAAAGCAGATCATGCTTCTCACATGGATATTGGATCACATTTCATTAGCAATTTGACTTTGTTCGCTAACATTCAGGCACATCTGAAATTTTGAACAATTACACTTCCAGTTATTTTATGTTTGTTAATAGATTGTGGAGTGCAACTTGTTTCATGTGTGATGTTTTAGAATAAAGTGGATGCTTTTTTGTGTGAATTTCGTATGGTTTTTCATTAAATATGGCTCCCATACATTCCTTCAATTTTTGCAACTTTTGTTTAATTTTTTCAAATAAAATCGTTAGGCCTATGTATTTGTTTACATAATTTAAATCTCGCATAACTAATGGCTTGGCATAGAAGCTCCTGTGTGTCAATATGTTTATTTCTGAGTCATTAGGATGCACTTTTGAGTGGTTCTGAGCAACTTAGAAAACATAGGCCTATCTACATACTCCCTACGATTTTTTTTTTGTTAATTTTCAGTAGTACGTTTTCCCTTTTAAGACGTTTATTTTTTTCGGTCCCTAAAGAAACGTGTTAACGAGGTTCCACTGTATTATACCGCAGGTTTTTGGAGAGAGAAGTATGAAAGTGATATTACATTTCTGTTTAATTTCATCCTGAAAATGGTCTTATGGTAACATGAGAGTGAGAAATAAAATATTCCGCAAAGACAATACAATTTTATGTTACCGGAATTTATGTTTCTTCTTATTTGAACCCCTACCAGGTTTGCTGTGTACAAGCGATGGGATGCAAAATTCTACATCCTCTATGAGCCATAAAAAGTTATATCAAGCGTTTTCTGAGGAATAGTTTGAGTGTGGTAAGTCGTTCTTCCTATTTCAAATTCTAAATACCTATTTAATTTTAATTTTTTGGCCTTCATAGGACCACTTTAGTCAGGTTTCTGGTTGAGGTTTTTCTTCTTTTTGTCAGCCCAGTACTTCTTCATCCTTTCTGACCGCAATTTTCTTTCTGCTTCTGGAACTACTCTTCCTATTCTCTGTTTGTTGATTTTCATCTGTGGTGTAGTGTGTTTGTCTTTCAATATCTTGAGTGTGTCTGTCTTGTATATTAAATCCTCTACTGTAATATGTAGCTCTGCCATATCTTCCTTAAGTTCTGTAATCCATCTTATATTTTTCTTACTCTTACTCTTCCATAATTTTTCTATTATTTTTCTGCTAATTCTATTTTCTGGTGTCCGTAAAATATGTCCCAAAAATTATATTCGTTTTTTTTTCATTGTACTTGTCACTGGTTCTATTTCTTTATATACTGTTTCATTAGAAGCTAGTTTCCAGACTCCATTTACTTGGTAATTTTTGTTTAAACAGGTTCTTACTATTCTCCTTTCTACCTTGAGTACTCTATCTATTGCAACTGTGTTAGTTGTTTTGAATAGTGTTTCACATGCATACGTGATTTGCGGTTGAGTCACTGTTTTATAATGTTTCAATTTTCTTAAAAGACTCTTCCATATCTGACTATCGAAGGTTGTCAACCTTAGGTGGAGCTAGCTCCAATTTACAACTGCGGTTGTTAACCGCAGAGGATGGTTATTCAGCCGCCACTAACATGTGAATACCTATATAAGGACCTATAATTTAAAAATTGAAAGTCCTTCATAAATTAATTTCCAATTACAAAATAGAAAACCCAGGCAACGCCGGGCCTTTTAAGCTAGTATTCCTACATTCCTTCCTGTGTATGCACACGTTTGATAAAAATTCAGCCCCATCCTGATTCGCCCATACATATTTCACTCGTAGATTGCATTTTATTTAGCAAGTATCTACTGTTTTCAGTTAGAACGAAAGTGTTTGCAGGAAATGTGTGTGAAATTATACTGGATAAGAAATACGCATCTGAAAGATTCCACAGCTGAACTGTTTCTTTCCTTGGACGACTGACTTTGCAGTAATAAAAAGATTCTTTCCATATCTGCATTGTGGAAGAGTATTGCAAAGAAATATTGTACAATCTTCAAAAGTACAGAACAGCAGTCAACACTTTTTGATTTCTCAAAATATGTTGTCCAATTCTAGCATGCTTGTGTATTTTCGGAACCCCAGAAGTGGCAGAAACAGTAAAAAAAAGATGCTAAAGCAGTAGATCAACAATGTTGCCACATCTATTTTCTGACAAAATAAAATGTGACAGAAGCAGATAGTATAGAGAGACTCTCTGGAAAGAAGTGATAATAGAGTTAATCATTCAAAGCGATACATCCACCTACTGGAATTCTACGGAACTTCTTTGATAATGTTGTTAGAACCAAAATCTGTAGAGAAAATAAACTTATACATTTATAAGAACGGTGAAGAAAAAAACAAGCCATAACCCCAGACATTAAAAGGTGACATGTCCGAGAAAAATCAAACATATGGTAGCTGTACCATAAAATTTCTCCATGGTAAGCTATAAGCAGCGTGTTTTTGCTTTTGCTCCACAATGAACAGTTCACTGAGGAAGCCAAAGAGGAACAATCTTATGATCAACTGTTGTACGATCATCCAGGTTCCCTCCCTGTATCCCTTATCACAGCGTTTATCAACCAATGGTCCGCGAAGATGGTGCAGATGGTCCGCAGACATAATTAGAAAATATCATAAAGTAAGTGGAAAGTAAAGAAGTAAATTTTTTTCACATATTTCGTTATAATGACCTAATTAATACCCCAAATATTAAGAATATAGGCCTTCTTTTAAAAATGGGATGTAAAATTAGGGGTCCGTAATTTTTTTTACACATTTTACAGGTCCTCGGGTTCAAAAAGGTTGAGGAACGCTGTCTTATCATATAGAAATTCAATTTACTGGGATTTGCTTCTTCAGATTTCTTCAGGTAAATTGGACTTTTTATTTATTTTTTTTTTTTATTTTTATTTTTTTTTAATATTTTAGCTGTGTTTATACTCCTTTTAGCTTTGAGGCTATATCAAGATCTGTGTCTGTACAGTAGGCCATGGAACTATTGCTTGTCAATGTTTCTATTGTCAGTGTATTTAATAGAGTAAATTTCAACTGATATTAATTTAAATGGATATGATACAAGATGAAATGGTGAGCATGGTTCATGGTATGTAAATATTCAATTCGGCATTTGCCTTTACGACTGGGGAAACCATGAAAAACCCATGTCAAATTGGGCGGCCAAGGCATTTGAACCTGGGACCTCACAAATGCAAGCCAAGGCCATCTCGCTCAGTAAATTGGTATTATTAAATTAATTTATCGGTATTACTAAATACCATAAATTGCCTAGGCGGCAATGAAAATTTCATTCATTAATTTGTTAACTAGCGCAATCTCCTTGACAAGAAAAGCAAAGACAAGCAGTGTGCTGATGTGCCAACTTACCATTAAATTTAGAATAAATATCTAGATCTTTTGATTTTGCTGGTCCTGATATTTTGTTGCCCAAGTTACCTCTGTCAAAAACCTTGGCAGTAGAAACTGAAAAACATAATATATATAAATATATATTTATGCTTTGGGGTGTTATTTAATGATGAATATTTTACAATGATTTTGGTATTTAAAATGCTTTGATTTTGGTGAATATTTCATGAAAAATATGGCAGTTTTCTGCTCTGTAAAAATAAATACCTAAATGAAAAAAGTCAGTTTCTACTCTTTAAATCACTGTGGAAGCAATCCCTTTCAAGTAACACAACATGGCTGAATCACTTCTTTATTAATATTAATGTTACCAAGAAAATAGTACAGTGATGTGTTACATAGGCCAAACCAAAAGAAATCTGAATACTCGGAGAAAGGAACACTTCAGAAATATTATAAACAAACAAACAGAACAGTCAGCTTTAGCAACCCATTTCTGGGAAGAGGGCCATGAAATCGGGGATGAAATATTACTACTAAAAGAAATTAAAAACCACTAGAGTTTATGGTATGGGAGAAAATATTTATTCAAAAGAACTGCCAAAAAACTTTGACACCACAGTGGGCATTCAGGGAACTTTGATCAACAAGTTCATCCACCCACCACCAGATGGCCAGTCGGAATCAGCTGATGATGATGGGGATACCTATTGAAATGGTTGTTCTGGGTAAATATACGTAATACAGGTAGTGAGGTTAGTGTGCGTATTTCCATACTCAGTCTTTCGACAGACACTTCTTCATTACCATGTATTTACTCTTTACCATCCACATAAAAACACAGAATGGTTTATACATGTGACGAAGATATAAAAAAGTCGATCATTCACAGAAAATCATCTCTTACTATCTATATTTGACACAAGATTCTGAGGGCACAGGTAAATATATCGTACTACAACGGGTTCCTTCACATATCGGTCTACTCCGAAATGAACAATGCAAAGAAGGTTACCAAGAAATAAGTCAAAATATTATATATATATATATCATAATACGCAAGAATAAGAGAAGAGGGAACTTCTAAATAAGAAACATGAAACCACTGGGATATACCCGACAAGAACAGCAATAGAACTTCTAAGATTGGACTGCTTCCAAGAAACAGGGTGCCCTTTGTGTGGAGATGTACCCCTAAACAAGGAGCACTTGCTACACTGCAGACTAGACCCAAAGAAAAGAGACTAAACAGATTTAGCAGGACTCTATTGGGAAGCCATTTGAAACCAACAACACATATGACAAACTACGAGGGCTAGTCAATGAGTATCAGGAATTTTTTATTTAATCTCTTCTAAGTTGGCTGTACCGCTTTGTGCTTGTGCACGTTGACATAATGTTCATTTGTCTCGCTTTTGGAATTTTTTACTGTTATGACTCCAATGAGTGTTGCGTTGTTGCACATTAAACATGGCTGCAACACTCAGCGTTTGCACCAAAGAAGAACAGCAGAATCATGGCTAATTTGCATATGGTTTCCCACTTCGACAGTCACTCTTCTGCACTTGCTTAATGTCGGTGTCACTAGTGGATGTGGATGGGCGTTCTGTTCTTTTCTCGTCCTTGACATTTGTCCGACCATTTTTTAACTTTTCAATCCATTCGACTGCTCTTTGCCATGGTAAAACATTGCCCCAATACTGTTCAGAAAGTCTTAGATGGATTTCACCTCCTGGTATACTTTCAGACAACAAAAAATGGGTCACTGCACACTGTTCGTAAGCCTCTCTGGCTGGTGTCACAATTAAAACACTCTACTGATGTCAGTAAACAAGTGAATGTTACACTCTAGGTTAGCAGTTCGTGGTGAATTTTCTTTCAAGAAGATCATCGAAGGAATGTCCGAAACGTCAGATGTGATATGGCTCAACACAGACAGCCATGGTAACAGCACAGTATAGTATAACAGTAGCGAAGCTCCATACAGTTTTTTTCAACCGGCGCGACTGCAGCTCTCGTAGCGGTGAGCGAGAGATAACACAATCTGTTACATTGTTTCTTATGAAAAATGCACAATCTAGAAGGCAGTGGAAAAATGTCAACAATATTTTATGGAAATGCTTGTAGTGCTATAAACTGCACCAACAGCCAAAGGAACCAAAGGAATCTCTCGATTTATCTTTCTTCAGGTTCCCTAAAGATCCTGAGAGGTAAGCAAAAACAGTTATTTGTTAAATTAAATTGCCAATTTGTGATTATCACGCTTGCATCCATACTAGACCACATCGGGAAACCGGTCTGATACTTTATAAGATATACAATGTCATCGATCTTGAAACTACAACTTCTTTATATTACCATAAAGTCTATGATTTGGTGAGTTCACCAGTATGCCTTTCCGGTAATAATCTCGTTCTAGTAATTTTAAAAATAAGAAGAAATACAGCCATATATTCGTATCTTTCCAATGCTAAAAATGGCTGTTTGCTAGTTCAATCTTGCCGGCCGCTTGGGGTGCTAGTGTCGCACCGATCTGTCAAAAGGATGCATTTTCCTTTCATTAGAGCTTCGCTACTGTTATACTATACTGTGGTAACAGTGTTTTTGATCCACAGTATTATGTTCCTTCAATTTTAATTTAAGTCTCATTTTGCTTTGCAGTCACTAGTTAGTGGAAGTGAAAAAAAAAAATCTTATTTAAAAAAGTACCTAACCCAGTAAGGATCTGGAGATGGCTTGATACTTCTCTCTGAAACCCTTCTAGATTGAATCATTGGTTGGGATCTCAGAGAGCTATCATGTGTCTTACTGCCTTAGAGGGTTGGAACCCAAGACACAATCATCCTGTACTGTGCTGAACTTTCAAATAGACGAAATACATGCGCACAGTACCTTGGTTATTTCAGTGTAAACAAACTCATAAAATAGTTAGGTAATTTTCGTTAAGGTTTGAAATAAGAATGACGTCAATCACGTCATCAGTCATTTCTTGCTAGGCGGCACCACTGTACTAGTAGTGGGGAGAACAGAGGTTTCTTAATGGCGTACTGATACTACTGATATTAGGTTTGGCACTCTTACACTACACTCTATTCTGGACTCTTCTCTTCTTCTTTGGTAAGAATCATCTTCGTGTGGATCTGGCTACGTGGACAGCATGCGACAGACGTCCCTTTGGCAATTGTGAGTAATCAGAGAAATATATATGTTGAGTATTAAATTATATCTTAAAATCTAATTACTTGCAATTGCTGACAGAGACCATGGCAGTTCTCGTACAATGTATGTTTGCGTGAGTGTTTGATATATCTTTTCTGTCTTCTTTCTCTTCTCGTTTCCTAATACTATAGACATATCACATCAAAAGGCACATTAAATTCAATTTCAATAATAGTAATGGCACTTTATATTTAAAGGTAACTTTATGTAAAGATCAGTTTATTTTGTAATAGTTCAATCATATTATTGTTATTAAAAGTATTGTTGGAAATCATGTTGCATTTAATCGAGCCTTATATTTCCTTGCACGACTTGTCCATATTTTCCTGTTGAAATATAGTAAAGTGATTTGAAACTACTTCCTCGTTTTAGGCCTATATTGTAACATAAAGGAATTTATGAAACAAGATGTTGTTACGACTAACGAGAGGTAGCAATGGTAGTACAATTATATTTATTATATCTCAAATTAAAATATATCACAATGGTAGCATATTTAAATTATATTTTATATATATATATATATATATATAAACGTAACAATCCTCAAACTTGGGGACAGCTTCTTGCTCTCTTGGGTTCAAACAATGTACTTAGAAATGATGGGCTGAAAGACTCGCTCCTTGGTTCCTATGCTTATTACATCCGACTCTTCCTTAAAATAAAGACTTGTAATTCCCACCGCGAAGTTGGACTGGCTTGCTGAAGAGAATCTGAGCATCATGACTGGGTCATATAATCACATAAGACAGCCTCAACCCCTCCTCTCCAACATACAGTAAGCAACAACTGTGCAACATTGAATGCAACCCCAAAAAGACACTTTCGAGTAGCAAAATAATGCAAATAAACTAACTGCAGCTTTTACATGAATTTCAAAAAAATGTTTTCATTAAATTATAGTAGCCAAGAAAACACTGTGAAATGCCAATATTATACACTCAACTTTAAAAACTGTTTTATTTGGGAAAAACAATAACATGAATCCAATTGTAAACAATATTTTCGTAATTTTTACTTTCTTCTTATGAGTTTCACAGCAAATGTACTCATCCACCATGACACCATAGAATTTCTCCACGGTAAAGTAGCACAGCAAATTTTCACTCCAGAACAAAAAGGAAGCCAAAGAGGAACAAACTTAGGATCAACCTATGGTGCAAGGCACACCAAGTGCATCCTGGTCATTACAAATACAAATTATCATAGTTGCTCCATAGATTCTAATCTCTTTGCACTGGCAAGAATAACAGCCTGTGGAACACTGAATAGGCGACTCGATTTTCAAAAGTGAACAAACAAATCATGGCCAAGCAAGGTCACAATGACGATCACCATGAATTGTAAATTAATTCTTTTAAAATTCTTTCAAAAGGACTACAATTAACTGAACTGTGATTATGAATTCACACTTACTGGTTGCAGCCCCGGGTTTGCTGCTCTTATCTGATGTTACCGGTATGGGTTGAGAGGCACTCGTTGCTTGAGGTTCATTTGTTTTGCTTGGAGAGTCTGATGATCCTGGCTGTTGCTCGTTCCTCATTATTGTAAACTGAGTGACTATCACCTTTTCAACCTGCAATTGAAACATATTATATTACCATTGGTAATACCATGAATGGTACTTTTTTGTTCAGTTATCGATAAAAGGTATTCAGAATTCATATATTTTATGTCTACGAATGGTTCCTAAAAGATACACATTTCTTCAATAGTGCTATGGAATCCCCCAGTAATGAAAACAGATGACTGGAATATTTTCGTTAATTACATGAAACCAAATACATTAATCAGATTTTATAATTCATTGGATAGACAAAACCTCGAATATGGTACAGTCATATGGAATCTAATGACTATTAAACTCTCTGATTCAATAGAAAAAATACAATCAAAGTTCTACAAAATTGTGATATTAAGAAGTACTGGCTATTGTCCAATATACTTGAATTACCAAACACTTAGAAGTATATGAAAAATTCAGAATAAATAGCCAAGGATTAATATTTCTTCACAAATTACTACATTCAAAAATTGATGACAATAATATTGTTAAGAAGGTTTCCTTTTATGTGCCAAGTAAACTAAGTAGACACAGGAAGCTATTCTTTACCCCTAGGGTAAATTACCGAAGTTCACAACAATTCACCTCTAAATAAAGTTATCACGTTGTACAATAAAATTCATTTTTAAAATTTTGATATACTTAGCATGTCCGAAAATGAATTTAAAAATGCTTTAGCTGAAGTTAATTTAATATTGAATTAAAATTATTAAACATAGTTACAATAAATTGTAGTTAGTGTACTGACTGACTGACTGACTGACTGACTCTGTCCTATATCCCCAGTGTCAGGGCGAAGGGCCTCCAATTGAAGGTTTCTGATACCTATGTGTATTTTGTTATGCTTATTTTCCGAGAGAGGGCAGAGGGACAGGTGGTAAGCCCATCGCCTCACAACCCCCCCCCGCCCCCCAGGAAACTAAGATATTACTTGGATGTGAAAGGCTGGGAAATTTTGTCCAGAGGCTCTAATTTAGGCATGGAGTTCTTTAACGTGCCGTAAATCTACGACACGGGATCCCTAGCTTAAAGTCCCTCCTGGACAGGGTTGCCAGATCAGAAACGTAGAACAGTCATACCAATATTCGAAAATAGTCGTATGCTAGTTAAAAGTGTCGTATACTTTGTGATTTGTCAGTGTAATGAACTTATTGCGTTAATAATAATAATAATAATAATAATAATAATAATAATAATATTAATAATAACAATAACAATAACAATAATAATAATAATAATAATTAATAGTTGGTACCTTACATATAATGTAATTGTTAATAAATCATCTTAATTTGTAAATGATTAGGCGTGTTTCATTATCTTCCGATGTGCTAAATTTGGTAAAATACAATAAAATTAAATAAACAGTAATTGCAACAGTGTTATTATTAGCAACAAGCTTACAACAAAAACCATGAGAAAACAAACAGCTAGAAAATATATCAAAATTCAAAATCCCTCAGAGGATTGATTCAATAAATATAAAACACTATGTTAAAAATAGTCGTACAAATAGACATACAACTCGTGGTTGTGTCAGACATCATACAAATCTATGAAATAGTCATATGTATGTATGGCAACCCTGCTCCTGGAGGACTCCGTGCCAGGATTTTTACATCCGGAAAAATCCATCGACCACGGTCAGGTTTGATCCCACAACCTGCAGATCTAGAGGCGGGCACACTACCCATAGACCACCGCGGCCGACGTTGTTAGTGTACTGGATTAATGCATCACGTCAAACATTCTCCTCACTTTATCTTTCTTATCTTAAATCTCAAAAGCATTATGTACTGTGTTTAGAGAAGAAACCTGGCAACTGCTGGAACCTAGAAGTGGCTATTTTTATTAAATTGTTGTAATGTATGTTTTGTGATTTCTTATCTTTTGTATCTTTTGTTTTTATTTTTTATTTTTTTGTATGAATTGTATTTTTGGCATGGACATTGTATTTGGGTTTTCTACCTGTAATGTTCATTACTATTATTATTAAATAAATAAAAAAGAAATACAGTAGAACCCCGATAATTCGAGCTAATTGGGGCTGAGGCTACCTCGAATTACAAAAAACTCTGATTATACGGAAATTTTACTAAATCAATGGGTAAATCGCAAATAAATATTTAATGAGCATAATAATGGTTTAAATAATAAATAAATAAACAATATAGTAGGCCTACATACCTGTGTTACACCTGTATGTATACATTGTCAAACATTTCCAATTTGCTACATCGGCATCCTTTAAGGATTAAGTCATTGTCTGACCCTTAATGGAGTGGAACGGGAAAGCGATGCTACTAGGAAAACACTTTTAATTACCACTGTAGGGATTACTGTAACAATACAGTATTCTTTTCTGAAAGGATGGGGAAATATGCACTGTACAATTGATTGACACGAGGTCCCGACAAAGAAAAATCGAACCTAACGGTTTCTGTCAATCTGTAATAGAAATGCATTAGCAGTCTGAAGCCAAGGTTATTTCTGTGTATTATGAACAAAAACCCTAATTGGGACAGTTTTACCTGCATTTTGTACATGGAAAAATTGAAAGAAAGCTCAAAATGTAACACATTCGGAAGTGCGTAAAACTTACTTGCGGACACCATATAAAAACGTAATAGAAATGCATTAGCAGTCTGAAGCCAAGGTTATTTCTGTGTATTATGAACAAAAACCCTAAGTGGGACAGTTTTACCTGCATTTTGTACATGGAAAAATTGAAAGAAAGCTCAAAATGTAACACATTCGGAAGTGCGTAAAACTTACTTGCGGACACCGTATAAAAACGGGATTTTACTCTAGTTTTATGGACAATTTTAATTTTCTTAAGACCAGCTCGAATTACACGGAACCTCGAAATATCGGGGCTCGAATTACCGAGGCTCTACTGTATAACAGTAACAGCCAATAAGCATACAAAATTTGGTGTAACTAGCTGCCTCATAAGTATGGAAAAACTAGCTGAATAGCTGTGACATCATTCAGTCATTCACATCAACGACAGTCTAGATCACCCACTTATTAACACTGATGTTTACTCACTTCCAGATGATCTAGAAACTTGAAATTTGGCAAACTTACAGCTTTTAGCCTGTAACCAATGGGAAAATTCCAAAAAGCACCAGTTCAAAGCCAAAGAACGTTATACACAAACGATATTACTTACCCATTCTTCTATTTCTTCATCAGGAGTAAGGGCTACTATTGCTTCTGGCTTCTTATCCTTTTCATGAGCCTTTGACGAGTGCTTCTGCAAAGCATTTTTGTTGCAAGACATTTGGCCACAATGACCACACGCCCACCTACAACACACAATGAAAAGAAATGAACTTAGATCACGTTTTTAAGATGAAGATATTACAGTAGAGCACCAATTATCCTAAAAAATTGGGGACCGGGGAGTTTGGATTACTGGTTTTTCACATAACCGATATAAATCAATATGAAACAAAGAAACAAGAGAAATATATATATTTATTTCGTATATATATATATACGAGGGTGTATCAATAAATAACCGGACTGATTTAATTGTATTTAAATAAACCGCCCTGGAGCGAAATGGCTGGTAGCCGCGGAAAAGTGAATCCTTCGTCTAGCAGTGCTGTGAATCCCAGTCATGCAGAACGATTCAGTTAGGAGTTATACACAAATATCGCAGGTGGTGTTTACTGTACCCAACATTGAACTGAAACTGCAGCAATGCGCACTGATAAAGTTTTGTGTTCTTCTAGACAAAACTCCTACAGAAACCTTAGAAATGGTGCAGCAAGCATATAAAGACCATGCTTTGGGCAGAACACAAGTCTATGAGTGGCACAAATGTTTCAAAGATGGTTATGAAGACCTTCAAGATTCATCGCGCCCTGGAAGACCCGCAACAGCAAAAACGGAAGTTAACATCAACACAACTGTGCAAGAAGATCGTCGCATAACAATTGCGAAGGTTGCAGATATAATGAATTTGTCTTTAGGAACCAGATCTTGCCAGGACAGGATGGATCTTTTACCAAGACAATGCACCGGTTCATTGAGCGCGTGCAACTCAAGATGTCATCAAAGAATTGGGCAGTGAGATCATGCCTCATCCACTGTATTCTCCGGATCTCGCACCATGCGATTTTCACCTCTTCCCTAAAGTGGAAAAGGAGTTACGTGATCGCCATTTTCAAAGTGATAAGGAGTTGAACAACGTTGTCATGGGTATACTGAACAGGCTGGATCTTTTACCAAGACAATGCGCCGGTTCATTGAGCACGTGCAACTCAAGATGTCATCAAAGAATTGTGCATTGAGATCATGCCTCATCCACTGTATTCTCCAGATCTCGCACCATGCGATTTTCACCTCTTCCCTAAAGTGGAAAAGGAGTTACGTGGTCACCATTTTCAAAGTGATAAGGAGTTGAACAACGTTGTCATGGGTATACTGAACAGGCTGTCAAAAAAAGGGGTTCAGTGAGTGTTTCGAACAATGGGTAAATCTTTGGAATAGTTGTATTTCATCAGATGGAGAATACTTCGAAAGTTTGCAAGTAAATTTGAATGAAATAAAGCCATTATGTGTTAATTACAAAATTAGTCCGGTTATTTATTGATACACCCTCGTATATATATATTTTTTAATAACATATCTTACAAATAACACAGACAACTGACTTAGGAGGGGGAACAGCTCCCAATAAAGAAGAAATTCTTGGTTTAAGTCCAAGAATCCAACTGATTGGTCAGAATCCAACTGATTTTTTTTCCTTTTCAATAAAACAGTGTGGTTCTGATAATTATTATGCAGGCCAACCCTAAAGGAATTTAAATACAAGGAGAAAAGAACACTTTAGAAGCAATATGAACAACCAAAAGAGAAAAGTGAGCTTTAGCAGCCGATATGGGAAGAAGGCCACAAAATTGGAGAATAAAATACTGTAATGGCCTGAATATAAGACGACCTCGCATGTAAGATGACTGAATTTTTAAAGGGTTATCATAAAAAAATGAATAAAACAGCTTATTAGTACATTTTGCTTCACGTTAAATGCAAATTTTGATGTTCATGTCGTATCTTCATCTCTCATCTTTCTTTACGCATTGAGACAATGAAGATGCTTTTATTTTCGCATGGTCCACCAATACTGGTGGTCAAACAAAGTATTGCTCGTAGAGATGCCAAATAACAGTACAGTACAATCAAAAGCACGAATTCGGGAAAAATTAAGTTCAGTAAAATTCAGTACAGTTGGCTGAATTTCCGCAGGATTTGACCTTGGGTCGGATGCACATCTTCATGTGTTGATTCTCACTGCATGCCTGCACAGCTGGATTCATGAAAATGAGTTGTTGAAAGTGATAGGCTGCACGTATAAAATGAGTATAGATTTGTAAGCACATTTTGAGGGAAAAAAACATTGTCTTATATTTGGCCAATATGGTAATTAAAACAAGTTCAAAAACCATTTAAGCACATATTCTGGGACAAAATATTAATTAATATAAATTGCAAAAAACTCTAAACTCTTGACACCTCAGTGGTCATCTAACGAACTTGAATCAAGTTCATCCACCCATTACCAGACGGCCAGTCGGAATCAGCTGATGAAACATGCTATTAAGCCTCAGTTTGGAAGAAAACTTATATCCACAAAAACAGGGACCACCAGATGAATTTTGATATACTTGCTGATGACGATCTAATCAAGAGGTTAGCTAAACACCCACCAGGGGGCATAGCTGTTGTTCCTACCTCAGATGGAGTATAGCTGAGGATGAGTCAGGATGTTGGCTCGAAACATGTTCGGGTTAGTTTCAACTAAGTGAAGTTATGAATGATAAATCTCCATAATACATACACACACACACACATATATATATATATATATATATATATATATATATATATATATTAAATTTTGCACTATATAGCATTACAGCTTTTACCCTTCCTGCCATTTACACTCTTTTGCATCAATCCCTTGAAGAGTGTAAAAAGCCTTAGTAAAAAGATGGTTTTACTGTAGTAACATGAGGCAAGTTTACAGTTTCTGTGTTGCATCGTTTCATGCAAATGAAAATTTGCAGCCATGTCAGAACAACAATGTTTTAGGATTTGTTTTGTTATTTGTAAAGGTTAGAACATTTTACTTTAGTCTTGTACTAAGCTACACGCAAGAGTTGGCCAATGACGCGGGTTCCTGCGGCGCGGCGGGCACAGCTCCAACTCCCGAGCGATCGGGTGAAATATCTACGCAAATGAAGCCGCGATCGGTGTTATGATTCAGGTTCTCACATTTACAGTTGGAATTACAATGAAAATAACCACGTACCTCATCATAAGAGATGTTGGAAATGTCCTCCTCTTGCATCCACACAACATTGGAACCTTTTTAAGAAATTTTCTTTCACGCGCATAAGTTCAGCTTTTCTTTCTGTCTTTCTTTACCGTAGTTTCACCTCTCCCTAAGTTCAGCTTCCGAGATAGAATTAATTTCTCTTCTGATATTGTCTTTAAGTTCTTCTAATGTGTGTGGGTTTGATCTAATTTCTGTTCAGTAAGTACGCGCCGCTTGGTCCCTCGTTTACTATCGAGAATCGAACCCGTTTCCCGAAGTTTGCTTACAAGTTTTCGCACGGCTTCTCTGCTTGGAGGACGTACACCTGGGAATTTTGCTAAAAACCGACGTCTTGCGTCCTTGCAAGATGATGTAATAAATCACATGTTTTTCTTTGTGAGAACCTGAACCATTACACCAACAGCGGGCTTTATTAGCGTAGATATTTCACCCGTTTCCTTTGTAATGTACGGGAAGTTGACCTATACACTTTATTTTTCAAGTTTCTCCATAAATAATATTCACATACTGTTAGAAGAACTTAAAGACAATATCACATAGGCCTATCACAAGAGAAATGAACTCTGTCTCGGAAGCTGAACTTATGCGCGTGAAAGAAAATTTCCTAAAATGGTGTCAGTGTTGTGTGGATGCGAGAGGAGAACATTTCCAACATCTCTTGTGATGAGGTACGTGTTTATTTTTATTGTAATTTTAACTGTAAATGTGAGAACCTGAATCATAACACCGATCGCGGCTTCATTAGCGTAGATATTTCACCCGATCGCTCGGGAGTTGGAGCTGTGCCCGCCGTGCCGCAGGAACCCGCGTCATTGGCCAACTCTTGCGTGGGACACTGTAGAATCATGTTCTAGGCTGTTCTTGTGGAATATTCAACACAACAGTGTTATAAGCAAGATAGCTCATCATAGTGCTTGACAGAGGGGACTTGTGTTGAATTATAGATACAACTGTTATCAATCGTATCTTAAAGTATTCAACTCCACATAATTACTGTAAACAAAAACTTATAACACATGTTTCCTTGCCTCCATCTTCAAGGATGAGATTTGAAACATAGCGATCTAACTTAGCCCGGTCAGGGAAACCACCATTAACAGACGTGGATGTCGGCATGGTGACCACATGCCCCCCAATCCTGCCATCTGCCTATGGTAGATGACGCAAAGGTCAGGTGGTAGGCCTTGTCCCTTCAGGGATGTAGCCCCACGGAGTTTAGTTTAGATCTAACTTAGCAAGTGTATGTGAAGTTGAATTATAATATTGATACTTCACAATGTTTTCCTGATTAATTAATCAAAAAAAGATTCAACTGTTCACTCTGAATGAAAGTTGAGCCAAAAAAAAACAAACAAAAAGCAATACTTCAAAAATAGGTACAACATAAATAGGGTCTTTGTCATCGACTAATGAATGGTAGACATAGCACTATAACCAAGCTATTTATAGATTTTATAGATTTTTGTAAATCATTATCTACGTAAACATATGCCATGAAGTGGGCCTTCCTTTTGAGGGACTCATTCAAATCATGCAATATAACAAGCAGGTAATTCTCAAATTGCATCAGAAGTGGATGCGAGTGGGCTTTTTTCTCTGTTGTTTTACATAACACTCGCCAGATGACAGTGGTTTCCGTTATGAGAATTTTAAGGATCAGAAAAAATCAGACATGGAAAACAAAGATAATACGAGGATTATTCAATAATTAAAGAGACAAAATGGACTGAGGAAAAGACAGTGGGTAGTATAAGTTTGATATATTTAGGATTTTAAGTTTGCATCACTGGGATGAGTTCTAATCAGCTGATTGCTCTGTTTATAACCTCAAAATTAAGTTTAATGATGTCGGGTCTTCTTGAAAATACCACATTGGTTGAACGTCTGTGATTCGTTTTTTTGATTGCTGAAGGTGAAAAACCAGCTAATATATACTCTAGAATGACTAAAGTGTATGGTGAAAGTTGTATGAACAGTGGAAATTTTTACAAGTGGGTAGAACAGTTCAAAAGTGGTTGAGAATCAGTGACTGACTAACACCGTTCTGGCCGGCCTGTTGAAGTTGAGATTTAGCACCCTCTGATTTCCTTGTTTTGTCCACTGAAGGAGGGAAGAAGCTCCAGGATAACGAGAATGTCAAGAAATTTGTGGGAAATTGGCTTAGACACCAAGACAGAGTTCTTTGCAGCCAGTATAAAATGCTAGTAACCCGTTGGGACAAGTGCATAAATATAGTAATATTAGAATTGAGTCAATTTTTGTGACACTTACTTCACTTGAGTTCTCAATTTGGAGACGTTTCGAAAATTTTTTTCTCCCATATTCATTCCATTTTGACTGCTGCTTGTTGCTGTTGCTATTTACTATTTGCTATGTGACTGAGTCAGTCAAATAGCAACAGCAACAAGCAGCAGTCAAAATGGAATGAATATGGGAGAAAAAAATTCCCGAAACTAGTCTCCAAATAGAGAACTCAAGTGAAGTAAGTGTCACAAAAATTGACTCAATTCTTATACAGTGAAATCTCCGTACAACGATTACCGATATAACGATAATACTCTTTAAAACGTTAAAATATTTTGGTCCCGGCATTCTTTCCATTAAAATAATGTAAAATTCCCCTCGGTTTTACGATACTCTTAATAACGATAAACCTCTCCATTACGATTACATTTAGAATCCCTGTAAAATACCTTTTCTTTGGTACAACGATAAAAATAGGGAATTGAAATGCTGGCTACTGCTGTCACGAAGTATGGTGAACTGTGTGGTGAAAATGTTCCACCTGCTGTAGAATACGTGACAGTAGATGATGAGGTGATTTTTCCGGAGCTAACGGAAGAAAACATCGTTGAGAAAATCCAAAACAAGCATGCGGAAGATGAAGGGGAAGAAGAGGAGGTAGAACAAAGTGTGCATCTACCAATCTTAACCGCACTCGAAGCCTGCCTCTTGCAAGGCTCTGCAGAATTTTCTGTAGAGTGTTCCATCGGTGCCAGAAAATCATTTAGTGAACCTCGAATCAATAAGGGCATTGTGTTTATCCCTGTCCATAAAAAAGCTAAACAGACTGTCATTTCTGACTTCTACAAACAGGGGCAAAAATGATGACTCATCCTGTACATGGTGCTGTGCTATAATGCAATGTAAAATGGGTTTGCTTATAGTGTAATAAAGTAAGGGTGGAGTGAATACTGTACTGTATAGCTTCTTGTGTTAAAAATCTTTATTTCCCTAAATATCTAAAGAATTTCAATTATTGAAGTTGTTTCCTATATACAACCAAAATTTGAACATTTTTTGTAAATTCTCGATATAACAATATCTCTCTCTACAACAATATTTTTTTCTGGTCCCTGCGAAATCGTTGTATCGAGATTTCACTGTATTACTATATTAGAAAAATTTCAATGTCACTAACTTCTTGTAATAATTAATATTTTAAGTGCTTAAATGTTGATGGGGATTATGTTGAAAAATAGGAAAAGTCTTGTTTTGTAAAAATTAACTGTTTTTTTCTCCAGGTCAGTTTGTCTCTTTAATTATTGAATGGCCCTCATAAATGGTGCGGTGAAACCCAAAAAATTACAGTTTGAGATAATGGTAAAAAGTGAGTTTTCGTTACCCAAGATTACGAGAAATTTTACCTGTGTTAGTGAACATGGTTCTGAATGGAAACATGCAGACAACAGACACACAGTTAACAATAAATGTAGCTTACTTGTGATATTTAAGTTCCCGATACAGATGGTCTCTGAAGTCAGCCTTAAATTTGGAACGATATTTATTGCATATAGGGCAAAAGTATAAATTTCCTGGCAGAGGTTTCCCACAAGGTCCAAACCTTGATTCTTTAGGCTCTTCAGTCTCAGTATCTGCCTTACGAACGAGTTCTGGCCTAGGCTCATCTCCTACTTCATCCAATAGAATTCCACGGATATGCCTTATGCGGAGTGAATCTCTGTACCACAGAGGTCTGGTGTCAGGTACGGCAGCAATACTTTGTACAGGTGGTGGGATTACAGGCGTTTCAGTGTCTGGTGTACCATCCACCTAATACAACACACAAATCAACATTAATGTAAATTAATAACATTTTGCCAGCTTTGCGACTAACCTTCCTCACTATAAATAAAATGAAACTATCAAATAAAGTTACAAATGAACCTCGTAACTGAAAGTTCAGAAGGGAATAAAATTAAATATTTAAATTATACAAATAAGGTTTGTGATCAGTGCAAGGGACTATACTTCTTTCTTGCAAATGCACACAATTATAAACAGAGCCAAGATTTTGATGACATGTCATCTTTCAACTGGAATATCATTGGCGTTGCCCACCAGGTTGCAGATATTCTGGTCATGATTCCTAGATTATAAAAATGGTAATTCTTTTGTCATTTACCTCATTTTTAATTTTCAGGTCATTTTTAGAATGTAATGTAATTATTTGGACATTTTTGTTATTTTATGGTCTTTTTTTTTTACCACATTTCTTATTTTTTGATAATTTTTTAAAAATATAAAAGCATTATTTTCTTATTTTGTGTTGTTTCTCGCATTATATAGAGTTTATGTGCATTTACTTGCATTCCATAATATCAGAACTCTAAATAAGCATAAATAAATAGATCTTGTTATAATAATTATAATATAGATGCAGAAAGACGGTCTTTGCTGTTTGCATTTAACCGCATTATCAATTAACTAATTACAAGCCTATAATTGGGTCAACAAATGAATGTAGAATAGACACAACTCTGATAAATAAACTAGTATTTTCATACAAATTTTTTTTTTTTTTTTTTTTTTTTTTTTTTTTAAGTTTTTGGGTCTTTTTATTTTTATTTTTTCAGTCATTTTAATAGTTTATATTTAAAGTATTTTTAGGTCCTCAAAGTCCAGGCCGTGATTATAGTACAGTAAAAGCTCTATTTAAAGACAACCACTGGTACCTAGATAAATTGGTCTTTCAGAAGCATGTCTCTTAAATCTCTCAGCACCACTTCTAATGGGTGTTTAGTGTACATAAGCAGTCTGTACCTTCAAATAGAGTTAACAGAACCACTGTTGTACTTTATGTGTCAATTGGATTAACAGATCAACATATTTCAGTCCAAGTTCTGTGTTTTGTAGACACAAGTAGCGGGTGTTCGCAAGACTTTTTTTCTTTCCCACTAAAGGTTATGAATATTATTAGATTAATTATTTAGAAAAGTGTGACTTGTGTAGAAGAGAAAGAAAGCAAAAGTGAAAAAACAAAATTGTAGAAACTTCCCCTATCACCCATGAAGACAAAGAAGATTCCAAAAAGTATTTACATTGCACGATGCTTATTGTGATCACTTCGGGACACAGCAAATCTGATAATATTAACCGATTGATAACAATAGCCGAAAGAATTGAAGGTTATTCATTCATATATAAGATAATACATTACATTAAAAGCTATTTATTCCTAAGATAATATGTAACTGTGAATCACTGAACCACTCGTAGGCTAATGGAGTAATAAACTGCAAGCAACTATTTTTTTCAACCAGTAATGAAGTCTTTAGTTGTTTTTGTTTTCCTTTAGGAGTTCAGTAACGAAATACTACATACTCAGTTACAAGTTACATGTGTTTTTGGATGTCTACTGATCTGTGGTGAACACCACGTAACAAAACGTGACTGTCTGTTCAAGTCTTTTCATTATACACTAGCCATCACTGCATGTCATCACTGTTATCTTCATAAATCAAAAGCTGTAACTTAACTGAGGGGTAAAACATGTTTTATTGCGTTGGTAGCACTGATTATACCAGGGTAGCTCGAATCGATTCATGGATGGTTGATTCACAGTATGCTGTGATCTCACAACTGTTAGTTTTGTTTTTATACAACAAAGCACGAAAGTAATTATTATTTATATAATCCGTTACATTTTATTCATGGAATAGTCTTAATAAATCCAACTCGAGTTGACGAGTTCCATCAGATAATTTGGTCCATCAAATAAATCTTGTGAGATTACCTTTTATAGGAGAAAAATTCCTCCGACACTGGAGTTTGAACCTAGGAGCTTCGGCTATCCATGCCAATGCTCTACGAACTGAGCTAAGCCAGATTTCACTTCACATTGCCAGATGGAACCTCTCTCCTATGACTGTTTGCCCTTAATGGTCTACCTCACTGACAGACAAGTTAAGTCATATACAGTGTTGTGAGGCACATTAACTAATGACTTTTGTGACAGTAATCTGTTGTTCATAAATGCATATGCATATAACCATCTTGAATGTTAACTGTACAATAACAGTGGAAGCCCGGTCACAGTACTGTACTTACATAAAGTGTAAAATCTTGAACATATTGGTCATAATCAGCTGTTTTGCTGACAAACTGTCAATTTTGTCAGCTAAAGTTTTGCTGTTTTGCAAAAATAATCAGCCCTAAAGCAATCAAAGCAATCCAGATGATTGGAGTTTTACTGATAACAATTTGGTCCATTATCATAGCAAAGGATTTTTCAATATTAGTTCGCTTTTGCTTTTTCTATAACTTCAAGAGAGATAGAGTAAATTTCTTTACAAATAGGTAAATTTTTTACACACAAGTTTCTGCGATGTTCAACCATCTCAATTAGCGATTTCTTTCAAACAAATTGTTGCCAACCAAAAGAGACAGAGTAAGAAATTAGTAAAAAATTGTCGATTGCTATTCTAAGTGTAAGAAAACTGAAAATGTTTTAAAATTTACGACTCAAAATAACATAAAACTTTGTATGATGTTCGAGCATTATAAGTAGAGATCGGATTGTAAAGGGAAAATTTTCACCCAATAAAGGACGAAAAAAGGGAAAATTTTCACCCAAAAAGGACAAAAAAAGGGAAAATTTTCATCAAAAAAAGGACGAAAAAAGGGAAAATTTTTGCCAAAGAAGGTGGGAAAAACGGATATAAAAGTATAAGAGAGTGTAAACATTTAACAGAGAGATACATGTTTGTTTTATGTTTTACTTTACTTCATTAGAAAAGAGTCTAACTTGATAACGTTTAACATTTCCACATTCTTGAATGTCAGATTCTCTCTCTTTGAGTGTAAAATATCTTTGTACAAAGAAAATAACCTCTTAACGTCGACGGAAACCAATGGCGAATACTTTGTTCGAACTCGGAATTCCAAGTTCATTGTCTGGATTTTTACACACTCTGCTTGAGCTTCTCTTTGGCAAATCCTTCAAGCATGTTGAAGACTTCTTCTACCACTCCCCACTGTGACTCCTTAGATAAACACTCCTCCAGTCGCGTGACAGTCCCTGGTAGAAATCTGAACATGTGAGTGGCATACAGTTCAGTCTCCAAATTTGGGTTTCTAAGTAAAGCCTTTGCTTGTTCTACAGCTGCTGATTCTGTATCATCTAATGACTGTAGAAATGTTTTGATCTTGTTGAAATTCTCACAGAGGAAAATAGCACACGAAATCCATGTTCCCCACCTTGTTATAATGGGAAACTTAGGCAATGGCAAGCCTGTGAATTCACTGTAATGCTCTATTCTGCTGAGAGGAATTATTTTTTCAATGGTGAATCAGTGAAAAGAATTTTTAATGTTTTCATATTACCAAATACTGGGTAATTTACGAAATTTTTAAAATAAATTAGCAAAAAAGGTACTGGAAAGGGAAAGTTTCTAAAAAAGGGAAGTTAAAACCAGGTTTTTTGAAGATGAAACTCATTCAGTAATGTCCTGTTCAATTTTACCACGTTTTGTGATGAAATATAAAAAAAGGAATTCCCTTTAAAATCCGGTCTCTAATTATAAGAAATTCATGCTTGCCTTGTAAATAACTATTATGGTGCTACCAACCTTCTGATAGACATGAATGAGCTCCACTGATTCTTCAGGATGCTTAGAGACGAAATGTGAATCAAAACTAGGCTTATGGGATGACCTGTAACTGCAGTGGCCACACTTGAACTGACTCTTGATGCCATGTGCACTCCAGGTGTGGTCCAGCACATCAGCTCTTGTAGCACACTGAAAGCTGCACAGGCCACATTGCCAAGGCTGCTTTGTTGCAGCAGCTGTAACAACAGTAACACACAGCCACATTATTCCCAACCCTGAGGAAGATGTTTCAAATAGAAACTTTAGCTCTTAGTATAATACATCTACTCTTATACAATTCAACGGCCCTCAATAGCGTGTTCACTCACTCCCTCACTTCATGAGACATTGGGTATACTCGGCGATGTTCGTCTCTCTCAGTCTAAACTTTCACGAAAAGTACAAAATTAGGAAAACCGTTTCTTTATTATATAAGGCCTAAGTGAAATGAACAAATATTCTAATTTTATTTTTACTTACAATTTTCATAGCTCTGAACCACAAACATTTTTAATAAACTATCGATTAATGCTTTATCTTAAAATATGAAGATATATATCCACGTATTAAAACTTTTATTAACAGAACCAGCTGCTTCAGAAAAAAGTTTCTAGTTAATTTCAAACTTATAACCCACCAGTGACATTAGTTGATGAATCCTTATATCAAAATATAAATTCAGCTCTGAAAGGGTTAACTCCCAATGAAGAAGAATTGCAACACATTTATCACTAGAATCTCACTTCTGTTAAACTTTGAATACGTACCTGCTGCTTCACCAGAGGAATTAGTATTTGCTGGGCCTTTGGGATCTACATCTGGTTCTCGAATTATATGTAACAATGGTCGCTTCTCTGGATGCTTATCTGTAAGATGCCTCTCCACAACGTGCCTCTGGAAGTGGTAGTACATGCAGTGAGCACATTTATACAGACGAGTGTCGTGCATTTTCAAATGAGCACCCATGCGTTCAATAGTTATCACAGGTCCTCCAGCTTCTGGTTGCTGCGACTCGTGACAATGCGGGCATCTGTAACAACAAAATGCAAAATAACGCTTCTCCTTTCTCTTCCTTGTAAGATAGCATTAAAAAACAACAGAGTTGGGGAAAATGAGAATATTATAGGAGAAAAATTCCTCCGACACTGGGACCTGAACCCAGGACCTTTGGCTATTTGCGCCAATGCTCTACCAGGGTGTCCACCAAGTAATGCTGAAGAAATTCCCGGCTTATTCCCTGATTTTCATTGATCATTTCAGAAATTCCCGACCAAAATATGAAGCACTTTCTAATAACTGTGTAAGAAAAATTATAGGATTATACATACTTTAAATAAGAAAAACTTTTAGTAACAAAAGTAATTGCAAACAATAATTACTTAGGCTATAACAGATACAAAAATTAGGAACAATAAAATAAATTAAAGATACTGTCATATAGGCCTATTGTTGTCTAGAAGTCTTTTTGATCCCACTTTGCAATTTTTCGAATTTTCCCGGATATTTTAACAAATTCATTGACTTTTCCCGGATTTTCCCGACCATTCGAAATTCCCGACCTTTTCCAGGATTCCCGGATTTTCCCGACCAGTGGACACCCTGTCTACCAACTGAGCTAAGTCGGAGTTCAACTCACAGTGCCAGATGGAATCTCTCTCCTCATGTAATGTCCAACAGAGACCATAATCTGTGGTTCATGAATTCTTATGTATCTATAGAGTTGGGAAGTTACTTTTTTTAAAAGGACTAATTTACAATTATTGCAGCAATGGCCAGTTGCAGAAAATCACTTCTTGATCACCAATCAGCTGATGTATGATTAGTTTGATTGTCAATCATTTGAGTGTAGAGTTGCAGGATGGCTAATCTTCGGTCAGGTCACTACGACCAACTGATTCTCGATTTTACAGAGAAACATGATGATGATGAGTGTTCTGCCCGAAGGCAGGTCCAGACCCGGGACGAAGCCGTGGGGTGATGACCATGACTCGTCCGAGGTGATTCAGGCAAGGGTGATACCGCGGAGATTTGCCATTGCCTCTCGCGGAGAAACATATGTGGCAACAATGCTAAACCAGGTCGCAGTGCACCATCAGTTGTTTCAGAGGTCATTTTGCCTGTACTGCATATATACATGTAGGCGTTCTGTGCTTTAATTATTTTATTTTCCATGTCTGACGAAAGAAAGAAATCTAGGGGCCCAAATTTTAGCTTCAAAGCATTGTTGCTGAATATTTAAGGTTACCCAAGGTCATTGAAAATTTAAAAAAAACTTATGCAGTTTGGGCAAAGCAGAAAGAGAATGGCTGGCAAAACAATGCTGCAGATTTCAGCAGATGCAGTCCAAAAGGGCCCAGAACCTATGAAGTATATGCCTAGAGAGATTTGGATAGAGAGTCGTTATGCACAACTGAAATTATGATGGAAAAGTAGGCTATTGTGGTTTTCTTGTATGTATTGCATACCATGTTTAGGTCTTGCACATGAATTCTGTTGGAATTGAGTGCATAACATGCGCTTTCAGTGCAAGGAACAATTATATCCAGTAAGGGAAGTATGGAATACCGTCACTGGTTTTAAAGGTACAATGGCATACCGACATTGGTATCAATGGTGAAATAGCATCACTGAAAATCAATGGCCATTTAATACAAATTGTTATTGTTCCTTTGAGTCGTAATATAATAATTACTTTTCATGATTATTCACCAACTCGTACGCTTTCATCGGTAGCCATTGTCATTATAACTTGTGATGGTCTTTTGTTTCTCGGTAACAAAATGTTGTGACTTATACACTGTTTAAATACTGTAGGTCTTAAATACTTTTAAAATATATTTTTTTAAGTAAATAAATTAAACTCAATAGCACTACATCCCTGGCCTACCACCCGACCACTGCTCATCTACCATAGATTGCAGAATTGGGGGCATGTGGTCAGTATGCCGACACCCACGGCCGTTAACGATGGTTTCCTTGATGTGAAATAAATAAAGGTCTGTCAATCGACAGTACATGATGTTCTGGTCTTGTGTTGTGATCCTACTTGAAATCATCTATAATCATGAAGGAAGTTAATTAAAAACACCACCAAGTGGATATCACATATCCTGCATATCACATAATTATTATCTTGTAAAGGAGGGAATGTGTTTTTTTTTAATTGAGGTATGTTAGGGAAAAATTTTGGGATAGCATACCGCCTCTGGATTTTTCTCAATTCCTTTACTGATTATACCTTAGGCGTATTTTTCAATTCAATTAAGCATAAGCATTGATCTCTAACCTCACATATAAACAGATTACAGATCTCTGTTTACAAAAACATTAGCAGCAAAGTTGATTGGAGAATCATTATTTGACCAGCAAAATATTGTTGATCAATTCTGACCAGAGATCTGTTCGCCCATTAGCATAGACTGTTGTTTGTGCAACGAGATTGTAACTGATCGCCGATCTAACTCCGCTTAAACTCCTGTCAATCTCTGATCACAATTGATTTCGTTTTCTGCAACTGGCTGTAAGAGTTACAGTTCCAGTTATTGCAAATTAAAAGTACCTTTATCAGTTACAGTAGAGTCCTGCAAACTCGAACTCAATAATCCATTAAACATGACAGGAAAAATAAATAAATAATATTTTTTAAGTGGAGGGAAAGGAAATAGACATTAAATCCATGTCTGGGATATTAATACAAGTAAGAATCAGCTTGAAAAATTTTATGTCATAACCGGGATTTGAACACGGATCTTCAGCTTAACGCGCTGATGCTCTACCATTGAGCTACCATGACAACATGCCAGTACAACATCAAATTCCTCAACTGATTCAGAATACAAGGCAACCCACGGGAGGTTTCTCCGTTGAGAACACACATCCAATGGTGTCCTACATTTGTAGGTACTTTGAAGCCAAGTTATTATTTATATACTATTAATTAATAGTATTAATAGTATTAATAGTATTAATAGTATTAATTAATAGTATATAAATAATAACTTGGCTTCAAAGTACCTACAAATGTAGGACACCATTGGATGTGTGTTCTCAACGGAGAAACCTCCCGTGGGTTGCCTTGTATTCTGAATCAGTTGAGGAATTTGATGTTGTACTGGCATGTTGTCATGGTAGCTCAATGGTAGAGCATCAGCGCGTTAAGCTGAAGATCCGTGTTCAAATCCCGGTTATGACATAAAATTTTTCAAGCTGATTCTTACTTGTATAAATAATATTTTGTTGTAATTTATTTACAAACAAAGCCTTTGTTTCATAGAAGAGTAACTAAATCCATACTAACAAGTATTATGATGATTTTTAAATGTGTTTGTTATAATTGACGTTAATGAACACATTTTAAATTTTCCCAATAAAGTTTTTACTTTTAAGAGGGTTATCTAATTCATGTAAGATTCATGAGAGCAAAAATGTAGTTTTATGTACCTGGGCCTCAATGAGCCAATTAGGTTTTGTGAAATCCTAGAAAATATTTTATAAAATAATTAGTATGCCATTCATTTAACATGTCTTGAACGTACAAACTGTAAGGAGATAATTTATTTTAGTTTTCTCCTGGTACTAACCTGTAGGATGTTTCATCAAAATGAAGTGCACGAAGATGGTATCGTAACATAGTTTCATCACAGGTCAAATAGTTACACTCAGGAGCTCCACATACGTATCGTTTATGTTCGGGAACATATTTTGGCAGTTTGGCCTGTAATTCTTGTGTTAATGCCACATTTCCTGTAAAAATAAAATTCATTAACCTCTTTTGTAATCATTATTTAACATCACTATAAGTCAGGCATTTCCAATTCTACTGCTGGATTTAGGGCCGATTGTATAAACATCACTGACTGAGATCAATTATGATCTAAGTTCAGAAAATGACCTGAGTTCAGGCTCGAGTCGTATTGTATAACACTGATCTAAGATCAACTAATCGAAGTTCAATTTTGATCCTAGTTCATACATGAGCTCTTGGCAACATCGCAAAAACAGAAGAGTATCGCGAGACGAGAACATTATTATTCTGTTTTCTTCAGTATTCAGATTGTGTGTTATGCGAAAGGAAGGAGAAATATGATCGAAATTAAGCAGAAAAAGGATCGTTCCCTTAATTTTTCAATGAAGGACAAGGATGTCCTGATTGAAATTGTCTTGGGAAAATATAAAGATATTATAGAATCCAAAAAGACGGATGCGATAACATCCGTTCAAGAGCAGAATGCGATGAAAAATGTTCTGGTAATTTCATTTAAATCGGCTTAACATATTCACGGCTAAGGACGTATAAATGCTTCGTCTCATGAATTGTATAAAAGCGGAGATGTAAGATTAATAGAGTAAAACTTGAGGATTTTTTGTTCATCTGTTATGTTTGTCGTTCATGGAAACCAGGTATTCCACTGAACTTTTCTCTATCGATTTTAAACATAAGAGATTTTACCCCTGAATGTAAAATCTCAGTTCTGAAAGAAAGAAAAAAGATAACGAAGAAAACATTTGGGGGAAATCCAAAAACAGGTCTACCCTTAAGCTCCTCCCATTCGAGATTTCCTAGTAGTTCCACCATAGTTGCCTAGATGTCTCTCGTTGTTTAGCAGCGTTGAAAATTTGGAAAATTTTTATTTTTCCCCCTTTCCACTATTCAATCCCTTTCCTTCTTTACCCTACCTACCTATTTCTATCCTATAAAATTTGGACTTACGGAGATTTGAACACGGGACCGCTAGCATTATAGCCAGTTGTTTTACCTACTACGCCATCAAGTCATTATTGCGGTGTTAAGCGAGAATTCATCTATTTAAGTTTAGGCTAGAGAGCTGCATGAAATGTCGAAGAATAATAATTTCGTATTAATTGCAATTTGTAGTACAAGAGTTATTTTCGTATTGTAGTAATTAGTGCAGATGCTTTGGTAGAGCACGAAAAGGACTAGCCGTTGCCATAGGATCACAAGGGCTGGAGTGGGCGGAGCTTGGATTTTGCCAGTATGTACTAAAATAAAACACACGGGGAGCCCGACAAAATTCATCATTTTTATCATCACGAGATATCTGAAAATTGGAATGAGGTGATAAAAATAATGTACAGGTTATGTTGTACAGTTATGTTGCACTGCATTATAAGAAGCCTAACATAGTCCATATACGCACAACTACGTTATAGCTAGAATTGTATGAAGTTGTCTTTTGTGTATTTTCTTTCTCCAGTCAAAATTGATCCTAGTTCAGTGCGAATTGATCTCAGATTAGCATTTATACAATAAAAATTTCCGAGTTCAGCGTGAACTGAGATCAATTTAGTCTCTGATCCAAGATCAAACTGTTTATACAATCGGCCCTTAATGTGGTAAAACAATTTATCAAAAGTAATCCCACAAGTTTATCAATACATTTAACTAGAATGAAGTTAGAGCAACTTTATCTGATGAAACTCGTAGACTCGAGTTTGAATTATTAAGACTATTCCATGAATAAAAACGTAAAAGATTAAACAAATAATAATTACTTGTGTAACCTTAACATGTGATGTATTAGTCACTGCACATTGATATCTACATTTACAGTAATGAGCTGATATTTTATCAGATAAAATCGCTTCCTTGTAATAATAGCAAGCATATTATAAGATAAACGATCGTGATTAGTCTATATCCAAAGAACTGCTAAACTTTATTGGTCAATATGAAACACACTTGCAGCCCTAGGGAACATATTATACGATAAACAATAGTGACTGGTCTATATCCGAGGAATTGTTAAATGTTATTGGTCAATATAAAACACACAGTGTATGAATAGAATGGTCACTTTAAAATTCTTGGTACCTCTTGGGAAGTAATCACCACCAGCCAAAGCTAAGCATCATGTACTGTATATTATTTCTGTTATTATATGCCTATCAAAGAAATATGTTGCATTAAGTGAGGTATTACCGGTAAATGAACAAATTTTACATTCCAGTTTGAATAATTTGCATACTGTTGTGTTTTAATAATTATTTTGTCTATAATGTTTAATTAAAATTTGCAAGGTTTTCTGTTCTGAAATTCCAAGTATGGTTTGGATGTACAATTTGTCTTTCAACAAATGAACATTATTATAATGTTCTGTGAACATAATTTTATACAGTTACAAAGTTAAAACTTTCTTGGAGTCAGAAATAATAAATGAATATTATTCACATATAGGCTATGTCGGCTGCGGTGGTCTAGAGGTAGCATGCCCACCTCTAGATCCCAAGGGCGCGGGATCAAACCTGCAGTCAATGGGTTTTTCAGGACATAAAAATCCTGGGCACAGAGTCCTCCGGGAGGGACTTTAAGCTGGGGGGCCTGTGTCATAGATTTACAGCACGTAAAAGAACTCCTAGCCTAAATTAGAGCCTCTGGACAAAATTTCTCGGCCCTTTCACGTCCAAATAATATGTTAGTTTCCGGAGGGGGGTTAAAGGGCGATTGGCTTACCATCTGTCTCTCTGCCCTCTCTAAGAAAATAAGAATAACAAAATTCGCATCGGTAAACAGATACCTCCACTTGGAGGCCCTTCGCCCCAACATGGAGGCATAGGATTCGAGAGAGATTCATATGTGGCTTGGTTCTAAAAGGGCCAATGTCAATTTCTTGCAAAAATGATATCTAAGCACTGTTGAGCTTGGCCAGTCTTTATCTTTCGTTTAATAAAAGTGCCAATGTCTGTTGCTATTAATAGACATAATACAGAAACCTTAGGGGCCAATATCGGAAGTTCTCAGCAAAAAATATTACTTCTACAAAGGCTTCAAAGTCAGTTATCTCAAAATAAAGTTTTATGACATTGGCCCTTTTAGAACCAAAAATTTTATGTATTAGTAATTTTTCATGGTTCATGGCCCATGTGAACAGTTAACAGCCTATTTATGGTTGATGGTTAGTGAATTAATTATTTTCACAGATTTGTTTCATATGTAACTGATCTTAATGTTCATGGGTAGATGATGGGTAGACTATTTTTATTGGTTCATTACAAATAGATAATTGTTGGATTGTACAGTGTGTTTCACGTAAGAGTTGGCCAATCATGTGGGTTTCTGCGTCGTGGCGGCCACAGTTCTTAATCCTGAGCGATCGGGTGAATATCTACGCAAATAAAGCCGCTAACGGTGTAATGATTCACATTCTCACAAAGTTAAAATCACAATGAAAATAAACATGTGTCTCATCACAAGAGATGTTGGAAATGTCCTCCTCTTGCATCCACACAACAATGCCACCATTTTACGAAATTTTCTTTCATGTGCATAAGTTCAGCTTCTGAGATAGAGTGTATTTCTCTGGTGTCTATAATTTATGGGGGTACTTGACAAGTAAAGTGTATAGGTCAATTTCCATCTTGGAAGGTGAACTAATGCGTGTGAAAGAAAAAAATTACTAAAATGGTGCCAGTGTTGTGTGGATGCAAGAGGAGGGCATTTACAACATCTCCTGTGATGAGGTATGCGGTTATTAAGTGCCAGTATGGTACTTTATGAGAATGTGTGGGGGACGGGAAAAGTCTGTCCGTCTGTCTGTACGCGCGATAACTCAAATACGCTTAATCGGATTTTCATGAAACATGGTATAAGCATTTATAACGTCCATGGGAAGAACCCTACTGATATTGAACCAAATCGGTTGACCGGTACCAAAGTAATACCCACTTTAGTGCCTATTTTATGGTAATGTATTAGAAAGAATTTATCAAATGCAAATCAGTTATCATGACAACATATTGTTTTAGAATTTCCATAAACGGCTTTGGAAGTTGCAATACAGTTAGCTATGACAAATAGCACTAAATTATTCCTTTACATACGCTTATCAAACTAGACCGTTCAACTGAGCGAGGTGCCCGAGATGGTAACATCTTGGACTCATATTCTGGAGGTCCTTGGTTCAAATCCTGAAGCCGACCAATTTGACTTTTTTTTCCTGTGAGTGTGTGATTGTCTGATGCTGGATGATTTTAATCTGATTTTTTTTTACCTTTGTTATTCCACAAGCCCTGCTTTCTGGAGCTTAACTTCGAAATCAAATTTTTTAAACTTATCTTTTGCATATCATAATTGCAACTATAACTGATTAAACAAAAGCATTCTGGCACTTTGTTATATCGGTTTACCTAATTTTTATTTTCATTGTAATTTTAGCTGTAAACAACTTTATTTGCATAGATATTTCACCCGATCGCTTGGGAGTTAGAGCTGTGGCCGCGCGATGCAGAAACCTGCATGATTGGCCAACTCGTTCTTGAAACACACTGTACCTCAATTTCTCACACAATGTATAAAGCCGCAGAGAAAACAGTTGACACACTCACCTAAGGATTCAGATTTAGCTTGTGATTCCATGTGAGAACTAGCAGCCAAGTTTGTCATTTTATCAAACATCAGCTCCTTCTTTTCAAGACATGGTACTGGGTTTACAGGGGCATTTTGTGGAGGCCCAACATGTGGAACAGGAGCTTTTTTCAGTAAATGAAGAGTCAGATGTCGAACCATATTGCAGCGAACCTTGGTAACGTACGAACAAATACCACAGCGCACAGGTTTCATGAAAATTGCATGAGTTGGCAATGCATCTAAATCTTCAGGTAAAAACACAGTTTTCTTGCGAATATCATGGCCATCTTTTCCTTTCCCCAGACGACCACCTCTACCTTTGTCCTATAAAAAAACAAACAAATTTTTTAAAGTTGTAGAGAACATAAAGAAGGTGTAAAGTAACTAGATTACTGCCTAATTATTTCAAGTGTCAACTAGAAGTGCTGCTAATTCCGTCTTATTAATGTAAACAGTTTCTCGGTGTGTTGTTTTTATAGATGTTTTATTGATATCTATTCCCATGCATACTATGAGGTATTATTAAGCTCTTCTGAATTGCTTTAACATAACTTTCCATTCAGCATAACCAAGCCAAGCAGGACTATTTGCAAGAAGATCTGCAGAGATTTTAACTATTTTAAAAACATGAGGAGAAGTGGTGGAGGAGGTTCTCATAGTGACAAGAACTCTGAACTGGTAGCTCATATTTACCATACAGGTAAAATAGTAAGTAAATGATATTTCTAATAATGTACGAGGGCCATCCTCAAAGTAAGTTTCCCTAGGGCCATTTACAGAAACAAAACAAAATTTCATGGAAGTATTTATTGTAACAGATACAGCAAGTGTTCAGCAATTTTTCAACATATCCACCACAGGAATTGAGACATTTGTCATACCGTGGGACCCACTTTTGAAGACTTTTGTCGTAGAAGTCTGTCACCTGGGATTTGAACCATTGTGTGATAACCTTCTCTTGCAAAAGTTCGGCTAGGAGATGTTTCAACATCCACCCTACAGCCCAGACGCTACCAGTGATTTCCATCTTTTTCTACACCTCAATAAGTGATGAAGAATGACAGAGAAGCAGAGATGACTGCCACACAGTTGTTCAAACCCCAGGCGGCAGACTTCTATGACAAGTGTTAAAAAGTAGGTCCCACGGTATGACAAATGTCTCAATTCCTCTGGCAAATACGTTAAAAATAGCTGAACACTTGCTATATTTGTTGCAATGAATATTTCCATGAAATTTTGTTTTCTGGTGTAAATGGCCTTGGGAAACTTACTTTATGGACGCGCTTCGTAGAACAAGTACTAAATGTTGTTCTATGCAGTGAATTAACATAGAGCGATTATTGAAGTGATGAAATGATAAACAACGATAACATAATAGTGCATGGCAGTTCAATTTTATTTATTAGCTTACTCATTTCACTTTTCATTATTATTTTTTGCTTCTTTGCAGCTGTTGTGAACTATTCTTCGTGTTTATTAAGTGTCTGAATGGTACTTTCTGAGAGTGTGTGTTAAATGGAAAAATGTCTGTCCATCTGTCTGTGTGTCTTTACACGTGATAATTCGAATATGCTTTATCGGATTTTCATGAAACTTGGTATACACATTTATAATGTCCATGGGAAGAAACCTATTGATTTGGGAAAAAAATTGGTTGACCAGTACCGAAGTAACAACTAATTAACGATCACAAGCTTTTTAAATGGCAAATTATCACTATACGACAACAAAGTGGCATTGCTGGATATAACCATAGCCTCTATGCTAAAAGATGTTGTATACACATTAACATAGCAGGCTGAATGTATGAGTCAGCTGTTACATTATGCTGGAAGAAAATTATCTTTTTATACAGAAAATGCCTAATAAGTATTGTGTACCTGGCTGTACTACAGCAATAATAATGCTAACAGAGAGTATGTCCAAATCTTTATATTCCCCAAAAATTAATCCAGATGGCTTAAATGCAATCCAAAGGGAAAATCTTATACCTTCAGATAACTAATGGTAAGTAAACACACGTTAATGATAAATATGTCAGTATTTTGTTAAACCCATACGGTGGTAGTAATTGTGATTTACAGTTTACAGTTTGTGAAGGGTATTTATTTACATTACTGCCAATCAGCCACTTCATAAAATATGGGAATTTTTCCCTCAAAGAGAGATGTTATAAAACTAGTGTAATTGGGAAGTCAAATAAAAGTTTAAAACCTAGAGTTCGCTGAATGTTCATATTGTTTCATGTGTAAAATTTGTCGGTTTACTTATTTATTGCATTGTAGTTAATTCTTTTGACATTTATAGTATGATTTTTAACATTCATTAATAATAATAATAATAATAATAATTTATTTAAGCCTTTAAGTAAAATGTACAATTGGCCAAGTCAGATTTCATAAAAGAAGCCAAAATTAATCATTACTGGCCCCAATAAATGACAAAAGGTTAATAACTTAAGTCTACTGTAAAAGATTAAAACCTGAAGTCATTGTTAAAACATTCATGCATACTATAAAATGGATGTTCTTCAACCAAATTTTTATTTTGGTTTTGAATTTATTTCCATTTAGGTCCTTTATGGTGTCAGGAAGCTTGTTAAAAACCTTTACAGCATTAAACACATGATTTGAATTTACTTTGCTTAGTCTAGAAAATGGCATTATTATGTCTAGTGTTGTATGCATGAATACCACTCCTAAGTTCATAATTAGAGACATTCTTCTTTAAAAACATTAGAAGTTCAAAAACATACAAGTTATATACAGTAAGAATCCCTTCTTGTATAAAAAGTGGTCCACAATGTGATAATAAAGACGACCCAGTTATTAGTCTAATTGCCTTCTTCTGTATCAGCAGTACATCTTTCAACCCAGAGCCACATCCATAGAACTAAGTAGTCAAGAGTAATCAGCTATGTCCTGTTTGATTTTGAAAATATACATCTTAGGGTACAATTTTGTATAAGATTTACTTCAAAAACCATGTGTGGTTAATTACTATGTAAAGTAGCAAACAGTGACTTTTGACCTACCCGTAATGGTGATAGTTTTGTTAAATCATTATTGTAAGAGGTAAATAAATGTTCTGTCAATCTTGAAAGTTTATAATTTTTATTTAATCCCTCATACCTTCATTAATAATAACATTAAGATTCTAACATTAATAGGAGAACAGCAAATGAACTGTTTTTGCACACCATTAAAATCATTGTCCAAATTATGTCCCACCCGTAACAGATTTTGAAAAACAAATTTTAAATAATTCTTCCCATGTAGTATGAAGGAGAGTTCTAATTCATAATTTATGACATGTAATGAACAAAAGTAGTTGTCGTAATTATGAAATGGCTGCAATGAATTGCTTAGGAACGTATTATTACAATATTTAAAGAGGCTATTCTATTAATAATGAACATATTCTAGATAGGCCTGTCCTAACTTCCTATTCAATTTAGATATATTCACGTCAGTAAAATTAAATGCAATAGAAAGGTACTTACCTTAGGAAACACGACGAACATGTCTGTTTCTGGATCAGACTTCAATGGATTAAGAGGTTCTATTCTGGCGTTGTTGCCTCTAACTCTGTGTACAAGTTTGAGATGCCTTGACACATGGATAGGAACTGGAGCTAGGTATCCACACATTGAACACCCATACCGCTTTCTTCCATGAATGCGAAGATGTTCAATCAACGCACCGGCATGTTTTACAGTCTTTTTACAATGAACACAAAACAAGGCAGATGAAGATCTTGATAATTCACACACCAAAACATGGTCTTTTAGTAAGGAAGAAGTTTCTGCAGAATAAGTACAGTTCTCATAACCACAGCGATACAATGAGGAACCTGAGTGTCCGTTGTCTTCTGTTTCATCTCCTTGTCCTTCTGAATTAGCAAGTAACCCACTTTCGCTCACCAAATCTCCAGTGTCCAATGAATCTGTATCATTGCTTACAATACTAGCACTTCTCATAGTTCTGATTTGACCAACCGAAGAAGATTCCGAAGATTCCTGTAGTGAATCAGTTGGGGTGGGGGTGGGGGTGGGGGTGGGGGGTTGTAAAGCTGGGGGATTTTCTACAGATCCGGCTAAATCATTGCTCACAATTGTGGGAGAGTTAATTTTTGACTTAGCTGTATCTGATTCAATGCGACCGATATCCGCGGCATTTCTATCACTCTTTTTACTTGCACGTTCGTCATCTGTACTGTCAGTTCCGCTGTCTATCACTATAATATCAGAGTCACTGGGTTTGCTAAGCTTTGGAACTTTTCGTGGTGGACCCGTCCCTTCGTCTAAACACTCAATATCAGAATCACTTTGACAAAGACGTTTGGAGGTCAGAAGATTTGTCTTAGAAGGCTCTAGAAATTCTTGAAAATTGTTACCTTTTTTAACCTGATTTGATGGCCCAGCTGTTTCTCCCAAGCACTCTATATCTGAATCGCTTTCATTTGGGTGTTTGGAAGCTTGATGGTCTGTGACAGAATCTGACTGTAAACTTACAGTAGAGGAATCCTTCTGAGAATTGTTTACAGACTCTGATTTAGACTGAGAACCCTGGTTCTTTGCACTGTCTTCTTTGTCAACAACAACAATTTCCTCGTCACTTGATACACTTGCCTCTTCAGTATTTTCTTCCACGTTTTTCACACTGTTGCCTTCAATTTCTGAAGAACCTGAATTTGAGTTTTCTTCACCTACTGGAGTAACAGTATTATCTTCAGGCAATGGATCTGAATCTGGAGGTGGTAAAACTAATACAGACTCTTCATCCACACTGTCATCTAGGTTCAATATTTTCAAAGCCTGCAGTTTTTCTTCTAAGGTCTTACCCTATAAAGAAAGATTCAATCAATCAATATTTAATTTGCCGTGAGCATCAAAAAAGATGCTATAGACCATATAAGTAAAAAAAAAAATAAATAAATAAAAAAGTAAAGTGTTCCCTATACAGACCATGGAGGCCCTAAGGGTCCCAGGAGGTTGAGGCTCCCACATTTTAGACATTCGGCACACCGGTCAACTTTACCCCCAGGATTGCTCCTGGTACTCATTTCTGTTAGAGTCGACCCCAGGACCATAGTGCCACCAGAAGGATTAGGCCAATTGGAAAACTCCGACCTCATCAGGGATCGAACCCGTAACCTTCCGGTTTGTAGCGCAATGCCTCAATCACTACGCTACGGCACAGACTATATAAAATATGATTAATTACCAGTAAATACTATCAATACAAGTACAACAGAATTACTTTAAATGTAGACCTAAGAATGGAGAAACAAAATAATGAATACAAATACAATACAAAGAATGAAATACAAATGATATACAAAGTAATATGAATTGTTTAGATATGAATTTTGGACTATGGAAGGATATTAACAGAAGTGTCGAAAAATTCCTTTAGAACATAGAAGGGAATTTGTACTAACCAATGTATCAAGACGGTTTTAAATTGATTAAAGTGCAAGTCATGTGTCCCTTGTGATAACTTGTTGAACATCGCAAGGGCAATCAAGCTAAACCACAGAAAAATGGCCGTTTATTGAGGTGACCGCTAATTGAAGGTGGCTGTGTAGGCAGGTTTGTTTGTATATACTGGTATTTAAATAGCAAAACAAGTTCATCCACTTATTGTTTATACCTGCTCTTTTAAAACTACTACGAGGAATGGTCACTTAAAAAGTTAAAAATACACCCAAGAAATTAAAAAACTTCTCACATTAAGGACGCACCCTTGTTTTTTGTTATAAATATTGTGGGGAAAGTGGATCTATTATGCGGGTAAATACGGCAATTGAGCGTGATTACTATACTCCAAATCTAAATTTTTAAAAAATTCCAGGTTTTTATTGAAAATTCCCTGATTTTTTCAAGATTTCTCCAGAAAAACAAAAATTCATGACTTTTCCCGGACGCTAGTCACCCTGGTTAAGGATACCTGGGAATATGATATACAATAGGGATGCGATATGTTTGGATGGATGGGCAGTGAAATGGGAGAAGTGTATTAAGTTTTTGATTGAATTACAATCATGGTTAAAATTGGGATGGAGGAAGGAATAATACAAACTCAGTAAACTGGGGTTCACTTGGCTTATACTTGGTGCGTGGCGGATGATTAAGATCGCTATTGAAAATGGGACGAGATTCTATTCCACATGTAAGGGGGAGAAACCTTGGTTTCAACTGTTAAGGTTTGGAGAAACGGAGGGAGAAATATCTATCAATAACTTCTACAGCATTGAATAAGGAGCAAAAGACATGTGCGGCATTACTGTCAGACGAGGAGAGGATGAGGTTTGAAAAAGAGGCAAATTGGGGAGCTGGGGGAATAAGGATGTGTAACACAAATTATTAATTGAAGCAACTGCTCTACCAGTAATACAATAAAATTACATTTTTGCATCGTAAGAGGTAGGTTTAGTGTATCTGTGTTTAATTTTAATTTTACTTAAATTTTTTCTCTCTCTTTTCTTGTGTTTCAAAAAAGCAAATGGGAGTTTATAACTTAGTACTGTGTTATATGGTAGATAATATTGATAAATTTCGAACTAATTACAGTGTACATGGACGTACAACTAGAAACATGAATGATTTACATAAACCAGCCAATTCCTTAAACTCTTTCAAAAGGGTGCTTATTTTTCTGCAATATAGATTTACAATAAGCTTCCAAGAAACATTAAATTATTGTGTACTAGCTTGTGCCCGCGGCTTCGCCCACGATAATTATTTCAAAAATTAAAAATTAAGAGCATAATAGTTAAATCATTACTATATTTATTAACACCTAAATCACGTGGACTACATACCACGATTAGATAGCGTCGCCTGGTAAAAGCGACCTCAGATTCGAGTTCCTTGGCCCAGAAAACCCCTGTACAGTGAGTTTCGTCCAAATCGAACAATGTTTGACCACATTTAGGCCTATATTGATTATCCCTCTTCCGTGTAGGTTGAAAATTTCATATGTCTTCGGGCCTTGATATTCTAAACAAATGAATCGTCCAGGATGGACTTACAAAACCAAGCGATCGCCCGCGATAATTATTTCAAGAATTAAAAATTAAGAGCATAATAGTTAAATCATTATTTTATTAACACCTAAATCACGTGAATTACATACCACGATTAGATATCGTTGCCTGGTAAAAGCTATCTCAGATTCGAGTTCCTTGGCCCAGAAAATCCCTGTATAGTGAGTTTCGTCCAAATCGAACGATGTTTAACCATATTTAGGTCTATGTTGATTATCCCTCTTCCGTGTAGGTTGAAAATTTCATATGTCTACGGGCCTTGACATTCTAAACAAATGAATCGACCAGCGTGGGCTTACTATTGCACCGACTTGTATTTGAGGCCGGTGCAATTAGTTCTTTTTCCCGCTAGAGTTCGCCACCTTCCTACAGAAACAGTTGGCTGCTCTGGTTTCTTGCCTTGGGCTGCTCTTAACTGAGTGTCTCAAGCTGTGGCCAGACTACCGTACTGATAGCCGCGGGCAGACGGCTGTGTGGGCTTGTTCCCGCGTCAACGCGGCTCTAGCGAGTGCTGCTGTCTGGTGGCGGTTTCTGTCTAGGATGCGTGAGCGTTCTTCCGGCATTCTCATTCTCAAAATGGCGTTCACTAAGGTATGTTGCTTTCCGGCCGTGGTGCAAACAATGGCAGGTTTTATAACCAGTAGCTTGTGATTTTGCTGTCAATTCATCGCTTTGTCTTTTGTTAGTGATGTGTACTTTGATTTGTCGTAGTTTTGTGTTCTTAGTATTGTTAAAATGAAGAAATTTGTCCACGGCGTCATCATGCCGGGGGCAGAAGCCTAATTCCCTTGCTCTGCGCGCAGTGTAATATTCCCCCCCTGTTTTTGGTAACTTCATTTGTGATACAGTTTAGTTCCTGATTAGTTTTCATTCATTCTTGTACACATCACTTGTTAATTAGTTTCCGTGTTTTTAGCACATACCAATAACCCATTTTAAGGAATCCCGTGGCGTGGGTCTGGAGGCGGCCCATGTGGCGGTAATTTAGTGTTGCCTCCCATTTAGCTAATCCGTATTTATTTCAGGCATCCCACCTTCTTTCCCATGTTATGTACCACTAACTCTTAGTACTTAAAAGTGTATAAATTTATAAATGACTTGCTAATGGTAGTTTGATTTTTAATTGTATGTAATCTGTATCTAATTGACTTTTTCGAAAATGAACTAAATGAATTTTGTCTATCCATTTGTTATAATTCAAAAGGATTTTATAAATTGTTAAATCTTCAAAGTTTTATGTAAATTACTAGTAATTTGTTTTCTTTCCTTTTTTGATTTGGTAAAATACTGTAAATTTCATTTTAACTCAAATTTTGTGAATCAAAAGAAACCATGTATTATTTGAAGGCAGAAATAAGAAAAAAGAAACAAAGCTACCTCTGCCAAATATACTAAAACGAAAAAGTACTTTTATGTTGCTCTGTTCAGTCTTGTTGCCCCACTCTGGGTTCACATTTATCCTTTGGGCGGGCTTACTAGTAAGGTTAGGTTAGCTTTCCTGCGGGTGGTAACCTTTGCACTCCTTTCCACATTCCCATAGGGGTGGGCGCACAACATTCAAGCGATCGCGATGCTTTTATTTCCACGGTATGACAAAAATAGCCAAAGCCAACTGCAATTGATTTGACATTGAAATGTATTACTGAAATCTGATGCTTCGACAGCGCTAAAATCACGTTTTCTGCGAGTTTTTCACTCATAACTCGCGAACGAAAGCTAAAATTAAAAATTCGGCTTCGAGGTGCATTCGCCCACCTTTCAGTCCATCTATCTTTAAATTTTCAGATCTTTGCGTTCAGTAGATTTCGATGGGCATCGTGGACAGACAGACAAACAGCATGTGCCCGCATGTGCCCGCGGCTTCCCCCGCGATAATTATTTCAAATTATAATTATTAACACCTTAATCACGTGGAGTGCATTCCACGATTAGGTAGCGTCCCCTGGTAAAAGCGACCTCAGATTCGAGTTCCTTGGCCCAGAAAACCCCTGTATAGTGAGTTTCGTTCAAATCGAACAATGTTTGACCATATTTAGGGTTGATTATCCTTCTTCCGTGTAGGTTGAAAATGTCATATGTCTGTGGGCCTTGACACACTACACAAATGAATCGTCTGATACAAAATCAAGCGATCGCGTTGCTTTTATTTTCAAGGTAGGCTATGAGGTATGTTGACAAAAATAGCCAAAGCCATCTGTAAGTGATTTGATATTGAAATTTATTACTGAAACTGATGCTTCTAAAACGCAAAAAAATGCACGTTTTCTGCCAGTTTTTCACTCATAACTCACGAACGGAGGCGAAAATTAAAATTCCGGCTTCGAGGTGCACATTCCGACCCTTTAGTCCGCCTACTTATAAAATTTCAGATCTCTGCGTTGAGTAGATTTCGCTGGGCATCGCGGACAGACAGACGGAGGACAGACAGACAGACGGAAGACAGACACTTCCTTTTATTAATATAGATTAAAAGCAAATGCAAATCTTTCAAAAGATCTCTCAAGGAATTTTTAATAACTCACACCTTCTACAATTTGGAGGAATATTTCCAGCTTGGATAAATTTGGCAGCTTGCAGTTTCTGTATATTATTGATATGAAATGCATGTATTTTCTGGGTGTGGGAGTCGTGAGAAAAACACTACTTTTCTTTGGAATTCCAAGGAATGTTTCTCCTGAAGACGAAACATTCCTTACTATTTAACCATGTCACAAATGTGTCATGTACTGCACATTCCGAGCTAAAAATTTAGTACGAACTGAAAATAAATGCTAGAATTTATAACAAAAAATAACTTCAATATAAATATTAGATGGAAATTTACAGTGAAGTGTTGAAATCTGTAGCAAGATTGAGATCGGAAATATACACACTAAACTTCACTTAAAAGGTCTTCTGAAGATTTTCAACAATGTAAACATCAAATTGGCACTACAGAATAAATTCAGTTTGAAAAATCTTATAAAAACCAACCAGAAAGATAAGGTCCCTCATTACAAAAAAGCTGGAATTTACAAAATTAATTGCAAAGATTGTGGAAAATTTTATGTTGGCCAAACAAAAAGGAATTTAGACACAAGGAGAAAAGAACATTTTAGGAACATTATGAATAAACAAATTGAAAAATCCGCTTTGGCAATGCATTTCTGGGAAGTAGGTCATGAAATTGAACTATTAAAACAAGTTGAAAAACCAATAGATCTTATGGTTTGGGAAAAAATATTCATCAAAAAGAACCGAGAAAATCTTTTAAACTTTGACACTTCAGTTGGCATACAAGGAACCTTGATCGACAAGTTCATTCATCCGCCACCAGAGGGCCAGTCGGAATCAGCTGATGATGGCGGGAATACCCGTTGAAATGATCATCCTGGGAAAATATACCTTTTAAGTGAAGTTTAGTGTGTATATTTCCGATCTCAATCTTGCTACAAAAAATAACTTATTTTGAACTTTAGAGGAAAAAACAAGCAAAAAGGCAATATTAGGTTCTAACGTAAAAATAGGCTGTTTTAGGTCCTATAAAAGTATCAGTTTTAGGCATAGTCACTTATGAAACGTGCATATACCAGTTTTCGTCCATATATCACTTAAGGATTAAAATAGGTTTTTACCTAAAATCCGAAGACAAATGATTATGTTTTGCCAATATTTTCACAATTTTCATTATGAAAACACAAATCATTCGACTGTGTTCTGGCCAAATATTGTAACCATCGAAAGTATACCACTTTGAATATGTACTGAAGATACTTACCTCAGCAGGACCTTCAAGCTCTCGAACAATGACACTAGCTGCCTGATTTGAATGGAAATTGCAAAGATGGTGATGCATTTCCTCTCTGGTGTCTGTTCCATGCAAACAATACAAGCACTGGTAATTGCAACAAGAGTGCAATTTGTAATGCTGAAATAAATTAATTACATGTTAGTTTCAATACTTTACAGCAAGATATGATATTTTTCTTGTACTAAGTAAAGTTAAAAAGATATATAATGGTCTCTCGGGCTTCCAACCGGGTTAAAGTATGGTTTATTTCCGAGCTTTCGGCTGCTGTCAGCTCTGCAACCATCTTCTGGGAGAGAAGTGCGCTAGTTCTGTGTCTGGCTCCTTTTTATAGCTGGTGGAGTTTGCAGAGAGCGACCAATCGGAGCACAGGAAATCCCGGGGTGAAAAGCAGGAATGCTATTGGTTGGTGCTGAAGTTCAGCACCAACCAATAGCATTCCTGCTTTTCACCCCGGGATTTCCTGTGCTCCGATTGGTCGCTCTCTGCAAACTCCACCAGCTATAAAAAGGAGCCAGACACAGAACTAGCGCACTTCTCTCCCAGAAGATGGTTGCAGAGCTGACAGCAGCCGAAAGCTCGGAAATAAACCATACTTTAACCCGGTTGGAAGCCCGAGAGACCATTATATATAACCAACGCCGGGAAAGTCTCAAGTCTTTTATTTATAAGTTAAAAAGAGTTGATTTTATTGAACTGCATGAGTTTACTAAAATATACCAGGTCTTCAGAAATGCACTTTGTATTTGAAAATTAAATATGCAATGCTTACATCTAATAGCTTTGATGGTTTGAAGAATTTCCCCTTACAGATGTGGCATGAATACAAAGTCACTTGTGAATGCTCTTTTTTCAAATGCTGAATAAAGTTTTCAGGTACATAAAACGTTGAACCACAGCTGCCTGTAACATAAAATGCAAACATATCACATTCTCACACTGCTTTAAAATAAGATGGTCAATATTTTGTAATAGCGGTAACACATCTGCAGAATCTCACTTAAACCCAGCAGATTGAAATTGTCACACGCCTACTTTGAAATCAGGTCTATATATACTATTGAAATGACTAACGATAAATATAGAACGGAGCTATGGGATGATAACCACAACTCTTCTAAGGCTGTTTCAGGCAAGGGTGATACCATGGCAATATCCCATTGCTAGGGCCCGTATTTTTTGGTAACAACGATAAGCGTGAAATTTTATAAAAGAACCAGCCTTGGCTATGCTTAGCTTTTATATGCTTAAAATACCAATATGAACCAAATTGAATCCACGAAATATCGCGAAATTTATTCTATTCCGCGAAATGTGTCTATAAGCGCAAAATATGCCCCTTCTGTCCGTAAAGTGACAAATGAGCAAGAAAAGTGCATTAAAATCACAATATTGTGTTTTGGTGTACTGTATTTTTTTATTTCTTAGCAGCATTTTTTTTTTTTTTTTTTTTTTTTTTTTTTTTTTTGCTGTTTCTGTGGCTGTCGCAGATTTACCGATATATCGATATTTGTGATCGTTTACAAAGATGCAGAATTTACGCAAAGATTGTCTGTGACCTGGTTTGTACTGCTGAGTACTCTCCTTCCCTGCTATCTCTTTGCCAAGTTAGCAATGCCTATGATCGATTACAGCAGAAGAGTGTAGAATGTTTGTTACTTGTATTCAACAGATTTCGTCTTTTATCCACAGTTGGTACTTCTGTTTGCAAATGGCTATCTGATGGTGTTTAGTAGAAATTACGATAATATTTCTCGTAATTATATTTGAACATTAACTCTAATCATGTATAAATCGAAAGTTACTTCAGTTCATACAAGGGCAGAAGGATATAGAAATGGGGGGGGGGGGGGAGTGTTAGTTCATGTAAATAAAGAAGCAAAGTTTATCATTGCGGAGTGTTCCCAATGTAGTATAAAGTAATTTATATCACGAAATACCCACCGAAATAGATGGAAGTTAACACCGAAATCAACCATTTTATTTCACCAATAAATCAGGGCCCTACCCATTGCCTCTCGAGGGATGGGGTTGAAAGGATAACACAGTACCCAGTCCCGAACCCAGGAAGGAAATTTTCCACTACTGAAAAATCCCCAACCCGGCCAGGAATTGAACCACCAGGTTAAAAGGGAGCCATCCCCAATATGAATTTTTTAGAGGTCTTAGGTAACTACTAGAAATAAAATAAAATCAGGTAAAATGCTGTAACAAAGTGCCAGTATGCTTTTGTTTAATCAGTAAAAAGTTAATTGCAATTATGATTTGCAAAGAATAAGTTATTTTTGTTATCGATTTCAGAGTTAACCTGCAGATCGATTCATTAAGCAGGACTTATGGAAGAACAAAGGTCTAAACCAGGTATGGGCAACCTTTGGAAAGATGCGCGCTAAACTTTACGATATTTATGAAGTCACGGGCCGTAGATAATAGGTACCGGTATTTGTGAAAAAATAATCATGATACAGTTTTTTATATTTATAAAGTATAATGCTAAAGTTACATGAATGAGAACAATATCGAACTGATTATGTATTTACTTACAATCAGCAGAAATTAATGAGAAACATTAGATGCACCCAACTTTTAAGGCTCTGTTTTCAAGGTAAAAAAGTGCGTCTTATGGTCTGTAAAATACGGTAATAAGAACTTCAACATAATGCTTTATTTCTAACCATCTTGTATTTTTACAGCTGGTATTTATTTTTTAAAGTATCACATGAGCTCATTATTATTTTGAATAACACCCGTATATTTTGTGAAGTTGGAAATTACCCATCGATTGTAAAGAGAAGGATGCCATGATGCCTCACCATACGGGTATCAACTGAACTAGAACAATATGACTGGAGCTTACAACAAAATATGATTTTTTCTCCTTACCTTGTTCACATATATATGGCTCCACTACAGATGTAAGAGATTTGGAACGAACTTCACGAGTTGGAAGATCTTTTGTCTCTTTACACAATAAGACTGCGACATGTTCAGCAGTATGACTTGTGTTCTGCAAACAAAGAGTAAATTAAGTTTAGTTTCAGCAATTAGACCTACACAATAACATATCATAACTTCTGCAGTGTTTCTCTCAGAAGCCGGAACTGAAGTCTCAGTCGTCAGAATGGAAAAGTTCCGACTCTCCACGCTCGAAAAAATTACGCCAACAATCAAAGGTGAAACTGATGAAGATCTTTGTGTATGACCTGGAGTCATAGCTACAAATACAGTCCCCCAGGGAATGTCTGTAACAGGTGCGTACTACAAGCTGTTTGTGCAGCAAAACGTTTTGCCCTTAATGTCTTGGAAAACAATGCCCTACCAGTGAGAGAAACGCTCGACAAATATGGATAGGAAAGACTTCCCCACCCACCATACAGTAATGATTTGAGCCCAGCACACTTTAATTTGTTTTCCAAATTGAAGGAACCACTCCGTGGAAAACGTTTTGATACAATATTGATGAAGTTTCCAGTGAGGTGATCTGAGTAACCAGACAGCTCAACAATGATGGTGCCTTATCCAGATTACATAATTTGCCAAAAGTTGGGAAGCTGTCATATGCAAAATGAAGTATTTTGTAAAATAAATTATTTTCTTCAATTTTATCTTGCAGTGTGCAGAACTTTTGAAATGACCCTCGTATAATTAAATTATGTGTAACGTATTAATATTAATTTATTTCTTTTTCTTCGTGAGATTTTAACTCTTTTTGTTATTTCATAACAGCTTTCATTTGTTTCAAAGGAAAAATTATGTATCAGAATAGAAAAACCAACAAGTTTAAATTAAGCTTTTTAGCACAAGAGTGCTCAAAAGTGTTCAAACCAAAATGAAAAAATCTTTTGATTGATACCTCACTCGTATGTATTGACTCAGTATTCACTTCGAAAGGTGTAAAATGACAACAAAAATAACATATACGTCTACAATATCAGTTAGATTGGTGCCCTCCTAGCTCCGTACTATGCACCAGTCGAGAACAGTTAGAGCTGCAATGTTAATTTTAATCAGTCCACAACTGAAGATTCTTCAGATTGAACAAAAGAGCTCTTGTACAGTAGAAATTATTAAGAGAAGTTAAAAATATGTTTTAGATTAGTTCCATGTCAGTTCTTTGACAACAGAAAAATGAATACACAGGCTGAAGAGCTAGGAGGCTACAAGTATATGCTGGAACAGTGAAAATTACATGTAATTAACAAACTGTATTTACCTAAATATAAGCTGCACACTTTTTCATAGATAAGACCGATCAAATATACGAGGGGCTGTCCATAAAGTACGTTTCCCTGGGGCTGTTTACAGAAACAAAACACAATTATGTTTACAGCAACAGAAACAGCAAGTGTTCAGCTATTTTTTCAAAATATTCGCCGCTGGAATTGAGACATTTTTTATATCGTGGGATCAACTTTTCAATACCTGTGTCGTAGAACTCTGGTGCCTGGGATTTGAACCACTGTGTGACAACCATCTCCGCATGTCTGTCATTCTCTGTCATTTCTTGAAGTGTAGGAAAAGATGGAAATCTCTGGGAGCGAAGTTTGGGCTGTAGGGTGGATGTTTAAACACCTCCTAGCAAGTCTCTTGCAGAAATTCAGCTGGGAGGTGTTTAAACATTCACCCTAAAGCCCGGACCCCGCTCCTAGTGATTTCCATCTTTGCCTACATCTCAAGAAATGACAGAGAATGACAGAGAGGTGAAGGTGGTTGTCACAAGGTGTTCAAATCCCTGGCGGCACAATCCAACGACACAGGTATTCAGAAGTTATTATCACTGTAAGACAAATATTTCAATTTCGGTGCCGAATAGGTTGAAAAATAGCTGAACACTGTCTGTATCTGTTGCAATGAATATTTCCAAGAAATTTTGTTTTGTTACTGTAAATGGCCCAAGGGAAACTTACCTTATGGACGCGCCTTGTATATGCTGGAACAGTGAAAATTACATGTAATCAACAAACTGTATTTACTCAAATATAAGCTGCACACTTTTTCATAGATAAGAACAATCAAATATGCTTACAGTTTAAAATTGCATTGAAATGCTTTTAAGGCAGTAATGGTAATGAACAACACTGCTGGTTCAAATGTGGCTGGTTCCCCTACTTTCAAGCATTGATAAACAAGAAACTACGAGCATTTTGATTTCCGGCAGTCAAAAGCACCTATTGAATATTTTCAGTCAGCACAAAATAACAAGACAAATGAATAGATTGCAATTGAAACTTTGTATAAGTGCAAGCAAGTGATGATGGTTTCTTGATTCATGTACTGTGTCTTTCTCTTGTGATAGTAGTATTAGGGAAAATTCCAGTAGGATTTAAGTACTCAGAAATGTAAATAATACTAATTTTAAACTAAAGCTTACTGAAAGTGCAGAATTATGAAAAAACAATGAAACTGTAGAGAATTATAGATACTGATATTGATCACAATGGTGATTGAAACTACGTAGTTCTAAGGTAAAACTAAAGAAGAAAAGTTTAAGTGTGTTACAAACCATAATATATATGTACAGAACTAATTTTTATTATATTGCTTTCCAGTTTTCCAGTTTTACTGTAATATGCATGTATGTATGTATATTTATACAAATGTACAGTGACTCAAATAAAAAATGTTGAGACTCATATGCAGTTAAAATTAAAAAGTTTTAACGCTTTAGTTCACAAGTTTCCTATAAAAGACCTAAAATGCAGGTCATTCTCAGAACATATGAGGCCATGCGACGGCAGGGAAAGATGAACAACGCGGAAAGAGCAACACACGATATGTTGTAAAATCATACTTTCTTTCTTGCTTGCTTTCTTTTATGTGTGTCCAAAATTCGACACCAACAATGATAATTATTATTTTATTCCAGTCATTGCTGCGTTTGAAAAAATAAACATAAATAAAAATAAAAAATATACAAGTTCCCAATAAGGATCGAACCCTGGTCCCATACGTTCAATTCCAATGTCTTGACCAGTACGCTACTGCGAACAGATGAGAATAGCCTACATAATTCTGATGAGATTGTAATATCCAAGCTTGAAAATACATTTAAGCCAACATTATTGATTTTGCACTACAAGTACCGGTATTATAAAATAAAATCTTTAAAAAATGCTCCTTGAATGTGATAAGTTGTTCTTATTAGCTTCAAACTCTCGCTACCTATATAAGGACTTACAGCTTGAAAATCAAATTTAATTTAATTTAATTTTGAATTATATGCAAAATTTGTAAGCTGGGCGACGGCAGGCCTTTTGAGTTAGTTTGAAATAAAATTGAAAATTCATATTTCCAGTAAATTAAGTTAATTTAATTCTTTCCTTTTCTGATTTCATCCAAGAAAAGTGTTATTTAGTATTAAGAAAATGAGGCAGTTTATTATTTCACTGTGGGTTTAATTTAATTCTTTCCCTTTATTAAGGTATTAAAAAAGCTGGTACAGCTTATATTCAGGTATATACAGTAAATTATATAAATTTCTAAACTAAAAACTTTCAAGAAACAACCTAAGGTATACCTTATGAGTGAATATTACAATGAAATTATCTAATCCTATCTGTAACTAATATATAAAGTTTAGATCCTTTTTGGGATCTACATCCTTTTTTATCATTATTAGCTCATAAGTTTATTGGTTATAATTATTTATACTATTACATTCCTAGCTTATATATTTCATTAATTATTTTTATCTCTGTATGTGTTTTATGATGTGTATTATTGATTGTACTCTTTCGTAATGTTTACTCTCTACTCATTTATTGTATTTCCCACACTGCCTATTTTTGTACTTTAACTGTCCCTATTTGCAAGCCACTTGGCTCATTGGGACCTTTAAGTGAATAAATAAATAAATAAAAAAAATATGTAACAAATCAAGTATAATACAGTCAACCCTCAATATAATGTCACGTAAGTTCTCTAACATTTAGTGGTACAAAGCAAGGGTGGGACTAAAACAAAATTTTATGTTTAAAATAAAAATGGCATAATACAGTGCTGAATTAATTTACTGTACTGTATTATGGAAGAAAATTTAAATAACAGATAAATAACCATTTTTCTCTCTTGCTCACAATATTGCCTGTGCATCTCCGACTAACACTTTTCTCTCACAATAATGAAAAATGCAATGCAATAGCCTGCTGGCTAGACTTTGGAAGTCATTCACTGTATTGACAGACTTCTCGTTTCTCTTGAAGTGTAAGAACAGCTCTCTTCATTTCAACAATCTTATGAATAACTGTTGTAGTAGTAGAAGTAGTAGTAAATGATTTATTTTGCCTGACAGAGTTAAGGCCATAAGGCCTTCTCTTCCACTCAACCAGGTTAAAAATATATACAATGTAGATTTACATTAATAAACAAAGTAATGGATAAGAGACTAATAATAATAATACAGGGTCTTTATTATAAGTTGAGACGGGGCGACCGGTGTTTTCACTCTCTGCTACGGAGTCCGCATTAGCCGCGGGTGGTGCGCGCGCGGCTTCCCTGCTTAAAGTGTAGGCTATATAAAGTATTACATATCTTACCTTATAACATATGTTGGAAGTGTCGTCCTTCCTGTGTTATACAGGCATTGTATCTGGAAACCACATTCTGGCTGACGCGAGTGAGTTCTTCCACTGTAATGCCCCTAATTTCATTCGTAATGTTTTCTTTCAGCTCCTCCAATGTGTGAGGATTTGTTCGATAAACCTTATAAGCAGGGAAGCCACGCGCGCAACCCGCGGCTAATGCGGACTCCGTAGCGGAGAGTGAAAACACCGGTCGCCCCGTCTCAACTTATAATAAAGACCTTGTAGTATAGTGTTTAACAGATGAATGGACACTGGACTAAAAGAAGTGAAAGTTTGGAATGTCTCATTGTATGACGGGCTCTTTCTACCTGCTCCACCCTCGCACAAGCCGCCTCTCTGACTTCGTAACATAGTTTCCTCATTCCACCGCACTACATTTACAGTTAGTGGCAGGGGAACGCTCACTTCTTGGAAATAGAGTACAGTATCTTTCATTAATAATCTTCCTAACATTCACTACAGTTTTAAAAGAATTCTGCAACTGAAAAAAAATCACTGCAAGCTACATTTTGTAAAAATCTTGTCTTATATTCACTGACACTAAATGAATTGGCACAGTAACGAGGTTTTATATGGGAGAAGATCCATTCACATGCATTTATTGGCACAGTGCGAGGGTGGCACTGTAAAGAGGGGCATTATATCCAGGGTTGACTGTACTACTATAGTATAGGGCTTACTTAGTAGGGCTCTTTCTATCTGCTGCACCCTCACGCAGGCTGTCTGTCCGACTTCTTACCATAGCTTACCTCGTTCCACTGCACTACATTTACAGTTAGTGGCAGGGGAACACTCACTTCTTTTAAATACAATTATTTCTTAAATAATCTTCATAACGTTCACGTCAGATTTAAAATAATTCTGTAACTAAGAGAAAAATCACTGCAAGTTACATTTTGTAAAAATATTTTCTTATATTCACTGGCACTAAATGAATTGGCACAGTAACGATGTTTCTTATGTATTTTATATGGGAGAAGATCCGTTCACTTGCATTTATTGGTGCAGTGTGAGGGTGGCACTGTAACGAGGGGCATTATATCGAGGGTTGACTGTAGTATTATCTGAGATTTCCAAATGTTAACTACAGTAGTATTATCTGAGATTTCCAAATGTTAACTACAGTATTAACCATGCTACTGTAATGACTAGACTTCGGACTTTTAGGTCACTAAGAATGCTGTTTTAGGTACCTAAAATAGGCTCTGAAAATTGGAAAATAGGTTCTAAAAATCGTAAAATAGTCTCTTATAAAATCGTTAAGTTGCCACTTTTTTTAAATATTTCAATTGCAATGCAGAATACTATATTTACTGAAGTCACCATTAATCAATAATCATGATAAAACACAGATATAGGCCTATGGTACAAAGAATTATTACTAGGTCCTGTATTACTACCATAACAGTGAAAACCTCATCCCTGTGAGCAGAAGCTATGCACGCTAGCATATTCAAACCCTTGTATCCCTCAGTGATTCAGAGAACTACTAGTACGTGTTTTTGTTTGTTTGTTTTTGTGTGTGAGTGTGTTTTTTTATTTATTTATTATTATTATTTTTTTTTTAATACTGGATATAGGAGTTGGGATAAAAACACTACATTTTCTTGGGAATTCCAAGGAATTTTTCTACTGAAGATGAAACATTCCTTACTATTTAACCACGTCACAAATGTGTCATGTACTGCACATTCCGAGCTAAAAATTTAGTACGAACTGAAAATAAATGCTAGAATTTATAACAAAAAAATAACTTATTTTGAACTTTAGAGGAAAAACAAGCAAAAAAGGCAATAACTCTAACGTAAAAATAGGTTGTTTTAGGTCCTATAAAAGTATCAGTTTTAGGCATAGTCACTTATGAAACATGCATATATACAAGTTTTCGTCCATATATCACTTAAGGATTAAAATAGGTTTTTACCTAAAATCCGAAGTCTAGTAATGACCCAAAATTAAAATGCTTACTTGAAAGATCAACAGACAAATCAGGATATCATATTGTGCTTTATGTGGATTATTATTATTATCATTTCCAGCTATTATACATGCAAAGCCATTATACATTAAGTTGAGAACTATATTAAGTGTAAAATACCTGATGCAGGACGACGTATGACTTGGAAAGCGCTCTGTAGAAGCAATACGAACACTGATATAGACAGTGACCATGCTCTGACTCGATATGATCCACAAGACTGATTCGAGACGTGTGCAACGAGCAACAATAAGCACACTGCTGCCAGTCAGCTGCTTTCTTCATCTTCCCGATATTAGAGCGATGTTCATTGTAATGTTTAGCAAAATCTTCTTTCCTATGGCATGTGTAAAAACAGAATTTACCCATGCATTTAAAAAGATGTCTCAATTTTGAAGGAGTAATCATTTCTTTGTATGCTGCTGCTGACTTAGAATCTTTAGCCATTGTAGGTGCTACAGCAGTCTTGTGTAACATTCTACTCTTTGGTACTACCGTTGGTAAAACCGTACTACTGGCCGGAGAGTTTGGAACTGGTAGGGTTAATACATCTGTCATTTCTTTTGAAGTTGTATCTGGAATAGATCCTGGATCTGGGGCATCGCTTCGATTACTTTCATACACAGCTGATGAAGATATCGGATCCTGGCTCACAGAAGGCATGGTTACAGCAGATTCGCTGGATAAACTTCTAGCAACCAGCGATGAAAAAGCTTTTGGAGCTATAAATCTCGGTGAAGCCCCAGGTGAAAGTCTCACTTCCTTTGTTGTAACCTTGTTATCTTTAATTTCAACTCTGACAAATGTCTGCCTCTTTTGATCATATCTTAGATTCCGCCACAACTTTCGTCCACTCGCATCTTGAGCACTTCCTGTTACTGAGCCAGAAGGTCTTGCAATAATCGAACGAGGTTTAGAAGCCAATTTGTAACTATTTTTTAATTGTTCAGTTGATAAAAGTGTGTTGCCAGGCATATCCTGAAGAAGTGTAATAGACGATGTTTTTGGTAAGGAAGATACCGGGACCACCTGCATGGAACCAGAAGTTCCTAAATTGTCTTTTAATAGTGTAAATTGCAGTTCTCTTGCGTTAACAATTTTCGAAGCGCCTGTGCCTTTTGATGAAAAATTTAATTTGAGTACGGATGAGGGATTAGTTTTAACTGATCTTCTCAATTCACTCCTTGGAGACCCAGATGACTTTGAATTACTATCAGAATTATCTTCTATACTTAAAATATCTTCTGCCTGCAAAAAATAAAAATAAAATAAATAAAAAATAAATAAAGACAGTAATGACAAAAATTATTACAAAAATTAGCACAGTTCATTGTTTCCTTTTGCATATGCAGGGGGAACTAAGTACACAGAAGAAAGAGTGAGGTACCATATTTTTCGGACCATAAGACCTTGAAAATTAGGTGTATCCAATGGTCCGAAGTAAACATAAAAAAAAATAAATAAATAAATAAATTTATGGTAAATATTGTCACTAATACCATTATCATAAACAAGATGTGTTGTAACGATAAGTTAGTTGCAAATTATGGCACAGACTGTACATCAGTCAATCCTAAAATTACGGTAGTGGGAAGTCAGGTATACAACTTGAAAAGAAAGGAACTTTGGGTTCTTCCATACAAAAGGAGTTGTCTCCACGGGGTAATCAAAATCAGCTACTGCCAAGGACTGAACAGTCCAGTTTGAAGCTTGCCTGCTCAGTACATAAACGTGATGGGAGCAACGGAAAGAGAAGCAAAGGGAAAAATATTAATTCATATAGGAAGTTGGTGAAATTGAAGTTACTACCGATAATATAATAACAAGTCGAGATTTTAACATTAAAATTTGCCTTTTTCAGATTAGTTTCGGGAAGACATAATACCTTCCCATTCTCAGCTAATGCCAGTCGGCCACAAATCCTGGTTCATTATTGTATTAACAAAGGGGAATATATATATTATGGTTTGTAACACACTTCAACTTCACTTCTTTAGTTTTTACCTTAGTACTACGTAGTTTCAATCACCACTGTGATCATCGTCAGCTACCTCTGAAATTTAGTTGGCAGGGCTGTTACCCTCAACGACCAATCTCGGCTCCTGGATGCCATCTAGTGGTGGGTGAATGTATCTTCTGATTAGACTTGTCTTCTGCTGGTATTTTGAATTCAGTATTTTGTGTTTTTTTTTTTAATAACATTTTTCCCCCCAGACTGTTAATTCTTGAGGCCTTTCTACTGGTTTTAGTAGTTTTACATCCTGTTCTATTTCATGTCCCTCTTCCCAAAAATTAGCCACTATTCAGACAGACCGACAAATCTGCAATAGCAGCTCATTTTTGGGGAGAGGGACATGAAATAGAACAGGATGTAAAACTATTAAAACCAGTAGACAGACCTCAAGAATTAACAGTCTGGGAACAAAATTGTTATTAAAAAGAAAATAAACACAAATTACTGAATTCTGAAATACCAGGTGAAAACAGTCTAATCAGAAGATGCATTCACCCACCACTAGATGGCATCTAGGAGCCCAGATTGATCGTCAAGGGGAGCAGCCCTGCCAACCAAATTTCAGAGGTAGCCGACAATGATCACAATGGTGATTGAAACTATGTAGTTCTAAGGTAATAACTAAAAAAGTGAATTAAGTGGAGGGAAAGGAAATAGACATTAAATCCATGTCTGGGATATTAATACAAGTAAGAATCAGCTTGAAAAATTTTATGTCATAACCGGGATTTGAACACGGATGTCCAGCTTAACGCGCTGATGCTCTACCATTGAGCTACCATGACAACATGCCAGTACAACATCAAATTCCTCAACTGATTCAGAATACAAGGCAGACCACGGGAGGTTTCTCCGTTGAGAACACACATCCAATGGTGTCCTACATTTGTAGGTACTTTGAAGCCAAGTTATTATATATATACTATTAATTAAGTGGAGGGAAAGGAAATAGACATTAAATCCATGTCTGGGATATTAATACAAGTAAGAATCAGCTTGAAAAATTTTATGTCATAACCGGGATTTGAACACGGATGTCCAGCTTAACGCGCTGATGCTCTACCATTGAGCTACCATGACAACATGCCAGTACAACATCAAATTCCTCAACTGATTCAGAATACAAGGCAGACCACGGGAGGTTTCTCCGTTGAGAACACACATCCAATGGTGTCCTACATTTGTAGGTACTTTGAAGCCAAGTTATTATATATATACTATTAATTAAGTGGAGGGAAAGGAAATAGACATTAAATCCATGTCTGGGATATTAATACAAGTAAGAATCAGCTTGAAAAATTTTATGTCATAACCGGGATTTGAACACGGATGTCCAGCTTAACGCGCTGATGCTCTACCATTGAGCTACCATGACAACATGCCAGTACAACATCAAATTCCTCAACTGATTCAGAATACAAGGCAGACCACGGGAGGTTTCTCCGTTGAGAACACACATCCAATGGTGTCCTACATTTGTAGGTACTTTGAAGCCAAGTTATTATTTATATACTATTAATTAAGTGGAGGGAAAGGAAATAGACATTAAATCCATGTCTGGGATATTAATACAAGTAAGAATCAGCTTGAAAAATTTTATGTCATAACCGGGATTTGAACACGGATGTCCAGCTTAACGCGCTGATGCTCTACCATTGAGCTACCATGACAACATGCCAGTACAACATCAAATTCCTCAACTGATTCAGAATACAAGGCAGACCACGGGAGGTTTCTCCGTTGAGAACACACATCCAATGGTGTCCTACATTTGTAGGTACTTTGAAGCCAAGTTATTATATATATACTATTAATTAAGTGGAGGGAAAGGAAATAGACATTAAATCCATGTCTGGGATATTAATACAAGTAAGAATCAGCTTGAAAAATTTTATGTCATAACCGGGATTTGAACACGGATGTCCAGCTTAACGCGCTGATGCTCTACCATTGAGCTACCATGACAACATGCCAGTACAACATCAAATTCCTCAACTGATTCAGAATACAAGGCAGACCACGGGAGGTTTCTCCGTTGAGAACACACATCCAATGGTGTCCTACATTTGTAGGTACTTTGAAGCCAAGTTATCTGCCTTGTATTCTGAATCAGTTGAGGAATTTGATGTTGTACTGGCATGTTGTCATGGTAGCTCAATGGTAGAGCATCAGCGCGTTAAGCTGGACATCCGTGTTCAAATCCCGGTTATGACATAACATTTTTCAAGCTGATTCTTACTTGTATTAAAAAAGTGAAGTTTAAGTGCATTAAAAACCATAATATATTTGTTATGACTTCACTGTGTTCTTCCCAATATCAGTATTTAAAAGGGGAAAATGTTGACGTCATTCAGGTTCAGTCCTGCTGGGTAGCGTTCAAATGAATTTGTTTCGCAAAATTACTCCCAAGCAGTTTACAAACTGCCAATGAGTTTACAAATATCCTCCAGTGTCTCGTACCGTTGGCCTCGCATCTATTCCTTGAACACAAAACTGAAAAGAGCCTCCGAATATCATCTTTTCAGTTTTGTGAAGGAACAGATGCGAGGCCAACGCTAGGAGACACTGGAGGATATTCGGCAAGCAGTGTGTCAGTGTCTATGGGCAGCTGGAACGGAATTCTATCACAAGGGTATTTTCAAACTTGCAGAACGATGGGAAACATGTGTGCAAAAAAAAACGGAGACTGTGTGGAAAAGTGTAGATTGAGATGATATACTTGGTTTCGCATATAAATAAAGATTAAGCTTGTGAAAAAATGTTGCTTACGACTTTCAGTATGCCCCTCATATTTAAATTATTTTACATTTGTTTTATATGGTATCTACTGTTGCAAAATAACTCAAAAGAAAATTTTAAATGTATGTAAGATTTACAGAATAAGGCACAAGAAATAAATAATGAGGCAAATCACTGTGTTACCGTTTACTTCACAGTTTTGACATTGATTTTGAGTTTGAATGAAAAATTTGGTTATGCACATTAACGGTTAATGCTAATAAAAAGATCATTATTGCTTGGAATATTTGTAAATATAACTTTGATCTAGGGTTGCCACCTGTCCCGAATTAGGCGGGACATCCCGCATTTTAAAGACATTTTCAGCGTCCCGAATTATGCCTAAGAGGGACGCATTATACTGCGGGACGCCAAATTATTCCAAAACAAAATATGAGACAGCAATTCTTGGTGGCGTCTTTTGTGAATTTCGTCTCATGGTCAAGATATCGATGTCGTTCCATCGCTAAAATGTATCGTGTTGGCAGCATTTAAATCACCGCCCATGATGTTATTCTTTGTAATTTATTTGTATAAGTCGCGCGGGCATTCTTGGGGTATGCCAGTGATCTGTACAACCAGCGTGCGAGCCATTAACTGGTGATCCGACGGGGAAGTACCGAAAACAGATCATATGACACTCTGCACTGATTTGCCAAGTACAGTTCCTTCTGGAAATATAGCACAGCAAGACGTGTGTAGTGTTATCAGTTGTAATTTGAATCCACGTTCTCTGTGTGTTTTATGTGTCGTTCGTTGAGTAAGAACTAATTAAATATTTCTCCTGTTATTCCTAAACTTAGTGGTAAGCCATTATCTAGTCAGAGTCTGGATTGCCAATGTTCATAATTTTTTCGAAACATGTCTATGAGTGTACATTGTTTTTTTAAATTTTTGAGCAAAGCTTTAAGTTCCTTAGAGAAAGTATTTGAGTTCACAGAAAACAATCTTTATGGCACACTGAAGAACTTGAATCTTTCAAACATCTCAAAGACTCTGTGAAGGCACATAATGTAGAATCTGATGTTAATTTGGATGAGTTAGGCCTATATGAGGAATTCTACTTTAGTTCAGATATAATAAATGCTACTAAAGTAAAGAACACATTCCCAGTCTCAAATGCTTTGTTCTGAGCATTCCTGGTAGCAATGCCTTTGTGGAAAGAGTTTTCTCTCTCTTGAATCTAAAATGGACAGAATCCAGAAACAGGTGCTCAGCTGACCTCATAAAGAGTGAAATCATTTCTACAAATGTTACAGATACCTGCAAAGATTATTTAGTGAGGGTGAAACAGAACAAACAACTATTAGAAGCTGCCAAATCAAACAAGAAATACAGCTTCAAGTCATGAATTTGCCCAGCTTTTTTTAAATTATTTTGCTAACCTTTTCTTTTCTAATGTTAGTGTTACTGTTACATAGCCTATTCAGTTTTGGCTTTGTAATATAATCCGTCTTTCAGTTATTAATAAATTGTTCCGTGTACAAATTTAGGTATGAAGATCGGCGATCTGCATATATTCGATAAGTGTCCCTCCTTAGCCTTACCAAAAGGTGGCAACCCTACTTTGATCACAATTCATGTGTGTGTAGTAGTGTGAGTGTGACGGATCCACCTGGAAGCTGAGGCTCGCCTTACACAATGGCTGTCTTTACCCCCAAATTGTGCTCCTGGTACTCATTTCTTTTAGAAGCTGAGTCAACCCCAGGGCCATAATGCCACAAGAAGGATTAGGCCAATTGAAAAATCCTAACAACTTCACCAAGGATCAAGCCTGGGGGCTTCCGGTTTGTAGAGCAGTAATTCATTAATTGCTCCACAGCCTTATACAGACCCGGTGGCTGGTGGCTCACAGGGTTCCGTGAGACATGAAGGTGGTAAGAATGCCACTTGCACTGGACACCTTTACGTCCATGTTTACTCTTGGTAATCCCAGAGCCTAGAAGGATTATGCTGATTGAAAAACCCCAATTACTTCACCAGTGATCGAACTCGCGATCTACCTTTTTGTTGTGCTGCACCTGAACCAACACTATTATACCCATAGTTTGCATGTATTTATACTATTTTCACTTTAAGTTCAAAGTAGATGTAAACAAACTCTAACGTACCACTCCGCCGAGCATGTGACAATACCACGTGGAAATTTACCCGCTGCGGAAAGAAATTGAATGAGGATTTGTGAATATTCCAGTGTTCTCAATAGTACTTTTAAATTATTTTTTATGACATTTGCCATTGTTGAAAAATGTGATATTTATTTTGAAAAGATCGTTACATCTGTACAAAATTAAGCTTAATATTAGTATGTAAGAAAGTCATAGACAGTTAACAAGAAGATATTAACGAGTATAAAAATTACTCTCAATTTGCAATGTTGGCTACCCTCTTCAGAGGCGTTTTCTTTTCGAATGTTGTTCACTATTCATTAATTTCTGTTTGTAACCGCCCCAATCCTATCAGAGCTTAGGTTACATGCAACTTTTGACGAAATTATTGTCTTATTCTATCACACGACTTTCTTGTCCTCACGTACATGTTGTATAGCCGATATAAATAAATAAATGAACGCACATTCAGCAGGTCACACCAAATTCTTGGAAGGGGTCTGTGGCAAGTTCATTCTAAGATGGCGTACTTGAGCATGCGCACAGCCGTCGTAAACGCCTACTATTTACATCTGTTGTAACGGTTTAATTAGTTCACTTAGTTATTATGCGTCAGGAAAATCTGACCAAATTAATTTTGTTTCATATACAGATCTGCTTCAGAAACGTGTTTTTAAATTTCTCTGCATGAAAATAGCTACGAAAAGTACGGTTTGAACCAAACTATTTTATTAAGAGCAAGAGTATGCATACAAAGCAGCAAAAGTTACAGTTCGTCCACTAGCCAATGAGGCGCTCCCTTGTCACGTGGCTTTGTTTACATCTACTTTGAACTTAACGTGAAATTAGTATAGACAAAACTATAATCCAATATTACTGTATTTACCTGAATATAAGCCGCACTTTTTAGCCTAGATTAAGCCCAGCAAAATATGCCTGTGGCTTAAATTTGCATACAAGTGTTTTTAGCAATAATGGTAAAAATGCGCATACTATAGCCGGTTAATCTATCGTGGCTGGTTCCCCTCTTCCAAGCACCGCCACTTATTATTTTGAATCTCCGGGAATATATTGATTTTAATCGAAACATAGTAGAAAATGCAAAAAACTGTGTAAGCAAGTGATGTTCATTTTATGATATATCTTTTGCATATTTTGTCATTTTTTATGGCGGTATTATGGAATATGTGCGTATTATGAGTTGCACAGAAGTAAAAAAGAATGCCATAATGTATGGGAATGCAAATAATGGTCATTTTAAACTGATGGTAACTGAAAGTGCAGTTAAGAAATGGATTGACAAGCATTCCCAGAATACCACTTTTTTTATTTAATTCTATGTGTGCGCATTCCACTAAAAACGGAAGCGGATGTTGTGACACGGACAATTGAGAATACACTCTTCTTGGCATGATATAAACAGTCACCTGAGGAAGGTCTGAAGGATAAGACTGAAACGTCGTGAAGATTGTAGCAAGGACAAATACACGTGAACCACCGAAAACAATTTATTTTTATTCTTTATTTCATTATATTAGATAAAATTATAATTTAAGTCAGCTGATACTTTCTATTTCTTATTTCAGGCCTATTTCAGTTAAGAAATATGTTACTTTAATATTATGAAAATGAGGCTATTTGTTTTATCACTTTGGGGTTAATTTAATTTTTTTCCCTTTACTTTACTGTTTAAAAAGGCAGGTGCGGCTTAAATTCAGGGGTGGCTTATATTTGGATAAATACAGTATATTATTAACATTCTTTGTCTTGTCAGCTAAAATAAAATAAATGCATAGATTCTTGGGAGCACTGAATAACAAGGACATCATGCAGCACACAGTTACAAATGCATAAAAACGACAACCACATTAGAGTGCATTACAATGCAATCAGAAAACAACAAGAGGAAAATATGTTGTGCAGTGTGAAATGTTTAAATTCTTCTCACAGATATCTCTCTTGTGCGAATAAGCTTCACACTGTTGTGTGGCCCGTAGGTTGTACCTCAAAACTCTCAGTGCTGCCAAGAGTTTTACACACAAAGAAATTATAAGGTTAGGTTTCCCACTTACTCTTTATTATTGTTAGAACTATTTAATACTTTTTTTCACACTTCTCTAGGTGGGAAAAGCATGTAAACTCTTTACATGATCCTCCTTTTCACTCCTTGCAGCAGTTTTCATGACTTCTACTTCTTAACACATTGACAACGGGCTCCGGAAATCTTCGTGCTTACTCAGCCAGCGCCAGCCAACGGGTCACGGAAATCTTCGTTTTTATGGAGTGGATTGCTTTGTTGTATATTAACTTTTATAGTTTGAGTCACAGGTTTCAAAATATGGTCATTTATCATACAATAGAAAGTTGCTAGATGTTCTTGGATTCTTTCCTCTCCTTTTATTATTTTAATGTGTAGTTTTTGTTTATGGGGACTGGAGAAAACTGCAAGCTTCATGACCTGTACCATTTTCACTGTTTGTCATTAAATGCCTTGCCCTAGTAAGAGGGTTGGTCAATAAGTAAGTTCTCCAACACTCTAGCGCTCACAACGTTGGACTAGAGAGTTCGCACCACTGCCATGTCCCGTTATCTCCCCTCTTTCAAACGAGCCATTGCTGCAGCCGCTGAACCATTTAGTGTCCAAGAAGGAGCTGTTTGAAATGGATCTCCCGATTTCCATCTCCGCCAAGTCATACAGTTTCTTACTGCAAAAAAAGTTCCCTCGACTGAAATTCACAGACAGCTTTGCGAAGTTTATGGAGAGGGATGTATGGACATAAAAAATGTGCATAAATTGGTTCGTGAGTTTAAACAGGGCCGTCAAATATTCATGATGAAGAGCGAAGTGGGAGACCAACAACAGCCGTCACAGATGAGATGGTGGCAAAAGTCGATGAATTGATGCAACAAGATTGACGCGTCACTACTCATGAACTTTGTTTGTTTCCTGACATTTCTAAAGATTCCATACAGACCATTTTGAGTGACAAATTGATGTTCAATAAGATTTGTGCGAGGTGGGTTCACAGAGGCCGCACTTGGCGGGGACGGAAATTGGGAGATCCATTTCAAACAGCTCTAACTCGGACACTAAAAGGTTCAGCGGCTGCAGCAATGGCTCGCTTGAAAGAGGGGAGATAACGGGACATGGCAGTGGTGTCAACCCTCTCGTCCGACGTTGTGAGCTTGTGCTAGAGTGTTGGAGACCTTACTTATTGACCAGCCCTCGTAATATTGTATTATGAGTGGTTCAATGATTCACAGTTACATATTACCTTGTATGAATGAAGAAATGGCTTTTAATTCTAGTTTTGTAGTGTATTATCTTATGTATGGTTACCATTATCAATTGGTTAATATTATCTGATTAGCTGCATCGCAATACGCGGCGTGCACTGTATTAAGAGTATAAGAGACTCAGATTGTCAAGGCACTATGATAGACCAATTTTATCCAATAAGATACCAATGATTCTATCTTGGTCATAACATGTTGATTAATGCATATCCCACTTTTGTTTATTTATTTCATTTAATGCTTATTATTATAATCAGTTTCCATTGTATTTAACGTAAAGCAAATTGATTATATATTTTTTTCAGTGGGAGAACAATAAGCTGGAGTTACCAACAATGCCAGCACTAATATTTTACAATTTGTTATGTAATTACTATGTTGGGAAACATTGCTTTGGCCAATAAATGGCTTTTTGATTCATCAGTCAACTTTGAATCCATCAAGAAAAATTTATGATAGCTAGCCTTCAATCACTGGAATCCATTGCTCATCATTCTGACAAATTTAGAAACTCACCTTTTATTTTTAATTATCCCCACAATATTTCGAATTACCCACACACTTCGAATTTTCCATCGCAGATTTTTAATTCCTTCAAGAGCCATCGCTGATCATCCTCAGCTATACTCTATCCGATGGTTGGATTGAGTTTACCTGAATAAGAGCAGCGATGGCCCTCGAAGCATGTCCAGGTTAATTGCTGAAATGAAGTTCTGTGAGTAAAATCACCACCTCAATTATTATTTAATAGTTAAATGATCTTTAAAATTCGAGGATTACATTTAATTATTCATTTCATTTTAGTTTAGGAATTGCATAATGACACGACAAAACCTTCTGTCATATAAATAACTTTCATAAGCTTACCAACTCTTCATTAGGAGAGTATGAGATATACTTGTTTGGAAATTGAAATAATATAAATGTCCACTGATTAAAAACACAATTTTGATTCGATGCAAGTCAGTTTGTGTGCTTTTATAGCGTAACTATCGCAACTACCACGTTAACTACCGCAATGCCCTTCATCTTGTGATGTGCACAAGATGGGTTATTCGATGCAAGCCAGTTTGTGTGCTTTTATAGCGTAACTATCGCAACTACCACGTTAACTACCGCAATGCCCTTCATCTTGTGATGCGCACAAGATGGGTTGCATTGGGAACTCAGATCGATTCATCGAACCAAATTCATAGACTGTTCATTCATCGAGTATGGCGTGATCTTACGGCTGACAGAATACTGACAACAAAGTAAGAAAATAGTTATTATTTACAAAATCAGTTACATTTTACTCATGGAATAGTCTTAACAGTCTTAATTCTACTCGAGATTATGAGTTTCATCAGGTAAATATATCGATAAACTTGTGGGATTACCTATGATAAATCTTTTTATGATTGTAATATTTGAAATTTCAGAGATTCGTAGTTTCTTTACATTTTTATAAAGAATCCAATTCCAAACACAAAGAAGATCCTATGATACAATACAAAGTTTTAAAGCATTTACAATTAGTTGCCCATCATAAGTTTCAGTGATGTATTTAAAACAAAACTACAAAACAACTAAACTACAAAACAACTAAACTACAAAATCTCTTGCAACTGCAAATCTCTAGAGTAGTTAATACAGCAGTGCCTCGATTATCCGACCTATTCTGGACCTAGTGTACATCATATAATGCAGAAAAACAAAGAAGTATATAATGAAACACCGAACTGTCATAGGTCCATAGCATTAGCCTCCATAGCACTTAAACCTTCACTGTGTGTCATCTTGTTTGCTTTTTTTTTCCTCTCCTATAGTGCTGTTTACACAGTTTTACAGCTCGATATGGCAGGATATTACAGTGTAAGGTTATAATGCCCACCATAAACGTAAAGAACAAATTTCATCTACCACGAACTGTGATGGACGTCAGATGACTGAAGGTCGAATAATCAAGACTGTAATGAAGTATTAAAATTTCATACCAACAAACAATATTATCCTGATGGCAGACAATGCTCTAATCATAATAACATAATGAACGATAAACACTTTCATGATGATTCTTTATAAAGTTAATATTAGTGGGCTGATCTTTGCACATTAGCATGTTTTATTCCCCGAGAGTAAAACTATGCACATAAGGGAAATACATGTTTCATGCCATTAGAGAGCGATTGGTAAGTTTTATAGTGCATATTTAAGGGGTGAGTGCATATTTCACTAATATGTGGAAAGCAGTGGAAGTGGAAGGGGGGTAGACTTCTTAAGGCATATCTCGTATGTAATTCTTTGTCCATGGAACATTCAGAAAAATAGGAAGCCAGGAAGTGAATTCCATTTTATTGCCACATAGCTCTGGAAGCTCTGCGGTTAAATATCGTAAATCTTAAGCATTGAATACAATGGACAGCTGGTGGTAAGTGAAAATAAAGATTGGGGATTTTTGTTAAAACTGTTTAAAATTGAAAGCAGTTCTTGATTATTGTGATGTGTGAAGTTGGAGCCTGTGAGCAGAATGTAATCTTAAAATACCAAAAGAAAATTTTCACCTTGAAGACTAAGAAATGTAAAAACTTTCCTTTTCAAGAAAAGTAAAAAGAAACGAGTCACAAGTTAAACTTCCACACACATGGCTGTTTTAAATGCCAAAATTGAAACTACACTGCTTAAATAATTTTTGTAATGAAACTCAAAACTCTATTTTCAGTTCACATTTCAGTATTCTCGAAAATTCTATTAATTAAATAAAAATAATAAATTGAGATAAAAAACTTACTCAAAGTCATGAGAAGAAATTTAATGTAATTATCATAATTCTATGTAACTAACTACATTACTGTTAAGTAAAAATAATGACTTACATCTGATCCCATGGCCTCTGGGTTAAGACTCATCACACTTTCAATTCGGATATTACATGAACTCCCATCTTCAGTTGCTCTTTCTTCTTCTTCCGGCACTGGAGCATCTTCAATAGCTGCAAAATATCAAAGTTTCTAAGGTTGTGTTCACATATACATCTGTGCATTAACCCCACCTCCCCTGTTCAATTCTTACAACCCAATTACAATTTATTATTATTCTCTTGTTAGTTTTATGATTTCTTCTAACAAACAAATGCATAATAAACTAGACATCTTAATTGTTTTATTCATTCAAATTTATTTACTTCTTGCTTAATGTGACTCCGTTATTTAAAATGTACATGGTTTATTGCAGTCTGCGAAATACTATAGCTTATATCTGGGTTTCTACAAGAGGTGTTCCAAGTGGTTTCTTGGGCCCTAAGTGGTTTTGTTGGCTGACTTTTCACCGTAAGCTGCATCAGGCATCTTCAGAGTGTTGTCTAAGGGTGTCAACTGTAAACAGACCGACCATGGCCCATAAGCCCGGAAGAGTTAACTTCAATAGATGCCGGCTGTGTATAAGTCTAAATTATTATTATTATTTATTCGGAGAAAATGAAGAAATGCATGTTGACAACACTTGACTTTTTCAACGTGAACCAGAAGGCAGCTCAATAATCCTAGAGAAAAAGTGTAAATTTTTTTAGCCATACAGCCAAAAGCAGTTATAACGACTCCAAAAGGACTGCCAATTTACGGTCGTCATAGCTGATAGTTGCACAAACCAATTTTTTTCTCAAATATTTCAAATCCCTAAATTTTATATTTTAAACCTGTATGTGCTATAATAGTCAACAATGAAATAAGATTAAAACATATTAAATTACCATCAGTGGATCACGTATTTTTAACTCCACAACGTTTCAACCCGAACCTTTAGGCCCTCCTCAGCTGACTGCCTGCTGAGAGGTTCTCTTGTTAGCTTAATGTCTTACATTTTTCATAATAAGAAATACATCTGTGCATTAACCCCATTAACTCTACAGTAAATTATAAAAAATAAAATAAAATGCAATTTAAAAAATTAATCTACCTTATAATAGCTATTTATGTACCAAGTATGCAAAATAATGCTTTAGCGGTCAAATCTAAGTCAAGGCTGAAATACTGGATGAGTCCGATAAAGTTTTTGCGTATGTGGTGCATACAATATTTTTTAGTAAAAGCTCTCTAAATTATATGAAATGAAACAAAAATACTGTATAATTAATTATAATGGAAGACAGTCAGCCATCTGTTTAAGTCATATTCTCAAGACCATCTGAATCGCGGAACAACAATGAACCGTACATGCCAATACGAAAATATAGATGCATAATATATGAGTCGCTTTTTGTAAACAGTAAATGCATACAAACAAGTATGTAAGAAAAGCTTGTGGAAATATGAATGATAATCCCAAGGAAATTTCAATCCAAGCCAGAAACATTGAATTGGAGCTGGTGACAGCAACATCACGGCTGCAATAGACTATGAAAAGGAATATTTTGCAAGCAATCCATGGTAAGCAATGATTCTCTTGTGAACGAAGATGTGAAAAGTTGTTGGCTTATATTTGTTGTTATATGATGAAGTAGCCTACCCTGTTTTGCCAAAAAAAGAAAGAAAGAAAAAAAACCTGGTCAAGTTTCTGAAAAGAAAGAAAGAAAGAAAAAAAACCTGGTCAAGTTTCTGATTATCATGATGAAACGGTTGGCTTAAATTTGTTGTTTTATGACCAATTATATGCTTAAATCCATGTTAAAGTTGGTGTGACTGGTCAATGCCATCTGGATTTTGTTTATAGATTGCCATGACAACTTTGAAGTTCTAGGCCGATAAAACTGCATGCGGCCTTGGTTACTAAAATTCAATTTTTTGGTGTGATACCATTCCGACAAGCAGCTGTTTTAGAGAGCGTGTACTAAAAATACAATTTTCAGTCAATATTCTTTTTACTTCTTTTTTAAACATAACACAGGGCAGACAGAAGAAGAGCATTGTAAAACTTAATCGACATACAGTAAAAAGTTTTCTGTGTTTTGCTATAGTTAAAGCTAAACAATCCCAAACAATACCTAATTGTAGTTTGATAGCTATGTGAAGATGTTTCTTTTGCATTAAAGATAAAAAAAATCCCTTTAGGCAGGCCTACAGGCTGAGGTAGATTTCAAAGTGCTTTTGGTTTAATTTATTATCGCTGCGCAAACCCGCAGTAATAAGAACTGAATTCGGTAAAGAGGAAGAGCCTACAATCATTTGTTTTGACAACAAGAATAGGATATAATATTCTGGGAGGCCGTGCGCAAGATCAGCAATGAATAAAATTAGCAAAGCCACTAAACAAGACAAAATTATGATATTATAATAATTCTTTTAAGTCTTATTATTTTCAAACATTAAAATCTCGCGTAATATGAGAGCTATCAAGAAACTATTTATTGATTTGTAGAGTACTCATCAAGAGCTTTTCAACGATACCCCACAAGACGTGGTTTCAAAAGTTTCGAATTTTCATCCCCCACCCCCACCTCCACCCCCACCCTCACTCGAACCCCCGAATCGTTGGTGTCACTGTGAACTCCATAGGGAGTACTCTAATTTATTCAAACAAAGTTTCCCTCTATACTTCATAGGGGCCGAGATATAAATGTTTTAAAATTTCAACCCCCTCCCCCGACCACCCCCTTGGGCCTTGCCCATTAACGAACTTGTCCGAACTATTGGGCCTAGAAATAACATAATAAAATTTGGTTCAAATATCTTCAAAATTACGGCCGCTATCGTGTAAAGATATATATATATATATATATAAATATCACAAATTTTTTTTTGAACGGGCGGTGGTTTCGTACTTAGGGGAGCATGAAACGTAAAGATATGAAAGAATTTTTCGAAAATCATGAAGTGGTATCCATTGCAATAGGTAGATTTTTCTTCGAAATCTACCTAAAAATTGCAGTAACTGTCATAACACCTAATCTAACAAAAATAGTGACTACCCTTAGAGAGATTACACATTAGTCTTAATGCCATTCTACAGAAGGCTGGTGACCCCATACCTTAAGTGACTATTAATATGTGTATACCTAAAAAAAACTAAAAACTAAACTCCATGGCGCTACATCCCTGGAGGGACTTGGCCTACCACCCGACCGCTGCGTCATCTCCCGTGTATACCTAGGCCATTGTAATTTTGCACTTCCCAGTTTACAAGTTATGTTGTGAGTATCAAAGATTGGCAAATGAACTACTCGACTTCGTTCTGTACTGACAAGGAAGTGCCAATCGGCTGTATTCGGCCTTGAACATTCAAAACTACTATTTATAAACCCTCAATTATCATTTTTCTGTTCTTCCATTCAGTAATTTTCGATATCTACGTAATGTAATATAATTCCAAACCTATAGTATCACAAAAAAACAAAAAAAAAAACAAAAAAAACTATATCCTTCATGTACACAAAGATTTATCCTCCTATGTGTGGGACATCATACATCTTCGGATGATAAATATTCACATCACCACCTTCATGGTGTCAGTAGCTCAGTGATTATGATGCTTGATAGTTGTGCAGAAGGTTGGGGTTCAATCCTAGGTAGGTTGCTTTTTTTTTTTTTCTTTCTTTCTTTTTCATACTATTTTTAAGACACAAATACAGTTTTTGATTTTTAATTTTTAAAATTAGCTCTTATATTTTACTGTATAATATAATTTGTAGTGTATAAAACCTTATCAGTAGTGAAACCTTAACCCTCGGCCATTTTAAAGATCGCCTTTAGCGGCGAAACTTATTAAAACTCTTTTCAGGTAGAGGGACTCTATCATCTATTATTATTATTTGACAGATTTTAATGATTGTCTAAAAAATAGTATATGATACACGTGGCTCATAGGATTGCTGCATTCGGATTTTGCAAACATAGCCTACTCGCAAAATAAAACCTCGTTTTAACATTTGGATCATAAATAACTATTTTATTCTAAAGTATTATTGTTTTAATATATAGTAGGCTACCTGTTATATATATGTTTTACAAACATAACTTAATCTAAATTAGCATACATTTCATAATTACCAAATAACCTATATTAAATATTTTTGAAAATTTCAAAGATCGATTATATTACATAGGCCCTACTACAATATTTTCAGAGGTTTTAGGTAATTGTTTTGCAAATGAAACTGCAACAACAATCGTGCAGTTTTCTCCAAAACATAATTACTTTATATTTTTAAATAAATGCCGTGAAGCCTGGGTTTACTTGCAACAATAAAATGCTATCGGGATACTATTGGTTTACACTTCGGTAAAACTCTAACTTAACATCAAAACAGTAACTTCGGGGTAGGTTGTCCAGGATGCAAAGTACGTGAAATCGGGATCTGCCCCTATAGATTTGACAAAAAGTACAAGGCAGGTAATTTTAAAAATTGAACATTGGGAAGCCAAATACAAGGTGACTTTAAGCTCCGCCCACTCGATATTCATATTTTGTTTCTCAGCGAAGCAGGGTGACCAACTATCCTTGTACCTATATATTGTCGCCGACACTCACGACCGTACCAAATATTAAAACTGCGAGAGTGCCCCTTGTACCAAATATTAAAAATGCGAGAGTAAGTGCTTTGTACCCACAGGTTTGCCTTGTACCCAACAGTTTGTTAGCCTGTTCATCCTCAAAGAATTCGCTAGATTGTGGTATAAAAAAAGTGCTTAACTGAGGGTGGGACATGTTTGATGCAAAGGTGCACCTTATATTTGGTTTTCCCAAACACTGCATGGATTTGAACCCAGAACCTCCAGTGCCACGATCAATCATCTTAACCGTTACGCCACTTACAACTTTGTTGAACAACCGTAAATATTATGGATGTGAACCATTATGCTTTCTTCTATATCCTCATAAGCTTTTGTATAAGAACCATAAGGTTTTTTTTTATTAATAGTGTATTTGTATTTGTATGAATACCCTACTATTAATATTGAGACGTAAAACATTAAAGAATGGAAAAATGAGAGAGACGTGACTAATATAAGCATGCAATGTCTGAAGGTGAATGGCTTCTGTCTGTCAGTCACTAGAATCGCAGTGTAGCCAACGTAAGTAGGCATATATTTGAAACTGGAAAGTGCAAAGTTACAACGGCCCAGGTATATAATAAATGGTTTTTAGCACTGATAAGCTTACACAAGTCTTAATCTACATAATAAATAGCTTACACAAGTCTTAGTCTAAATAAATTCCTTTGGTAACTTTAGCTTCAACTTTGAGAATGTGATCCTCCAAATACAAGATATCTATTAAAAATCCCAGGAAACTCTCAGAGTTCTCTTCTGTGTCATTACTACTATTTTTGTATTTGATTTCCAAATTTTTAATCTTATCTCTAAATATGCAGTAGTAGTTTAGCAGAACACCTATCTTGAACACTGTCCGATGTAAATTTTACAGCCAACTCTAATAGATCATTAGATTCTGAAATGAGACATATTAAGACCGACAGCAAATAAGTAACTACTAACCAGGGGTGATGACAAAGTTTAACATTAATTATGTAGATGATAAAAAGAACAGGGCCTAGAATGGATCCTTGAGGTACTCCATGCATAAAAATTAGATTCTTTCCCCCAACACTACTTTCTGAAATCTCCCACTTAAATATGATTGAGAAAATGATGCAGCTCCCTCCTTAAATCCACTGAATTTTAATTTCTTAAGTAGAAATAAAACTTACACAGTGTCAAAAGCTTTGGATAAGTCATACAATTTCATATTATCCACCTTTTTATTGTTTAACCCTAAGATACAATTTTGGAGAAAGGAAATGGTAGCCTTTACAGTACCTATCCCAGATCTATGTACGATAAAACATACTGGGAGACCCAATGAATTACAAACCAGCTGCACGGCTTTTTTCCACTGTGCATGTGGACACGTTTCCTACTGCTGCTGCTCCTGCTGCAATGAAGTTCATGCCATTGATGCTGGTTTTGCTCTGCAGTATTACATTGAATGTGATGCAATGTAGTGCAGCTGTTATTTATTACTATATTTAATCACAATTTTGGATTAGAATATATTGTTTACTATTGTTCAGTGTGTATTTATAGATGATTTGTACGTGTCATCGCAGTCAGCCCTGTCAAGTGCAAATACAATTTATAGAACAATTCCCGGGTGTAAAGGTTCCAGACCATAAAACAATCTATAATGTTTAAAATAAATTTCAGGCCACAGGTAGTGTTTGGTCTAAGAAACCTAACAGACAGCATAGTAAATTAGAACAAAGTATGAAAGACAAATCCACACACCCTGGAAAAATAAAATATCTGCCAGGAAATTGCCAGCATTTTGCAATATGAACTACGGCGAGTGATGGTTTCTTCAAACAGTGCCCAAAATGTATGGACGACAGTGGCCAGTTTCAGCCCTTCCTTTCGTAAAGTTGGTAAGTAAAGCCTTTAAACATAGTTAAGGAAAACTGATGTATGGTTACCTCAGCACCACTATTTTAGCAGTTCATTGGGTCTCCCTGTATAACTGTATGTCCATTAACTATCTAAAACAAAATGCCTAACTCCATGTCACTTCAAGTTATTTGGATGACTATAAGGATTTAATGCTGTTTAATTTAGTAACAGAGTAAGTTAAATTATGTTTAAGGCATATGTATCACTTTTCACCCATGACCCTTTCAATGATAAATGAACCTACTTGAACTTCTTCAGTCATGCACTGTCTTATGTTTATTTCCTACATGACGGTCAGTTTTACAAGCAAACAGATGGGATCTCCACTATCTCCTGCCATAGTCAACTTCTATATGGAATATTCTGAACAATCAGCATTAGAATCAGCAACCCACTTCTTCAGATATGTGGATGACATGTTTGTGGTTTGGCCCCGTGGAGAAGACATATTTCATGGATTCTTACATCATCTGCATAGAGTAAACAATAACATCCAGTTTACAATGGAAACTGAGAAGAAAGGAAAACTCCTCTTCCTGGAAGACTGATGCTGTTTACAGAAAGAAGACCCATGTTGATCTGTACCTGAATGGAAACAGATATCACCTTCCTCACCAGTGCAAAGGGGTACTAAACTCCATATTCCAGTGGGCTCTTACCAATTTGAACAACAACATTTTACCTGAGGAATTTAAAATAAATCAAGATAACATTCTGCCAGAATGGCTACAAGCCCAGTGAAATAGAAATGACCCTTAGAAAGTCCAGCAATGCAAGATTATTTTATTGGTATTTCTGGATTTTCACAGATCTAATATCCCTGCATGCAATTCTACCCGCCAACTATTTCTGTGTTTTGCTGCATCTTTTAACTCTCCATAGCTTCTTTTCTTCTTGATGTCATCCAGTATCTCAATATTCTTCTCCTACCAAGTTTTCTTGTTCCTTTTATTTTTCCTTCAATTATATCAAGCAAAAGTCCTTTTCACATTATGTGTTAGCTTTACTTTTCCTAACAACTTCCAAGATATTTAATTTAATACTTTAATAGCAATTTGTTTGTTGTTGCATCATCTCTCAAGAAAGGATATTCTTCTTTTAAATACCAAGTGAATGTACTTCCTTTTAGACTTGATAAAAAACCAGGAATACAATACCTCTAAGTTCACTATTATTACTGGTACAACACACAGACTAGCATCGGCATTCATGCCTCATGTAGCATTTCTCCAACTCGTTTCAGAAAGGTGGATAATAGACACAGCATTTTCAACCTCAAAGTATAACAAATCAACATGTCCAAACATGCATTAATGATAATGTTATGAATAAGAAGGAAAACAAAAAGGAACAAGGAACAATTATCATCCCTTTAAGGTTAAATTGGAACAACGGGACTAGAGTCCAAAAACAGGGACAATCCCATTAAAAAAAAGATACTTCTGGACACCCTACCCTATCTGCCACCTGGGGATGCACCCTCTAGTGGTTACAAGCTCACCAATGCAAAATGAAAGACTCTGGCAAAAAGTCGACAGTGTTGGTCAGTTTCCAACACATGACATGCATACTAAACATAGAAACATCATGAGGGAAGATCAGCCAAATCTTGCAGAAGTTTGACATAAAAACAATGCATCTACCACACCCAAGATAAAACAATTGATCCAAACCAATAGGACAACAGCAAGAGTATACTGTATTCCCTGCAAATGCAGTACGCAGTACATTAGACACAAAGTCGCATGGTGGAGCTGTTCTACATAACCAAGAATCATCATCATATAAAGTTTTCCTGTCAGGTCTTCAAGTTTCTGGGAGGAAGTGGAGACCTGTTTGGAACTCAACAACACGAAAGACAGCGGTATCCGACTGAGCTCCTGCATTATTGAGACATTCAAGACCAACTGAGACAAATGCTCTCCCAATTAACTCAAATAATAATGGATCACCTACAAAAGTTTCAATACCACAACCCCTGGACCTCATTTAAACCATTCTTCTACACCTCATCCACATATCACTGGGGCCCAGTTTACTTCATCTGCATTCCACTTGCTGATGGTCAGTTTCCAACAACTCCTCTCCAATCTGGAAGATCTTTGCAAGCCCCCTTCCCTACGAAAACGTCAGATCAGCCCCAAAACACTGGAGTTCTCCAAAAACGAAAATGGTTAGCAGCCTGGGAAAATATTCTACATTATCAGCACCAGAAGTTTCAGAACCTCTGTTATGTTTAAGGCACTTGAAATGTCATTATAAAATGAGATATATTACATCCTCTTCATCCTAATATGTTTCTGAGAAACTGCTACAGCTACTGCACAAGCATTAAGACAAAAAGGGTTCAGGGAAATTTGCAGTTTTTGGGCAAAACCCTTTGAGTCCCTTAAGACTAGAAGAAATCAATAAAAACAAAAACAAAAATCACTGAGAAAATATTTAGGAAAATATATGGTTGTAGTATTTGCTGTACACCACTAAGCATTGGAAGAATTAAACAAATCAAGATCAAGAGATAAAGAGTCTGATTCTTACCTGAATTGCTTTCATCAGCCGCTTGCCCATCAGCAGGATTTGAAGCTGAAAGGACATCACCACTAAACCTTCTCAAACGAATGAAACTTGGAGAATCTCCAGCCTCATCATTTTTTTTACTACTTGAATGTTCACCTTCTACTTGAGCATTTGCAGGTGCAGCTTCTGATGTAGAATTCTCAGCTTCAGGGACTGAAGACAACTTAACACTTGGAGATTCAAAAAGATGGTAAGTAATAAGATGTCGAAAAGCTACAGATAATCTATGTGCAGTACCTTTTTCAGTTTTACCACCACATGCTTTACACACACCATTCCATTTAGACTGATCATGGAACTTCATAATGTGTGTGGCAAAACTAGTTCTATCGGTACACGCAAATATGCAGCCACGCACAGAACATGAATAGAGAAGTCCATTACTAAAACGTTTCACTTCGAGAGGACCAACACGAATCGGTTCTGAAGTCACAGCTCCATCTCTTAACATATAACTTGTGTTTCGAAGCAAGTTCTTTTCTCTTGCTTCCAGTATGGGCATCACTGGTGGTGGTTTACCAATCACATCCAAAGAACTCTCTTCTGTTTCTTTTGATGACTCAGAAGATGAATCATCTTGGTCTTCGGCTTCCAAAGCTTTATTACACTCTGCTTCATCTGTTTCTACCACTCTTGAAGAAAGAAGACCAATGAGGTCACTTAATAATGACTTCTGGTTATTACTTTCTCCTTCGGTTGAAAAAGTACCTAGGACATCTGGGCTCTGAGACTTTGGCTTTGACTTAGGTGATCTTTCACTGCAGTCAACTGATGACCAGAGAACAGTTATTTCTGGTTCATCAATTGGATCTGCCACGCTAACCTCACCACGTTCAGCAGATGAGTCTACAATTCTTTGAATCAAATCTTTAGGAGATTCAAAGTTATCTGCAATAGCACCAGATTCTCTTTCTGATCGAAGCAGACTCTGTACAGCTTGGGCAGCTTCTATAGCTCGCTTTTCATCAATAAAGGTTGAATCTTCTATCAGTGAATTACCAGTTAATGAATTACATAAATTATCCAACAGATCTCTCTTTTTGGCTAATTTAAGGTTGCTAACCAGATCTTTAAACTCCTTAACTTTTCCTCCATCTTCAACAAACCCTGTCAGAGCATTCAGTACAACATCCTCAACATAATGTTCTTTTAACTCCAAATTGTTAGAAGGATCAAAAAATCGTACATCTGCTTTAGTCTGTACTTGTGAATGTTTTCCAGTGGACTCTAAGATGGCTCTTAAATGTTTACCATTGCTGGCTTCCACTTCATTGTTTTCTTCATCTTTACTGTTTTCAGCTATAGAAACAGGTTTTGATACATCACCCATTTCATCTATCATCACAGTATCATGACTAGGCTCCACCACCAAATTAGCTTGTGGCTCATCTGACTTTGATATTTCTGCAGAGTTATTCAGAGCCTTTTCGCTAGATGTTTCCACTGGAATTTCAACATGAGTAGACTTTCCTGGCTCTGGTATCTTTTTACTAGATGTTTCTGCTGGGACTGCAGAATCTGCCTCATCTGGCTTTGATACATCTACAGAGCTATTAATAGTCTCTGCATTACATGTTTCCATTGGGACACCAACAGAATTTGACTCATCTGGTTTTGATTTCTTTGCAGACTTATCTACAACCCTTCTACGAGATGTATCAATAGGAACTTCCAAAGAATGTTCCTGTTCCATCTCCTTGGGATCCTCATATTTTTCATTATTTTCAGCTTCTATACTTTCTTTATCTTTTGTTACATTTGATGTTGTCAAATCTAAAGAGTTCTGAGATTCTGTCCCATTTTCTTCCCCTGAACTTATACTAGAATCATGCACAGATTCATGTTCAATGCCTTTAAGATCCTTCGATATGCTGCTTTCACCCATTTTACTCTGTTCTGTTACAGACTCTGATTGTGTAGCATCAGTAGGTTTCAATTCTGAACTTGTTGTCATGTGGCACAATTGTTCTTTGTTCTGTGCTGTATCATGAGGTTTAGAGTTCAAACTGTCTCCAACAGTCAAATCAGTGTGTGTGTCTCCATTTTTACATTCAGTGTCTGATGACAGAAGTTGATTCAATGTTACCCCGTCTTCACCTCCAGTTCTTGCAACAGAGATAGCTGAATCACATGTTCCTGTAGTATCATCAGAATCAAAGTGTACTGGTATCTTTGACATATTGATGCAGATGATTTTAGCATACTCTTCTGAAGAATGTCTTTCAGAAATGTGCTTTTCAACATTTCCTTTTTGTAACTGAACGTAATTACATGATGAACAAATATATCCTTTTACTACCTCAGCATCCTTAGATGGGCCTTCAGCCAGAATAATTGGGTTGTAAGTTTCAACGCCTCGTAAGTCACGATGTAGATAATAAAAATGTCCTTTGAGAGTTTTTTTTTGCCATGATTTTTGGGGACATTTACTACACTGGTATCTATATTCCCCTGTGTGAGAGGTAACATGTTCATAAAAGGAAATTGCGAATTGAGTAACATATTCACACATACGACAAACAAAACTTCCTATGTCTTTTTTAATTCCTTTATCTTTTTTGGGTGATTCTGTTATAGACTCTAAGTCATTCTGCAAAGATTCAGAAACAGCTTGAGCAGCTTCCTTTGAAGACAGTCTTGAAATAAGCACTTCAGAATCAGGATGAACATTTTTATAATGTGGGATAATATTTTTCCCCTGAAAAGTGCAAAGTTTGCATGAGTACCTATCCTTTCCATCAAGAATATAATCTTTGTCAATGTGTTGAGATGAACTTTCTGTTAAAACACTACCTGTTTCCATGCTAACACTGGCAATATTTTCATGTTTACTATTTTCCTGATTGCCTTTTACATCACAATTACTGTTAGAATTATCCATAACTTCTGTCACAGAAGAATCATTTTTCATACCAAGTGTCGTATCAACAAGTCTATCAATATTAGTATTCTGTTCAGAGCTGTTCTTGCCACTTACATCTAAAGTTTTTTCTACAGAATCATTATTCATGTCATCAATCATAATTTTTTTAAGTTTTTCAGGTATTATATTTGCAGATCCTTTTTTATTTTCCAATTTATCCTGCACAGTGTTTCTATTTTTGTCATTCTGTTCATCACTCTTGTCTTCTTCCTTCTCTTCTTTATTTTTATTTTCTTTGTCCTGAGTCTCATTTTCTTCCAATAGCTCCTGTGCAACATTTTTTTCAGCTTTATCTTGCATATCATTCTTCTCGTCTTTATCTTCCAGATCACTTCTTTCGTCCTTATTGTCTAAATAATGACTGGTTGAGCCATTTGATTCAATGCTGGATTTTAATTTCCCAACCTTTTTTTTAGACTGATTAATAATTCCTAACTGCCACTTCCCCTTTTTCTTTTTATTTTTTCTTTGAGAATCTGAATTTCTGAAAAGATTTAACATAATGCGATAATTTTTTCTTGGAGATTTTGTTTTGTTTTCAGTTTGTTCTTCAGCATCGAATTCTGAGCTTTCATCATCAATTACTTTTTTCTCATCATTTAATGGTTTGTTTATCACTTCCTTTTCTTTATCTTCAACATCATCTTTAGTTTCTGTATCTGTACTAGTTGTAAGGGTAATTGTACTCTCTGAACTTTCAATATCGTTTGTTAATCTTTTAATGACATCATTAATTTTTTTCCCCAACAACTTAGGTCGTTTCCTGGGACCTTTTCTTCTAAATGTAAAGTTGGTCATGAAAGGATTAGCCCAATCTATTTCCTTGGGCTTCTGAATGGTTGAACGATCAGGCACATTATCCTCACCTTCTGTAGAAACATCTTCAATTCTAGAAAATGTCGAGCGTTTCTTGCGTCCTCTCCTGGCAGTACCACCGCGTCCTCTGCCACGAGCCCGACCTCTCTGCCTATAGCCTTGCCTTGTTCTTGATTTGTTCAGAATATGAGAATTATATTCAACTGACTCATCAGATGAACTATCTTCTGCAGAGCGTTCTCTTACCTTTGAAGATGGGATATTTATCTTTGAAATATCTGCTTTTTCCAGCATTACTCTTGGAATGCGCTGATGTTTACCACGTTGAGAACTCTGAAGTTTTTTCAAAGTTTCATCTTCTATTTCTATGCTAGGTTTCCCTCTTCTGCTACCTCTCCCTGTGTGCACAGGTGAAGTGTCAGATTCTCCACTTTTTTGAGAAGTCTGAAGTTTTTTCAAAGTTTCATCTTCTATTTCTATGCTAGGTTTCCCTCTTCTGCTACCTCTCCCTGTGTGCACAGGTGAAGTGTCAGATTCTCCACTTTTTTGAGAAGTGCCTTTCTTTACAGGTTTACTTTCGTCTTGAGATTCATCACTTTCCTCAATCTCGCCAACTTTCAACTTACGTGTCTCATACTTCTTGAGAAGTTTTACATCCTGTACACTGTCAACATTCGGTAACCTATTTGGCTGCCTCCTCAGATTGCTTCTGCTTGATTTTTCGTCCATTTCTTGAACTTCCTCAGGATCAGTTTTTTCTTCATCTTCTTCTTTGGTGTCTTTCTGTTTGGACTTTTTTCTATGCCCTCTCTTACCCTCCGTCTTACTAAATTCTTTGGTCTTCACATTTCTTTTACTTAAGACAGAAGATGTATCTGAATCTTCTGCGGTCGGTAAATCATCATCCTTTCTTGCAGAAGTAGATTTTGAAATTTCCTCTTCTGTCATACCTGGACGAGTTTCTTTGAGAAGGCGGCACATCCTATGGCCTGTTGCTGTTACTACTCCATCTGAAATGAACATTTCACGAATATCCTCCTGCAGAAGCTCAAGAGCATTACGTCTCTTCGCATATTTTTTAACCGGTTTCTTTTCTTTCTTGGAAAATGAATTTTCTTTAATATTTTCATCTTCAATTTCACTTGTTTCATTTGTTTCAGCAAAAATGCTTTTTGATTCTTTCTCACTAGAATCCTTTTTTGATTTGGATGCAAGACATTCATTATCACTGCTTTGGTCATCATCAGACAATATCATATTCCTACCTTTACACCTCTTTCCTCGTCCAACTGGAATGTCATCTTCATCAGCTGACTTCTCTTTCTCTTCTGATTTCTCAACAACTTGTGTGCCTTTTTTCAAATTTTCAGAAGTACTCTCTTCAGAATCGGATTCTGAATCAGATTCCAAAATTCGTTTTATTTTTCTTAACTTTTTTCCTTTTAAACTCTCTCCTAATTTTTCTAGAAGCTTTGCTTTTTCAACATATTTTTTTCCTTCACCAGACTCAAAAGATTTTTTAATTATACCTTCAATCCATGCTTGTGTAACTTCATCTTTTGATCTAGAGCCTTTCTCTACTTCTAAATCTTCTAATGCTGGCTTTTCACACACACGTTCTGAAGGAACAATCTTGTTTTTAGTCGAGTCAGTCTTTGTTTCTCGTTTTGAATGTTCTTCCTTGGATTCAATCACATCAGTTAAAGATGATTTACGTTGTGGTGGAGGAGATTTAGGTTTTGGAGGAGGCGGGGGCGGAGGAGATTTAGGTTTTGGAGGCGGGGGTGGAGGTGGGGGAGAAGGAGGTGGAGGAGGAGGGGGAGGCGTAGGAGGGCGTTTTTTAGGTATTCTGAATTTCTGAATACCATAGCCCTTTCCTGTTTTAGGAATTATTGTAGCTCCATATAAACTATTTAATGGAGAGACTAGCTCAGTTTCCTTTGGCTTATTAGCTTCTGGAGAACTACTTCTAGCAGAAACATTAGAATCATACCTCTTTGTATCAAATTCACGTTTTCTTTCATTTGACGAACGCTTTTCACTCTCTTTTCCAGACCCTGATTTCCAAGAACTTCTTCTACTATCTCTTTCATCCTTGTTATTTCTATGGTCTTTGCTGCTTTTATTTAACCTTGAAGCAGAATCTCGCTTATCAGATTCCTCTATACTTCTTCTCCTTGGATCTCTGTCCAAAGTTGAAGGACGAATACGTGCACCTCCTTCTGGACCTCGGTACGGAGCATTATTTCGCCCAGAAAATTGTGAATTATTGCCTGCGGTATTTGGCAATCTAGGATTGACATTATGTTGACCTGTTTGGTTACTTGATGGTCTCAAGGGTGGAAAGTTACCTGAAGGACCCCCTCTGAAAGAAGCTTGCCAATGAGGCTGTTGGTGATGTCCTCCAAGACCAGGATGAACACTACCCTGATATTGAGAAAATGTTTGTCCGTGAAATCCTTGATTGGGATAGCCTTCACTTGGAGGTATATAGCTTCCTTCCACTGATCTCTGTGGAACAACTCCGTAACACTGAGTTCCTGGGGCCTGCATATGGCTCCCAGGATAAGGTACTTGTGCAGTCTGATTGTAGTTAGAATTCATGAAGTGATTGTGTGAAGCATACTGAAGATTTTCATGAGCTGAATGACCAGAAGTATTGAACCTAGGATCGTATGCATTGGGAAGTGGTATTCCTTGTGTCTGACCAACCTTTGGAATACATCGAGGATCATGACTGGCAGTTTGTGATAAAGTTCTTGGATCAACTGATGCATCTGGAGTTGGCAAGAGAGTTTTGTGACCAAAAGCAGGATTAAATGGGGTAGAATTTCTTGGTAAACTGTGATTATATTCTGTAGGAGATAAAGGTGTTTTATCATTACAATTAGGCCACATAGAAACTGCAGTTGAACTATTAGTATTCCAATCCGTTACAGGAGTTGAAGGACCAGTCATGCAAGTTGAACTACCTGCATTCCAGTCAGTCCTAGTGGTATTCCAATCAGGAGCCGGAGCTGAACTACCGGTACCAGTATTCCAGTTTGTTATTTGAGTAGTTATATGTGTTGTTATTTTAGTTGCACTAATACTATTCCAATTAGCTTGACTTTCTGAAGCTGAATTGCCAGCTGCCCAATTTGGGTTTGATGGTTTACAAGGGCTATTTAAATTTACTGTTTCAAGTATTTCTTTAGTGTTAGGGGGTGGTGAGGGAAGATTGCGAATATTTTGCAAAACAAGTTTTTCTAGTTCTTCTGCACTCAATTTCTTAGGAACTTCTTTTCTGACATCATTAGAAGACTGGTTCTGATTTGGAGTACTTTTATTAGAATCATCAGTACTTGGGACTGGGGACAAATCCCTTTTTTCTGTTGAGTGAACATCCCATCTCACAGGACGACATATTTCTTCACTTCGCGGACTATAGTTTGAGCGTTTTCTTGGGTCTGATGGTCTCATCGGTTTGACATCAACCTTATTTATGTTACTTTTGGCTTTTTCTGACCCAGATTTATCACCTTCTGGTGCTTTAATTCTCTCTTTGTTTTCTGGCGCTTGAGATTTATCACTTGACTGATTGTAATCTTTCTTCACATTCTTATCATCACCTGCTGGAGATTTTTTCTCAGTAGATAATCTTTTCAAGTCAAATATGTTTCTGGTTGGAGACTTAAGTTTATCATCTTTCTGTACCAAATTCCTCAAAGCACCCCCTTTACTGACACCTACTCTATGTACTTGCTGTATTTCCTGTTCTAATTTAGCTCGTAAGGCTTTGTGAGAAGTGTCTTCTTTTTTTTCTTTTTTTTCAGGTTCTTTGTTCACTTTACTAATGTCCTTTTTTTTCACTTTAGTTGTATCTTCTAGGAGTTCTTCAATATCAGCATCAGACAAAGGCTTTGAACCAGTAACAGGTGGACTTTTAAGGACATTATACAATGCTGGTAGAGTTGGTAAAGGTTTCTTGGTATCAGAGATAGTACTTGGCCTTGAAGAGTTAGAAGAAGGAACATCAGGCAAAGGACTCATGGGTGAGTGTTTATTAAGTGCTGTTGGACTATGTAAAGATTTAGTAATATTTGTTACATAGGTTGGACTTGAAGCTGGAGGTCCAGTTGTGTGGGAGGGACTTGCTCTGCAGTCACTCCTCCCTTTATATGGTTCGCCCTGTTCATATTGCCTTGCTTCGTTCACATGATCTCCAAAATTGCGTATTTCCCTGTCTTCTGTTGGTATTGATACTATCTTTGGCTTTACAGCTTCCTCTGGCATTTTCACATTTTCCCAAGGCAATGACAAGTTCTTCACCTTTGTGAGTTCTTCACTAGTTCTATTGCTCTTCAGAACAGTTGCTACTGCTGCAACTGTTGCTGAAACTACTGTGCTTGAAGTTGTTGACATCATGGTAGCTGGTTTCTCCCATGGTGGTTCTCTCTGATACAACGGCTCAGTAGAAGAGGAGCCAACACTAGGTTTTGAAAAAAGTTCTTTTGATAATGACTGCTTTCCCATTAATCTTTTTAACCTTTCTCGACTCTGTTCAAGACTGTCTAATGCTTTGCTTTTAGATAAAGAATTTTCAGTGCTGTTTAATGAAGGAGAAGATACGTAATCCGCACTATCTTCATTACTGTATATAGGAGACAATGTGGTTGACGACACATTTTTCTTATTTGCATTATCACCTCTTTCTGGCACACGTGGAGTACATGAAGTTGATGACGGTACATTTTTCTTACTTGTTTGGAAAGTATCTTTGTTTTGTTCTTTTTTGGCAGTTGTTCCTGAGGTAGCATTGTCAGTAGATGATGTAACACATTCCTGGTCACTGAAAACAAAATTAAAATTAAAATGTTAAAATTAGGTAAAGTCAAGTTGAACAATAATATTATTCAATAAAAAAATTAATTTACTATATGAGTTGACATAAACACACTTTTTGCTTCACTTACCATATTTTTGGTATGACGCGCTTCAAGGAGCCTCCTCCCCATTTTCAAATACTCTGTCAACTGCCAAATCCTTCTCAGGAAGATTCTTTTGCGCACCTGGTGGGCTTTTTATGAACTTTCTGATTAAACTAAGGATTCCTTCCTGAGAAGGATTTGGCAGTTGACAGAGTATTTGAAAATGGGGAGGAGGCTCCTTGAAACGCGTCATACCAAAAATATGGTAAGTGAAGCAAAAAGTGTGTTTATGTCAACTCATATAGTAAATTAATTTTATTATAGTTGCTTCACTGTATAAAGTTCCACAAAGTCTTTATTTATTCAATAAAGTTAACTGTGAAATGCAATATTTTACTACTATACCTGAACTTTATTTAATCTTCTTCTTATAAACTTGATAAAAAAAAAACAAAAAATAATTAAACTGACAAAATCTGAGATGAGTTCTCAAGAAACCATAGCACACCAGACACAACTTAAGCATGAAATTTTATAAGGGTCTAAGTGTCAAAATCATGATTTTCAGCTGGACATATATACCCAGACCAAGGTATTTCGGAAGGGTCCAAGGTCCAAGGAAAGTCACGTTAGTAGCAATAAATTCCAAGATATAGCGCTGGGTCTATCTCCGGCATGTCTTTCTGTGGGTCTATGTCTTGTTTTCTACACAAATCATGATTTTGACACATAGACTCTTATAAAACTAAATGCTTCAATTTACCATCAGAGTTTGTTCCTATATCTTTATTTGAACTTGAGAATATAATCAATCATAAGGCACATCATGCTTGCAGGACAACCTAACACTAATCAAAATATGTACAACTAACATAAGTAAATTGATATAATGAAAGCTCTGAAACTTAGAGGCTTGAACACACAGTAATAGCTGGAAAAGATTGATAAATAATGTTCTAAGACTCTCCACAAGGAAAATGACATTAAGGAGACCCCAATAAACTATCCAGTACTTAATTACACATCATCATCATTGTAGTCTTCACATTTATGCCATTCTTGTCTATTTTTTGTCTACTGTCTACTTGTTCTTCGCATTCTTACTTCACCTCTTACTGCAGCTTGTTTATCAGGTTTAAACTATAAACAATTCTTGGCGCGAATTTACAATAACTGCTTCACAGGTTACGAAGTTGAAAACATGAAACTGCTCCTTCTCTGGAGATATCATCCAGTTTTCCCAAGTTCAAATAAATGTTGATTAGATTAATGTTTCATGTTACTCACATTTGTTGGAAAATAAGTTCAGATATTATGTGAAAAGATGCTTGACAGGAAGTCTATCTGTTAGACTGCTAGATGAGGCATTGTGGATACCATGATCATGGAAATATCTTGATGTACTTCAATATCACCTTTTTGTGTGCTTATATCCATAATCTGATTCTGACGACCATGATATTTTAACTCCCCCCACACCACACCACACGATATATGCAATATTGGTATGTGGTAGATGTTTCATTGCGTGTGTGTGTGTGTGTTTTTTTTTAATTAGGGAAGAAAACATTTATTTAGCCTTAAACCAACAAATCGTGATTTAATTTATTTATCACAAGAGCAACCCACTAATGCTTTATCGTTATGATGATTGTACTTTATTTTTTTATAACTGGTTTCTCTCATAAAAATAAACGTCTTGTGTGTGTGTATATAGGCTATATATAAATGTATAGTGATAGTGAAGGAAGTTTGTCTTACAAAAATAATATAGAATGAAAATTAGTCATCTAGTTATTCTCAGTCTCTGTACCATACTCTTGAGGTTGATTAATTGCAAGTTTTAGGTGTTAGCGCCAAATAGAGACATTGTTGCCAAAAATTATTGAATGACCCAAGTATATTATACTGAACTGCAAAATTCCAAGAACAATGAGAGTAGGAAGGGATGTAGTGTTCAGTCATGCATTCTGCTTTTGCTTAATATTGTTATATACACAACAGCACATATTTCTTCTATTCACTGCTGAAAATAGCTCCCAAGGATTATCTTCTCATCTTCTTCTTCTTCAATGGCATCACGGCCCTTTTAGTCTAGCCTTAGCCGCCCTAGTAACAGCCATCCATCCCCCTCTATCCAGTGCTCTCGTTCTCCATCGCTTAACTCCTAGGGTTCTCAGATCCTTCTCGACATTGACCATAAATCTTAACTTTTGTCATCCCACATTACACCTTCCTTCTGGTTTTGAGCTTATAGTTAATTTTGGGATCCGATCATCCTTTATTCTAATGACATGTCCTAGCCATTCTAGTCTTCGTGCTTTAATCTCTGATATGATATCTGGTGAATCATACTGATATTCCAACTCCGAGTTGGTATCTTATCCTCCACTTACCGTTTTCAAGCTTTGGCCCATAGATCTTTCTTAACATTTTCCTTTCCCATGTCATTAGGTACTGTTCCATACTTTTGGACAATGTCCAATCTCACTTCCATATCTTTTAGTTAAAATTTTTTTAAGGGCTCTGGCACTTGCAACCTTGGATTTAATATCCTCCTCCGCTCCCAAGGATTATGGGGTTTCACTATACTTGCAAAGTGAAATCGTCCCTCATTATGTGTATAAAATAAGAACGTGGTGAATATTATCTTCAATTCAATTATTACTGGGCACCTTGGGTGTATTTGGTAAGTCTTGGTAAGTATTTTAGTTGGCTACAGTAACATTTCATTCTTTTCGTTGCTATCTTGAATGTTCAAAGTTATTGTATATGTTTAACACACTTTAAAAGGATTAGTTATTGCATTCATTGCTATTAAGCCTTTAAGCCAGGAAGCCAAGAATGATCAGAATACTGTCTTACCAGCGCCAAGTGTCATTCATTAAAATAATCACTTTTCTTCCATCTCACAATCTTTCTACAACTTCAATCTTGTCTCTAAATGCTTCTATTGTAAATGCCACACGATACAAACATAAAACACCCCTTTTTAAAAATTGAAACATCTCTCGTCCTTTCTTAGAAGTACCGTAAACAGAATAGCATGTTAACAATAAATAACATCACATAAATAGGATTTATATAAAATGGTAAATAAGAACAATAGTCCAAACGAAGAGGTCAAAAGCACAAATTCAACTAAAAATGTGGACATTATGCAACTTTTGGCAATTTGAAGGTAGCAACCTTAGTTGGTGGGATATTTCATTTCGATTATCGAAAACAAAGTGTGATGTTAAGAACTGAAAGCTATGTTTCAATCAATCAATCAATCAATCAATCAATCAATCAATCAATCAATCAATGATAGCTTCCATGACTGGAGCCGCTTCTTCTAAATCAAGTTGCTCTCTAGTTCGAAGCATGGGGCTGAATGCATTTCCCTACCTCAGAAAAATCTAAAGAGATAGAGGGATCTGTAGCCAGCAACGCTCATGAGAGCACGCAAATGGTACCTCCATTTATAACCTTACCCTATAAGCTATTGCTGGACATTTTATCGAAGCTCAAATGAATCAGTGACTTGCTGAGCATGGTGTCTCCTTGTTAGTATTTGAATTTTTCGAACACTAACACCGAAATATTTTACCTGTGTATAGAAGGGACATAGACAAGCAACTTTTATTATGAGATTTTTGCTCTATGCATTCAATTCTTCCTGCTACAGCATAAAATCTCCTAGGGCAATGCCACTGTTGACTTCTAACATATGAAAAAAATTCAAAACAAAGGAACTTCGTTGTTAACACTGGAGTTATGAATAAAAACTAATGCAGTGGCGGCCAGTCCTGTGATTAGTCTGTAAATTTTGCAGACTATGGAAACACTAATTATGATACAGCTGTTGATGAATGATTAGAAATCAGGTTTTTATCGATCACTAAGAGGGCATCGAGTCAACTTAATGGAAATTTTAACCCTATTTCGCTTCACTATCGACTTATAAGCACCAAATTGTAATGAATTTAATATTTTACGCCATAGAGCAAAAATATCCTAATAAAAGTTGCTTGTCTATGTCCCTTCTACACACATGTAAAATATTCCAGTGTTATTCATTAACACCCTGTATATGAAAGAACTCACACACACTCACTTTTCAATGTCCTGGGAATCTTCATTTACAATGTGACAATCTTCGTCTTTGTTCTTATTCCTAGCATTTTTCTCAGCTGATTTCTGAGAACTACTTCCCTGAAATTAGAAAAAATAATTACAAAATAATTAATCACAATTACTTACATTTTCTTAATTATTTTAATGTTAACACTCAGAATTTAAAAATAAATACGCTAGAATATCAAAAGATGACCACGACACTCTATCTGCCACTTATTTTTGTTTATTTAATCAGAAAACAGTATGTCCGAATAACACATCCAGTACCTGTAACAGAAGTCTTAAAGATCAGATAATTACAACCACATGCTTTATAGTTCTATTATATTATGTAATAGATATTAAAGAAAAAACAATCACCCAGTTAAATTGGTATTGTGAAAACTATAATTTATTGAATGCATAAAAAACAGCCGCTTCTCTCTTGTGATAATATTAATAATAGTTCCACTTTAGTAAATCTCAAATTGTCTATAATAGTGTAGTTGAAGTGTATATTGGGTTCAAATCACATTTGAACTTTACTAAATTTTTATTGTTGAATCCTATGTCTCGAATAGACTCGTCATGTTTGGTCCTGATTTCCATCATACAACGTATATGTAGTCAAATTAAAATAAAATTGCCTTTGGTGGATCACGTTTTTTTCTAACCTTCATGAAGTTTTGACCCGATCTTCCAGGCCTTCCTCAGGTGACTGTTGAAACAGTTGTGAAAAACGAAGGTTCACGACTGTTTCAACAGACACCTGAGGAAGGTCCGGAGGATCGGGTCGAAACGTCATGAAGGTTTGAAAAACACGTGATCCACTGAAGGCAATTTTATTTTCCCGATACTAAAAAATAGGGAAATACAAGCTGCTTTTCAAAACTAGATAAAGCATATTACGACAGATTTTTCAGAACTCTATATAGAACATACACTCAACCCAGTTATCTTAGGTAATATAATACTTTCAGGCTTTTGGTTTTCATTCCACACAGAGACCACATGATTTCATTAATCATTTATCAAATTCCATTCCCTGGAGTGTAGCACTAAGAAAACATCCACTGTTGTCGGAAGGTATCTAGGGAAGAAAATAAATTACAGTTACTTATTTCTCTGAATGCAGCTAGAATATGGATGGAATGTTGGAAGCTTATGGTCTTCTTCCTTTCTGAAGATATGGACTTGTATTCCGTTAATTCAACAGAATGCATAAATGAATGATGCCAGAGCAGCCATTGAAATACAGTGAAATCTCGATACAACGATTTCGCAGGGACCAGAAAAAAATATTGTTGTAGAGAGATATATTGTTATATCGAGAATTTACAAAAAAATGTTCAAATATTGGTAGTATATGTAGGAAACAACTTCAATAATTGAAATGCTTTAAGTATTTAAGGAAATAAAGAATTTTTACACAAGAACTGCTATACTGTACTGTATTCACTCCACCCTTAAATTATTACACTAACTTATGAGCAAACACATTGTCTTTTCAGGAAGAAGCTGGTAAAACATCCCAGTCTCGTCAGCATTATAAATATCTTCTGGCAAATATTTCTCAGTAATTTTTTTTCATTTCATTACTGCACCAGAGATTTGCGTCATTTGTTGGTGCAGATTTCTCTTCCCATTGAATTAACTTAAAAGTTATGCCATGGCGGTCTCTAAAGCGGACAAGCCACCCATTGCTAGCCTTGAAGTCCTCCACACCAAGCATGGTAGCAAACTTCTTAGCTTGACTACAAATCAACGGTCCATTTATTGGAATGTTTAAAGTTCTTTTTTCATTGAAGCATTCCAAGGTTGCAGCATCCAAGTCAATAAATGTTGCCGTTTTCTTTCGTTTTCTAGTAGGATCCACGGCATTTGAATTGAGTTTTTCCTCGATCTCATTTCTTTTCTTTAAGAAAGTCGACACCGTAGATTCCGAAAGCCCGTACTTTTTCGATGTTGCAGTTTGTTTCATGCCTGCGTCAATGTCTTTAATTACAGCTAATTTCTGCTGCATACTAATTTGTTTGCGAGAAGCCATGCTGACAGAGAAGCACAACAATACGCGAACACCACCAAACAAACTTGCGGTGCAGTGCAGGCACTGACTGGCGACCAGGCAACTGGTACTCCATTGTGCACTTGAGCGAGGGTGAAGCACGATCAAGGTCAAGGAAGGCGATTCCACCCTTAAAACGAGGCGGGGGAGTTCATGATTTGGACTTTCACGATCTTTTTTTATCGTTGTACCGAGGAAAATGTATTTACGGGGATTCTAAATGTAATCGTAGTCGGGAGGTTTATCGTTATTAAGAGTATCGTAAAACCGAGGGGAATTTTACATTATTTTAATGGAAAGTATGCCGGGACCAAAATATTTTAACGTTATAAAGAGTATTATCGTTATATCGGTAATCGTTGTACGGAGATTTCACTGTAGTGCATAACAGATGAGAATGAAATATCTGCCAAAACATACGCTCTTGAACACAGCACAGAAGACATCTTAGCATTCAAGATTCTGGCTGAAAGAGCCTTGGACTGTTGAAAAATGACGATATCTCATGTGATTAATAACAATTTTGAGTTGATTTATTAATTTTGTGATAACATTTTGATTAAAGTTAGATAAGTTAAGTGTTTGGTGCCACTTCACATTCTAGACTGTTTTAGGGTGTATCATATCACAAAAACATTTGTAAATAAACACTCCAGGGAGCAACCCAGTATCACAGTACAACAGTATTGAAGTAAATAAAATTGAATTTGTGTAAAATATCAGAAATTACAAAATTCCCATTTTTGCCTGAAAATATTAGTGTACCAATGGGTTAAAAATCCTGACAGGTCTGACATTTTATGCAACAAATTAATGAAAATAAAAAAAAGTAATGAATAGGCATACTCCCCCACTTTGATTTCTGCAAGTTCCTGTTTCTACCTGATAGATAAGAAATAGTAAGTACCTAGGTATTTATTTTCCTATCAAATCTGTGAAATTATTTTATGTAAAAGTGTATATATATACATACATATATATATATATATATACACACACACACACATACATACATCGAAGGTTGCAGGATCAAACCCGGCCGCAGTTGATGGATTTTTCAGGACGTAAAAATCCTGGGCATGGAGTCCTCCGGAAGGCCCGTGACGTAGATTTAAGGCACATAAAAGAACCTCATTAAATTAGAGCCTCTGGACAAAATTTCTTGGTCCTTGGTCCTTTCAAGTTCAAGTAATACCTTAGTTTCCAGAGTGGGGTTGAGAGGCGATGGGCTTACCACCTGTTCCTCTGCCCTCTCTCAGAAACTAAGCATAACTAACTTAGTATAGGTAATGAAACCTCCACAGGGGTTACAGGAAAAAGTCAGTCAGTCAGATAACAGGGTCCGGCAGAGAAACCTGACAGTTTTTAAATTGAAATTACAACAAAACTGTATCATTTGCATATATTATTTTATTTTAGAATTACAATACATCTCAAAGTATTTTACCTACATCAATTACTTTATGAAAATTGTTCCTACTTCAATCCACAAAGCTAAATAAGCCCATTACATCAAAATTATTATTATGGTTTCGTGAAAAGTTGGAATCAGCCGAAACTGCGTAGTGTCATAACTTGTTGTCACCAGTACATCTCGCGCTTGCGCATTCAAGTAAAAAACAATTGCCACCCTCAACAATATGGTATTCTGACATGGAATATTCTCATTTTGATGAATGTTGAAATGGCGGCGAAACTGATGCATTCTGGTTTACACGTAGGTTTCATAATTAAGTTTCGTAATTGTTTTTTACTTGAATGCACAAGCGCGAGATGTACTGGCGACAATGAGTTACGACACTACGCAGTTTCAGCTGATTCCAACTTTTCACGAAACCATAGTAAAAATTTTGATGTAATGGGCTTATTTAGCTTTGTGGATTGAAGTAGAAACACGATTTTCAAAAAGTAATTGATGTAGGTAAACTACTTTGAGATGTATTGTAATTCTGAAATGAAATAATGCACGCAAACGATACAGTTTTGTCGTAATTTCAATTTATAAACAGTCAGGTTTCCCTGCCGGACCCTGTATGTATTTATATATTTATATATAAAATAAGAAGTTATGGAATAATTGTGTTTTTATCTAAACCCTGTTTCCAGTCCCCACTCAACGTAAACCACGCCATAGTCTAAAGAGAAAAAATTAATAAAGGAAAATACTGTGAACTTACCCTCTCAACTTTATCGTGCAATTTCTGCAACACATCTTCACATCTCTTCAATGTATCAATTTTCAGCCTGGAAACACAAAAGAAGTACATGAAGAGGCTACAGGTGAGTAAAAATACATAAGGTGTTCACATTATGAAACAACTTCACTTCAGTGAAGAAAATTAAAATCTCTAAAATTTGCCACAAATGGCTGCAACATTTTCAAATTAGCTGTATTTTGCATCTTGTTCAGCTTGTATTTGTGGGAGCAAGAACCATTACAATGCTCAAGGATTCAGTTGCAGGAATGTTACACCAGTTTAGCAGGGAAAAATACTCTGTGACTGTTTTATCCAAGTAATCTTTTCAATATGGTATTTATGGTACAAAGAAGAGGTTACAATAGAAGTCAACCAGTTCTTATGTTTAATAATTTTCCCAGTAGACATCTTATAATACAAATACATGTAATTAGTAACTCCATGGTGCTACATCCTTGGAGGGACTGGGCCTACCATCCGACCAGTGTCCGGTCATGGAAACCATCATTAACGTTCATAGATGTCGGCTTATTGACCACATGCTTGGTGCCTATCCTGCCATCTGCCTATGGTAGATGACAGGATAGGCACCAAGCATGTGGTCAATAAGCCGACATCTATGAACGTTAATGATGGTTTCCATGACCGGAGCCACTACTTCTCAATAAAGTAGCTTCTCAGTTTGTTTCACAAGGCTGAGTACATCCCGTTACAGACCTCCCTACCTCAGAAAAATCCTAGGATTGAACCCGGGTCTATGGGTAAACTATGGCTTTGGTTAGGGTTAGCTTTCTTTAAGTTCCTCATCATAACAAAGTGCAACACTCTCCAATCTCTACCTGTAACCTTGTCTGTAATAAGAGCACTGATATCACTAAAATTAATATCCAAATTCAGCTCAACTTAAGAGAAAAGTGATCCAGAAACTCAACTCAACTAATACTATTTTGAATCCAGCAATGATGGACGGGTGAAAAACATGACAATCAGGAAACGGACGCAGGTCAAGGATGCAGCATACTCAGCGCAGATCCTGAAATGGAAATGGGCAGGTCATGTAATTAGACTCAACCCTGATCGCTGGGCACACATCACGACCATCTGGGAACCAAGAAAGGGGGAACGGCGTCCAGAAAGACCGAAAGCAAGATGGGCAGATGAAATGAGGAAACACGCTGGCAGTCTATGGACTCGAACCGCGCAGAATCACATAGAGTGGAGAAGACACAAAGAAAATTATAAAACAGCTAGTGTATGAACTATGAACAGGACAGTCAAAAGCTTAGAAGTAGATTTTGAATAAGCTCCGGTATGTGTATTTGTAGGTGTGTGTATAATGTTTGCTCAATATGTTTTACAAGATTCAAAGATCAGAACTAGCTCATCTGTGGGATTATCCTAGAGCTATCCTCCACTGTGAGAGGTCATTGCCCTTATGGGATTCTTCATGGCTATTATTATTATTATTATTATTATTATTATTATTAATGATGGATGAATCAGCAACCCCAATTGGAATTTGAAAAGGAAGTATAATTCCTTCTGCAATCAAACCCTCTCTTCTCAAATGACACTTTGCAACATAAGATAACACAAACACAAAATTAATTAGCATCAATTTCTACTAACAGCAATCTTTATTATTTCTGTGAGTCAGGGTTTCTGGGAACAATAAAACATTAAAATAACTTTCTGTGCTGGCTTCTCAAATGGCACTTTTGCAACATGAGATAATCTGAGTGAGTCAAGCTTCTGAGAACAACATCATTAAAATAACTTCCTGTGCATACAACCCCCCTCTGCTCTTTCAACTGGCACTTTGCAACATGAGATAATCTCAATGAGTCAAGCTTCTGAGAACAACAAACATTAAGATAACTTCCTGTGCACACAACCCTCCCCTCCAATGCTCTTTCAAATGGCACTTCGCAACTTGAGATAATACATTAGCATTCATTTCTACTGGCTGCAATCTTATCTCTGTATGTCAAATTACTGATAACAACAAAACTTTCTCTAGGATTACCAGATGGAAAGGACATTTGAGATTAAAAAGGCAGGACACATTAAAATTATTGAACTCGTATGCTTTTGTGGCCTACATTTATCTGGCAATTTTAAATTAATGTGTCTGAGTCTATATGTACATTCTTATCCACATTTATCTGATGACCTGTTGGCTTTTAGATAATCATAAAATTAAGAACACGAACTTCACAGACATCAAGTGCTCCACTATTAGCAACAGAGACCTGTGTCCCAGCTTTGCCAAATAAATAATCTTCCTTATCAAAACGGCCCTTTTTTAAAAGTATTTGTGACTTATTTCTAAATCAGCAGTAAACTTTTCCCCATTTAGGTCTATTAACTGGATCCATAAAATAAAACTCACAGCACAGTACGGTAGCCTACTTAATATTCCTTAGCGTTCTGGCCATTACTACCAATAGCAGAATCTAAATTCAAAATTTCCTGCAAAGAAATTATAACAAAGGAATTTATACTGGTAATAATAAAAGTAAAATAAGCACAAGTGTGCAAAGAGAAATTTATACATTGTGACACGATGCTCAGACATCTTTTGGTAAAATTTAGAAACAAAAGCAATATTTTTCAGTTATTAAAAAAAAACATTGTTTATGAAAAATATGGACATATTACAGGTTTTGAAAAATAAATATGGACTCAAGGATATCCTTAACATACTATCATGTCCTGCTAAATATGGACAACAGGTAACCCTAACTTTCCATGCACGTGTTGCTGGGAAAACTGATTATACCAGGCCCGGATTTTGATGACCTAAAAATATTTTTAAGATTAGTTAGTATCGCACTGGCTTTCTGTGCCCAAGGTCATGGGTTTGATCCCTGCCCAAGTCAATGGAATTTATGTGTGCATAAATCTTATAGTCCCATGTCAGTATATTTACTGGCAAGTAAAAGCGCTCCTGCAGGACAAAATTCTAGCACACCGGCGATGGCCACAGATCTAAGTTGAGGTAGGCTACATCCTGTCGTTAAATAACCATATACCAACCAACAAATGTAAGAGTAAAAAAGGAAACTATCAACATACTCTCTCAATTTCAGCATGACTGAAGTTTTTAAAACCAAGCAAGATCGAGAGTGAAGGCTAGATTTTTACAGCATTGAAAAACAATAATAATAATTTTTTTAACAATGAATGGCTTCAAATTCCTAAACAAATGTTGCTTCTCTTGCATCCCATCAGAGACCATCAAGGGCCAGATAGCAGTCACAGCTTTACCTTTAGTGAGCTAATAACAAAAAAAAAAGTAAAGTGATCCCTATACAGGCCTTGGAGGCCCTGAGAGTTCCAGGAGGTTAAGGCTCTCAGATTTTGGACATTCGGCACATGAAGGTGGTAAGGTTGTCAGCCTTACGCACCGGCCGCCTTTACCCCCAGGATTGCTCCTGGTACTCATTTCTGTTAGAGGCTGAGTCGACCCCAGGGCCATAGTGCCACCAGAAGGATTAGGCCAATTGTAAAATCTCAACGACCTCATCGGGAATCGAACCCGCAACCTTCCGGTTTGTAGCGCAGCGCAACCACTACGCTACGGCTTACCCCCTTAGTGAGCTTATAAGCCTACACAAATTAAAACTAAATACTTACTTTTTCTTTGTGTTTGATAAAATTGCTAGAAGACTTTTCATTTTAGAAAGTTGAGCCTCTCGTGATTTGTCATTGGATTTCTCCAGTTTACGAATCATCATCTCCAAGAATGGAATATACCTCCGCATTTCTTTAAACTTCTGCTCATACAGCTCAGGATCAGTTTCCACTGAAGAATCTGGTCCTATAATAATGCATGAAGATGGTAAAGGATTAATAATAATGAATCAGTTATCCTGAAAGAAATATGTTACTAATTAAACAGTTTAAAACCAGAGGGGAAACTACTTATACAACCTATTAAAAGATAGTTGGTTTACAATGGAAATATTAAACAATTAAATACTCACCTGATGTAGATGCCATTCTGGTGTCCTTTTAATTACCCTGAAATTAAAAAAAAAATGTTAGTATAACGTAATATTAGTTGTCTTTTAAGAGTCACATTAATTCTTGTATTACATATAATCAGTGATTTTTTTCCTGGGTACAAATAGCCCTTAAAGATTTTTCCAGTTTCATATAGGAGAAAATCAACAATAAAGTTGTATTTCTTTCCTCTTGGTTCAAATTGCGTTTACTTACTTACACAATGGCAACAGACAATTCCTCAGCAAGCTAAAGGAATATTATCTATTTTATGGAACCCGGAGGTCCATTGCTACGCTTACCTGAGCACGCCATTCAACCCTATTCTGTGCTAACTTTATCCAATCATCTCTCGCAAATCCTAGCTCCCTTAAATCTATCCTAATATTGTTCTCCCACCTATGTCTAGGTCTTCCAAGTGGTCTTTCCCCTTCAGGTCTCCCAGTCTTAGTAATGTGTTTCCTCCTCCATGCACGCAACATGTCCAGCTCATTTTATCCTCCGTGATTTAAATTACCCTTACTATTCAAATTGTGTTTACTTGAAGCATTAATGTTGCTGTCAAATGTCAATTTGTCTCTTAGCTACTATGAATTTGTTTTTCATGTGTTAAATTGTATGTATCCTGTGAAAATGACTCCATATATATACATGTCAGATGATCAGCAATAATATCATGTAACCTTATATTATGTTGTGTGAACTGACTCCGAACTTAAAGGACTGTAAATTGCATTCTCCTTTGTGTTTGTGGAAGGTGCATGAAACCTTATGAGCGTATCACAGACTAAATTGCAACTTAGGCCTACAGCTAGAACTGATGTGCACATACTGACTGATTTTGTCTATGCACATTATGCATATTATGTGAGATCCCACTTTCATTCTAAATTAATTCTGACAATGTTCCATCAAGTCAAAGCAAGACTACCCCTTAATTTTTTTTTAGGAAAAAAAACCACATGCATACAATGTATTAGTATACTCAACAACTACAATATAAAGATCTCCACCATTGGACTAATGATTGGTAGCCGTGGCACTGTAACGAAGCTTTTCATTTACTTATGCAGATCATTCTGTCTAAATAAACATATATATATATATATAATAAGTTTTGAGGAACTCGATCAAATCTTGCAAAACCATTTATAAGGGCTTTTTTTCAATAATGTAGACAACATAATACGTTTAGTCTATATATAATTTAATTCTTGCTTCCTTGTTAGGTTTAATGTTTTCACGTTTCATTCAATGCAGTTTTCATTCTGTTTAATGGTTTTATTTTGTTTGATGGTTTTTAGTGTATATTTTGTTTCTTTTGTTGATTTCAATGGACATTTCAGTCTTTTGTGATTTTTCCTGCCATCTGTTTAGCAGGAAGGAGGAACCCGTGGCAACACCATTCTGATGCTCGTAGTACTGGCAATCATAAAGGAAATACGTGGACGTAAGAGCATGCCTGAAAACTTGATAATGTTGGGTGTGGTTCTAGATGAGACAGTGAGTTTTAATTATTGTGTGAAGTGATTCCATATCGAAATTAATCATGACGACGAAGGTCAAGTTTGATGGCACTGATGATGCAATAAGCCTAATTAATCAGAACTTGACTTAATTCAGACAGGCCAAAAAATTTTAAACCAACTTCTGCAGCATGAGTTCTGAGTGATCCACAGCCAGGTCTGTCAGGCACATCACCACAATATGGGTGTAGTGCATGTACATAGAGCAAGTATTGCTTTACACTTTTCTGTATTGTTTAGTGTATTTAGGCATATGCTGTTTACACCATAACAAACGTGTTTTGTTGCTATAATCACAGTCTTAATGAACATTCTACTGGTGTTTTAGGTTATTTCAGTTAATCCACACATTTGTTAAAACCAATAAACCTATCCCACAATTAGTCTGGATTAACAAGGTTTTACTATATTTAAGAAGTTGGTTGAGTTTATTACATGATGTTCTCACTTTTCCATAATCAGTTGCAGCAGTTAAGCAGATTAGATACTTGCCTATTCCATAAATTATTTCTGAATCTTCTCTCAGAAGACGTGGCATGTGGCACCATAGAGCACAGAGTTCGCCACACAGATTTCTAGCTCAATGCTCACAGCCATCACCACCAGCAAACCTTGTCCACAGAGCATTCAATTCTTCTAGCCTGTCATCAGAAATACAGTTGGAGCTCCACACAACCCATTGAGCCCACAACCTGCCCCAATTCCAATTAAATATCCAGATTCCAGTGAATGCACACACATATTGAGCACAGGAAAGATGCCATGAACACCACTGTAACCTATTATTCAGACAATTCCACAATGGTCGAACACCGAGTTGATATTGGCCACAAGATCCAATTTAATCAGACCAAGATCCTGGGGAGGTGGAGTTACTATTGGAGCAGTAATATAGCACAAGCCTTGGAAATTCAGATCCAAGATGAACTTCACTAGTGATGAGTCTATAGCTTTGCCAGGCCTGGCTGCCAGTATCAGCCTCTCTAATCTTAAATAAGGCACTGTTCAGTTTACCCATCGCATTATCATTATTCGTTTTAGTTTTCCTCCCCCACCAATCAGAGTACTCGATCTATCGGTTCCACTTCCTGACTCTCCTATTGGCTCTCAGCTCCACCTAGCACTTATAACACACAACTAGCTCACTTCTCCCAGAATATGGCAGCTAAGCAAGCTGCTGAATGCTCCGACAATAATCCTTCTACTCTCCCAGCTGGAAGCCCAAGGAACCATTCACTATCCATTCTCAACATTGGAAAAGCTTCATGTTACACAACAGAATATCAGAAAACTTTCAAATCGTTCCTAGCTTGCATAATAAGCTATTAGTCTAGCTGTTCATAATTTGCATTTAATATTCAATAATGATTGCGGTATGTCCCACCATCATGTGGTCAGAGCTTCAGACTATTAATCCTAATATTTAATGCTCTTTATTTTTCACAATTAGGTTCCATCGGCAATTGCAGACAGGTATGCCTTCCACTTTGGTGGCCCAGGGTTTAATTCCCAGTTAGGTTGGAAACTCTTCAGAAGTGGGAAATCGTCTACGCAGGTTTAGGACTGGTGTTGTGTCTTGGCCATTGCCCTAAAGGAGGTCCCGCACCAGAGTCCTTCCATGTGCCATCTAGTGATGTAGTTTCTCCTTCCCCATAGGCATTGGTGTGTAAACCCTTTCATGTGAGAGATTAAAAAGAGGTTAAGAAAGAAAGAGGGGAAAGAAAAGAATAATTAACTTCCTCTGCCCTCCATGGTCTTGTCAGTAAGTAGAGTGTGGTGGGGGAAATATGAAGTGGATGAAAGACTAAAGAAATTTAAAAGATAGAAAAATCAGTAATATTTTTTGGGTTTTTTGTCATATAACTTTTTTTTATTTATACACTAGTAATAAGCTTACATGATTTATGAACTGAGAAACAGGTTATATAGCTTATGTTACAACAATAATATAAAACTGAAAGGCACTCAATCTAGGCCTATTTCAGATTTACAAATTAAAAAGTAATGATTTAAACAACAATAGTTGGCCTATTTTCACATTTTTATTTTTATAAGTTATTATGGCTGCCTCATGAAAGATGTCGAACTGCTTCAGCTAATGTAACAGAAGGCTATACCGATAGTTTTAAGGCACAATATAAGAAAATAAAAAGGAAAGGAAATCGAGGAAACAAGAACAGTAGCCTAAAAAAAGAAAGGAAGGGACTGATATCATACTGTATTATTTCAGTCCACTTAAATGAACGATATCGTTCATTGGAAGTGAACATAATCACATTCTAGGAAACTATATATCAGATCCCCCAAAATACTACACACACACAATATTTCAAGCATTACATTTGTGAGGTTATAATATAAGATGGTGCGATATCCTACAATATTTTCACACGAACACATGCCCACTGTCCTAATAGTAATCGATACCTTTAATTGCACTGACACAATATTGTATCTTGAAATTTCGAAACTCTGAATGTGAATCACCCACTAACGCACGCCACAGTGCCGGCCGTTTTCTTTCTTTGTTGTTCAACGTGTAATGACTTGTCTGTCGCTGGGCGAATTCCTGAATCCAAGCGGGAAGCAGTGAACAAAAAATCTACAAAGCCTCCTGATGCACACAAATCCCCTCCAGCCATTTTTTTAAATTTACTTGCAGTTGCAACATGCACTGACGTTGGGTAGTATTAAAAACATAAAATCAGTTTGCCACTTGTTCAGGCTTTCACTTATTCACAGATGCATTGTTTCGCTGTTCTCATGGTTGTTCTTGGACTGCAATCAATCAAGCAACGAAGCTAACAACTGGGTTCCAAACAAGACGAGGGAAGTTTAAGAATATGTTGTTAATGTTTTGTTCGAAATTTTATAATAAAATCGGAATGCAACTCAGAACTGTAAAATGATTAGATTTCAATAATAAGCCCGATCTTTTTAAAAGAAATATATATTATAATAGCCATGAAATAATATACAATACATTTAGATCTAAGTTATAGACGCTATGAGTAAACTGAACTATGTGGATAAAAAACTACAATGAACAATGAGTAGACACAGTGATTCACACGGGAATAAACAAACATACAGTGGAGGGATTTACATTCACACTTTACCCTCGACAGTGGAAAGGAGATATGAAGTTACGAACTCTGTAGGCACTCCGTCCACGGGAGGAAAACTTATCTTTCCACGTTGCCAATTCTACACTCACAAGCGGCATCCAATGTGTTCACTGTTCATTGTCTGAGACTGAATGAAAATGTTCGCTTGCTTTCATCTTCCAGGCAATTCATTTCGCTTATTATAATATTATTTTTATTCATTCCTCTCATTATATTGTTTTTATATCTGAAGATGTCAAAGCGATTTTCCCAATTTTATTAAGAGTTTTAACGAAATTCTAAGGAAAAAATAAACAATTTGAATACGTTACTGAGTTGAGAATTTATTCACAGAACTTCATTAAAACTACATTATAATTAACTTCACTGTGTAAACTTCTACATTAAGTAAACTGATAAATTAACTTCCGATTTCTAAAAAAAGAAACGTATAAAAGTACATGTCAAATTAATTTGTCAATATTGTTTAATACAACAGACTATTTTAATTCTTAAAAAAATTAATTTCAGGCAAATGAACTATACTAACCAGCAACAGTATGCTATACTTCGTTGGTAAGCTTTCAAAATAGCTTTAGATGAGAAACTTTTAAGTGATATTCCTAAAAATCTAGAATAGGCCTAGAAACTAGCCGGGATGGATAAGTCATAACTTTATTTTTTTTAAATGTGAGATGATTTTGAAGTTTTGAAACATACAGATAAAAGAGCAGAGTTTGGAGATGCAAATTATGGTACTAGATGTAGGATACAGTAGGGTAAAGACAGCCGTTAAGATGCATAATCGACGACATCGTGCCACTCTAGTGTACTGCAGTAGCTGGAAGCATAAAAGCATGCACAGCCCAAGCTACAAAACCCTGAAAGTTCCACCGGCTCCCTGTGGCATTCTCGCTCTAAGGAAAGGCTATTCTGACATAAAAACGCTGGTCACATCTTGTCGTATTCATTCTACGCAGCGGTTGACACTCAACTTAATCCCTTTGTGCGTATAAAAATGCCATCAATTTACGTGTCTCTATGGACCATTTGGAAGGTTTGGGAATAATCTTTCATGCCGAACTTTGTATATAATTCTTGTTCACGAAGATTCAGATAATTTTTGCCCGCTAAAAAACAAAAAAAAAAGTGATTTTTTTTACCACCTCAAGAGTTCCTTGCTCACTTAAGGCATAAACTCTATTACGGCATATACACTCCGAGTAGAATAACCACTGATTTCTTTAAAGAACAAAACTACAGCAATCTCGGAAAAAAAACATGTTCACCGAGACATAAATAAATAAAAATAAATAAATGAGATTTTATTGTCATTCAACCTTGCAGCAATAGACAACGTCACCTTACAAATGTACAAAACATATATATACACTATATTACATTAGAAATATATAAAAATAGATAAAGGAAAAAAAAATGTTCATTAATTACTACCAAGTAATGTTTGCACATTCAAAAAATTCAAAGAATTCGTCAATAGAATAAAATGGGTTAACGACTAGCCAGTTGTATATCCTTGTCTTAAATACATTGAGTGGGACCTCCATCCATTCCAGGGGAAGTTTATTGAACACTTTTACACCAATTACCTCATAACTATTTAGTGACTTGGATAATCTACAAATTTTTCCTATTATATCTGGTACCATATGAGTGTATGTCTTGTCTGAGTAGATAATCTGATAAGTTATTTTTAATATGGAGGAGGACTGTGTAAATGTATAAGTTAATCACAGTCAGCACTTTAAGTTTAATGAACAGAGGTTTACAATGATCCATCTTTTTAGCATCTGTGATAACCCTGATAGCCTTCTTCTGGAGAACCAAAATGTCCTGCACATGGGCACTATTACCCCAGAGTAAAAGTCCGTAGCTCATAACGCTTTGAAAAAAAGCAAAATATGCCGATCTTACATAATTTTGAGGTACATGATGTTTTAAGCTTCTTAATAGGTAAACTACCCGAGACAATTTAGTACTGACATATTTAACGTGAGGATCCCTCACTGCAAGTTCGTAGGTACAGTATCAAAGTACTTCCACGAGAATGGGAATTCCAAGGCAGATAACATGGCTTACTAGTTACTACGTAAGACTGAAATCAATATCATGGACTGCGAGTCGAGCAAAGGCTCGATGTGATCCAATCAAAATGTCAGAGTATTTCCCTCCCTATGACAATATTAAGTAGAACACAATAGTACTGCATAATGTCATGGCATTACCTCTGCATTTCTGGTAGATTTTTGTTCTCAGTCAGTTATTCCATAGGTAAATCTGTTCCTGTTACCTTTTCCAAGCTGCGCATGACCGAGAGGATAATGATTACCATTTGACTACGTGGGCTATTTTACGTTAATGTCGATTAGTTTAAAACAATTTATGTGAGGGTGACGGTGTAGTTTCTACTTGGGAAAAGTAGCAATACAAATTAGGTTATTACGGATAAAAGTTGCAAGGATTAATTATAAAAACACATCTTAAGCTGAACTCCCGAGCAAGCGTATCTTCAAAAGTAATTTCGAAATAAAGGGTTCCTTTGTCCAATACTATAGCTATCCAAATTAATAAATACCCGTGGTTACAGCGCAGGTTCTTACATACGTCACTCCTCAGCTGATATAGCCCCCTTTAGAAACCAGATGTAATCAACACGAACGACGGGACTAGACTGCGACGAATATGCGCGGGACAGAGACAGTGCGTCTGCGCAGGGCATTTGTACCATCGGAGAGCTGTATAGCAAGGCTTGTAAACTACAGAGGTAGCGTATTCCGGCGAGTTTATAGGACAGGGGGTTGCGGCGAGCAGGCGAGTGTATGACGTCACAAGATTCCAGATCTCGCAATTTTCAGTTTTTACTCAGTCTAGAAAATCTTACACCGCGTGATTAAACTCGTAACCTTTAATTAACCCGTGGTCGGATTCCTGTGAAATTTATACAGAAATAATCTACACACATCAGCCCTACTGATGGTTAAAACAGAGCCTTAGAAAAGCGGACACAAATGTTTTTATTTCACTTTATAAACATCATCCGTTACACAAAATTCATGGAGGGAGAAGCAAATTTCACTATGCGACAATTTTTTGTATTTTTGTGTCCCGAAAAAACTTCAAGCGAGAAAGTTTTAGTGAAATAATTGAATTTTAATACAAATGAAGTTCCAGCCCCATATCTCGAATGGTTTACGAGTAATTGAGTGGTAATTATTCCGAGCGCTTCAAGGTGTCAGAATGATTTGGCGCTTCAAGCACGACAGTAGAGAGCATGACAAAGCTTCTACCTACTGATCTCGGCCGCTTGACCGCAATCTTTCAGGATAGATATTACCAGCACATACTGTTTTTAATAATACAAATGGAAGGTGCTTTAGAAAGTGCAATTAACTGAACCATTATGCCGGGCCAGATATGTGCTGTGGCAGTGTGTAACAGTAATTTTGTAGATTGTAGAAAACAGCTAAGATGTGAACTGTTCTGTTATTCAAGTTACTTAAAATGTTCTTCTGATTCTACACCATTTGTCTTTAAAATCTTGTAAAAATCTCCCAAAGGATCTAGATTTGAATAGAAATTATATAATACAGGTAGGCCTATATAACAGCTAAAGGGTGATTTGTTCTAATATTTTGTTGCCTAGAAAATATTCCTCATTCTAGAGGTTATGTTAGTATAATTTGATGAAAATTTGTTAAAGAATGTATCCTATATTTGTATAGAAATTGTACCTTATAATAAGGGTAGAAAACAATTTTTATGTATCAATATTAACATGTACAGTACTAATGTTATTATTACATTGCGTAGACTATTGTAGAGTATTAATTTGTGTTAATATTGTAATCAAAGCAATACATTTATATTAATAATAATTTTCTCCGGGTTATATGGGGTAGTTATGTAGGTAATGATTGGTGAAACACGGACAAAAGTGTATATCTGTATACAAATTATGTGACGACAGAGATAATATAGACCTAATAAACTAAGGGATGGTTTGTGAATTGCAGGGCAGGGAAACTTTCATGAGCAGCACAACGAAAAGAGGCGCAGGATCTTTAAAATCGACGTCTCAACATAACAAAAAGGACACAAATTGCTTCTCAATTAATTCTACATAAATCACACAATATTTCAAAGGATTTTTCCATGAATTTTTCATTAAAAAGAATCATCGTCTTGCCCTAACTATAACCCGATAGCATGCTTTTAAAGCCTCGGCAATTCAATTTTAACTGTAATACGTTTTCATGTTGATAAATTATATTAAAATATGAAAAGGGCGTAACAAGATATTAAACTAATAAGGCATTTGATAAGGTAATTAGAAATAAAAGTTACTAGCACAAAGGATCAAAAAATAAAATAAATAATTCAACAAATATCTAAATAACAGTAGTGCAGATTTACAAGATTGGGAAAAAGTTCAATTCATTCCTTTTTCCCCAGCGGGTCAATCTTTCAGTATGGGTACAAGTAGCCAGTTAATATCCTTTATTATTGAGTCCACGATTAAAATATTTAAAGATTTTTACGTAATTGCTAGTAGGCCTATTTTATAGAATAAAAAAGACCTCTGTACCGTCCGATAGCTTTATCGCCTTGAGTAATTACCACTCTATTACTCGTAAACCATTCAAAATATAAACGTGGTACTTGATGTATAATAAAATTCAAATATTTCCCTAAAGCTCACATGCTTGAATCATTTTCTGGTCACAGAAATAAAATAAGCTCACATGCTTGAATCATTTTCTGGTCACAGAAATAAAAAAATTGTCGCATAGTCAATGCTTCTTCTTGAACATTTCACGGTCGTCACAAATCACTCCGACACTGAAGCGCATGAAATAATTACCACTTAATTACTCGTAAACCATTCGAGATATGGGGCTGGAACTTCATTTGTATTAAAATTCAATTATTTCACTAAAACTTTCTCGCTTGAAGTTTTTTCGGGACACAAAAATACAAAAAATTGTCGCATAGTGAAATTTGCTTCTCCCTCCATGAATTTTGTGTAACGGGTGATGTTTATAAAATGAAATAAAAACATTTGTATCCGCTTTTTTAAGGCTCTGTTTTAACCATCAGTAGGGCTGATGTGTGTAGATTATTTCTGTATAAATTTCACAGGAATCCGACCACGGGTTAATTAAAGGTTACGAGTTTAATCACGCGGTGTAAGATTTTCTAGACTGAGTAAAATCTGAAAATTGCGAGATCTGGAATCTTGTGACGTCACACGCTCAAGTGCTGCGATTGGTCTATCCCGGAATACGCAACCTGTATAGTTTACTGATCTTGGCTGTATAGTAGGTTTGTTCGCAAAGCCAATCCGCGACTGCTTGAGAATTTGTTGTACTGCGCATGTCCAGTCTGTAACTTACCCGTGATTTGCACTTTGCGAACGGTTACAAAAATTTGGAATCGATAGTTTCTGCGTTTAATCGATATGATATGCAAATAAAATATATATTTCCCTTTAACATGTTATATGCAATATATATCGGCAATATAAACTATGTTTTGGGAAACTTTTAATTATCTTCCATTATTCATACATATAAGTAGCCTATGCTTATAAATCTGGCGCAATTATTGGAGGGAGAAGTCAGGCTCGTGAAAATAGGTTACTGTGCATGTCTCAGATAACAATTCATGGTAGAGCCTGCAAACTTTTCTTATAGTACAGAAACTGTCCGTGAGAACACAGCGAACAGAAGATTGAAATCAGAATCACGGATTCTCGCTTGGCGAACGCGTGTGGAGAAAGAGCGCATGCGCGAACGATATGTTCCTGGTTTCTGACTGCTTTGCGAACAAACCTATTATTATAGTCATACAAGAAATAAAAGAACCTGCGCGGAATGAAGCTGCGATTGCTGTAGTAAGCGCAGCTTCGATCCGCACAGGTTCTTTTCTAGCTTGTAGGACTATAAGTTTCTTCCTACAGCCATGTCATAATTATAACATGACGCATGAGGAAATTGTCAGTTTCGCTGCGCGACGTATGCGCAGAATGCCATTTTTCAGTGAGGAGTCAATGCCTTCCACAGCGGCCTGGTTCGATTCCCGGCCGAGTCAGGATTTTTCAGTGGAAATTTTCCTTCCTGGGTTCAGGATTAGGTAGTTATGTCCCTTCATCCCCATCCCGCGATAAGCAATGGTAAATCTCCGTGGAAACACCTTTCCTGAAAGAGACTTGAACGAGTAGTCGACATCATCTCATGGCTTCGGGCAGAACACACACATCAATTCAGTGGCGGACGCAGAGGGGGGGATTGGGGGGATAGATCCCCCCCCGAAATTTGAAAAAAATGGCTATATATGCACTCTAAGTGGCCAGTTTTATAAACTAAGTTAATTAATTTTTTTAGTATTCTTTCTACTTATTCAAATCCCCCCCCCCGAAAAAAAATTCTGCGTCCGCCACTGCACATCATCATCATCATCATACGGAATCCAATATGTTACTTTTTGATTCTTCAAACTATAATATCACATTACCTACTCAATACTGTCATACTGAGCTAAACTACTGTATAATAGAAGCACATTCAGTAATAAACCCAAAATGAAGATAATTATTAGGAAAACATGGATAACACAAGAATTGTCAGACAAAATGAAAATAAGAAAACAAAAAATTAATCCCGTGGAATATAGAACACTGATCAATTAGCTAAGAAGAGAATTAAAAGACAAAAGAGAAATACGTCAACGAAACCTATGACGAAATCATGTACCTTCAACAGGGAGAATGGCGTGACCTGATGCATCACAAGATGAAAGATCTAGAATCGAACGAGAATAAAGGATTACGGACATTTGGTATAGAAGACAAACCAACAAAAAATCGTTTCAAGCCTGTGAGAATTACAAAGAAGAACTCCACAATGAATTTTAAAAAAGCCGATCACACAACATAGAGATGGATAACAAAGAGATAGGAAAGGATCTCAATACTGAAAAGGGAAGTAGAAAGAGTTTTAAAGGGCATGACGAGGAGAAAAGCCATTGGAGAAATGGGATACTATTGGAACTACTGAAGGAAGAAGAAAATGGACTAGAAATATGACAGACTCATCACCAGGATTTACGAACCCAGAAAGTTCCCAGAGGATTTTCTCAACTCGACTTTTCCATAAAGAAGAAACAGCAAGTCAAGAAATGTAGTGATCACAAAACCATGAGTTTGATTTAATGGGGAAAAGGCCGCATATTGAACAGGCGAGTGGTACACAGGACACAAGAAGGGATGGAAGAATGAGGAGAAACCTGGGGCGCAATGTTAACCGGAAAAAAGTGAAGGAAATCGGCATTGACTAGAAGGACAGAAGATTAATCCTAGGACAAAAAGTGCAACTATGGATTGGACTACTGACTCCAGCCCCCCCCCCAAAATGCTGGAGCCGCGAATGTCGTTCATGGCTTTTTATTTTTAAAAAATGGGCTGCTTAGTTATGACTAGGGTTCGGATGTTTATGACATGTCAAATTTTTATCCTGACCTTCGTTCTCGCCGCAAACACAAATTAAACACGAATTGCACGTTTGTTATCCTAAGCGGACAGTTTTGTATTTTGTATTGGCCTATCAAGTCATATTTTGGGCTTTTTTTGTGGTCTTGGTCACATTTGTACTTTAACGTCATATTTCAGTTATACATTCTGTAAAAGAGCACAATTATATAGTGTATGTACTACATGGTCGGGTTAATTTTGAAATTTATTAATGTTTATACAAAATTAATAGTAACTTAAATTACAAAATTAATGTAATTGTTCGTATTTTACATGGACACGCAAAGTCTACAAAATATTACGAGTATTTGGAACTGATGAAGCGACCAAGCAGGAGAAAATTCTTTAAAAATTGAAGTGTATTACAAGTAAAACTGTAAATCGCCAAAATTGTTGTAAAGTGATTATCTGATATAATTCATGTGATGTAAGACTTTACTGTCTTTAAACGTTTTAAATTGGAACATTTAGGTTTTGAAAATACGTCATTTTATTAGGTCATATTTAAGATTTTTTCGTCATATTTAGTCATTTTAAGGGCATATTTGCAGTCATATTTTCCAGTTCTTTAGGTCATAAACATCCGGACCCTAGCCATGACGTTACATACACGACATTCAACACTCTCCCTGTCACAAAACGATGTTTCATCGTGGCCCAGAGTGATGGTTTTTACGTGCGCAACTGTGACAGTTTCATGCCTATGTATTTACAGGTATGTAAAAGTACTCTTACGAAACAAAACACAGATCTAAGTAGCAGTACACCCCGCCGTTAAATAACCTCAACATTCCTCCATCCGTTGAACTATTGTAGCACTGCATCGCTTTACTGCGAAGAGAAGCCCGGGCGAGAGCTTAGCAGCTTGCTTCGCTCTTCCTGCACAGGGCGAGACCGAGCAAAGAAGGCAGGCGACCGCTTAGAAAAGGACGAAACATCCCCGCCACTAGTAAGCCTTCCTTCAAACGAGAGGGGAGGTCATGGAAATGGGGTCTGGAAATGGCAAAAAATTGTATAAAGAGGACTTCATGTTTCCACACCATCGATTTTTTTTACAAAGGAATACAATAATCCGAAAACCTATACTGATTGTGTTGAGGTTTCGGGGTAGGCTCTTTGCCGTCTCCTAATAGAGCCCAGGTGGAACGGGGAAAAATATTTCCTGGGAGTTAGGATCTGTCTGCTCACAACTGAAGTCTGTGAGTCTTTACTTGGCAAGGAATTTTAGAAAGAGAAAGGTAGATCACTTTCTCTTTTGTTTAGCAACTTGACAGCAAATGGGGAAATCCTTTCCATGTCGTCCGTAGAATCAGTGGCGGAATAGTTCTGTATGAGCCGGCAGCACTAATGAACCTTACTCAGAATACTTTTCAACTGCAGTAATGACAGCCACCCATTGACCAGCTTGTGAAGGGAAATGATTGGCAGCTAACAAAAGGAAGTCGCTAGCCATTTAAAAGGCTTTTGTTGAGGGGGCCCCTTATCTCTCCCAACCCAAACAGCAAGCCAGGTAGTTTTGCCAAGTTAAATCTCACATATTGTGGGTGCAACTTCTTAGACTTATTTCCAAGAACTGCTTCTACCTGCTGCCACCCTAATCCTCTTCGACCTGAATCAGTGAATAGGAAGGTAATTAGGCGTATTCACACTTGTCTGCAGTCCAGTAAAATGTTGCCAAATTCCTACCACAATACGTTTCCCTCACTTGGAAAGTAGTATGACAGCAGCAACACTGGGGAAATCCACGCGACTACAAGAGCATCTGTTCTTTGTCGGTGTTGGTCTCGGTGCAGATTTTCGGATTAGGGAACAATGCTATTATATTCTTTTTGTAGATAGACGATGGTTTGGGACGAAGTTTTCTTAAAATGGCACAAACAATATTTTGAGTTGCTATTAACTGATCATTTTCATCATTCAACAAGATGGTGCGCCCCCATATTTTCACAACGAACAAAAGGATTAGCCGTACTGGTCATTATGATAGACTTCTTCGTTGGCCTCCGCGTTCACCTGACCTGAAGTTCCTCGACTTTTCGTGGGGGTATGTTAAAAATATTGTGTACAAGTCACCCCTACCACACATTGTCTATGACTTGAAAGAGCGCATCATCTCAGCAGCAATCGCATCAGTTGACCGTCAAATGCTACAAAGTACATGAACGGAAATGACTACAGGCTTGATATGTGCCGTGTTACCAGATGAAAATCGCTTGGCCATGTGTGGCCGGGTATTGTCATGAACCAAAAGGACTCCACGCCTAATCAAACTGAAGATTTAATTGCATCGCATCATTTGGTTGGGAACAATTCGACCACCCTCCCTACAGTCCAGATTTTGTACCAAGCGATTTTAATGTTTCTTCATCTGGAGAAATTCCTTGGTGGAAAACATTTCAAGGACGATGATGTCGTGTAACAAGAAGTGCAGACTTGGCTTTCATCACAGGCGGCATCATTCTTTGACGAAGGCATACAAAAACTGGTTTCCCGTTACAAGTGCCTGGATAACGGCGGTGACTATGTGGAAAAGTGGTGTAAGGTTATGAATGATAATGAAGTATTTGGAAAATAATGTTCTGTTATTTTTTTAAACTATTTTACTTTAAGAACACGCCTCCTATTATTGGTATTTCTTTAAGAACACGCCTCATATTATTGGTATTTCTGCCTTACGGCAGGATTATACCGCCACATAAAATTCCAATGTCCAAACATCCATCATCCAATTGCTGCATCTTTTGATTCTCCGTAGTTTCTTTTCTTGTTGATGTCATCCAATATTTCGTTATTTCTTCTAAGAGGTTTTCTTGTTCCTTTTTGTTTCCGTAACTACACCCAGCAGAAGTTTTCTTCGTCTCGAAATGTGCCCTAAAGAGTTTTTCTTTCTCTTACAACTGTCAAGAAACATCTCTTCTCAACCACTCTTCTCACGACGTCTTCATTGGTCAATTGAATCTCATCAATTTTCTCTCAACACTGAATCTGAAAGCTTCTTTTCCATTTTCCTCAGAGTCTACGTATCAGTTCCATATGTAGCAATCCGTAAGTTTCTTCTTTAACTGAAAATCTAATTTTCCGATCAACCTTCTTGTTGGGAAAAGTTTTACCCAATGCTATCCTTTTCCCTAATTTATTTTGTGCAGTGAGCATCCCTTGTAATCAAGCTTCCTAAACATCGAGCCTAGCACATGCAGGGGAATGCCCTTTGAACAATACAATGTTTATGCCCCAAGAGCATATGCAGTGCCTAAAAATGAATACATAACGTACATACTATAAGACTGAAAATGGAATATAAAACTAAAGCCAAGCACCCTAACATGAGGAGTACGCCGTAGCGTAGTGGTTGAGGCGCTGCGCTACAAATCGGAAGGTCTCGGGTTCGATCCCCGATGAGGAAATTGGAGTTTTTCAATTGGCTTAATCCTTCTGGTGGCACTATGGCCCTGGGGCCGACTCAGCCACTAACAGAAATGAATACCAGGAAAAATCCTGGGAGGAAGGCGGTCGGTGCGTAAGGCTGACAACCTTACCACCTTTCCGTGCCGAATGTCTAAAATCTGGGAGCCTCACATCCTGGAATCCTCTAGGCCACCATGGCCTGCATAGGGAACACACACACTTTACCCTAACATGAGCAGTTGCTCATTACGGACAAGCGGCATTCTGTTTGTTTACTTCTGAGCTCAATTTGCGTTTGCGTTATTTACTGCAAGTTATTATAACTAATATAAAACATGTATTTGATATAAAATATGTATTTGAGTGTTCTGAAGTGATCTAAGTGAAAAACATACGGTCGTTGGTCAGAATTCGCTTGGTTGTATTGTCAACAACGGAGGTACAAACCAATATCAAATGTATCGCCTCAATCCTAGATAGCAAATGGGACCCAACCAGGCCTTATAGGCTTGCGCGATCCCTTAATTATTATAGGCTATGGAGTGCCAATCAGTACATTGAAAAATATTATACACTTTCTCAACCCTTAGCATGGAAAAAATAACTTGAACTTCACTTGAAATTCTGATACGAGGGTCTTCCATAAAATACGCTTCCCCATGGCCGTTTACAGAAACAAAACACAATTTCATGGAAATGTTTATTGCAACAGGTACAGCGTGTTCAGCTATTTTTCAAAATATTCGCTACCGGAATTCAGACATTTTTCAAACTGTGGGACCAACTTTTGAATACCTGTGTCGTAGAACTCTGCCGCCTGAGATTTGAACCATTGTGTGGCAACCATGTCCACCTCTTTGTCATTCTCTGTCATTTCTTGAGGTGTAGGAAAAGATGGAAATCACTGGTAGTATATCCGGGCTGTAAGGAGGATTTTTAAACACCTCCCAGGAAGTCTCCTGCGGAGGTTCGTCTGGGAGGTGTTTAAACATTCGCCCTATAACCCGGACCTCGATCCCAGTGATGTCCATCTTTTCCTACACCCCAAGAAATAAAACATTGCAGGGTGTGTGTATTTAGTTGTTACAAGTTGCAAATATGTGCAGTATAAACAGTTCGCCACGTAGGATTCAACGCCTGAGTTTGTGCAGAATAGCTGGCTTATAACTATCCTTCAGAGTATGAACAAGGCTTTAGCTTTCACTTTAAGCACCTCCTGCACAAAACATAAACAAAATCAATAGATCCATTTTCGAGAAAATAATGAAAACTTAAAATTTGTCTTATGTAAAGTGACAGTAGAAATAGGAGAAAGTCACCATCGATCTTGTGTTATAGTCCGTGCATTTAGAAGAGAGCACTGTAAACACAGTGCGCAGTGGAATCAGTCATCACATGATTCATACTAGCAACACACTCCCCTTCCGTCCCGCCCTTATCTCTGCGGCGCATGCAAGTGCTCTCGTCTAAATGCACAGGCTGTACAGTAGTATTAATCAGACGTGGCAGTCCAAGGATGGATGCTCAGTAGATGCAGACGAGTTCAATAAACATTCGTACTGCATGGAGGGGTGTATGGGTTAGTTATGTCGTTGCTTTCAGAGCGGTAAGATAATATAATGCAGTGAAGAAACAAGAGACCTCGTTACAATCGCTTCTCCTCTCCCGCTAGATTTTTACCCCTCCCCATGATTCCTCCTACATGCGTCACCTCTCTCACGCGCATCTGACTGCCACCTCTCATTAATACCACTGTACATCCCTAGAAGGCAAATGTAAACTTTGGTTCTATATGATTCACAGACATGTTTATGAAAATCGCATTCTTTTACATTCAGGGGAACTTAAAACGTGTATTTATGATGAAATCTGAACTTCGAACACAATAATTTGTCTAAACTAAAATAAACTCCTTGGCGCTACATCGCTTAAGGGACAAGGCCTACCACACGACCGCTGCGTCATATCCCATAGGCAGATGGAAGGATTGGGGGACATGTGGTCACAATGCAGACACCCACGGCCATTAATGGTGGTTTCCATGACCGGAGCCGCTATTTCTCTATCAAGTAGCTCCTCAATTTGACTCACGAGGCTGAGTGCACCCCGTTCCAGACCTCCCTACCTCAGAAAAAACGAGGTACCGGGCCGACGGATCTGTAGTCAGCGACGCTAACCACAATACTTCCTCTGCCTATAAAATCTGTGGCATGGATAGATACTAAAAAAAAAGTATTAGTCCATATGAATTCTAAAATTATTATTATCCTTTATTATTACTTATTACAATGACACTCATCAGAACTTCCACTGCGATTTTACTTTTTTTTTTTTTCATTATATCTTTTCAAAATATTGTCTTCTTTACAGCAGAAGGAAGTTAATCACCGGTAAGCTAAAGGAGCAATGATGACTGAACGCACTCCTTCAATTTAATGATAATGTTGCTGATCATAATAACTGTAAGTGTAATAGTAATACTGTAATAATAATAATAATAATAATAATAATAATAATAATAATAATAACTTATAAATAAATCCGTGTCAAGCTTTAGCAATCTCCCCCCTTTAACGGTGTCCAGAGAAAACTGGACATTCCTTACAACGGTATAGCTATATATTCGGAAGTTTACAAAACGGAATTACCATAACGGTATATATTTGTTCGGTTCTAAATATAATTTAATCCACGCGAAATGTGAGCGAATATATTTGAATGAGGTAACAATCGAAAAATCTGAACATAGTGATGAACTAACGATTCTGAGAGAAAATTCTTTTAATGAAACGGAAGTAAGCTGTAACAGTAATATTAAATCAAGGTTTATTAACACCAGCACACCAAGCGAACGCCCAAGTTGAAGTCAGCAAATCAATCAGCCTAGCGCAGCCAAGAGCGAGGGTTTGCTGGTAGCCATGATGGAACTGCGCGCGCATGCCCCCTCCCCCCAATGCAGCATTCAATAACGGCGGTGTAGGCAGGTTTTGTGTCTGCATTGTATGATGAAAACAGCAGGGTCTGGTGTGATGCGTTTAATTCCGAATATACCCAAACATTTATGAACTCGGATCACGAGCCATATGCAAAATATAGTAATCACGCTAGGCTAATAATGGCTTTTATCTTTTATTGTTCACACAGGACTTGCAACCCATTCCCCACTGTTTTTACAAACCATGCCTGATAGGGTTTAATTTAGTTTAGTTTAGTTTATTTCATCCTCTGGATCATTACAAAATGATATGGGACACAATTTGATGGAGTTATACAACAAGTACTGTTGAAGTACAAAATACAATACAATACAATGCAAATTAATAAAACATAGATGATTACAATGCAATACTATACAAATGAATAAAACATAGATGATTACAATACAATACAGATGAATAAAACATAGATGATTACAATGAAAATTATTAATTAACTTACTACAGGATTTAGCTTGCTTACATTAACTGATGATTATGGTCGAGACTATGAATGGAGTTGTTTTAGTTAAAATGTTGAGTCTAAGTAATCTTTAATACTAAGGAATTTGCCATTCAGGAGTATATCTTTTAGTTTTCCCTTAAAAGTTTTGATGTTGGATTTTGTTATTTCCTGTTATTTGTACATGAGAATTCCTCTGTGAGATATGCTAAGTAAGCTTTTGGTAAGTCTATGACTGTCCAGATGTAAGTTATTAAATGTTCTTGTGTGATAATTATGTATATCAGAATTTAGACGAAATTCAGTTTTGTTCTTGTGGATGAAGAGTAACGTTTCAAATATAATATAAGCACGGTACAGGTAAGATTCCTATTTTTCCAAGGAGCTCTTTGGTTGGTGTTCTAATGGGTAAGTGGAAAATTGTTTTTAGTATCCGCTTTTGCAATTTTAAAATGCAATCAGCTTTTGGAGATGAGCCCCAAAAGGGGATCCCGTATCTAATCAGGGATTCAACACAGGAGTAGTAGACTACTTTCAAGACTTGTGTGGAGCAGGTTTTAGACAGGGCACGAAGAGCAAAGGAAAGTTTGCAGAGGCGTTTACTGAGCTCAGAAATGTGCTTTTCTCAAGAAAGATCAGAGTCGATCCAAACATCTAGAAATTTTGTCTCACTTTTGTTAGCTAAAGGATTATTGTTTATTTGCAAAAGTAAGTTATTGTTTTGGGCCTGAGAATTAAAGTGAAGGTATACGCATTTGTCTACATTAATTAATAGCATGTTTTCTTTAAGCCAACGTTCGATGTTGTTATTAACTTCATTGACTTTAATTTGAAGTGAGTTAATATCTGTACAGTTTAGTATCAGATTTGTGTCGTCTGCAAACATGATGGTTTGTGCATGGGGGATATTGAATGGAAAATCATTAATGAAAATTAGAAAAAGGATTGGGCCGAGGACTGAGCCTTGGGGAACCCCATGTTCAGCAATTAGTGTATCTGACTGAGCTGATTCTATTTCCACGAACTGTTTTCTATTGCTCAAATAAGAAATGAACCACTTGTTGGTGAGTCCTCTTATTCCTAAACAACTTAGTTTTGTGAGGAGAATTTTGTGATTGGCAAGGTCAAAGGCTTTAGTTAGGTCCAAAAATAGGCCGATTGATTGGTCCCCTTTGTTTTTGGCTTCGAGTATACACCTTAAGAAGCCAAATATGGCATTGCTGATGGATTTGCCTTTCCTGAAGCCAAATTGAGATTTAGAAAAATAATTGTTTTTTTCAAGGAAGGAAATGAGTCTGTTGTACATGACCTTTTCTAGGACTTTTGAAAATGCTGTGAGAATTGAAATGGGACGATAATTTTCGATTTTGTTCTTGTCGCCCTTTTTGAAGATTGTAAGAAGGTGTTGAAGTAAGAAGAATCAGAAATTCCAGTAACATAATTATTTCCCACTTACATGTAGCCATACAACCGTTTCAGGGCTAAAACCAGAAGAAAATTAATATTACTTTCTCACATTCTTGCCGAAAAATCTGGGACACAATAATTAACTGCGCACATAGGACTAAAAATGTTTCATCCTATTTTGACTCTTTTTCCATGATAGAGCTTACAAAAAACATCCTCATTTCTCATGTAACACAAAGTGTACAACGATGAATAACGTATCAGTGGGTAGTTTTCTTTTTAACTTCTGATATATAACCTACTCGCTACCCATCGTTGGATGAGACAACTGAATACGCTGTCCATGCAATACGACCTCTTATTCTACATATAAACGTGAAGTGAGAAAATGATACTCTCCATGCCCAGGGTAGAGGAATTTATGTATGTGGATTTTATTTCCCGTTATCGATTTACAGAAATGAATTATTTCGATAGCCCCTCTAATTATTTGTTAATTATGGCCCAGTAAAATGCTACCGCCAAATCCCTATGTGAACACTGCAGACAATATTGTTATGAGAACTGAATTACATTTGACTATTGAACTCATACGCCGAGTGTTTGATATTGACCAATAACATTTAGCAATTCATCGGATATAGACCAATCACGGCCGTTTATCTTGCAATATTCATGTAGGAATCGTGAGGGTGTTTTTCGCGATAAAACCGTCTGCTCTTTACTGGAGACGCGAGTATCCGTGTGCAGTGAATAATAGTCAGATGCTGCCACTAAGCGGCACGAAAACAGATTATTTTATATAACATAACTTGTTTGAAAATTGAAATAATAAAAATGTACTTTGATTAAGAACACAATTTCGATTCAGTACAAGAAAATTCGAGTGCTTTTATTCTGTTCTGCTGTTAGCTTACCTGAATGAAGTTAACTACGTCATATATGCAATATTGGTACCACTAATTATACCACGGTAGCTCGAATCGATTCATGGATGGTTGATTCACAGTATGCCGTGATCTCACAACTGTTAGTATTGTTTTTATACAACAAAGCACGAAAGTTATTATTATTTGTATAATCTGTTGGATTTTTATTCATGGAATAGTCTTAATAAATCCAACTCGAGTTGATGAGTTGCATCAGATGAACTCGTCAACTATCGTGGGATTACCTATGATAAATTCAGTATAATATTTTCATGAATTTGGCCCCTAACTTTCATTCATCGAGAATTTCAATAGATTTAAACCTTCTCCGGGCAACGCGGATCGTTTTGCAAAAAACCACGCGTAAATCGGTCCAGTAGTTTCAAACCAGGGTTCGAATCAAACATTTTGACGAAGGGGGGGGGAAGTAATGCGGGTCCACATTTATGTATGTTACTAACCAGACGGCTGTCCAACATGAGGCCCGCGGGCCGCATGCGACCCGCTACCTCGCTTTTATAAATTACACTCAAATACGAAATATGCACATACAATACCTACTAAAATTCACTGATAAAGTTGCATTCGAAGTATTTTATAATGCGGCCCTCCAAACAACATTTTTTGTTTTAAAGCGGCCCTTGGGGCACTTGCCCGTCTAGACAGACTACCACAGAACACCAATCACTACTGCAATCATGGACGTCCGCAGAAATTTTGTCATGGGGGGAGCGAATGAACGAATTACTGCCACCACCACTATCACTATGCTACTATTATAACCACTTCAATATTATTATTATTGATATTGATATTATTATTATAATCCATATAACTTATGTGGGCATACTTATGACTAGACTTCGGACTTTTAGGTCGCTAAAAATGCTGTTTAGGTACCTAAAATAGGCTCTAAAAATTGGAAAATAGGTTCTAAAAATCGTGAAATAGTCTCTTATAAAATCGTTAAGTTGTCAATTTATGAAATATCTCAATTGCAATGCAGAATATTATATTTATTGAAGTCACCGTTAATCAATAATCATGACAAAACACAGATATAGGCTTATGGTACACAGAATTATATAGAACTATTAATCTACAGTGTGTCCCACGCAAGAGTTGGCCAATGACGCGGGTTCCTGCGGCGCGGCGGGCACAGCTCCAACTCCCGAGCGATCGGGTGAAATATCTACGCTAATGAAGCCGCGATCGGTGTTATGATTCATGTTCTCACATTTACAGTTGGAATTACAATGAAAATAATCACGTACCTCATCATAAGAGATGTTGGAAATGTCCTCCTCTTGCATCCACACAACATTGGAACCTTTTTAAGAAATTTTCTTTCACGCGCATAAGTTCAGCTTCCGAGATAGAATTAATTTCTTTTCTGATATTGTCTTTAAGTTCTTCTAATGTGTGTGGGGTTGATCTAATTTCTGTTCAGTAAGTACGCCCCGCTTGGTTCCTAGTTTACTATCGAGAATCGAACCCGTTTCCCGAAGTTTGCTTACAAGTTTTCGCACGGCTTCTCTGCTTGGAGGACGTACACCTGGGAATTTTGCTAAAAACCGACGTCTTGCGTCCTTGCAAGATGATGTAATAAATCACATATGTTTTTCTTTGTGAGAACCTGAACCATTACACCAACAGCGGGCTTTATTAGTTTAGATATTTCCGTTTCCTTTGTAATGTACGGGAAGTTGACCTATACACTTTATTTTTCAAGTTTCTCCATAAATAATATTCACATACTGTTAGAAGAACTTAAAGACAATATCACATAGGCCTATCACAAGAGAAATGACCTCTGTCTCGGAAGCTGAACTTATGCGCGTGGAAGAAAATTTTCTAAAATGGTGTCAGTGTTGTGTGGATGCGAGAGGAGAACATTTCCAACATCTCTTGTGATGAGGTACGTGTTTATTTTCATTGTAATTTTAACTGTAAATGTGAGAACCTGAATCATAACACCGATCGCGGCTTCATTAGCGTAGATATTTCACCCGATCGCTCAGGAGTTGGAGCTGTGCCCGTCGCGCCGCAGGAACCCGCGTCATTGGCCAACTCTTGCGTGGGACACACTGAAACCCTAATCCCTGCGCCCAGAAGCTACGCACGCTAGCATATTCAACTCCTTAGTGATTCAGAGAACTATTTTTTTTCTTTCAAATACTGGATGGGGGAATTCCAAGGATTTTTTCTACTGAAGACGAAACAATCCTTACTATTTAACCAAGTCACAAATCTGTCATGTACTGCACATTCCGCGCTAAAAATTTAGTACGAACTGAAAATAAATGCTAGAATTTATAATAAAAAAATAACTTAATTTGAACTTTAGAGGTAAAACAAGCAAAAAGGCAATATTAGGCTCTAACGTAAAAATAGGCTGTTTTAGGTCCTATAAAAGAATAAGTTTTAGGCATAGTCACTTATGAAACATACATATACAAGTTTTCGTCCATATATCACTTAAGGATTAAAATAGGTTTTTACCTAAAATCCGAAGTCTACTTATGACTATAAACACAAAGAGAAAAATCTGATGTAGTACACTCACATGAAATGTTCTACCCCTTACAATTTCACAGGTAATATTCTACACATAAAATGCGATACCCCCATTGCCTTACCTTCATTGCAACAAAATGTTTGGCTAGGAATGATTTGAAGTTTACTGGAAGTAATTATTCCCAAATGCTCAAATCTAATTTACCGAGTAGTTACAACTCATTTTTGTCTAAACAACTCAACTACAGCGTGTGGAAACTTAAGCCTCATTTCACATTAGTTGTTTATAGCCATTTAGTTTAGAGATTTATGTCTAATCAAAATTTCTAGGGTAGGAGCAGCGGCCCTACCTCCCCTCCCTTTCGAACGGCCATGATTGCACAAATTGTCAATTCAGGGTTGCCAGGTCTTTCTACACTATTGTAGCCAAAAATCGCCCTGTCATAAATCCACCGAAACGAGGACATAAAATATGTCGTAACGCACAAATAAGGCTTCTTCTATACTCAGAGATTTAATATAATAATAATAATAATAATAATAATAAGTATCTTTAGTTTTAAACTACACTGAGTCCCACGCAAGAGTTGGCCAATGACGCGGGTTTCTGCCTCGCGGCGGGCACAGCTCCAACTACCGAGCGATGGGGTGAAATATCTACGCGAATAAAGCCGTGATGGGTGTAATGGTTCAGGTTCTCGAAGTTACAGTTGGAATTACAATGAAAATAACCATGTACATCATCACAAGAGATGTTGGAAATGTCCTCTTTTGCATCCACGTAACACTGACACCTTTTTAGGCAATTTTCTTTCACGCGCATAAGTTCAGCTTCCGAGAGAGAGTTAATTTATCCTATGATATTGTCTTTAAGTTCTTCTAACAGTATATGCCTATTATTTATGGGGAAACTTGAAAAATAAAGTGTATAGGTCAATTTCCCATACATTAAAAGAACTTTAAGACAACATCACAAGAGAAATGAACTCAATCTCGGAAGCTGAACTTACGCGCGTGAAAGAAAATTTCCTAAAAAGGCGACAGTGTTGAGTGGATGCAAAATGAGGACATTTCCAACATCTCTTGTGATGATTTACATGGTTATTTTCATTGTAATTCCAACTGTAACTGTGAGAACCTGAACCATTACACCGATCGCGGCTTTATTTGCGTACATATTTCCCCGTTCGCTCGGGAGTTAGAGCTATGCCCGCCGCGACGCAGAAACCCGCGTCATTGGTCAACTCTTGCGTGGGACTCTCTGTATTAATAAGTTATGACTACAGTATTTTTCAAATGAGAAGCCAATTCCTTCACCGCCAATCACGTGTACGAGCTAATGGGGTACCGCTATCAGTAAGGGTCTTCTCTCCGTCTCGCCGTCTCTGATTGGACCGCGTATCTAAGCAGGAGAAGGAAGAAACGGCTTGTCATCTGCAAAACACTGTAGAGTTAGGATGTTTAAGACCTAAAAAAAGTGGAAAATATGACTGCAAATATGCTTTTAAAAATGACTAAATAACACAAAAATCGTAAATACGGCCTAATAAAATAACGCATTAAAAAAAAGTGTTCCAATTTATATCGTTTAAAAATACTAAATTCTTACATCAAATGAATTCAATCAGATTATCCTTTTTCTAACAATTTTGTTGATTGACAGTTTTACTTGTAACGAATTTCTATTTTTAAGATTTTCCTCCTGTTTATTCGCTTCATCAGCTCCAAATACTTGTAATATTTTGTAGTTATCGCGTATACCTATAAAATATAAACAATTGTATTAATTTTACCTATTAATCTGGTAGACTATAAACATTAAATTAATGAAATAAATTTCTAATTTAACTCGACTACATGCACTGTATAATTGTGCTCTTTTACAGAATTAAAAACTGAAATATGACGTTAAATTACAAATATGGTCAAAATACGACCAAGACCACAATAAAGACCAAAATATGACTTTATATGCAAAATAAAATCGGTCCGATTAGGATAACAAGCGTGCAGTTCCTATTTAATTTGTTATTCCGGCGAAAACAGAGGTCAGGATAAAAAAACGAGATGTCATGAACATCCGAACACTAGTTATGACTTTCAAATGACCATTCATCAAAGGAAAAAATGACAATCAATGTCTTGCTTAACAGTAATATTTGTGTAAATAAAATATTACGTCTTTCTCAGTGGTCAATTTGGAATCTTTTTTGATCGTGTAGATCACCAATTTATAATAAAGCCGGTATAACCACTCTATATTTTATACTAAGTTACTGATGTAAGCTTAAATAAATATGTTATATTATTGTTTTATTTGATTTCTTACTTCTTACAGAATTTCTATACCTTTGTTCCTTGCTTGCCTTTTTTTACATTAATTACTAATATCGTCTGTCGATTGTGACACATATTCGGTATTTCGGATATTATTAATAACTGTGGCTTGGTTCTAAAAGGGCTAATGTCAATTTTTTTTTTTTTGTTGCAAAAGTGAGATCTAAGCATAATTGAGCTCAGCTAGTCTTTATTTTTCGTATAATAAAAGTGTCAATGTCTGTTGCTATTAATAGACATAATACAGAAACCTTAGAGGCCAATGTCGGAAGTTCTCAGCAAAAAAATTTACTTCTACAAAGGCTTCAAAGTCAGTTATCTCAAAAGCAAGTTTTATGACATTGGCCCTTTCAGAACCAAGCCACGGTTTTAATAATATTTAAGGTTCAGATGGACTTGATTCTTCCATTAGGGTTTGTTCTGGCTTCTAATCAGCAATCACCAGGGCCCGGATTCTGATGACTAAAGCCCGGATTTCCATGCAAATGCATGTTTTTTATATACTTTGGTTACACTTCTCAAACTTCGTAGTTACTTAATACATGACTTATGGATTCCAAATAACAATTATATTTCCGGGCATGTTTGCATATTTCGGCCTTTTTATGGCAAAATTCATGTTTTGGATTTTGTTGGATTAATACAGCATATTCAGACGTTTTTAATGCATATAAACCCCCATTTTCTGGTTTTAGTGCATAATATCGAGTTACCATGCATAACTGTGCACATTATGAATGTGCCTCCCTAAAATCGCGGCTTTTCAAAGAAACGTAAAAATGTTGTATTGCATTACCATTGTTATTTGATTGACTTGGCAACAGAGTCTGCCACCTGCATCAATTTGAGAGTGCAAACTACTGTTTACTCTAAATAAACAGTAATATGATCTCCAGGCTACAAAAGAAAATGGCGACCCCCACCACCTTCCATTGAAAGATAACTGCTAAACAGAATGTTCACTGATCGAATTTGTCAGTCACTAGCCATTGTTGAAGACGTTGAATTACCTTCGGAATCGTGTTGTGGAGAAATGGGTGTGACAGTTAGGGAAAAACTTAAGAAGGCACTTAGTTCAAATCCTGATCTTAAACTTCTGAAAACAGTGAAAGACGTATTATGTGGAAAAAATGTAAGAGACATGGAGTTCGATCTCACCCTCAGTCAAATTTCTTCCCGTAAGTATGCCCCTGTTACTTCTTGTGAAGTAGAAAGATACTTTTCTGCGTTCAAGAATGTCCTAACTGATAAACGCGCGAGTTTAAGTGAGGAGAATTTGGAAAAATTCGTTGTTGTATATTTTTAAAGAGAAATTGGAATATATTGCAGTACAGTGCGGATTTTTGATAGTGCATGTTTCGTCCTTCATTGTGCATATTTGGAGATACGATAGTGCATGAATGCATGCATGTTTTTAAGTTTGATAGTGCATGAAAATCCGGGCTTTACTGATGACCTAAAATTGTTTGAAAAATGACCCTAAATTTTAAAGATAATGACTTAATTCTTATAAAAAATGACCTAAAAATTGTATTTTATTTATAAAAAATTATTATTGTACACACAAAGTTATAGACTAGTTTGTACATAATTATAAAAACTGTAAATAACAGTAATGTTGTGAATGTCCTTTTCTCACGGAAATTTGTACTGGCACTGAGGCACTGGCGAGTCACAATTTGGCACATCCTTTTGTGGTCTGCCGAATTATATTGTTGTTTATTGAGGGTAAACAGTAGTTTACACTCTCAAATCCAAGCAGGTGGCACACTCGGGTGCCAAATCAATCTAATAACAATAGTAATATAATACAAAATTTTGGCGTTTCTTTGATTCCGACAGAGACATGACAACACTTTTCCTTCTTGCATTAAACAAACAACACTTCAAAGACAGCACCGCTAGCGACGAAAAAAAGTTAATACACTCAATGTAAATATAGTGCAGTTACTCATTGGATGGCCAGTCGGCTTCAAAGGTTTCGGTGTTTCTTTATGTTAATTGATCTGACTAAATCGGTCTTGGGCTTCCGCTATCCAAAACAAAAGCAACGTTGCAATATTCTCTCATTGTTATCACTGACCTCAGTTCTTCCTTCGCTTTATACAATTCACACGTGTTATTGTTTACTGTAACTTGATCTTGCAACCTCGCATTTCACTCCACGCGGAGTAGACGAGTAGCTGTCAAAATCGCCACAGGACATTCTAAGATTTTGATTGGCTGGGGTAACTAGCTGATTGGTGCGGTAAAACAAAGACCATGGGTTGAGCTGTCGGCAAACTTTTCCTCCTAACGAAAGGAAGCCACGTGGGTATGCAATGAGTAACTGGACTTTACATGAAAATGACTAAATAAGGAAGCAAATGACACGAAAATTACAAAATAATGCCCTAAAATTGAAATAAATGCCCTAAAAATGGCATAAAATGACAAAAAATGACCTAATAAAAATGCATTTCTATAATCTAGAAGCCACAAGTTGGCAATGTCAATGCAGCATCAATAAAAAGATTACGTGTCATTAGAATCCGGGCCCTGGTAATCACACTTTCCTAGCTCATTTCAGACCCAGATTCGTATTTTGTTTTAATATTATAAAAGTAATAAAAATTGCCAAAAGTAATAAAAAAAAATTAAAAGCCATTCGCCACAAGTTTCGTTGGCTATTTCTGTTTAAGGGGAGATGGTAGTTACCGCTAGCAAAATGATAGAAAATATAGCGTATGTTCAAGAAGCCATAACTCAGGTGTTAACAATCAGATTTAGTTGAATTTTTTTATGCTTTGCAAGTGCACTCTGCAGTTTAAAATAAGCAGAGAATGGTTGTTCTAGATCTTGCTGTTTGGTAGGAAAGAATTTTTTAACACATAGGTGATAATTTTGTTTTACGGTTACTTCCCTTGACATAGGTACGCTTTATTCAATTTCTGTAGCTTAGATTTTTGTGAAACTTTGGGAACTTTTTAACAATAGGTACTACTATTTACCCTAGCACAATCAGTCTAATATGTACAATATTACTGCATGAAAACCGCATGACAACTTCACGACTAAAAAAAAATACTTTTTTTTTTAAATAAAAATAGTTTAAAATTCTATATAGTCAAGACTTTTCCCATAATTCTGCTAAGGGAGATTTTTTATCCATCTGTAATGAATTCCTGAAAGTTTCATAACTTTAGCATGGATAACTTTTCAGAAAATGGTACCTGAAGCACAAAAAATGTATTTTCACAGGAGAGCGAAAAGAAAATGACGTGCCTTATGGTATTTCATCCATTTTAGAAAGCTCCAGGTCGCTCTGCTTAGCTTAATAATAACGCAACATATAAGACCTATATATAAAAATGTTCACAAAACTATGCTCTATTACACGAGCCTAAGAAAAAAATAGATTTTTTTGACACTCATAACTACCATCGCCCCTTAAAAGAGTAGCCAAGAATGCGAAAAATCGCCACACCGGGCAACCCTGATTGACACAGTAAACATTCTTTAATCTTTTGTTGCCGGCAAAAGAGAAAACAACACAAAAACGGTGATGTAGACCTTACTTGCTTCACTCGTTGGGGGCTCTGCCCCCAAACCCCCGATAAGGTTCTCGGGAAAAACTTCTCCCCCCCTGAACTGGCACTGTATCGGAGTCCTAGACCGCTTTATAACGTATTACCGTTTAGCCATAAAAGCCCTAAAAAGTGCGGGAAGACTTTAGAATTTTTCAGGGTAAAATAATAATAATAATAATAATAATAAATAAAAATCTGATTTTTTAATTTTTAATTTTGCCGTCGGTTACAAGCTTAAGGGTATAAGTCAGCCAAATCTCTGGTTTCTAGCTTACCTGGAAGCTCTTCAACATTAATGGTGTATTTTACGGAGTAAATTTCAACTGATATTAAAGAATGAAATAGCGAGGATGATTCAGTTATGTAAATATTCAATTCGGCATTTGTCATTACACTTGGGGACACTTGAAAAGAAAAAAAAACCTAATGTTAAATTGGCCGTCTCCTGGATTTGAAACTGGGACCTCCCGAATGCGAGTCCAAGAAGTTACCATCTCGGCCACCTCGCTCGGCTTACGGAAATTATTTCTATCGCTAGCTTGTCTTCAAAGCCCAGTGCATTGCAACTTCTAAAGCCCTGTGTGAACACTGCAATGCATATTGCTGTCATGAGAACTGAGCAGAGTTTTTAAAGTGCATCCGCCCTTTTGAAGGTTTTCTAGGGGTAAAAAATAAAATAAAAAATTGTGTCAGAAGTAAAACTTCTTTGGCAACGTTGAGAGTGAAATATGTAGAGGAATACAGTACATATAATTATATTGAACGGAAGGAAATCTGAATAAAATAAGAAATTCACTTTTTCGGCATTTTAAATCGAATACGTATAAAACAATAACACAGTTGTGATGAACTAATGCCCAAACTGTCACTGATCGTAGCCACTGTGTTTGTTTACATGAACGGGACGCTTTGGTTAAGTTTCCGAGAACGTTAGTGACGTGTAAACGATGCTCACGAAACGAGTAGAAGCATCTTCAATGGTGAAGGGCTCACCACGCCACTAGCTAACGTAACTTTGGGTTAGCTCTCGATTTACTCCTAGCGCGCCTTAAGAAGTTTCACTTCAAAATACAGTAATAACTTTTTGGGTGCTTCCCGTCGGTTACAGTCTGAAAGCTATAAGTGTGCCAAATTCCAAGTTTCTAGCTCATCTGGAAGTGCATAAACATTAATGTCAGCGAGTCAGTTAGCCATGTGTCTTTATATTATAGGGATGTCCATTGTCGCGCTTCTATTACTCCATGCATGACAAATGCTTGTTAGATAAATATTGCTATACACGGATTGTGCTGGTGATACCGTTACATAATAAACAGCATTATGAAGAAACATAAGCAACTGAAATTTATGACATGCATGGAGTAACAGTAGCGCGATAATGGGCATCGCTATAATATAAAGACACAAGGCTAACTGAGTCACTGACATTAATGTTCAGGGCCGTCGCGTGGGCGGGGCGGCCGGGGCGATCGCCCCGGGCGCCGAGACCAGGGGGGCGCCGTGGCAACGGCAAAAATTAAACAACAAAATTTGAAAAAATAAGTTAGATGTACATTACTTATTTTTTCAAGTTAGGTATAACTGAATTTTAAATATTACGTTGTACTTATGTATTTGTATGTATTTATTGAACAAATAGGCTAAATATTTGACACCAATAACTTTATATTTGCTAAGTTATCCCAAAATAAATATTTGCTCAAAATTGAGCAGCTGGATTTACTTATATACTGTTAATAATAATAACCTAATAATGAACTCTACTGTGGTCCTTAAATCCTTGAATCCTTACAGATAGGTGGAATGTGGGGTGGGTGCACGTGGGATTGAGTTGGGGGGGGGGCGCCTGACGAAATCTTGCCCCGGGCGCCAACAAACCACGCGACGGCCCTGTTAATGTTCGCCACTTCCAGGTGAGCTAGAAACTTAAAATTTGGCACAAAGTCAGAAGGCTATCATGCAGAAGGATTTTTATTTGACGAGTCGGGCAAATTTGTTGACTAACGGACACAAATACGAACATTGCATTCTATATGGGTGATTCTTCAAATACGGGAAAATTTGGAGTGTGTAAAATCCAAATTTTTTTTCTTTCTTTAAAAAATATTTTAAAAAAATACTAAAATACTTCAGGGGTCACTTGATTATAATATGACACCAGCAGAGCATAAATGTTTATATTTTTATTTATTTTAATTTCTTTATTTTTTAAAGCCATGTGAATGACATCCGTGTACATGTGGATGATAGAAGGCCACATTAATGACTAACTTTGGCAACAATCTGCTTTTCTTTATGTGATTTTATATTTTTCTCAGCATACTTCAGTTGATTTTGCACCAAATTTGCAATTTGCGTGCATACTCCGGAATTAATGTAATTTTAACGAGACTGTGTTTTTATGGTTTTGGGGGAGGGGGGAATCAATCAGAAATTCATTTAATCAGTTTTAAGATCTTAAGTACAGGTCACAGACACCGCAAACACAATAGTATCCTACATTTATCATCTACATGACTTCAGAGTCATCCACATACCCCTTCATGAGACATGTGGATGACACAAAAATCAGGCATGTGGATGACAAAAAAGGAGTTAAGTGGTCTCAGCAAGCCATTTCTAAACCTCTGTAAGCTCAACTTCAGTCAAGTACTTTGAATCGGAAGGTTTATCATAGTGCATAATCAAAATTAATTAATATTCACTTTCTGTCTACTTTCTAGAAGCCATGTTAATGACGGGGAATAAAAACGCTTTCCTTGAAAATGATGCAAAGTCCTTTGTTAATCCCAAACTGTTTGTAAGCAAGCAAAATTCAACCTTACAATTCAACCACAAGCTGCCCTGTTGGCTTTCTAACACTGTTGCCAGTTATACAAATTTCTCATTTCTGCAGAAAAAATTCCATTCTTTTCAGCCATGTGGATGACCAAAAACCCTTGGGACATTCCTTATGTTCATTAGGTGGGGTGACAATTTTATTTCATTTTATTTTTTAGGGGTTAATATTCTTCACACATTCATACTCATTGACAGGAAAAAAAGTTGAAAAGGAAATAACATTTTGTTTTGTGGAAAAATGCATTAGAATATACAAAACCGAGGTTTGGGACAGGGCATGTGGATGACATTTCATTGAATTAAATTTGATTTTGGAATATCAGAATTTAAAGTTAGTGACATTTCAAAGTGATAGTTTGCAGTATGGTAGTAGTAGAAACGAACTTTTATTTTAATTTTTTTTAAAGTTGAATTTGAAGGGAAATATCACTCCGGAACACTAATTTCCCGTATTTGAAGAATCACCCATACATAAATTGCTGCTATTTTTAAACCGTTAATAGGGCGTTAATCTGGTACTGGAGAACCGATTTGTTTCAAAATAAATAAGCTTCGTCCCATGGACGTTATAAGTACTTATACTAACTTACAAGAAATCTGATTCGAGTTATCACGCGCACAGACACACATTTTTCCCTTCAAATATACAATCTTAGGAAGTACCAGTCTGACACTTACTAATAATAATTTAATATTAATAATGAACACTATAAACCTCGTCACTGAAGATATTATGGTACAACTGTCACTCATGTTGGCTTAGAACAAGGAAAATGGGACCTCCTTAATGTTTTTAATGTTTACGCGTTTAGGCTAATTTTGACTATGAAGAGTACATTCTTCACTTTGTTTGCTATAAAGCGGTCAAATAGGCTACTAGATTTTATGACAGTAGTCTTAATAAATTTGCGTATCATTTTAATAATGCAAACGAGCTCAGAATGTTTAGAAATGAATGAGGTTTGTCAGTGATCAGAACGTGACCTCTTGCGTAATGCCGGTATTTGAGTAAAGAAATTCGACATTGAAATACCGTACATCTAGTGCTTGGTAATAATTTCTCATATCACCATTCCGCAAGATGATATCGATCATGATTGATAATAATAACAGCAATAATAATATGCAGAAAAATATTCACTTTCCCCCGCTGTGAGGGAGTTGGTAACGCGATTGCCTTCCACACTGGCGGTCCGGGTTAGATTCCTGGTGGGGTTGCGGATTTTTCAGTACTGGAAAATTTCCTTCCTGGGTTAAGGACTGGATGTTGTGATGTCCATCCCCAAGCCGCTTGGCAAATCTCCGCGGTATCACCCTTGCCTGAAAGAACCTCGGATGTATCCGGTCATCATCCCATGGTTTTGTTCCAGGTTTGGACCTGCCTTTGGGCAAAACACTCATCAAAAGTATTCACTATTTAACAGCACATTCATTTTATGACTAAGCTGACCTTGAGTACATAACAACACAACACAAAGAGCTTTCTCTTTGTGTTGTGTTGTTAGTTCTATTTAGTTGGCTAGCTGAGTGCTCACTTGAAAATACCAAAGTTGAGGCAGAAAGAATAGGCGGGTTTCTCAGAATAACTCCTTCCACCGATTACCCCTCTTTCCTATACCCTTACAAGAACCTATGGCTGCGTCTCAACAAACATTCATTCCCACACGGTAGCTTATAGAGTTATATGCTATGCTATTATTTCAGTAACATTACTTTCAAATAAACAGAATACTTCAAAATATTAATTGAATTAATAAATTAAAAATTACTTACTTGTGTTATTTTAAAAAATCTACGCTATTTGTCGGAAAAGCGCAACGTTCAATAAATATCACAATTTATCGATTAATTTTCACAACTTATATTTAAATTTAAAAAATTAAAACCAAACGGATAGTTTGCAATACTATCACCATAACTTACATTTGATCATAAATTATCAGTCGTGTAGTATAGACCTGATTTACTATAAAATTACTGCACACTAAATTGCAAATCAAAGAATAATTGGTTCATTATTTCAGATGAAAAACTTATTTGTGTACATCACAACAAACAACACTGTTTTTATAACTCCTCGTCAGAACTGTTACTACAACTCTTCCATTATTGTCGTCCCTGTTTGCTTCGTGAAGGCCTCTTCCTGGAGTCTCTCACATTTTCTCCCCTCTTGGATTGTAACGCTGTCCAATAACAACATCGGTTGCCTTGGCAATAGCTGACATTCGTAAAGAGCGAGGTAGAACGGGGGCGAGGTCCAGGTACACGGAACATAAACAGTGGAATGGAAACCAAAAAACCGCCTATTTTTCCTGCCTTTACTATAGTGAACTTGTCCAGCGCACAGAGTCCGGGCTCAGACTATGAAAGGTACGAGGTAATACTGTAGGTCCCCGCTAGCGTTTGTGCCTACCGTCCCGAGTTCAAATCCTGGCAGGGCTCTTCAGATTTCATGGAGCTCGTGGCGGAAGTAGTGACTTGTGGATCCCAAAGTTGCAAAACACACACTTAACACCGGTCTCCCTAGCCCCGACAGTAAAAACTGTAGTAAAAGGGGCTGCGGGTTTGAGTCCCGCATCGGGCATGAGTGTTTCAGAACGCAAAATGTAAAACGATCAAAAGAATTTTCAGGAATATTGGCTTTGGCCAAAACGAAAGTTCTGGTACCGGTAATTACGTTTTTGTTTCTGCCAATCCCCCCTTTTTTTGTCACAGCTGTGCGCTTAATCGTTTTCCATTCCCCTTCTCGTACCAATACTTAACATTTTATTTCAGATGCTTAGAATAACAATCAGATCAGCACTAGCAAAGTACCAAGTACGAATTCATTTTAAAATTGGTAACATACTGCGTAATATCATGGTGATTCAGCACATCTGCAACAAACTTCGTGGAATGATACGTTTCACGAAGAGGATATTTTTTTCACCATACAACTAATGTTGGCAGACGCGTTGTTTAGTAGCATGGCCAACTAGATCGCCCGACTTAACGTCAATGGTCTTCTTTCGGCATGTGAAGAGTGTCCAGTATGCCACCTCAGTTGCCACAGGGGAAGAATTTCTTTTTCGTTTAATTTCCAATAGTCCTTATGCAACAAATGAGCTCACGTAACTTCTGGGTCTTGTCTACTCATTCATGTGGCTTCTAAATAAAGCACCTGTCAACATAAGTTGTATGACAACACATGATCCTCTTGGTGAGACCCATAATTTCATAAAGTGTGTTGCAGATGTTCTCAATCGTCATGTACAATACACCATGTTAAATGTTAACAAGAGCATTAAAAATCTCGGAGCCCGACAACAAACGTACACAGTTGCTAGTGGTGCGCTCAACCAAAGCAACCCAGACGAATTTACGCTTCAGGAGCCACTAAAAGGAGGGGACTTACTTTGGGTTCAAAAATGTCGCGATATATTACATAGCCAAAATGTATTTCTACAAGCACTGCCTTCTTTATTTCTTACAAGCCATGCTGTTAAATCTGGCAACATCGCATCGGTAGTCCTATCGGCTATGAACATGTTGTAAATAAAGCAATGAACGCCATCAGAATCATCGAAAAATTAAGCATATTTCAGCTTAAAGTAATCCCAGTCATCGCCTATTGTTTAGAGAACATCTGGATACACCTGAAGAGCAACTGGAGGGCATAGGGAAGGTAAAAACCGTGTACATAATGAGAGATTTATATAAACCGTCACCTCTAATTGAGTATACCAGAGAACAGTTTTTCACAGAAGAATTTCGTGTTCATCAGCTACAAACGAATACCAGAGTGAGGTACGGTATGATATTAGTGTCCTTAAGGAAGAATTGAAGAGAAATAGAGTCACTTTTACTGGTATGAACTTTTATCAAGCTGCTCACAGTAGGCCTAATTCATCTTAATGTGGCAGACGCCAAATCGTAGTACTGTATATGCAATCTCCTATCCTCCCAATATTACTACCAGCGTTTTCCTACAGTTTGGTGAAGGTAATGAACGGGATTCAAACCTTAACCTCGAAAGTGCTGGCGAATCAACACAGTTCACCACCGGAGGATGAACGAATGAATGACTTGACAGCAAATGACGGAAAGCTGAGTGTTCCCAAGGATTAGGCAAAGTTATTCTTTTCAGTGACAGTCATGGGCGTAGTCTTCCACAAAGTGCATGTGACAAGAAAAGAGATATCAGTGTTCTAGGTTATATTAAACCTGGGACAACTAGCTCAGTGGTGGTACAAAATGACACAGAGAAGTGTAGCAGCTTAATAAAATATGACTCTGTTGTGGGTCAAATAACAGAGCTCGTAGGCCTAACAGGATAAGTTAGGTTATTACCAATAAAATAAGAAAAAACGCGACATCATATCGTATAATGAGGAGAGACTGGAAACTACGAATTCCTTCAGATATGTGGAGTCACCGCACGTTACGTTATTATGCACATCACAAGTATAGGCTATGTAATATAGGCCTACTGATTTGGCCTAAATAAAGTCAGTATTTGTGATGAAGAAAATTATCTGCAATAAAAACGTATTCAAATGCTTCCCACAGACCACCACAGATAGGACTACCTCCTGTGTTGCCAGATATCAAGCAGCATGGCTTGTAAGATATAGAAGGCAGTGCTACAAGTCATCAAAGGTCGTTTCGAATCTTGCAATATATATAGTAAATTAAACTCAGTGGCTTTCTAATATTGCTTTGAAACTCTGCCACAGCATCGCTAGGTAAGCTGTTGCGGACGCTACTTAATTAGTTCAGATTCTCGCTAAGGTTCTTTTAAGTTCTAATTCTACTGCAGCCCTCCTGGGGACGATAGAATTTATGCACTGGTTGAACTGTATCATGGAAATCACAGTTTCTTTTGAACAGTTACCTGCTGATTATATGGAGAGGCATAACGGAAGAAATGAGAATTACCACGAAACATAATCCAAGCTTTCGCTTGCAATGCGCGAAAGACAGAAGACGTAAAATTCTATGAAGAGTGGTACAGGAGCTGATGAAGATTTACTTTCAGCTTGGTTTGCCTGCCAACATAAAAGCTAAATATCGGTATGCAATTTTGCTTAGCACCAGTAAATTGTATCGAATTCTTAAACGAAACTAAACATTTTGGAAGTATTTCACTGATTGTAAGCTATAATGGCCATAACAAAGCAGAACCGATCTCAGACTACATGACTTGTATTAGAGGAGAGAGCAACAATTGGTTAAAACACAGGATCCCAAAACCAATTCAAGTCACACTGCGAAATCCAAATTATTTTATGTCGATAAATGTGGGACCATTTGGAAATTTTGAAATATAGGCCTAAAAGGGTAGTGTAGGGAATGATAATGCTTCATATGCAGAACAAATAGGTGAAGGGTCTCACTGTGAGTTCACTATGTACAGAGCTCGCCCTCAAACTGAAAGCATGGGCCACGTCAGAGACAAGAAGCGGCGGGAATTCGAATGAAAGCGAAACGTGCTGAGTTGAAAACATTGACGGTATCACGCTAGTATCCTCTTGGTTGACTAAAGCGCGTGGAGCCATGGACTATATTTTCACTGTGGACTTGAGCACTCCACGCATGCGCACTGCCAAGGGCATGTTTGAATTTTAACGGCCGCGAAGCTTTCAGATTCCAGGACATCTCTGCACCTGCATGGGATGAGGACATGGTGACTGAGCGTAACCTATAGAATCGTCTGAATACCTACATAAAAAACAAGAAATTATCCAATACCATGTCAAGAGGATGTCAAAGGCAAAGGAGAGCCAAGAATTCACATTCCAGCCATTATATCGAGTTGAATCCCCCAAAGATCTCATATGTCACGATGTAACTATTCTAGGTGTTATTACATACCCAACAGATTTCTTCAGTTAATAATCGCAGTTACAGGTAGGCAAATGTTACAGCAAAACGCATAAAGCGATCTAATGGGTGGCCTATGAATCGGTTGGCACTAGCAGTATGGCATCTATTTAGAATGGTCTCCACGTTCTCCCGACCTTTGAAGATGTAAAATTTGTGTACAAAGAACGGACTCCACTTTGAGCATTTATTGTAGGCCATAAGAATTCTGCTATAACTATCTGCATGCATTAGGATTATCTGAATCCCAGTGATCCTCTACAATAAAATAGCATATTTGCAAACCATGGGCCAGCTAGGATATTGCCAGATTTCTTCAAACGCCAGCTTAAACGGCATAACTATATTATATTGTGGAAAATAACCACCTCATACAGGACACTACATTGTCCCAGACTCCAACAGGAGCTTTGAAACAGCAGAAAAATTATGTTGGCGGCACTGATTTTAATTTCTTTGCTGATTGTGTTGCATAGTTCATTTAAACAATAAATTATTACTATCATTACATAACGACGGCTTTATAACCTATGAGAATATTGGCCTTGAAAATGGTAGTTTAAGTTCAGTCAATTTCCACTGTCCTTGAAAAGAAACATGTGATAGCCTATTAACAATTTTCGGGTTTAGTTTCCCACTCTACTGGATTTCCACACGCGATGTTCGGCGTTGGTATGCGGGCTCTGGCTTGCAGACCAACACTCCCCATTGGCTGCCAACGACCTTGCATGTCATTGGTCTGTTCCATACGGTCCTGCAACCTCTACATAAAGCTAAATAATGCAAAACACTAACCACATTAGTTAAGTGCGCGAGCGGAGGCGGCAGCCGAAGCGAAGCTCCCTTGCATTTTCGAATAATGTACGATACACTGTTTGTCGGTTTCGAAAATGTGGCATATTATATCTTCCGGAGATTTGTCTGACCCTTATCATGTTGGCAGTTGATTCCAGCACCACGTGACCCATCGGATTCTTCCCAGCATGCACTGCGCTGTCTCTAGCAGCTGATTCTGTATTATTGTGACTCCTTTCTGAGCGCCATTTTAGGTTAGTTTTTTGTGAACTTCTTACCGATTTTACCCATATTTAAAATATTCTTAGAATCAAAATGTGCCTATATATGGATTCTAAAACTTCTGGAGAATAAGATTACATGAAATTTCGCCGTTTTTCGTGTGTAAAAAAAAAAAATTAACGAATCCAGTAGAATGGGAAACTAACCCCCAATTTTCTTTTTGAGCATTCGGGGTCTTTCTTGGTGTGAAGTAACGGTCTCTTATTTCCAGAGAAACGAAGTATCGTGAGTATTCGTGTTACTTGGGACTTGAGGGCAATGGATTGGATTCTGCCCAAGAGGAATTAAATTTTACGAAATTAATGTCTGCAAGATCATAAAACTAGTATCATGTTCAAACGTAACAATCTCTCGTCTGCAAGCAAATTTCTTTCTGGAAAGTAATTTCTTAACCTGGAAAGAAATTTCAAAATACGGTAAATCGCACTACATGCTTACAAACGATATAGGAAAAATGAAGGAGTCAGGCAAGAACTATTTAGATGGTTTTGAGACACGTCCAAATTCGCATGTCTACATTAACAGTATACAACACAAACTCCATCCTCTGTGAAGGAATGATTCACGCGCGATTCCTTAATTATTATATTCATCAGGAGCATAAAAGAAGGCGAGATTTGCATAATCTCCTCTGTAACTCTATGCAGGGGTCCAACTTGCAGGAATTCTCGGCTTTATACCCTTCAAATTTCTTTCAGCTTCGCTGGATGTAGTCTCTCTTGCAAATTAACGGTTGCAAAACTTTCCCCAATAACAGGCAAGAGTCGTCTTATGCTCTTACTTTATCAGTTTTCCTGACCAAATTCTGTGAAGAATAAACAAATGCACATTGTGCGAATTACTTAATTTATTTATCAGTTTTATAGAAATAATCACATGCTGCCATTGTTGTTTTATCCAGTGTATTTGCTTTCTTTTTCTTTCTTCAGGTTTCAGATTTAGGCTTCAAAGAATCTCTAGAACTCGTCCTTTTACTGTTCTGACATGTAGTTGCTAACACCAAATTCATTCTGCGTGTTTTCGTGACTCCCATAGTGTTCCAAGGCAAAATAATTCTTTTTTCATTTCAATTTAGCCAAAATATATCTACAGATGTTTCTACACCTCAGAGTAACTACCATGGTTACTGGTCCCTTCTAAAACAACAGCATCTGTAGCCCAGAGTGGGCCCGGGTAGCGCAAGTCAGTATGGCACTGGCTTTCCGAACCCAAGGTCGAGGATTCTCTCCTGGGCTAAGTTGATGGCGTGTGCATAAATGTGCTAGTCTCTTTGATTATTTAAAAGTATATAAAAGATCCCCTATTCAACAAAATTCTGGCACAACGGCGACAATAACGGCCACAAACGGGGACCGTTACATAACCAACTAAAACCTGTCTTTTAAATATAACTTTCTTCAAAATATGGCAACTCTTACTTTATGGGAGAATTCACAAGAATTTCGTGAGTGGTTCATTAAATCACAACTAGAATCTAAAATCAGTGCCCTGAAAATTGTGACGCTGGTGTTGATAAGATTTCATTTTATTAAGCCAGAAGAGGGCATGTAGTTGACTTTCCTTAGTTTGTGGAAAAACACAATTATATTTGACATATGTAGCCCTTTGAAATGGAGTTCAATATTCATCTGAAAGTAATGCCACCTGCAATTTCCCCTCTTTCAAACGTCAGTCACTTGCACCAAATAAATGATCTTAATAGTATAGGGTATTGCCATAAGAAGTATAAACAATTCTGGGATGCTCTGTCTCAGAGTCAACTGACGAATTAAGGTCAGTTTTAGTAGGGAATGATTCAGAAGACAGCATGAACAGGCAGATGGGTTTTCTGAAAGTATTGACAAGCACATTCCCAGCATTGTGGTTGTGTGTATAGTATGTTTGATTCAAAAGTTTTGAAATTATGCAAAATAATGATATTTCTTCACTTTTCAAACACTGATAACAGGAAGAAAGATAAGTCTTCACAAGATCTGGAAACATGCAATTTTCATGCCCTCCATTGATAACATTTATAAACAAGAATAATCTATACTCTAGGATTGGGTCACACACACATTCATAACAATGCTTGTGTTGTTATTGCTGGTTGGAAACAAATGCCACGTGTAAATCCCCCCAAAAAAGTAAAGAAAGAAAATATAAGTGTTTCACACTCCAGTGTACAGTTAAAATAGCCTTTCTAATTTCTTATAACAAAATAAAATGTTCAATAATATGAAAATGTATATTTTCAAAAGAAAATATGCCGAGCAGTCTTTCCTGAAGGATTAAGAGACTGTATTCCAGATGTTTATCCAGCACTGTCAAAAAACTTCAACATAAGATAGGACAATTTTAGCTAAACTAGAAGAGTCATAAAGCTAAATTCTTCCATATAGTGACTCTGATAAGAGAGTCAAGTTCGAATGGCAGGTAAACACATTATAGAGTACAAAATAATCATTTAGGCCTACTTATGTCTTCTAGAAATGAACTCCAGCAACATGATACAGCAATTTTGAGTATAATGTTGTCTGGCTACCTCCAATGGCAGGCAGATTAATTTAAATCAATTTACACCGTAATCCCTAATCAGCATTACAAATAAACTGTGTTTACCATGTCGGTCTAATATATTACCTGAAGACTGTAATATATAAAAATGGCTTCCATCCACCTAAAGCAGTATTAAACCTTAGCAGTCAACATATTGACTGAGAACTCTAAATTACAAGTCATATCTTCTCCATTTTCATTCAGATTGGAATATTTCTTCAATTAATCCATATCTAAGCCGCATGCCTACCAGTCTACCGGTACTAAATAATTTTCTCTGGTCAACGCCTAACTTACTACGCCCAGCAGTCTACCGCAAGGAATAAACATGCAACACTTACCTTATATTAAAACCCACGGGCGTTATATTGCATCACACGTTTCGGATGACACTTCTTTTGCAATCAATTCCACTTTAAATATCCTTAAGTTCACCTGCATTAGTTCTTCTATGAAATGGTAGCATAATAGGCCAAAATGTTCATGGTTACTTCTCAAGCAGATATTAGGTACAGCTGGGAAATCTTAATGCTTGTCGTTCACAATACCGCTAATATTGTGCGTAGTCTAAATCTCCACGTAGAAGCCTTTCTTTAGGCAGTATGCACTTACGCGGCAGTAAATGATATATTTTCCCAGATCTAGTTTTGGTCTAGGCTTATGAAATGTTGATTTCAACTCCAACGGAATTTTTTCCAATTAACTTGCAGTTTTACGTATCATTCCTTAAAACGCTCCTTTCAAGAAAATATCATTTTGACACACGACTTATAAAGAGTACTGCCTCAACACAAACAGTGTATATGCTACGATGCAGTTCGAAGCCTCGTAGCTATCTATTCGCCATTACGGGTCAACTCGTGGAATGGCGGGACAAGGCTTTGTTCTTGGACTGAGTGAAGCTCTGCAAAGACTCTGAGACAACACACTAGTTCAAGAACGTTTGACTATTTTAATATACTGTAACTTACCTTCAATCGAATACGGATTGTTATATTCTAATATAAAGATCGTTATGAATAAATTATGAATACTATAACGGTCAGATTATCTAACGCCCTTTCTTCTCCATTCTGTAATTCGTTGGGAACTGCATAGGGGTTCTCATGAAAGATATCCAGGGACTTCTAGTTTCAGAGTTCTCCGCTAGGCGGCTAGGCCAGTGGTGTAGGTCGTTTTCTATTGCGCAGTACAATTTAATTGGTGTATTGATTGCAAGCAAACAAAACCAAAGATCAGAAGAACTTAGCCATACAAGTTTCATGTTAAAATATTATATATTTCAAGTTCTTTACTATTTTAGAATAAATATGAGTCACCTGCAAATCGCCGATTACAGTATTTACGTCTCTATTCGTCTACCTTCGTGGAACTGAAGAAGCCATTTTGCCAGCCGACGATGCGACCAATGGAAAGGCACCACACGTCGGCAGACATTACCAGACAATTTTCTCGTTGCGCGCATGGAAGGAGGAAGCTAGTGCTTTGCACCAAGCGTTGAGGCCTTATAAGATTCGTCTACCGTACATCGATATGAGTGTATGTGATTTGTAATATAGTTCTTTATATTTTAGCACAATTAAGGAGAGGCATTTTATTTCGGTACGCTTTGTTGTAAAAGTATAAAGAGTAGTGTGAGTGAAACTTGTTCGGCCCCTTCGTTCCTGCAAGGCAGCAGCTGGAATTATTTCTGAAATATTTAGTGGACATCGGTAGCAATAAGCGAGCAATTATGTACACATACCGTGATAGTATGTATCGTTTTGTGTTTTTAAAGGAACTAGCAGTGTCACATCCACAGAGTTGTTCTGTGATGCCCAGTGCTAGTACTGAAAACTTGTAATTGCTTTGTATGATACCTATGGGTTACACGCTGGTTTGCGTTCATACAGTATAAAAAAAATGGTGTATATCCTTGTCATCAATAAAGTTTTTATGCAGCATTACTGATTTTCTTTGTGTGCACGTTTCACGTTGTCCATTTCGTGTGATGTTTTCTTTCGTAGGTGTGCTGAAAGGAATTCGTTGAGATGATTCATACATTGATTAAAATGAATGTAGAAGTACATTCTCGACATTTTAATGCAGTTGCCTTATTACCGTAATTTATTTACAGTGTTTAGTAACTAGCCTAGTTATTAAAGACGTTTCGTTAAGTCTCAGCCTAGGTTAATTTAAATACTTTTAAATTAGTAATTCGTATATATAAGATTAATAGGTTATGGTGAAAGGATCAAGTTTGAGTTAGTCAGATCCCAGATATCTGTGCAAAATGTGGTACTGGTAGGTATATTATGTCACTAGTGACAGTAGTACAGTATGCATTTGTACTATTCTCTTACTCCCACCTTTAGTTTCTGTTCATGCTAATAACCTGAATTGGTTTATGTATTAATTATCTGATGTTTTGTTAAACTGACTTCCTGGTACATGTTAAAATTGTATGTATGGGCCACACACAAGTTCTGTTTATTACTTGTTTGATTTCTTGTACCACATTCTAGACCTGTTACCGGAAACTGGAATGCTATATATTACTACAAGGCCTAAGTATTGTTTGTGGGTTGTGACCCACAAATTTAATGAATTTGACAACGATGAGTCTGCCAATTTCCATTTTCTTAGGTTACTATAAAAGGAAATGAGGCCTACTACTTTAGCATGACAAACCGTTATTTGTGCTCTCCATAACTTTGACTTAAACTTATGTCCCTCACTTTATTTCCATTTTTATTTAATTAATTTTGCTACTAGCATATGCGACTTTTGGAGTACTAAAGTCTGCAACGAGTACATGGAATTCCGGAATAATCTCCTTTGTTAGTCTAGGCAAACTGAAGAATGTTTTCTTTGGTACCAGTAAAGATATTTTATTTTCTGTTGCACACTTTCTATAAATGTGCTCATAACACGATACTGTACTTGAAGATTTGTCTGAGAATGTATGGTACGGTACCTACAACCCAATAATATATTGTATGCTTCATCATGTGGTAGAATGATATTGTAATATACCATTACTAACATTCCTTAAAATGCTTCAGCAACTGCAAAAAAAAACAGCTTAGCAGTCAAATATTTTGGCAAAACTGTTATTTATGCCCTGCACAGATATTCCTTCCACTGGATAATAAAAGTCCCTTGCACCAAACATAATATGTCACTACTAATACAACAAAATAATATTTCATAATAAAAAAAATACCCTTGCACCAAAAATCATATTTCACAATTATAGGAGTGGGAGTTGAAACTCGTGCGTGCCATAAAATACCTTTTTCCCCGAATATTTCTATATGGTAAGCATATACACTTTACTAGCACATTAGGGCCTACCCACTTTTAACATCTAGAGACTTCTTGGATATCAAATATCTGTAGTCGTAATAGGTAAACATTAATGAATCTTCTGATCTTTGTTTCTCCATGGTGAAATAAGAATTTACTTAAAGAAGAAAGTCTTTTGAAGACATCCGACTTACTAAAGCTATCACCAGGGATATAGGCCTACATGTACCGTAATCAATCAGTGGTAGGCATATGTGAGAACACAAATTAGACATTTAGGCCTATGTTATCCTGACAATAAAGTATGCTTTCGGTTAAGGTGACAAAGCATTTATACTAGATTCATTAAATCTTCCTTAAAACTTACATTTACATATCTCTTAATGCATAAATAATGGATTCCACACAACATTAGGTGGATTCTATTCGCTTGAGAAAATTCGAGCATGCCCACTGTTCGACTACATTGCCTTAGCTGCCAAACTCCTCGTTTGTTCATAAAATTATATCAAATTATTATGGCCTCCAGCAAAAAGGATTGAAAATTTTCCCACATCTTCAAATGAAAGAGTAGCTCCTCATTAAAAATAGAGATTATTGTAGATTCTGCTTTTTAAGTGGCGTTTCCTTATGGTGTAAATCACTCAAATTCCAGAGTATTTCCAAGATTTTGTTGTGTACTAATTTGTAAGAGATCTTACATGCAAGGTATTGTACATTCATTGCATAATTATGATAACCTGTTTAAGCAGAGAGTCTGATGCAGTTGGGACTATTTGAAGCTAAGACACAAATTTGGAAACATGAGTGCTAGTTCTCTTCACGATTTAGGTAAACCTTAACATGGAGGTGCTTGTAAAAACTGATACTACTCTGCAGATTGACATCATAGCACATCAGTGAAAGTGGTTTGAGTCCATTTGGAGTAGTGGACAGTTGTAGTCTCTTTTGGCTCACCTAGCGAGACTACACGAGCAAAGTCCCTGCAGAGCAGGAGGCCATAGCCCTTATGAGATTTTAAGGCTAAAATCAGTACAAAACTATGGCTCTCCTATAAAAATATATATCTTACTGCATATAAATTAGACAACACGAGTGTACAAGGACTTACAGTAAGAACTTCAAGGACAGTGATTACTATTGTCAGAGTTTCGGTTCTGCCTTGCTCTTTCAAGACAAAATTGAAAGATTTTGTTCCTGATTCTTTGTTTTTAGTTTGAAAAATCATTTATATTCAACTTTACATTACTACTAAGAGTTCAAGAATGTTAGCATTTAAAAAAATATTCCTTTCATTGTTTATTTTTATTTTATTCCAATATTGCATTTTGTTTCTTTTTTTGTTTGCTACGTTTTGTCAAAAGGCAACATTTTGAGGTTACAAAACATATTCTGAGATACCAACAAAGCTGCTGAACAGATGAGAAAACACGAGAGAAAAGTATGTGTACAAAACTGCACAATTGACAATCCACATCAAATAAATAAACATCAGATTACCGTATATTATGTAGAATAGAAGTTTCACCATTTGAAATTTCAAGTGAATAGCTACTGTTAAGTTACCCAATGACAGTGGATCTTGAAATGACAAGTTTGATCAGTCTGTTACAAGCACTTATGTGACTAACATAATAGAGGGATTCGAAGCAAGTATGTCTCCAAGACCGTGTGAACCATCATCAGAAACCAAAATATTATGTAAACTTTATCTTTGATATAGACATGCATGTCTACAACAGAACATACCTTAAACAGGTAGGATGATGTTAAATAAAAAGGACAGAATTGAAAACTTCCAGTAATAACAGTCTGCTGTGCTGTTATAAGAATTCTGGACATGATCTTGAGAAAATGAATTTAATTTCATAGCAATCAAGGGGGATTTTCTTCCTGTCCAATCACAAAATGTTCTAACAGAGGAAGTTCTTAAATCAGCACTAAAAAAAAAAAAAAATGATGTGGCAGTAATATTTATTCTTAATGTAATAAAAGGCATAGCAGTATTGGTCATGGACACATTAAGAAACCTATGGAAAATCTTGCTATTCTATAAGATTTCATCGTAGAATTACACATAGAAAACACCACTGAGACAAACATACAGTACCAAATGGAACCAATCATCTTCATGAATAGTTTTCTTTCTTTCCCCTTGCCACTGGCTACATCCTTGATCAACATGCTGAGCCAAGCAATGTTTTGATGAAGTTACATCCGTCCAAGACCAAAGCAAGAAATGCAGTTACAGGGGACCTCTATTAATCATTTTCATTTAATGCTGATGGTTTCTCATTTTAATTGTATATCACCAGATGAAAAAGTTCATTATCTGGGTGTTGATCTGAAAAAAAAAACCTGGATCCAAAAAAGAAATTAGGAACAAAGGAGCCTGGATGTAAATATTGGTTCTCTCCCTTTAAAAGCAGAGCAGAAAGTTGTGCTTATAAGACAATTTTTTCACTGTTTTAGTTTCAAAATGCCAATACAATCTCCCTCATTAATTTGTGGAAGGTTTTAAAACGAAGTTGGTGTGATCCCAGATCAGCCATTAGCTGATCCTTTCTTGAAATACCGGTTTCATACTGAATCTGAAATTCCATGTGAGAACAGCAATAAAATAGAATATTATGCCCTTTAATAAGTAATTTCTTGATTGTTACAGTGTTCCTCATAACTCCACTAGCACATTGCAAAGTACAAGTCACAATGTTGATCAAAATGTCACTTACCTAGCCTCCACTTCATGCTGTCACTTGGTTTTCCCAGTCTCAGTTCACTTCCTGCTTCCTTTTCATCTCCTTTCCGGTTTTCCCAGTCTTCGTTCGCTGCTTCCTTTTTGTCTTTTTCCACCAGGTTCACTTTCCTCCATGATGATACGATGACGTAACATACAACAACTTAACTTATAGACGAGTCGGCATAAAAATTAGCGGGAAACTTCAGCCGAAACGTGGGTTGAATGCATGATGTAAAAATTAAGAATGTCAAAGTTGTACATAATGCGCATTGAACCATTTATTCTCATGCACATTTGATCCGAAACATCAACTTTGACAGTGAATTAACACATGAAAAATGTTCCAGTCTGAGTTAATAGTGTTAAAGAGCACTTAAAAATAAGGCAAAATCAAACTGTATTTTAACAGAGAAGTGCATTTAATACGTTTTGGAACAATGCTCATATGCTGGCCTGCAGTCAGATAGTAAGTACTACTTCAGTGTGAAGTTCACTAACAGTTAGTTAAATCAGTCTCAAAGAAATAATTTAAAAAAAACTAGAGGAATACCACCACCTTAAAAAACCTTGGTCCATCTGGTTCCGGATGGTAGTACCTTGTAAAGGCCCCTTGACATGGTAACATCGAAGACCTCAATGGCAAGTGAGGCTGAGAAGGAGACCTTCAGGATGACAAATTTGGCAGAAGAGGCAGTCTGTTTTCTCCTGGGTTTATAAATAGGGTAAAAGGCTTTTAGGCATGAAACCAACTTTTCTATGGGAGAATACTCCAAAATCCAATTAGGGGCGGAGTGGGCTCAATAGCTGTGATTGAAAGCAACCAGTCTAGGGGATGGAAACCACAAAATCAAATGACCTGGCTCTCCAAGGTTGAGGGCTGGGCATGAACAACTTCGGACCATAAATCTTCTATTGGAATATGGACAGATCACCCTATGATGAAATTGGCAAACATTTATGGACTGGAACATTGACTTTTGCTACGTGGAATGTAAGAAAGAAGTCCTTAGGTATGGGATAAATGTAGTAGCGTTGCAAGAAGTGAGATGGTGTGGATAAGAAGAATTGCTCTATGATTTTCAGTGGACATAAACTGGGCAATGTGGAAAAGGGTTTATTATTAGCTCAAAAACTAAATGAAGCTATCTTGGATTTGAGCCTTAAGGAGATTCAATGTGTAAGTTAAGGCTCAAAGGATGTTTCAGAAATTTATTCTTTATATCAATTTATGCACCTACAGAGGATGCCCCTGACGAAGAGAAGAATGCATTCTACAACAAATTTGACATGGAACGCAAAAAAATACCTAAATGTGATGTATTGGTTCTCCTAGGAGACTTGAATACAAATAATAGATATGAGAGGGAATATATCGACTAGGCTGAAGCAGTGCATTGCATATGCCGACAATGTAATGATTACTGCAAGAACGAAGAAAGCCTTGGAAGAAACATTTACTAATTTGAAGGAACAATCCGAAGCATTTGGACTTATAATAAATGAGAATAAAACTAAATACTTGAAATGTGAACAAAATTCCACTCCAAATAATTTGAAACTTAATGAGATGCAGATTATACAGGTCAACAAATTAAAATACTTAGGAACAACACTAAATGGCAATAATTCGATAGAAGATGACATTAAAGAACGAATTAGCAATGGCAACCCACACAGCACACTACGAATAATCTACGTATATACGTATATTATACGTAGTGTGCTGTGTGGGAATAGAGCCTATTTTGTCAACCAAAATCTATTTAAAAGTAAATTGATAACTAAAAAAGTCAAACTAAGGCTGTATTGGACCATAATTAGACCAGTTGTCACCTATGCCTGTGAAACCTGGGTATTAATAGTCAGTCAGTCAAACAAAAACTGTTAATTTTTGAAAGAAGGATTTTAGGAGCCACCAAAGACAGATGGAAGCTGGAGAATAAAAACCAATAAAGAATTAGATGAGCTGATACACAACCAAAATATAGTAAACTTTATTAGGGCTATGAGGCTAAGCTGGTTTGGACATGTTAAGAGAATGGGAAAAGAAAAGCTAGTGAAAGGAATATACAAATGGAGACCGTTAGGAACTAGGACAGTGGGCAGACCAAAGAACAGATGGGAGGACAAAGTAGTGAACGACATGAAGAAGCTTAAAATAAATTAACTGGATGGGAGAAATACAGAATAGGAAATCCTGGAAAAGAATTGTTGAGAAGACCAAGACATTCAACTTTGAAATCATAGAGCCTTAATAAGAAGAAGGAGACTTGAATGGAAAAATAGGTAAGGAGGATTTCTTGCAATCTCCAGCCGATAAACATTCTTTGTATGCAGAAACAAGTGGAAATGGCAAGATGCTAAGTCAGTCAGCAGAAAGTAATGGAATGATTATTAATTGTACCTCTTTTAAACACAAGGACTTACATAAAAGAACTCGGAAAAATGGAGGAAACTAAAAACTGAAGTCCAAACTCCCTGGAATGTTGACGGACGGAATCATTCTGTTGCACGATAATGCTCACCCACATGTTGCCAAGGTTGTTTTGACTACCCTGCAGAAGTTTCACTGGGAAGCCCTTACACATCCTCCTTACAGTCCAGATCTTGCTCCATATTTGTGGAGAAATGAAGCAAGACATTTGTGGCTGTTGATTTGCTTCGGGCGAAGAGGTGCACACCTGGATAGAATCATGGTTCTGTAGGCAACTGCAGACATTTTTCCATGAAGCCATTGACCATCTTGTTTTAATGTTTTAACAGTTATGGCAATGTGTGCCTACATATCTACATATTGGAGCAATGATGGAATGACAGGGCAAACTGGAGAGCCCAACACAAATTTTAGGCTGGGAATCAAATTTGGTTTGCTACAGTGTAGTCAATGGGTCTCCCACTGTACTACATCGACCTTTTAAGTGAGCAGTGACCGCGAGGAAATTGCTTAAATGTGCCCACACAGTCAAGAATTATAAACGATAGGAACTTAGTAAAGATCAGTCACAATGATAGCGACAATAGTTAAAAGGTTAAGGTAAAGAAGTGCGGTAGAACATGCAAGGTTTATCCACTGATAATACTGTAACCTGTATTTATATGCAGAGCAAGTGACATGGGAAAACATAATTGCACAGAGTTTTCAAAATAGGAAAAAGCACATAATATTCTACCAAAACTAATTATAATAAAACAGATATATAAGCTTTCATGAACCACAGATTATTATCTCTGTTGGACATTAAATGAGAATATTATAGGAGAAAAATTCTTCCGACACTGGGACTTGAACCCATATGACATAACTTGTCTGTCTGTGAGGTAGACCATTAGGGCAATCAGTCATAGGAGAGAGATTCCATCTGGCGCTGTGAATTGAACTCCGGCTTAGCTCAGTTGGTAGAGCATTGGCGGGAATAGCCAAAGGTCCTGGGTTCAAGTCCCAGTGTCGGAGGAATTTTTCTCCTATAATATTCTCATGATTATAATAAGATCTCTCTTAACTAACAAGAGTGAGATTTTTTCAGATAACTTAATAATGCTTTTTCTGTTGAATCTTGAATGTAACGTTTGTGGCTCAAGTTTCCTGAACCATCAACTACAACCAAGTCAGCAATGTTCTACATCATATTACTTCCCTAGTACAGACAGTGTTGGAACTGAGATGGTGTGCACTGGCATTAGTTTCAAATGTCCAATGGCACAATAGGGTGCTATAGGAGAGAAATGGTCATGAATGAAGAGGTACTTAGAAGAGATATTTTTTGACATGAATAAAAAGATGGCAGGATCATCTAATAGGCATATACTTTAACATGACGGATTGCTACAGAAAATAGAGGGCTCCATAGAGCGCAAACACCATGTCAAGAGCACATGACACAAATTTTAGAGGACATGAGATGCGATTCCTACTACAAACTGAAAAGAAAAACAGAGAAGCATGGAGAATGGAGAACTGCTGTCAACCAGCCCAACGGATGATGACTAGAGAGAGAGACCATTACCTGTGTATAGAGGGAATACAAATAAGCAACTTTTATTAGGAGACTTTTGCTGTATGGATTCAATTTTTCCTGTTACAGCATAAAATCTCCCAGGGCATGGCTGCCACTAACTTCTAACATTTGAAAAAATGTAAAACAAAGGAACTTCGTTGTTAACACTGGAGTTATTAATAAAACAACTAAACCAGTACAAGTAAGAATCAGCTTGAAAAATTTTATGTCATAACCGGGATTTGAACACGGATCTTCAGCTTAACGCGCTGATGCTCTACCATTGAGCTACCATGACAACATGCCAGTATGACATCAAATTCATCAACTGATTCGGAAGACAAGGCAGACCACAGGAGGTTTCTCCCTTGAGAACACACATCCAATGGCGTCCTACATTTGTAGGTACTTATTTATATACTATTAATTAAGTGGAGGGAAAGGAAATAGACACTAACTGGGATATTAATACAAGTAAGAATCAGCTTGAAAAATTTTATGTCATAACCGGGATTTGAACACGGATCTTCAGCTTAACGCGCTGATGCTCTACCATTGAGCTACCATGACAACATGCCAGTATGACATCAAATTCATCAACTGATTCGGAAGACAAGGCAGACCACAGGAGGTTTCTCCCTTGAGAACACACATCCAATGGCGTCCTACATTTGTAGGTACTTTGAAGCCAAGTTATTATTTATATACTATTAATTAAGTGGAGGGAAAGGAAATAGACATTAAATCCATGTCTGGGATATTAATACAAGTAAGAATCAGCTTGAAAACTTTTATGTCATAACCGGGATTTGAACACGGATCTTCAGCTTAACGCGCTGATGCTCTACCATTGAGCTACAATGACAACATGCCAGTCTGACATCAAATTCATCAACTGATTCGGAAGACAAGGCAGACCACAGGAGGTTTCTCCCTTGAGAACACACATCCAATGGCGTCCTACATTTGTAGGTACTTTGAAGCCAAGTTATTATTTATATACTATTAATTAAGTGGAGGGAAAGGAAATAGACATTAAATCCATGTCTGGGATATTAATACAAGTAAGAATCCCGGTTATGACATAAAATTTTTCAAGCTGATTCTTACTTGTATTAATATCCCAGACATGGATTTAATGTCTATTTCCTTTCCCTCCACTTAACTAAACCAGTGGCGGCCAGTCATGTGATTAGTTGTAAATTTTGCAGATTATGGAAACTCTAAATTATGATATAACTATTGATGAATGATTAGAATCAGGTTTTTATCGATCACTAAGAAGTTAATTCAATAACAATTTTAATCCTACTTTGTTTTGTTATTGGCTTGGTGTGCTAAATTGTAATGACTTCAATGCCCTGTAGCACACACATTTTATGTCATAGAGCAAAAATCTCCTAATAAAAGTTGCTTGTCTATGTCCAGTCTATACACAGGTAAAGTATTTTGGTGTTATTCATTAACACCCTATATAAGCATATAGGAAACTAGAAATTTACAATTCACGTGTTACAGCATACACATCAGTGTCCAACAGACTCATCCATACAGCAGAAACAGTGCTTATACATAAACAACTTAATCTATTCTTGAACAAATTGTAATTGGGAACATAGGCTTAGCCAGACTTTATCACAGGCCGCCCAACATTAATGGGTGTCCACAGTAATTTCAAAACAAATTTCCCTGACTTTCCGTGACCATGAGAATCAATGATTTCAAGGTTCTTTGTAAACAAAAAAAGTCCCCATCAGTGGCAGCTCGTTATAGGCACTGTGGAAATGCAGCACCCTCTATTCCACTTGATATTATCAATAACATTTAATGTTTTCTTTAATTCTTTCTTTATACTTGTACAATGTATAATCCTTAAGCTTAATGCCAGTAGCCACCCCCCAGTTTATTAAAAAAGAGAAAAGAAAATCTTTGTATCTGTGCACTTCACAGTTCCTGCGGCATGGTGTGCGCATGCCCACATAGGAAGGTGCATGCCGCGAGGGAGAGAGAGCACTGTTGCTTCACAACAGATGTTGAAATTGATGACCTTGAACGCGAACACATTCTCTATATCTCTGAAAACAATTCTGGTTTACTCGCAAAAGTTCATGTTGACTGAATGCCTGAATTTCTCTCGTGATGCTGTCCTTCAATTCTTTTAACGTGTGCGGATTTGATGCATACACTTTATTCTTTAACGTTCCCCATAAATAAAATCGCATCTGTTGTGATGCAGGTAAGCCTAATGTAAGTTAGTACAGTAGTTAATGTTCCGTACCCATGACTTGCAGGTCGTTTACGTGTAACATTGGGGGAAGATGCGCCAAGCCTCACCCAGTCCGGTGCCGCCGCGCAACGGTCCGGCCGCTCGAAAAACGCACTGTATCATGTAAAATATAGCTTCACTGTGTTAACTTCCAGTATATTTTAATTCACTTGGATTGGGAAACACAATGAAGTGTAATAACATAAAACACATTATCACCAAGAACACTCACTACTTCATAAAAAAAATCTGATGTGAAAGTCACATAACTTCCTCTGCCCAAATAAAAGTTAGCAGTATTCACATATCCTTTTACAGAATCGCAACACACAATTTTACGCTAATTATCCTATAAATATCTCTTCTTTCAATGATGCGACTAAAAGCGCAAGGCTATATAACAAACTTAAAAAAAAAGAACAAGTGACTGCAGACTTTCCGCCGTAAAGAATAATTTCCGAAATTTATCGAATATTTCCCTCAGATACTTCTTTACTCTATGCATGGCCAACAATACATCTTTCTCACTTCACATTGTTATATAGAATAAGAGGCCGTGAAAGAGCGCTATTCAGTTGTTCATCACACAAGACAAAATTTCTACAAATAGTGGGTGAACAGTGGGTGGCTTGTAACTACCCTCAGAGAATTTTTTCGAAAAAAGTTTCAAATAAAAGTTTTAGCTCTCAGTAAAAGGAACACATGTGCAAATTTTAAAGAAAATCGTTAGAGCCGTTTTCGAGAAAATCGCGAAAAACGAAAATTTCTTCATGTAAAGTCCCCTTAAAAATAAGAGAAATTTGTCGCCAATCTTCAAATCACATCTTCAGAAGGTACCTGACCCAAATACGAAATTTTGTTTTCATACGATTCTCCGTTTCGGAGCTAGCCTGTTCACAAACTTCCACACAGACAGACACACACAGACATGTTTCCAAAAATAGTATTTTTGGATTCAGGGGGCCTTGAAACGTGTATATATGCTAAAAACTCAACTTCGAATTTTAGGGTCGAAAACAATACTTCCTCTACATATAGTACCTATGGTACGGGCAGAGGAAGTAATAACTAACTTACTAGTTAGCCGGCTTTCAAGAGAACCTTTCCTTAGTTATTTTAATGATGTAGTGAGTGTTCTTGGTGATAATGTGTTATATTCCAATATATTGTTGAATTGAACAAATGATACGCTCAAGTTCTGAAAATAAAATTGCTTACACAGTCTGGGTTACAGCAGACTGGAGCAAAACACATGCCCCTCACATTTCGCTCACTGGGGCTAGTTATTTTCCCTGACTATTCTTAGTTTTTTACAAATTTCCCTGATTTTTTCCATAACTTGACAAAATTTCCTACTTTCCCTGGCCGATTTTAATTTTCCAGAAAGTGGACACCCTAAATTATAAACCACACTATTTTATATACAAAAGTCCATAAAAGGAATAACATGTTGCTGATGTTATTTGTTTAGAATTTATGTAAGTAATTTAACTTTGGATATGCAATTAGGAAAGTTCAGGAAAACAATGTAGGTCTAGTATTAAATGGCAGTCACCTGATTTTAGCTAATGCAGATGACATTTGTCTGTTGGGCAATGACATAATAAACACAATCTAGAGAAATGAGTTTTTGATGTCTGCAGGAATTTTGGATTGGAAATTAATACAGAAAAGCTAAGTATATGTTATTATGCAATTCAGAAACTTTTATTACCTCCTTGTTTTCTGCCAAGAAATCTAAAAACAGCAATTTATAAGACAATTGTCCCATCGCAGTTTCTAACAGTGGTAAATTTATATATTTATAATGTGTTATTGTATGTTAGAAACAATGTTTCAGAAGTAGTATTGAGAGGCGATGTACACAACTACAATACCAGAAATAGGGCAAGTATAGATGTGCCATATCAAAGATTATCAGACACAAAACTCTTATTCAGTTCTCGGTTTAAAGATGTATAATAAGCTAAGTATAAATTTAAAAGAATCGCCTGTAAATATTTTTACAGTTACATTATATAAATTACTTGTTAACAATCCCTTTTACACTGTCGAAGAATTTTTCAAAACTGAATTTACTGTATTTTAATATGTATTTTTAGAATAACTGACCATAGAGTATGTATGTATATACAGTGAAATCTCGATACAACGATTTCGCAGGGACCAGAAAAAAATATTGTTGTAGAGAGAGATATTGTTATATCGAGAACTTACAAAATATGTTCAAATTTTGGTTGTATATAGGAAACAACTTCAATAATTGAAATTCTTTAGGTACTTAGGGAAATCAAGATTTTTAACAAGAACTGCTATACTGTACAGTATTTACTCCACCCTTACATTATTACACTATGAGCAAACCCATTTTACATTGCATTCTAGCACAGCACCATGAACAGGATGACTCATCATTTTTGACCCTGTCTGTAGAAGTCAGAAATGATTCGAGGTTCACTAAATGATTTTCTGGCACCGATGGAACACTCGACAGAAAATCCTTGCAGAGCCTCGCAAGAGGCAATGGTTTCGAGTGCGGTTAAGGTTGGTAGATGCACACTTTGTTCTTCTTCCCCTTCTTCATCTTCCGCCTGCTTGTTTTGGATTTCCTCAACAATGTTTTCTCCCATTAGCTCCGGAAAAATCACCTCATCATCTACTGTCATGTATTCTACAGCAGGTAGAACATTTTCACCACACAGTTCACCATACTTCGTGACAGCAGTAGCCACCATTTGAATTCCCTATTTTTACCGTTGTACCAAGGAAAATGTATTTTACGGGGATTCTAAATGTAATCGTAATGGAGAGGTTTATCGTTATTAAGAGTATCGTAAAACCGAGGAAAATCTTACATTATTTTAATGGAAAGAATGCGGGGACCAAAATATTTTAACATTATAAAGAGTATTATCGTTATATCGGTAATCGTTGTACAGAGATTTCACTGTATATGTATGTATGTATGTAGAGTATGTATGTATGTATGTATGTATATGTAATGAATCTTGTATATAGTACATCTAAGTTTAGAGTTGTATTTTGACATTGTCTATTGCTGAAAAAGTTTAATGACAATAAAATTCTATTATTATTATTATTATTATTATTATTATTATTATTATCATTATCATCGGTTGTATTATATGGATGTGAGACATGGTCTCTTTACTCTTCGGGAAGAACACAATGTAGAGTTAGAAACAAGAAGATTAGAAAAATATTCAGTTCTAAAAGAAATGAAAATGGGGATTGGAGAAAACCACATAATAACGAGTTTTGTAACCTTTACTCTTCACCAAATGTGATGGATGGAATGGGCTGGACATGTTGCACACATGGGCGAGAAAACACAGATCTCAGAAATATTGACTGGGAGAAGCGAAGGGAACAGGCCACTTGGAAGACCTAGATGTAAATGGGAGGTCAGTATTAGAATAGATTTAAAAGAAGTAGGATTTTCGAGGGTTGGTTGGATGGAGTAAGCACAGAATACAATTGAATGGCGGGCTCATGTAACCACAGCAATAAATAAACCTTTGGGTTCTATAAAGTAGACAATTTTCCTTTAGCTTGTTGGGAATTGTCTATTTCCATTGAGTAACACAAAAAAATTACAAAAACCCCAAAAAATTATTTCATTGTAAGAATTGAATCTAAAATCTTAAAATTCAGATTACTAATAATAATGAGATCACCAGCATGGTCTTGTGGTTAGCGTCACTGACTACAGATCCGTCAGCCTGGGTTCGATCCCTGGTACCTCCTTGGATTAATAATGAGATCACCAGCATGGTCTTGTGGTTAGCGTCACTGACTACAGATCCGTCAGCCTGGGTTCGATCCCTGGTACCTCCTTGGATATTTCTGAGCTACGAAAGTCTGGAATGGAGTGCACTCAGCCTTGTGATTCCAATTGAGGAGCTACTTGATAGAGAAGTAGAGGCTTCAGTCTTTGAAACCATCATTAACGGCCGTGGGTGTTGGCATGCTGACCACAGGCTCCTCAATCCTACCATCTACCTATGGTGGATGATGCAGTGATCAGGGATGTGGCACCACGGAATTTAGTTAACGAGTCTTACTTGTTTAACAAATGTTTTTTGATGGTAAATGTCACAAGATTAAGCCAAGTACAGGCTCACGAATATAAACTCCTAATCTCTTGTGGGATTACAAGCAAAACACATAAGTCAACAGCATTTCCATAAGACTTAATGTATTTTGCTTGTAAACCCACGCGTATGATAATCACAGAGAAATACTGTTTTTCAGATTTGTTTTGGTGAATATTTCCCAATTAATTAATTAATTAATTTTTATAAACCTTGTCTAAGCTGCTTAGCTCCAAAAAAATATATAATAGACATCAGTTAAGTTAGAGTTGCCATATGCCCAGTTTTTCCCGGACATGTCCTCTGTTTTAGGGTTATAATTTCTGTCCGGGTGGAAATTTTAATTTCTGAAAAAGGTCCGGGTTTTCTGAATGGATGCCATTATCAGACTATAAAATGATTCCCCCCCCCCATGAGCCAACACTCCTCGAGCCAAACGAGCCGAGCAGAGCATATTGCTTGTTCAATATAATTAAAAGCATTTCACTTGTAAGGAATTCCATGCCTATCCCTTAAGTAAGAAACCTTTCCTGAACAAGATAAAACCTACAGAGAAATATGCTTGGTCCAACGAAGGTCAAAGTGCATTAAAAGTGAAAAATCTTGAGGCATCAATATAAATATTAGATGGAAATTTACAGTGAAGTGTTGATATCTGTAGCAAGATTGAGATCGGAAATATACACACTAAACTTCACTAAAAGGTATATTTACCCAGGATGATCATTTCAACGGGTCTTCCCGCCATCATCGGATCGGAAATATACACACTAAACTTCACTAAAAGGTATATTTACCCAGGATGATCATTTCAACGGGTCTTCCTGCCATCAGCTGATGATGGCGGGAAGACCCGTTGAAATGATCATCCTGGGTAAATATACCTTTTAGTGAAGTTTAGTGTGTATATTTCCGATCTCAATCTTGCTACAGAAATCTTGAGGCAGCTTATTTCCATTTGTACTTAAAGTTGCATGTAGAATAGGCCTACTGAATGTATTGAAACATAGTATTTTATTCTTTTGTCTCTTTTGAGTCAACATATCAGTACTTGAATATTATAATTACTTGTTAAATGTAAACTAAATCAGTTCTGTTACATAATTATATATAATTGAAAATTTGAATGCTGTTACTAATATATTAAATTTCCTTTGCTCTATGAATAATAAGGGCTGTAAAATAACCTCATTTAGTTATTGTGTAGATAGGTATCGACAAATGTCTCCTCTTTTTTACTCTTGGAAATATGGCAACCCTAGTTAAGTCATTCAACATGTTGGGGACGAGTGAAGCTTTGCCATTGTGTTTCCCATGCATGCTCTGCAGTCATCAGCTATAAAGAAAAGAAACCTTTATATTCATATGTTTAATTTCATAATTTTTCTTTTGCCACAAAAGCATATTTTACAATCTTCCATTGATTCACAATGATTTTGTACGCCTGTAATGGCTTATTATGGGAGTATTGTTTAGGGTGACATAAAACATATGGTACGTGTTTGAAGAATTAAATAAGCCCAGGACTAAACAATAATAAATACCAGAACACAAGAAGTAATTTAGTAGAAATTCATTTTTGTCTTGGTAATGGAATTTGCTGATCCTGGTACAGTTGGAATTTTGAAAGATAAGAAGTAAACGCTACTACACTTGCATAACATGTAACCCTACTTCTAAATTCTTCAAGACAAAAAGCTTCTGGTTAGGTGCATATAGATTTCGTTTTTGTGCTTTATTCTGTCATGAAGACTTGTTGCATTTATTCGTAATAATCCATTTGTAGGTCATTCTTCATACATATTTGTTTTACACGCCACTGTAATAACTCTGCTTTTATACCAATACCCCTTCCTTTATTATTACCCCCCCTCCCTCCAAAAAGTGAATCATTCTAATCATTCACACAGAACACTTTATACAACATTTAACAAAAAGAATCGCAGTCATTCTTCGTTTTAACGACTCAAAGCAAATTATTTGTAACCCTTTTTCCATAAGGATATTATGTAATAATTACACAGCAGGCAAAAGCTTGTAGGAACAGTCTTATATCCTTGCCTGAAGATTAGAAAGGACAGCATTAACTGCTGCAAACTTAAATGTATCTTCAACACTGGAAAAACTCGACAGTACAAAAGAAAAAACAAATAAATATACTACAAACTAAACAAAAAATCTCACCAGTAAATTTCCACGCTCTCAATTCAATGGAATGCTTTTTCTCTTCTCTTTTATGTCAACTCACTTTGAACACTGTATTTTGCACCACCAAAGGTACGCCTTTAGTTCTATACAAAAATCTTGTTTTAAAAAAGGAAGATCAATTTTTCACACCACTCACAGCCGTATCTTCCAACCAACTTTCATGACGCAACTATTGGCAGTGGCATGTTAAGTTTTATTTTGAACAATACCTTAAAACAATATGAGAAAATGTTATATTTTCCGTCCACGTTCTATTTTTTGGTCCTGCCACAATTTCACTTAGCTAATCACTCAACTTTGTCATGATGCACTTAATAAGTTTTCCTTTCCTCTCTCAGAAAGTTAGTAATTTTCTTGAGCCCTTCTCCAAGTTACATGTTTCCTTCAGTAGTTTTCATTCTCAAAAGCTCACTTTTTTTTTTACAACTAAGATTCAACATGTACTATTTAAGTCACTTGCTGGAATATATGAACACTACCATGTTCAATCGGAACAACATAGAAATTTAACTCAAAAATGGAACATTTAATTCTTCTTAATGTTACAGCAGTTGGTCAGAACATTTCTATGCACTCCCTCTTTTTAAGAAAGATTCAACCTAAGAGTCTTACACATTAACTATTTCTGCATCAGGATATTTAAATAATTTATAAACCTATTCTACTCACGTCACATTCATACTTATTTTTCAGCTGCACCTACAAAAATATATATGTATATATTTTATATCAATTATGTCACTGTTTTCCTGACTCAACTTAATGCAGTTTTCCTTTTCAACCTACTGAAAAACAAAGTTGTTCCTGAGCAAATTTAAAGGGGGACAATTTCACAAAAAAATTAATATTCTTTTATTATTTACTTTTTGTTAAATAAGACGTTCAAGAGAAAATGGATTTAATCCAACCACGAATATAATTAGAAGAAAAGTTTCACCTATTTCTTTTTAAAAGAAAATAATTCAACCATTTGAAAATCCCCCTTTCTATGAACACCATGATACTTTCATATAATCAAATTAACCTCTGTTCTTTTTGTAAGCATTAATTCATTCATATTATGCTGTATTACAAACCTTCTATATCAACTTATCCATCCCTGATTTACAATATAAACATAACTAAGTTTCACAATGTTCACTAAATATAGCTTCTTTTACTTTAAGTTTTTTCCTTTACTTGTACTGGTAACTCTTTTTTTTTCTTTCCGATTGCAGCTTTGTTTCTAGATCTGTTTTGAACAAACCATCCCCATGCAACATTACATACAATTCACCCTTCAAAACTTTGTAAGAAAAGAAATAACGGAAAAAAATATAGGCCTCTTATCACCACATTCACTTCCGCTTGACGCATTCTGTTACTGCAACACCTAATAAATACCGCTTTAAATTACATGTTTACAACTTTCTTTGGCCAGTTAAAAGTAGACTCTTCAGTTCACTATAATACTGTTCCCAATCAGCATTACTTACAACAATGTAATAACTATTTGGAGCGATCTTCATCTTTCTTAGTTTTAATATTTATGAAGAGAGTATTCTTTTATACTAACCTTTCGTAGGACACAACTTTTGTTTGTAACAAAACTTTACTGTAATCTAAATGAAAATAAAATTTCGTTTCTAACTTTAATGTAACAGCTACATAATGTCCTCCAAATTAGCAACACAACCTCAATGAAAAGAAACACCTCTTCCAATAGTAAAGGCCAAACAGACCCCACACAAGAACTCAATAACATAAATTTCTTCTTTCAATTATGAACAGTTGCTGAAGCTTGTTGCAACCTCTCCAGTTCTTCCAAACTTAGCATGTTCTGTGTTGATGGTATGGGAGGCATGTCTGGAAGTTGACCTGCACGGGCCTGTGCCAGCAACTCAGGTGAAAACCATCTTGCAAGCTGATTGCTTGTAGGCGAAGTAGACATATCTCTATTAACAGGAAGACCTTGTCGACCCATGCCCATGGCTTGAGGTTGTTGTGATCTCATCATTCGGGAATCTGCAAATCAAACAAGAACCTTCCTTATTACTAGACCTGGGATTTTAAGGCAAATGCCTATTTTGTGCCTTATGAAATAACATGAAAATTTTTAAATACGTGGACGTTTCATGATAAATCACTTAACATTTATAGAGTTTTATAGTGCCCTAAAATGCCTATTTTACTATTTTAGTGCCTAAAATGCCTATTTTGTACATCTATATTAATAAAAGGAAGTGTCTGTCCTCCGTCTGTCTGTCTGTCCTCCGTCTGTCTGTCTGTCCGCGATGCCCAGCGAAATCTACTGAACGCAGAGATCTGAAATTTTAAACATAGATGGACTAAAGGGTTGGAAAGTGCACCTCGAAGCCGGAATTTTTATTTTAGCTTTCCTTCGTGAGTTATGAGTGAAAAACGGGCAAAAAAACGTGTATTTTTTGCGTTTTCGAAGCATGAGTTTTCAGTAATACAAATCAATTACACTAGGCTTTGGCTATTTTTGTCATACCTTCGACATAAAAGTATCGCGATCTCTTGAATGTTGTAGCTCACGCTGATCGATTCATTTGTTTTTAATGTCAAGGCACGCGAACATAATATGAAATTTTCAACCTACACCGAAGAGGATTATTATTATTATAGGGATAATCAATATTAGCCTAAATATGGTCAAACGTTCGATTTAGACGAAACTCACTATACAGGGGTTTTCTGGGCCAAGGAACTCGAATCTGAGGTCGCTTTTACCAGGTGACGCTATCTAATCGTGATATGTAGTCCACATGATTTAGGTGCTAATATAATGAGTTAACTATTATGCTCTTAATTTTTAATTTTTGGAATAATTATTGTGGGGGAAGCCGCGGGCACATGTTATCTTATAATAATAAAAGGACGTGTTTGTCTGTCTGTCCGCGATGCCCAGCAAAATCTATTGAACGCAGAGATCTGAAATTTTAAACATAGATGGACTGAAAGGTGGGCGGATGCACCTCGAAGCCGGATTTTTAATTTTAGCTTTCGTTCGCGAGTTATGAGTGAAAAACTGGCAGAAAACGTGAGCATCAAGCATCAAGTGAAAGCATCAGATTTCAGTAATACATTTCAATGTCAAATCAATTGCAGTTGGGTTTGGCTATTTTTGTCATACTGTGGTAATAAAAGCATCGCGATCGCTAGAATGTTGTAAGCCCACGCTGGTCGATTCATTTGTTTAGAATGTCAAGGCCCGTAGACATATGAAATGTTCAACCTACACGGAAGAGGGATAGTCTAATCAACATAGACCTAAATATGGTTAAACATCGTTCGATTTGGACGAAACTCACTATACAGGGATTTTCTGGGCCAAGGAACTCGAATCTGAGGTCGCTTTTACCAGGCGACGCTATCTAATCGTGACATGTAGTCCACGTGATTTAGGTGTTAATAAATATAATGATTTAACTATTATGCTCTTAATTTTTAATTCTTGAAATAATTATCACGGGCGATCGCTTGATTTTGTAAGTCCATCAAGGATGATTCATTTGTTTAGAATGTAGGCCCGTAGACATATGACATTTTCAACCTACACGGAAGAGGGATAATCAATATAGGCCTAAATATGGTCAAACATTGTTCGATTTGGACGAAACTCACTGTACAGGGGTATTCTGGGCCACGGAACTTGAATCTGAGGTCGCTTTTACCAAGCGTCGCTATCTAATCGTGGTATGTAGTCCACATGATTTAAGTGTTAATAAATATAATGATTTAACTATTATGCTCTTAATTTTTAATTTTTGAAATAATTATCGCGGGCGAAGCCGCGGGCACATGCTAGTTTAAAATAAAATTCAACTTCTGTAATTTTTACAATCTTATAATGGACATCCCTCAATGAAAAGCAGAACAGCAGAGGTGGGTTTTTTACAGAAACTTGATTATTCCACACAACTGCCGCTAAAGGAATGTTGACTAACGGGGGAGGAGGAGGATTAAGGAGGAAGGACTACTATGTCAAGTCACCAGTGAAAGAACATCTGTTTAAGTGAATATAGTTTGTGTTGCCTAATTTTGCAGTTAATTCTGTTAAGAATACGTTTCTTGCAGTAAAAAAAAGACCACATTACAGTTTAAGTGTATACTGTAATATTTTAAAGTCTATTTACACATTTTAAGTGCCTATTTTCTCTTTTAAAAGCCTATTTACTTGTTTTAAAAGCCTATTTTAGGTGCCTAAAACTAATTTTTTTAGAACCTAAAATCCCAGGTATACTTATTACAAAGCGTATCAGGCCTATTCAAGATTCCGCTCTTCTACTGATGCTTAACTACAGGTAGGGGGAAAAAAAAAGCGGACCGACTAAAATATCTGAGTTGCCGGTATGAGCCTCTGCGCATGCCTAGCGGCATTCACAGGACAGCAGGGAATGTATTAAAATTTGTTCTAGTTTCGATAAATTCCTTGAATTGAGAAATCATTTAACATAATTTGCATTACTTGTGAAAACAAATGTTTCCGTTACATCTCTTACATTTATTTACGTAACACAAGGCTATGAAATCAGCTACAAGAGTCGGTTCGCTTTTTTTCCCCCTACCTGTACACCTTTTCAACCTCAATTTCAGAAAAAGTAATTTCAATTTCGGAAAAAGTAATTTCTACTTTGGAAAAGGTGAACTTAAATTTGGAAAAAGTAATTTCAATTTCGGAAAAAGTAATTTCAATTTCAAGGAAAGTAACTTCAATTTCGGAAATAGTAATGTTTATTTCGGTACAATGTTAAAATAAACACAAAGGCCTAAGTTAAATGAATGGTTACGTGGAATTTAACACCTTCCAGAGGCATATTGTCCATACGCACAACAGCAGTAGGATAATGGTTCTGCACGGTTGACAGCGCGAAGTTTGGTGATAATCTGTATGCAGAATCAGTAATCCTCTCCAGTGTTTATTTTAACACTGTACCGAAATTAAAATTACTTTTCCGAATTTAAATTCACCTTTTCCAAAATAGAAATAACTTTTTCTGAAATTGAGGTTGGAAAGGTGATGATCATTTATCAGTGCTGCAAAGTTAATAGGAGCAAAATATTCCTTTTTTTGATATATTTTTTTTTAATTTTAATTTTTTGGCCTTCATAGGACCACTTTAGTCAGGTTTCTGGTTGAGGTTTTTCTTCTTTTTGTCAGCCCAGTACTTCTTCATCCTTTCTGACCGCAATTTTCTTTCTGCTTCTGGAACTACTCTTCCTATTCTCGGTTTGTTGATTTTCATCTGTAGTGTAGTGTGTTTGTCTTTCAATATCTTGAGTGTGTCTGTCTTGTATATTAAATCCTCTATTGTAATACGTAGCTCTGCCATATCTTCCTTAAGTTATGTAATCCACCTTATATTTTTCTTACTCTTACTCTTCCATAATTTTTCTATTATTTTTCTGGTGTCCGTAATATATGTCCCAAAAATGATATTAGTTTTTTTTTTTTTTTCATTGTACTTGTCACTGGTTCTATTTCTTTGTATACTGTTTCATTAGAAGCTAGTCTCCAGACTCCATTTACTTGGCAATTGTTGTTTAAACAGGTTCTTACTATTCTCCTTTCTACCTTGAATACTCTATCTATTGCAACTGTGTTAGTTGTTTTGAATAGTGTTTCACATGCATATGTGATTTGCGGTTGAGTCACTGTTTTATAATGTTTCAATTTGGTTGCTATTGAGAGGCACTTTTAATTGTATGTATTCTTGGTAACATGCTGTGCTCTAACCAGTTTATCTATTCTATTTTGCCATGCTGGTTTCTCATTCATGTTGTAAGTGATTATTTCACCTAAATATTTAAATGTTTCTACAATTTTTATTTCTTGGCCTCCCACCTCTATATATATATATATATATATATATATATATATATATATATATATCTTTTGTAAGTTGAAGTTATGTAATGAAAGATGGGTGATATGTTATTATTGTTTTTACATTTTTTATTTACACACTTTCCTGCATATTTCCTGACTTCAATAATGTTTTCCATAGAATCCATAGACTTCCTTACACAACATGGCATGAACTTTATCATTCTGCCTTTGAATGATTCATTCAATGAACCTTTATCATTCTGAGGCTCCCTCACTACCTGGCTCATAAGGTTGTGTGCTTATTATATATTAGGTTAAAAGGTCCGGCATCACCTGATTTTTTTTATTTTAAAAAAAGCTGATATGAAAACTCACATAACTTCCTCTGCCCAAATAAAAGTTTGCTTCTTAGTATAATGTATTCTCTTCATGTAAATTGGTTATAAAAATGAAGAGGATGTTGTTACCACATCACATAGCATCCCCGAAGGATACACAACTCAAATAAAATCTGATAATACACTCACATAACTCTTTACTCTAAGCATGGACAATACATCTTCCTCACTTCACATTCTGAATATTGAATAAGAGGCTGTATTGCAAAGAGCGCTTAATGAGTTGTTTGAACCTAATGCACCATTGTTCACCAGGCAAGACTGCTGCAGTCCACGACATCTTGAAGCCCATTCTTCTGCCATTATTTGACCAAATTTTTCTTCTGTTAATTTCAGAACGTCGTCCAATTTAAATGTGATATTACGGGAAGCAACCCAATTTTTCACTAGTACCCAAATCCCCTCAATCGCATTTAATTCCGGGTGATAAGGAGGGAGTCTCAGAACGGAATGTCCATGTTCACGCATTACTTCATCAACGCGGTAAGAAATGAAGTTAGGTTTATGTTTCAGTAAAAGGTCGTACAGTTCAGGTCTGTTAAAGTTTGGTGGAAAATGTATAGCCCATTTTTTTTTCTTGAAGCCACTTTTCCATATCTGCCTTTAGTGAATTTGAGGTAGGGGAGGAATTTGTCTGAACATTGTAATATGAAGCAGTGTCTAATAACAGAACAGAAGATGGTGGTAAATTTGGAATTAAATTTAAAGATTGTTGAGATCGGGATTTACACACGAACTTCACTTAATAGGTATATTTACCTCAGAATGCATTTCGATGGACACTTCCCACCATCATCAGCTGATCCGACTGTCACTCTAGCGGTGGGTGAATGAACTTTTCAATCAGGGTTCCTTGAATCCCCACTGTGGTGTCAAAGTTGATCAAATTCTAGCGGTTCTTTTGAATAAAATTTTTTTCCCAACTAGTAGATCTGATTGTTTTTGAACATGTTTCAATAGGTCTATGCTGTCTTTGAATTCATGTCCTTCCCAAAAATGCGCTGCCAAAGCTGATTTATCTGTTTGTTTGCTCACCACGTTCCTAAAATGTTCTTTCCTTCTGATATTTAAATTTCTTTTGGTTTGGCCTATGCAAAATTTGTCACAATCTCTGCAGTTAATTTTATAAATTCCAGATTTGTTGTAATGTGGTTCTACGTCTTTGACCTTGGATTTAACTAGGTTCTTGATACTGAATTTGTTTATTCGTGCAAGTTCTATGTTTACCTCCTTGAAGACCTTCTGAAATTTTTGTGTGCCCATGGATGATATGTGGATGATATAATTGGAATTAAATGTTCTATGAGCCATTTCATGAAATTCTTATGGTTCATGCAATTATGACAGTCGCCTGATTTTGTCTGGGATTTGAATATTAACAAGGCATTTGGGACAAATCCAGAGTCTCCTCCCGCAAGAACAATCACTAGACATCGTCCTTTAGAAATAGGAACATGAAACCCCCTACCCGAATCATCTGACCAAGAAACTGGTGCTGTATGAGTGCTATGAATATTCGTCTCATCTGTATATATTATAGGTCTGTTTTTCTTTCTTTCTTTCTTTTTCGTAGTTTTACCTCTCCCTTTTAGGATTTAAGCGACCCAAGCCGCCCGGGCCTTACAGGGCCGCGACCTGTCGGGAGAGGGATTACCTTTGGATCACATACATACTTTTTTGGCCAGACAAGGACATGGAGGGCCTCCCCGGATGAGTGATCAGCCCAATGCCGGGGCCACCTCCGAGACAACACGAACACATAGGACGATACACACCATTCACACACACACTCACTCATAACAAGGCGAGGATGAGGATGAAGATGATAATGACGGCCAGATGATATTCGTCTCATCTGTATATATTATAGGTCTGTTTTCTGGTCTAATAAAAATTTTGTTCTCTTGAATTGAATGTCTTGTTTTTCGATAAGTAAAGTCCTATTATTTGGAGTTCTTCTCCACTTAAAACCTAATTTTTTCAGAAGCCGACGCAACAACGTTTTACTGCCAGTATATTCAATGTCTTCTATTAATTGCACATGGAGTTCTTTAATTGTAGGCATTTCGCTTTCCCGCATAGCAAATTCGTATATATGCGTCTACGAACAGCGGTAGAAAATTATGTAAAAGGGCCTTCTGCAGATTCAATATTTTTCTTTCCATTATGATTTGCCTAATTGTACGTTCATTAACGCCTGTAGCTGAAGATGCTCTTTTACCGAAATTTACAATTTTTATGTGAACGCTTGTTTCAGCTTCCTTCATAAAGGTATGCACATTTGACACTATTTCCCTAGCTTGACTATGAAGAGTTTTAAACTGTAATTTACTTAGCACAGGGGCATTTTGAACAATGTGAGGCGCACTTAGAAATGTACACAGCATAAACACTCATTCACCGATACCAACAAAATAAACACCTATGCTCAATAAGGCTGAACAAGTGAGATCTCCCTAGACTGTGATTCCCCGTCGGAACACGTGGTGGACAGAAGGGAGGAGAAGGATGACGTGTTGGGAAGTGGGGGCGTGACTTCACAGTCTTCACGTAAATTGGTTTGTGCACCACAGTAGAATTATATAGCTACAGCTCTAAAAATACTTTGAATTCTTCTACCTATATTGCCTAAGGTACGGGCAGAGGAAATAACAGGTGCAAGAGCCCTTCTCTTTTGCATAAAGGCTATGTCATAATGAAGAAAGAAAGAATTACAACAGAAATACTGAAATCATAATAATCCACTACATTATTAGGAAACAGTTCTACTGTGTACTTCTTTATGATTGGTTTGGCAGTATTATAAAATCCTTTACACTACTGTACTATAACAGATTAAAAGTCTGAAGCTATCTTGAAGTTTTTAAACAAGAGATTATAATATTGATGCAGTAAGCAAGTATGATGTTAACAAAACAACCTGGCAGATTTTAGGCAAGCCAGGAGACACACCAACAAACTTTTGTCAACTGCAATGAAGAATAAATTTGAACTTATTTACCAGATTTTCCTGAGGTCCGACCAGCGTTCCCGAAGTTTTGATTCAATAGGATTTGTTGCAGAGACGGAGTTGACAAGTTACGCTGTTGCTGCTGCTGCTGTTGTTGCTGTTGCTGTAGGGATGCTAAATGTGCTTGGATTGCACGCGCTGTGAACAAGAATAACCAATTATATCAGAACATGAGCATTCAATTCAAATTTGATACGCCATTTGCCCTCCATCAATTCAATTTCAAGATATAAACAGCTCCACCACCTTCCCTGGCTCCCTTCTCTCCCAGAAGATGTCTGTAGAGCTTGTAGCAGCCGATAGCTTGGACCACACTAACGTTTTCACCCAGTTGGAATCCTGAGAGACCATCATAAATAGTCAGGGTTACGTTAGGGTGACCAGACGTACCGTTTTTAACGGGATTGTCCCTTTTTTGATTGACTGGTCTCGTTTTCCCGACAAAAGTTTAACGGGATGTAAAATGTCCCTTTTTTAAAAATTAATTTCTTAATGTCCCGTTTTCATGAAATTTGTTGTGTACATAAGTTACAGTTTTTTTGCGCACGCTCAAATCAGTCATTTGTTTCTTTCTTTATTAACACAGATTATAATGTTTGCCAATAAATGGTGTTTGAGTTTCTGAGTTTTGAAACATTGGCCGTTAGCGTCCTTTTCCGTTTACATTTGTATTTTCGCTTGTTCGTGACTTCCTGTCGTGTCCATCAAGTTGTTAGGATTGTGTAAAGCACAGGTTGTGAAGCTGTTGGTTAAGAATGCCTAACGAAAATGCAATTTCACGGATGCATTAAAGAAAGAATTTCCGTTTCTTAGAGCAGAGGAAGACAAGTTATTATGTACTTTATGCAAAGACGTGTTTTCTATCGAGCATAGCGGTCAGTCGGACATAACACAACACATGCAAAAGAAGAAGCGCAAAATGGCAGAGGCTGCTAGGAGTTCCAGCCAAAAGTTAACAGCTTTTATGACGACACAAGGAAAACTGGATGAAGAAGGCAAACTTCTTGCTGCCGAAGAAGGTTTGTTGAAGTAAAACTTCTTTAGTGGCGGTAGAGGGTAAATGTGGAAAATCAGTCACATTAAAACCGTCACAAAATCAGTCACGATATCAGTCACACTCTTACTTGTTTTGGTGCGGACTGCACAGAAAACAATCAACTCAATGATTAGGAGTAATCAAAGGAAATTTTTCAGACCTTACTTCCTCAATGGCAATAGACAATTCCTAAACAATCTAAAGGTATATTATCTATTTTATGGAACCCGGAGGTTCATTACCGCGCAAATCCAAAATTAAATAATACAAATTTCCAAAATTTAAAAAAACAAAATTAAAAATTATAACATCCAAAAATCCAAAATTTAATAAATAATAAAATAAAAAATTTAAAAATAAAAAAACAAACAATCAAAGATCAAAAATTTAAAAAATCCAAAATTAAAAATTCAAAGATCCAAAATTAAAAAGTCCAAAAACCCAATATTAAAAAGTCCAATAATGCAAAATTGAAAAAAACCCAATAATCAAAAATTGAAAAAAATAAAATAAAGTTTTACTTCTGTCGCGTGGTGTTCCACACACTCTTTTTTTTTTTTACATTTCATACGATCAAACATAACCACTCTTATCGTTCAATGGACTGTACATCAACTCTTGTGCGTAGTCTGTTTGAAAAGAAGTTTTCATGTGGGAGGAAAAAATGCGAGGTAATTGTGGTGAACGTCCTGGCTCCTTTCGCGCTACAGGAAATCACCAAGGACTTGCAAGAAGCAAAATATGTATCAGTTATGGTTGATACTTCAAACCACAATAACCTGAAGTTAGTTCCAGTCCTTGTAAGGTATTTCATACCTAATAAAGGGATTCAGATCAAATTGCTTGAGTTCCAGAACCTTTCTGGGGAAACAGCAGAGATGCTAACAAACCACATTCTATGCATTTTGAAAAAATATAAGTTGACTGACAAAGTGATTGCTTTCTGTGGTGACAACTGCAACACGAACTTCGGTGGTGTTCGAAGAAAAGGTTCCAACACTGTGTTTTCCAAATTAAGACAGGAGGTAAATGACAACATTTTTGGAATAGGTTGTGCTGCTCATATTGTTCACAATGCCATGCAGACAAGTGCAGACATTTTACCTATTGATGCTGACATGATTATTAATAAGGTGTTCCAGTATTTCCACATTTATGCTGTTAGTGTGTCTGAATTGAAGAGCTTCTGTGAGTTTGTTGATGTCGAATACAAACAGGTGTTAGGAAGTGTAAAAACAAGATGGCTTTCATTGCAACCAGCAGTGAATACAGTGATCGAAATGTATGAAGGTCTTAAATCCTATTTTCTCTCACAGGAAAAACTCAACGAACTTCAGTGTGTTCGACTGAACACTCCATCATGGAACCAGGTTCAGAAGTGTTTGCAGTGGATAATAGAAATTGACAATAGATTAGAAAAAGTGATAGACAAAGATAAACTTTTTGATGAAGTACGACATGTACAAAACATCTTTGAAATTAAAAGTGAAACTTGGAAGAACAGTGGATCTGCAACTGAAAATAAGTGGGTGGATATTTTTAGTGTTATGAAGGATATTGAATTTGAGAGCATTGTGTGTCTTGTGAGCTTTGCTTTGGCAATTCCAGGAACAAATGCAGCATTAGAGAGAGTGTTTTCAATTGTCAATTCTATGTGGACAGATGAAAAGGTTTAATGTTGAAACTGTTAAGGCTATGGTTACAGTCAATATGCATTTCCGTGATATATCTTGCACAAGTTTTTATAATTTTCTGTTAGAACAACCAAAACTTTTGCAAGAAATACAGAACTCGCAAAAATATCAAAGAAATACTGGTTCAGATCCTGGATGCACTGTATCCGATGTGGTGAACTAACTATAAATAAGATTTTGACTCTGAACTTAACTTCTAAGATGTAGGCGAGGATTTGATTAAGATAAGCTATCTTTAGAGTATTATTTGTAAGGTTGTAACATGTTCACTTTATTGGTTAATATTAAACTATAATTACTAAATTATAGAATATGTATAACATTTTATAATTATGGATTCAGTTTTCTCGATAATCCATGACATGCCTGAGTGTCCCGTTTTTTTCATTTTTGAAATATGGTCACCATACTTTCATAAAAAATTATCCATTTTGGAGAAAAACTCAATTTCTGCTATTTTTTGCTTTTTTGCTATTTTCATCTCTTATAGGAGTATTCTCGTTCTTCAAAAAAACTATCCGTTTCGGAGAGAAACTCAATTTCTGCTATTTTTTGCTTTTTTGCTATTTTCATCTTTTATAGGTGTATTCTCGTTCTTCAAAAAAACTATCCGTTTTGGAGAAAAACTTAATTTCTGCTATTTTTAGCTTGCATGTCTGAATTTCTGTTTGTGCGTCACACGTCAATCACGCATGCACAGCTCAACGTAAATTATCGCAAGTTCATCTTTTGAATTCATATAACTTACTCACTGGAAGATTTCTGACTATAATTCTTTTGTGTGGCAGTAAATTGTCGGGGGTTCGTAAAGTTCATTATGATGTTGTGCCAGACGTATAGGGTTGTACATAAACATTATTATCTCCCAAGATATTTGATCAAATCCTATGACATTTTAACTAGTTATCAATAAAGAATAACTACACTTATGTGCATAGTTTGGTAACAGAATCGATTATATTTTTAAATGACAGCCATTTCGATTTTGATTGAAAATTATTCAAATCAAGAAAGAAAGTTTTGTTTTTCTCAGAACATTTAGCAATGATTGGTATGAAATTTTGATATAGCAAATGAACTGAACTAAAAATAGTTGGAACATAACCTAATATTTATTTGTATCCGATGCAGTGAACTAACTAAAAATAAGATTTTGACTCTGAACTTAACTTCTAAGATGTGGGCGAGGATTTGATTAAGGTAAGCTATCTTTAGAGTATTATTTGTAAGGTTGTAACATGTTCACTTTATTGGTTAATATTAAAATTTAATTACTAAATTATAGAATATGTATAACATTTTATAATTATGGATTCAGTTTTCTCGATAATCTATATGACAGGCCTGAGTGTCTCGTTTTTTCATTTTTGAAATATGGTCACCCTAGAATAAGGTAAAGAAAAAACGGACATGGTCAATAGAGAAATGTAGGCAAAAAGTATAATTAAAGATAACATGGAAAAATAGGAGCCCTGTAGAGAGTAGATAACGAGGAGAAACTTAATGAAACTAAATTTAGTGCTAATGGTCTTGTTGGCAGAAGGTATGAAAGTATACACTAACCTGTAGCATTCGGAGGACGCTGCATCATCATCAGAGAGTTAAACTGGGCTGGCATGTTAGGCGGAGGAGTGGCCATGGTCATCTTAGATCTTGGAACATTATTACTATAATTGCCACTGCCTTGCATCATTGAATTATGGCGTAGCTGCTGCTGTTGCTGAAGTTGCTGCTGTTGGTAATCGACATTGCTAGCATACTGGAAGTTGGCATTACCTTTCACAATTGGTCTCCCTAAAATTATAAAGAAAAACATTTGTTTTAATAAAAGACATTTGAAAAAACAGAAATAATGCTAACTCAAATGCCGCTAGCAAACAAAATTGAGGTGGGAGGCCAAGAAATAAAAATTGTAGAAAAATTTAAATATTTAGGTGAAATAATCACTTACAACATGAATGAGAAACCAGCATGGCAAAATAGAATAGATAAACTGGTTAGAGCACAGCATGTTACCAAGAATACATACAATAAAAAGTGCCTCTCAATAGCAACCAAATTGAAACATTATAAAACAGTGACTCAACCGCAAATCACGTATGCATGTGAAACACTATTCAAAACAACTAACACAGTTGCAATAGATAGAGTACTCAAGGTAGAAAGGAGAATAGTAAGAACCTGTTTAAACAAAAATTACCAAGTAAATGGAGTCTGGAAACTAGCTTCTAATGAAACAGTATATAAAGAAATAGAACCAGTGACAAGTACAATGAAAAAAAAAACGAATATCATTTTAACTATGTTATTATTCAGATACATTTTTGTGATACTATAGGTACAGAATTATATACAATAATAGCAATTAAAAGAAAAACACTTCATCCAGGGCTGAAGACGAAGGAAAGGTTCCCATGACACTAGAGGCATTCCCTCTTTGTATGGCAATGCTGATACGTTGCCTCAAATATTCGCCAGCCCTAGGATCCCCTGTTGCAACAGCAAGTCTTCTGCCTATCTCTGAAGATAACTTCTTGGCTTCTGCACACCATGTACCAAGTGTCTCGACAGCGAAAACAACAAAATGGTACTGGTCAACTATGTGACAGTACTTTTTCAATTTCAGAGATACAGCAGAAATCGCAGCAGAGCCTGGATTTTTACAGGTGCCCGGTAAATGTGATGAAGCTAAAGTATCGACACAGGTAGCATCCCATAAAAGTGATTTACCCCTGACCCAAGGGATCAAGGTCAATCCATCGGGTCTCTTACCATCGGATCGACTAATGCCAACTGGTTCCAAGATAGTCGGGACACCAGCAGAGACTAAGGCTCTTTTAATTAGATCATTGATCATGGAATGCCTGGAAAATCTTCCTGTGTTCTTCGGACAGCTTAACCCATGATGGCCGTAAGGGTCAACTCGGGCTCCGCACTGGCATAGGTGTGGATGACATAATTTACTACCAAGCCGCAAGCCTACAGCGATCCTGAAGGTCACATCATCCATTAGAGTACCTAAGTGAGATGAAGGTAAAGCTCTCAGCCAGGAGCCAGCTTCGTTTCCACAAATGGCAAGAAAACGTGCTTGGTCAAGATCCGAAGGAGAAGAAGAAACGAGAAGTCCGTGTATACGTATGGTGTTTATATGATCCCACTCTTTCTGTACCTCAGGATGGGCTGGAAAATCCTGTTCAGGGTTTAAAAGTCCCCAACTTGCAAGAGCCTCCGACAAATGGCAGATCTCAACTTCATCACCGTGATTTAAAAGAACAGATTTGACAAAATCAGAAACGCCATGAGCCGAAGCCAAGAAAGCAGGAAGACAAATATCGTTAATCTTGCGCACACCAACTCCACCAAACCTAATAGGTAAACTCGCCAGTAACCAGCTTTTGTCATCAAGAGTCAGATTAAGTATGGATTGTAAGCAATTTCTCACAGTATCATCAGCTTCTTCGATAATAGATGGATATAACCACAAAGGGGTGGTGCGAAGAAAGTATGTCAATTTGGGAACATATTTGGGACATATTTTACGGACACCAGAAAATAGAATTAGCAGAAAAATAATAGAAAAATTATGGAAGAGTAAGAGTAAGAAAAATATAAGATGGATTACAGAACTTAAGGAAGATATGGCAGAGCTACATATTACAGTAGAGGATTTAATATACAAGACAGACACACTCAAGATATTGAAAGACAAACACACTACACTACAGATGAAAATCAACAAACAGAGAATAGGAAGAGTAGTTCCAGAAGCAGAAAGAAAATTGCGGTCAGAAAGGATGAAGAAGTACTGGGCTGACAAAAAGAAGAAAAACCTCAACCAGAAACCTGACTAAAGTGGTCCTATGAAGGCCAAAAAATTAAAATTAAATTAAAAGACATTTGGCAGATCAACTGGTCAAAATGAAGATGTCGTATTTATAACACTTTATCTGGCTGAAATGGTGACGACTGTCAACCATTTGCAGTTCCAGGTTCACAATCACCACCATTTCAGCTAGTCAGTCAATTAGAATGTCAGATATAAAGTTATAAACTAGACACTTCCATTTTGACCAAAAAGTCAGTTACCATGTTTTACATCTAAGCCCCATAAATGTGACCTGCTGTGCAAAAGGGACCTAATATGCTAGAGAGCAAAAAAATGGGCTCATTTACATACTGAATTACTTTTATTACTTGCCGTGAGATTGTTTGTTAAGTGTTTTCTATCTACATGTACATGTAAACATATAAGTAAATATAAAAATTATAATGAGATGGAATGTGACACAATAACTTCACTAAAATTGACATTAACCTGGACTGCAGAAAGTATCAACTGACTTAAATTATAAAATTTAATTTCTAAACAACGTTAAATAAAACTGACGGAAACGAAAACAGAAATCAGCACTTTACACTTCATATGATTTTCAGTGTTGAATTTTGCGCAATTTTTCTACTTTTCATTACTGCACTTCCAGTTACCATCAGTTTAAAATTACTGTTATTTACATTTCTTTACGTCTGAGCAACTCATAATACATGCATATTCTCTAATACCACCATAAAAAATGACAAAATATGCATTTCTTACGAGGTTTCGATTAAAATTGATGTTGAATCGATTAATATATCGATATTCCAGTAGATTCGAGATGACAAGTGGGGGTGCTTGGAGGAAGGGAACCAGTCATGACAGGTCAACCAGCTATGTTGTGCGCATTTTTACCATTAATGCCTAAAATCACTTGTTAGTAATTTTAAGCCGCAGGCATATTTCACTGGGCTTCATCTAGGCAAAAAAGTGCAGTATATATTCGGTTAAATACCTTAAAAAAATGAGACATGAGAATGCGAATTGCTGAGTTCCTACAACAAAAATTACCTTGGTGCTGTTTTGCTAAATTCCATGTCTGTGCAGCTGTTTGCTGGGTTCTTATTTGAGGTGCAGGAACTGGTTGCCGTTGTTGGGAAGCTGACTGTTGTTTCATGTCATTTGGTGCTAGAAATAAGACAGAGACAAGTTCATCATAAGTAACATGAAAAATAAGGTTGTTTTATGGGTATTTCAATCAATGATTCCCACTCCACATTCCCCAATCATTTCACTTCCGCAGATTCTTTCAGAAAAGGAAATCTACAAACCTTCAGGTCACCATAATTCATATTATGAATGATTAGTTTTAAATGTTTGTGCAAATTTGTTTTAATCCAGAAGCTGTTCAGTGTAACATATGAGGGCTATTTTGTTTTCAACCTCCGATGGGGCATAAAATGTAAACCACAGGGAAAATCAAAAGTGTGTTATTTGGAACATTGAGATACACCTTCCAGCTACTTCTCTACATAGCCGCGCTTCGATTGAGACATTTTTCCCTGCGTGGTACCAACTTTCCGATACCCTCTTCTTAGAAGCTTGCCGCCAGAGTATTAAGAAGGGACTTCATGGCATTTTGAAGTGTTTTGAAATTCTTTGTTGGTGTGGAAGTCAAATCTTGGGTTTGTTCAGGAAATTTGTGTGCATCCATTGTTTGGATTGTTCTTTTGATTCTGGATTGTCGTAACAAATCCACGTTTCATCCCCTGTCACGATGGATTTCAAAAACTATTCCTGCGCCAAGTGATTCTTATCTTTTTGGGCAGCTGAAGAAAGATCTGGAAGGACAGCACTTCCACACCAACAAAGAACTTCAAAACACTTCAAAATGCCGTGAAGACCCTTCTCAATACACTGGTGGGAAGCTTCTATGAAGAGGGTATTGGAAAGTTGGTACCACACTATGACAAATGTATCAATCGGAGTGAGACTATGTAGAGAAGTAGCTAGAAGGTGTACCTAAATGTTCCAAATAAAACATTTCACTTTGTTTCTCTACAATGGTAATGGCCTCACTGTCAGTTTTTTCTTCCACTGCCATAAAAACATGAATAAAATGCCAATACACATTTTTCTAAAATAACACAGTCTAGTATTCAAAAGATACTGCTGCGATACACTATACTGTCAGTCATTACTCAATTGCAGCTAAAGCAGATAAGACCAGATTGGTAATGTTTATTAATCTTGCTAAAGACAGTGTCAAATAAACAACATACAGATAAAATATGCAACACTTAAATTAAACTATAACAAGAATAAGACAGAAAAGCTAAAATATTTCTGCATATGAAATTTGTAAGGGTAGTGTATTTGTAGTGTAATGGACTTATTTTATACCGATATATGCAGCTATAAAGGGAAGATGAAAGTACAGTAGAACCCCGATAATTCGAGCTAATTGGGGCTGAGGCTACCTCGAATTACAAAAAACTCGGATTATACGGAAATATCACTAAATCAGTGGGTAAATCGGAAATTTAATGTTTAATGAGCACAATAATTGGTTTAAATAATAAATAAATAAACAATATAGTAGGCCTACATACCTGTGTTACGCCTGTATGTACATACCTGTGTTACGCCTGTATGTAGGCCTATATATTGTCAAACATTTCCAATTTGCTACATCGGCATCCTTTAAGGATTAAGTCAATGTCTGACCCTTAATGGAGTGGAACGGGAAAGCGGCGCTACTAGGAAAACACTTTTAATTACCATTGTCGCTGAGTAGAAGTTATAACAATAAAGTATTCTTTTCTGAAAGGATGGAATGCACTGTACAATTGATTGAAACGAGGTCCCGACAAAGAAAGATCGAACCTAACAGTTTCTGTCAATCTGTAATAGAAATGCATTAGCAGGCTGAAGCCAAGGTTATTTCTGTGTATTATGAACAAAAACCCTAAGTGGGACAGTTTTACCTGGATTTTTGTACATGGAAAAATTGAAAGAAAGCTCAAAATGTAACACATTCGGAAGAGCGTAAAACTTACATGCGGACACCATATAAAAACAGGATTTTACTCTAGTTTTATGGAAAATTTTAATTTTCTTAAGACCAGCTCGAATTACACGGAACCTCGAAATACTGGGGCTCGAATTACCGAGGCTCTACTGTACAATTAAACTATATATGTTTCACCTGCTACAGATGTCTTGGGATCATTTCTTCCACTGTTGCCTGGAGCTGCGGATGCTGTTTCAGCTTCCTTCTCAGCTGTCATCTTTCTCAGCACAGATGTTGGAGTAAAGGCAAGGCGAGTTGGAGATGAAAGATGCTTGGCAGGAGAGGAAGAGTCGCTCACTTTCACAGTATTGTTGTTTTGGTTACTACTAGATACCCCTGACATATTGGGGGAGAGAGATCTGAAACACAGGTTCAACACATTATGCCAAACATTCATTTTAATAACATTACCATACACTGTGTCTCTACAGTCTTCATCCAATTTTAAAATATTAAATATTATAGCTTGCAAAGTGGGAATATAATAAGTCTGTTCACCAGCTATCATAGATTTTAAAAAAGCATATGATTCAATAAGGCGAGACAAATTGTACAATATCCTCAATGAGTTCGGGATACCAAAGAAGTTAGTTAGACCGATCAAAATGTGTTAAAATGAAACCTATAGCAGATTCAGGGTAAGGAAATTTATATCAGATAGGTTTGCCATTAGAAGCAGCTTGAAGCAAGGAGATGCACTATTGCCTTTACTTTTTAATTTCGCTTTGAAATATGCCATTAGGAAAGTTCAGGAAAACAAGCTAGGCCTAGAATTAAATGGCAGTCGCCTGATTTTAGCTTATGCAGATGACTTTTGCTTGTTAGGAAATGACATAAACACAATCGAGAGAAATGCTGAAAGTCTTTTTGATGCCTGCAGAAATGTTGGATTGGAAATTAATGCAGAAAAAACTAAGTATATGGTCATGGAACGTCAAAATAATGCTCTACAAAATATTAGAACAGCTGGTAAATTGTTTAAACAATGGGAAAAATTCAAATATCTGGGAGCAATAATTACAGACATAAATAATATTAAGGCAGAAGTTAAGTCTCGACTAAAATCAGGAAATACTTGTTTTTATGCGGTTCAGCAATTCTTATCTTCTCGTCTTCTATCCAGAAATCTAAAAATAAAGATTTATAAGACTATTACCCTGCCGGTTGTATTATATGGATGTGAGACATGGTCGCTTACTCTTCGGAAAGAACATAATCTGTGAGTGCTCGAAAACAGGGGCTTAGGAAAATATTTTGGCCTAAGAGAGATAAAAACTGCATAATGACGAGCTTCATAACCTGTACTAGTCACCGGATATAGTAAGGGTGATGAAATCACAGAGGATGAAATGGGCTGGACATGTTGTGTGCATGGGGGAGGAAAGACATATCACAAAAGTATTGGAATTGCTTAGGAATTGTCTATTGCCATTGAGTAAGTATACTATTACTCTGTAAGGGTTAATTATTCCATTTAATTTACTCTGAAATTATAAACTGACCTAAAGCCATATGAGGTGGGATTGTATCATGCTGTCATATTCAAAGAACAATGGGATTAATATATTTTATGGCTTTCCTTTTAATGTGTTACTGTATTCATTGCTTTTATAAAATCAAACACTTGTTCTTGCTGCATTCTAGAGCTCAAAGAGAATGGTCTGTCGTCAGCAGAAGCTTAAATGTAAACATTGACTGAACCAGACCTAAAAATGCCTCTTTATTGTAAGTGTATTTCACTCAATGTAATCATTCAGTTCCTGACAAGGCTAGTGATAACGAAAATATTGGCTATAATTTAATGATAATTCTTGAACATCACAGTAGCAGAATTGATGATAAACAGGAATATTAATTAACTTAATTTTGAATATCTCGTTGCAGAAAGTGGAGTGCAGAACAGATATAAGGCACCAAAACCAATATTTCAATCATTAATAAATTACATTTTCTACCAATGAGGGGATGTTATATAATAAGAATTTAATTTCCACCTTATACCCTCATTAATTACGTATGTAGGATATCTCGGAGATTTTGCCAATAGCATTCACATTCAGTTTTAGCTAACAAATCTTGCAAGTGGAAATTAAATATTGTTAGCTAAAACTGAATGTGAATGCAATTGGCAAAATCTCAAGAGATATCCTACATACGTAATTAATCTATATATATATAAAAGGCTTTGTCCTGACTGACTGAATGAATGACTGACTGAATGACAGGAATCAACGTACAGCCTAAACTATAACAGGTAGAGACTTGGAATTTTGATAGTACCTTCGTGTCCTAATGTAGATGCTCACTAAGAAAGGATTTTGAAAAATTCTGATTCTAAATGCCAAAAATTAAATGTTTTTGAAAATACTTAACCACTTTTTGCACAGATTTATCAAAACAAATTGTCAGAACGTATTGTTACCAGTTGTATCAGGTGGGCTTGGATTAAATGAAATGGATGTTTGACAAATTAGAGAAGGCATCATTATAATTCATATTATCTACATTAATAAAAGGAATTGTCCTCGATGTCCAGCGAAATCTACTGAATGCAGAGATCTGAAATTTTAAACATAGGTGGGCTGAAGGGTCGGAAAATGCACATCGAAGCTGGAATTTTAATTTTAATTTTCGTTCGTGAGTTATGAGTGAAAAACGGGTAAAAAACGTGCATTTTTTGCGTTTTCAAAACATAAGTTTTCAGTTATACATTTCAATGTCAAATCAATTACAGTTGGCTTTGGCTATTTTTGCCATATCTTGAAAATAAAACTTTCGCGATCGCTTGAATGTTGTAAACCCTAAATATGGTCAAACGTTGTTTTATTTGGACGAATCTCACTAGACAGAGGTTTTCTGGGCCAAGAAACTCGAATCTGAGGACGCTTTTACCAGACGATACTATCTAATCGTGGTATGTAGTCCACGTGATTTAAGTGTTAATAAATATAATGATTTAACTATTATGCTCTTAATTTTTAATTTTTGGAATAATTATCGCGGGCGAAGCCGCGGGCACATGCTAGTGAGGGTATAAGGTGGAAATTAAATTCTTATTATATTTCAATCATTGACTGCATAAAATCATACAATAAATAAAATAAAAAAATAATTAAAAAATTCAATGATATCTTTGATTTCATAAGAGAGATTATGAGAAAAAGATCCATGGGGACAATGATATTTTCCATTGTCTACCAAGTGCTTGGATTCCTATTGACTGGAACTTGCTGGAAACTTTATAAGATTGATGAACTCTGGTAACATGATATGTTGATATTCAGACAGACAGACAGACAGATAGTATTATTTTTTTTAAATCTGCTATTTGTAATATCAGAATTTTTATAAATGGCTGTGTTCTTACATTCTTACATACTGAACTAACTAAACTCCGTGGCACTACATCCCTGGAGGGACAAGACCTACCACACGACCGCTGCGTCATCTACCATAAGTAGATGGCAGGATTGGGGGCATGTGGTCACCATGCCGATACCCACGGCCGTAAATGGTGGTTTCCATGACCGGAGCTGCAACTTCTCTATCAAGTAGCTCCTCAATTTGAATCACGAGGCTGAGTGCACCCCATTCCAGACCTTCCTTCCTCAGAAAAATCCAAAGAGGTACCAGGGATCGAACCCAGGCCAACGGATCTGTAGTCAGCAATACTTACCACAAGACCACGCCGTCATTCTGACATACTAGGTAATCCAATATAATAGCTCTGAGTGACTAAAAATAGAAACAGTGAAGTTTGATTCTCGTTCGCATCTTTTGTACTAGCTATTTAGTACTATTTTCTGCATTACCATATTATTCTAACATCGTAACTGATATTAAGTAGAGCTAAGGATGGTGTATGCATTATCTTAGATAATTTGTATTAATTATTATCTTTGCAATATCGGTATGAATATGTTGAATAGTTATTTGTTTAAGCTGCAATATTATCAGCTTATGAACCCAATGCCCTGTGAACAGGACAATCTGTTTCTCTCCATCCATATGGGAAATCTTTCATTTTTTGTTTTTATGTTTTCATCATATTGTGGGTCTGAATGGATTAAAAGTTTAAACAAAGGATTATCTACAGAACATGGACTGAGGATATACACGTAGGGTATGTCTCATGACTAGGGCCTGGATTCTTAGGTTTTAAACTATTTTGTTCCTTGCTAGCTACCTGTGATATTTTATCACAATTATCCATTTTATTGTAATGGCAGTCACACAGTCCAATCTTATAAAACCTAAAAGTGGCTAAAACCAAGGGCGCCCATATGATAATTTCTAGGGGGGGGCCAACTTTAGTTAATTTATTTTTTGTCCCTTTAACTTCTTGGGTTAGTTTGTAACATTACATTAATAATACAATAATGTAAGTGCAACAATGAAGTAGCCAGAAAATAATTTCGGGGAGGATTGGAAGTGGCAGGGGATTTGGAATACCCCCCAAGCAAGGGGGTCGTGGGTCCATCCCCAGAAAATTTTAAAATATTCAATTAATTAAAATCACTTTTTACGCTATTTTAGCACTGAAAAACTAGTTAGGGAACTTTCAAATAATTGTCTTAAAAGAAAAAAAAACAGACTATAATTATTAATATAGAATTTTTTCCTTTCTCTGAGAGATAGGGGGGGGGCCGCGGCCCCCCCCCCTGCCTCCGGGTATGGGCGCCCTTGGCTAAAACTGTTTTTCTTTAAATTAAAAAACGATAAAATATTTAAATTAATACACCTAATATGTAATTAATTGAATTATTATTGTTCTATTAAAATTACTTTCTTAAATATTTCCCTCATTTAGCATAATTTTTTCACTGTACAATTGTAAAAGAAAATGTAACATTGCATTTTATAATTTGGTCATTTTGTACCCCATTGTCCCGGTAAAGAAAATGAACCAAAATCTCTTGTTTCTTTAGAAGCAAATTAAAGGCATTCTTATGAAGCTTACACTTGCAGTTTATTCACAGTGTTTGCTTCAGCAAGATGTCGTATATAAAGTATTTTAGTTGGTTGATTAATTGAGAAACATTCTTGCTATTATGTGGTGGAGTTGGAAATGACAGGGGTAATTCTAAAATTAACTGTGTTCTATAAACTATAAATTACTTTTGAAAAGTAAGAAAAAAAGTGGTCCTACAGTTTTGTGGTTCAGAACCATGCAAATTGTAAGTAAAAAATTAATATACTTGTTTCAATGTATTTATTGTACTTATTAAAGTGAAACTAAAAAAACTTGTCCAAAAATGGTAAAAAAAACTATAACAAAACCATTTTAGTATGTTTAAAAACAAATACAAGGTTTATAAAAATTTGGGCTCTACTCATGACAGTTATTTCCATTTGTTTACTGTTTTTACATATAAACCAATCCAAGTAAACAGAATAAAAATATTTCAGTATGCATACTTACTGCTGCATTTCTTGACGTTTACGATAATTCTCACGCTGTTCTTCCAGCTTTTTCTTTATAAGCGCTGACTGCATTATATTTTGTGTATGTGCAATAAGTTCGCGAGGAGATGGCACACGATGTGGTAAAACTGTAAAAGAAAAATTGCATCTAAATATATCCTCCAAGAATTACATATACCAAATTTTTCAGACCATAAAACACAACTTTTTATTTGAAAACAGAGCCTTGAAAGTTGAGTGTGTCTAATGGTCCGAAGTAAACTAAAAAAATTATTAAAATAAAATTACAGTAAATAGGCCTATCGCCAGTATTACCACAATCATAAGCAACAATAAGCAACAATAAGCGAGTTGCAAATTGTGGCACAGACTGTACAGTGGTGTACTTGTGACATTCATAAAATGAGCGTAGTCGGAAGCTAGGTACACAACGTGTAAAGAAATAAATGTACAGTGTTCTTTCATACAAAGGGTGTCTCCATAGGGTGGTCTAAATGAAGGTAAATGACCTTCCATTACATTTACTGTATGCTGTATTGGTTATGAGAGGGTATAAAAGTATTTCCAGTCTCTCACAAATTTTCGTTTAGAATAACATTACACCTTTTCCCTTAAATTTCCATGCTGATATCTAGATGTGTCTTATGGTCCAGAGCATCTTATAGTCCGAAAAATACGGTACACACAACACCAAGTATCAGCTGGCTAAGGCACTGATTTCAAAACCGTAAGGTTGTGGATTTGAACCCCAATGAGATCATTATGGGTGATTTTATTCATTTTGAACAAGCATCTTTATTCACTAGCAAATTCGCTTTTGAAAATTTATTACTTCTTTTATTCGCTTAGCATCAAATTTTGAATTCGCAGCATCTAACAGACACTAGTTGGCAAGGTGAACATGTCCAGCTTTAAGCTCTCACAAAGCATAATTAATTAATTAATTATTAATAAATATAACTTTTGGATTAAGAGTTACCTCAAAAAAGGTATTTCCGTTAAAAAAAAACATTGAATTTTAGGATTAAATTCTTCATATAATATACTGAATAGTGTGGGCAACAAACAGCATTCCTGCCTCACTTCTCTTCCTATAATTCCGGGGTGCGCGGGCAAAGAGAGTTAAGTCCACTTTCTTGTTACTGAGAATTAGAGTGACTTAACACACTATAGCAGCCCAACATAGCTTTAGAGAAGGATAAACCTATGAGGCACACATCCGTAACTACCATACAATTTTGAATATGACTTACTGGACTTAACACAAATATAGAGAACATTTTTATCTATAACTCTATGGACATATATCAATTTTTTGGATGGTGGACTTAACTCTCTTTGCCAGCGCACACCGGAATTGTGCACCATTTTCTGTTATCTTCACTATCTGTCCAATATACAAAGTTTTTGGGTTGATCTCAGCCCAGGTCAGGTGTGTAAATGTGACAGTCATGTTGGGGGGGGGGGGGAAACTCCTGAGGGGCAAGATTCCAACACAGGTGATGGTTAAAGGCCTAAGTAGCAGTACACAACCGTAATAAAATCATAACAAGCAAACAATAACATCAAGAAGTGCTACAAGACTGCTTCTGTATGCAAAAGCTACTGGGAAGGAATTGACATGCTACAGTGTTTCGCAGATGACAAGCCGTTTGTCCTTCTCCTGCTTAGATACGCAGTCCAATCAGAGACGGCGAGACGACTCTTACTGCTAGCGGCACTTTGTTAGCTCGTACATGTGATTGGCGGTGAAGGAAATCGCTTCTCATTTGAAAAATACTGTAGTCACTGGTATTCTACAGTGAAGTGATGAATTTATCATTGCACAACTGAGGCACATAAGAAGGTAGGCAACTACATTGTGAGTTGTGTTAGAAGCCTTATGCTATTAATATTACCATGCAAAAATCACATACTGGAAATATTTAACATGATTTCTGCATGGTAATAAGAACAGCTTATACTTGAAATAAAACAAAAAAATGTTAAAATCTCACAATGGAAATAAGCCATTCCATGCAACAAGCTCTCTGATACACACTGCATGTTTATTCCAAATAAACAAGTTGACGTTTTCACACTGAAAATAGTGTGGCATTAGTGCAGCTCATAAGATTCAACGAAACTGACTTATTTTATGCTATACTACTTAGGATGATACATGTGTACTGATACTTTATCAGCTGTTAAGGAAATTCAGCTCATGTTCACTTCTTGCAGCTGTAGATTACAGCAAAGATGGCATGAAAACTAACTGTCGACAAGTGAGTAAATTAATACAGAAACTGTATAAATTGTGGAAAGTATTCATGCATGTACGATATGCCATTGAAAGAGTATAACAATCAAAACACACAGGAAAAAGCCTGGATTAGAACTGCTGAAACTTTCTATCATAGAGTTAAACTGGACCACATTCTGCAGAAAGGAACAGACCCTCAAATTTAAAAATCCGGAGTAGATGCTCTATTATTGCTACTGAACTATGCCAAGTTGTATGCCATCTATGGAGCCTCAAAGAAAATTAAAAGATGCAGGTGGGATTTTCAAAGAAGGCTTCTTGGAATGACAGCCAGGTTTGAAGATAGATTTCCTCCGACGTTTCAAAGTCAGCGCAATTGGAGCTCCAACCTACAAACTGCCCAGACACCTTGCCATGCTTTTGCAGCCGTTAGTGGGCAAATGTACTCATCATGTGAGAAACTCAACTGAGTTTATCAAGACTCTCCAGGACCTTAAAATCAATGATGGGAATTTGCTGGTTAGTTTCGACGTAGTCTCGTTGTTCACCAGGGTGCCAGTCGAGGACTCACTTGAACTACACTTTAGTCAAGACATTGTACAAGTTTTCCGGCACACCCTGACTTCTACATATTTTCTCTATGGGGTAAAGTATTACGAACAGACAGATGGGTTGGCTATGGGTTCGCTGCTATCACCAGCCATAGCGAATCTATATATGGAGCACTTCGAGGAACAGGCCCTTGCAGCAGCACCCTACCAACCTTTATGTTTCTTCAGGTACGTGGATGACACATTTGTTATCTGGCCTCACAGGCATGTGAAACTCCAGGAATTCCTCCATCATCTGAACAGCATTCAAAGGAATATCAATTTCACTATGGAGGTAGAGAAGGAGGGCTGTCTTCCATTCTTGGTGGACATACTAACACAGCGGAAGATCAACAACACTCTAGGCCATAAAGTATACAGAAAAAACACTCACACTGACCTTTACCTCAACGGAAATAGTCATCATCATCCAGCCTCATCAACAGAGCCATCTCAATTTTCGACAAGGAAAATCTATCAGACGAACTGAAACACCTCAGGACTTCTCAGGAAAATGGATACACCGAAGCCAAAATCCGAATGGCCCTAAAAGGACCGTTAATCAGAAACCCCGTCAAGTTAGTGACTCTGCAGATACTGCGATACTGCCTTACTTTGGTAACCTGTCTCAGCGAATAGCTAGAATATTGAGAAGATGGCGAATTAGATCAGTCTTCAAACCACCAAGAAAGATAAAGCCTCCTGAGACCGATCAAGGATGAGCTGGGACTCAGAGCACCAGGTGTGTACCGCATCCCGTGTGAATGCAGCATGGCGTATATTGGACAGATCTCGCGAACCATTGAACAGCGTTGTGCGGAACATGCACGGTGTATTAGATTCGAATACCCTGAGAAGTCTGCTGTAGCTGAGCACACTATCAACAGGGGACCCAGACGCAAGATCAAGTTTGGGAATACAACCATCTTGACCCGATGTCTAACCTCTGGGACAGACTTACCAAAGAAGCCATCGAAATTAAGCTGGAGCCCCACAATTTCAACAGAGATGGAGGCCTTGGCATTAACCCAGCATGGAACCACTGCCTGAAACCGCTAAGAGACAGGAGAGCAACATTGGGCCTAAAAAAGACCGATGGAGGTGGCACTGTTTCCTGATTGGTCGACTCCTGCCAACTTGGAAGTAGAACGAGGGCGGTTCGTAAAGTAAGTTCAGATATTTTTTTTGCAGAAAACCCTTTATTCTAGGGACTTTTATTACACACCAGTGAACAGTACACCCTTTCAGATATTTTTCAACATAATTTCCGCTAACATTCAGACATTTGTCATACCACTTCACAAGCTTCGAAATTCCTTCTGCATAAAACTCTGCCGCCTGTGTGTGTAGCCGCCCGTTGATGCTCTCCTTGAGCTCCTCATCCGTTTGAAACCGCTGCGATCCGATAGTCCAACAAATTTGTGGAAAATGCTCTGAGGGTGGAGACATGGTGAAACGGCGATTCTCTCTGACCACTTCATCCAATTTTTGCAACAAGTTCATCATTCACAACAGACGGTCGGCCACTTCGTTCTTCATCATGGACGTTAGTGCGTCCGTCACGAATTTCACGACCTCAACGTCGAACCGTAGTGTCACTCATAATGTTCCCGTACACTTCAGTAATCTCACGATGAATTGCTGCTGGTGCCATTTGTTTTGTCCACAGAAATCGTATTAATCCATGTACCTCACTCTTGGCGGGCTCTCTTATCGCTGCGCACATTTCAAACGCCTGTACTGTTGAGATAAATGGCTGAAAACAATCTCACAGTTATATTGCCGTGAGCGTAATGAACCAAGCTACACAACGGAACACAGTTCGCGATGATAGCGCAACTCATTCGCGTGTTGTGAGAGAACGGAACTTACTTTACGAACCGCCCTCGTGTATATATATGGCCCCTCTGAGGGACTCGATATTTCTCATCTAGTCTTCCATACTACTCATCTAGCCAGTATCCCTAAGGATGGAGGCAGCATTTGCCTTTGAAACGTCTGAGAAAATCAATCTTCAAACCTGGCTGTCATCCCGAGAAGCCTTCTTTCATATTCTTCGCCAGGAAAACCTCAAATCAGGTGGGATTTTGTTTATCTTTAAATGCTTTTTTCTCAGTTTAAGAATCATGTGATTTGGTTCCTTTCAGCAGGATGAGGTCCAATTATACTAAATAAGATTTTCAACTGGCTTAATTTTTTGGTGTCAGTATGGCCCTCGGGTCGACTCAGCCTCTTACAGATGTAAATACTATGAACAATCCTGGGGGTATCCAAATTAGTCCTCATTCTCCCTCTATCAATTACCGAACGAGTGATGATAATGCTACCATCATTCTTACTCCTGTGACAGCATCTACAGCTAGTTAGTTAAGTGAAAAACTTGAAACTGCAGGCTGCATATGCTACTTCGGCATGAATGAGAAACTGTGAGCTATGCTACTTGATATGTACCATGCATCCAGGTACCACACCACACATAGTATTGCTATGCTACTTGATATGCAGCATGCCGCACATAGTATGCTACTTCGAAATGCCACAATAGTTATCAGCCTGGGGTCTGGAGGTACTCCACCGATTTTTTTTTTTTTAAATTAACTCTTCAAATTTTATTTTAACATTTTTTTTAGTTACAAACAAAATAGCCGTTTTAACACATATCACACCTTTTACCGTTCCAAAATACAGTAAACTCCTGACTATCCGTGTGCAAAAATTTGAATTTCCTTCACTTAATTTCGAATTTACCGCACTTTGTTTTAAATTTCCCACACTTTATTTCATCAGATTTTTAAATTCCCACACTTAATTTTCTCATACGCACAATATGTGACAAAGTGCAGGAGCTTTATTCTACAAAGCTTTATTCCAGCATTTGGATTATCTGTGCTGGTTTATCTGGTGATTAGCCTGGATAGTCGAGACTTTGCTGTGATAATATTTTCAGAAAAGAAAAAAGGCATTAAAATGGAATTTGAAAGCTTAATTTTACAACTGTTAATAAGTGTTAATCTAATATAAAATGCTAGTGTAATAAAATAATTTTTCAACTTAACAATCCTACTTCAAAATAAGTTTTTTCATCTCAGAGGGGGCCAAGGCCCATCGCACCAAGGGCCCCCTCGCATCAACTCTCTGTCTACATCCCTGCATGTTACAATCTTTTTCAAAAGTATCTTTATCCAAGTTTTTAACCAGTTCTGCAGTTTCTTTAGCTTATATCAAGAGTACAGCATGCAAAACATCTATTCTTTACAACTATTAAATGTAGTTTGTACTGAATACATCAAAAGCAAGATAGAACGAAACAACACTAATTTGACTGAAAATATTGAGACAATGATCACTCAGCATGCTATGTACTGAGCTCACCTGTGTGCTGAACCGATAATGTGTTTGGGTTGCTTCCGAGATTAGGAGATATAACAGACGGTTGCTGGCAGTAGGCTGAAAGTTTAGATGTAAATCATTTATCTGTGGATGTACTAAGCACTCAAATTACTTTAAAGAAACACAAAATGAAAATCCTTATTGGTCCTGAATACGTGTTTAAATGTTATGGAATTATTTACAAAAAAAAGAGGGTTTGGCTATGGGAAACCCAGTGTCGGGGTTCTTATCGGATGTGTTTTTGTATTTCATGGAAAGACAGGTGATTGGGAAGAACACTGATAATATATTGCTTTACATGCGTTACGTGGATGAAATTTTGGTAATAGCTAGGAAGGTCATTTCGGACACATTGCTGGATTAGTTCAACAGTTACCACAAAAGGGTGAGGTTTACGACTGAAAAATTAATGAACAGCAGCATTAATTTTTTGGACCTTAGGAATACCCTACATCAACATGGCGTGAGGTTGGGTGTGTATAGAAAAAACAAGTAAAAGGGAAATGTATATACACAAAAGTTCAGCACACCACCATAGAATCAAAAACAACTTAGGCTATAGTGAAATGTTGTTGATAGAGCCATTGGTTTATGCAACAATATTATAAAACACTAAAAAAGGAAAATAAATAAATATTTAAATTAGCAGGAATTAATGGGTATTGTGATAGAAAGATAGACAACATATGGAAAAGTGTTGAAAATGGAAGTGCTAAAAAAGATGGTAAAAGTAACGGAAACGATAACATAGCATATATATAGGGTTACCATATAATCTTGCGTTAGTGAACGTATAGGGAAAGTTTTCCGGAAATATGGAATAGTACCCGCATATAAAACGGAAAAAACTATTTTAAAAAATGTTTTCCCAGTACAAATGTTTGTTTCAATGGATGGTGCATTACATCGCCTAAAATATTTAGCTACAGATGGCAGCAAAGGACATAGAACAGGGAACTATGATGTCAGGAAGTAGACAACAGATGACACTAAACGCTGACTCACTTGGAATCCCTCTCACTGAAAATACCTTTTGTCTATTGGCATGCAAAGAGGTATATCGGATATATGTGTCGGTAGCACGGCCAACAGCGATGTGCGCTGACGGACAGATACAGCTGTAGCAGTAAAAGGGTTAAGCTGCTGATATGAAAATTATCAAACTTTCTCATGCTTGTTTCATATACATATAGGATGACCAACTGTTGAAGGAAGGAATGAGGGACAAGACAGTAAAAAAGGGAGACATTTCACAATTTTGGGGGACAGCCACATTTTTTACCAAAAGTGCTCATACTGAAGTAATAACATTATAAGCACATATGTATTTATTTTTCCCTTCTCGAGTTTAAATTATGGCTTTCTTTCTTGCGACAAAACAGAAGTACAGTCTTCACTATCCGACGCTGAATCTATTTAAAAAATCACAATAAACTGATGCACCAGTTAACAGAGGCACTGACTTGAAAATATTTTTGCTGGAGCAAGAATTAGATTTTTAGTTGTTATCCATAGGCAAGCAGCTTCATTTATGTTTATAATAAATTATTTTCTTCTTCTTCTTAAATGGTGGATGGGCAGAAAGTACCTTGTCCCCCCAAGTCGGCACCTATGCCAGTTAATACAACACGTCTATGTTGATGAGCTTCGTGTAAAGCTGGGTCTCCATTGATATACATTTAACACCAACATGTTGCAGTTAACATATGTTAAATGTTTTTCATCAACTTGTTGATGTATACAAGTCAAGTGATTTGCCAATTAACAACTGTCTCCACTACAATATTATAGGTTAACATGTGTTGGCGAGGTTACGAACAGAAATGAATAACATTAAAAAAAAGAAAATCCTCTGAAGAGGGCAGCCAACATTGCAAGATGAGAGTAGTTTTATATACTCGTTATTATCTTCTTGTTAACTGTCTATGACTTTCTTAAATACTAATTATGTACAGATATCTTGATCTTTTCAAAATAACTATCACATTTTTCAACAATGGAGTATGCCATAAAAAAATAATTTTAGAATTAGATGCAATACTATTGAGAACACTGATATACCAAATACTCACATAATACAAAATGGATGCCGGGAATATTGAGGAAGCTGTCGACTGCTTGTTGTTTACCCGGAAATTCCCGAACCAAAGCCGATTCAGCTGGCGATCGCTTTTTGTTTCCCGGAAATTCCCGAAACAAAGCCGATATCGACCGACTAGTCAATTGACTTGACATGCTGTCCATTTTCTCCGGAAAACAAATTAACACTTGAAAATGTTAAGTGCAACACGCTGGGTTTGCATGCCAAGTCAATTGGAACGCGAAATTGCAATATACATGTCAATATCAACTTGTTAATATTGACATGTTCGTGCTAAATGTATATCAATGGAGACGCAGCTTTACAGAATGGCCACACATGCCACGCCTTGGACTAACAGTACATCCAGTCGGAAGATGGACTGTACATCCAGATAGCTTCTCCAAAGACCCTATAACCTGTTTCTTTGCACTTTCAAAGATCATACTATTGGGAACAGTTATGCTATGTTTAGTTAAAGCTAGATGGAAATTTTTACCGATGACAATAACATGAAAATTCGTTCATATAGAAAGCAAAACAATTGCAGGACAAATGACGTCCAGAGTGGGACTTTCCAAAACACCTTAAAATGCAAATGCAGGACGATTGGTCACCCTATAAAATACTTGAGACTCAATAAATGCCATTAGAGGCATGTCACATTACATCCTATTTCTCAAACACTCTCTCTTTAGCAGACAATTTTACGGTACCAGACATGTCCATCATCGAGAGGTTTCACTTAAGGTAGAAGCAGATAGCAACAAAGTAATTGTGCTTGAGCAGAGTTCCACAGCAGAATGTAAACAATATTATAATGCTGCTCCAGCAAGGTCATATAGTACTTTCTTCCATAAGTTAATTTGCTGTAACCCACAGGGCCATTCAATGGCTGATTTTTATTTTGTTAAACGAAAACACTTCTTATGTAATTAACTTAGTTGTTGACTATTAAACACTTTAGGCTTCACTTTTCCTTACATTTTTGCAGGAAGCAGTTGAAAATGTGGGCAAAGCCCATGAAACGCACGTCCTGCAAAAAGTAAGGAAAAGTGAAGCCTAAAGTGTTTAATAGTCAACAACTTAGTTAATTACATAATTTGTTGCTTCACTGTATTAAGTTCCATTATATCCTGATTCTTCATAATTATATTGACAAAACTTCTGCTTACCATTATTAAGGGGAGACGGAATGCGTAACTGTTGCTGCTGGTGTTGTTGCTGCTGTTGCTGCAACATCATCTGATGCAGCAGATCCGGTTGCTGAGCATGGGGGTGGGGGGAAGTTGCACGCGGTGATACTCCTGAGAAACATATACACATATTAAGAAATATTATAAAGCCCAGATACTGGATTACTAACACAAAAAACCACAAAGCTGAAGTTATGCCTGGAGACGATAAAGAAAAAAACAGATTTCTTAAACTCTTATTTTAATCATAATAGAGAAGAATGTGACATCATGCAAAGAATTGCATCCAGCAATAACATTTGGGGACAATAATGTAACATACAATGAAAGTACTAAGTTTTTGGGATTGTGGGTTGACGAAAATCTAAAATGGTCTCTTCAAATTAAAAAAACAGCAGAAAAACTCAGTAAAATATGCTTTGCACTGTTTACAGCCTCAAAAGTTATGAATGTAGAAAACGTCCTCCCTATATATTATGCATACTTTCATTCGGTATTATCATGGGGAATAATATTTTGGGGAAATACAGCAGGAGCTCAAACTATCTTCAAGCTACAGAAAAGAGCTATTCGGTCTATGTTAAAACAAAAGAAAACAACCAGTTGCAGAAAACTTTTCAAAGATCTAAATATATTGCCTCTGCCTTGTATTTATACTAGGAGGTGCCCGTGGCTTCGCCACGATAATTCTTTTAAAAATTAAAAATTAAGAGTATAATAATTATTAAATCATTATATTTATTAACACTTGCACGCGAATCATTCATAAACTAAGCCATTAATAATTAATGAAACAGCTAAAATTCCTGCTTTAGAGTACATTCCACGACATGAAAGCGCCCCCTGGGAAAACTATATCAGAATCGATTATGCAATTCCAAAGAACCTGTGAACACATAATACGTATTGTTTCTCAGCTGTTTATTGACATGAATATGATGTGAATTTTATTTTATCAATTCAGTGTAATTTTCAGAAATTATATAATGTTTCAAGGGAAGGAATGGTTTGTTTGGATTATTATTATCAGCGATATTTCAAGACATAAAACCATCAATATTTTACAGCTGGTGCCCCCGGCTTCGCCCGCCGTTATTCATTGACTCCAGGATTTTTAAGAAAATTACACTGGTAGATTATTAAAAATGTTTGTGGTTCAGAGCTATGAAAATTGTAAGTAAAAATAAAATTAGAAATTTGTTCATTGTGTTCAATTCACTTAGGCCTTATATACTAAAGAAACGGTTTTCCTTCCTAATTTTGTAGTCCACATGAAAGTTTAGACTGCGAGAGACGAACATCGCCGAGTATACCCGATGTCTCACGAAGCGGGCAAGCAAGCACGCTATTTAGGGCCGTTGAATTGTATAAGAGTAGATCTACGAAATAGTGAAATTTGTCAAATCAAATTTAAACATGTATACCAGTGGTCTTCAACCCGCGGCCCGCCGTGTATATTTTTGTGGCCCGCCGAATGATTTTGTTTCCAAACAAATAGGAAAACATTGCAGCACTGAAGTTGGCCAATTGCTTCGGCCGTAGTAGGGAATTCGTTAAGTGGCAACCCTGATGCTCAAGGTCACTCGTAGCATCGCAACCCACGCCAGTGTCATTGTCTCAGTCTGTTTCACCTATTTCTATTGTCTGCCCGCAAGTGAATGTTAGTTTAAGTTTAGTGAATAATGGCTTCGTGTAGTAAGAAACGGAAGATTACCGATGAGTGCCGAGTGTTTCAAGAAAAGTGGATTGATCTATACTTTTTTGTAAATATAAAAAACAAACCAGTTTGTTTGGTTTGTAATGAGTCTGTCTCCGTAATGAAAGAGTACAATTTAAAGCGGCATTATGACACAAAGCACGCTTCCAAGATGGACGCAGTACAAGGTCAGTTTAGATTGGATAAGGTGCGAGATTTAAGGAAAAAACTTGAGAATCAACAATTTACGTTTACTCGGCAAAACGCCGAAAGTGAATCAAGTGTTAAAGTTAGCTATATCATTTCTGAACAAATTGCTAAGCAATCAAAGCCATTCACAGATGGTGAGTTTGTAAAGCAGTGTATGGAATTGGCAGCTGAAATCCTATGCCCAACACAAAAACATTTGTTTTCAAAGGTTAGTTTATCTGGGGTCACAGTTGCCAGAAGAATTGAGGAGCTATCTCAGGATATTGAAATCTCACTTAAAGACCGTGCTTCAAAGTTTGTTTTTTATTCAGTAGCACTTGATGAAAGCACTGATGTTACAGATACAGCTCAGTTAGCCATTTTTATTAGAGGAATCGATCAAAATTTCTCTATTACCGAGGAAATGGCAGCACTATTTCCAATGAAGGGCACTACTAAAGGCACTGATATTTACAAGGCTTTGACTTCAACTTTAAACCGGTTTGGCCTAAATCTGGATAACTTGAGCGGTGTTGTAACTGATGGGGCCCCAGCAATGACGGGAAAAAATGAAGGTGTTGTAGCTCTGATTAGAAAAGATGCAAGTGAAAATGAAAAGTTCATACAATATCATTGCATTATCCATCAAGAAAATTTGTGTGCAAAAAGTGTTTGTTTCAAAGATGTCATTAAAGATGTGACTAAAATCGTGAATTTTATCAGATCACAAGGACTGAACCACAGGGAATTCCAAACCTTCCTTAGTGAGATGAATGCAGAGTATGGTGATGTAATTTATTACACAGAGATTCGTTGGCTCAGTCGAGGAAAGTTTTTAAAAAGGGTTTTTGATTTGAAAGAAGAAATCTGCATGTTCATGGAGAGTAAAGGGAAGGCAGTTCACTACTTCAAAGATCCCAGTTGGATGGCTGATTTTGGGTACCTAACTGATATTTCAATACATCTCAATGACTTGAATATTAGGCTACAAGGGAAGAATGCTATGATACACAATCTCTTTGATCAAGTTGAGGCGTTTGAGAGGAAACTTAGTTTGTGGAAGAATCAAGTACAACAAGGCGACTTCACACATTTTCCAACACTGTCACAATGTGAAGTTCAAAACAAAGAAAAGTACAGCGAAGCACTCTCCATGTTACAGCAAGATTTTAGCAACAGGTTTTTAGACTTCAAGCAAAATAAAACTATGATGAAGCTTTTTTGTGCTCCTTTCAGTGTTAATGTGGAAGACTATTCCGGAAATATACAAATGGAACTTATTGACTTTCAGTGCAATAGCGATTTACAGGAGAAATTTAAAAACTTTGGACTTCTGGAGTTTTACTCATTGTATGTTGAAGGTGATCGATTTCCAGCAATCAGATCTCATGCTCTGGCCACAGCATCTCTTTTTGGCAGCACTTACATCTGTGAGCAGCTATTTTCAAGAATGAAGAACGTGAAATCGAAACTGAGAAACCGTATCTCTGACACTCATTTAGAGAACTCTCTTCGAATTGCCACATCTGACATAAAAGCTAATGTTGACAGATTAGTAAAAGATAAACAATGTCAAATTTCTCACTAAACTACAAAAGTCACAAATTTGATGTTTTCAGCTTAATTTTGAGTTTTATAACATGTTTAAATATATGTCAAGTAGACCTATATTGTTTTCAATATTGATGTTTAATACAGTTATCAACAAATATAAAATGTTATAACAAATTCATGTAAATTATTTTAACCTGAGACAAAATTCACACACATACATATATATATGTATATGTATATATGTATATGTATATACACGCTTAATCAATGCGGCCCTCCAAGTCCTCCATGACAATAATTTGGCCCTTAATTAATAAAAGGTTGAAGACCACTGATGTATACCATCAACTCACAAGTACACTCCCATAACACAAGAAACAGAGAAGAACTTAGGATAATTCCGCATAACACAAGCTTGTTTGAAAAGAGTTTTATCTATACTGGCCTCCAGCTTTATAATGGCCTACCACAACATCTAAAGGAAATCTCTGTACTGCATAAATTCAAATCTTGTGTAAAAATGTTTCTAATAGAGCACTGTTTTTATAGCTTAGATGAATTTTTTGAAACTGTTAGATATAAGTAAATTATGTTACTAGATATAAAATAAGTTAGTAGATATAAGCACTTTGTAAATATTAATTTTAACTTATAGGTAATTTATCAGCATTTGCAATTTTAATTTAAGAACTAGCATTGTATACTTTAGTAATTATGTTATTTAATAATTAATATAGTCATGTAAGAAACTGACGTGTCCTATATCATGTAGAATGATCAAAGGATGAATAAACATACAATAAATGTAGTTTAAGTTTTAAAATAACCTTTAATACAGTTAGGAAAAGAATAATGAAATTCCTATGGACGTTTTAGCACACAGTTTCAATTTGCCTACAATGCCCAAATGGGTGAATTTGATCTAAGTTATGGTAATACTGCATTTTAAAATAAATTTTAGAATCTTACGTTATTTTTATTTCAGTAACACAATTAACTATTAATTGACTCACATTTAAGGCTAGTTTACATGATGACACTAGGTTTCATATCTACTTTCATGAAACTAATTACACCTACTTTCTTAAAAAATAATTCCAGCGCAACCACATGTTTCATCTTATTTCTGAAGTTTAAGTTGTTAAAATCCCATATAGATGTTTGAAACACATATGAATCCAGGCATTTGACAGTTTCCTCACTTCCCACGCGAAGAAGCTAAATAAGCATATAACCTCAAAATTACTGTTATAGTTTCATGAAAAGTTGGAATCAGCCGAAAATGCCTGGTGTCATAACTCATTGTCGCCAGTACATCTCGGGCTTGCGCATTCAAGTAAAAACTAGAAGTGAAACTTAGTTACGAAAGCTGATTTTGTAAACTAGCCTTTACTAGAGTAACAGAGGAATTTCATCCAAAGTAATTAAATCTCTTCCTTAAAAACGAACTTCTCAAATGAGGACATACATAACATCTTGACACACTTGTTGGCGATGTGAACATAATCACTAGTTATAACCTGTGTAATTATGTGAGTTAACTTAGTTACTTTTACTTATGTTTTCTATTTTATACGAGGGTTTATCTGTATGCTCCACCCCTGACCCACTTCCTGTTGAGATGAAATTATCAAAATATTCATGCAAGCAGCTTCATATCTCAAGGTAAACACAGCACTGTTTCAAGCTTTTATCTTTCTCCCTTGGGTCAGGGGATATTTTTCTTGCGAAGGATGTATGCGTCAGTCATAAAATGGAGCCTGTAGAACAAAGAGCTGTTATTAAACACTTGCAGAAAAAGGGAATGAGTCCAACTAAAATCCATCGGGATTTATGTGCGACTTTAGGTGAAAGTGCAGTATCATATGACATAGTCAAAAGGTGGTGTCGTGAATTTAGATGTGGTAGGGAATCATGTGAAGATCAACATGCAGGAGGACCACCAGTGAGCGTTACAACTGTATACAATGTCAAAAAAGTTCACGATCTAGTGATGCAAGACCGCAGACTGACTATTACGCAAATAGTGGAGCTAACAGGCTTCTACTATTACACAGTTAGAAATATTTTAGTTATGGAACTGGACATGAAAAAATTGACAGCAAGATGGGTTCCTCGAATGTTGACAGCAACACAGAAGAGACAGCGTGTGTTGATTTGTGAACGTCTGTTACAAATGTACAGTGCAGATTCAAAAATATTTATTGACAGATTTATGACCATGGATGAAACCTGGATCCACCATTATGACCCAGGACCGAAACTCCAAAGTAAAGAGTGGAAACTTAAGGGACCTCCCCCTCCCCGCAAGTTCAAGATTCAACCAGCTGCAGGGAAGTAATGACCACAGTATTTTGGGATGCCAAGGGAGTATTTCTGGTTGATTACTTAAAAAAGGGTTCTACAATCACAGGAGCATATTATGCTAATTTAATTCCAAAATTAAGAGATTCTATAAAGAGTAAGAGACGTTGGAAGTTAAGTGCAGGAATCCTCTTTCACCAGGACGATGCCCCCAGTCACACCTCTTGTGTGGCCATGGCTGCTATAACCAAAGCAGGCTTTGAATTAGTGGAACACCCACTATACTCACCAGATCTGGCCCCTAGTGACTTCAGATTGTTCCCAAAACTCAAAGAAGATATTTGTGGAAGCCGATTTTCAACTCTGGGTTCTACAGGTTCCATTTTATGACTGACAAACACACCCTTCACAAGAAAAATATCCCCTGACCCAAAGGAGAAAGATAAAAGCTTGAAACAGTGCAGTGTTTACCTTGAGATATGAAGCTGCTTGCATGAATATTTTGATAATTTTATCTCAACAGGAAGTGGGTCAGGGGTGGAGCATACAGATCAACCCTCGTACATCATCTATGTGTTCTGTATATTATAACATTGTGTTTTATATTCTGGACCCTCATGGTCAGCCATAAATGTTGGCCAGATGTCCCCGTGAGTGGGAAAATAAATAAAATATCCAATAATAATAAAATAAATAAGGCAATAGCTGAATCACATCCAAAGTTCAGTAAGCTAACTAATTCAATCTGAAGATAGGCAAAACACCTGTGAATGTTGTTATCAGTTATAACAGGAAAACCAAGATATAACTGAAGTCCCACACCACCTAAATAACTTCTCAAGCATATGGTTCGGTGACATGAAACTCAGTGTATTGGAATAGTCATGTACTGAGAACTCAAAATTGCATTACAGTTATCCGGAAGTAACTCCAACTCTATCATTTTAAAGGGAATATGTAAGATTTTTATATTTTAGCACATCCATTAGTGGAATATGATGCAGCTGGCTGGGACTCCTACAGAATAAATGAAAAATTAAATTACCCAAAATGGTCTAGCACAGGGTGAATAAATATGTTAGGGAAAAAAGAGACCATGGTGAAGAATTGTGCTGCTGAAAGTTCGGAATCTTCCTCCTCTCACCCTGCTGACAGCCCGAGAAACAAAGAAAATTTACATTCCCTGATTTGGCTGTTGTCTGTTTTCATCTTGAACTAATTCAAAGAATTCTTTAATTATGTCCAAATTGTGTGGGGTGGAAAAAATTGGGGAATAACACTTTACAGAAGGATACATTTGCAAACAATAGTATCAGCTGTTGCTGTAATTACCGTATTGGCCCGAATATAAGACAATGTTTTTTCCTCAAAATGTGCTTATAAAAATTATACTCGTCTTATATGAGCAGCCTAATACTTTAACAACTCATTTATGTGAATCAACATGCAATAATGTGCAACCAACCTAAGGTCAAAGTCATAGGCCTATGGAAATTCACCAAATTTTACCGAACTTCATTTTTCCCTAATTTGTGCTTCTGCTTGTACTTGCTTGGCGTCTCTATGAGTAAAGTTTTGTTTGACCACCAGTCAAGGCAGACCATGTGGAAAAATCAGCATCTTCATTGTCTCAATGTGTAAGGACCAGCTTTGGAGAGAATGCAATGACTGTCTATTTAATGGGGACCACGCAATGACTCCAACAGGCAAGCTGAAGAAACCGACTATTCAGCTCTTGGCCAAGTGGATAACCTCACCCTGGGCCAATATCAAGAACGAGGCAATTGTAAAAGCATTTAAAAAATGCTATGTTTCCAACAAGATGGATGGAAGTGAGGATGACAAACTCCAGCACCTGTACTGACAGTGAAGATTCGCTGGGAGAGGAAGAGAATAATGATGATGACTGGGAATAGGTAACCAAGATAATAAATTGTGAAGCATCATCATGTGTACTTGTAAGATATGAAGTGAATCGCTAAATGTGTTCTGCAGTGAGGACTCATGACGATCCTAATTTTATTGCTTGCATTACCTACTAGTACCCTTAGTGGACACAGATCATCGATCGATCAAGACCAATCGACTGCCATCAACTACATTTCTGTTCCCTGTCACACTAACCATCGAGCGTTATTGATCAACCACCACCGAACTGCTATCGGAAAGAATGCAGTAAAATTTGCTCACTGAGCGAAGAGGTGTGTTTGTTGTAGTTCAATCGGCCTCCGCTAGGTGCGACAATTCGAATGTAGTGTATATTTGTATTTGTACAATTAAATCACATAAGAACATATTGTTTTAAGTGCATTAATCCATTTGTGCAATTCTATTTCATTCAAATGTGAGCATAAAACGGCATTATTGTATGAGTTAAATCTTCCAGCAACAATTCTGAAATTCAGATGGGTATGAAGCTTCGGTGTGCCGCCATCTTCTTCACCCACCATTTGCCATTGACTGTCGCTTGAAAAACAAACAGGTTTGATTTCACAGACAGTTGATCCCTCATGCTTGTTGTTGATCGCTGACGATCGATGCTATGTGACCGGTACAACTGCAGTCTATTGGTTCATTATATCGATCTGTTGAATGCTGTCGCTCGATTGATTTAGTGTGAAAAGCCCCTTAAACTGTGTTTCTGAATAATTTTTTTGTTTCTAGTTTTACTTAAGGCTTATTTAATCTTACTAAGGGCCGGTATTATAATCATGGTTTAACCTTTAGTTTTAGTTTAAACTTTAGTTTTTCAGATTTTTGCGTATTATAAACGATAACTACAAGTTAATCTTAAGTTTAACCTAACTGGACCTTTTCTACCGTTTAATCTGCAGTTTAAGACGTAATAATTGTTTTAATGAAAATGACTATAAAAACACGATAAGACAGTATCAACAAATTCGATTTCGGATACAACATGCTATGAGAAGAAGAGACAAAACTTATTTTATTACTTTCCGGAACGTAAAGTATTTTAATGTAGGCCTAAAGAGAGAAGGTTGTACTGTGAGACAAATGCTAATACAAGATCATTTTTATGAGCAATGAATAGCTTCTTATTTTAGCTGTTGTTATGTTGGCTGCATCTGCCACAGGTTCCTCTCCCTTTGACTCCACTGACGATGTATCATATACTACTTCCGCTCGCGAGGTCAGTTGGGAGCACTGGATTTGTTCGCTAGTCAGTCTGTTGGGGCCTGCCCGAGCGTACAGTGCTGTGGCGAGAATCTTCGGTCTCCCTCCTGAATCGTGAGTGGCATACCTATTTATTATGTAAATTTGATAACTAATTATAGTGCCTTCAGCACGCAAAACTTCATTACTGTTCATGATCGTGCCTTCAGCATGTAAAGTGGACCTTTGATATCCATTTTTCCAGAATAGAAAGACATTTGATTTTCGATCTGGAATATTAATCTAGATAGATTGTTATGCAGTGTTTTTTGATCAAGGGGATTTTGAAGTTAGAATGCTTATTCGGGGCATTAAGTTGATGAGAAATTCTATGTGGCATATAAGAATTAATGTAGTACACTCATGTTAGGTTTGCAAGTCATTGTCAGTGCGCCAGTATGATGCGTAGTCTGGTAGGTTTGTTCAGATGACGTCATCACGCGTGACATCGCCAGAGTTTTGTAATAATCTGTTAGTGTTCTTAAATTAATATTTTTCTTGCTAAATTATAATTACTATGTGTAATTGCCCATGCTATGGTATTCCATCACGGAATTTATGCTGGCAGTCATTGTTTCATGTGCATGGCATAGTTTGATTCTGTAGCGCCATGATCCGGGTTTTTCGTTATACTTGTCTAATGGATACGCCCACTTTCTAGTCTGTTAACTATTCAGCTTAAAAATGAATTTTCCGATGTCATTCTTATGGTGGCTAAATTTATATTGGGTCCAATGTATTACTGCCTTATGTATTGTAGCACTTTATTGCACCCTTTGATATATATTTATTTATTCTCATTAAGGTCATTATGTTTCACATTGGTCAGCGTTCCTTGACTTCTAGGCTATGTACCCTTGTTTGGAAAATTCCGGTGCCTAAAGGTTCTACCGGCAGAGTTTCTATTTGCTAAGTCATTCATCGTGAATTATATAGTCTAGCTTCCTTATATACTGTATGTGGGAAATTTTCTTATGGGATTTGCTCGGTTTGCTTCTAGAGATCTCGGGAAATTCTATAGTAATTTTTCTATTAAGTGTAGGCCTATAGTCCTTGATGCCCTCCTGGGTAGATTTTCTGATATTCTGCATTAAGTACAGTAAATAAATTGCTTATTTCTATGCTCTATTACCTTAACACCTTTGCATAGTTTGTATATTATTACTCAGCTTCACTAAATTAAAATTTCTTCTTATTACTGAAGTCTCGTAACTAGGATTTCAATCTTTTATGATTAAGTATACCGTCTAGCAGTTTCAACTGTGTCATATATAATCATTCCTTATAGGGATGGTTATGTATCCTAGCAGTCATAGTTGTTTCTGTCATTCTGTATTTGTGGGGTTTCATTGAATAAATGGTTTTCCCTTGTCAGGCTAAAATTGTCCTATATATATTTGCAAGTTAGTCAGTATGTCAAGTAATATACACATAGTTGCAGAAGAAATTCTTTCATATTCTATACTTAGGATTTCGTATTGTTGCAAACATAAATAATCTTAGCATTCCACCTTTTCAAGATTGACCTTGCAATTCATTGTGGCCCTCATTCTTTAATTCATTATTAATATAAAGATACATATTTTCTCCGTTTGGGGTTAGATAGTGACCTTTCTTATTCTTTCGATTTATTTAAAATTTTTCTTTACTGAAGTTTGGTTAGGTTCAAAGTTTTTACTTTAGTTTTTTTTTTATGATTCTAGTTGTTTTTTTTTGTGAGATAAATCAAAAAAAATTTTCCTCTTGTCTTATCTGCGGTATACATTGGTATATTGCTGATTATTATTATTTTCCAGTAAAATTTTGCAGACTTATGCGTTTGACTTATTAAAACACACATATATATATAAGCATACATTTTGTCCCTTTGGATGGTTAGGTGCGAATCCTTGGAATTGCTACTACGGTTTTTTTTTAAGGCTGTATCCTATTTTTCTTATTAAGCATTACGGTCGGTATTGCCTTCATTGTTCCCTTCATAAAGTTGACTCTAATTATTTGCAATTGTAGCATAAGGCTAGGTGAACTGACTTATTTAGGATTAAAAAAAAAAATGAGTGGGCTGCTCATTCAACTTAAGATGTATTAAGACTTAATATAGTTGGGTGAAAACTTAAAGGTGGTGCTATTTTTTTCCTATGTAAAGGATTTTGTAGTTTACTGGTAAGATATACTTAAAGATTAATCTAAAATTGGATTATAAATATTTGAGATTATTATATTTCACAATTGTTATTCCTTCAAGGATTTTTCATGTTGGGATTGGTTATAAATAAATTCTTGTTATTTGAATTTATTAATTTTTCTGCGAATTACGCTTGCTTTTCCTGCCTCCCATATTCCCTAGTGCTTGGATTTCTGATTTTCGGCCTTTGAGTAACGCCCATGTTCAGTTGCATGCACCTTCCTTGTTGGCTTCTTATAAGCAATATTTTGAGGCAGGCTGTAAGGAATCAGGATTAATACAATAAGTAACTTATTGACATTTTTTTTTTTTGGTGCTCAACATTATTCTATATTTATCAAACTATATAACCATTTATTTACATATACATTTTCCAAGCAAAACAAGTAACAGAAGTAAAAGCCAACGTTACACTGTGATTGAAATAAACTTAACTTACACTGAACAAAACTGAGTTCAATTTAGATTTAGATTTTCCATTCTACGATCTCACTATACTTTCGAACTAAATATACTAACGATTCTATTTCATTGGATGAAAAGTTTTGGCAACGTTTTGAACTATTTGTGTCAGTCATTTTCGTCGCAATATACAAACAAATACAAGAAAATTAGCAGATCTTATTGTTTTTCTTTTATTTCCAAGGCCAATTCGTCTTCTTTTCCTCGCCAACAGGTCTACCAACACCATTGCACTACGGTTTAACTTAACCAGAACATTATAAAACGGCAACTAGAGTTAATCTTAAGATTAGGTTTAACTTAATCTAAAGATCAACTTTGTTTATAATACCGGGCCTTAGAGGCTATTTTACTTATTTTTTTGTAACTACCCTTCACACATTCAGGGTTGTTTTATACTCGGGCTAATATGGTACTTTAAATGCTTATGTCATGTTCTGAAACAAAAACTTACCTGGTTGTATTTGTGATTTCAAGATGCTAACTAGAACTTCTCTATGACGATGTTGCATTGCTGGGTTTTGTAGTTGCTGCACCAGGTGCTGAGATGTAATCTCTCCATGTTTCAGTCCTACACAAACAGGAAAATCTCCTAACTATCACCATTTTTCTTAAACCACCAAAACAATAAGACTTTAAATAAAGAATACAATATGATTTTGTTTGTTATGGTTATTTAACGGTAGTCATATACTGCGACTTCGGCTTGTAACCATTTCCAGGTTCCTGGAATTTTGTTCCAAAGAAGTTCTTTTACATGCCTATAAATGTATAGGCATTGAGAACAGAAACTCAATACCTAACCAAGTGTTCCATCCATGTTGCCCAATAGGAGTTTCACACTTTCTTACAGGGATCAGGCATCAGTTTTGGCTTTTTTGTTTGTTAGCCAGAGCAGGGAGCGATTAGCAAATGACAAACACTGGACAGTTACCTTGTATAATGGCTTGCGCTTCAGGCCTCTGGAGAAGTTCTCTACTGGGCTGAGCATTAGTAATCATCAACTGCAGCTCAGGTGGCAGTGGAGAAAGCGACGGAGGCGGCGGCACTTGAAATGGACTTGGCATGGGCACTGCAACAGGTACATGGCTTAGGCGAGTTGCAGCTTGGCTTTGTTGTTGCTGCTGCTGTTGGCTTGAAGCTAGTAATTTATTCAGCATTTCCTGTTGCTGCTGCTGTCGTTGCTGTTGCTGTAAGAAAATAATTCATCCCATGACAAGATATGAATTCAACTTCTATTTTTGTATGTCCTGAAGTGTTTTCTCAAAACATCATAAAGAATTGCTTCAAAAGTCCTAAATACGTAAAAGAAACTGACTAATCATCAGTTCAATTGAAGACTTCTTTCAAAACTGACGGATATCAACTGTGAGTTTTTAACATAATACTTCTTAATATTTATATAATGAGTTGAATTTAACATTAACCTTCACTTTTGGTATAGTTTACCTGTACTTTACCTGTACTAGTTTTGGCACCTTTGCTACCATTGCCAATAGCTATACTTCTACTTCAACTTCAACTCATTATATAGTTATGTTATATAACTTCACTGTGTTAACTTTCAATACAATTTAATATTAAGTTGAATTAATATTAGTTAATATTGAGTTGAAGTATAGCTCTTGACAACGGTAATACAAAAAATGACAATACGAAAACACAAACATCAGGACAGGGGTTTAACACTTGAGAGAGTGCAGTGTTTACCGTATGCACCGTACAAACTTATCTTTTAAATTCTTGCTAGTATTTGACAACAGATCGAGCCACTTTCTATACACCTTTGTCAGTTTTTACAAAAGTGAAAAATTCTTTGCAACTGCAGTAAAGTCTTGATTAACCAAGGTTCTCTGTTATCCGAGCCTAAACTAAGGGAAAGCATAAAATTAAGGACTTCCTGATGATCGCAAATCGCGAACATATTTATGTTTAAGTGCTTAACTTTTTAGTTTTTCAAAGGTATATGCACTGTATATTTTTATATCACATCAATACAATGATATTGCTGCTTTCGTAATTTGATTGTATTTTCTTACTCTATTTTCCTGATCACCTTTTACTGTATATCCGTGTTAACCGAGAATCTGCTTATCTGAGGTTGCTGTGGTCCACATTAACTCGGTAAATCGAGACTCTACTGTATAATGAAACTTATACTAGAGCATCCAACCAATATTACAAGTACCATTCATATCTCATATATGAGACCATTATGAAAAGACCATACCAAAAATTTAAAAGAATGAATGGTTGGGAATTCTGGAAATACAGGATATACCTTAAAATATACCGTATATACCAGAATATTACCCAGAATACTACCCACCCCACTATGAACCCAAATTTTGCTAAAGGAAATTTGGGGTGGGGGGAACTATAGGCCCATACATAAAATTATTTTGTCAGTTTTATTCTTAATTAAACTATAATTAACATTATACGAGGTCTGTTAGATAAGTATCCGACCTTATTTTTTTTCTCGGAAACCTGATGGATTTGAATCAAGCCCGCTTGCATGAGCCGACCTTGAACCTTTGTGCGCATGTGTGAATTTTTTCCCGCCTGTCGATAGCGTCTGTTGCTGGCAAGCAGCATTTGAGTGAGGTAGTGTATAGTGCTCTCGTCGTTGCAAGGAAAATAACGATTGTGACAACTGGAATTTGGTTTCCGGGTCGTACCCGTACACCAGGACTCGTCACCACTCATTACGGTGTTCATAAAGTCGGGGTCACTGTTTGTGGACTCAAGCATGTCATGTGAGACTTCAACAAGAAGTTGCTTTTGCTCCGCCGTCAGCAGCATCAGCATTGAATTTCGCCGCCACTCTCTTCATGGCCAAATCTTCGGTCATAGTTAAATGTGCTGAAAAAGTGATGATGCCCACCTCTTCCGCAATTTCTCGGATACTCACACGACAGTCCCGCATCACCACAGCGTTCACTTTGGCAATGACCTGGTCATTTCGGCATGTTGATGGGCGACCGGAGCGTGGCTCGCTCACTACCGATGTTCGGCCGTCTTTAAACCGGTTGTAGCACTCCTTAATCTGTGTGATGATCATAGCATCATCGCCGAAAGCCGTCTGAATTTTCCGAATGGTTTCCACCTGGCTGTTGTCCAGTTTCAGACAAATAGCGCTGCTCCAGTCATTTTGTTATTTTCCTTGCAACGACGAGAGCACTATACACTACCTCACTCAAATGCTGCTTGCCAGCAACAGACGCTATCTACAGGCGGGAAAAAATTCACACATGCGCACAAAGGTTCAAGGTCGGCTCATGCAAGTGGGCTTGATTCAAATCCGTCAGGTCTCCGAGAAAAAAAATAAGGTCAGATACTTATCTAACAGACCTCGTATATCATAAAAGAATTAAATATGGTAGGTTAAAATGTAATTATAAAAATAATGTGCATGGTAACAGACAGCCGAAATCTTGCCACCTTATACATACAGCGTAACTCTTTCAACAACAATAACACTCTTCATTTGTGAATCCAGCTGTTCAGCGGTAATCACACGCGATGACATGCGTCCGACCTGGTCCAAATCAAGGTCAAAGTCGTGTGGAAATTCACCGAACTTAACCAAACTTTTCCCAAATTAGTGGTTCTGCTTGTACTGCACTGTTTGCTTAGCATCTCTATGCGGACCATGTGCATAAGAAAGCATCTTCATTGTTTCATTTACCTTTCATTACAGCTTCGCTACTGTTATACTGTACTGTACTGTGTTGCTACTACAAAAGCATCGTGCTATATTGTGCCATTACAATACCCAAAATTGCCGAAATTCAGATGAGAGGAGTCCAGTATTCAAATAATAGTTTTTCGTTCGCAATTTTTTAAAGAAATATGGAGATAGTATTCGAGTACATGCAGTATGTGACCCAGGTTTTGTATTAAAATGAAGAGAAAATATGGGATTTCCCAGGAAATATGGGATAGTTGGCAACCCTAACCAGAATGGGCCAAAATCCCACTTAAGGGAAACATCATTAAAAAATGTAATAAATGTTCAGTTTATTCAACGGTATGGTGCCAACAGTTAAGTATATGTCTTAGAAGAGATTATACTAAATGTTACGTATTTGTATAAAGTTATTTAATTAATTATGGTGTTTACTAAACTTTAATCTTCATAATCTGTTTTATTTTAAATGCCACTTGGCCCACTATGGTATTCAGACCTTCAATATTAAGTTCTTCTTCTTCACTTCACGGTTTAGGCGAAACGCCTATTCCGTATTCACAGCAAATCTTCCCATCTTTTCTTGGGTCGTCCTATTGGTGGTATAAATAAGACCAAGCCGCGGCTCAAAACTCACTAATTCATAGCAGCTGCTTGGTTTGGTATAAATAAAACGCGGCTTCCTCAACCACCTGCCTAGCCGTTGCTCAACGACCTTGACAGCTCAGCCGCTGCTTTGGATTTGGTATAAATAAAACTAAGCCGCGGCTCTCTGTTGGTAGCAGCGGCTTGCTTTTTTCTGAGGTACCTCATTTGCGGACTCAGCTTGCTCAAGTGAAGTTTTTAATCGTATTGGCGGGGTTCATGGGGGTGATTTTTTAACCAATATGAGTAATTTATAAGGAACGTATGGATTATGATGTGCACAGATGTAAAGAACCGGTTGTACAATAAAATTGTAAAACAAGTGTAACTTAACTTTGTTACTTTTCTTTATTATTATAATAATAATAATCATGAAATAATACATCATTATAAGTCTAACACATTCTCATATTTTACTGTTATCAATATGAACTAAAATATTTCAAACGTGAATAATTCTTTTAACACTATTTCAAATTGTAATGCTGTAAACTAAATAACTTCAAATCTATTATGTAGCAAGTAGATTCAAAACGAACGTATTTTATGAATTAATTATGGAAAATAATTAAATATTAATAAAAGAACTACATATATATGTAGACCTACCTTCTTTACTAATAGCAAAACATATTGAAATAAAAATGGAAACTCCATCCTCTTACAAAGCTTTTTTTTTTTTTTCTTGTGGGACAAAATAAGCTGATCTGAACAAATCTCACACCCTTAAAAGCTTATCCGGGTTTGTTTGTCTTGCTATCAATTTGACTATGCCCCCTCTTCAAACAAACATAAATACTTGGAGGGAATGAAAGAAACGGGGTAGAGCACCAGCTTTTAGACTCTTCAGTGGTACAGTCTGCACAAGAGCAAACTATTAAAACTGCTAAGATTATAAAATATCCTAATTATTTACCTAATAGGTACTAAGTATACTTGTGATTTTAGGACAATTGCCTACTCTGTTAAGTATTATTTAAAATGTTAAACTATAATACGTTTCTATGACGGTACAAGTAAGCAAAATATCGAAATGTGCTTATTAGTATAAAATGTTAACTTTTGTTTATTAAAATTAAGTAAAATTATATCTGTCTACTGTTTTAGTTAAATGCTTAATTCATTAATTTACAAGCCTAAACATAATTTTTAGTGCCCTAAAATCAAGGTTTTCTAATAAAACATGAATACTAGAGAATACTGTAGGATAAAAATTCCTCTGACACTGGGGCTTGAACCCAGGACCTTTTAATACTAGGCCTAGAGATGTAACAACTACGAGGACATGTTCACACTCTCTTGTCTCTTTCCTTTCTCCCAAAGTAGCTTTTCTTTCTTTAAATTCAATACTTTTATACATTATATACTGAACTTTAAATTTTAAATCGGTCACAGACAGTCAAGTGGCATGTTTGTTTACACAGCTGCCATGTGCCGGGCGGTATGGGATGCAGGTGTTCAAGCACTTGCTACCAGTAGCCTGAGCCGCGGCTTCGCAGGGAGGGGAAGTTTTTATTTATTTCAAACAGCCAGCCGTTGCTATATTCTCAACCTTCTCATAAGCAACGGCTAGGTAGCAGTGGCTTTGTTTTATTTATACAACCATATGTCTCGATGTCCTGATGGTCTGTATTGGTATGCTAATTTTGGTAATCTTGCTTGTTCCATACGTTTCCATTTATTTTGATATTGTTGAATTTTATCATGTAGGGAATACTGTATATCTGAAATTCATTTCTGTTATCTTCATTTCGTATATCTAGTTTTGTGCAACCTTTGGTCCTTCTCAAGAAAGTCATTTCTGCACTCTGTATTCTACTGTTAATTTTCTTATTAGATACCCATGTTTCACTATCATAGAGAAGTAATGGAACAGCCATAATTTTATAAAATTTTATTCTGGTTTCCTTTCTTGTTTCAATATTAAGTATACTGCCTTTTTCTGAAATCCATAATGAAAACATAGATTAAATACACACCTGTTGAACCTGAAGTAACTTCATAACCAGATCCTGAGGAATTTGCATATGAGACTGCTGCTGGGGTTGAGACTGAGAAGTTACCACATTTGGACTAGGATGGGAGTTGAGACCAAATCCCGATAATGCAGAAAGGCCTGCCTGTTCTCCTGAACCCAATCCACCAGAATTTGATGACTGCTGGTGTGTTACAGGCCTTCCCACAGGAACTTGAGTATCTTGAGATTTGTTTAACATCTGCATCAGAAAAAGAGGGAAAAAAACAATTAGAAGTAAAACATTAAATCAAATTTTGAACCTGACAACAGAACTACACATTGGAATCTATCATGTGATAATACACCGACAGGCAAAAAAAAAAACGATCACTGTAAAATTTGTTGTAATTTTAAGATTAAACATAATTTTGATTGGATGTTTATACATTGTTGTTGGTGAGGATGAATTATTATTTTTATTGGACCATTAGCTATAGATAAAGCATATCTGCTTTCTTCACATCTTCACTTTATCACCAAACAAAACAAAAAAACATCGCAATAGGGCGATTCCAATCTGATTATGTGCACTAGCTTGTCATACATATTGCAAGGTGTATTGCGTCATTTCCTTCCAAACTGAAGGAAACTGACTCCCTTCGCATCGAAGTGATTCTGTCAGTAAGTTTAATTGAAATTATGCCTCTCAGTCCTGAAGACGTTGCCAAAGCTGTTGCTCTAATTGATGATGAATGCAGCCTCTGTTATGCCGCTGCAACCTTAGGCTCACCATTTACCACGGTGCAAGGGGCAACATGGGGAATTAAGTGTGAAATGAGTCATTAAATTTTAATCTTAAAAATGTATACAATTGCAGTAATTTTATTTCAAGCACTAGGCCTACTACATCATTTTTATTTAAACTTAATTTTTTTAAATTTCTTTAAGTGATTTCTTTTTTGGCATGTCAGGGTATTTTATTAAATTTTCAATAAGGTAAATACCCCATCTTTCAACTTGTAAGAGTGCATATGAAAATTGATTCTGCAAGGGAAAACGACCAGACTTTAAAACAGTTCATGAATTCACCCTCTTGGTCAGCCAAAAGAAGAGCTTGAAAGAAACATTCATTTTCTCATCTATGAGGAGTAAAAATGTTTCCTTGTAAAAAAATATACATATAACTACTGTGGCTTGGTTCTAAAAGGGCCAATGTCATAAAACTTCCTTTTGAGATAACTGAATATGAAGTCTTTGTAGAAGTACATTTTTTGCTGAGAACTTCTGACATTAGCCTCAAAGGTTTCTGTATTATGTCTATTAATAGCAACATACATTGTCACTTTTATTATACAAAAGACAAAGACTAGCCGAGCTCAATAACGCTTAGATCTCATTTTTGCAAGAAATTGACATTGGCCCTTTTAGAGCCAAGCCACAATATACATATACATACGATGTGCATCCATAAAGTAATTTTCCCAGGGGCCGTTCACAGAAACTAAACAATTTCATGGAAATATTTATGGCAACAGATACAGGTAGTGTTCAGCTATTTTTCAACACATTCGCCACCGGAATTGAAACATTTGTCATACGGTGGGACCAACTTTTGAATGGCTGTGTCATAGAAGTCTGCCGCCATGAATTTGAACCACCGTGTGACAACCATTTCCGCCTCTCTGTATTATTATTATTATTATTATTATTATTATTATTTTTTTTTTTAGGAAAAGATGGAGGTGTTTAAACATCTCCCAGTCAAGCTTCTGCATAATACTTTGGTAGCTCTTCAATCATCCACCCTAAAGCCTGGAACCCACTCCCAGTGATTTCCTTCTTTTCTTGCACCTTAAGAAATGTCAGAGAATGAAAGAGAGCAGAGATGGTTGTCAAGCAGTGGTTCCAATCTCAAGCAGCAGACTATGACACAGGGATAAAAAAAAAAAAAAAGTTGGTCCCACGGTATGACAAATGTTTCAATTCCAGTTTCGAATGTGTTGAAAAATAGCTAAACACTTGCTGTATCTGTTGCATTAAATATTTCCATGTGTTTAGTTTCTGTAAACAGCCCCTGGGAAAGAACTTTATGGACGCGCCTCGTATGTTATCATTCAAAGGAAAAGCATATAAGCAAAAGTGAAGTGTGTAAATGTAAGTAGGTACCAGTGTGGAGCGACGTCTATAGAGCATCTCTTGCAAGCTGATTAAAGACAAATTTCCACCAAACATTTACATCTAGGAAGGCTTATGACTACCAAAGTAGTCCAGTATTTAGCATTAAGCAGATTTTTCTGAGAAAGGGAGGTCTAGAAAATTATGCACTCTGCCTTGTGAGGAAAATTGAGAAGTTACGTGATACAGAAGTCACCAACACCACCAAAAATAGCCATGAGTAAACGCCATGCCATCTGCCAACATCGATGACACAGTGGTCAGATGGTAGGAATTGTCTTTCATCACCAAGGATGTTGTGCCATGGAGTGCAGTAGCAGTAGTTTGGTTTAAGGATATTGGTGCCCGTAAATAATTGGTTAAAAGAATAAGAGCACAATAAGAGCAGTAAAAGCCAGTGTCAAATTTAAAAGGACCGTAAACATTCGTGGCTGGGCAATGGAAGAAGGAGCTAATATCTAAGAAAACGAAAATAGACAATAGAACATAGGAAAGAATTTACCAATTGAAACACGCCTCCGCCATTCAGTCAATCCGACAGGCACAAAGTTTCAATATGAAATGAAATATGGGGGCCTAACAGAACAAAAAAAAAGGGTTAAGGGCAGTCAAGAATAAAATTAAATTGATTTCAGTGGATCACGTGTAATAAATGGTGAAAATCAGGACCAACATGCCAGATTTATCGGGTTAAGGACAATTCAACGTAACGTGAACCTGACATTGGCATGGCCCCTGGACAGTAAAGGTAATGAAAATAAATCAACAAAAAGATGTTAATGAGTAGTAAAGCTCTTGATAAGAGCAAGCAGCTGCATAGAGGCTGCAAAAACAAAAACTGGACAAGAACGTGCCCACAAACGAAACTAGAAAATCTTTGAATTCTTTATTTTTTTGGATTTTTGAATTTCTTAAATTTTGAATTTTGATTTTTTTAAATTTTGTATATTTAGATTTTTTAATTATGGATTTTTTATTTTGTAGATTTTGAATTTTTGGGCTTTTTAATTTTGGATCTTTGAATTTTTTAATTTTGGAATTTTGGCTTTTTAATTTTGGATTTTTTAAATTTTGGATCTTTGAATTTTTTAATTTTGAATTTTTCAATTTGTTTAAATTTTTTATTTTCGATTTTTTAATTTTTGGATAAACCTTATCATTGAGTTGATTGTTTTCTGTGCAGTCCGCTCCGTCACACCTCACTAATTTCGTGACGATTTTGAGCCTGACACTAATTTTGTGACGATTTTGAGCGTTACACAAGCTCTCGATTCACCCCTACCGCGGCTAAAGAAGTTTCACTTCAAAAAGAAGACCATTGTAGGTTGTAGAGGGACCCACACATGGTTCCTGGCACCCGTTTATTAAATCAGGGGGTAAAGCCCACTATCTCAAAGAAAGACCATCAGACGCGAGGTACATATTCACTGTCACCAAGAATTTCAGGAAAGGTGTTCCCGAGCCGTCTCTCTCTTGGCTACCGCTAAAGACTGGGCACTCCAAAAGGATATGCTTTGACAGTAAGTGCACACTGACACTGCTGCTATAGTGGCGGAGGCTTGTTGTGAAGAAGGTAATGGAGTAAGGTAAGTGACCAAGTCGCAGCCTAGTAAGGGCAACCTCATCATGCCTAATGGGCCTAGACGAAGAGGCCCAGGGAATGCCAACAGGTTTGATGGGACATAAACGTAAAATGTAACACTGGTTTTGAAAATCAAGTAATACATACTACACACCTAAATAGGCAAAATCACCTTTGCTATACACACCTGATACTAATATCTGATATCTGTAAAAATAAAACTAGACATTTTTCCTGACAGCTGGTCTCTAATCATTAGACTGCTTGGGTGCAAAAGTTTGGAACTACTAATTACATAAGTTGTAGCATAAATAAACAACTGGTTACTTTTAGCATCTACCAGAAGGATTAGTATTTTCCTCTAAATACATGCACAGATTTAGATTACACAAGGTCTAATGCATCCCATGTTCAAGTTGTACTTACAAAGTATGTGAAATATTTCATTCAGAAATATTTTCCAAACAAAACATTTAAATGTGCTGGAATTTCACAACATGAAAGATAAACTCGCCAATGACCATTCTAGTTTCACTGACGGCCATAGCAATGATCCAGAAAATGTGTCAAAACTTACTACAAAATGGCAAAGCTAACAAAATGCGAAAAGGCGTTTCCATAATGCAGATAGTACATATCTCAAGAAGGAATTGCCACAGTGTTGGAATGCCTAAGTGTCTGATAATGAACATTAACTCATACGCTGGCCATTGAGGTCACCAGACTTGACTCCATGTGACATCTACCTGCATACCACCCATGCCTCAAGATATCACAGCTGCCATTGCCAGAGTAACCCCCGAGAAGCTAGGCCGAATAGGGGATGAAATTGATTACAAGTTAGATATGTGCCAAGTGACCAACGGAGGATACATTGAACATTTTGTAACGTTAGCTAAAAAAATTTGGCAAGTTTTTCTTTCAAGTTGTGAAATTTCAGCACACTTTAATGTCTTGTTTGCAAAATACAACAGAATGAAATGTTCCACGGACCTTGTAAGCACAGTGTACAAACTAAGAATGGAATTTCATCCCAAAGCCTCTGCAAAATAAAAGGAATACGTAAAAAATTATACTGCAACATACTACTGCTTCCAACACCTTCGGTTATGCTTGACTAGGCATTCCTTGGTTTTTGTCTGCATGGAAAGGTAGACAAACCTACAACCTAATATGAAAGCCATTTCAAGGATGACTGGATGGTTTACTTGGTAACTAAGCTAATGTGACGATCTGGAAATGAATGTGGGAGCAATATGACAGTTCATAATCAAAATAATACTAAAGATAATAGAATTAAGATAATTTTATATGTGACAACTGCAAAACCATTCAAAATTCCATTGTGATTTCTAGGTTGCATGAATCAACCTCTTAAGTTTCAAGCAGTCTAGGCAGAGAAACTTACTGCTCTATGGAAAGCTTGTCACAATTCTAAAAGCAGAGCAGTTAAAAACCTTTATTGCAGGCAGGGAAGAAAACTAATTAATTTCTATATAAATAAGGGAATCGGCTAGGAATTTGGAGCATGGAACTAATGATAAATGGGTCAGCAATGGATTCTTCAGCACCACATCCTCTTAATTTGGTCGACTATTTTAGAGAAGTAAGATGAATGCATTACAATTTGTAAGAATTTTACCTGAAGAATATTCAATGGTTGTGGTTTCTGAGGAAGTGCACCATTCGTGGCTGTAGCAGGTATCACTTTACCATCAGACACCTGAGCAAGCTGCAAACGAAAATGTTAAATTGCAAAAGAAAAAATACAAACTAAAAATAAATAAATAAACAAATAGAAGAATAAATAAAAACAAATTGAAGAGACAACATCTGAAGAGCACAGGGGAACATCAAAATAACTAATGAAAAACTAATTTTTAAAATGTAGTACAGAATAAAAGCTCATCTACAACACAAAGACTATAAGCAGATACCATGCTACAGTAAGCACCATTAACTATAAGCAGTAAGATGTAGCAATAATCTGCTTTAAAATACACATACAGTATCAAGTACCATATCTAAGACTGTAACCTTCACCCACTACAAAAATTCTTTGTGACACCTAAATACAGGCAAAGGAAACAAAGTTCAAGAAACATGCTTACTTTTGAACTAACTCTAGTGAGAATACACTGATGTAAACTGATAAAGAATTCCTAACAATTTACTTATTTATTGGTCCTGAATTCCACTGTGTCAAATACAATTAAAAGACGTATTTAAAAATATTGCTAAAAACAGTGGATAAAGGCTAAAAACACGACGTTTCAGCTCCTCCATAGAGACACTAAAATTTTTACATAGCTATCAGTTTACATTGTGCAGGAATAAAAGGAAGTAAACAAGACTACATATAACATGAATAACTAGTAAACACATTCAAGATAAACACTATTAAATATATTACCACGTATATATTTTAAATGTACGTAACCTTTTAAATTAGATAATACCACAAAACTAGTAGAATTGAAAATTCTTACCAATTTTTTGAAAGCTGCCATATCCTCATCAGTCTTCTTGGTATATGACTGGGTCATATTCTTGTTATTTTGTTGTGCAACATTTAAACCCTGCTGCCTCATCCTGGCTTCCAGTTCTTCTACACTCTGCATTTTACCAGCAACTTCTGAAGGAAAAAAATTGTTTCATGTTTAGTCTTTAGTGCAAGTGGAAGTATATTTCCTACCCTTTTCACTTTTTACCAGACATTTATAATAGAAATAAAATCAGGTAAACTGATGTAGAAAAGTGCCAGTATGTTTTTGTTTAATCAGTTATGACTGCAATTATGATATGCAGAATATGTTTTTTTTAAAATTGATTTCCAAGTTAAGCTCCAGATTTATTCATTAAGCAGGGCTTACGGAAGAAGAAAGGTCTATCATCTCGGCCACCTGGGTCATTTTAACGGTCTAGTTGGATAAGCGCATGTAAAACAATAGTGTTTTTTGTCATAGCTACCTGTATTTTAATTTCCAAGGCCTTATAAGATCACAGTAAAACAATAGGCTATGTTGTCAAGATAGCTGATTTTCATTTTTTTAATAAATTCTTTCGAATACGTATATTGCCATAAAATAGGCACTAAATTGAGCATTACTCCGAAACAGATCAACCGATTTTATCCATTATGAATAGATGTCTTCCCATGGACATTGTAAATATGTATACCAAGTTTCATAAAAATCCGGTAAAGCGTATTTGAATTACCGCGTCTTTAAAATATACACTAAATTGGGTTTTACTCTGGTACCGGTCAACAGATTAGGTTCAAATTCAATAGGGCACTTCTCATGGACGTCATAAATAGGTATACCAAGTTTCATGAAAATCCGTTACAGCGTATTTGAGTGATGGCGCCTTTCTCATAGAAAGGCGCCATAATCTATTAAAATAGGCACTAAATTGGGCATTACTTCGGTATCGGTGAACCGATTTAGTTCAATATCAATAGGGTTCTTCCCATCGACATTATGAATGTTTATACCAAGTTTCATGAAAATCCGAAAAAGCGTACTTGAGTTATGGTGCGTACAGACGCACGGACAGACGGACAGACATTTTTCGTCCCCCACACAATCTCATAAAGTACCATACTGGCACTTAATAAGAGAAACTTCATCTAACAAAATAATGTATAATGTTTGGCAGTCGTAGATACAGTGATATCTCAGGTGAACAAATACAAGAAGCAATAGGATGGATAATGTGATGACAGATTAATCTTGATGGCATCAAAATGGTCCAGACCTACAAACAAGCTGAAGGGGCAGCCTTTGTTCGCATACAATATCTCATTTTCTGTCATTTTAGACACATAAAGCACTAGAACTTATGCCTCAATCATTGCAATTTTAGACATGCAAAACACTAGAACTATGCATCAATAATTATTTTAGACACACAAAACACTAGAACTGGAGATGTGTGATTACTATTAAGTGCTGCTTTTAGTTCTTGCATTTAAAAGTGCTATAAAGAGTTTTAGTGCGTAAAAATAATTGCGCAAGACATGCAGTTGCAATTATTCCAGACAAGTGAAAAACTAAAAGCGATAGGGAGACTGAAGAAAACATAAACCCCAGGCAGTGAATATTTGATGTAAGTGAAAGCTGAAACATGAGGTATGTGCACTCCAGTGCACGGAATCTTTCTGATATAATATGAGGGTCGATCGAAAAGTAACGCACAATAATTATTTTACAAAAAGTTTAATAGGTACAATTACAAACAAATGCACACATGAAGGGACATCTTTTGCCTATTTTTCTATATAGTTGCCAAGTTCTCCCATCGTGATACCAGTTTCAAAATATCCTGTTCACAGAAGTCTGTTCGGTTGCAGTATAGCCATCTGCGGACTGTTGTTTTCACTTCTGCATCTGACACAAAAGCGTTTACCGACCAGGAATTTCTTTTTGGGACCAAAAAAATGAAAGTCCGACGGTACCAGATCTGGACAGTATGGAGGATGCTGGAGCACCTCCCAACCAAATTAGTTGATTTTCTCACGAACAGTTGCAACAACATGGGAGCAAGAAGTGTTTTTTAACTGTTGACTCTCTATAAGCTATTAATATGTGTCTGCTGCCACAAGGAGCTTTCAGTCTGGGATAGGATTTTATTCACAAGAAGGGGAACCAACTGATGAACTTTGGTACTCCGACCAATGAGGACCTCATCTCAAAATTTGTACCACGTCTGCGGGAGGGTGCAATGGCAGTTGAAGTATAGCTAGTTTAATTATGCTCAAAAGTAATTTGCCAAACATTACCACCGTGATGTAGAAAGCCTTCAAGTAGAACTGAAACTTCTTGCTGATTCCATATGACAGAATTAATAAAAATGTGTGATGTAATAAAAAAAAGTCTATGGAATTTGCGAAATTTTAAAAAGAATTTCAACTAGCTTTTCACAAAATATACAAACTAGCTTGTTGCTGGATGATAATTCCATCTTCTTTGTGCTTCATGTGAAATTTCTTTTTCATACATGTGGATAGTAAAAACATTTCTCTGCAATGCACTGAGAGGGAATTAATAAAGAAATTCAACATGGATATTGCTCTCAGCAACATAAACATTTCACTCTACATTAGCATTCCTACAACATAATACAAGATTTATTGGTAAATATGGTAAGTTAAATATACTATAATCCTGAAACTCAAGCAAGGATCAAAGGACGATCTGAACAATTATAAACCAATAAACCGTAAGTCAAATCAGTAAAAACTGTTTTTGAACATACTAACAAGAAGACTTGACAAAGATACTAGAAGAGAAACACTCATGTGAACAAGCAGGCATCCGTTCTGGGTTTAACACTGTAAACCACATCCAAACGATCAATCAAATAATTCAGAAGACGGAAGAATTTAACTTTCTATTCTATATGTCATTTACAGAGCAAGGCATTTGAGTCCGTTATACGGAACTAGGGAATCAAAACTAAATTTGCAGTAAGTTATCTGGACAAGATCTGCAGGCTATCACCAAAGTGAAAACAGAAGAAGTAGATCAAGCTTTCCAGCTAAGCCAGGAGTACGTCTCACCCAAGCACTTCACCAGCATTCTGGAAGACATATTCATAAAGATAGTTTGGAACAACAAATATGGGATAAAAATAAATGAAGAAGCTGCCTTGCCTCAGATTTGTCAATGACAACCATTGGTGGCCTAGAAGAATAAAAGCCTGGGAAATTGCCAGGCACCCCAACAACATAAATGGGGATACAGGATTACAAATGAATTCGACCTGGAGTGCTCTGTTTACTATAGACAGGCCCTCCAATGACGACTGTTCAACGTTAGACAACCAAAAATGAGTCTGCAGACCTCATGCGCAACCTAGCGGCCAACTGATTAATCACACATCAGCATAAAAAATGAGGAAACACAGCACTACAGCTCAGTCTACCCAGAAGGAGGCCACAACATGACAGCCAAAATGTCAGTTTTTAACTTGATGACACGGCGCCACCCGGATAGCCAAGGTCATTATTGACATTGTAGCGGTTGAGAAATCTTCCAGAGAGCTTCTCTGAATGCTCCTCGAACTAAACAAGATTAGCAATACCGTAAGTCTCTCAAACTACAATATAACTAAATTAATGTCCAACAGGCCAACCAATCATAATGGATGGTAGTGAGCTGAAACAAGTAGAAGAATATCTATATCTAGGACAACCTGTCTCCAACATCAAGAGAACACCCAAGGATGCAAGCCATTTGGCGCTAATGCAAACTCCTGGATAAATAATTAAACAGGCAACACAAGCACCACTCCAGTGATATCCCATGCGTGCCAGATCTGGTCCTTATCAGACGAACAAGACAGATCACTAGATATTTGTCAAAGGAGGATGGAAAGGAAAATCCTGAGCATTTCACTCTGAGACAGAGTTTCAAACAGAGTAGGACTACAAGAAATTATGTCATCGAAGAATGTCACGCTGCAAGCCGCAAGAATCAAGCAGAAGTGGGCAGGTCACACTGTGAGGCTTCACCACGACCGATGAATGCAGAAGTCCACTATGTGGGACCCCTACATTGGAAGAAGAAAAAAGGCAGACCAAAATCAGATGGGCAGACTACTTCAAACAACTAGTAGGGCTGATGTAAAAACTGTCTGGTAAGACTGTGTAAGAAAATTAAAAGGCAGCAACGAACTATAAAAAACTACATGAAGAACTAAACTAAATGTAAGAATCATATTCAGTGCGAGCCCAAGTGAGCAAGAACTGATATACACATGTGCAAACTCATTCACATGGAATAGTGCAATACTTGAGCTCCCCTCTTGCAGGAGACCTTTGCACTATAGGCTAAATTCATTCATAAATCATAGACTGTTAAATACACATGTGCACAGACATAGTTGCTTTATTTCAACATCAACATTTCACCACGACATTTTAACTTAACTCCCCACAAGTTTACTTCTTGCCCCACCTATGTCCCCTCCCCCAGATCAAATATCCTGGCACAGTCTCTGCCAGTGTCAGTGCTAGTTAGGTTGGAAACAATGGTATTAGTTTCATGAACCTTGTGCATGTTTTATGTTGGTCACGGTTTTTACCATTAATGTGTAATCATGTGTTTATTGTCAGTTCTGGAAAGTAAATATGGTGGAAATACTGGGTGGTATGCATAAAATCGCAGTCAATGCTTTTCCTTTAGCTATAGGAAAAGGTACAAGGAAAAGCAAAAACTTCATATCAGGATTCTTCTGCTACAAAGTGAATGCTAGGGTACCGTAGGTTTTACTTTGCAATAATAATCAATTTTGCATTCTTCGGGCACTTTCGTTACTTTTCGTGACTTCCCGAATGCTGAGCATGATTGTGATGAGAAAGCATTAACCATAAATTTCATGATTTTTTCATTTAGTTTCAAACTTCCCCATTGCAAAGCCTGCATAAGTCGTAAGGTTTCTTGTAAGTACAAATGGATGCGTTAATGAATATCCAAAAAAAAAGGAAAGTCTACAAACCTCCGTTCATGGAAAGAAATTTTATCCATAATTTAATCAGTTACAACAGCGACTGCCCTTGGAACAATGCGCTGGTGAATCCCTATTTCTTCACCTATTCCATTCTGAAATACTAAGTCTGTCACATATCTCAACGGAATCCTCATTTATTGTTTGGAGGTTAAGACTGATTCTCGTCTTTCGCAGTTATAACCTATAAAATAATCACTCAACCATTCAACATTTTCTTTCTCAAATCCATCAAGTTGCTTACAAAGAGTAACTGATGACACTCTTTATACAACTTTTTATGCCTTATTTGTAAAAACGCAGCCATGCAAATTACCACCAACCATTCACTAAGCAACCTAAGCCACAAACGATGCATGCTACAATTCTTAGTAAAACCTTCAAAGCAGAGTTCTACATATACTTCATGCATATATTTCATAGCTTATTCTAAGGCTTGAAGGAAAATATAATCATGGTCTATCAATTTGAATGTTGTATTGTTCAACAAGGTGTCTTGGTTTTATGATTTTCCGAGCAGGTCACCCTGACTAATAATAGCTAAACCTCGGATTTTAAGGCAAATACCTATTTTGTTCCTTATGAAATAACATGAAAATTTTAAAATATGTTGACATTTCATGATATATCACTTTTATTTGAAGAGTTTTAAAGTGCCCTAGAATGCCTATTTGGAACTTTGGAGCCTATTTTTACTATTTTAGTGCCTAAAATGCCTACTTTGTACATTTAAAATAAAATTCAACTTTTGTAACTTTTCCAATCATTTAATGGACATCCCTGAATGAAGAGCAGAACAGCAGAGGGTGGGTTTTTCACAGAAACTTGCTTTTCCCAAACAACTGTCGCCAAAGGAATGCTGACTGACGGGAGGATTAGCTCAAAACAACAAGCAGCAGGTGTATAGTAAGAAGGGACATACTGTGTCAATTTTTCATATAATCCAAAACTGTTTTTGAAAAATGTATTTTTAATTCTGTCTTAATTTTGCAATTATTTCTGTTAAGAATAGGTAGGCCTATACCACGTTTCTTACAGTAAAAAAAATCACGTTACAGTTTAAGAGCATATTGTAGTATTTTAAAGTCTATTTTCTATTTACACATTTTAAAGCATATTTTAAGTGCCTATTTTCTCTTTTAAAAGCCTATTTACTTGTTTTAAAAGCCTATTTTAGGTGCCTAAAACTAATTTTTTTAATGCCTAAAATCCCAGGTATAATAATAACAAAAAACCCTAGGACTACTAAATAAGAAAAAGTCAGAGACCATTAATAAGAAAATAGGTGCAAATTAGTCATGAAATCAGTGTAGGGATCTTCTTCTACAGAGAGAAGAAACATGAGGTCAGTCTGAACTCTTTTCTCAAAAGTTGATAGCTCGATGCTAATATTGGAACGTTGGAGTGTACACAACTGCCTTAGACCGCAGTTAGAGAAAAATGCATAGAACAAGGAAGCATGGCATGCAAACAGCAGCAGCTGCTTACCCAAGTCCCTGATACTGGGTGCTCTGATAATTGGAGGCAATGCTGCATCACCTTGACCTCGCTGCAGCATCTCCAACAACAGGGTTGGTTTAACACCCACTGAGCCACTATTGCTCGTTCCACTGTTTCCACCGTTTGTCACATTGCTGTTCACAGTACCAACAGCAGACACCGAAACTGCTGATGCTGCTGTGTTTGCAGCTGGTGAGATTGGGGCAAAATATGTGTCCGATTCACTCAGGGGTGGTATGACTATGTTTGGCTCTGTAATATCTGAAACCAAAGAACAAAATCGTCATTTTATTCTATACATAAGCATCACGGCCTCTGAATATAATAAATAATTTACAACGCGAAAAATATGAGGTGAAGAATCACAATCCGAATGGAAGAACGAACTATCAACTTATGTCAGAAGATATGGACCAGGTTTGCAGAATCTTGCGAAAACCTGGCTTAAACCGTTTATGAAAAACATTTAAAATATCCAGAGAAAAGCTGCTTTATGTCAGTTGTAGACATTCTTTTTCAATAACACATGAGCGAAACTTAACACAGTTGCCAGTCATAAGAAAATCAGTGTTCCAAAACCACATGGAGTTGATAAAGTAATTTTTAGATATGTTAAATCAAATAAGCTGCTAGTGATATTAGAGTAAATCATATGACATAATGAGTAGCGCTTCATTTTGTTTCTTTGTTTCAGACTTTGGCAGTCTGTGGACCGAATGGAACCTAAGGCTGTCTGGTTAACCTCTTCTTCTTCTCTTCCCAGAACCTCTTCATTCTTTAACTTCTGATCTTTTTCTCTTCCTCAGATACTGCCAGCTTTGGGCCTACATTTTGGTGTTTTCTCTTTCTACATTTTTATGTTAAACTCTTCTCTGTTGAGAATCGTGCGTACTATACCTCTTCTACCCACTTCATAGATGTTTTCAGTCCAGTGTATTACTTGAATATCCTCTTAGTAAGCCGGTTCCCATCCATTCTCACCACATGTCCGTAGAATTTCAACATTCACTTCTGCATGGAAACAGTGATTTACTCAGTGTAGTTGTAGAAGTCATTTTTCCTGTTCTTCCATGTGCCGTCAGCAGTCCTCTGTGAGCCTAGAATTTTTCTCAAGATTAAGTTCTTGAAGTTCTCTTTTTTTATTCAATATGAGGCACTCCAAGGCGTATAGACCCTCTGGCTTTACAACTCTGCTGTAGTGCTTAAGTTTTGCCTTGTATAATATTGCTTCTTTATTATATCTGTTCTGGGGTAACCTGTAGGCCAATTCCAATATTCTAGTTCTTGCCTCGTTTGCCTCTATCCAGTTCACTGGTTTCTATCCATTTCCCTAAATATTTGAATTTTTCACTTCTTTTTAGGGTTCCATGCCTTGACCTTTATGTGTCTCTCTCCTTGGTGCTTGCATTCCATGTATTCCATCTTTCGTAGAAGACTTTGAGACACGTTTTCTCAGTGACTTTGTGCAGAGTATCCAGCGTATTTTGGGTGTCTTCTCAGTTATGGGCCAAGAGGGCAAGAATATCCGTGAAAGTCAAACATTTAATTTCCAGATTCTGCCCCTTCCTCCCTTTATTCCTTTCATTTCCAAAGCTTTTCTCAGATTTTCTCTAGAACAATGTTGAAGAGGATCGGTGACAAGCCATTCTGACTCCAGCTTTACTTTCAAAAGGATCAGAGATTTCTCCGAGGAACTTTATTTTTGAGATGGTTTCTGTCAGAGTTTGTCTAATATTTCTCATGTTTTCCCATCAATTCCGAACTCCTCTAGGGCAATATATAAAGTCTGTGTGTCAATTGAATCATATGCCTTCTTGAAATCAAATATTACCACAGTGCACTGGCTTCTCCAAGTTCTTGTTCTGTGAATCCTTTTAAGGTTGAATATTTGTTCCGTGGATGATCTCCCTTTTCTAAAACCAGGTTGGTACCCACCGATGAGGTGGTCTACTTGCCCCTCGACTCTGTTCAGCAGGACTTTGGAGAGTAAGTGTTCGGGAGTAGAGAGATCCATCTGTAGTTGTTAATGTCTGTCAGGAGACCTTTCTTGTGAAGTGGATGTATGAGGGCACATTTCCAGTCCTTCAAGATCTTTTCAGTTTCCAGATTTCTTCTACGATGGTATGGATTTTTTCTGTTGCAATTTCTCCTCCAAACTTCCACATTTCTGCGACAATTCCAGCATTTTATGATGAATAAAAAACTTTCTGGTCTTTCTATTCTTGGTTATTAGGAACCGGACTAGTGTTTTAATTTGATGAATCGCCACTGTTCATCATTGCTTTTCTTTAAAGGAAAATAAATGTAAAGAAAAACAATTCCACACTAATCTCCACCCTGACAAGTCTGGAAAACAACAATGACCCTCCTTTTTACAAAAATGTCAATGTCAAACTGAACTAATTGGAAATGAACTCATGCTACTATGCAATATTTCTATGATATCTGAGCTGGAAGCTTACACTTGGCGCGGTTTGCAATAATCCCGCACAAAGTAACATGCAAAGTTGAGGAAGAAAACATAAAATCACAAAAAAATTTTGTATTTCCATTATGGAGTTTTAGTGGCAACTTTTTGTAGGTATCTTCGTTATATAAGCCGCACCCCATTTTTAAGGCCTAATTCATGGGTATAAAGTGCCACCGGAAAATACGGTAAGAAACAACTCCCCTCTATTCAAACAATGAAGCCGGCCTATCAGCTGCTTTCTCACTTCTTGAAGTCACATTTAAAATAAAGTTCCCTATCCTGTATAACATAAGTTTTCCTAATCAGGTTCCTTCTTTCCTAACAACTGCAGAACGGAAACTCCAGTATAACAAATCTTCTCATAAATTCAGAAGGAAAAGAAGAAACAACAATGCTCAGAAAGTTTCATATCACAGACTACAGGAAAAACCAAGGCAGCCCTAGTGGACTGTTGCACTCCATCTTCCTACTTAGGGGAAAAGGAGAAGAAGGTACTCGCAGTGTCATATGAACATGTCAAGAACACCCAACACCACCACCTTCATGTCTCCAAAGTCCATACTGTGGTCAGGCCACCATTCATAGCCTTGTAGTCTGTATAAATTAAAATCAGTTTTTGCTGAAGCTTTTATTCCATGAAAATCCTAATAAAATAAGCAAAATTATTGATGAAATGGAATAAAAATAAAAAAAAACTAATAAGAATTACAATATCTGGCAAAAACAGATGTTGTAGCGGTAGTAAATCTTACCAATTAATATGCAATAGTTATTTAGTACATAATTTAGTCAGAAATAATTACCGGTAATTCAAAACAGACACAATTAACAGAACACATACTTCAAACCAGCCATTAGAGGAATCAGGAGTAAGTGAAGAACAAAAACACGATAAGCATATTGAAATTAATTATAACTTGTAGAAGATATTAAATAAAATGACATATTCTATTGAATAATCATTTCAACCAGGATATAGTAGAAATGTTTTGTCTTAGACAATGAAAATCAGGTAAGCAGCTACTGACAGAAGTAAGCGGAGAATGCTAACTACACTCGCATTCTCACTTCGAATGACACACAGAAAAAAGCCAGAAGACAGAAAACAACATTTTGCAATTAACGTCATACAGATTTCTAGTTGTCATGGAAAGGGAAAAGCAAAGGCTATGCATATTTAACAAATTCAAAGTCCATAAACTTTCCACCGGTCAGAAATATAAAAATACTGTACAAACAGACTAAAACTTTTAACAGCGGTGGTGGTGAGTTATCCACCGCTGTTAAAAGTTTTAGTCTGTTTGTACAGTATTTTTATAAAGGCTATGCAAATCAATGTTCGGTCCGGGCATGGTTCTAAATCACTGGACACAAATCTCCATGGCTTCTGGCAGCAAATGATAAAAAGGACATCAACACATATACTTAAGCAAGGAGTTCCCGACAATGCGACCAACTAAACTTGGCATTATAAATTAAAAAGGTAGAGGAAATATATCCTGTAATTATTTGCTGAGTAAGACTCGATAGCCAGTGAGTAGCCATCAGGCCTACAGCCAAACAAACAATCGGATACTGAAAAGGAACTGCTTACAGCAAAGTCAATAACGCTTCTCTCCTACTGATCAACAAATTTAAAGCAACATATTTCACAAGTAATGCCATTTTGTAACAAACAATTTAATTCCACTTTTAATTACAAATTGCATTCTAATGGACTGAAAGAGTCCAATCAGTGTGCAAGACCCTGAATTTCTATGTTCAACAGACCAACTGATCCCCCTTTCCCTGCACTTCATTTGCAATGCTTCAAATTTCATTGCAATGCAGGAGATAAGGATGAATACATCATCAGAATAGCCAGCGACCTTGGACCTGTAACCAGGTATACATATAGAACCCAGCAGGGGAGGCAGCACACAGCTTCATATAATGTAATTTTCAAATGCAACAGTATATTTCAATTACATAAATTTTGAACTTGGCACGTCCCAGCAAGATCTCATCTGATATCTTGAGAGTCGGTATTATGAAAACTTTCCTTATCGATGTTCAGTTACTAGACTATCTAAGCTATCAGCTCAAGCACAGTATGCTTGTGGAGTCACGCCATTTTTACGTATGTCAATTTAATATTAGAAAAGTGCTGCTGACATGTGTAGTGTCAAAGCTACTGAGGCTTCACTTCATAACGTCATGTTCATAAATGAAATTAGTTCTGGTCTTAGCCATGAGGGATTACACACACAACAAGAACAAGACTTACATCCACAATATGTTGAAATTAGCTGCAACTGAAAGTGTAAATATTGCAACACTGTTAAGCCGTGCTTATCACGATGCCATACGATCACACAATGACAAAGTAGAAAAGAACAGATATATTCTTTAAGAATAATAGACTGTATAAAGTAGTTATGTAGAAGGCCTATCAATAGTTTTTTTAATACTGTATATAAAATGGAATTAGCAGCACACCCTCCTTTTAAACCATGAGCCATGACTGGAACCTAGACTGAGCAATCCTCCAATTAAATGTATGTTAGCACTAATTAATTATTTATAGCAGTGGCGTAGCGTAAGGGTAGACTTTGAGACTGAGTCTACCTAAATAATATAAGGAAATAGTGGATTCATAAACAAATAAATAAAGGCAGCAACAACCAAGCCATTAATCATTATAAACTCATTAGCTGTGTCATCAAAATATTTTTCGCCGTTGCATTCCCAACCACACACAACGCATAAAGCGTCTATTTGTGGTGCCGTGTGCTTAGGCAGCCTCAAAATCTCATGATGCGGCAGTAAAGACGAGCGAGCTGAGACTAGCGATGCTTCACGCCAGTTCAGTTTCATCAAGTGCGAGTTATATGACTTCTCCCACTAAACGTTAACTTACTCGTTGTGAAGACAGGCCAATTTGTTTCGCAAGAGCGGCATAAAGTCACCACCAAAGAAACTGAAGAGGATTTTGAGAACGCTAGTCTCTTCTAAAACGGCAAAGAGTTGCTTCCGCAGCTGTGACGTCACCTCCTGCATCACGCCGCGAAATTTGAATGTTAAATTCACGAAAACGGATTTCACAACCCCCAGCATGTGTTCTGCCGCTCTTGAAATAATCACGTGACTTTCTCTACCTTAATAAAATTGTTACCATTTTCTCTCGTCTGATTCCAGCTCTTAGAAAACACAACACAATGTTCTCTACCTTAAACATTAAAATTACAGTTTTCTCGCTCCATCTCTGGGAATTCTCACGTGACTTTTCCTACCGTAATAAAATTGTTGCTATTTTCTCTAGCCTTATTCTACCTCTTGAAAAACGCACAGAACGTTCTGTGCCATAAGAATTAAAATAACTATTTTCTCGCGTCTTCTTCCATGTCAGGGAGCTCTCACACGACTTACTCTTTCCTAATTATTTTTTTCTATTTTCTCTCGTCTTATTCCAGCTCTTTAAAGACTCACACACTTTCTCTAACAGAAGCATTGAAATTACTATTTTCTCATGTCTTATTCCATGTCAGGGAGCTCTCACACGACTTGCTTTACCCTAATAATTTATTTGTCATTTTCTTTCGTCTTATTCTTCCTCTTGGGAAACTCACACAACGATCTGTATCTTAAGCAACAAAGTGCCGGTAACTATTTTCTCGCGACTTATTTCAGCTATTAGAATAGTCACGTAATTTTGTCTAATTTAAGCACTGAAATTACAATTTTCTCGCGACTTATTTCACATCTTAGAACACTCGCACAACTTTCTCTAAGTTAAGCATAGAAATTACTATTTTCTCGTGGCTTATTCCGTACCTGACAACTCTCGCTTGACTTTATAACCTTGTTAAATAATTTACTGTGTAGAGATAATATTATGTAAAGTTAAGTAACATTGAAAGAAGGAAAGAAATGATGCCAGAAGTAGTCTCTTTACTTCAGATACCTGCTTTCTTGAAGAGCGCTCGAGTATGAAGCCAGACAATAGATTGAATAAAGGGAAGGATACGGTAACATAAACATTACATTCCTCAGTCATTGGACTGAGTGCAGAGTTAGTTTATCTTAAAATTGTGATTATTTCCGTGTAGCACTTTTAGTATAATAGGTATGGATAACACCGTTTTCGACTCTATCGTATGAACTAAAGGGTAAAAACCAACTTCTAAGCTTGACTTAGGCGTTTTTCTAGAATTGAATCTTATACTTTATTTTATAAATTTTTGTAACTTAGTTTAGTTTAAAATCCAAATCCACTAAAATTCGATAAAAATTAATAAAGATTGAGGTACTAATACTAATACTACTACTAGCCAATTAGTAATAGTAGTAATAGTAGTACTAGTAATAATAATATACTTATGTAGGTATATACGAAATCGAATCCATGTGCATTATATTAACATTATTTTATTATTTTAAACACTGGGAATTCGTGTATCATTTGAACAGGAATAAATTCATATTTTAAAATCCAGTTTACCCAAAACCCAATGTCAAGCTACGCCACTGATTTATAGTAATGGTTGTCGTGGCACAACCACACAACCCCTCCCCTTCAATGCCTCTGGCTATAACCACAATGTTTAAAGGTATACATTCATTGAATGGTTTACATATGAGCAGTAAATACTTAAGAGAAAATAACAAAAATGTGGCAAATCAATTACATATGAGCAGTAAATACTTAAGAGCAAATAACAAAAATGTGGCAACTCAATTGTGGGACCCTGCTCACTTGGAATATGCCCAGATATTGTAATTTCATGTCTTGAGTGAGCCCAGACTTTGGTTGCGCAGTATGAGATTTTCACTATCTCGCTCAAGGGGACTCGTCCATGCATCAACCCACCCGTGACCCAATAACGATATTACTTAAAATCGTTTTGGGTCACTGGTGTCCCTATCACCGCAGTTTACAATGAATCTTCTTCATAGTCTCAATGCTACCTACTGTTTATGCCATTTTAGGAAGACTTTGTCCCAAACCATCGTCTATCTACAAAAGAATGTAATAGCATTGTTCCCTAATCCATAAATCAGCATTGACACCAAAACCGACAAAGTAGACACATGGATTTCCCCAGTGTTGTCGCTGTCATTCACCACTTCTCAAGTGAAGTAAACATGCTGTTGTGGTACATATTTGGCAACATCGTACAAGACTGCAGACAAGTGTGAATATCCTAATTGCCTTTCTATTCACTGATTGATAGGTCCAAGAGGATTAGGGTGGCAGCAGGTAGAGCAGTTCTTGGAAAAAAATAAGAGAAACTTGTCGCCAATCTTCAGCTCACATCTTTGGAAGGTACCTGACCCAAATACCAAATTTTGTTTTCATACGATTTTCCATTCACAGACATCCACTCAGACAGACAGACAGACAGACAGATGTTAAAAACTCAACTTCGAATTTGGGGGTCGAAAACAATACTTCCTCTACCTATAGTACTTATGGTACAGGCAGAGGAAGTAAAAATATTGTGGCACCCACAATATTCCTTCAAAAGTACTGTTGCAGGAATGAGAGAATGGACCCCGATATGACCCTGAAATCCAAGATATGTTTGTGATACTTTTCTAATTACAATAAACAATAACAACTTCATTTTTAAGTACAAATACAAACAAAATGAAATATTTTATTTTACACAATTAAAACTATGACATGGAGTATTCTACACCCTTACATTCTGCAAAGTCACTCTTGTACAGGATTGAAGCAGAGGATGCATTCTGTGCAGTATGCCGCGACTTCCTTGGTTTTGTGTTGGCATTCTTTCTGCTGTGAACGGCAAGAAGCTCCATTGCAACTTTCCTCTGTTATTTCAAACCTTTTTTCAAAACAGGAATAGTAGGACACTTGGTCACTGGTCAACACAAGCCCTTCTTTGTCTTCTTGTACTGTAAGACAACTTTGGGTTTCATGATCTCTTCTACCTTCCTGTTCTTTTTACCAATATTCTCTAAAATGGGTTCATTGTCTGGTAATGTTGTGAACCATCCAGTTAGTTATTATAACATCTTTTTCATTTATTGCCGCCAACAAATGTCAGTTTTCTTTTGTGGTGTGTCAGAAGCAGGAGGAAAGTCAGCATTGCTTTTGTCACTTCGGTTCAGGTGATATATTATTTCTTCATTTCGGGAAAGTGTGAAAACTTTCTCAAGCAAGGAAGGAGCCAAAACATAAACAATGAGACTATAAAATAAAATACAATGCATTTAAAACATATAATACAACAAATATATAGTACTAGTTTACTCACCTTCTATCAACAACAATAAGTCTTCAGAAATATCATTTCCAGCTTACAGAAGTTTTCAACACAATAATCTAGATACATGGTGACCTGGAATGATATTCACTAACAAAAATGTTAAAATATTGAGTCAGGTCACCAGTGGGCTGAGTGAAGATTTTAAATTAATGAAGTTACTTGCATTGTGCTGAAGAAATATATGCATTTGAGTCTTTATGTTCTAAATTAGTAAAGTTATTATTCTTGCAATTTTGACAAGTTTCTGTCAAAAATGCTGATGGGGAGGAAAATTTGTTTCATGATACAGGGTGGGCCGAACTGCAGGGAACTTGTTAATAAGGGCCTTTGTACGTTAGAGTGGGTTGTTAGGCAAGATGGTAATACATGCCACAACCTGCTCCCCCTTCCATCGGCATGGTCACTTTCCCTGCCTAGCTGCTACCCCTAACACCTTCCTCTCCACCCGCCGGCCGCTGCTCAACGCCGGTAATGCAGCTTAATATTTCACATTTAAAAGAAAAATTACCCTTGCACCAACGCCAACATAATATTTCACCATGAAAAAAAAAAGATTATAAAAAAACATAATATTTTACAATAAAAATTACCCTTGCACCATACATAATATTTCACCGCCACTAGATGTCTCCACTGTTTTAAGTTTCTCCCCAACCAAAACCCCCACTTTCCTGGCGGATCCCATTAGAGAGTTGGAAGAAGTGTTTGAAATATTCAACAAAGATTCGTGGGATGAATTGATTCCATTAGATAGTGAAAGTGAGAATTTTTTTACTGAATCTGTATTATCAGAAGACATAAATGCTACAAACATTGATGAATTTTGTGCTGATTTTCAATCACCTTTCTTGTGCCCTTGGGTCCTTTCCTGATGGTATGTAAAAATTCATAATCTTATCTTTAATAGTTATGGAGAAAATTAGATATAACCAAAGTGATGTGAAACTTTGCTAACTCCGTAAAAATGGATGGGCTGAGCCAGCTGGTAGCCCTTCACATTCCGATATAGAATAAGAGGCTGTATTGCAAGCAGCGCGTATTCAGTTGTTTCAATCTGTGCAAAGCTTTATTATTTCCCAAGGCAAGACTGAGTTCCTACAAACAGCCGGTGACTTATAACTACTATACAGAGGATTTCTTGCAAAAAAATGCTTCACGTTAAGTTTAGCTCTTAGTATAAGCACCGCATGTATAAAATTTTAACAAAATCACTGAGCCACTTCCAAGGAAATTACAAAAAACTGAATTTTCTTTATGTAAAGTGGTATTGCCAATCTTCGTGTCACATCCCTAGACGACATCTACCCAAATACAAAATTTTGTTTTCATACGATTTTCCATTCTGAAGCTAGGCTGTTCACAGATGCACACACAGACATGTTTCTGAAAAAATCTAATGTGAAACACATAACTCCCTCTGACAAAATAAAAGCTTTGTCTCTTAGTATAATATAATATTATGTATGATATTCTATTCGTGTAAATTGGTTGTAAAAATGAACAGAATGTCCTTACTGCATCGCATCCCAAAGGATACAAAATTCAACAAAATCTGATTAATGCACTCATGTAACTTTCTACTCTAAGTATGGGCAATACATCTTTCTTACTTCACATTCTGGTATGGAATAAGAGGCCACATTGCAAAGATCGCGTATTCAATTGTTTAAATCTGATGCAAAGCTTTATTGATCACCAGACAAGATTGAGTTTCTACAAACGGTAGATGGCTTATAAATACTCTTCAAAGAATTTTTGCAAAAAAATGTTCCAAATAAAAGTTTTAGCTCTCAGTATAAGAACCTCATGTACAAAATTTAAATAAAATTATTAGAGCAGTTTTCAAGAAAATCGTGAAGAACATAATTTCCTTCATTTAGAGGCATTAAAAGAGAAAGTTATCGCCAATGTTCATGTCGTATCTCCAGAAGGTACTTAACCCCAATGCAAAATTTTGTTAATCTTCAGAAGGTACCTGACCTACATACAAAATTTTGTTTTCATACGATTTTCCGTTCTGGAGCCACACTTTTCACAGACATCCACACAAACATGTTTCCAAAAATAGTATTTTTGTATTCAGGTAACCTCAAAACGTGTATTTATGTTAAAAACTCTACTTTGAATTTCAAGGTCGAACACAATACTTCCTCTACCTATAGTACCTATGGTACAGGGAGAGGATGAGAAAAGTCGAAAATAAAAACACTTTTTATCTCCACTTATGCCAATTTATAAAATTGGACTAGTTTCGGTAGTGTTACTCCCATCCTCGGCTGGCAACACTCCAGAAACCAGTCCGATTTTATAAATTGACGTAAGTGGACTTAAAAAGTGTTTTTATTTTCGACTTTTCTCAAGATTCACGATGCTCCACTGTTTACATCACTTTGTTTTAATTTGCTAAGTAATCGTATTTTTGGATTCAGGGGACCTTGAGTTTCAGGGTGGATCACAATACTATGGTACCTATGGTATGGGCAGAGAAAGTTATAACGCTGTTAGGGTGTTTTCACCTATAACCCAATTTCTGTATACAGTAGAACCCCGATAATTCGAGCTAATTGGGGCTGAGGCTACCTCGAATTACAAAAACTCGGATTATACGGAAACATCACTAAATCAATGGGTAAATCATAAATAAATGTTTAATGAGCACAACAATGGTTAAAAAGTAAATAAAGGAACGCTATAGTAGACCTACATATCTCTAATATGCCTGTATGTATATTGGCAAACATTTCCAATTTGCTACATCTACTATTAATGGAGTGGAACGGGAAAGCGGCGCTACTAGGAAAACACTTTTAATTACCATTGTTACTGAGTAGGGATTACTGTAACAATACAGCATTGCTGTATGCACCGTATGATTGACACGAGGTCCCGACAATGAAAGATCGAACCTAACGGTTTCTGTCAATCTGTAATAGAAATGCATTAGCAGTCTGTGTATTATGAACGAAAATCTAGTTTTACCTGCATTTTTGTAAATGGAAAAATTGAAAGAAAGCTCAAAATGTAACACATTCGGAAGTGCGTAAATCTTACACGCGGACATCGTAAAAAAAACGGGATTTTACTCTAGTTTTATGGAAAGTTTTAATTTTCTTAAGACCAGCTCGAATTACACGGAACCTCGAAATACCGGGGCTCGAATTACCGAGGCTCTACTGTACAGTATTCAAATCATGCTAATCCACAATTAGTTTGGATAAATGAGTCCTGCTGTACTGTATAATATTTCGCATTAAAAAATTTATACACACACTTTGTTTTAGGGTAACATTACGATTAATTCAGTTACAATATTACACCTCGTTCTCTGAAAACCAAACTCTCACTTACCATCTGTAGAAAGTTTGAGTATGAAAATATGCACACTAACTTCAATATTAGAATAATAAGTTAACAAATATATTCACCTTATACCCTCAATTTTACTTATAAATGAAATGCATAAGCCACTTGGGATACTCTGAAGTTAAATAACACTGCGTACTAGTCGTAGTATATAAAATCACCATGCAGCAGTTGCAGCACTAGTTCCCAATAGTTGTATGTAGAAGGTCAACAGCCGTAATAAATAAAAAATTACAACAGCAGCAGTTGCACAACTGTTATTTAACTTTAGAGTATCCCAAGTGGCTTATGCATTTCATTTATAAGTAAAATTGACGGTATAAGGTGAATACATTTGTTAACTTATTATAATTGACCCTCAAAGGTAAAAACAATGAAATTCATCAATTCAATATTAGGTTTATTTACCCAGAATGATCCTTTCAACTGCTGATTCTGAGTTGGAACCTATTCAGAACCTATTCTAGAAGACTGAATCAGAAGCCAGATTCAGAGTCGGAATCAGCTGAAATGATCATTTCCGTACTCAAACTTTCTATAGATGTTAACACTTCGCTGTGCTATTTTCCTAGTAATATTAATATTTCCCTTACCATTAATCATGTTGTTGAGCAACTCATCCTGCAGTGAAGATCTACGACTTTCGGGCTGATTTACAGGGCTATCCCTTCGGAAGAACTGTCGGAACTTGGAACACGCTGACCCTTCCACTGCAGTTCCATTCTACAGGGGGAGAAAAATTAAATTATAAAACCACGGACTGATGTACTTAATTTACATTACATAATTTACAAATACGATCTTACCGTTAACAATGTTGGGAGTGAATCAATTTTGAGAATGTCATCCAGATCCAAATTAAATTCTGAATTTTGCATCAAATGAGATCTATGATCCTCTCCATTTTCTGTTTCCCACGTCAGGGGAAGCTTCTCTGCTGAAGTTTCATCCTCGGCAGATACAGAAGTAGCATCAGGTTTTGATGAAACATCTTCTAGAATAGGTGAATGCGGAACCACAGCTGGAACAGTCATGGCTCCAATGGGTGTTGGTGTGCTACGTCCTCCTGGTCCTCCTGAGTTGGTTTGTTGAGACTGTTGTGACTGTTGCAATGCTGGATCTGATGACTTACGACCAATGAGCACAGTCCTTGAATCTGGAAATTCATTTTAACATATAGCAAACTCCTGATTACACAGTTTGCAGACTCTTCGTGCAAGGTTCTCCTTACATTTTTAACCCTTTCCAAGTGGAATTTTATTTCATCATATTGTGCATAGAGAATGATACATGGTTCCCAGGTAAACCAAATAAAATTCTCTATGCCTCGCACCTGATTATATCTGTTTTCTGTTAACAAAAGGGTTAAAATTTATATAAACACTGACAGGCCAAAAAAGAAAAACCCGATCACTTAAAGAAATTTAAAAAAATTAAGTTTAAATAAAAATTATGTAGTAGGAACAGTGCTTGAAATAAAATTACAGCAATTGTAAACGTTTTTAAGATTAAAATTTAATGACACATTTCACACTTAATTCCCCATGTTGAATCTTGCACTGTGGTGAATGGTGAGCCTAAGGTTGCAGCGGCATAACAGAGGCATAATTTCAACTAAACTTACTGACAGAATCACTTTGATGCGAAGGGAGATAGTTTCCTTTCAGTTTGGAAGGAAATGACGCAATACAACAATGAAAAAACCTTGCAATGTGTATGACAAGCTAGTGCACATAATCGGATTGGAATCGCCCTATTGTGTTTTTTTTTTTTGTTTGTTTTGTTTGGTGATAAAGTGAAGATATGAAGAAAGCAGATATGCTGTATCTATAGCTAATGGTCCAATAAAAATAATAATTCATCCTCACCAACAACAATGTATAAACATCCAATCAAAATTACGTTTAATCTTAAAATTACAACAAATTTTACAGTGATCGGTTTTTTTTTGCCGGTCAGTGTAGAATTAGAAATAACTTTGGATGATTTGAAAAACAAAACAGGAAACTTAAAAATATTAAAATAAGATTTAAGCCAAAAATAGACAGACGCCAGGCAATAAAGAGGGTATTTACAGATGAGGAACGACAGAGAAGATTGGAATGAATGAAAAACCACTGGGCAAATCGGAAAGGAAGAGGACCGAGAAATGATTGACTGAAGTGGTCCAATGAGGCCATAAAAGAAGAAGAAGAAGAAAAACAATAAGAAAGGAAGAATATATACACACACACAACAGTGCTATTTCGGGGGGTAGGTGGGAGTATGCGTACCACTTAAAGATTTTTCCAGTTCCTTATAGGAGAAAATAAATGTTTTGAGAATCAATAAAATAAGAGTTCATACACGAACAAGTAATTGAAAAACATGGATAATCTGAATGTTAAAATTATTATTACTCTAGCTTCAAGCAATATTATGGGTTACACATACGTGTACTATGATTTTAATAGGCTACTAAATCTGTCAATGCTTGTTAAACTTGCCAGAGTTTTCATTAATAATAATAGTATTATATATATATACATATATGCATAAGGTTGTACGAATCAGGAATCAGTTCATACACATCAATATTCTACGTTTACTCTATGATATGCTCACAGTTTCTTGAATCTTTCACCAAAAAAAAGTTAAATTTAAACTTTCCAAGAGTTGGGGTCCGACAGTTTTGCAACTAATCTCAGAATTACTGCAGGATATTGCTGGTTTGGAGGAACTCCTGACGTTATGACAATAGAGCCTCAGATCAATTCTGAAATATCAGAGTTCCTCCAAACCTGCTTAGAATCCAGAGAAAATATCTTAGTTAAACTACACTATTTTTTATGGTAATTATGTAGTCTCATCAAATTTTATTCCTGAAAAGCAATTTTTAAAAGCAGGAACAATAAAATGGGTTATAACATCCATGGAAACTGATTCAAATTACATAGACAGTCACAGCTATAGAAATCAATACATACGGGACTTTGCAGGTTTCGTCTGAGATGACGCCTGCTTTTTTCCTGCACTTCGAGATAACTGCTCCTCAGGAATGTCTTCGAATCCCCTAAGTTCTATTGTGTCATGTTGTGATGTTGGACCACCTGGAAATAGATTCATCAAACACTTATTGAACTATCCATACCACTGACAATGAAACCTACATCTACTGTAGACCAGTCAATAAAGAGGTTGTAGAGGACACTGTCGGGAGCAGAATTTTTTACTTTAGGGCTGTGTTTGGAGTAGTTAGGAGATAAACATACTTAAAGTCCACAGACCTATGAGGTGAACGAAGGGCAGGGGCCATTTAGAAGGCCACTTTTTTTGTTATTTGCTCATATCTTGAAAACAGAGCATCGTAGCAAGTAGGTTACTATATTTAAAATTAAAACTGACAACATTTTGTAGAAGACTATTAATATTCATTTTTCTTTTTCTATTCCCAACAGCTTTTGAGATATTCTCTAGCCAATATAGCAAATTTTCTAAAGAAGTTTTTTTTTTTGCCTCATGCTTTCTGTCAAACTTTGCCTTCTAGCGCTTCAGTACAGTAATGTCCTCATAAAAGAAGTTGTAGAGCAGGGCTGTCCAACACGAGGCCCACAGGGTGCATGCAGCCCGTGACCTCTCTTTTTGCAACCCCCTGAGCGGGCCTCTAAATGTATAAATTACCCTCAAATAAAATATACACAATTCTTACATACCTATTAAAACTCACTGATAAAGTTGCATACAAAGTATTTTATAATGCGGCCCTCCAAACCACATTTTTTTTAAAGCAGCCCTTGGGGCACTTGCAGTTGGACAGCCCTGTTGTAGAGCATTAATGTTACTTTAAAAAGATGTATTATTTGTTAACTTGTTTTCAAATGATCCAAAGTTATAGCAATTTAAAGTAAAGTTAAAAAAAAAAAAAAAAGTTAAAAAAAAAAATTAATAAATAAATTGAGATTACAAAAGAAAACCGTACATTCCACTTCCTCTTTATTTAAGGGTTACATAAGCTGTATATTGTGTATTTACACCATGAAATCTGGGAGACCATAATTATGGGGGGGGGGGGGAATTTATTAAAATTAGAGAGTTTTTGACATAGCGTTCTCTGATACGGTACACTCTAATGTCACGTGATTGAATACGGTAAATGGAATAACGTCTTGTGCTACGATGGAGTTTTTGCCAGCGTAAATTTATACAGTACGGTAAAGGTATCAGAGAAAATGGAGGAACCGTTTCAGATTGCTGAACTTGGAAATTTTAACAATGACTTATGGAAGATATGATACCAAATTGTTCTCAGAATGTGCTAGGTCTATGATTAAACTTAATTGTCCATTGTTTCTGTTATAAGTCTACAGATATATGAATTCCAAAGCACCTCATAACGGGATATAAATATTAACATAACCTCAAAATGGGATTTTAATCACAGAAATATGTTAACATGAAAAAATGTATCAACACTGCTACGTAAATTTATTTTAATGTTTCTGGGTATGTTACATGCATTAAATTATCTGCATTGGTTTTTTATACTAGAAATAATTGAGCCTATAAACACAGTACAGTATACTATACTATACTATACTATAAATACACATAATTGAACCAATAACCTCACGCAAGAGAATTAAGTCGTCATTTATGTTAAGCTTTACAAATAAGCCATCATCAACTGAAATCATCAGTGGGAACTAAGTTTGAAATCAATAGAGAGAATTGCAGTAGAATAACTAGTTACTATGGAATACAGTCGAACGCAAGGATAAAAATTCTCAAAATTTTATATGTAGCTTTACTCTATAAATATTACATTTCTGCTTTTATACAATTTTTGAATGAACGAATTTATAAATCAGTAGCAGTGAAATGGTTAAGCGAAGTCTTTCCTGTTTTTCGGGATTCATGACTATTACCGTAAGCTTCACGCTAATCTGTCCGAAATAACGTGTCACCTTATCAGATATAGCGTTACGGTAAACCGGCGCATGCGCAGAGCATTCATCATGTGACTTTAGCGTTTACGGTAACTTAACGTAAGCTGGACAAAAACTCTCTATTGTGTTAACTGAAAATTCAATAACGGCCAATAAAAATCCAATGTAATGGCAAACACGTTCCTCAACTATGTAACTGTTATTAAGTTTAATATTGTAATAAAAATGACAAAAAGGGTTTTGAGTGTATTATTGGTTTTGCAAAAACTATTTATATGAAAAAACTGTTGTTTTGGCTCTCTTTGGGCAGACTGGTCTGGCAATTGGCTCAATAGGTGGCTCATATTTTGTCATCTTCATCTTCTATAATTTCTGCCACCTTAGTTCCCATTTCTTAAAAGGATGTGAGTGCAGGTTCTCTCTCTTCAATATTGTCATTTTCACTGTCCAACATGGGGGCACTATTAAGATAACTTCTCTGGAAGTTTTGGCTTTCAGCAGAACAGTTCAATGAGGCTTTACTGCCACTGCAACTGCCGCAGTAGGCCTATTTGGTGCACCAGCAGAAAATCATTTTCAAAATATCATCTTGTTCTGTGAGGTCTTAGCCTGCAATGGAGAAAGCTGGTTATCGCCTTTCACTTCCAGCCCCACAATTCAGGGATAGCTCGTTTTCTGGCCACAGCTGGACTTGGTGATATGTTCTGAACGAGCGCTCCTTTGCTACCCCCTCAGTTGGTGAGAAAGGAGAGATGTCAGGTTTCATGTTTGCTAGAGACTTGACAAATTACTAGCACCGGTAGAGACTAAAGGATATTTTCTTTGCTGGGGTGTCATAGATATACTGTATTTGTGTCCAGCTTCCTAAACCCAGCGAATGACTGGGTGTTTCTGATCAAGTCTGATCAAACAAATTTGACTTTTCTGAACTGATGAAAATGTTCTGTCATATTCTGTGAAGGCATGTAGGAACAGAATGTCCTTCAGCCCCAGCTGCTGAGTAAATGATTCTAGACTATACTGTGTCATTATGTTGTATATATTATGTATACTGTTTTGTTTGTATAATGGTACACGCTTCCTCCCTTTTGTCACTAGATGGCTTGCCTTGCATAATAACTCAGTTGAGGGTGCCAGTGTGTAGCTTTGCATGCTCTCCGACTGGGGAAGGTGAAAAGAGAGTTTCTCTAGCATGGCTAAGCATTTTAGAAGCGGCATGGCAACTTAGATATTTTAGTCAGTCTGCTTTTCTGTTTCCCTTACCTGTACTTCCAAACCTTATTGCTGTAGGATTTGTACCACAAATGTTCTAATTCTTTGTGATGATTGTTACACAGTAGTTCAGTGCTCTGGTAGTACAATTTCATTCTCTATGGATTTTAAAGGCCCTATGAAATTTTTGTTCAGCCAACTTGTGATTCTACTTTGAAAAATCTTGACAGAAAAACTTAACGGGCCTGACAAAAATTAAAACTGTGTGTGTGACAAGTCACTAAACATTATTAGTATTATAATTAGCATTAAATATTAACACTGTTTTATATTATCATGCACTTTCCTAGATGACAGGAACTTTTGAGGATCTTGTATAGTATCAAAACGACTTACCTGAAAACCATTCAGGTTCTTCTTCCCGACTATCACTGTATGCTCTTCGCCGATCAACAAAGCGGCCTGCACGATCTCGATGTCGATCCTTATCACGATCTCTATCATACTCACGGCCAAATCGTCGTTCAAACCTACATAAAAATAATTTATAGAATTAAAATACAAAGGCATATTCTCTCATATGTTGCATGAAAGCCATGTGATGCCATCACTACAACACCAGTAAATAACACTCCCTGAAACACTTACTGAAATCTACAAATTTAGAGGGTCCCCAACACACTACAAATCTGGAATTTACCAATTTAATTGTAATGATTGTGAAAAAGTTTATGTAGGAAAAACCCAAGGCTGGGTAAACTACAGTAAACTATAGTTTACTGATCTTGGGAAAAACCAAGAATACTGGAAGTTAGAAATAAGAAGCACAAATAGTGATAGTGATAGTGATAGTTCACTACTAACATCAAATAGCAAAATACTGACAAATCAGTAGTAGTGACTAGAGGTGTACAAATCTCGATTTGTACCCATACCCGCTTGAACGCCAGGCAAGCAAGTTGCGAGCTTCGCAGCTAGCAAGCAGGCAGGTTTCTTTAGACTTGTATGGCTTAGGTTGAACCCAACTTATGCAAGCCTGAATAAGCTTGCAACATTCCTATCACCTAAACAACTGTAGTTGCTAAGTGTAGGTAATACTTTCTTGCTTTTCTACATGCTGGTAGAAGAAATTCATCATGTAGATAAATAAAAAGTGGATAAAGTATTAAAAATCGTTTTAGCGTCTTATCACATTTATTATTTTTATTATTGTTATTATTGATTTTTTTTATGTTTTCTCGAAAATGTTTGAAAATTTTTCCCATGCCGGACTAGTACCTTTGTTCATTGATAATTCAAACTCTCTACATTTTAGTTCCTCCTCGGCTTCCTTCAAGGTAAAATTCTCCATTCTCCTTTTACTTGCACTCTAAACACATCTGAAATTCCTCAACTACGTAACTGCACAACTTACCAGTGCACTGATATACCCAGTTTCATACTCTTTCCGCCAGTGCTTACAGTTTCTTTAGACCCCGTGAAACCCACCAGGTTATGAAGAGCTTGTGACTCATAGCGACAGTCATAGCGGCTTGCTCTCTTGTCAAGCAAGTTAAAAGCTGTGGCTGGTTGCAGAATTTCAAAGGAACAAGCAAGCTAAAATCAGAATATGTACACCTCTAGTAGTGACCCACTTTTGGGATGCAGGGCATAAAGTCAACAAGGATTCAGAACTGTAAAAATGTGTCTGTGGTTACAAGGATCTGTGCATGATCTAGGATTTGTGCTTCAAATGATCGGTCTGTATAGGGCACCCAGGTATAACTTGGAGGTCCTTTCTAAAATAAGAAGCAAGTTGCAGAATAACGAAATCCATGGACAAATCATTATAGTCGGATGTAGAGTGGAGGGGAACAACAAAGAGGGACAAAGGACATGCCCAAGCATTAGCAAATGTGTTATCTGGGCAAACAATTTCACTCAAGTAACGGACTAGTCAATGAGGGGGAAATTCCTTACTTGCGTACTCAATGGCAATAGACACTTCCTAAGCAAGCAAGGACTGTAATTTATTTTATGGAACCCGGAAGTTCATTGACATGCTTACTTGAGCCCTCCATTCAACCCTACGCTGAGCTAATTCCATCAAACCATCCCTCGCAAATCGTGCTTTCCTTAAATCTATTCTAATATTGTCCTCCCACTTACGTGTAGGTCATCCAAGTGGTCTTTTTCCTTTGGGTCTCCCAATCAATATTTTTGAAATATGTCTTTCCTTCCCCATGCATGCAATATGTCCAGCCCATTTCATCCTCTATGATTTAATTACTTTTACTATATTCAGTGAAGAGTACAGGCTATGAAGCTTGTCGTTATGAAGTTTTCTTCAGTCCCCATTTTCATCTCTCTTAGGCTCAAATATTTCCCTAAGCATCCTGCTTTCAAATACACTCAGATTATGTTCTTCCCAAAGAGTAAGTGATCATGTCTCACATCCATATAATACAACTGGCAAGATAACTGTCTTATAAATGTTATTTTTAGTTTCCTGGATAGAAGACGAGAAGTAAGAGTTTCTGAACTGTTTAAAAACAGGAATTTCCTAATCTGAGTCTACACTTAACTTCTAACTTCTACCTTAACATTATTTGTATCTGGAATTATTGCTCCCAGATATTTGAATTTCTCCACTTGTTCAAACCATTTACCGGCTGTTCTAATATTTTGTAATGCATTATTTCGACGTTCCATGACCACATATTTAGTTTTTTTTCTGTATTAATTTCCAATCCACACAATCCTGCAGGCATCAAAAACACTTTCTGCATAACTTTCAATTGTGTTTATGTCATCGCCCAGCAGAAAATAGTCATCTGCATAAGCTAAAATCAGGTGACTGCCATTTAATTCTAGGCCTACCTTGTTTTCCTGAACTTCTCTAATATAATCTATCCCCACCTGCTTTAATTAATTCTGCTAGAATTTGTTCAATGCCTGGAGATGTGTTTCTTTAGTTTACCTATAGCTGTTTCTACTTCTGTTAGGGTCGGTCCAGCAACCAACGGCTCTGCTGTGAATATTTCGTTTTCTACACTTTGGTAATTTCCATAGGAATTTAAAACCTTTCCTGAACTTATTTATTCCCTTGTATTTTCCTCTAATTCATTTACTTTGCCATTGAGATTTTTTTTTCTTTCTTTCTTTGTTCTGATGGTTCTAGAGGTTTCTCGTTTAGCATTGTTGACATTTTCGACAGTGGTTTCATTTGGAATCTGCAACCATTGTAGTCTTGCCTGCTTTCTCGCATTACTAATTTCAAGCACTCGTCATCGAACCACGGTTTATTTGGTTTCAGTTGAAGCAGACCTGTTTCTCTTTTGCAGATATTTTAATACTGTCTTTAATACTTTCCCAGGTTTTATCAATATTCATATCATCCTTAGCTTCTGGTTCTGCAATGCTTTCTAGAACTGCAAATCTATTTTAAATCTCAACTTTGTATGCATTCTTAATTTGGGCTTCTTCTAGCTTTTTCATATTGAATCTCCTTAAATTGAAATTTTGCCTAGTTCCTTTGCTTAATGAAAGTTTAAGGAGAAGAATTTCTAAACTGAAAACACGTAAATATGAAAACATATTTACCTGAAAATATCTGATGACATAGCTGGGGAAATGTTGAAGATGGGAGAAGGCATGTCTCATTCATATCTCACGTTTATATTGAGATATAGGTAAATAATGGGGTTATACCGAATGATTGGAAGGAGGCTAATGTAGAGCCTACTTACAAGTCAGGGTCCCAATCAGATACAAAAAATTACAGACCAGTTAGTCTCACCTGTGTTTTATGCAAACAGATAAAACATTTAATTGCAGAACATTTGAAATTATGTTGGAATGACTGTGAATGGTTATATGACGGTCAACATGGGTTTCGAAGGGGCTATTCTTGTGAGAGTTGATTAATTACAGTACCTCACGATGTGGCTGATAAACTATATGAAAATATCCAAGTAGATGCAATGGTATTGATTCCTCCCATCCCTTCGATGTTGTTCCACTCAATAATTTACTGACTAAACTGCAAGAATCAGGAATCGATTACTGGGTACTTTGCTGCATTAAGGATTTCTTAAGTAAACACACACAGAGTGTCCAGATAGGGAAGGATATATCAAGAGCTATAGAGATCACATCAAGGGTCCCCCAGGGTAGTATCTTGGGGCCATTAGCATTCCTGGCATATGTAAATGACCTACCTGACAATATATCATCTACAGTTAAATTATTTGCTGACGATTGTATTGTGTATAAGGAAATTTCGGGGTGCGCGGTCCACTCTCTTGTTACTGAGAATTAGAGTGACTTAACACACTATACCAGTACAACAGAGCTTTAGAGATGGATAAACCTATGAGGCACACATCCATAACTACCGTACAATTTTGAATATGACTTATTGGATTTAACACAAATGTAGAGAACATGGACATATCTCAATTTTTTTAGGATGGTGGACTTAACTCTCTTTGCCCGCACACCCCGGAATTAAAAATCATGCTGACACCATCCTCCTCCAGGAAGGTCATAAATAGGATAAACAATTTGGCTACAGATGACTAAATGAAAATAAATTTTTAAAAAGCAAAGCCATTCACTTTACAAGGAAAAGAAACAAAATAACCACAATGTACAACTTAGGGGGTCAAGTAGTACCAGAGGTAAAAGTTGCAAATATCTCAGAGTCTGTTTCAGCGGCAACCTCGGGTGGGGGGATCATGCTACAGCAACAGCAGGAAAGGCTTGGAGAGCGCTACATTTTGACACAGGGAAAAGGAACCATTAAATCCAAAGAGATGGCTTACAAATCACTAGTCAGACCAATACTGGAGTATGGTGCTGCATGCTGGAATCCATATAGACCATTAAAAATTAAGGCATTAGATAAAATAAAGTGAATAAACTATGTCAAACTAATAATTCATCTCAATGGGACACACTTGCGGATTCTCCACACATAAACTTATCCTCACAGACAAGCGACAAAGACTGAATCCTGAACGTCTTGAAAATCTCATGGTGAAGCAAACTACACCAGGAATGAAACGGAAATAAATACAAACTTCATGCGAGTAGGCCTAATGAAAACAAACATGTTATTGCTTTATTATTCTTAGTTTCATTGTATATTTCTATGATTTTTACAGCATGGATACATGCATATTTGAACCTTTATTAGTGCATACAAATCCAATGTCTAATTATTATGGAGAAAACTATACTAACTCTTGACAACTAAGCAGCTGGTAGGTCAGCAGGAGAATGGGAATGAAGATAGTTTACAATACCATGCGGTCAAATACGCACACCTATGGTAACAAAAATCTGAGCTTCAATCTGTGAAAAGTGATTTATTTGTATTCACGTTAATTTTTAAGTTTTAGGTCATTTTTAAAACATTTAAGAAATGGTACATAAATCCCTGCCCTTGTCATTTCAAGCCTATTCCAATTTGCTAAAAAGAATTTCAATTCTAACGACTGAAGAATCATGCAGGAAATATCCTACCTTTCATCACGATCCCTGTCACGTTCTCTTTCACGGAGATTGCTACTACCAGTAGTCGTACGCTGAAAACCATATTCCACTTGCTGATCTGAATCCTTGTGTCTATCTGATCTATAGTCCCAAGCATCATGAGAAAGGATACGCCCACTACCAATTCGCCTGGCTGGTGGCATATCACGATGACCTATATCCCTGCATAAAATGAGACCCAGACACATTAGTCTGTTAGGCTACGACATCCCAAAGTTTTCAAATTAGAATTCTTTAATGATATTTTAAAAGGAAAACTTCTTTAACACTGGGTTTCGAATCCATAACCTTTGGCTTTCCATACAAACTGAACTAGTGAAGAGTTTGATTTACGGCATCAGGTGAAATTTCTCTCCTGTGATTTCTCTCAGTTGGGAGAGCATCAGCACGGAAAGCCGAAGGCCATGGGTTCAAAACCTAGTATCAGAGGACTTTTTTCCCTTAAATATTCTCATGTGATGTTCAACAGAAACAATGTTCTGTGGTTTCATGATTATGTACCCCCATCTAGAATTGTCTGCTTAAGATTTCACAGTACATTTTATTTATTGGCATTCAAATCCGTGGATACAGCAAATTCCAAATTAATAACATTTTTTACACAAGATTTTGGTATCTTATTCAACATACCTCGATGGCAATGTATTATCGATTAGCTTACCTAGGCCTACAATACTCATAAACAACACAAATAACTTAAATATGAATGTCATACCTAACTTGTCGGTCCTAGAGGTATACATGAATCACGCATGAATGGTGGAAAAGCACACGACATATACTATACCGGTAGATAATTAAGTCAGAGGACATGTATCTGTTGCTCTGGTATTGCTACATGAAGATTCCAAGAAATATTTACACTATTTCAGAATCTCACTATACATGAAAGCATGTGCCCGGACTAAACTCAGTATATACAATCAAAAAAGTTGAAAAGTGACCAACATTCTTTTAAAAACTAACCAAAAAGTAACTCTGCTCTCATTACAATATAGATAACCTGTTCGCTACCTCTAATCTTAAATATGAAATAGTATTATGATGTAAATATAAAAACAAACAACCCAATTTATGATAATTATACGTTTAGCAATAAAATGGTACAATCATGATTGCTCAGATTTCCCGAGCTTGTAGGCCGTGGTCCAGTTGGGTTGTTTATTCCCGACGTTTCACCGAAGGCTTCGTTCGGCATCTTCAAGGGTAGGTCCTTCTCTCTCGCAGGTCTGGGCCGTACTGAAATTGTCGCTGCCGTGAGCCTCCTTATATACTGCTCTGCCGTCCGTACTCACTTTTTCGTGGCGTGGCCTGTGATTGGTGGAAAATCATCTGCTCTCCTAATTGGACGGGGCTTCTTAATCTTAGTCTCTTTCAGCAGGGGGATCGAAGTTTGATGTACACGTTCCGTTTCTTCTTTTTTGTTGAAATTGTTATCGTGCTAGAAAATTTCAATTGCTTCCTGCTGCATACGGGCATGGTAACTAGTGCTAGTAGAGAGTACTTCTGTGTCCCCGTAATGAACATCGTGGCCATGCAATAAAGAGTGTTCCGGAACAGACGATTTCTCCGTCTGGCCCAGTCGACTGTGTCTGTTGTGTTCTTTCAATCTTGTGGCTATGCTTCGTTTTGTAGTGTCTATGTAGACCTGACCACAGCTACATGGAATTCTATAAACACCTGCTGCTGTTTGTGGGTGGCGCTTGTCCTTAGCAGATCTAAGCATGTCCTTTATCTTCTTGGTGGGTCTGTATACTGTCTTGACGCCATAGGTATCCAGTAGCTTGCCAATTCGATCTGTCACTTGTTTTATGTACGGTAGAAAGGCTATGGCTGTCTGTCTCTTTTCTTTTTCCCTGGTCTTGGCCGTCTGGGGTGGCTCGCGCGCTGGATTTCCTTCCCAGAATAACCATTGGCACGAAGCGCTTTATCAAGATGCTGTAGTTCTAGTTTTAGTCCGCCGGCATGGTCTTGTGGTTAGCGTTGCTGACTACAGATCCGTCGGCCCGGGTTCGATTCCCGGTACCTCCTCGGATTTTTCTGAGGTAGGGAGGTCTGGTAGGGGTGCACTCAGCCTCGTGATTCAAAATTGAGGAGCTACTTGATAGAGAAGTAGCGGCTCCGGTCAAGAAAACCACCATTAACGGCCGTGGGTGTCGGTATGCTGACCACATGCCCCCCAATCCTGCCATCTGCCTACGGGAGATGACGCAGCGGTCGGGTGGTCGGCCAAGTCCCTCCAGGGATGTAGCGCCACGGAGTTTAGTTTAGTTTTTGTAGTTCTGGTTTTAAATTATTAGGCTGACAGATCTTGTAAGTGCGGTTTACTAGTGTCCTTATGATTCCGAATTTTTGTCTGGGGTGGTGATTTGAGGTTTTTTGGAGATAACGGTCTGTGTGAGTCGGTTTTCGATACACTGTATGGGCCAAGCGAAGGTCTGCCGTCCTCGTAACTAGAACATCGAGGAAAGCTATGCTATTTTCTTTCTCCATTTCCATAGTGAATTGGATGTTGTGGTTGATGTTGTTAAGGTGGTGAATAAAATCCTGTAGCTTTTCTTCACCGTGGCTCCATATTGTGAAAGTGTCATCCACGTACCATAACCATATCCTAGGTTTCAGTGGTGCTGTCTCTAGGGCTATCTGTTCAAACCTTTCCATGAAAAAATTAGCTATAACAGGGCTGAGGGGGCTGCCCATTGCAACACCGTCCACTTGCTGGTAGAAGTCATTATGCCATAGAAAATAGCTCGAGGTCAGACAATGGGGAAACAAGGCCGTAATGTCGTCTGGGAATATTTCACTGATGTAAGCCAGAGCTTCTCTCAGAGCGATACCACGTCAAAACTGACCAAACGGTCGTCTGCTTCCAGTTTTATGTCTTGCAGTTTTTCTATGAAATGACTTGAATCTCTGATGTAACACTGTGTATCTCCTATGTGCGGTTGTAATAAGGATGCCAAATGCTGGGCTATGCTGTAGGTTGGTGATCCTATAGCGTTGACGATCGGACGCAGAGGAATGTTGTCTTTGTGTATCTTGGGCAGCCCTTAGAGCCTAGGAGGAAGGGCTTCACTCTTGCAAGTCTCCTTCTTGATATTGTCTGGCAGAGCCGAGGCTTTTATGAGTTTGTTGGTTTCTCTCAGAATCCGAGTCGTGGGATCTCTTGGTGGCTTGTGATAAGTCCCCGGGTCTAGCAGCTCCGAAATCTTGGTGTTGTAATCATTCACCGCCATCACCACCGTTGCGTTTCCTTTATCCGCAGGGAGAATGATAATAGACTCGTCCTGGTTTAAAGATTTTATTGACCAATCGGCCCTTTTCAGGGCCAGAGACTAGCCTCTTGTCAAAAGGGGGAAATTTTGCCGTGACCCCTCCTTCGATTTCCATAGAAGACATCGTAGCCAACATCGAAGCCTCAATTCACCGTTTACCACCAGAACAGGCTCAAGAAATACGATGTGAAGCAGTACGCATACTGCGTAAGGCACCAAAACCAAAAAGAAATCTCACAGCCCAAGAGAGGATGGCAATAAAATCTTTATACACATAACCAGCCTTGACAATATACTGGATATTTATAGTCACTTACCATTTCTGTTTTAAGACTACAAATTTTGATTTTTTTGCAAATAATCTAAAGCAATGTACACAACAGAAGAAAGAATAACTGTTGTTTCCTACCAACTGCATGGGATAACGTATGATGAAGCATGGGACAATTTCAAGTGCAAATTTCACAAACCAGCTCCTACCAGACATGCCATTAAGAATATGGTGAACAAATTCAAGCAAACTGGTAGTGTTACTGACGAACAGCGAACGGGGAGATCGACTGTAGCAGATGACACTGTGCAAAGGATTCAGGAAGCAATTACACACAGCCCCTCAGCATTAACCAGAAGACTAAAAAGGGAAACTTGGTATCACACACCCCACTGTGTGGAAAACACTGCAATTCAAATTGCATAAACATGTCTACCACAATCAAACTGATCATAAACTTGAAGACAAGCTATGTGCTATGTCTTACTGGATGCTGTTAGAAATGAAAATTGAATGAAGAATGTTCTGTTCAGTGACGAGGCAACATTCCACGGACATGTGAACAGACATAACTGTCAGATTTGAGCAGATGAACAGCCAAATGCGTTACAGGAATGGGAAAGGGACCCGCCAGAGGTAAATGTGTGGATGGGAATCACAGAATCAAAAGTGTATGGACCCTACATGTTTCCTGAGCGAACAGTAAATGGTATCACCTACCTTGACTTACTGCAACAGTTTTTGGAGCCATAGTTGATACAACATGGCATTTTAGTTTCTGTAGTCTACCAACAAGACGGAGAACCTCCCTGTTTTGCCAGAATTGTCCTGGACTACCTGAATGACACTTTTCCTGGGAGATGGATTGGCCGTGCATCACCAAGACTTTGAGCTCCCTGTTTGCCCGATTTGACCCCAATGGACTTTTTTGCCTGGGGCTAAATCAAGTCCAAGGTGTATCAGGAGAAAAATTACTGGTCTTTAACAATTGAAAAACCGCATTTATGCCGCTGCGTAGCAGATAACGCCAGATATGTTAGCAAGGGTGTTCTCCTTGTTGTTGCTCCATCCATCATAATATGAGCATTTGGTTGCAATAAGGGCATTATTTTGTGTATTCACCTGTTACAGATACAACATTTTTAAATCACGAATGTGAAGATTAACTGCTGATGTTCCGTTTTATTCTGCAATAAGCTAATGATTGTATTAGTGCAATGAATGATCACTAACAGCTAATCTAATCATAGCACAGCAATTTTATAAAAATATAATCAAGGGTTTTTTTATTTTGCAGACAATGATTCAGTGTTCTATAGAAGATTATTGTGAAAAATCCATAGAACTTCTACTATTAATTTCTTGTTAACATTAAATTTCCAATACTGTAATTATTTAATAAATATTTTTATTAAACTTTTGTGGTGACAATTTGACACCTTGCAGAAAATATTTAGTGCTTTAGACCTAATCGTGTAAAAACATTACCGTAATTTTTTCACAGATAAATAATTCTATCACAGTAACATTGGAAATTTGTTAATTGTGGGTATTATTTTGTTGATTTGTGTAATAGTAGGTGTGACTGTTTTGACATTGTTGGAGTGTAAGATTTTGGGATATATTCATTTTCACAAAGGACCAAATAAAGTTGGTTTTGTTGGTATCTTCAGTTTTTTAGTGATGCTATGAAGCAACAGATCACAATACGAATAGCATTATTTCTATTAGTGCAGACAATGTAGATTCCGTCTTATTAGACAATACACAAGAGAATGTGAATGTGTTGGCTGGAACATTGTGATAACGATATTATAATGACGCTGTGGCAGATGGCAAAAAACACAATGATTAGACCATCCTTCCAATTCCATATTCAGGCTACAAGACAAAGGAAGAAAATGAGAGTAACAGACACACGAAAGTAACAGGAAAGTCTTCTATAGAATAAACCAAAAAGACTAATATGCAGTCACTTCCACGTTTCAAGATGATCCTATAACTCTCTACTTCAAACCTCTGAAAATAAAAAGAATTCCATATCTTAGTCTACGAGCTCAGAAAATGTTTATGGGCAAGAAGTTAACTCCATGGAGCTACATCCCTTGAGGAACTAGGCCTACTGTTTAGACTAGGGAATTCTTGGTGCAGCTTATTCCTAACAAATGTTGGTATGATTTGAAATATGCTTTCATTTCTATTGTTCTCTGCTCTGCTGAAGTTTCTGATACTTCTGATCTTTCCTTGTGTACATTCTGTACACATTCCTTTGTGTACATTATGGGGAGGCAATAAATTTTATCACATTTTTAAAAGTAAACAATGAGTGAAGTACACAACCATTGCCATTTCATATAGGCAATTTATATCTAGCCACATATTTCCACAACTTTAAATCTAAGGCACAGAAAAGCGATTTGAATCTATTAACAAAATCTATTATATACAGGTAGGGGGAAAAAAAAGCTGATCGACTCTTGTAGCTGAATATAATATCATTTGTGTTAGTATTTTATAATATTAATAATTAATATATTCAGTTATAAAACAATACAATTAGAAACCATATTCTGGGGCAACAGTCGACACTAGAACAAATTTCAATACATTCCCTGCTATAGACATGCACAGTGGCTCATATCGGCAATTTAGATATTTTAGTCGGTCCGCTTTTTTTTTCCCTACCTGTACATAAGCAGTGATGGGAAAGTACAAAAACAAAGTAATTGGGCTGAACTAAATTACTTGAGAAAAGTTTACCTAATCACAATCACAAATTACTTTTTCAAACAGTAATCAGTAAAATTACAATTACGGTACAATTATTTTACAAAATTGAGAACTGTAATTTTAATTTCTGGAACACGTCTTAAATAAAAAAGAATGCAAGGTTCACCGTCAAGCGAATAGAAGAAAGTATCATTTCCAAATTCTCAATTCGATACAAGACTATTATTAAAATGTAACGATTAATAAAATGTAACGATTACGACTTTATTTCCAGAAGTAATTATGAATGAATATTTCATTCAAAAAGTAACAATTACAAGGAAATGGAACCAAAAAAGGAATTGATACATGTAATCCAATTACTTTTACTCAATTACTTCCCATCACTGTATATGAGTATGCACTCACTTGCATTCAACCTTTTTACTTACATACACTTACCTGTCTCTTTCAGACTTTCCTAAAGGACTTTCAGCTCTTCTATTGCTTTGACTTATGGTCACAAAACATCCTGAATTGAAGCTGCGTCGTTGAGGACTTAACACAATTCCATCCTGCTCCTTGCGAATTCTTTCCCGAGGATCACCTGACCGTCGCTATAAAAATAAAATCATAAAATAATTGAAAAAATTCATTAAACACAAGAAACAAGAACTTGTGAACGTTCCAAAATGGACATATTTAAAAATGGCAATGTCTAATTATTTAAAGGAAGGGTAAACTAAAAAAATACCATTTTTAAATTTTTTTCTCATCGCACGGAGCATTGAATTACGAAACGAATGGTGATCTCATAAACTCAGGCGCCTAATATTATGCTTTGTACGGGTGAAGTAAAAAGCTCCTGTGACGTCACGATTGACTAACTCGCTGACAGGACGACAGCTGCTGTAATGCTCGTGCGTGTGTTTCTAATACACCACAAAGTCTCATTTGTGTTTGTTGTTGATAGAGATGTCTGCAATGTTACCTTATAAGAACAAATCTTGGTATTCACAAATTAATATCACACGAAAAGAAAATGACAAGGAAATATTGAAAGAATTGCAAGGAAGAAAAGAAAATACGGAATGGTGTAAATGTGGGCTGTGTATATATATGAAACGGGCCAAGAGAGTGTGTGTTGTTGGGACTGTGAGGTAATTTGTAAACAGAAGGGGGTTGTAGACTGTATAACACAACATGCCTCATTCGATAGCGTTATTATAAATAGCATTATTATAAATAAAGATACACTAGTTGCCAGTCGTTATCAGTTAATACTTAGAGCTAATACAGTTCAAAAACAAAATATTTTTCAAGATACGAATAGAGTCACTTTCAGATTCAGAATCATCTTTTGTGGTAGTAGAAATGTCTGAAATGCTAAAAGAGCTATCTAAATCACAATTTCTAGAAGAAACATTCAATGAATCTGTGCAAACATTGACATAAGTTTCATTTCCTAGTTCATACTGAACGCCTATGCTGTTAGAAACTGAATTTTCGTCATAAATACTAGATTCCACATTCATGATTTGTCCCTTCCCGGATACTGAAGGATTACTGTTCAAATCTTGCAACAACTCTCTCATTTCCTTCTTCCTCAAGTACGACGATTTTCTTTTCTTCATTGGCGGTGTTTCAGATATCCCATGCAAAAGAAGTGATGGCATAGCACTTCTTTTTTAAACAGATTGCGGGGTTTCTCCAGTTAACTGTTTTCGTAACTGTACCGAAAGCTCGGTATCATTTTCTTCAAAATGTTGTGAACAAACCGTACTGTATTTACTAGGAACAAATTTTTCTCTTTTTATTTTTATCAGCCATTGCTTATAACGTTCGGGTGACTTATCTCTATTGGGAAATCGATGGAAAGATATTTTAAGTGTGTTATCACTCTTCGACGATGAGTATGTACACCCCACAACACAACAATAAACCATTGTTTGAACAGATACTCACTAAAAAACTGTAACAGTAGACAGAATGCTGTGAACTATCTTTCACCGGGCGAGACTGAGTCAAGCTGCACTCGTCAAGCGCCCACTGCGTTACAATAAACATATTCGTTTTGTGATTAAATGTGAAGGTGTAAAACATTTCTAACAGTGAGTATCATTTCTTAAAAACATTTCCTTTCAATCCGTATGAAGAAAATGATACTGAATTTTTAGTTTACTTTTCCTTTAAGAACTTCAAAATTTTGTTTAGTGTGATTCTGATGACAATATCTTAAACATGCCTGATATTCAATGCCGATGACTATTTTGTAAATGTATCAAGTACCCCACACAATTTGTGTCTACCTATGAGATGATAGGCAATAAATATTTTACATAATTCCTGTTACAAAGAATGTTGATGCTGGGCAACTAATCTGATATTAACTCAAAATACTAATGGGACTATAGCACCAATATGTGTTTTTAAATTGAACATATGGTATATCATGTTTTACTATTGAAATTAAGCATTTACATTAGCTCTCTAGAACAAGGGTTGAAAGGTGACTGCGTCTCCACTAATTTTTTAATTTTTTAATTATTATTTTAACATTCAAATTCCAACTGCGTTACAGAATAAACTGTCAGGATGAAAATTAGATGAAACCGCAACGGAAATGTAATATAATGCTCAGACAATTTCTACTAAGCGAAGTTAAACTTAATACCAAGAGCTTTGAGGATATACGTATAAAGAATGAATAATTCTTATCAATTTAATTAGTAACGTAATTAAGAACGTTCTTAATAAATACTGATGGTTTGGGGTGCAAGCAATTTTAATTTCTAATAATAATATACTGGCTTTTTAGTCATAACTAGTGACCGGATTTTTAGCTTTTTACCTATTTTTTTTTTTTTACCTTACTACCAAAACCAGAAATGCTCACACACTTTCTCGAGTCATGATCATATGATTCGCACACATTAATTCTGTAGTACCTAAAAACACCTAAATGGGATATAAAAACATAATTTACTCCTAATAGGTTTTTGGTCAAATTTATTAGCCATTTTGCTCGAAAAATTGATATTTTGCAAAGACAGACAGTAAACCTTTTGTTGTGTTGAAAGTAAAACCACCTTTAAAATTAATATTGTTCGACTCATTGGTGTCTGGGATGGACAAGGCCAAGGGGGGAGGGATGAAAGTAACATTACCTGCGTACATACCTTTTAAATAGTTCAATCTGTAATAATCAGTTTCGCATTATCCACAGCCAACCATAAGGCATTTATTACTAACCCAATAACAAGCATTGGGTTCAAATCCCAAAAAGGTTAGCATTTAACAGATACAGTACTAACTATTTTGGTCTCTAGCGCTTAACTTCTCAGGGTTTTGTGGTTTATTTTGAATGTCCAGGTGAATTTCGAGCAGAAGTCTCATTTGCGGCAGCATCTCACCGATTCTTTTGATTGTTTAGGCTTTCTTTACTTAAATTCTATATTATGTCTCAAAACAAGTTTCAGCAAATTTAACTCAATTTTTCAGTTAAATTTTATAGGTAATATTTGTTGAATTCCATGTAGCACATTCAAAGTTCATTAAACCCCTTAAACACTTTTAAAAAAAGCAATTTTACTCAGGGCTGGTTTCACCAGATGAGATTAAAATGTTGAGTAGTTAAACTCGAGTAAAAGTTACTCTTCGAAATTAATCTCAGACAACACAATTGTGTTTCACCACACTTTCATGTGGATAAATATAATCTCGAGTAGTTACAGAGAGATTTATTCCATGATGGTGCTGATCCTGCAATTTCTCATACTGAAACATGTAAATCAACAATGCCATGACCAACATTTGTATGAACAGCAGACGATAGTGTGCAAAAACAGCTGACATACAAACATAAAAAAACTAGAAAATGGAAATGGAAGCAAATACAAGTAGCAAGCAGGAGAAACGGAGGTATAGAAGTCCGAACTGGCTTCCGTCCGAGAAAATGTTGTTGGTGGATCTCGTTGAGAAACATTTTTCCATATTGGAAAGTAAGAGGACGGATGCTGTTACAATGCGGCAAAAAAGTTCAGAATGGGAAACAGTTGCCCAAGCATATAACTCAATGTCAGGTCATACGCCCAGAAGCGCCGAAAATTTAAAGGCGGCCTGGGAAAATACAAAAATGTGGCCAAGAAAGAACTTGCGCAGAAGCTTTGGACAGTCTAAAACGCATCACGGAGTCCCTTTCGTCAAAATTATGGAACCAATCATTCTTATCTCGTATCGATCTCGGCCGTCGTATTCTCTGATTATTGTCTTCATCTTCAAACACAAAATTCCTCAATCTACAAGCCATAATGGTGTAGTAGTGTCAGATGTGTTGCTACTCCAAGATTAAGGTAAGTTACTCGCTGAAATTTGGCCCTGTAAATATTAATCTCGATTAACCTGGTTACTCACGTGTAACTTTGTGGTGAAACGATATGAACAGTTACTCGAGATTAAGTCCATACTTACTCTCATGTAAAACGTTACTCCAGTTTGGTGAAAAACCTAAAAGTGTGCTTTTAAAACCTAAAAATCCAGTCCCTAGTCATAACATTACGTAAAATGTTTAACGATAGGATAACTTAATTAGGTTATTGATTATTTTTCTCTGTATCCACTTCTGGCTAATGAAAGAGAAGCCCTTAAGGCCTTCAGAGGGAAGTAAATAAATATTAACTTTTCACCCAAAACACATTATGTAATACCTTGTGATCAACTGGGATGTCTCCACGACCTCCACGCTCTGCTTCAGGAGTTTCAGACCTTTTCCTATCTTCATGCCAACGTTCAGGATCCCATACACCGCGTGAACTAAAAAAAAAAGATAAAAGAACACTTGGAATATTTATAAGTTACTGCCAGTTTGTGACTGCAACTGATTCCTTGGACTAGGAAGCAAGATACCAACTTACATAATCTACACAGGTTCTGCATGTGATGAGCAGTTCTTTGAAATACAATGAATCCAACAGACATCGTTTACATGGATGCAATCTCAATGCAATCTCATATAGATCTTGTACTGGTGATCCACATCTTACACAGCCACATATGATGGGTCACAGAGATTTCCATGTTATGTAAAAAGTGTCTTTATCATATGTTATCTCTTAAGTCCTACTTTTTAAAATACTGTAATTTACCATGCAGGCATATCACCAGGGCCCGGATTCTGATGACCTAAAATTGTTTGAAAAATGACCTATAAAATGACAATAAATTTGAAAGAAAAGGACTTAATAATTATAAAAATTGACCTAAAAACTGATATTTTATTTATGAAAAATTATTATTGTACACACAAAGTTATAGACTAGTTTGTACATAATTGTAAAAACTGTAAATAACTGTAATGTTGTGAATGTTCTTTTCTCATGGAAATTTATACTGGCACTGAGGCACTGGTGAGTCAAAATTCGGCACATTCTTTTGTGGTCTGCTGGATTATATTGTTGTTTATTGAGGGTAAACTGTAGTATGCACTCTCAAATCCAAGCAGGTGGCAGACTCTGGTGCCAAGTCAATCTAATAACAATTGTAATATAATACAAAATTTTGGCCTTTCTTTGATTCTCACTTCCGACTGAGACATGTCAACACTTTAACGCCGAATTTCTCCTTCTTGCATTAAACAAACAACACTTCAAAGACAGCACCGCTAGCAATGAAAAAAAAGTGAATACACTCAATGTAAATACATGAAAATGTTACAAAAAAAAGATTGCTATGGAGCACTCAACTTCACTAATTTACATGTACTTACACATGACGCGTTTCACAAGCATCTTGCTTGTGTCCTCAAATGAGGTCCACATGAAAATGACTAAATAAGGAAGCAAATGACATGAAAATGACAAAATAATGACCTAAACTTGAAATAAATGCCCTAAAAATATAAAATTGCATAAAATGACAAAAAATGACCTAATAAAAATGCATTTCTATAATCTAGAGGCCATGAACAGGATTTATCTACAAGTTGGCAATGTCTATGCAAGCATCAGTAAAAAGATGACATGTCATTAGAACCTGGGCCCTGCTTTTGACAAAAAGAGTAAGACTGGGTCACAACCAATATTGTGTTTATTATAGATATATTGTATACGTTGTAAAAAAAATCCTTTTGCACCCTTCATTATAAAAAGAAAATTAAGGTTACTGTCTCAACAGGCCTGTCCAACTTCAGAGGACCGGAGCCAAATTAATTCAGACAAGCCATCTTGATTCATATAAATTTAACCAGTTCGCTTATCACTTAGAAAGAGCATGCATAAGTATATTATAATCATCACTGATTCAATGGTAGATGTTATTCATCAATTTTAAACTATTATGACAAATAAACAGAAAAAAATTGTTTTTGCAAAAAATAGTTTTTGTCACACTGGTTTCCCATTTCAATAAATACAATTTACTGAGAGAAAAGTAGGCTGACCTGCAAGATTAGTAGTTCCTAATCTCTGTAAGTATAACAGAGAACAGCCATTGAGACAAGTCCAGTAGTTATTTTTGATAATTTCACATTCATAACATAATATTGAAGTTATCTGAAGCTCATAATCTCGCTTCTGGCTGACCCCACAGCTGAGTGGTTAGACTGCTCGCCTTCCACCGCAGGGACCCGGGACCAAATCTCGGTAGATCCATGTGGAATTTGTGGTGGACAAAATGGGGTCGGGGCAGGTTTTCTTGAGGGACTCCTGTTTCCCCTGCCATATATCATTCCACCAGAGCGCCATTCATCATACTATGACTAGGGCCTATTGGTTGCAATGAAGAATTTACATTAAAGGAATTTATTATAATCTCACTTTTGGGGAAACTCGTCATCTGAAAGAAAGTCTGAAAAAGTTATCTTGCATTCTGTTCTGTTTTGAAGAAATGGATCAGCTTGAAAACTAAATAGATCCAGCTAAAAGTTTAATATAGCTGATCTTTGATGTTCAATTTCAAAGGATTGTTAAAAAGATACAGTTTTTTATGTTTTCAAATTCAGTATATTTTGAAGAAAATTCTTGAATGATCATGTCGTATCCTCGCAAATTAAAAGAATTTTCACAATCTTCTATTTCATATGACACTTGACAAAATGGAATATGTGCCAAATTATTATTATTTTTCTAAATTTGGCCTCAACAGAATTGCAACTTATAGTCATGATAACTTTTTACTACATTATTTACTAGCAGGCATTTGTGGCTTCGCCCAAGTTTATTAAAACAACAGCTAGATGCTTTTAAATCATTTATTTAACAGAAAAATAATTAAAACATTATATTTATTAATAGTTTTACAAAAATTACATGAAGTACATACAGATGCTGATATTAGGAAAACATAGTCAAGTCATAACATCTAAAATACGGTTTTAAATACACTTAAACTTCACTTTTATGGTTTAAGAAGTCTTAATCACCATTGTGATCATCCTCACCAACATCTGAAATTTGGTTGGCAGGGCTGCTGGATGTCATCTAGTGGTGGGTGAATGTATCTTCTGATTAGACTGTCTTCTGCTGGTATCTCTATTTCATTAATCTGTGATTGTTTTTTTGGATAGAATTTTGTTCCCAGACTGTTAATTCTTGAAGTCTTTCTACTGGAATTAATAATTTTACATCCTGTTCTATTACATTTTCCTCTCCCAAAAACGAGCCGCTATTGCATGGGATCAAGACCATACACCAGCCTATAACCAAAACCAGGCAACTACTATGACCCATTAAAGATGATCTTGGATTACAGAGACCTGGGGTTTATGGGATCTCTTGTACTTGTGGCAAGATTTATATTGAATTTATGATGCAATGTTCCGCCAATGTACTAGAAATTATATACAGACGTATAACGGCGTTGGACACCACATTTCAACCAGGATTGAGGAGCACAAACAACACTAACGTCTGGGGAAACCTGAAAAGTCCACCATCGCCGAACATTGTTTCGACATAGGCCACGAGATGGACTACCTCAACACAGCGGTACTGGCTTCTACCACGGGCTTTTGGGACCGTCTCATCAAAGAAGCCTTTCACATCAGACTGAACCCCAATAACATCAACAGACGGAGGGTTCCAATTGGCCGCTTCCTGGCAACCTGCTAATTCTCGCTCCAATCACGGAGGCAGAGACCGTTCACAGGATCCACAACTGCATCTTTCTAATTCTACCATGGGTATATATAGAACGCCATAACCTCTGGATCTCACTTCTTCGAAGATGACGACGCAGACAGTCGCCAAACGCTTAGAATTTAATTCTCTTACTACTTGGCTGGAAACCCGAGAACAGTTTTTATATTGCAGATTTGTCTGTCTGTCTGAATTTAATGTCCCTAAAATATTCTTTAAATATAATTTCAATATTAGGATGTAAAACTATTAAAACCAGTAGAAGGACCTCAAGAATTAACAGTTTGGGAAACACTTTTTATAAAAAATAAAAAAAAAAAAAAAAAAAAAAAAACAACAACAACAACAACAACAACAAACACAGATTACTGAATTTCAAGATACCAGCAGAAGACAGTCTAATCATAAGTTACATTCATCCGCCACTAATGGCATCCAGCAGCCGGAATTGGTTGTTGAGGAGAGAGCTGCCCTGCCAACTAAATTTCAGATGTAGCTGAGGATGATCACAATGTTGATTGAAACTACAAATTCCTAAGTGTGTTTAAAAACATAACATATATGAAGTACATACGTATATTTTTAATTAGAAGGCTCATCCATAAAGTAAGTTTCCTTGGGGCCATTTACAGAAACAAAATTAAATTTCACGGAAATATTTATTGCAACAGATATAGCAAATATTCAGCTATTTTAAAAACATTTACCACTGAAATTGAGGTATCTGTAATACCGTGGGACCAAGTTTTGAATTCTGTACTGGTACTTTAAAAAATAGAAATGTGTATTTACCTAATCTTTTGAAGGTAGTTGGGTTTGTTCTCAGTGTGCCTGGTTCAAATGCAGGAACAGAAAGAATTTTTTCATTAGTGAACAATAAATGGACTGACACAAGAAACAAGAGCAGAGCTTCATGTTACTGTAAATTTGTTTTATAGTGGTAAAAGAATTTTTCACTTTGGTAAAAACTGACAAAGGTTTGGAGAAAGAGGCATGATCTGTTGTCAAATACCAGCAAGACAGCAAGAATTGAAAAGTTTGTAAAATCACTGTAATCTCTCAAGTGCTAAATTCCTGTCCTGATGTGTTTATTATTATTATTTTGTTGTGTTTTTGTATTAGCAAGAATGTTTGTATTGTTAATATAAAGTTATACAGAGTGGCTTAGAAAAGAATGCATGTTTTAAAAAGTGGTAACTCTATTATTTGTAATTATGCAAATATTTTAATGAAAATACAGAAAATACAGACTGACTGAACACACTGAAAAGTATTGATCGCAATGGATCATCAAAAGGTCTACCCTGATGGTGCTGACACTCCTCCAAGCATGACCTAAGATGTCCAATGACTCTTTGCGACATATACTCAGGAATTGCTGCAATTTCCACTTGAATGTTGTCCTTTAACTGTTGCAGATTTGCCGAGGGTAAATTGTAGACTCAAGTTTTGAGGTATCCCCACAAAAAGTTGTCGAAGGGGGTTAATTCAGGACTTCTAGGGGCCAGTTATGTCACCCCTCCTGGAGATTACTTTTCCTGGGAACAGTGCTCTGATAATAAATTTAATTTACTATATGAGTTAACTACATATTTTTATGCTTCACTTAACATTATATTGGTATGATGCGTTTCAAGGACCTTCCTCCTCATTTTCAAATACAATGTCAACTATCAACTATCAACTCATATAGTAAATTTAGTTCCATAAATTCTTTATTTATTTAGTGCTCCTATAGCTTGTAACGATGGATTTGCTGTACAGCTGGTAGTCCCATCCTGCTGGAACCATGTTCTGTCGAAGTTCTGAAGTGAAAGCCCAAAGTACCCTTCGACCATCCTATGACATCGATCTGCATTCACTAATACAGATGTCCATCCCAATCTAGAAAGATGAATGGCCTGATGATTTCTTGGGATGATATGCTGCTCATATACAACTTTAGGACTGTGCACAGGTCGCTGATGTTTTTCTCAAGGGTTTCCATTTGACCAGTAGTCACAATTGTGCTTGTTCACATAACCATCCAGATGAAAAATTGGCTTCAACACTGAATAGGATTTTGTGGAAGTCACTGAATGATCAACATTTCATTTGTAAATTCAAGCCGAACATTGTGATCAGCTCCCTTCAATGACTGCACAATTTGGATTTTGTATGGGTGTAAACCCAAATCTTTGAACAATATGCACTGCACACTCATCTACATACTGATCGCCATGGATCATGTGCCATAGACTGTCGAACAAGCTCAATGTTCTCTTCATTCAAACAACCAATGGCGACCAACAGAACATGTAGTCAAACCTGTACCCTCAAACTACTTCACCCATTGCTTAATGAGATTTGAACTTGGGCACTGACTAATGTCATGTAGGCCAATATGTGCATGAATTGAATGTCTAACAGTTATAAGAGAATTGTTATTTTGGTAAAATGTCCACAAATGTTCAATGCTTTAGTGATACATCTCAGCTGAATTTCCAAGGCCACTTCTGCCTCTGCGAGCATTGTTGCAACCCCCGTTCTAATACTTCTCACGTAATTTAACCTCTGCTCGTAAGACAGGTCAGATTTATGCTAACCGTAACATCGGTCTGTGGGACCGGCTCCATTTTAAAACAAAATTTCTTTGGATTTCTTTTTATATGAATGAAATTTGGTTCATTGTTAAAATAGTTCAGTATATTTTATTACTGAATGATGGATACTGCAATGACGGAATAAAAAATGGCAAACATGTGAACTAGTCTAATTTTAATACATGAAATTGATCAATGATTTCCTTGTAAAAAAAATAGCAACGATATACCTAAATATATATTTCTATGCACAATTTTTATATTTTTAATACAATTTGTATAACATAGAGGTTCATTTGGGTACGCCGTGGCATAGTAGTTGAGGAACTGCACTACAAACGAGGTCATGGGTTCAATTCCTGATGAGGTTGTTGGGATTTTTCAATTGGCCTAATCCTTCTGGTGGCCCTATAACCCTGGGGTCGACAGGAACTATCCTGGGGATAAAGGTGGCCGGTGTGTAAGGCTGACAGAATTGCCACCTTTAAATGCTGAATTTCTAAAATCGGGGAGCATCTACCTTCTGGAACCGTAAGGGCCTCCTTGGCCTGTATAGGGAACAAAACAAGTTTATAACACTGTATAAGACACCATCATAAGTAAACAACGCCAGGAAATCCTTAAGTCTCTTATTCTACTTTCATGTTGTGCGCAGTTTTTACATATTTTATAGGAACAGTCAAATCAACAATTGTATGTAACATAGAGGCTCATAACATCATAAATTACCCTCATTCAGCCATTGTGTAATCCGAGCCTCAAAGTTGGGATCATTGTCTCTGAGTCACGAGAAGGACGTGAAGTACTTGTCATTTTTTTTTTCATTACACCCATTTTTTAGTTTTACAGAATACTAGAATTTGAATTAATCATCTAACCTTTAGATGTTTCTCCAGATGTTGTTCACTTTCATCTCCTTCATCCTTCCTACCCTAAGCTGACCGTGACTTTGAGTGCACATTCTCCATCAGTAGGCATATTGCGCAATGAACAATACAAATGATAAAAGGCCATACAATGAAAATCAATCCATGAGAAAACTAACTGTATGGCTTTATATTTATATAAAAATTACAATTATGTAGTTTATTTAAATAAAAGTTCATTTTGAACCACCTAAGAATCCAAAAATATATCAGCTTAAATGAAATATTACCAATATAATTTGTCAAAGTTGTTTTGTATTCTGACGTTTCTGTTAAGAATGTGAATACAAATATGCACCTAATGAGTTTACTTCATAACATTAGTTCTTTTTTTCAGGCATGGGATGTCGAAAGTGGGTGCCAGCCTATCTTCTCTTGAGAACAGCCTCCCAGCATTGAAAACGCCAAAACTGCAAGGAACTTGTGAAATGCGGGATTCTAATCATGCATGGAAAAGTTGTGTTGGCAGCATTAATACTGGCACTCTAAAACCTAAGATACTATGTAGCAATGTGCTAAAATTGACATATCTGGGGGAGGAGGGGAAACAAAATTTTCCGCACCAGGTACCACCTCTGGGTGCAGCAAGCACAATTTATCAATCACACACAATAAAAAAAAAAAAAAGTGTGTGTTTCCTTGTTGTTGATTTAAGGGGAATTCAGAATGTGTTTTGACAAAAACAATTTGAACAATTTGCTCATTGTAAAAAAAGTGCAATTCTTTGAAAAAACTTTATCATATATTAAGGCTTCTCGGGTTTCCAGCCAGGTGAAAAGTTGAAGAAGTTCGAGCTTTAGGCCACTGGTTGCTCTGCGGCCATTTTCTAGAAATGAAGTGGACAAGCTTGAAAATTACGGCCTATATATGAGGTGCATCAATTCAAAACACGTTTAGTCCTTAAATAATTATTATCAGGAATGATAAAAAAATTGTTTGTGGCCAAACTATAAAATGAACTTACAAATTTCTTTATGTGATTAGAATAAGTAATAAACAGAGTTAAATGTACTGGCTGTGCAAAATAATTCTGTTTATTTATATCTTTTACTGATGACGATAGTTTCGAAAGTAATGAACTTATCTTGTTTTGTTATGAGTGCCGAACATCCTATCAGCAGGCAAAAATGAATGTCCCTGCACCTCTGTAATATCTCTTTTTATGCTCTTTGATAGCCAGCTACTTTCTTGTGTAACCATACTCTATGGATTTTACTGTGATCTGTACTTTTCTACTTAGTAACCGTTTGTTAGTCGTGTTCTGTAGTTAGTCACTTGCCATTTGAAAGAATCAACTACTTGAAGACCATTCTTTGAAATAAAATACTCAGTTCAATTGTGAGATGTGTCATAAAGACATGACAACCTCCTTGACTGAATCTGGGGGTTTCTTTAAAGCCAGAATAAAAGCACATGAACCACTCAAGCATTCCTATTTTCAGGTTGGTTTTCTGTACAACAGAAAAAATTAGGAGACTTATTGTCTACATCAATAATACAAAATGTATAAAAGGATAGATGCCTCAAGAAATATGCCTCGCCAATAGGTGGACTAATCGCATTTTGAATCGATGCTCTTCATATTCCGTCAACTGTAGGTAGAGGTTGGGCAATCAAAAGCAAAGAGACTGAAGACTAAAATATGAAGTTGCTATTGGTCAGAACTAGAGGACGAGTTTGAACCAACGCCGGAAAAGCATCATGTCTCTTAAAATAGATCACTTTACCTCTTCCACCCTTATTAAGTTCTGGTAGTTTCCAAGTAAATATTGTATGTGACTGCTGTCATCAAGCAAACAATGACGATATAGAGGGTCCTGTTAAGTATCTCCGCACACCAATATAATAAATATGCTTCACTGAAAATATGCACACTAACATACATACATCCCATGTTCAAAGAAAATGAGGTTGTCGGCAATGTTTAAACATCAACTTCTAGAGAATGTTGAACTAATCAGTCTTCCCAACATAACAGCTATAGTTAAGCGTACTCTAAATATTGTTACTGTAATCTCTCCAAAGCGTTTAATACCTCAGCCAAGGTTCTTTACTCCGTGCTCACGTGCTGGCCACTTGACAAAACCTGAAGTAAGATTCCATTGTCAAGTTATAGTGCTTAAAAAACCCATTCTCAACTGAACAAACAAGTAATTCTCATCCAAGAACCATTGAATGATGTTAGTCTTTCATGACTCAGGTCAATTTCTTAAAATGGTTTAGGAAACTGCTCTTAAGTTGCACCACTTGCACATCAATGAGTGATGTGCCTGACTCTGGCACAAATAACACATCATGGACACATCCAAAAGCAAAAATAGCACTTACTTTATAAAAGCTGGATCCAAACAATCTGGCCTCCGTTTACAAAGAGGATGTAGTTGAAATTCCATCAACTCCTCCTGTAAGATACAGAAAGGATTTTTTAAAACACACTTTAATGCATTCAATCTCACATACAGAAGAAGGTATATGTTAAAAATCATATACTGTCCGGATATTGCCTCAAACAAATGGGATAATGGGATATGTCTGGCATCTATGTATTATGTAAGAGGTCTTTTATATTGAAAGACTGGTTACCTATCTTGTACAAAATGAAGGCACACTAAAGAATAAGACAAACTCTCAGTAGCATGACCTAGATTGTTAAACTTAATATGCAAAACTTAATACATAGATGCCAAACATATCCCATTAGGCATGCAAGGTACAGTGACTCAAATAAAAAAACGCCGGGACTCGTATGCACTTAAAATTAAAGTTTTAATGCTTCAGTTCATAAGTTTCCTATAAAAGACATAAAATACAGGTCAATCTCGGAACACAATGAGGCCATGCGACAGCAAGGAAAAATGAACAACGTCGAAAGCACAACACACAATATTCAACTTAATATATTGTCATAATTCATTTCGCATTATGTCATGGTGCCACTTACAAATGCTAGCTTGAAAGAAAGTTTAGTTAGGGCTGTAATTGACCTGCATTTTTCAGCATCTGAAGCAGCGAGAAGGTTCCATATTTTTGAAAGAGCAGCTCAGAAGTAGATACTTCACTATAATGCGACCGGAAGTTTTCATAGGAAACGTGGATCCGAGAGGCCGCGTATTTCGACGCTGGAGCAAGATGCTAGATTGGTCACAGAAGTTGAATGTAATCAGTTTCATACTGCTGCATCCATGAAGGCTACTGCTCAATTCTTTGGCCATCTTCAAACCATTAGGAACCGGGTAAGATCCGCTGGTTTACGTTCTAGGCGAGCACTCTCTAGAGAAGTCCTGAAGGAAGAACAGAAGGACGAGCGCTTTGTATTTGCAGTTGAAAAAACTGACTTCGACTGGAGTAGAGCAATATTTTCAGATGAAGTTAGTTTTTCGAGTGCATCTTCGGGGCCAGTTCTAGTGTATCGATCATTTGGCACCCGGTACGATACCAAAGACACTGCAATTCGTGCAAGGAGTGCCAGGGTAAGAGTGACAGGCTGGATGTCTCAGGAAGGTGCTGGCATGCTCAACAGAATTAGTGGGCAGTGGAAATACCGTCGGTTTCTAGAGAGGTATATGCTTGTTATGGATAGAAACCTTCAGTTCCTACAGGATAACAGCCCAATCCACACTGCTCAATCGGTTCAAACCTGGTTTGCTGAAAGACCATATATCGAGATGATAGATTTTCCAGTGCGTTCCCCAGATTTAAATCCTATTGAGAATGTGTGGGCAGAAGTAAAGAAGCATATGAGAAGGAACTGGCCGAACCCACCTCCAGCTTCTGAAGCAGAACTGTGGGAACTAATTCAAACTGCTTGGGACGCTGTGACAGACAAGGATAATTATTTTCTAAACCTTGTAGAGTCAATGCCCAACAGAGTGAGGGAAGTTATAGTAATGGATGGTGGATGGACTTCCTACTGAGCGTGTGACTTTATTTCCCCCCCCCCCCCCACTTATTCTTATTTAAGTTGATTATTATGTTTCATTATGTTATGTTCTATTTTCAGTATGTTTCTTATTATTTTATGCCACAGATACTGACTGACTGACTCTGTCCTATATCTCCAGTGTCAGGGCGAAGGGCCTCCAATTGGAGGTTTCTGATACCTAAGTGAATTTTTTTACGCTTATTTTCCGAGAGAGGTGTTGTATAATTATTATTATATTCAGAAAATAAGAGGGATGTTGTGTAAATTAAGTAAAAGAAAGGCAATGAACTAAAGAGGAAGAGAAGTTAGATGAAAAGTTAATAAACTGTATTGTTTGAAAACAAGGAAATGAATTGCTGTGTACTCGGAAGTTAAATTGTTTAGTCGTGAAGTTCAATAAACGACAGAATGATGACGGAGGAGCAGTCATATGCGAGGATTGCTGAGTTAGTCATATGTAGAACATAATCAATATAATTACTATTGTCGAGTCAACACCAATTTCTATTAAACTCTTGGATAATAACCATAATAACTTTGATCTAGCTCCTCCTCCTTACGAAGTTATAAATACGCAGATTAATGTAAATTTAGTGGATTTCATCGTGGTCAACAACGGCATCAACTTGTAACTTGTGCTATACAATAAATCACTTTTCTACACTTCAACAGTACTTGTATTATTTCTGAGGAAATAAACCTACGATTTACGTGTGTGCAAGCCTTCCTACAGATTGCAGGTTCAACTCTACATCTGTAGAATTAACATCATCAGCTACCAGCATACACATTGGCGTGTATTATTGGAGCAACTCGTCCAACCGGACGGGAAACACCTATAATTATACGACAGAGGGCAGAGGGACAAGTGGTAAGCTCATCACCTCACCACAGATTCACATTTGTTGTAAAATCATACTTTCTTTCTTGCTTTCTTTTGTGTGTGTCCAAAATTCGACACCAACAATGATACCTCATTAGAAGTAATTATTATTTTATTCCAGTCATTGCCACGTTTGAAAAAATAAATAACCTTGGTCCCACACATTCAATTTTGAAGACTTGACCAATACGCTATTGCGAACAGATGAGAATAGCCTACATAATTCTGATGAGATTGTAATATCCAAGCTTGAAAATATGTTTAAGCCAAAGTTATTGATTTTGCATTACAAGTACCAGTATTATAAAATAAAATCTTTAAAAAATGCTCCTTGAATAAACATATTCGTTGCGAATTTATTCATTATTAATATTATAAAAACTTACATGCAAGAATATGGCGGATGTAAGGCATGTAGCCACAGCCTTCTATATATGTTCGTCTTGGAACAAAACTAACTAAATAATCAAGAAAATACATGGATAGACAAGAGGCAGGTGTGAGTGAACCTAACCTCGCATATGCTCGTTCGTGGTACTTTACCAAATAACGCCTGATCTTTTTTATTTGATCAACTGTACAATGCCACTGTAGATAAAATAAAATCATACACTTAGGCCGGCTAGATTATAACAGTGCAACTTCAGCTGAAACAGCCAAGCATATGATGTGCTTCACTATCCTAGATAATATGGATTTTGCAATTCCAAGTAGTTCATCCTTGACTGTGCATATGGAAATCATCTTACAGAAAAGGACACGGAGTTCCTAAGACTTCAGAAATTTCAACTAGATATATTTTTGGGGGCCAAAATACATACATTCTTTATATGGACACATATCGTTGCTTAACAATGGAGACCTTGTATAAGCAATTTTGCTGAAAAATGGTTTTTTGCTTCACTGTGATCTTACAACACTCTGGTCCAGGGTACGACCATAGTGTTGAGAGCTGCTGGCAATTTAGGTCGTCAATTCTAATTTCTGAAGCTACTGTACATAACAAATACACTCGCTTACCTTATGAAGATGTTTCAGTCTCTGGCATGTATGCCTACGAAAACAGATAACAGATCTCTGATATTAGTCCAGTAGCGTAAAACCAAAAAATTAGACGAATCGGAAATAATTGCAACAAAAGGTTTTATTGTTTTAATGGCTTCATTTGTTTCCCAATATGACTATCCTAGGTTTTCCCCCTCGGCGGAGTTGTGCATAAGTGATGGGGGGTAAAAATGTGGCCCCAGGAGGGGTAGTTTTGCTGTTTTACGGTTATATCTCGTAAAGGACTCACGATATCGAAAACATGGTGGTATTAAAAGTTGTAGGGCATTAAATTCTGCATTGAATGACACTAAACACATATTTTTTGGACACCCCATTCCCATACTACTGCTCATCAAATTTGGACAATTTTACATATTTATGAAGAATTTTGGTAATATCATCTAACTTAACCCATCTATCAATAAAGTGGTCCATACAAAAGTAATAAAGGAATAAATTCTGCGTTCGATGAGATTAAAAGTGAATTTGTTGGACCACCCGTTTCCGTAAAGTTCTACATTTATTCCAGTACCGGTAGTGTAAAACCAAAAAATTAGACAAATCGGAAATAATTGCTACAAAAGGTTTTATTGTTTTAATGTCTTCAGTTGTTGCCCAATATGACTATCCTAGGTCCCCCCCCCCCCGGCAGAGTTGTGCTTAAGTGGTGGGGGGTAAAAATGTGACCTCAAAAGGTGTAGTTTTGTGGTTTTACGGTTATGTCTCGTAAACGACTCACAATATCGAAAACATGGCTGATTTAAAAGTTGTAAGGCATTAAATTCTGTATTGAATGATACTAAACACATATTTTTTGGACACCCCATTCCCATACTACTGCTCATCAAATTTGGAAAATTTCACATATTTATGAAATACTAGTGGACCTGTGCTTCTCTGCAGCACTTCTGAAAGAATAAGAAGAAGAAGAAGAAAATGTCTAGCCCCCATCAATTTGTGTTTGTTAACTAAAAGCATCTCTAAAAAAAATTAAGAAAAGAAGAAGAAATTCTTGCACCCCAACACAATTTTTTTTTTAATTAAAAATCTCTCTTTTTCTTCTTCAGTTTTATAAAAATTGATTGTTCGCGCATAACTTTCCTCTCACTCAACTGATTTGAGTGATCAATTCGGCATGTTAAAGAGCTGTTTCTGGTGAGTGTTCTTAGCCTATCACCGGCTGCGTACGTTAATTAGAGCCTGAGATATCGTCTCTCAAAGTTACAGAATTTCTGTATCTCGAAGATGGTGGTAGTTGGGTGATTTCCAATGCCCGATAATATATCTGTGCTTGAAGACCACCTGATTGTTGCCACGGCTCTTGAGGTATCACAGGAGCATGAGAAGGGTGTGGTAGTTGGTGAAGATACAGACCTCCTAATCATGCTAAATGCCCTAGCCACACCATCAGCAAACATATATTTCTCAAAACCTGGAAGAGGAAAAACCCCATCAAAAGTATTTGGTCCCAACAACTTCGAACTGGCAGACAACATCAGAAGGCCACTCATATTTCTCCACGCCATAAGTGGATTTGACACAACTTCGGCACTCTTCAGGCAGGGCAAGAAGAAGGTGGTCAAGCTGCTGGTCGAAAATATGTCTTCTCGAAGAAATAAAACCTTTCTTCGAACATGACACTGAAGCTGAAGCTATTGCCGAAGCTGGCCTACAATTTTTAACAACCCTCTACGGCTCTTGAGGTAGGGCAGGAGATACTTTAGATAAATTGCGATTTGACCTATTTTCCAAAGCCCTCGTGAAATCCAAATTTAACCTGGCATCCCTACCACCAACATCCGAAGCAGCCCACCAACATTGCTTGAGAACTTACCTACAAGTACAAATGTGGTTAGGACACCAGATGGACCCGCTCCTCTGGGGATGGCAGGCTTCAAAGTTTGGACTTGACTCCGTTCCTACCTCCAAGGAACCTGTTCCACAATCTCTTCTCTCCACAATTTTCTGCAAGTGCAACAAGGGGTGTGCACGTGGTTGTGCGTGTCGGAAGGTTGGAATCAATTGCTCATCGATTTCTGCCAACTGCAAGGGGAACTCCTGCACTAACTCCCTCCAACCAGATGCAACAGACGAACCAGATGTTGACGAAGACCTGGACCGCATATATGGGGCGACGACAATTACAGACTTTTACGAGCCGAGTGATAGGGTGACGGACTCCTTATCGGAAATTACAGACTTTGAGGAGCCGAGTGGCCCAACGACAATGAAACGTCGACGTCTGTAAAATTTGTATATCTACCATTTTTCCCCTTTTCATCTTCATACTTTTAACTACAATTTTTGTTATGAAATAAAATCATCACTAATTGATTTGAAGAACTGTGTTCCTTTTCTACAATTTTCATATTTTATATATTTACTAAGCACAAGACTAATACAATGGAGTGCTATAGTACTATGCTTACACATCTCGATTACCGTATTAAAAGAATTAGAAAATTCTTGGCCAATTTGCTTCATTTTTTTAACGAATGGTATTCAAGCACAGATATGTTATCGGGCATTGGAAATCACCCAACTACCACCATCTTCGAGATACAGAAATTCTGTAACTTTGAGAGACGATATCTCAGGCTTTAACTAACGTACGCAGCCGGTGATAGGCTAAGAACACTCACCAGAAACAGCTCTTTAACATGCCGAATTGATCACTCAAATCAGTTGAGTGAGAGGAACGTTATGCGCGGACAATCAATTTTTATAAAACTGAAGAGGAAGAAAAAGAGAGATTTTTAATAAAAAAATTCTGTAGGGGGGCAAGAATTTCTTCTTCTTTTCTTAATTTTTTTAAGATATATTTTTAGTTAACAAAAAAAAAGTGATGGGGGCTAGGCATTTTCTTCTTCTTCTTTCAGAAGTGCTGCAGAGAAGCACGGGTCCACTAGTTTTTCATAAATATGTGAAATTTTCTAAATTTGATGAGCAGTAGTTTGGGAATGGGGTGTCCAAAAGTATGTGTTTAGTATCTTTCAATGCAGAATTTAATGCCCTACAACTTTTAAATCCGCCATGTTTTCGATATCGTGAGTCGTTTACGAGATATAACCGTAAAATCGCAAAACTACCCCTTTTGGGGTCACATTTTTTCATATTGGGCAACAAATGAAGCCATTAAAACAATAAAACCTTTTGTAGCAATTATTTCCGATTCGTCTAATTTTTTGGTTTTACACTACTGGAAAAAAAATGTAGAACTTTACGGAAACGGGTGGTCCAACAAATTCACTTTCAATCTCATCGAACGCAGAATTTATTCCTTTATTACTTTTGTATGGACCACTTTATTGATAGATGGGTTAAGTTCGATGATATTACCAAAAAGCAGAACTTAAAACGAAAATTTTTCATAAATATGTAAAATTGTCCAAATTTGATGAGCAGTAGTATGGGAATGGGGTGTCCAAAAAATATGTGTTTAGTGTCATTCAATGCAGAATTTAATGCCCTACAACTTTTAATACCACCATGTTTTAGATATCGTGAGTCCTTTACGAGATATAACCGTAAAACCGCAAAAATACCCCTTCGGGGGCCACATTTTTACCCCCCACCACTTATGCACAACTCCGCCGAGGGGGAAAACCTAGCATAGTCATATTGGGCAACAAATGAAGCCATTAAAACAATAAAACCTTTTGTAGCAATTATTTCCGATTTGGATTTTAATTCTACTGGACTATATGTAGGCCTATGAAAACAGATCATAACAGAGGGGCAATAGCAAGATTCATATCTTCTTCATTTTCACTCTCTGAAGTGCTGTCCTCTTCTTCCAGGTCGATGAATAACCTATCATGCATAATTTACAAAATTCCATCCACTTCCCATATTCGCTTTTCGACTGCTTCAGTATGGCGCACATAATTTTGTCAGTATTCCTGAGTAATTTAGGTCTATTTCAATATTTCAAACTATTGTTCATATGTCCATAGAAATCAGACAAATGAAAATAAATGTTTTTTCGTACGACATCTCGTTTCACTTCACTCAACATGTACTAAATTGGATTCAGTTCACAGTGGTACGAGGGCAGCCTGACTACCTCATGACCTGCTGCAAAGGTTGCCAACTTCCATTATTTCCCGGGTTCTCCTGTATTTTGACCCCATTTTGTTTACTCTCCCTGCTCCCATATATATATATATATTTTAGCCATAAGCTATATTCTACCGTAATTTGTAAAACAGTTTTCAGTGATTCAATTTTTTGCATTAAAATATTTGAACATAAAATCAAGTAAACTGATATAACAAAGTGCCACATGGAGTTAATAGGTCATAGGCCTATTTCAGAAACTATTGAGTTTTAGACCACATGGTTTCTTGAGAAGTTTGAAAAGCATATATGTGGGTGTAGTATTTGCCTTATATGAACACTGCAAATTCGGTAATATTGTTGCCATGAGAACTGAATTGCATTTCATTCATTGTGACATTTTCACAAATAAGCTCGCTAATTGGGCATTACTCCGGTACCAGTAAATCGATTTGGCCTAAAAATCATAGACTTCGTCCCAAGGACATTGTACGTTGCATACACTAAGTTTCATGAAAATCCGATAAAGTGTATTCAAGTTATCGTGCGTACAGACAGACAGATTGTCACGTAGCGAATGGCTACGTGCATAATAGACGATAGCAAACCATTTCTAAACAAAGGAAGGGTTTGGGAGACTTCGATTAATCGATATTGAACCCTGTTATGACTATCGATACTGCCCTGAATTTATTTTGAATTACAGAAAAAAGAGAAGTGCGCATGCGCCGACGGTGAGTCGACGGGAGAAGAGCTGATCCCAAAAAGACAGTAGGAGTACGTGCCTGACTACGAGAGAGAGAAGTTGAATAGGCAGAAGGGAGAAGACGAGATTGGGATGTGTGACAGCGGTAGAGGCGTTCTGGCATGATGGTGTGTCAGACTTTCATCTAAGGAAATTCTGGTTGTGAACTTCCTTGACACGACTATATGGAGATAGTCATTAATCAGAAGAATACACCAAGTCGGCCAGTACGAGACACCGCTACAGCGAACATCAGCTGTGAGAGTGAGTCGTGACTGCTCGCTCTGAATAAGAGCAGATATGGACATCAGGAAGTAATGGAAGACAACTCAGGATCGGAGGATAAGTTGGACATCACTGGTTGAGTATAATCGTCTAGACTTTTTCTTATTGGTTGGGGAGTGAGAAAACTGAGATATTCCTTTTTTTTAAGGATGGTTTCTAAGTCATGTATGGCGATTAGACGCCGTATGGTATGATAAAAGAATAGAATAGAAATATAGAAGTGAGAATTCTAGAAGTAAAGTGGTGAAATCCAGTAATCCAACTATTTTCTATTTCTGGTCTAAGTTAATTATAAAAGAGCAGTCAAGAGCCTAACCGTTGAATGCCACAGATAGATCTCTTCACTTTGGGGTTTTATGGGTGATTGTCCCACGAATGAATACATAGCTAGGGGTAATTGGTGATGCTCATATAAACTTTGTTATTTTTGAGACAGGACGCGAGGGGAGTAAGGAAGAAAGGTAATTAAGGGGCATGCTTAGTACTTCTTACGAGGGCCCCTCCCACTTGGGTTTCTTTCAGGTGACGGGTGACTATCTATAAATAGATTTCATGCTGGCCTGTAACGTTAAGTTATGTTTTTTTATAGAGATTTATCTACAAGCGAAGGTGTATGGAATATGGTAGAGGGGGATAAGAAGTGGAAAGATTGAAGGGCAAAAGAAGGCCTACGAGTGGTAGTGCATTAGGTGTGTACCATTGGAAAATTTACATGTTAGGGTAGAAGTAGAAGTCACTAAAGGGGTTATAGAGAAGCTTACTAATCTGGGCGTGAATTAGTTTCAGTTAGAATTCTAGGGAATTTAGAGACAAAAGAAGATTGGGTGCCCATGCTAAAGGGTAGTAACGTAAGAAGTAGGAAAACTAGAATAACCACCGAGTGAATTAAATCAATGGTATAAGCTGAAGGGAACTCTACTTAAAGAAAGAAAGGGGTTAAAAGATAATAGCTGATGACTGGTCAGGTTAGAAAGAGGAGAGTGAGTTGAAAGATAACAACAAATGATTGGTTAGGTTAGAAAGAGGAGAATAGGTAATTGCGAGTAGTGTACTGATGATAAGTAGTTTATTAACAAGTACTAGAGATTGTAAGGGTGAGGTGAGGGAACGCCGGAAGTATCCCGAATCAAACAAATAAAATCTGGTAGTAGGCAAGGCCTATACCAGTAATATATAAAGAAAAGAAATTTATGAGAGATTGTGAAAGCCATCGATGTTGGAGGCGAACAACGGCCCCACGTGCCTCTAGGAGAGAGTGTCAGGGACCTCTGACATCGATTTACAAAATTTTATTTTTGTTTGCGGCCCATTAATATTTTCCCGGTTGCAGGAGAGGAGTCAGATTGTTTGTAACTCAAGATCTAGACGCCGCTCCTGTATCGGTGGTCTATCGCCACAGTCACTCTGTGGGTATAGGCCTAAACTTCTATTTCTTTCTTCATGAGACTGTCTTTTCTATCTATCTTTAAATACAATTCTTCATGGACTAAGCCGACTAATAGACTAATATAGGAGACATAGGTGGGATTATTGAGTGTAATCTGTAGAGTAAGGACTGGATTATGAATTGAAAACCTTTATTTATTCAAGAGAGAAAAAAAACCCAGTATAATATATATATTGAACTATCCTGAAGTTGCAAATGTAAATGACTACACAAGTCAGTAGTAAATTAGAAGAATAATACAAGACGTTCTAGTAGATACCTGAAAAAAAAAAAAAAAAAAAAATTAAAGTAATTAATTAAGGAGTTGTTATTGTTGAACAGAGAACGTACTTATATAGTTAAAATTGGGTATACTAACCTTGAATAATCAAATATTATCCTACCAATAAAAGTGTTGAATGGTTAATGTAGTGTAAATGTAATTTATTGTATATAAGATTGTTATTGTTGAAAAAAGAAAAAAAATAATATATTAAATAAATTATGGTTATTGTTATGCAAAGTAAATTAACGTGAAGTTCAGATTTTTGACCCTTATCCTTGTAATGGTTTGAGAGTCGCTGATTTTTGTGCTAAGTTACATACTTTGGTAGTGAGTATTGAAAAAGGAGAAAAAGAAGAAGCAGAATAAAAAAAAAACGAAAGGTAAATCCGAATCCAACTCCCGTCTCCACTGTTAATTTAAAAGCTAGTCGAGGGGCATGTAGGTACATAGCCTGTGTATCTATAATTTAATTTGCGACTGGGCTGATACAAAAAAAAAAAAAAAGAAAAGAGGAAGCGTATTGATGATGGCGCCCGTTAATAGAAATTTTCATCAATATTATCAAAACTGGGTAATTTGTTAAAAGAGAGAGAAAGTAGACTGAGAGTAGGAAATTTGCAATCACCCGGTGACAAAGGTAGTCGTACTGAACGTTGGAATGTGGACTATGCAGGCAGTGTTATGATGACACGACAGGTGTATGAGTGACCTTGTTTTGTAGGAGTTCAGTAAACTTATATACTACGATTGAGAATAATCACATATTAGTCGTCACAGATTTTGGCGAAGAATTTTGGCGAAGATTTAATCCAAGAAGTTAGGGAACTTTATAGTATAAAGTAAGAATAGCCCGTCACAAGATATTTTCCTGTCCACCATATAATTTCAGAAAGTACCACTCTGGCACTTAATAAAGTTTGCACATTATGATAGTTATTCAACGATATCTGACTTGTGAAAATCTGTTAAGAAATATAGCACAAACAATATTTTACTGAAAATAAGGGTTATACTTCTCAGTGGGTGTGGCACACACACAGCCTCACACTCATAGTCAGCTTAAATCTTCGCTAATGTTAACAACATAGTACAGTGAAACCCTGACAATACATGCCTTTTTGTTACGCTATCCCGCGTTATATACACTTTTCATCTGGTCCCTTGACATCACTACATAAAACTGTATAACATCCCCTTCTTAATACACTTTCATACGCTGAATATTCTAAAATATTGTGCTTTTAAGGATACTGAGAAAACATTTCCGTACTTCTACATTTCTACATTTACTGTTAGCACCCGCATGTTCAAGGACTTCTACGAGTCATTGATTGGTGGATACAGTAGAATGGAATGCAACTCTTAAGCACGGATTCAGTCCTCCACGGTCCTCCTTGCTGCCAGTTTTAAATCACATTGTCAGTGGTAAGTGGCCCTGAATAAGACAATATAACCAATAGCCCATGAAACAAACTCAGTTGTAATACAATTTATAAGTTCAGCAAGTTCCAGTGAAGGAAGTGGGGGAAAACCAGAGGTGGTACACTACCCCAAGATTTTCCCCATCATACCTAAATTTGAAAAAAATCACATCAACAGTCTCAAGACTCAAACATCTTATACTGTCGATTTACAGACTTTTATTTATTTCAGTAGTGTTGTTTTAAAAGTATTAATGCCTATGTAAACAATATAAAAATCACAATATTTTGTTAATATTTTAAAAGTATCAAATCATTAAGATGGCAACAAAGGCTACGGGAGAAAGCATACCAGTGGATGAATGATCACGAAAAGTAGTTATATTACGATGCAAACAGACATAGGGCCTATGCTACTCTTTTTAAGATCCACTGATCTTCAATGATGGCATGCTTTTTGGTCTTTGAAATCAGTGCCGATATGACACTTGTCCTTTGAAACCAGTGCCAGTATTTCATACCAGCATATACCGCCTCACCTCCCTCACTGACAAGTTCTATACACAGTTCCAGTATGTATGTGTACAATGTACATACACACATGGAATAATGTGTACAAAAATTAGAATATTTAAATTGCAAGGATTTACAGCAAGAACATGTAAGCAAGAACAGTAAGTATCGAGCTCAGCACTTCAAGTAAATACAATTATAAAGGCACATGGTGATTTTTAAAGTGTCAGTACATTCTCCCCCCCCCCCCCCCCCCGAGTCACATCTTTACAACTGGTTGTCAGGAAGGTTGCCAACTCTCCACCTTCTTTGCCTACAGAAAGAAAGGGAGTGAGTGAGACATTGTTTTGCATTGCGATGTTGAGGACCAGGTACTATCCCTTCACTATGGTCGTAACCCTGAACCAAAGTGTAAGCTTCTGGATCATTCTGTAAAGTCCATGTAACAAAATGAATTAAGACCATTTTGGCACCATTTTGGTTGAATGTGAATGAAAACACGGTTTGTTTGCCTCATGTTGTCTTATATAAAATTAACAAACCTAACCTTTTATTAAGTGCCAGAATGGTACTTTCTGAGATTGTGTCGTGGACGGGAAAGTGACTATCCATCTGTCTGTGTGTCTGAACGCATAACAACTCAAATACGCTTTCGGATCTTCATGAAACTTAGTATGCACATTTATAATGTCCATGGGAAGAAGCCTATTGATTTTGAACCAAATCGGCTGACCAATAGCGGAATAATTACTAATTAATGATCACATCTATTACAATATATAATCTTCATTCTCCAAAAATCTGAAGCATTTTAATTGGCTCGCGGACAGCCAATCAGTGGCAGAGCTCCTGTAACTAATGTAAACAAGAAAAGTTCAGATGTATTAGTTTCTGTAAATAGAAATAATAGGCAAAATTACTCAATTAAGAGTATGCTTTCATTTCCAAAAGTTCTATCCAGCTGGTACTTTATATAAATCTTATGATTTGCCCATTTGACAGCATACAAAGACAATATTAATTTTGTAATGGGTATAAAATGCTATAACAATACTGCATGGCCCACAATAACCAAAACATAAAGTATCACATTGTTGATTGCTTATCTAGGCGTTCATATAATATTGTGCATTTTATCAAAATGTTGGCTACCAATATCTACATTATATTTTAATGGATTATTCTTAAGCACTCCTGTGCAAGCCAATAGACCTAATGTAATTCCTGACAGCTTGATTTCAGATTGACTTTATTTCATTCATAACCTATGTAGCAGCTTTAAACTTGAAACAAACATGTCAGCAAATCATAGGCCTATAGGCTACTTACATCATTATAATATTATTGCCAATGCATTTTGTGAGATGTTGACATATTTTAAGAATTTCTTATATCAGTGTATACGAGTATGAATTAAGGTTAAGAATCAGACTTTAGACCTTTGTTCCTCCATAAGCCTTGCTTAATGACTCGATCTGGAGATCTATTCAAAAATAACTTATTTTCTGCATATCACAGTTGCAATTATCATTGATTCTAGCAATTTGTCACATCAGTTTACCTGATTTTATTACAGTTCTGACTGCAGGTTAATTTTTACTTTTAGCAATAAAGTAGTTAATTCCACGCCTTTATTATCAGATGCAAAATATATTCCTGCTGGTATGTATTTCTAGTTCTTACAATATAGCTTGTGCTGTATTTGAGTGGCATTGTTACAGGGTTATGCTACTGTACAGTTTTTCACTTCCCTGTAAAATCAGGGATGTAGCACCACAGAGTTTAGTTTAGTTTAGTAAAATCATGTTTTTATTAGATACGAGGTCTCCATTCTTAAGCAACGATATGAATGGTGGGCAAACTAGTATAAGAATTTATTACTGAACAATATTGGTAATTATTCTCAACTTTCTACATAAATAGACATACTGTATTTTCTTCAATACAACTTCTCTACAATAATTCTAAATTCTTAAACTTCATACATATAAAGTAATCATGGTTGTCATTAAGGGGAATAAAAATGTACACTCTGTAGATTGTATTTTTAATTCCCTTCAATTAACAAATTAGCAATTTAAAGTTTAGGGACATACATACCCTAGTGTATTGGTACTGAGGCAAGACTGGAGTCCCTTTCTGAGCCTCCAACTCTTGTTCCACTGAATCACCTCCCTCGCCAACAGATACCACCACTTCTTCATCATCTGTAAGATATCAGAAAGCTATTAATACAACTATCCCAAAAGGTGTAAGACTTGAATCTTTCATGCCGCTGATTACTTCATCACCAGGGCCCGGATTCTGATGACCCAAAATTGTTTGAAAAATGACCCTAAATTTGAAAGAAAATGACTTAATTTTTATAAAAAAGACCTAAAAACTGATATTTTATTTATAAATTTTATAGACTACTTTGTAGGCTACATAATTGTAAAAACTGTAAATAACTGTAATGTTGTGAATGTTCTTCTCTCAGGGAAATTTATACTGGCACTGAGACACTGGAGAGTCAAAATTCGGCATATGCTTTTTTGGTCTGCCGGATTATATTGTTGTTTAATTGAGGGTAAACAGTAGTTTCTACTCTCAAATCCAAGCAGGTGGCAGCCTCTGGTGCCAAGTCAATCTAATAACAATAGTAATATAATACAACATTTTGGAGTTTCTTTGATTCTCATTTCCGACTGAGACATGTCAATCCTTTAACACAGATTTTTACCTTCTTGCATTAAACAAACAACACTTCAAAGACAGCACCGCTAGCGACGAAAAAAGTTAATACACTCAATGTAAATACATGAAAATGACCAAATAAGGAAGCAAATGACACGAAAATGACAAAATAATTACCTAAAATTGAAATAAATGCCCTAAAAATACAAAAATGCATAAAATGACAAAAAATGACGCAATAAAAACGCATTTCTATAATCTAGAGGCCATGATTAGGATTTATCGACAAGTTGGCAATGTCTATGCAGCATCAATAAAAAGATGACATGTCATTAGAATCCGGGCCCTGTTCATCACAAATACCCTAAAATAATTTTAATATGACGTAAAATTGCAGCAGCCTGTTAGCATGTTTGCAGAGGAACTATTTTCAAGACAGTTTTTGATAATCCTGTTCACAAACATCTCTGCCTTTTGCAGAGGAACTATTTTCAAGACAGTTTTTGATAATCCTGTTCACAAACATCTCTGGCTCATCTCAGATGTAAGATGTTACATATTTTTAAAACTTCACACAAACGGATATACAAAAACAAATGAAATAGAACAAACTCATGGAACATCACTTATCTTAAAATACTTCTATTTTTACTTAACAGTTTTACCCTTGAAAAATGAAAGTCTAAGACAGGCAGATGAACAATAAATGTAATATTCTGCATAAATAGTAACACAAAATCTTTGAACACAAATCTTTGTAGGCTACATGCTTACTAATAGATTACTATTTATACTTCAGTAAACTGTATCCTGGTCAGTAATCTGCATTAGTTCACAACTGTTTTTAGATGTAGGCCTATCATAATGAAAATTTTGTTACTGACCACCTCACGCAAGGGAAAATTTTCACCCTTATTTCAAGACGAATTGGAAAATTATCGAAATTGATATTAGATGTGATTCACAGAGTACTACTTTTATTATTGCTTTCAAACAAGCTTCCTATGTTTACCAGTAAAAACTTCTAAAACAGCAGCCTACATGTTTCATTAGCATATTATTTGAATCCACAACCAAAATACTAAGTTGACCAATTTTAAAGTCCCACAAAGCAGTTGGCTAGCGATGAGATATTTATAGCTTCATTCGGGATGGAAGAGCAGGCCGCACACAAGTACCTTCTTCCAAAGCTCTTCAAACTTCTTACACCTCTACCTTAATACTTCGTGGTGAGTGGGACCTTAATACCTTGTGGTATGTGATTAGGTTCTCCAATGCTGGTTCCTTAATAGATCATCTAAAGCCCCTTGAGACAGGGCCTGACCTATCTACTTCTGTAACTTCACCTTTATTTTTGTTTTCTGTTTGTTAGCATACTCGTGAAACTGGTCTTGTGTACAAAGTGTAACATCCTATTCTGAAGCAATGCATCTCAAACCAGGGTAAATGCTAGAACTTCCTACTTTCTACCAGCACCGTGTAAACATTTTATCAGATCAGGTGTTTTTCAGCTAGATATTTGCAAGCCTCACACACAAGCTCTTTACCACACTCCTGGGAGCGAACAGGCAATATCATGGGAAAGAGCTTGCAGGCAATCACATGCGGTACAAAAATGCAGTCCAAAATGCATGCACATTCTTCCTTGCATGATAGTGTCAACAAAAGAGTACATGCGGAAGATTGTGCATGTAATTGCCAAACACGCGCGAATTCTCTCTCAAAAGAATGCCAGCTAAGAGCATGCGGTATTATTTAAAGTTCAGTACAGAGGAGTTGATGTGCTCTTAGAAAGTTTTGTTTGTTTGTCTTCTTCCTTTACATACACACACACTTCCAGGCGAAAGAGTTCAGCATTGCACGAATGACGCACCATGCAGTTTCTTTTGTTTGTCTATTGCCTTTACATGCACATGTTTTCAGAAGAAGCTAGGGAGTTGCAAGTATCTAACACATACCCTTAGTCATTAAGCACAAATATTGGAACAAAATGTGCCAGAGAAAAGGTTACAGTCAAGTCCTTGTTTTCACTTAGACAGTAGTAATTTGGCATAAATCCCAGTTATACGGTATTATTAATTCCCATGCAATCAAATGACTTCAGCTGACTAGACGTGGTCCTGTTGTCCATTCAGTCATTAGCTTCTGCCTGCAACAAATCTCTTAGTGTGATCTCATTATGCGAACATTCCCAATGCTCCTCTCCTAATTTGAACCGATTGTCTGGTAGTACTAACAGGTTTTATTCTGTTGCAGATTAGATCACTTATTATGCCTCAAAAATGTCTACACCATGCCAACAACTTCTGCTACATATGCGGTTCGTGCACTCCAAAATCACAATCAGAAATTGTACCAATTGTACTTTGGTTGTTCTCTTCGCGACCAAGATAAAGGGTGGTCACCACATGTATGTGGGTGTATTGTTTGATCGACTTAGTATAGAGGACTGGGTACATAAGAAGAAAATGTCAATGCTATTTGCTATCCAACTGGTATGGGGGGAACCTAAAAATCACACTGATGATTGTTATTTTTGTTGTGTAAATATTAAGGGTTTCTGAGCAAAAAACATACAATCAAAAATCCAAATATTGAATCTGCAATGAGACCGGTCCTGTGTGATGATAGCTTACCAATTCCAAAGCCTTCAGAAAATGAAATTGAAATTTTCCGAGAAATGGAACGTGATGGTAGTGTTAGAGGAAAATCAGAATGTACTTCTGATCCTGAATACTTTCCCGAGGTTTTTACTTCCAAACCACAGCGACTTTTTCAATATGAATTGAATGACCTCATTAGATATCTTTCACTGCCTAAAGATAAAGTGGAGATTCTAGCTTCCAGGCTTAAGGAGAAATGTCTTCTTGAAAATGATGTTAGAATCTGCCATTACAGAAAAAGAACAAAGTCTTCAGAAGAACTATTTTCCTTAGATGGTCCAATGGTCTTCTGCAAACAATGTGACAAGTCTCTTTAAGGAACTGAAACAGACTGGAGGCTGTTTATTGACTCTTCCCAGAGGAGTTTGAAGGCCGTTCTTCTCCATAATGACAATTTAAAGCCTTCTGCAACCATTACTCACTTCATTAATTTAAAATAAATTATGATAATATGAACATAGTACTGGAATCAATACAATATAATCTCCACCAGTGGCTTATCTGTGGAGATAAAGTCATTGGCATGTTGATGGGTATGCACTGGGGGATTTACAAAATAATGCTGCTTCCTTTGCCGATAGTACAGTTAAAGTACAAGTGAACATTACGTCAAATGAAAGTGGAAATCTAGAAGCTCTTACAAGCCAGGAGAAAAAATGTCCAGCACAACCACCAGTTGGCACAAAAAAAGTACTGCATCCACCTCTCCATATAAAGCTTGGCTCAGCAAAAACCTTTGTGAAAGCACTTGGAAGGAGAAATTCGAAAGGATTCAAGTATCTGAGTGACCAATATTGCCATATCTCAGCTACTAAACTACAAGAAGGTGTCTTAGGACGGTATTCATAGTCAGTGACTTAAGAACCAATTTTATAAAGCTGAACTTATTTGACAAGTCGACTTAAATGTTTTTCATATTCATAGTCTTCTTTAAAGTCTTACTTTATTAAGTCTGACGTCATAAAGCTCTACTTATTCTACATATTAAAGTCGAACTCAATAATATGAAAAATCACGCGTTCACTGCCATAATAATTGAATTAGCCAATTGTGTTTAAGATTTTGTCAGATTTTATATAAAGCAAAGCCGTCTGAGTACGTATTTTGCTATCGTGATATAAAAAAAACAGACGGCGCATTGTGCATTGTAAAGAAAGAATTCAGTTCATCCAGTCATATTATGCACCACGTAAGTAAACTGATCAATAGTTTCTTGAGTATATCCTTCACATGTATTAGCTTGGAGATTGTTCAAAATTAATACCGGTACGCTTATGTATTTATTTCGATATTAATTATTGTTTTAGAGAGATTCAAAACAGCTTATCAAGCTTCGGGCCGATATGAAATGACAGCAGAGAGAAATGCTGATGAAAGATAGGCGATTGATATTTCCAAAATTGTGTCTGCTTGAAACGAAATCTCTTCATTGTCACTGTAGAATTTGAATGGATTCATCATGTTTTGCAAACAATGCTTTGGGGCGTGAGTTTCTTCTAATACTCGCCAAGATCCTCAAAATTACTATCCATGGTACTGGCTTAGACTGAAATAAGTCAGGGGGACCCTTGACTTGATAAAGTACGACTTATTTCAACAAATAAGTCGTACTTTAGTGACTATGAATAGCAATAAGCTCAACTTTGTCAAGTCTGACTTTATAAAATAACTACGTCGTAAGTCCGACTTGTTTGTATCAGAAACTCAACTTAAGACTAGATTAAAGTTCGACTCGGATATAAGTACGACTTTTTTGCGACTATGAATACCGGCCTTAGTGGACCCCCAGATCAGAGAGTTGTTGAGGGATCAAAACTCTGAAGAAAATTTGGATCAGACTGAAGCGAGGGCTTGGAAAAGCTTCAAATGGCTGTGTACGAACTTCTTGGGGAACACAAAGACTCCTGACTACAGACAAGATGTTGAGGAATTACTGGATGCATATAAAGAAATGTCACTTAAAATTAATTTCCTACATTCGCAATTAGATTTTTTCCCGACCAACCTTGGTGATGTCAGTGACTAGATGGGTGAAAGGTTTCACCAAGACTTACGGTACTGTACAGCATTAACGCTAGTAGTCTTACAATTCTGTTTTTTATGCATTCTTTCATGGTGATGAATTTACACATCAGTCATCAGCAGGGCCATAGCCAGGCAGTGGCGAGATGGGCCCCTGCCAAGGGCGCAAAATTAACCATGAAAAATCCCGCCTTTTTTAGACTGGTTAAATTTATCAAGCAATAAAAATTCCATGTTAATGGAAGAAATCTTTCAGGTTATTAAAAATTATCGCACGTGAACTATCTGTATTATTATGCCGATTGTCTAGAAACAAAAAGCAGTCATGCAACGTTCTTTAACTAACACGTTTTTTATTGGCAGAGTATAACATAAATCATGAACAGTATGGAAAGATGTAACGACAATAAAAATTAAAATGTATGTTATTATTGAGATGAAAGTGGTTCAACTATTCGAAAAAAAATACTTTTACCTATTAGCTTATTAATGTGTTAAACATTTTAGTAGGCTTCAGGCCTATAATATAATTTACTTTTGATACTAGATTTTATTGTTTAATTCTTTTTTTAAGAAGTTCAATCGTCTGAAAATAAGGCTTTAGTACCTTGAAAGTCCAACACTTAAGTTAGTTCAATTTCAAATTTAGGATTAGGTTTTCTTTGATAATAACAGTGTTTTTATATTAAAATAATAAATAATTTTACAGAAATTTAAAAAAAATTGTTCACACCCCCCAGTATTGGAGGGCGCAGATTTGTCAAACTCGCCAAGGGCGCAGAAGGACCTTGCTACGGCCCTGGCCATCAGTAGCAGTGAAAAGGTTAAGTATTACAAATGTATCATTACATAAAAAGTAACACTTCTTTCCCCCTAAAAGCCACAAAACAGAACCCTGAATTATGCATAAGAATGCATGAACAACACTTCATTCAAATTAGGTTGTCCAGCAGCATATCATTATTATTCTAACATTTAAAATTCTGGCTTTGGTAAAGTGTTTTCTTACATACATGATTCTTAAAACATAATTTGGGTACGAAAGTTAATACTCCCTATTAAACAAACCAGGAAGAGATGTTACGTTCTATCCTGAATATCTAAAATGATCAACCATGGATAAGGTATGTAAAAATTTCCAATTCGAATAGTTATCAGAAAATGAAAGCTAGCAACTTCAAATAAACCAGAACTATTAAAAAATAATACTAATAATTAGGGTTCGGATGTTTATGACATGACATATTTTTTATCTTGACCTCCACTCTTGCCGCAAACACAAATTAAACACGAATTGCCTGTTTTTTATCCTAATCAGACCATTTTTATTTTTCATAAAAAGTCATATTTTGGTCATTTTTGTTGTCTTAGTCATACTTTAACCATATTTGTAATTTAATGTCATATTTCAGTTATAAATTCGGTAAAAGAGCACAATTACACAGTGTATGTACTACATGATCGAGTTAAATTTGAAATTTACTTCACTAATTTAATGTTATACCACAATAATAGGTAACTTAAATTTTAAAATAATGCCATCTTTCGTATTTTATAGCTACACGCAATATCTACAAAATAATATTTGGAGCTGCTAAAGCATGCAAACAGGAGAAAATTATTTAAAAACAGAAGTTTGTTTCTAGTAAAACTATAAATCACTAAAATTGTTAAAAAGTGATTATCCGATTGAATTCATGTGATGTAGGAATTTAGTGTGTTTTAACGTTTTAAATTGGAACATTTTTTAATACGTTATTTTATTAGGTCATATTTAGAATTTCTGGGCCATATTTAGTCATTTTTAAGGGCATATTTTCAGTCATACTTTCCACTTCTTTAGGTCATAAACATCCGAACCCTACTAATAATACTATTAAGTTGCCAGATTACCATAATAGCTTTTGGAACTCAAAACATTATGCCAACATAAGAAAGCTTACTACTCACAAAATGTAACCCTCTTGGTGCGTCGAGCCTGGCGTCGAAACCATCTCATTCTAGCACCAGAAATCAATTCGGCTTGCATATCTTCCATAGGAATGCCAGTTGGCCCATTACGCCGTCTCCGAGAGCGGCGATAACGAAAGGGACCAGGTCTACTCATTTTAAGTATGTACTATTCTGGTATCGTAATGAACTGTATTGTACAAATAACAGAATACACATTTATTTGGAATACCTTGTGACAGGGGCGTATTTCTAAGAGCTTCTGAAAGACAACAGGCTAAATTACGAAGTGAGCAATGATAGGCAAGCTTCAGTTAAATGACTTCATTTATTATTTAATACAGTGAACCCCGTTTAATGTAATCGCAGATAATGTTATCAATCGGGTATTGTTATCACTTTTATGAAGTCCTGTATGGATTAATACTGATACAATATTGAGTTGGGTCTAGCACGTATACTTCACTTTTTGTATAAATACCTGAACTAGTTTCGAAGACCATCGTCATTCATAATCATCAGATTAACACCAACTAGTTCAGGTATTTATACAAAAGTGAAGTATACGTGCTAGACCCAACTCGATTATATCCTTTATGATATAGCTTCACTGTGTAAACTTCCAATAAATATATGAATTAATACTGATACGTTGAAAAAATGCTGTTTACTGTGCTCAAAGATTCAGTTTATGTTATCACATTTTCCTTTTAGTGGCTTTATTTCAGAGTACTTTCATCATTCAAAATTACGTTTTTAAGGGTTTTGTTTCTAACTCAACTGTATTGTGTCCTACCAGAGGTAGCAATACAGATCCCAGCTCACGGGATGACCAGTTCAAGAGGTGACAATACCTAACTTTCTCTTTTAAGCAATAAACATGTTTCACTTCTTAGTTCAGCTGTTGCTTTTGATTTGTGAAGATCACAGAGTTGACAGGAAATGATGACTAGTGTAACATGTAAAGACAGGCATTGCTACACGGTGTTCACCACGGATCAGTATAGACTTCCAAAAGCACTCATAACTCGTAACTGATTATGGAGTATTGGTTAATGGACTCCTAAAGGAAATTTAAAAAATTAAAAACTTTGTTACTAGTTGAAAAAAATAGTTGCCTGCAGTCTATTACTGTATTAACCTATGAGTGGTTCAATGATTCACAGTTACGTATTATTTTATGAATAAATATTTTTAATTCTGTTTTGTAGTGTATCATCTTATATGAATAAATAACCTTCATCAATTCCTTCGGCTATTGTTATCATTCGGTTAATATTATCAGATTAGCTGCGTCCTGAAGTGAACACAATAAGCGGCGTGCACTGTACTTGGATTAAAACTGTTTAAAACAAAAACATTTCCTCCCCATTTTAAAATAATAATAGTTAAAATAGATTAAAATTATAATAGGCTAGTTTTCCTTTAATTGATACTAGAGAATGTTGTTTTGTCAGCTGAGTTAGTGATAAATATCGCCAAAATATTTTACTTCCAGCTACCGGTATGAGATTTTGCACAGTGCTTATATATGTGTACCAGAGAACAAAAATCACCGGGACACATTTGCTCAGGACCATAGCAATTAACTATGGGAATAGCTGTCCGAAAGGTCAATAACAGTGTACATTAGCTTACATGATAATGTACTTGAATAATATTCGCAAAAATATGTTAGGTTAAACTAATATTACACTGTAACCGGAAAAACTATGCATGCTCATTCTCAAATATACGAGTAACAACAAAGTATGAACAAATTGTGATATAGGCCTATTTGTGATTCAGTGATGCCACTACAGCGACATGAATAACTGGAATTTCCCTTTTCTGGTCTGTAAGGATGTTTATCATAAAAACTTAGCTTTGAATGCACAATATTACTGCTCTGTGCCTAACAATGGTTTTGTTATAACAACTTTCTGACAATTCTGTCACAGAATCAATGGGTATGCTTTGATGTTTGCTTATAGATTATATAAAATCCCATGGCCAATGTTCTCTATGTTTTTAATTATAAGTACCTTCTTCAACATGTACATTTTCAAAATACAGAGTGCTTCAAAAAAATGTAGGCCTATACACAGTGTGAAGTGTCATAGAAAATCTATTTTCCGTTCTACAAGGTTAAATTTCTGGAAATGGAAAGCTTAAAGTTCATTTTGAAAAATTACTTTCTGATGAAAATGGGATTAATGTTCAAATGTTCAAAATGGTGGCCTTCAGCATCAATACATTTCTGAGTATGAGTCACCACTGATTCCATACATCATACCAAAGTGTTCAATGAGATTTTTGCGCACACCACTTGTATCTCATTCCAAAGTGTGTCTAGGTTACGTAGTTTACGTTTGTACACCTCATCTTTTACTGTGCCCCATAAGAAGAAATCCAGCGGCGTAAGGTCTGGAGAGCATGCAGGAAACTCAATTTGCCCCCTGTGTCCAGAGGCGTAACGAGGGAGGGGTTTTGAACCCCCCCCCCCCCCCATTGATTAAAAATGTTGAAAATTGTATAATTTTTTTAAGTCTGCTTAAGTCTACTTAATACGAGTATAAAGCGTGGGAAGCTTAAAACTCGTTATTGTGCATCTTAATTTTTAAAATTTTCCGGGGGAGGACCCCCGGACCCCCCTCCCTTCTGGGGGTATTCCATACCTCCCAGACCCCGTGGATGTTATAACCCCCCCCCCCATATGGTCGGCCTGGTTACACCTATGCCTGTGTCCTATCCACTGCCTTGGCAAATTTCTATCCAGGTATGTTCATACGTCCCTATGATAGTGCAACGTTGCGCCATCATGTTGGCAATAAAACCATATAATGCATGAATGGCAGGGAATATGGAATCAGCAAGCATTGTTAGGTGTTTTTCATTGTAGGATGAATAAGTTATTGGCACAAAATTTGTGTTTCAACAATTGTCCAATATTTAATATTGGACAATTGTTGAAACTAATTACCAGATAACTCGTTAAAACTCTTTCAGAAAGGTGCTTATTATTCTGCAGTACAGATATATAACAAGCTTCCAAACAACATTAAATTATTATGTATTCAAAGAAAAAACAAACCTTTCAAAACAGCTGTCAAGGAATTTTTAATAACTCACACCTTCTACAATTTGGAGGAATATTTCCAGCTTGGATAAATTTGGCAGCTTGCAGTTTCTGTAGGCCTATACTATTGTTATAACAGCATGTATTTTTTATCTGACGTGTTCTATATCCTTGAGCCCCGCTCAACACAGGATCTACAGGACGAGATATCTACATCTACATCTACATCTGCCACCTGTTGAAGAAATATAACATTACTTTCTCCCAGAAATTTAACCTTGTAGAACGGGAAATAAATTTTCTATGACAGATCAAAGTGTTTATAAATTTTTTTGAAGCACTCTGTATATGAGTCTGATTCAATAAACTCTCCTCTACTCTGAGATATGCCTGTGTAAATATCAATGACCCTTTCTTTACCCCAAATTTGAAACATTCTAAGAGAAAAACATGCCAAACCAGACTGAAGCATCAGCCCCATGACTTAATGTGGGTGCCAGTTTAGCATGCAGCGACATGCACACAACAGCTTCCACAAGCCTCAGGGATAATGGCATGGAATACTCTGCACTAGTAATGATTTCTTAAGTGAAATTTTAATACACGGTATCAAAACTTAGTGCAGCACCCATGGTGCCTAAGTTCATGAAAAGCGCTGCACTAAAGTTGAGAATAAGGTGGCCACCGTCCCAGCCGGGCCGTACTGAGTGGGACCAAGTCTACAATGTAGCCTATATTACAAACATGACTACAAGCCGATTGAATTCGGCAGATAAATGACGGTTGTAATGATGTCTTATGAAAGGTGTGGAAGGGTAAAAAGCTTCTGCGTTTAGTTAAATAATGATAGGTAAAGTGTAGGTCAGTGACAGGTTATATTAGTTTAGCAGCTCAGTATTCTGAATAGCGCGGGGTTCATGCCATGTTTTACAAAAGGTGTGGAAGAGTAAAAAGCTTCTACATTAAGTTAAATAATGACAGCTAAATTCTAGGTCAGTGACAGATTATGTTAGGTTACGAACAGTTATATTAGTTTAAGAGCAATATACTGAATAGCGCGAGGTTTATTATGTATCACATTGAATCTCTTCAGCGACGGGAAATTTTAGCCTTGCACCAGCTGTTTCCCGCAGCTCAGAGAGGCACGGTCGGTAATGGCTGAGCATACCTCACTGTTTGCTGGCTACTCTATTCTGAAGGAGTCCCAAGTGTTGTAAAATGTGATTTTTCAATACTTTGACACAACTTCATTCCCTTCAATATGGCAAACTTGTTTGAACTCTGATATATGAAGGTTGACTACACTATCCTATATAGGTTATGTTATTCAGCAAACACCAATGCTTTCCTCCTTATTCCTTTCTTCCTGTGTTATTAAAATGCACTTCGGTAAATGACATTTCATTTATCCACATGATAATTTATTCGGCAAAAGATAGATTTATGCTGCACCCCAGCCAAGCTCCGCCGTTTTAGGAATGATTATGTTAGTTTAGGAGCAATATACTGAATAGCACGAGGTTTATTATGTCTCACATTGAATTTTTTCTATGACGAAACCCTAAACCCCACCTTCCCAGGCAGGCCTCATTAGAGAGGAGCCTAGGGTGCAGCATAAAACTATTTTTCCCATTTATTCTTATAGCTAACCTAACATTTCTGTAACAGAGCAAATCACTCGAGAAATTATTAAAAAATTCAGTACAACTTCAGAATAACCTAGGCATGTTTTAAAATAATAGGTAACTCGCGGAAAAATGTATTCTTTTTTTAGTTTGACAGAATGAAGTTTTTTTTTATTCGCTAGAATTTATCAATGATCACTGGAGCATGCTGTGACATTTATTCAGAAGCTTTAATGAAAGGTATAATAATTTACGTAATTTAATAAATTCAGAAGGGTGCCCTAGGTGTAATTACAACTCAGTGGTTGTGTACGTGATTTTTACGATGACTCACAAAACAGAAGTGCCAAGTCTAATAATTACAGTATTATCCAAACCACATGGCAGCCCATCTGAATTCTTGTGTCAGTATGAATAATTTTACTTCCTACATTATCACTTCGATTTAAATTCGTAACTCCTACACTCGGCTAACAATAACGCATTCATTACCATGCTAAACATAATAATTCGAATCACATTAAACATTAGGCCCACCAGAAATCCACTGTACAAGGTATTCCAAAAATGCAATTAGTTTCCCAGGTTATAGGCTATTTAAATATTTTTACAACCGCATACTATATGATCTCCGATCGCAGTACCACGCTTCGGTAAAATTTTAATAACCCCAATTAAAACACAAATTATACCATGCTAATTCACCACTCGCAAACTCTTGGAAGGTCACGCGTAAAAAAGACACTGCATGATATCCTGCTTCACAGGGTTAAGTAATAGGGGTGAGGAATCCGAACGTGATTGGCTGATATCGCTGAAGACAGTACTGTACCGCAAGGTGCCTGGTCATTCGCCGAAAGCAGAAGCTCCCGTTCTCGAATGTCGATAGGAAAGTTGTGCTTAATTTGTGTAACCACAAAGTTAGGGACATAATCCAGGGTAATGTGTAAATTAAAATCAATATTGTGTGTAATAAAAGCTCAGTACAAGAAAAAACGCGTATCAGATTATGTTCGTCTATTTGAAACAAGCTGGGAGTAAAGTAAACACTGTTGAGAAGTCAAAAGCCTAGTTCACAACAAGACGAAATTCTCTGCGCGTCAAATCATGCACTGCAGGGTGACGACGGCCTCGGCCAATGATAGGTAAATAAACTGATGGACACAGAGGGTCAGTCTGCTCCCACCATGTTTCCAATCGACTAAACAAGCATATTTACACGTATGTACAGTCAACCCTCGATATAATGCCCCTCTTTACAGTGCCACCTTCGCACTGTGCCAATAAATGCAAGTGAACGGATCTTGTCCCATAAGAAACCTCGTTACTGTGCCAATTCATTTAGTGCCAGTGAATATAAGACAAGATTTTTACAAAATATAGCTTGCAGTGATTTTTTCAGTTGCAGAATTATTTTAAAACTGGCGTGAATGTTAAGATTATTTAAAAAACATACTATACGGTACTTCCTAGGAGTGAGTGTTCCTCTGCCATTAACTGTAAATGTAGTGCGGTGGAATTAGGAAGCTATGTTAAGTAGTTGGACAGACAGCATGCATGGGGTTGGTGCAGGTAGAAAGAGCCCTTCATACGATGAGACATTCCAAACTTTCACTTCATTACGCTACATTACAGTTATTAAATTACTGTTAATCACTCACATGAACCCACATGATTTTCAACCCCTTTGTGTAGTGTAGCAATGGACATATACTGCAATAAATTGACTTACTGTACAGTATTTTATTTTGTGTTAAAGTTCTCTATTTGCCTTTTATTTAATTTTTCTATCATAATACAGTACAGTAAATTAATACAGCACTGTATTATGCCATTTTTATTTTAAAAATTAAATTTCGTTTTAGTGCCACCCTAGCTTTATGCTACTAAATGTTAGAGAACGGATGGTGGCATTATAACAAGGGTTGACTGTATTATTGTTTCTCGGATTTCCAACCGGGTGGGTTGGAGGTTTGGTGCCAAGCTTTCAGCAGCTGGAAGCAATATTGGCAAATAAATAAATCAGTGGTCCTCATAAGGACCGATTTCACATCCAACAAGATTATTAACTCTAATTTTCCTTCCTGACCAATCAGTACTCTCCACTTAATTATTCCATTTTCTAATTTTCATATTGACCCCCCACCCATTCTAGTATATCCAGTCTTTTCCTATATATGAAGCAGTCTTTTCCTATATATGAAGCAGTTTTTTCCCAATCCTGATCACTTCTCCCACAAGATGGCAGCAGAGATAGCTGCTGAAAGCTTGGAACCAAACCTCCAACTCACCCAGTTGGAAGCTCAAGAAACAATAATACATCCTCAACACCAGGAAAGCCTTAGTGTACATAACAACCGCCAGTAGGTAAACTGGGTACAGCATCACACTTTCGAACTCCCATTTCTCCAAACAGGGATAAATATGTTATCAGGTTTAAGGGCTCGTCAACAGCTTTAGGCTTTAGAAGGAAAAGATGTTCCAAGTAAAAATTAATTAAAATGCCTATAAACGGCATAACCTGAACATCAACAAACACTAAAACAGAAGTCATTACAAAAGAAGAGGGAAAGGAAGCAATTGTTAGGATAAGGAATGGGAAAGCCTGTAGACCAAGAAACATCCCAGGGGAACTGATAAAATACGGAGCAGAAAAAATTCAAGATCATTTGGCAAATTTATTCACTAAATATATACAGGGAGAAGATGCACCAAGTGATTGGGAAGCAGCATATACGGTATATCAAGCATTTATAAGAAAAAACCTACAAATTATAGACCAATTTCGGTCATTAGTACGTTAGGAAAATCGTATGGAAAAATATTGAAAAAACAGATTGGAAAAGGTATATTTCAGAAAGGAAGTGCGCAAAAAAAAAAACAGGCAGGTTTTAGAGCAGGTAGAAGTACTCTGGATAACGTCTTCTGTTTGACACAGTTCATAGAGAAAAAATTTATTTTTAACCAAGAGGTGAACATGGTACTTATAGATCTAAAAAAGCAAATGATAGAATTCCATTAGTGAAACTATAGCAGGCTTCAGAAAAAAACAATTGATAATCAAGCTTTAATACAAGCAATCAAACAAAAATACAAAGAGTTAAACTAAAAAAAATAACAGAAAAATTGATGTGAATAAAGGTCTGAGACAAGGAGATTCATGTAGACACATGACCACAACTCCCCATCTTTCTCCTTCATTAATCAAAATCTATTTACAGTACATCGTAAAACATTGGAAAAACAGTGGGAAAATCGTAAAATGATGATATGATCTATGTACAGGGGGAAAAAAAGCAGACCTACTAAAATATCTAAGTTACCGATATGAGCCACTGCACTTGCCTAGTGGGTTCTAGGGATGCGCAGTGACTCATATCGCCAACTTAGAAATTTTAGTGGGTCTGCTTTTTTCCCTACTTGTACATTACATTTTGCCGATGACCAAATAATAATAATAATAGTAGCACAAGTTTATGAAGATATTGAATTCATGACAAGAAATTAATGTGAGAAGGGTGGTTTGATAAGCAACCAGGAAAAATCAAAATTTATGTGCATGGGAGCCATTCAACAAGATTTAACATTAAATAATAAAGTGATTATTAAAAACACATAGAACTACAAATATTTAAGCATCATGATTAATAAAGATCGGGGAATGGAGAAAAAAATTCAGAATAGAAACACTCAGGGTAGAAAAGCGATATCCCTACTAAATGGAGTTTTGTGGACAGGTATAACAAGAAGAAAAAACAGTATATTTATGATTCAATAGTTAAGAAAATAGTACAATACAGTTCAGAAATTTGGCAAAATAAAAAGAGGAAAGAAAATTATTAGCAACAGAAATGGATTTTGGGAGAAGAGCAAACAGAACTTCTAAGATGGAAAGAATTAGAAATGAAGAAATTCGGGAACAAATGGAAGTGCAACACACTATAACAGACAAATAAGGAAAAGCATCTTGTACGGTATGGTCATGTGAGAAGGATGGGGAGGCGAAATTACCAAAGAAGATCTTCAGATGGAATCCACTGGGCAGAAAGAAGAGAAGTAGACCAAAGAAGACATGGTTTAATGGGATACCGGTACAAGAAGATATGAAGGAGAAAAACATTCCTGAGAATCTATGGGAGGATAGAGAGGCTTGGAGATTGAGAATACGGAAGATGTAGACATAAAAAAAACAGTGAAAACAGTGATGATGTTGATAATGATTATTATGATGATGGTGATAAGTGGTGTAATAAATAATAAGTTAAAACAATAGTAATTTCATCAGACCGTTGCCATCACCAAAACTTGTAGTTTCATTTAAAACAAAGTGCATTACCCCCAAGTGAAACACAAGTGTCAGTTTACCATGACATGCACAGTAACCACAACTTCTATTTTCACACGCTTGACTCCTCCCTTCGCCAACCTTGTGCCTAACTTTTAAGCATAGGCTACATATGTATGAATAATGGAAGATAAAAGTCTCCCACAATATAGTTTATATATAACTTATAATGATTATTATGATGATGATGATAAGTGGTGTAATAAATAATAAGTTAAAACAATAGTAATTTCATCAGACCGTTGCCATCACCAAAACTTGTAGTTTCATTTAAAACAAAGTGCATTACCCCCAAGTGAAACACAAGTGTCAGTTTACCATGACATGCTCAGTAACCACAACTTCTATTTTCACACGCTTGACTCCTCCCTGCGACTACATGGATCAACAATGTACAGATATCAATGGGAAGAGTTGGTGCAGTGGAAGACGATACACAGGACAGAGAAAAATGGAGACAGATTATTAACATATGATGACAAGCTCAGAAAAGTGTATTGATTGTGTTGAAATGTTATATGTGGATACTTTGTTTTAATTTGTTTGTATTGTTTGGTTGGAGGACAGCCTCTGTATTGAGGGAAAACTCAGAATGTATGTATGTATATATATATATATATATATATATATATATATATATATATATAGGCCTACTAGCTTAAAAGACCCGGCGTCGCTGAGTTTTGTATTTTGTAATTTGAAATTAACTTATAAAGGACTTTCATTTTTCAAGCTCTATATACCGGTAATATGTACCTACATGAAGAATTTGAAATGTGGAAGAACGACTTATCACACTTCTTCAGAAAATGCTAGATATAGCTTTTTATGGCTCAAAGAGGATGTCTATTAAGTATCTGTGTCCTTTATTTGGATGTTTAAAAGACCTACAGCCTAAACTACAGAGATGATGAGCAGTCATTCCAGTCTCTCCTGAATTGACCAAATCCAATGGAGGCAAGCCAAGCAGTGCCTCCAGGGGACTGTGCGGAGTGGTGCGCAAAGCTCTGGTAATGACCAAACACGGTAAGCGTTGGATTTTATTTAGTTTATTCTTGTTGGCCTGTGTCTTAACACATGGCCCCCACACAACCGAAGCATAGATGGAAGACCTAATGACGGAGACATAGACCAATACACCACACGTGGTTTAAGTCCCCACCTCACACCAAAGGCCTTCCGACAGGCCCACAAAATATTGCAGGCCTTAATCACCTTCATTTCAATGTGCTCTCTCCAAGTCAGCCTAGAATCCAGGATAACTCCCAGATACTTGACCGACGTGGATTGAAGCAGCTTCTTCCCAAAGAAGATATGCTCATGTAAACCATCAAGCCGGCTCTTCCTTGTAAAAACAATGAGGTTAGTCTTATGGGGGTTAATTAATAATTCTACCTCATGACACCACCTTTCAGCAGCTTCAAGGGCACACTGTATAAGGCCTGAAACTGTACACAATGCAGATATCTTCTGCATAGCCTTGGGCATATACTCCACTTTCATTGAACCTGACAAGTAATTCGTTCAGCACCTAGCACCAAATAAGCTTAAGTGGAGATAAAACTCCTGCCTGGGGACAGCCTCTGGGCATAGTGCACATCAGCTTACACTGATTAAGGGGAGATGGTAGTTACGCTAGCAAGATGATAGAAAATATAGAGTATGTTCAAGAAGCCATAACTCAGGTGTTACCAGTCAGCTTTAGTTGAAATTTTCTATGCTTTGCAAGTGCACTCTGTAGTCTATATTAATAAAAGGAAGTGTCTGTCCTTCTGTCCTCCGTCTGTCTGTCCGCGATGTCCAGCGAAATCTACTCAACGCAGAGATCTGAAATTTTATACATACGAGGGGTGTTTTTTAAGTAAGGTCCGTTTTGTTGTAACACTAGTAGTTCGCGCGCATACCGCAACGAGCGCCTGCGTCGTGTACCTGCATGCCTCAGGAACAACTGTGCTCAGTTTCAGCTCTGTAGCTAACCTGTACGGTTCTGTTCTGTGCTTTCAAAATGTTTAAGACTATCAACTCGCCCGCCGCGTGTGAGGTTCGCTCAGTGATACGGTTTTTGTCAGCAAGGACCATGTCTGCTGCAGAAATTCATCGACAGATTTGCGAAGTGTACGGTGACTGTTATGACTGGAAGCAAAGTGCGTAAGTGGGTACGACAAATCAAAGATGGCCGTGACAACGTCCATGATGAGGACCGCTCCGGTCGCCCTTCTTCGATTACAGACGATTTGGTGGCTTCAGTTGAAGCGAGGATTCATGAGGACAGGCGCTTCACAATAACAGGTGTCTCAAACGAATTTCCTGACGTGTCGAGATCAGTGCTTTACAAAATTGTTTCTGAACACCTAAAGTTTATTCAACTTTGCTCCCGTTGGGTCCCGAAACTCCTAACAGAGGACAACAAAACCCAAAGATTTGAGTGTGCGATGAAGTTCTTGACTCATTATCGCGAAGAAGGTGACGGCTTCTTGAGTCAGATCGTGACTGGAGACGAAACATGGGTTTCGCATACGACAGTATCACCGTACACTTCGCAAATCTGTCGATGAATTTCTGCAGCAGACATGGTCCTTGCTGACAAAAACCGTATCACTGAGCGAACCTCACACGCGGCGGGCGAGTTGATAGTCTTAAACATTTTGAAAGCACAGAACAGAACTGTACAGGTTAGCTACAGAGCTGAAACTGAGCACAGTTGTTCCTGAGGCATGCAGGTACACGACGCAGGCGCTCGTTGCGGTATGCGCGCGAACTACTAGTGTTACAACAAAACGGACCTTACTTAAAAAACACCCCTCGTAGGTGGACTAAAGGGTCGGAATGTGCACCTCGAAGCTGGAATTTTAATTTCGCTTTCGTTCGTGAGTTATGAGTGAAAAACTGGCAGAAAACGTACATTTTTTTGCGATTTCGAAGCATCAGTTTCAGTAATATATTTCAATGTTAAATCAATTACAGCTGGCTTTGGCTATTTTTGTCATCATACCTCATAGCCTACCTTGGAAATAAAAGCATCGCGATCGTTTGATTTTGTAAGTCCATCTTAGACGATTCATTTGTTTAGAGTGTCAAGGCCCGCAGATATATGAAATTTTCAACCTACACGTAAGAAGGATATCAACATAGGCTTAATTATGGTCAAACATTGTTCGATTTCAACGAAACTCACTATACAGGGGTTTTCTGAGCCAAGGAACTGGAACCTGAGGTCGCTTTTTCTACCAGGGGACGCTACCTAATCGTGGAATACACTCCACGTGATTTAGGTGTTAATAAATATAATGATTTAACTATTATGCACTTAAGTTTTGAAATAATTATCGCGGGAGAAGCCGCGGGCACATGTTATCTTATAATAATAAAAGGACGTGTTTGTCTGTCTCTCCGCGATGCCCAGCGAAATCTACTGAACGCAGAGATCTGAAATTTTAAACATAGATGGACTGAAAGGTGGGCGAATGCACCTCGAAGCCGGATTTTTAATTTTAGCTTTCGATCGCGAGTTATGAGTGAAAAACTGGCAGAAAACGTGATTTTAGCGCTGTCGAAGCATCAGATTTCAGAAATACATTTCAATGTCAAATCAATTGCATTTGGCTTTGGCTATTTTTGTCATACCTTGGAAATAAAAGCATCGCGATCGCTTGAATGTTGTAAGCCCACGCTGGTTCATTTGTTTAGAATGTCAAGGCCCGTAGACATACGAAATCTTCAACCTACACGGAAGAGGGATAATCAACATAGACCTAAATATGGTTAAACATTGTTCGATTTGGACAAAACTCACTATACAGGGATTTTCTGGGTCAAGGAACTGGAATCTGAGATCGCTTTTGCCAGGCGACGCTATCTAATCGTGGTAAGTAGTCCACGTGGTTTAGGTGTTAATAAATATAATGTTTTAACTATTATGCTATTAATTTTTATTTTTTATTTTTGAAATAATTATCGTGGGCACATGCTAGTTTAAAATAAGCAGAGAATGGTTGTCCTAGAACTAGGAAAGAATTTTTTACACACAGGTGATAATTCAGTTTTACAGTTACTTCCCTTGACATAGGTACGCTTTATTCAATTTCTGTAGCTTAGATTTTTGTGAAACTTTGGGAACTACTAACAATAGGTACTACTATTTACCCTAGCACAATCAGTCTAATATGTTCAATATTACTGCATGAAAATTTCACAACTAAAAAGACTTTTTTTTTAATAAAAATGGTTGAAAATTCTTTATGGTCAAGACTTTTCCCATAATTCTGCTAAGGGAGATTTGTCATCCATCTATAATGAATTCCTGAAAGTTTCATTATTTTAGCATAAATAGCTTTTCAGAAAATGGTACCTGAACTACAAAAAAAATGTAATTTTACAGGTGAGCGAAAAGAAAACGACATGCATGTGCTAACCCTAAGTTATTTTATCCATTTTACAAAGCTCCAGGACTATCAATAATAATGCAACATATAAGACCTAAGTTATATATCAAAATGTTCAGAAAAATTTTCTCTATTACATGAGCCAAAGAAAAAAAATCAATTTTTTGACACTGATAACTACCATCTCCCCTTAAGAGACACTATTGCCCGGTGGCCCTCTAGGGATGCCATAATCCATCAAGTTAACTCCATGTCTAATCAATCCTCTATAGATAGAGTCATATGAAGTCTATGTCCAAAAATACTGCCATGGCCAGCTCTCCATGGTCAAGCACTTCCTCAACCCTTAAAATCAGCTGATGAAGCGCCGTCTAGTGGAATTTGCCAGCCTGATAGGCATGTTGTTCAGCACATGGAGGCCTTTCAATTAAGGTTAAGGTCTAAAATCCTTGGGCCCGAGGTAAGAACTCCAACCAGGCTCAAGAATGAAGACTAATCTTGCCTGCCTCCACGGCAGGAGAACAAAATCCAACACCAGGCAAGATCTCAGGTTTGGAATGAGTAAATCCTGTCCTTCTGAAGCAGAGCCGGGTAAATCCCATCCACCACTGGACTTTTAAAAGAGGCAAATGAATGAATTGCCCACTTTATAAGCTTGAAGGTGACAATATCTTTGGCAGTATGCCAGTCCTGCATAGCAGGCCAGCAAGCCTGACTAGATACCACCTCCTCATTAACTACCTGGAGTTCTTCCTTAGACTTACGCTGTGAATCCTGAAGCAGATTCCAGCTCTCAGTATCTTGTTTACCTTTAGCTCTATTGTAAAGCCGTCTAGTGGAGTTTCGAAGGTTGCTCAGAGTCAAGCTCCAGTGGAACTTCCCATTTACTGATAATAATATAGGAGAAAAATTCCTCTGACACTGGGATTTGAACCCAGGACCTTTGGCTATCCGTGCCAGTGAGGTAGACCATTAAGGGCAATCAGTCACAGGAGAGAGGATCTGTCTGGCACTGTGAATTGAACTCTGACTTAGCTCAGTTGGTAGAGCATTGGCACGGATAGCCAAAGGTCCTGGGTTCAAATCCCAGTGTGAGAGGAATTTTTCTCCTATAACATTATCATGGAATGTCCAACAGAGACTATAATCTGTGGTTCATGAATGCACATGCACATATCTATCTTCCCATTTACTGTCCTAATTATTCTAGGTGAACAGTTATTAAGGAAGATCTGAGGGCCGCACCAATCCAATCAATGAAGACCCTCAAGTTTTCCTTGTTATAAGAATTTCTAGGCATTCCCCCTGCAATTCTGCCCCAAGGTTCTCCCTATAAGAGTCCCAATTGGTTCTCTTGGGGTCCCTGAAGGTTCTCGGATCAAGGGAGCCTGCCAACCGAAATTCTATGTGCCTGGGGTCAGAAAGGGATGGCTCACTACTAACCCTCCAACCACTAACCATCTCCAGAATTCCTATGGATCCTGGTGTTATATCTGTAGCTCCCTCCCTTCTGTTGTTACAGTATGTAGGTTCACCATTATTCAGGATTTCCAAATCCGTTGTACTAATGTAGTACACAAGAGCCTTGCCTCTAGTGTTGACGATGGGCATTCGAGTCACATCCAACCACTAGGTCAAGTACCTCCCGTCTACAGAAAATTAATGCGAAAATAGTGTGGTCCTATCTAGTGGGAGCCATATAATGTGAAAAACGCTGTGTCTATATAATGCTAAAATTGTTTTGCCTATAATGCGTTGGTGAAAATACACATATATATATATCAGTTAAAAATAGTGAAAGACTCGTGTGCGTGATTCCCGTGGTCATAAACCTGCCATCCATAATTCCATTCTAGCCCTGCGCGATGCCCGCAATGGCGTAACTGAAAATAAAAATAAAGATGGTAGAAATCATAACATCACGGAAAACACGGTAAATCACAATTATGGGATTATGTCTGTAGAAATGGAAAACAACTTACAAATCTTTACCCCTGAAGGCCATAGCGTTATCCACAATACTAGCTCGGACGTCCCCGTAATCCTTTATATAGCCTCTGAATAGTATCCTAATAAGTACGTTCCTCTCCCGTCGCCTTCCTTACAGGGTACTCCGACATACCTGTTCATCTGTTTCATCATCGTTTCCTTCTTTTATTGCCGGTGGAAGGCCTTTTACGATTTCCTGAGCATTTTCTCCGGTCATCAAGGTAATCAGGGCTTTTATTGTCACGGGGTGGATTGTATGGTTCATGACTTTTTCTATAGTCTCGCAATGTCTAACCCAGTCCGTATGCCTTCTGAGACAAAGTACTCTGAGGTACAGTGACATGTCACACAATGCCCGTTCACTTCTGTTGCTCTGAGCATGATAAGAGGACAGGGTTGTAAAAAAAGCCAGCTAAAATTGAAAAAGACCTGACCAGCGGTTTTTTTCAATTTTAGCCGGTTAAAATCATGATTTTAGCCGGCTAAAATCAAATTTAGCCGGCTAAAATCAATTTTTCCTGGTTAGGGGAGGTGGAAGCGGGTTGAAATTTTGAAAAAATTATATTTAGGGCCCTATGGGGTTTAGAGGGAAACTTAGTATGCATAAATTAGACACCAATGATTCAGTGGTTGTGGGGGTGAGGGTGGAAATTAAAAATTTTTAAAACCATGTTTGTGGGGTATCGTTGAAAAGCTCTTGATGAGTAATCTCTAAATCAACAACTAGTTTCTCAATAGCGCTCATATAAGGAGAGATTTGAATTTTTGAAAGTCAAAAACACTTTAAAATATACCTCAGCCAATAGGCATGCTGAAATGAATTCATGAGGACCAACTGAGGCTAAAATTACCAATCAAATAAAGTTTGAAATATTAAAAATAATAGTTAAATATCTTTAGAACAATAATCCTTGGCCAAATTAAAAATGAAATAATAAAAGATATCAATTAATACATAATTAACAACTCTCTTTTTATAAAAAAATATTTCAGTTTTTATTCTACACTAACCCCAATAAATTCATAAAAAGCACTATGAAATCTACCTCAGCCTGTGCCCTGTAGGCCTACCTAAAGGGATTTTTTATACTTATTTCTCCATCAATTACACAAATCTGAAGCGTAATCACCTATCGCTGGAATTTTGTCAAGCCATAGAATCTTTACATCGTATGCCAGCCAGTTCTGCATCAATCGAAGAGTATTTTCTTCATTTGGGTTAATACAAACAAAATTGAGAAACAGACTAGGCAATGAAAAAGCCCAGAAGCTTGTATACATCAACAGGCAGAATAAAGCAGAATATGCAAGAGTCTTATGATGAATGGTGAATTTACCATATTTACTTGAATATAACGTGCCCTATTTTTGTCCATTTGTAGATTTCAATACTGAGGTGCGCGTTAAATTCTAGTACAAATCCGTTTCGTAGGTCGGAGGTAATATTGATCTACATAACAAGGCACTGCTATAATTCTCGACTTCGTTCATTTTATCGTTAGCCTACACCATATGAAATTTAATTTCTGAAACATAATGAAAAAATAGTTTTTGTCAGTTCTATAGTGCAAATGTGGAATATTGTGCATTGTCGATTTTAAACTCATTTAAGAGTGGTATCAGCTTTTATTGTGAAACATGCATTTAACATTTTGTTTGTCCATTTAGCAATAAAAATAAGCACCTCCGAGGATTCCAGTGATGAACACATTAGTGAATATTGATGAGCCATGCCTATACGTCACTTGTAGGCCTAAAACTGGCAGTTAACTGTAAATGTTTATGTGTCGGTTCATTATTCTATAAATACTAAGACAAAATTACAAATAAAATATCCTATTGATGCGCATTACATTCGATAACAAACTCTTTTTTTATGATTTTAAGTTTCAAAATCAGGGTGCGCATTAAATTTGAGGGTGCATTATATTGGAGTAAATACGGTAATTAACTATTGCTGGGAATTACACAGTGAAGTGGTACAGTGAGTCCCACACAAGAGTTGGCCAATGACGTGGGATTCTGCGAAGCGGCGGGCACAGCTCCGACTCCCGAGCGATCGGGTGAAATATCAACGCAAATAAAGCTGCGATTGGTGTAATGATTTAGGTTCTCATATTTTCAGTTAAAATTACAATGAAAATAACCACATACCTCATCACAAGAGCTGCTGGAAATGTTCTTCTCTTGCATCCACACAATACTGGCATCTTTTCAGGAAATTTTCTTTCACACGCATAATTTCAGCTTCTGAGACAGAGTTAATTTCTCTTGTGATATTGTTTTTAAGTTCTTCTAACAGCATGTGACTATTATTTATGGGGAAACTTCAAAAATAAAGTGTATAGGACTATAGGTCAATTTCCCATACGTTAGAAGAACTTGAAGACAATATCACAAGAAAAATTAACTCTATTTTGGAAGCTGAACTTAATGCGCGTAAAAGAAAATTTCCTAAAATGGTGCCAGTATTGTGTGGATGCAAGAGCAGAACATTTTTAACACCTCTTGTGATGAGGTACGTGGTTATTTTCATTGTAATTTTAACTGTAAATGTGAGAACCTGAATCATTACACCGATCGCGGCTTTATTTGCTGTGACCGCCGCGACGCAGAAACCCGTGTCATTGGCCAACTCTTGCATGAGACTCACTGTATTAAATTACAATTTTAGGTTTCTGAGCTTGTATCTTTTAAATTTGTGATGTTTGGAAATAAGAACATGAAAGAAACTTCAATTATTTTTACTCAATTTGATTTTATCCAGATAAAATGCCTGGCATTTTTCAAGTGGATAAGACTGGTAGCTCTGCATTTGCACTCAGTAGGCCTGAGTAGGCCTACTACAGGTTCTGAGCTTGTAACTTTTAAATTTGTGATGTTTGGAAATAAAAACAAGAAAGGAACTTCAATTATTTTTATTCAATTTGATCTTAGCCGGTTAAAATGTCTGGCTTTTTTCAAGTGGATTAAACTGCGGCCTACTACAGGTTCTGAGCTTGTAACTTTTAAATTCGTGATCTTTGGAAATTTAAACATGAAAGGAACTTCAATTGTTTTTATTCAATTTGATTAGCCGGATAAAATGCCTGGCTTTTTTCAAGTGGATAAAACTGGTAGCTCTGCATTTGCACTCAGTTGGCCTAAGTAGGCCTACTACAGGTTCTGAGCTTGTATCTTTTAAATTTGTGATGTTTGGAAATAAGAACATGAAAGAAACTTCAATTATTTTTACTCAATTTCATTTTATCCAGATAAAATGCCTGGCATCTTGCAAGTGGATAAAACTGGTAGCTCTTCATTTGCACTCAGTAGGCCTAAGTAGGCCTACTACAGGTTCTGAGCTTGTAACTTTTAAATTTGTGATGTTTGGAAATAAAAACATGAAAGAAACTTGAATTATTTTTATTCAATTTGATTTTATCCGGCCTGGCTTTTTTCAATTGGATAAAACTGGTAGCTCTGCATTTGCACTCAGTAAGTATTGCAGGTTCTGAGCTTGTCACTTTTAAATTTGTGATGTTTGGAAATAAAAGCATGTAAGAAACTTCAATTATTTTTATTCAATTTGATTTTATCCGGCCTGGCTTTTTTCAATTGGATAAAACTGGTAGCTCTGCATTTGCACGCAGTAAGTATTACAGGTTCTGAGCTTTTAACTTTTAAATTTGTGATGTTTGGAAATAAAAGCATGTAAGAAACTTCAATTATTTTTATTCAATTTGATTTTATCCGGCCTGGCTTTTTTCAGGTGGATAAAACTGGTAGCCTAAGTAGGCCTATTACAGGTTCTGAGCTTGTAACTTTTAAATTTGTGATGTTTGGAAATAAAAACATGAAAGAAACTTGAATTATTTTTATTCAATTTGATTTTATCCGGCCTGGCTTTTTTCAAGTGGATAAAACTGGTAGCTCTGCATTTGCACTCAGTAGTCCTAAGTAAGCCTACTACAGGTTCTGAGCTTATAACTTAAATTTATGATGTTTGGAAATAAAAACATGAAAGAAACTTCCATTATTTTTATTCAATTTGATTTTATCCGGATAAAATTGCCTGGCTTTTTTCAAGTGGATAAAACCGGTTAAAACCGGCCGGTTAAAATCAGGCCGGCTTTTTTCATAACAACCCTGTAAGAGGACGGGTGATAGACTTTGATTCCCGCACTCTCCATTTTCTGCTTCAACTTGTTACCCCTGAAGGACATAGCGTTATCCACAATAATAGCTTGGACGTCCCCATAATCTTTTATATAGCCTATGAATAGTTTCCAAATACATTCCTCTCCCGTCGCCTTCCTTACAGGGTATATCTTAGTGAACTTGGTGAATACGTCAAAACTCCAGTGTGGGATCAGACCATGGAAATCTATCGCGACTAACGCGTTTTTCTGTTCCCTCACAATACATTTAGGCACACAGTCATACCGGGCATTTATAGGTTTGCTCAGTTGGCAAAGAGTACAAGTACTTACCATCAGTCTTACTTTCCTTCCCAAGTTTTTAATGTACAGGTTCTCAGACGTCATTTATATTTTCTTTTCATGTAATTTCACATAGCTCATCATTTACTCATATAATAATCTACGTATTACCAATTGGCTTAAAATGCTAACGGTCAATCCAGACCTGTATTAAAATAACTAGGTCCTCAAACTCCCTTGAAGGTGGAGGATACTCAGAATCATATGGAAAATATGCAGAGTAGATAACTAATCGCCTTTCTGCATTTCCCTCTTTATACTTCACAAGAACAGCCACCACGTCCTGAGAACAGAACTGTATTGCCAAGGTGTTCATACCCTTAATTAGAATACATATTCTAGGCCTATCTATAGTGTTAGCACTGAAAATAGAGAAGCCTGCTACAGTCAGGCACATGATACGGCCCTCATACATCCAGGGCAATATGTATCCCTCCAGCCTTTGGGTAAGGATCATAAGGCAACAAAACAGTGTTGAAGGTTAGCCTGCAAACGGTAAATAACCCCAGCGGTTCTCACCATATGCCTTAAATTTATAGCTTCTTTCTAGCCTCAGGTTCCTCCTGTTGCGAGGCCCCTGAGGCTGTATCAGGTCCGACCCCTTTATCACTGGAGTCCCCCGTTAAGGAGTCCTCTGGTGTCATAAGTTCCCTGGCACAGTTCCCTGTAGAAACTGAGTCCCCTATCTTGCCATATAGGATAGAGAAATAAAATACACAACACAACAATGAAGTTCACTATGAACAATGTGACAGACCTATAGTCAAAGACTACCCTTTAAAATCATTTATAATTTAAATGTTGATTTCGAAAGAAAAAATAGTACTCCTGATACGATTCTAAACAATTAGCCTAATTAGGTATTGTTGATGTAAATTAGGTATTACACTTGGATTCAGGGTAGGAACATAGTGTAGGAGATGTACCTGCAACTCAACGTTGCAATACACAACCGCTGTCTCACTCACTCCCTTTCATTCTGTAAACAAGGAATGGAGACAGCCGGCAACCTGCCTAAGAACCAGTTGCCGGCTTTCCCCATTCCTTGTCTACAGAATGAAAGGGAGTGAGTGAGACAGCGGTTGTGTATTGCAACGTTGAGTTGCAGGTACATCTCCTACACTATGTTCCTACCCTGAATCCAAGTGTAAGTTAGGTATTGCATGGAGCGCTAGTGTTGCCCAGCTAACATTATGTGATAAGACTTTTAACACATAGTTTCCTTACTTATTATTACTTATACTGTGCTTCTACTTTAGCCTACTGAAACATAAAAGTTTTTATTTTTGAATTCTTCTGTCTGCACATCATTAATAGCCTATATCCATTCAAAACAGCTGATCTAAGCAAAATTATCAATAAATTTCTAACAACAGTGATATAATCATTAGACGTGCTTTGAAGGAAGTACCGGTAAGCTACTATTCTTCTGGTTGAAACAGTATGAGGTGTTCCTTGCATTTATCTTCTATTGTGCATCCAGTTTGTCCATTGTCCAGCCATTGCCGAACACTCCATAAACTCGACCAAAGAATTCTTTTCCAAGAGACCTTCCATCACACCGATAGATAGCCTACTGGGACTGGCTTATAAAGGAGCCATTGAAATTAAACTATACAGAAACAATTTCCACAGGGACAGGAACAGCTCAGCAAGTTGTGGACACCAACACTGATAAATGGACGTTGGGGAGCCGAGAAGGAAAACACGGCAACAACAGCCATCACCAACCAACAGGATTAACTACCTCCCCACAGCCGACATCATAACATAATCAGTCCTTTTCAGGAACAGCAAAATTCTCCTACCATGACTTCTGATTGGCTGCAGTCTCAGCCGACAAATCATATTCCCTTATTAATATTTGTCTAACCCTTATAAATATGGACATGCTTCCTCTATAAACACACTCCTGAGGAAGACGAGCCTAATAATTCTGACATGGCTGATAACCCGAGAAGGCATCTTAAGTGATCTCTCAAGGCATGTTTAATGACTTAAGTACCTCCTATAATGTGGATGAATGTTTCCAGTTTGAATAAGTTTACAGTGTAGTAAATTATATATTATTACGGTACCAGTATATGCTTGTAGCCTATACTGTAACTTGATGAGTTCTATATCCTTGAGTTCCACTCAACACAGGATCTACAAAATGACATATCTACACATAAGTTACATCAGAATGCCTAAACTAATGGTGCTTTAAATAAGCAATGATTAGACCAATGCAACTTTTCTATTGTGCCAAACAACATAGGCTATTTTTAAGAGGTCAAAAAGAATAAGCTGTCCATTAGAGGACCTACAAATGCACTATAACTTACTTCCACACTATCACTTATACAAAAGTGTGCATTCTAGCTCTTATCTTAGTTTGCTTATGGGTCATTCTCCAGAAAAGGGCAGATTTCAATGTTAGAATTTTTTTTTATTATTTTTTTTATTTTGGACCATGTAATTTTTTTATGTAATATTTCTTTCTGCACAGTACTACTGAGGTATTTGCCCTACTCACCGAGTGGTATTTTGCATTAAATTAACAAGATTAGAAAATGGCGCATTCATGGAGGTGAGAAAATAGTAAGAAATAGTACTGTAATTATATAGAAGTTATGTGAGAATTAGAATTAATTTACTGTATTAAATGTTATCATGAAAAAGAACAATCCATTCAAATGGATTAACACACAACTTTTTACTTATTTTTATCTAGGCTATGTTAAAATAGATTATCACCTTCAAATCAAAACTTTAAATCAAAACATGATATATTGTCATGAACTATTAGGCTATACCAGTATCTTCTTTAAACAAAAATAAAAAATGCAGACAGATTATGTCATCAATTACAACATTAATTACACCTCCATGGATAGGACTCGAGAGTAACAGTAACGGAAGTGAGGGTAACGGAGGTGAGATTTTTCTCTATTTTGTCAAACAGCTTGGGAACCTTTGAGGTTAGAAAATCTCAGTTCTAGAGTTTAACTTTGCATTCCTTATTATTATAATTTATAGCAAAAGTAAATATAAAAACATACAACTTTACCATTGGGTGTAGGTAACGGAGGTGAGGAAGTCCAATTACCAACTCTGCAATTAGCCCTTTTACACAAACAAAACAACACTTAAAAGCACACTAACAGCTTGGCTTTGTAAAAATGATAAGAAAACTGCCAAAAGTTGGAGTCCAAGGAAAATAGAAAGACTACAGTGCCATTTACAGGGCACCATCAGGTAATTTCAATTATTTTGTAAATCAGTTAGAAAGGGTTCTTAATTCACTGTAGGCCTATAGTACTGACGTAAATATTATACTGTGTGGGGACTTTAATGTAGATTTCTCAATTGATAGTGAGAAGAAGATCAGACGGATATCTTTATTGGGTTGCTATAATCTAGATTTCATAGTAAATTTTCCAACGAGAATTCAGAACGACTCCCAAACAACAATAGATAATATATTCATATATGGGTCATTCTACAGAAAACCTGCATTTTAATGTCACAGGACAATATATTAGAAACTAGTTATAATATTTGCAATTTTTCAAAATCAGATATTAAAATACAATATTATCTATTAGTTAGTACTTTACTTTGGGGAATTTTTTTAAAAATTAGCTGTAAAAAGTTGTCCACAGAAGGTGATTTCTCACTTCCGTGGACTGTCACAACCCTCAGGTAGAGAACTTCCAAAGATCACAGATACTGTACTTCTTAACATTTTCACTTAAAAAGTATAGTATCTAGTCAGAAAATACTTCAGTTTAGCATATTGATGAATGAAATATTTTTTTTTTGTCCCCACTGTCAATATTTTTCAACCTGAGTTCATGTCACAAGGTTTGCCATCACTTCTGTGGACACTCAAAAAATGCCTAAAATATTCACCCGTGTGTGTTAGTTACCTTTTTCTGAGAGTCAGCTGTAGAGGAAGGGCACCCATTTTGCAGAGTGAAGTGTCTTTGTTCTTCTGGATTGGATTTTGTTCATGTATGTATCAAGTTTCTATTCACTTTTTGCATGTGGCATAGCTCATGCAGTCACTTCTGTGGCCTTTATTAAAGTTTAGTTTTTAAGTTAAAAAATAATTTTTAGTACACATGACTTATAGAATGTGATAATCTCAATAGCCTGAAGAGCTTTTGTTTCTGACCTCACAATGCAAGGCAGTTTGCAAAGAAACATAACTTTTTATCACTTCCGTGGACATCACTTCTGTGGACATGTGGATTCCACGGAAGTGATAACTGTCCACAGAAGTGATTTGATTCATTATTTTTAAAATTACGCACTTGTTGTGATGTATCCAGTTGACCGCTAACATTAAATTGTATAACAACATGCTGAATAAAAAAAATATTTATTAATATTTTAGTTCCTTACCAGTATTGTAACATTTTATCTTTCATAAATAGTTAAGTCTTATTCAATGAGTACACTATCATTAAATTGTCATTTTATTAATTAATATTCTACATTAGGCCTCTTTAGTGCCTCCTGATATAGGTCTACTCCTGCCCATCATAATTAATGGGATGGCTTGGGAGGCTACTTACTATATTATATCTTGAACGGTAGGTTACTTATTATTTTCAAAACAAATTATAGTTCATGTATTTGTAACAGCAGGGTTTAGAAGATTTCATGACTAATATCACTATAATATATTTTATATTACCTTGGACAAGTCTATTGTTCATTTTTAAAGCATAGATTAAAAATTTTTGATATTTGTACCAGAATGGCAAGAGTAAAGAAAAATTATTTGAGGAAGAGAAGGAAACGAAAAAAAGGAAATATGAGAAGAGCTAGAGTAAAATTGTATCAGGATTCAGCAAAGCATGAAGAAGAGAAAAGAAAAGATAGGGAGCGATACCAAAGGGGAAAAAAGCAGGAAAGTAAACCTGTGTCACAGCTGACACACAGGGAGAGAAGGAAAGTTCGAAAAGAGTGGAGAAAACGTTCAACGAATTACAGGTAGTCGAAAGAGCAAAATAATCGTACTAGTTGATTTCACTGAGAGTCATACTCCACCTACCAGTCCAGAAATATCGCCAGGCTCCACTACTACTCCTGATTTCGTTCAGTCACGCGATAAGAGCCTTTACATTTACCAGTTATAAAAATGAGGATCAAGTAGAAGAGAAAGGGGAGAGAAGATAGCAAAAATACAAGACAAGAGATTACTTGAAATTACAGAAAGGAAAAATGCGAAGCTTTGGCAGCAGTAGGCCTACCATTGTTTAAAAAAGCGGAAGAAAGGTAAAGAAGCTTTTAAGTGGTGTAAAAATTTTCCAAAGTTGTGGGGAAAAAGCTAATTTATGCAGAAGTGCTACAATCACAGATTAAGTCAAAATACACACAATAAAAATCTGTAAAGGAAAAGAGAATATTGAAATTAATTACATGTGGAAAATTTTTTGAAAAATATCAGTGCCAAGGTTATTTTATGTCACCTCACAATGGAGAACTACGCTGTCAAATGGACAAACTTTGAGAAAAATGAAACTGAAAAAGAGAAGAGAAGATGTGATAAGATTCTTAGAAAAAGATGAATCTAGCAGACGTTAACTGCAATAACTGTTCACTGAAAGTGACAAATTGTTTTCGTTTCCTGACATGCCTAAGTTTTTGTTTTATTTTTTAGTGACATCTTTTTTATGACATCTTGTGTATGTTATACAAGTGGTTACTCTGTGGCAGTAAATTAATTTCTTGAATAATAAACCTAAATCTGTTTTTCCTTTAGAAAAAATATTTACCGGAATAAAAAAAGTCCATTATTATAACCAAACGTCACTTCCGTGGACATGCAATCACTTCCGTGGACAGCATCTTTCTTTTAGATTTTTTTTAAAGAAAACCAAAAAGAGATGACCTATGTCACTTAAACCACAGGTTAAATACTTTAAAACTAGTACTGTAAATATTTTTTTAGGCCATATCTGATAAATTCGTTTTTTTATTATTCTTGCATCAAAACTGCAGGGTTTCTGTAGAATGACCCATATATAGAAAAACATTTTAATTTTAAAGTACTTCCAATATTAAATGGATTATCAGATCATGATGCACAAATGTTAGTGCTGAACAATATTAAAGTGAATTCGAACAGTAAACATGCTCATAGTAATATGACTAGAGTAATGAATGACGATTCAATTTTAAATTTCAAACAAGATCTTGCGAATGAAAACTGGGAATCTATGTTATCCTATGACAAAGTAGATAGTAAATTAAGTGAATTCCTAAACATAGTGTCACGACATTTTGAGGCAAATTTTCCAAAAAAGAAAACTGCTAATTTACCTAATTCAAGGAATAACACATGGTTAACTGCTGGTATTAAAATATCATGTGCAAACAAAAGAGAGCTCTACCTAAAATATAGAACCAGTAACAACCAAACTCATAAGGAATAAGTTACTACCGTATAAAAAGTATTGCAACATACTGAAGAAAGTAATCAAAGAAGCAAAAGGTAGGCATTTTTCACAAGTAATTAATAAATCAAATAATAAAGTTAAGACTGTATGGAATATAATAAAAAACTAAACGGGGAGAACAAAGGGGTACAATGATTGTACATCATTAATATACCAAGACATAAAACTAGATAATTTATCAGACATTACAAATGCTTTTAATAGTCACTTTATAAATATTTCAGAGAAATGTATTCCTATAAATAATATTAGCATTAAGGCAGTAGACCTACTAACAAAATCTACAGTTTGGAACCATAGATTTCAATTGAACCTGACTTCCCACATAGAAATTGAAAATATAATCAAGTCTCTCAAAAGTAAAAGCTCGTCTGGATGGGATGAGATAAGTAATAAGTTATTAAAAAGCTGCTCATCCGAACTCAGTAAACCTCTTAGTCACATATGCAATTGTTCATTAGAAAATGGAATATTTCCAGAAAGACTGAAGCATGCTATTGTTAAGCCCCTCTTTAAAAAAGGTGACAAAAATCTACCATCAAATTACAGACCTATATCGCTCTTAACCTCATTTTCAAAAGTTTTTTGAAAAAGTCATGTACAACCGCATAATACACTATCTTAATTTGAATGACATTCTTACTTCATCTCAGTTTGGATTTAGAAGTGGCATGTCCACTGAGAATGCTACATTTCAACTTACTACAGAAATACTGGAAGCGTTAGATAAAAAGAAATATGCTCTGGGAATTTTTTGCGATTTAGCTAAAGCGTTTGACTGTATAAATCATGAAATATTACTTAAAAAATTGGATCATTTTGGGTTCGATAATTTAACACTTAAGTGGTTCAAATCATATCTTTCTGATAGAACTCAAAAGGTAATAATAAATGGAAATGAATCTAACTTAGGGGTTGTTAAGAATGGGGTACCTCAGGGATCAATACTAGGACCATTGCTCTTTTTAATTTTCATTAATGACTTGCCCTATAACTTAAGTGAGGAATCAAAGGTATTGCTCTTCGCAGATGATACTAGTGTACTTGTAACAGGAACGTCACAAGAACATTTATCAAGAAAGCTACAAAGGCTTTTCACGAGTTAAACACATGGTTTTTAGCTAATAAAATGACACTTAATATTGATAAGACCCATTTTATACAATTTAGGACAAAAAACAGATGTATCTCAAATCTTGAAATTAATTATGGAACACAAATCATACAAGAAATTAGCAATGTAACATTTTTAGGACTGCAAATTGACCAAAATCTTGATTGGAAGACACACATAGAAATGATAAGTCCAAAACTGAGTTCAGCGTGCTTTGCTTTAAGAATTTTGAATAATATATTAAAACAGGATGCATTACTTATGGTATATTTTGCATATTTTCACTCGGTAATGAGGTACGGGATCATATTCTGGGGCAACTCTTCCCATAGGGAGAAAATATTTAGATTACAAAAGCGGGCAATAAGAATAATATGTGCAAAGAAAAAAAGGGAATCTTGTACACCGCTATTTGAAAAATTAAAAGTCCTCACTCTTACAGAGGAGTATATATATATGGGTGATTCTTCAAATACGGGAAAATTTGGAGTGTGTAGAATCCAAATTTTTTACTTTGTTTAAAAAAACTAAAAAAAATCACAAAAATACTTCAGGGGTTACTTGATTATAATATGACACCAGCAGAGCTTAAATGTTTATATTTTTATTTATTTTTATTTCTTTATTTTTTTAAAGCCATGTGAATGACATCCGTGTACATGTGGATGGCAGAAGGCTACATTAATGACTAACTTTGGCAACAATCTGCTTTTCTTTTATGTGATTTCATATTTTTCTCAGCATACTTCAGTCGATTTTGCACCAAATTAGCAAATTTGTGTGCATACTCCAGAATTAATGTAATTTTAACGAGACTGTGTTTTTATGGTTTTGGGGGAGGGGGGAATCAAGCAGAAATTCATTTAATCAGTTTTAAGATCTTAAGTACAGGTCACAGACACAGCAAACACAATAGTATCCTACATTTATCATCTACATGACTTGAGAGTCATCCACATACCCCTTCATGAGACATGTGGATGACACAAAAATCAGGCATGTGGATGACAAAAAAGGAGTTTAAGTGGTCTCAGCAAGCCATTCCTAAACCTCTGTAAGATCAACTTCAGTCAAGTACTTTGAATTGGAAGGTTTATCATGGTGCATAATCAAAATTAATTAATATTCACTTTCTGTCTACTTTCTAGAAGCCATGTTAATGACGGGGAATAAAAACGCTTACCTTGAAAATGATGCAAAGTCCTTTGTTAATCCCAAACTGTTTGTAAGCAAGCAAAATTCAACCTTACAATTCAACCACAAGCTGCCCTGTTGGCTTTCTAACACTGTTGCCAGTTATACAAATTTCTCATTTCTGCAGAAAAAAGTCCATTCTTTTCAGCCATGTGGATGACCAAAAACCCTTGGGACATTCTTTATGTTCATTAGGTGGGGTGACAATTTTATTTCATTTTATTTTTTAGGGGTTAATATTCTTCACACATTCATACTCATTGACAGGAAAAAAGTTGAAAAGGAAATAACATTTTGTTTTGTGGAAAAATGCATTAGCATATACAAAACCGAGGTTTGGGACAGGGGATGTGGATGACATTTCATTGAATTGAATTCGATTTTGGAATATCAGAATTTAAAGTTAGTGACATTTGAAAGTGATAGTTGTAGTATGGCAGTAGTAGAAACAAACTTTTATTTTAATTTTTTTTAAAGTTGAATTTGAAGGAAAATATCACTCCAGAACACAAATTTTCCCGTATTTGAAGAATCACCCATATACTCTGTTATGTGTTATGTAGTGAATAATATTGATAAATTTCAAACTAATTTTAGTGTACATGGACATACTACCAGAAACATGAATGATCTACACAGACCAAATAACTCGTTAAAACTCTTTCAGAAGGGTGCTTATTATTCTGCAGTACAGATATATAACAAGCTTCCAAACAATATTAAATTATTATGTATTCAAAGAAAGAGCAAACCTTTCAAAACAGCTGTCAAGGAATTTTTAATAACTCACACCTTCTACAATTTGGAGGAATATTTCCAGCTTGGATATATTTGGCAGCTTGCAGCTTCTGTAGGCCTATATTATTGTTATAACATGCATGTATTTTTTGATCTGACGTGTTCTATATCCTTGAGCCCTGCTCAACACAGGATCTACAGGATGAGATATCTACATCTACATCTACATCTACATCTATATATCTGTGGAAATAATTGAACTTTTATATTGTTTCACGGAGGTGAGGTCTCACTTTGGGACAGGCATGTTTAGTGCAAAAAATTGTCTTTACAAAATGATATATTTTCTTTTCAGTTATTAATGACTCATTTTTTGAGCTGTTTGTTCTTGTTATAGCACTAAAATGGAATAAAAATTAAAGCCTGTTAAATTATGAAAGAATGAAAATGACAAGTCAGGCATTGGGACATGACACGGAGGTGAGATCTCACATAGGCCTACTGTGCCCTAAAATGCTGAAAATTGTAACTTTTGTTTAAAAAGTGGACTATGGGATCAAATAGACCGTATTTAAATCTAACTTATCATAATAATTCATAATCCATAAATACTTATTTTACACCAGAAAATCAACTGCGACATGAATCTGCCCTTTTCTGGAGAATAACCCTTATACAAATGCTAAACATTGAAGAAGCAAGTAGTCTTTAAACTACTGTTGTATTGCTCTTTATTTTGCACCGAATAACTGTCAGCGAAGTGATAGGCCCACATGAAACTGAGAACACAGGTTATGATTTAATCAAATACAGAAGTCTACTTCACTGCCGGTACTTGAATCGCTGAATTTATACTCTGGGTTACCTTTACTGGTTATCCCCTTGTGGACTGAACATTCCACTAAGGGCCGATTACATAAACATAATTGACTGGAGATCAATTATGATCTAAGTTCAGAAAATGATCTGAGTTCAGACCGGAGTCTTGTTGTATTACTCACTGATCTAGGATCTAGGATTCAGACCAGATTCGTGTTGTATAACACTGATCTAGGATCAGCTAATCAAAGTTCAATTTTAATCCCAGTTCGTATATAAACGCCTGGCAACATCACAGAAACAGCGGAGGGGATGGGCAGAGTTTCGTGAGATAAGAGCATTGTAACTCTGCTTTCCTTCATATTCAGATTAGCCTATATGTTATGTGAAAGGAAGGGAAAATACGACCAAAATTAAGGAGAAAAGGGATCGTTCCCCTAATTTTTGCAAGAAGGTCAAGGATGTCCTGATTAAAATTGTCTTGGCAAAATATAAAGATATTATAGCATCTAAAAAGACTGATATGATAAAATCCATGCAAAAGCAAAATGCGTTGAAAATGTTCTATGGTAATTTCAGTTATAATAATAATAAGGTTTTATTTTGCCTGGCAGAGTTAAGGCCATAGGGCCTTATCTTCCACTCAACCAGGATAAATACAAAATACATTAAAGTAATACTACAAAAAACAAATACACTAGATACCATATATAATAGTAACGAAATGCTAGCAATAGAATATTAAAATATAAGAAAATAATGAGTCCAATAATGAAAAGAGAAAACAAAGTGAATTAAGAATTACATATACTCGTAATTGGGTGTGTGTATATAATCCTAATATAATAATATAATATACACTAAAACTGGAACCCAAAACTAAGAAATTAACAAATTTAGGCAATATATGCTAAGTGATATAAAATATTGTACAATGTAAATTAACCTAGGTTGTGTAACGAAGATACCTCAGTAACTTAGACTTAAAAATCTGTAGACTCCGACTACCCCTGATGTCCGGCGGAAGGGAGTTCCAGGTGCGGGTCATGGCTATAGTGAACGAGGCAGAGTACAGAGATGTCTGATGGCGTGGAATTGAAAGTAGGCTGTTATTCTGAGATCGCGTGTCGCGGTTATGTTGGGAAGATAACAGTGAGAAACAAGAGACTAAATAATTAGGTGCAGATTTATTAAGTATTTGATAGAGAAGAGTTAGGGAGTGTAGTTGGCGTCTGTTATGGCAATATAAATCGGCTGAACATTTCCACTGCTATCAACGTTTAAATTTGTCTCAAGAACTGTACAAAAGCAGAGATGTAAGGTTACCAGAGTAATGCTTAATGTAAAATGTGAGGATTTTTCTTCATCTGTTACAGTATCTATGTTTTTCAAGGAAAACCAGGTATTCCATTAAAATTTTAAACTTAAGAGCCTACTGATATTTTTGCCTGATTTCAGTAAATCTCAGCTTTGAAGGGGTTAATCAGTCACATAAAAACAGAACAAAGAAAGCATTTACTCTCAACAGGGTAAAACACAAGGGAGTCTGACTAAATTCATCATTTTTATTATCACGAGATAGTCTATCTCTAAAATTAGACTACCGGAAAGACCTTTATGGCACATATAAAAGAGAGAACAGCAGCAGCAATACGAACCATGCATGACATACAAAATCTTAACCGGATGTCACTGAATACAGCCATATGACTATGAAGACCAAAGTGCTACCAGTACTGACATATGGGCTGCAGCTGATATGGAAGTACCTGACAAAGAAACATTGGGCGGACATCGAAAAGGTGAAATCAAGATACCTAAAAAGAGTAATGTGCTTTTCAAAATTTACAGCCTCAAGACTGGTATACGTTCTAGCCAGAGAAACCCTCCTAATCGAATATCTCAGCATAATTTTAATGATGCCACTCACAGCACAGCTGGAGGCTGCCATCAATGAAAGGAAGGAGAAAGAGATATGGACAGAGTTTTATGCCACGGAAGCTATGACCAATGACGCCTGGAAGGAGGACGATCTATGACCTGCGCCATCTGGTTTAACCAGATTGGCAGTTCATGGTTTCCACAACAAAACATGCGGAAACAACCGATATCACGACCCCAATGAGGACTATGTGTGTATGCTGTGGGACAGACATTGTGAGAGATACCACATGACTACACTGCAAGTAAAGAACGAAAACATTAGTCGGATACAGCAAAGAGTGCTAAACTATTCCCATTCGGGCACACTTTCTACTTTATTATATAAAATTAGAATGAGAAAATAATAACGTAAGCAATGTATAGAGGTTATGTTGTAGAGTTATGATACATGGCAGCTTGCAGTTTCTGTAGACCTATATTATTGTTATAACATGCATGTATTTTTTGATCTGACGTGTTCTATATCCTTGAGCCCCGCTCAACACAGGATCTACAGGACGAGATATCTACATCTACATCTACATATGGAGCCTAACATAACCTATAGGCCTATCTGCACGAAGTTTATTTTGTGTCTCATCTTGTGACTCAAATAAGAAAACAACCCCTTGACTAAGATCGAGTTTGATCGGAGAAATTTCTCCAATGAAAATTGATCCTAGTTCAGTGCTATACTAGTGCTGATCCTGTTTATACAACATAATTCTTCGAGTTCAGCATGAGCTGAGATCAGTTTCGCCTCTGGTCTCAGATCAAACTGTTTATACAATCGGCCCTAAATAACTTAATTAACACACCTAACAGCTTCCAAGGTAATGGAATGAAATAATAAGAAATAGCATTTCCAGTAGCCTACATAAAGTGCAGACCTTGCATTCTTATTAGGCCTAAGTGGTAATCCTTCAAAGGCTGCAAAAGAATAGGCTATTTATGGAAGAATCTGGATAATCCATCAGATTCAATAATTATTACAATTAGACCTATGTGCAAATAAACACTCTAAACAGCAAAGGAATATGACATTTAACGAACAATATAGCAATAACACTTTGAACAATCGTTTCGTGATGTAAACAAACATGACAGCTGACACACAAAGTGGAGCTGGGCATTAATACGTTGAAGAGGATAACTATAAATATGTCCCATGTCAAACCTGTAAGATTTGAGGTCACTTACCTTCTGACAGTGACTCTTGCTTATCATGATTCTTTCCGCTGCTTGTCGATATAGACATTATGACAAATATTCTATTTGTTATTTGAGCCTTCTGTCCAACAAACTTGGGTACAGTTTTTATCACAGATTACTTTATGAGTTTGTACACACAGACACAAACACACAACATACACTCGGCGTCGATTTTAAATACAGACACAGTTCTTGTGTCGTCAACAAAGTATTAAAACGTTAAAAGGGAAGTATACTAGAGAATTATTCACAAATAATCCATACATTAAGAATCCACTGATGCAAAAATAGAAAATGTCCGCTCAGAACCCAAGAACTGAAATGCAAAGCTCTTAGTAAATCGAGATACCTTCGTTGGCAACCGTACAATGGAGAAAAATCAACTATTTACAACACGTCACACGGATCCTTCATGCTTAAAAATACAATAAATAAAGTAAAATGAATTACACTAAACTACGAAATGCAAGTGATTGCTGACACACATTTTAAAAACTTTCATCTCTTTAAACTTCACCATCACCCCTCGAAGAACATTGCCACTCTGACAATGGTGACCTCTGCCGACTATAAATGAAAGCTTCAACCAAACAAATCTGCTCCCTAATCACCATCTTTGGTTAAAATATATAAATCTTATATTTCTATTTTTAGCTTCATATTCTCTGATCAAGCAAAATACTGGGTATGAACATGAAAAATTTTATGCATAATTATATTAAGTAGCTAGTAGCAATATATGCACATTGGTCTGGAGAAAGCAAACAGTGCAATAATGTCTGCTTCTTTCGAGGCAAAGGGGCGGGGGTTCGAATCCCAGTGCATTGGTGTGTGTGTATATGTGTACATATATATATATATATATATATATATATATATATATATATATATACACTTTTTTTTCTTTCCACTGCCAGAACATTTTTCTTTTCCAATTTATAACTAAATCACATAAATGTTATGCTTTCCTGCTGCTGAGTTTAAAACAATTAATTTTTATTTTTTCAATTTTTTATTATTGGATTTTTCAATTTTGCATTATTGGAATTTTTAATATTGAGTTTTTGAACTTTTTTAAATTTTTTTATTTTGGATTTTTAACTTTGGATCTTTGATTTTTTTTATTGTTTGGATTTTTTAAGCGTGGTAATGAACCTCCGAGTTCCATAAAATAGATAACATACCTTTAGATTGCTTAGAAATTGTCTATTGCCATTGAGCAAGTAAGTATTATTATTATTATTATTATTACTACTACTATTCCCAATTGCAGGTCCTCGTACTAGGTCTGAAAAATTTCCTTTGATTACTCCTAATCATTGCGTTGATTGTTTTCTGTGCAGTCCGCTCCGAAACACACTAGTAATTTCGAGACGGTTTTCAGTGTGATAACTACATAGTAGTGGGCATAAAAGAGGAAGGAGCCACGTATCAAAAGTATGTTGCAGATATTCTCAATTCGATTCCGAAAAAAAATTTCAGTATGACACTAATTTCGTGACGGTTTTAGTGTGACACTTATTTCGAGACGGTTTTAGCGTGACACAAGTTCCCGATTTACCCCTATCGCCGCTAAAGAATTTTTACTTCAAAAAACACTCAGTATAGACATTGGACAACCCACACAGCACACTACGTATAATATACGTATATACGTAGATTATTCGTATATTATACGTAGTGTGCTGTGTGGGAAGTTAGCTTATATAAATATGTAAATTAAGGCCTATAATTTATCCACCTTGTACAAGTATCATCTCATGTGCAGATGAACATCTGCAAATTGCTGGTGAAAGAATAATGGGTTATTAGCACACAAAAAAATGCTTCTTGCTGCAGACAAACTTCAAAACTATTTAAATACAAATTTCTTATCTGCAATGTCAAGAAAACCAAATTTATTACCTTCACCCCCACCTGCTTTATGGAATTGAAATATGGGGGTTGGCAGTTAAAACGCATATGAATAGATTATCTTGCTAAAAAGTGTATTAGATTAACTAATAATTTACATACCAAGGACTCATGTAGACCTCCTTTAGAAGTATGAATATATTCAGTATCTATTTCCCTCTATACCTATGAAGCTATACTATTTGTTCGGAAGGAACAATCAAACATAACTGCAATATACATCATTATCAGGGCCCAGATTTTGATGACATGTCACCTTTTAACTGATACATCATGGACGTTGTCTGCTAGTGCAGATATTCTGATAAATTACTCCTGGATTATAAAAATTGTAATTTTTAAGGTCATTTTTTATTTTTAGGGCTTTCTTTTTTAAGAATATGTAATTATTTGGTAATTTTATGGCCATTTTACGGTTTTTTTTCCACATTTCATATTTTTAAGGATTTCTCTTTTTTAATATAGTCATTATTTTATCATTTTGTGTTGTTTCTTAGATTATATGGAGTTTTAATGCATTTACTTTTGCATTGAATATTATCGGAACTCTATATAATCATAGATAAATAAATATTGTTACAATTTTAATTGGGGTACAGAAAATTCGGTGTGTGCTGTCAGCATTTCACCGTATGCACTAATTAATTAATTGTCTATAATAACTGAACAGCGTAAATGTAAAACACTGGTGATGTAGAATAGACACAAATCTTGATGAATAAACTAGTATTTTCATACAAATTTTTAAGTCTTTTTTTGTATTTTTACAGTCATGTTATGGGTTATTCTCCAGAAAAGGGCAGATTCATGTCGCAGTTGATTTTCTGGTGTAAAATAAGTACTTATGGATTATGAATTATTATGATGTTAGATTGAAATAAGGTCTATTTGATCCCATATTCCACTTTTTAAACAAAATTTACAATTTTCTGCATTTTAGGGCACAGCATGTGAGATCTCACCTCCGTGTCATGTCCCAATGCCTGACTTGTCATTTTCATTCTTTCATAATTCAACAGGCTTTAATTTTTATTCCATTTTAGTGTTGTAACAAGAACAAACAGCTCAAAAAATGAGTCATTAATAACTGAAAATAAAATATATCATTTTGTAAAGACAATTTTTTGCACTAAACATGCTTGTCCCAAGGTGAGACCTCACCTCCGTGAAACAATATAAAAGTTCAATTATTTCCGCAGATATGGCACTGTAGTCTTTCTATTTTCCTTGGACTCCAACTTTTGGCAGTTTTCTTATCATTTATATAAAGCCAAGCTGTTAGTGTGATTTTAAGTGTTGTTTTGTTTGTGTAAAAGGGCTAAATGCAGAGTTGGTAATTGGACTTCCTCACCTCCGTTACCTACACCCAACGGTAAAGTTGTATGTTTTTATATTTACTTTTGCTACAAATTATAATAATAAGGAATGCTAAGTTAAACTCTAGAACTGAGATTTTCTAACCTAAAATGTTCCCAAGCTGTTTGACAAATTAGAGAAAAATCTCACCTCCGTTACTGTTACTCTCGATTCCTATCCATGGAGGTGTAATTAATGTTGTAATTGATGACATATTTAACTGTCTGCATTTTTTATTTTTGTTTAAAGAAGATACTGGTATAGCCTAATAGTTTATGACAATATATCATGTTTTGATTTTAAGGTGATAATCTATTTTAACATAGATAAAAGTAAGTAAAACGTTGTGTGTTAATCCATTTGAATGGTAATAAATATTGTTCATTTTCATGATAACATTTAATACAGTCAATTAATTCTAATTCTCACATAACTTCTATTATAATTACTATTTCGTACTATTTTCTCACCTCCATGAATGCGCCATTTTCTAACCTTGTTAATTTAATGCAAAATACCACTCGGTAAGTAGGGCAAGTACCTCAGTAGTACTCTGAGTAGGAAATATTACATAAAAAAATTACATGATCCAAAATAAAAAATATATATATATTTTTTTTTTAATTCTAACATTGAAATCTGCCCTTTTCTGGAGAATGACCCATATAGCTCTTTTTTTTTTAAAGTATTTTTAGGTCATCAAAATCCAGCCCCTGTTCATTACATATTAGCAAAGCAGCCACAAACAAAGATGTATTTATCATGGACACAATAAATTATCTCCATTAAAATCACTCAGAGGACAAGAATTTAATAGAGAATTGAGGAAGTTTAAAAAAAAAAATAAACGACTGTATAGTGTGGATGAAGTGTAGAAATAGGTAATGTTAACCTAATTGTTATATCTGTAAAATGTAAACCATTAACAATTCCAGAAAAGTTGTACACCTATGTAATACATATAGTCTAGGTGAAATATAGGAATAAGTAAATTCAACCTGTTAACATTTATAATCATTTTAGTATTTATAGTATGTGAGGCCTCCCATTAACAATGTTAGAAACTTGTACACATGTCTATTGACTGCAACAACTTATTATTATTAGGTTCGTTCCCGAAGCAAACCCATGACTGCTTGAGAATTTGCTGTACTGCGCATGTCCAGTCTATAACTTATCCGTGATTTTGCACTTTGGGAACAGGTAGAAGAATTTGGAATCAATAGTTTCTGCGTTTAATCAATATATGCGAATAGAATATGTATTTCCCTTTATACATGCAATATGCATCGCCAATATCACCTATATTTTGGGAAACTTTTAATTATCTTCCATTATTCATACATAGTAACCTATGCTTATAAATCAGGAGCAATATTATTGGAGCTCTGCGCTACAAACCAGAAGGTCGTGGGTTCAATTCCCAATGAGGTCATTGAGATTTTTCAATTGGCCTAATCCTTCTGGTGGTGACTCAGCCTCTAACAGAAATGAGTACCAGGACCAATCCTGGGGGTAAAGGCAGTCGGTGCATAAGGCTGACAACCTTACCACCTCCATGTACCGAATGTCCAAAATCTAGGAGCCTTAACCTCCTAGGCCTGTATAGGGATCACAAAGGTAAAAAAAAAAAAAAAAAAATTACTGGAGGTAGGAATCAGTCACGTGAAAATAGGTTACTGCGCATGTCTCTGATTATTCATGGCAGAGCCCACAAACTTTTCTTATAGTACCTAAACTGTCAGTGAGAAAATTCAGAACGTAGATTGAAAATATGAATGAAATGAAAAAAAGAAAAATGAATTCTTGCTTTGGGAACATGTGTGGAAAAAGAGCGCATGCGCGATGTGTTCATGGTTTATGAGTGCTTTGGGAACAAACCTACAATTATTAGAAATTGTTCGCCCGTGTACATGAAAGTAGTTTACAGCCTAACTTGCTTCGTCAGTCACTGCTTTTTCCAACTTGTTTTTGTTTGTAACAAACCAGATTTTAAAGTAGGTAGTTATTAAATAAACTTTGCTCAGGTGAAATTTAAACATTAATATAATGTATTATAACACAATAATTATATAGCAAGTTAATATTAACAATGAACTTCACTTTTGGTATAGTTTACCTGTAGAAGTTTAAGCAGATATTGTTACCATTTTCAACAGCTATACTTAAACTGCTGTGGCACTCTCCTGTGGATGCTGAATGAATTTCAAGATGAGGTATCATTGGTCAGGATGTCAAAGTTTGTGAGTTGGTTCTTCTTATGAATGAAAACCTCCCAGACTGAAAGTTCTTTGTGACCATGGGCACATTTTAACAGCTCTAAATCTCGAATGACTTTGTGTAAGTAAAGGGTGCGGCAAAACATCCTCCCTATTTTAATTTTCAAATAAAAAACAGATGGATCAAAATAAAGAAATTGTATTAATATTAATGAAATCTACACAGTGGGAATTTAGGGTTTTCAGTATATTACATTAGTTCACCTCACTGCTAAGTGTAAATAGACCATAATCCTGTCTCCGTGCTCTTATAGCAAGGTTCACCATTTCAGTTGTGTCAACGTGATTATGAAGATCGTGTGAGGTCATATGCAAACATCCTTGAAGTTGTATCAGAAGATGCTGTGGTTCTTTTTAGTGGTGAAGCACATTTTCACTTATCTGGATGTGTTAATAAGCAAAATTTTCGTTATTGGAGTGGACAGAACACTCGTGAACTTCATGAAGAACCTCTGCATATCAACCGTGTTACTGTATGGTGCGTAGTTGGAAGAATCGGGATAATTGGTCCTTACTTTATTGAAGAGGATGGTGCTACTGTGACAGTAAACTCTGAAAGGTACACTTACATGATCAACATTTTTTTTCGCCAAGACTCAATGCACTGCAGACTGAACAGGTATGGTTTCAGCAGGGCGGAGCCGCCGCTCACACAGTTCGGATTTCTCTCCAAATGCTGAGAAACATGTTTCCTGGACGCTTAATTTCTTTACATGGCGACATTCCCTGGCCAGCACGATCACCAGACCTTACACCCTGTGGGGATATTTTAAGGCTGAGGTGTTTAAACATAGGCCGAGGATTTTGCCAGCCGTAAGAAATGCAATACAGGAAGAGATTGGTCTTATTCCTCAAGAAATGTTGGTTAGAACGATGGAGAATTTCCGAAGTCGCATTCAACAATGCATTAATAGTGAAGGACACCACTTGAGTGACACATTGTTCAAAACACGAAACTTCCCACTCTGTAGAATCATTCATGTTAATACAGCTTCTTTATTTTGATCCATCTGTTTTCTATTTGAACTTTAAAATAGGGAGGATGTTTTGCCGCACCCTGCACATTCCAGCATTTCAAGTATACTGATTTGAAGAGTCTTATGTGCTCCTTCGTTCTACCTTCCAATGCCCTCTTGGTTTTTCCTATATAAATTTTTTCATTATTAGTACCATTATTATACTCTTTTGGTATTTGATGTGTATTATGTGCTCCTTAGTACTGACTTACACTGCCCTTTTGGTTTTTCCTACATTTTTTTATTCAATGCAATTGAATATTCATATACAGTAGACTCTATTATCCAACCTAAACTGGACCTAGAGTATGCCGAATAATACAGAAAAGCAAGGAAATATTAAAAGTACTTAGCTATTGCCTCAGACTATTGTTCCATATAAGTTGGTGCCATTTCCAATGCACTTAATACTTCACTGTGTGTCATATTGTTTGCTTTTAGTTCTCCTCTAGTGCTTGGTTCTTCTTAATTTTTGAACTATTGATCCTGTTCACACAGTTTTGCAGCTCGACATCACAAGATACTACACAGTAATACTGCAAGTCCTACCAAAAGTGCAGAAATGAAAAAATGTATCATTAACGATGATGGATAATATGGAATGTTGCATGACCGAAGGTTGGGAAATAGAGCTATTATATATATATATATATATATATATATATATATATATATATTTTTTTTTTTTTTTCTCTCTCGAGCTAAATAGCATGTAGAAGTAACAAATTATACAGTGAGTCCCGCACAAGAGTTGGCCAATGATGTGGGTTTCTGCTTCGCGGCGGGCACAGCTCCAACTCCCGAACAATCAGGTGAAATACCTAAGCCAATAAATCCGCAAACGGTGTAATGGTTCATGTTCTTACATTTACAGTTCGATTACAATGAAAATAACCCCGTACCTCATCACAAGAGATGTTGGAATTGTCCTCCTCTTGCATTCACACAACACTGGCACCTTTTTAGGAAATTTTCTTTCATGCACATAAGTTCAGCTTCTGAGACAGAGTTAATTTCTCTTGTGATATTGTCTTTAAGGTCTTTTAACAGTATGTGACTATTATTTAGAGGGAAACTTGAAAATTAAAGTGTATAGGTCAATTTCCCATACATTAGAAGAAGTTAAAGACAATATCACAAGAGGAATTAACTCTGTCCCAGAAGCTGAACTTATGCGTGTGAAAGAAAATTTCCTGAAAAAATGCCAGTGTTGTGTGGATGCAAGAGGAGGACATTTCGAACATCTCTTGTGATGAGGTACGTGGTTATTTTTATTGTAATTCCAACTGTAAATGTGAGAACCTGAAGCATTACACCGTTCGCTACTTTATTTTCATAGATATTTCACCTGATTGCTCAGAAGTTGGAGCTGTGCCCGCCACGACGCAGAAACCCACATGATTAGCCAACTCTTGCATGGGACTCACTGTAGATTTCTATATATGGAAATTTTAATATTACATTTCATATTGTAGCACTGCCACTCAACTATTATTTCTTAAATTTGAGTCAGCCAAACAAAATGTGAATTCAATGACAATGGCAGAGTTGAACAACCAATATTGTTAACTAATAGAAACTAGAAAACATGCAGCCCTCCCTCCTCTATGCTTACACAGTTCATATTCCAAGTTTCTAATTTATCTGTAATTATAGGATACATCTGAATGTAATTTTAAAATCAGAAACATCTGAATGTATAAGGATAAATGGCGAGGTGTGTGGACATATCCCAAACCACCTCCTTGACTGGATTTTTAACTGTAAATAAAGGCTTGGATGTGCTTCTGTATGAACATAATCAATTACAATTTTATTTTAGCCTACACACGGCCAGTTTGAAAGAATTATCGCTCCACTGTGACCTACTAGTGGTTTACTATGAAGCCTGGGCCTTAAAGCATTTACAGGTTGTAAATCACCACTGGGTTGGTATCTCATAATGAGATATGTGTCAGTTGAATTTAATGTTGTACCACCATGTTGCCATGGTGAAAGAATTATCTTTCTACAGCTTCAATTTCTTCCTGTAGACTAACACAATGGCAATAGACAGCTGCGCAGGCTGACCATCCCTTGCAGATTGGACATTCACGCAAGAGTTGGCCAACAGCTCCAACTCCCGAGCGAAAGGGGTGAAATACCTACGGTATGGTAATAAAGCCGCGATCAGTGTAATGATTCAGGCTCTCACGTTTACAGTTGATTAATTAAAATAACCACGTACATCATCACAAGAGATGTTAGAAATGTCCTCCTCTTGCATCAACAGAACACTGTCACTTTTTTTTAGGAAATTTTCTTTCACATGCATAAGTTCAGCTTCCAAGATAAGAGTTAATTTCTCTTGTGATGATGTCTCAAGTTCTTCTAACACATGGGAAATTGACCTTTTTATTTTTAAAGTTTCCTCATTTAACTTGTCTCGGAAGCTGAACTTGAGCGTGAAAGAAAATTTCCTAAAAAGGACATTTCAGACATCTCTTGTGAAGAGGTAAGTGGTTATTTTCATTGTTAATTCCAACTGTAAATGTGAGAACCTGAATCACTTCACTGATCCCGGCTTTATTAGCGTAGATATTTCACCCAATCACTCAGGAGTTGGAGCTGTGCCCGCCACGACGCAGAAACCTGCAGCATTGGCCAACTCTTGCGTGGGACTCACTGTAAAAATAGCCATACCCCTCAAAATAAAAATGTTGGAATAACATTTTCGTGCAATGCCACAGTGCAAATACAATATATGTAGCAGAAATATTTCCCAGCCAGGTTTTAAAAGGCCTTTCCTTTTCTCTTATTTTTGCTAGCAACTTAGGCCTACCTACAAACTCATCCTCCTGAAAGCTTAACTGTTGGGTTTTTGTGTAGTTCTGTGAGTGAAGCCATTTTTTACAGATCTGAAATATACAGCTGCAAAATGGATTGAATAGGTTACAATCTAGCAGCCATGACATAACTTTTTGCTACTCTTCATGGTTTTTCTTAGATCGGAGGAATAGGAGAGGATCTGTTCTGTTCTTTCTAGACTTTTATTAAAGGGTTGCAAGATTTCTTTACAATACATATATGTACTCCAGCCTCAATCGTGCTGTCAACATGAAGAAATCTGCAATGAGAAACAATAACCTGCATAGCTGTTAGGGTGAATCGGAAAAATATTTTCCCCCTGAATCCCTAGTGTCGAAAACTTTCCTCCTACAATAAGAAAAAGATGTGAAAAGAATTAAAAATCGTAGCAAGATTGAGATCGGAAATATACACACTAAACTTCACTAAAAGGTATATTTACCCAGGAAGATCATTTCAACGGGTCTCCCCGCCATCATCAGCTGTTTCCGACTGGTCCTCTAGCGGCGGGTGAATGAACTTGTCGATCAAAGTTCCTTGTATACCAACTGAAGTGTCAAAGTTTGAGAGATTTTTTGGTTCTTTTTAATCAATATTTTTTCCCAAACTATAAGATCTATTAGTTTTCAACTTGTTTTAGTAGTGCAATTTCATGGCCTACTTCCCAGAAATGTATTGCCAAAGCAGATTTTTCAATTTGTTTGTTCATGATGTTCCTAAAATGTTCTTTTCTTCTTGTGTCTAAATTCCAAGAACATTTTAGGAACATCATGAACAAATAAATTGAAAAATCTGCTTTGGCAATGCATTTCTGGGAAGTAGGCCATGAAATTGAAAATGCACTACTAAAACAAGTTGAAAAACCAATAGATCTTATAGTTTGGGAAAAACATTCATTAAAGAGAACCAAAAAAATCTCTTAAACTTTGACACTTCAGTTGGCATACAAGGAACTTAGATCGACAAGTTCATTCACCCGCCGCTAGAGGACCAGTCTGAATCAGATGATGATGGCGGGAAGACCCGTTGAAATGATCATCCTGGGTAAATATACCTTTCAGTGAAGTTTAGTGTGTATATTTTCGATATCAATCTTGTTACAGATATCAACACTTCACTGTAGATTTCCATCTAATATTAATATTGATGAATTAAAAATCTGCTGACAACTTCAGATCATGCAACGCACTTAAAAATAAACAGATTGTTGATGTGTAAACAAGAATGATAAAAAGTAAAGTAAAGTAAAAAAAAGTTTTTAAAAACTGAAGAATTTGAACATATTTCATAATTTTTTTAAAATACAAGTTCTACAACAGACATGCTATTGTTTGTTACACTCATTTCATGGTTAAATAAATTTAAACATCAATATTTTGTTTTCAGTTCGTGCAATGTGTTTGAAAAATGGGAATTTAAAGAAAAATTCAGAAGTTTCATCCTGTAAATCTTCACTTGTTTTGTCAGATCAAAATGGCCCAGAACTCGCGGTAAGGAGGTGGCAACACATCAAGTTCCACCCATAACCTACCCAATCAACCATCCAAAGTATGGATGTGCGTGCTGTTTACATAACATACTCTAGCTTCATGTCCACATACTTTGGTTGAGGCCTCGGCAACATGTTTGACATCTCTCTCAACAATGTGTTTTGAATTTTCACCATGAATTAGAAACTGCCAACATGCTTTTGGCCATTGAATTTATCAAAGTCAGAAGAATGTCTTATGGCCCATGGGCCGTAATTTGGATGGCCTGTTTTATACTGTGCACCTTGAATCAAAAAGATTAAGAAATGAGGTTAAGTTGTGCTAGAATATACTCTAGCTCAGAAGTGAAAGACAGACAAATATGTCAATAAAATATTGCATACACTGATGCTCCACTAACTCACAGTTCTTAAAACGCAGGACTAGTTTCGGGAGTTTTCTCCCATCCTCGGCTGCTGGTCAACTGCTGTATGGAACCCATGGCTGGTGGTATTTATAGTTGGCACCGTGCTGCTCTCTACCTTCCGGCTGGTGAGTTTGATGACGTCACTCACTGATGGTATATTGAAATTCATAACATTCTTGCTGTTTTTGATAGTAAAGATTCTTTTCCAGGTGTTGAGTTCTGATGGTTTACTAACATATTTTAATAATTTAATCTCTTTCTTTATGTGATGGTTTTGTGTCTAAAAATTATGGGCTACAGCTGATTTATCCATACACCAGCTGACCAGCAGCCGAGGATGGGAGAAAACTCCCGAAACTAGTCCTGCGTTTTAAGAACTGTGACTTAGTGGAGCATCAGTGTATGCAATATTTTATTCATTTTATTGATTTAGTATGTTCCACTGTTTACATTACTTCGTTTTTATTTATTTTAGACAAATCTGTATTGCTCACTCAATTACTCTGCAATGAAAAACAAAAAAATATTTTATTTTAAACTACACTGGATGTTAGACCAGCCTGATGTCAACCAGTCTTAAAAGTTACATATTTAAATGGCCATGCATTTGGAATATTAACTCGTGACTTTTCCCCCTGAAAAGGAATTAGGTTTATAAAATGTTTAGTCTTCAAGGTAGCATTATTCATTGTAGACGTAACATTTTAAAGAGGCTAAGCACCAATTTTCAGATTATTTTATTTGATCTATAGCGGTATATCCATATGTGTCAGCTGCAACTGACTTTACAAAAAATGCTTATGGAGCATTGGTAGTGTTTTAGATCATTATTTCTGAAAGTGCTTTTTGGCCTTTTGCCCCTTTAGAATATTAGATCTACAATAATTACTGTCTATATATTATTTTCTACCGTTTTCTTAGTGAAAAGTGAAACTGGATCATGATTTGTATGCAAAAATATGCACACACACCTTCCTTTGTACAGCCTACAGGTGGAACTAATAGATACAATATCAACAGTAGCATATCTGAACTTAAAATATTTTTTTATTTTCTCATGACTACAAGTTACTGAATCTGTGTACAAAATTAGCATTTTAAAACAAAGTGAAATTACCCATTTTAAAAACAAATCTTCTGTTTCACGAGATTACACAAAGAACAGCACATGCAACTTATACTGTGCGTGTTGGTCCCATTGAAGAGGCCAGTAAAAAACCAAATTACAAATTTAAAATAAACATAAAACGAGGACACTTTAATTCAAACATTTAAAAGTTTATCTGGAATGGTTACTACAATTTGCAAGTGAACTTTGTTGAACCCTGATTTCCTCACAATAACATCAAAGTTGATCGGAATTATGAATTCTTTTTGCTCAACTTGTCATAAGCTGGGAAAAAAGCAAGGCTCTGCACAAAATTAAACTTGAACACAATAAAGATCTCACACAATTCTTACAATGAAGATCTCAGGGCATCTACCAGGACTTGAGGTTCTGGGAACTTATCCTTTCTTGGAGGCCCTCTTTTTATTCCACTCCAAATTAAAACATCTGTAACAAACAGAAAACACTGAATTCAAGATCTGTTACTCTGGAAAGGTCTTCCTTATGTACAGGTAGGGGGGAAAAAAAAAGCGGACTGACTAAAATACCGAAGTTGCCGATATGAGCCACTGCGCATGCCTAGCGACATTCACAGGATAGCAGGGAATGCATTGAAATTTGTTCTAATGTCAACTGCTGACTTAGCCCATTTCGAAACCCAGAATATGGTTTCTAATCGTATTGTTTTATAACTGAATATATTAATTATTAATATTATTACAAAATACTAATACAGAATTATATTATATTCAGCTACAAGAGTCTGTCCGCTTTTTTTCCCCCCTACCTGTACACGCACCATAGAGGCAATGTTTATTAGAAGCTGGGGAGTCAGGAAGAGATTCTGATGTGGCCATCTACTATAGAGTTAGGGAACGTTTCTAGTTTGTCTAGTGAACTTTTGATTATTCATGTTAATTGAGATCCTGACATGGTCATGTATATCATGAATAATTCTCAAAATATCCTAGAAGAAAGAAAGGAAAAAATAAACAAACAATGACTAAATGCTGACTGGTTGACAGGACAGTTGATCAAAATCAAACTAAAAAATTAAAAAAAGGATAAATGTAACAGTATGAGAAGTCTTGGTAGGGAGAGCTGAAATCTAAGTTCGCCAAAGACCCTTTTCTAACGGAAATGCTTGCATACCGGCAAAGACTAAACTCTACCTGCCTTTTAGTAGCCATAGTAATTTGCAGTTTGCTCTGTAGAGTAGTGTAGTTTGTAAACTACTGGACTCCAGTAGTAGTAGAAGAGAGTAGTTAATAGTGTCTGTAGAAATGTGATGTACAGGAAGGGGGGGGGGGGAAGCGGACCTACTAAAATATCTAAGTTGCCGATATGAGCCACTGCGCATGCCTAGAACCCACTAGTGGACCTACTAAAATATCTACGTTGTCGATACGAGCCACTGCACTTGCCTAGTGGGTTCAAGGAACGCGCAGTGGCTCATATCGGCAACTTAGATATTTTAGTAGGTCTGCTTTTTTTCCCCACCTACCTGTTCCTTGTTCTGTAGAAGAGTGTACATATGTAGATGTGAATGTTTATTAAAATCTGTATAATATGTTGTATCAACTAAAGTACAATAAAAATAAAACCTTAGCAGATTACATCCTGGTATAGAAGCCTAGACACCAGGATCTAATAATAAAAAGAAGATTCATTAATATCATGAATAATACAAAAACAGAGATAATCCAAATGTAAGGATTAACTAGGTGTGATATTTTTATTTCTTGCACTTTGTCATTAAATCGTGCATACGACAAAATTATGTACAGGATGTTAGAAATCCAACAAAACTAAGTGTGGGAAATTCAAATAAAAATAAGTAAACTTGAAGTAAATGAACGCCTGCGTGGTCTCATGATTAGCGTCGCTGGCTACAGATTTGCAGGCCTGGGTTCGATCCCCAGTACCTCCTTGGATTTTTCTGAGGTAGGGTGGTCTGGAATGGGGTGCACTCAGCCTCGTGATCCAAACTGAGGAGCTACTGAAGTAGTGGCTCCGGTCACGGAAACCACCATTGACGGCCGTGGGTGTCGGCATGCTGACCATATGTCACCCAATCCTGCCATCTGCCTATGGTAGGTGACGTAGTGGTCTGGTGGTAGGCCTTGTCTCTTCAGGGATGTAACGCCACGGAGTTTAGAAACTTGAAGTAAAGTGTGGTAATTTTGAAATTAAATGTGGGAAATTCCAATTTTTGACATGGATAATCTTCAAATTGGATAAGTGGGACATGAATGTATTATGATAATTCTTATGTAGGCTAATCAGCTTGAGAACTAATTTCCCCACAGATAGGTTTCTGAAGTTCCTGACCATATTGTTATACCTATAAGAATATTCAAGCCTGAACATAAAGAATTAGAATTTCTTTCTGATCTCGCATCAAGAGGACACTATACAGATTTTTTCAAATGATTTTACCATTTTACTCTTTTTGTACTTTTGTTAAAATACATGTAGACCTATAACAAGGGACCTGCAACAGGTGAAGTTATTTTATCTGGAAAAGTGGTGTTATTTTGAACATTATTACTACAGTTCATGCCGCTTAATGCAATCGTGGATAATGATATAAAACAGATAATGTTATCACTTTTATTAAGTCCTGCATGGATTAATACTGACACACTAAAAAAATGCTGTTTACTGTGATCAAAGATTTGTTTTATGTTATCGCATTTTCCTTTTTTTGCGGCTTTATTTCTAAGTACTGTATATCATTCAAAATTTCGGTTTTAAGGGTTTCGTTTCTAACTAAACTGTATTGTGTTGTACTAGCAATATTGTTCCCAGCACACAGGATGACCAGTTCGAGGGGGTGCATTACCTAACTTTCTCTTTTAAGCAATAAAACATGTTTCACCCCACAGTTAAGCTGCATCTTTTCTAATGTAAAATGAAAAGACTTGAACAGACAGGCGTTAGATGTTTTGAAAATATTATAGGAGAAAAATTCCTCCGACACTGGGACTAGAACCCAGGACCTTTGGCTATTTGCGCCAATGCTCTACCAACCGAGCTAAGCCGGAGTTCAATTCACAGCGCCAGATGGAAGCTCTCTCCTATGATTGATTGCCCTAATGGTCTACCTCACAGACAGACAAGTTATGTCATATGCAGTACTGTGAGGCATACTAAGTAGTGATTTTTGTGACCGGGCTTCCACTGTTATTGTACAGTTAACATTCAAGATAGATATATAAGTAATAGTGGATAAAACAATCTTTTACAACACACAACGTTTCAACCTGCCCTCCAGGCCTTTCTCAAGTGTCTGAATTGAATAAATCTTAAACAAACTGCCGTAACTATGTAGGACCTTTTTTTTTTTCCGCAACTAAAATAGCACGGTCGTTCCCACACTGTTGTTGTTGTTGATCGTTACTGTCTTTACCGTTTTCTGCCTCCTGCTCCCTAAACATAGTTACGGAAAAAAAAAAGTGCTACATAGTTACAGCAGTTTGTTTACGATTTATTCAATTCAGTACACTTGAGAAAGGCCTGGAGGGCAGGTTGAAACGTTGTGTGTTGTAAAAGATTGTTTTATCCACTATTGTAAATAAGTGTCATTGTTTATATTATTGTTTTTTAATAAAACAGGGTGTCCACCAAGTAATGCTGAAGAAATTCCCGGCTTATTCCCTGATTTTCATTGATCATTTCAGCAATTCCCGAACATAATATGAAGCACTTTCTAATAACTGTGTAAGAAAAATTGTAGGATTATACATACTGTACTTTAAATAAGAAAAACTTTTAGTAACAAAAGTAATTGCAAACAATAATTATTTAGGCTATAACAGATACAAAAATTAGGAACAATAAAATAAATTAAATATACTTTCATATAGGCCTATTATTGTCTAGAAGTGTTTTTGATCACACTTTGCAATTTTTCGAATTTTCCCGGATATTTTAACAAATTCATTGACATTTCCCGGATTTTCCCGACCTTACGAAATTCCCGGCCTTTTCCCGGATTTTCCCGACCAGTGGACACCCTGATAAAAGTATAGTGGAAAGAATAGGACCGTAAATTATTTTCAATTGGATAGTACCGGTAGATATATAAGCATTCATGAACCACAGATTGTTGTCTCTGTTGGACATTACATGAGAATATTATAGGAGAAAAATTCCTCCGACACTGGGACTTGAACCCAGGACCTTTGGTTATTCTCGCCAATGCTCTACCAACTGAGCTAAGCCGGAGTTCAATTCACAGTGCCAGGTGGAACCTCTCTCTTATGACTGATTGCCCTAATGGTCTACCTCACAGACAGACAAGTTATGTCATAGCAGTACTGTGAGGCACACTAAGTAGTGATTTTTGTGACCGGGCTCCCACTGTTATTGTACAGTTAACATTCTGGCGCTGTGAATTGAACTCCGGCTTAGCTCAGTTTTGGCGCGAATAGCCAAAGGTCCTGGGTTCAAGTCCCAGTGTCGGAGGAATTTTTCTCCTATATTATCATGTAATGTCCAACAGACAATAATCGGTGGTTCATGAATGCTTATATATCTATGTTAGATGTTTTGTCACGAGGTATTAACCATGGATCAGTATAGACTTCCCGAAACACTCGTAACTGAGTATGGAGTATTGGTCAATGGACTCCTAAAGGAAAGTAAAAAACTTTGTTAACGGTTAAAAAATAGTTGCTTGTAGTCTATTACTTTATTAGCCTATGAGTGGTTCAATGATTCACAGTTACATACTATTTTATCCTTCATTTAATTTCTTCGGCTACTGTTATCAATCAGTTAATACTACCAGATGAGCTGTGTTCCAAAGTGATCACAATAAGCAGTGTGCACTGTATATTTTAACAGGCCTACAAAGACAGCTTGAACATAATAATTATCTCTCAATAGAAAACTTTGCCACTGTAACCATATTTTGCTCTTTAAATTGGTTCTTTTGTCTGTTGAAACACTGCTGTAATTTAAAATAAATCTCTACAAATCTTTCAATCTGTTAACATAAGGCACCTATAGTTGACATGGCATTCCTTCCCTACGTAAAGAATGTGACTGATCGCATTGGAAAAGTGTTGGCCAAACACAACATAAAAACCATCTACAAGCCGACAAGAAAAATTCGGGAGTCGTTAAGATCGGTTAAGGACCCACTGGAGCCGCTTTCTACATGTGGAGTGTACCAAATACCGTGCTTGTGTGGAAAATCCTATATTGGAACAATGAAGAGGCATATCTCCACCAGACCAAAAGAACACAAGACCCACTGCCACCAAGGACACGTAGATAAGTCAGCTGTGGCCGAACACACCTTTACAGACAGCGAGCACATGATTGGGTTCCAGGAGACGAAAGTTCTGGCGAGCTGCACAATACCATGCCAGGCTTAACAGAGAAGCAATCGAAATTTACAAGACCAAAGATAATTTCAATAGAAAAGGACTTAACTCCCTAAATCATGGTTCCCAGCTTTGAAATCCCGCATTAGACAAGACAGAAAAAACAAGACTATGAATGCTCCCATTGGTGGGGGCGGTAGCAGTTGCAACCCACACCCTCCGCTGATATATAAGCAACCCTGCATCTCAGAAGACAGTTCATTCAGCACCGAGACTCCGACTGATCACCAGCCACTGAAGAAGTTTCCCACAATGGGAACGAAACGTTTGGCAAGTTAGAAGCCACTGACCACGGCCTACAGCCCGAAAGATGAACAATTGTCAAGACCCCAGCCGTGAAAGCCTCAGGATTACCATTCTTTTTATGTTGTGAGATGGAGAAATTTTTACTGTATAGAATGTTATATCAAGATTACTTCATTCGTCATAGAGCACAGTTTTAATCTCTTTACAGTTATGTGTTGTACAGTAAGGTAGGAAATTTCTATCTCAGTTTACCTCCCCTGTTTCGCTTGGCTCTAACAACTCTCTGTCAACACCATGTTTTGCATGTGGTCACGGCGCACTCTACTCAGGCGGGAATACTACCCCCACTTCTCGGAGTTCCGCTGACGTCATGAGGCCTCGCTTTGCACAGAGCTGAATTTGCTCCTGTCGGTTCGTAATCATATAAGCGAGGTAAAATATTCCCTTCTTTTTAACTTAAACAATAATAATGAATATGGTCTGCATTATTGACCCAAAAGTATGATTAAAAAATAACCTGCTTCTGTGTATGGCTAACAAATACAAAGTGGTAACAAATAATCACGAGATTTAAGAGCAGAAGTGACTAAAGATTATCGTCTGCTAAATTCCATAACATTGTGACAAAGGTGAAATATCATAACAGAAGTATTTTGTAAAAAAAGGACCTAAAACAAGATTTGAATAGGCGACGAAGTTTTATAAACAAGATTAATCCACAGTAGGCTAACTGTAAAATGTTCTAAATTATGGTACATTTAAATCTCTGCGTGTACTGCTGTAAAAGGTATACAGAACTTTGTTTTAAATGTTAAAATGCAACATTTTATAAAATTAAGCGTATTATGTTATATAGTCCAGGAGGCTAAAATGAAAACTAATTTGCATATTCAAGAATAGCACATGCAATTATGTTGTTAATTTGATTTCAAATTACGTTGTCGATTAGATTTTAAATGATTTTAATCTTACAAAATTAGTTTTCTGAGCTACGTAGATGGTAGAGTCTTGGGACCGCATTCGGGAGGTCCAATGTTTATCTCCCGTCACCGGTTTTTTATTTTTTATTTTTTTGAAGTGAATCTTCTTTAGCGGCGGTAGGGGTAAATCGGGAACTTGTGTAACGCTAAAACCGTGATGAAATTAGTGTCACACTCAAAACCGTCACGAAATTACTAGGGTGGTTCGGAGCGGACTGCACAGAAAACAATCAACTTAATAATTAGGAGTAATCAAAGGAAATTTTTCGGACCTAGTACGAGGACCTGCAAATGGGCATAGTATCATGTAGTATTATGTAGTAGTAATAATAATAATAATAATAATAATAATAATAATAATAATACTAATAATAACAATAATATTAATAGGCCTATCTTACTTACCTGCTCAAAGGCAATAGACAATTCCTAAGCAATCTAAAGGAATATTATCTATCTTATGGAACCCGGAGATACATTACCGCGCTTAAAAAAGCCAAACAATAAAAAAATCAAAGATCCAAAATTTAAAAAAATCCAAAATTGAAAAATTAAAAAATCAAAGATCCAAAATTAAAAAGTCCAAAAATCCAAAATTTAAAAAATAAAAAATCCAAATATTAAAAATTAAAAAAATTTAAAAATCCAAAAAATAAAAATTAAAAAATGCAAAATCTAATAATCCTAAATTTAAAAAAACGAAAATAAAAAATAAAAAGTCCAAAAATAAAAAATTCAAAGAATCAAAATTTAAACAATCCAAAATTTAAAAATTCCAAGATCCAAAATTTAAAAATCCAAAAATTTAAAAAGTAAATAAATTAAAAAATCGAAAATCCTAAATTAAAAAATCTAAAAATAAAAAATGAAGGAATCAATAATCTAAAATTAAAAAATCCAAAAAATACAAATTTCATAGAGACCAAAATTTAAAAAATCCAAAATAAAAAATAAAAAATTCCTGGATTACAAAATTCAAAGATCCATAAAATTTAAAAAATCCAAAATTAAAAAAATTAAAAATCCAAAATTAAAAAATCCAAATTTCCAAAATTAAAAATTAAAAATTCCAAAATTTAATAAGTAATAAAATTCAAAATTTAAAAATACATGAATCCAAAATTTAAAAATAAAAAATTTAAAAATCGAAAATTTAAAAAATCTAAAATTAATAATTCAAAGATCCAAAACTAAAAAATCCAAAATTTAAAAAGTCCAGAAACCCAATATTAAAAAGTCCAATAATGCAAAATTGAGACCATCCAATAATAAAAAATTGAAAATAATAAAAATTAAAACAAGTTTCACTTCTGTGGCGTGGCGTTCCACGCACACTTTTTTATTTGTGGTTTCTTCTGTGAAAAGGGCAGTTTAGATATTTACTTACCGTGACTCATCGTTCTATTTCATCTTATATCATAATCATAAAAATTCCGTCAGTTCATACATGTATAATTAAGCGTAAAGAATATATTGTATAATTTTGGAACTATTTCAAAGCATTGAACTCTTGAAAGGCCTGTACACTACCTTTTTAAAATCCTTCATCCTACAGGAACCTTGTTCACTTGAGAAAGTGAAATATTGCATGCTTCCAGAAAATAAAGTCATTCAGTTTGGGGTGATTTACAAGGTCAGGTTTCTTTGCAACTTAAGGAACCATCCGGTCAGCTCGGAATTTACAGGCTAATAAAAATATAACAGAACGAAACGGTGTCTTCTTTCACTATACAGAAGAAATGAAAAGAAACTACCCTAAACGAAGAATTTATATTTTAGGGTTGCCATTACACTCCCGGCTGAGGGAATCCAGTCCTTTCTAAGAATATTTTTTTCACCCACTCTTTGTGTAATTCCTGTTCTTTTGGAAAACTGAAACATGTTATGTAATCACTTTTAACACCCCTTATCGTATAATTCCTCGTGCACATTTTTTTTAGGCATTTTAACTAACACGATTTAAACACAACACTGCTAGAACCCACAGCCCATGCAGTTTTAAAGCACGTGGAGTAAGAAGGAAGGCCTCGTGACGTCACGCCTCCTTCCACCAACCTTCCCGCCTGAGTAAAGTGCGCCGTGATGTGGTGCAGTAGGAACGCACATGACAGGAAAGCGACTAAAAGAATTCGGAGTTACATCAATTCTACTATAAGAAGGGGATATTATGTCATGTCAAAAGGTATCTTCAAATTTAGCCTATTGATAGGTCTTCATTGAGATGACATATGCGAAAAATTAACTGTTAAAATTAAAATGCATGAGCATGAAAATTAATGTGAATCTTCTAGATTCAAAATACTGAGTAGCCTCACACAGTTAGCAGAAAGCTTCTTCTTGTACAATGAGGCTAGCATAACAACTGTTCATATGCTAAACTTATGGGTCTTCTTTAGCACTCTGCATGGAATTCAATATTGCAGCACAGGTTACACAGCCCGTAAATTGTTTCCCAAGACTGACTGGCTGGCTATGTTCAGTAGAGATTTTGATTATGTCATACAACGCTACTAATAGCTTTACACGTGGGATGACAAGAGCGGCAACACCGTAACTATTGTCAACATCGTGAGTTTGCCTATATTTCACGATGTGATTGATTCTGTGTAACGTTCCCCCGTCATAATGGCAAATTATGCAATTATTTACTATACAAGTGCTCACATCTTCACAATTTTACTTTTACTTTGCAAGTTTTTAAGAACAAACTGAGCTTATATATGAATTCTACAGGTTCTAAAAAGGATTACAACCTCAAATATGGCAATTTTTCATGTTTAAAAAAATTAAGAGTACAGAGTGCCAAAGAATCCCCAAACTTATTATTAGTTACAGACCTGAGTTGTCCCCTTTGTTTAGGAGAAATTCAAATGCTCCTCTTCTAGGTATATTCGGATTCAAAGAAACTTTAATGTTAGGCCACAGCTTTTTTAAACATTCTGTCAGCTCAATGGCCTTGCGGCGGAAAACTTGTCAAGATTTGCTGAAAAGATAGAATTACACAAGTTAGAAAGTGTGTATTATTATCTTACGTAAAAATATTAAAACTGTTTCTTAGTGAAATGATAATCCCGGCTATGGCATTGATTTTTTCAGTCTGCCTTCACATTTCCAAAATTGTTTCTTGCCTATTCTGTAAAATTTAGCAGCCTACATTCTTCTGTATGCTATGTGGAAAGCAGTATGTGAAACTATTTATATTCAATTTCAATCAAACAAAATTTACTTTCATTAAATGGATGAAATAAATCTATTGATGCTAATCTTCTAAATACTTCCTTATTTAATCTTACAACTCTAAATGCAAACACAAGTACGTAACAAAACCACATTGCAGAGCAGACATGTCAAACTGCGAATTCTCCAGAGGCCACATACAAGGGTCATTTCAGAAGTCATGGCAACTATTATTTATCAGTCAATAAAGCTGCAGGAATACGATTGAAAGTCGGAATGTTCTTCGCAATGCTGGTACTAAATTGGGATCCGGATACAAGGCGCTGTAGGTAAGGGACATTGAAAGACGCATGAATAGAGGTCATTGTTTTATTCATATTACATATGCACAAAGCAGTATGCGTAATACTCGTACTCTAACATGCTAACAACCTTCAAAATAATCCCCCAAGGCATCCACACACCTTTGCCAACGATGAGGAAGGCGCTGAATACCATCAGCTGTCTGTGATGCGTATCGTGTGTCAAAAATTACAGAACGTGAGGAAAGTATAAACAATTACTTAGAATAAATAAATTTAATTAATTAAAAAAAAAAAAAAAAAAAAAAAAAAAACACCTTGTAACCCTTAACACTACGCAGCTGCATGTTTCGTGAGCACGTGGCCCGTGACTTGGGGTGGTCAGTGTTTAATTGGAGAGCAGACAGAAAGTGGCATTTGAAAATGATTGGACGAATAATTAGTTATCCTGCCTCTTGGAAACTAAGCCTAGTGGAGTTTAAGGAAAAATCGGTACGAGAGCTGAGGGTAGAAAGTTTGATGTGCAACCGAAAATGGTTCATTACTGGTGCAGTCATATAGATGTGGCAACAGTGTAGGCTGCAGTTCATTCATGCATGCCAAACACGTAATTGCAGCCACTTTGTATCCACTGTAGTTGATTATTTATGCAATTACCATAATTAGAGTTCAATGTTTTTAAAGGTATTTTGTTCATAGCATTTTTAATAAAGTAGTTCACTTTTGTTTATAAGATTGATATGATTTACTTGTTCTAAGACACTTTACACTGGCCCTTAAGTTATACACTTTCGAAAAGGAGCCGTACCTACCTTCCGGTTTCTGGCAGGTCCTTTTCCATATAATACATGCATACATAATTAACACACGGCAGATAGTTCAACGTCATCAATCACATTAGTTTTAGTACTTAAACACTACCTTTATTGACTGCCGATCGTATATCTTCATAGGGCACACGCTATCATGGACGCTGGAGACGTGTGATGGATGTGATACTAGACACTAAATTATTATTTGATCCTCAACTCCCTAATCTTACAATAATGATTTGAACTATTCTACTTTCCCCCTATACTCCTTGGCAATTCACTCTTAATGAACCTTAATCTAATTAAATTAACACTTCATCACAAGTTACTATTTGAAAACTCCCGGCTAAGTTCTATTGTTTGAAACTTAATAGTCTCGTACGGCTTCTGGTGGTTATCGTTGAGTCATCAGTGGTTCCGCTTGCAGCAGCAGCTGACTCGTCCTTGCTCCAAGGTCCGTGAGGAACCTGGAAACGCGTCACAGATGACGTACTAGCTGCCGCTCTCAGCTGTTCTTCTTGGTGGTTATGTTTATAAGATACTGGTATTGATATTTAATATTAACCGCCCTAATCCGTTAGCCTATTGAAGACGTTCTCACCTATTAATAAGACCTGCTCCCATTTTAAAACGTCAAATTATGGAAAATAAGAGGGTCTTATAGCCGAGTAATTACAGTATATTTCAAAGACTCCCAGGTCGCTTTAGTGAGGAGTGGGATGCTTCCCAGCCATTTCATAAAATATGGGAATTTTTCCCTCAAAGAGAGAAGTTATAAAATTATTGTAATTGGGTGGTCAAAAATAAGTTTAAAACCTCAAATTATCTGAATTTTAAGGATTTGGGTGTATTTGAAGTGGTTTCATGTGTAGAATCTGTCGATTTACTTATTTATAGCGCTGAGTTACTTTTTTTTTGTTGCCATTTTTAGCATGATTTTAACACTCTTTAATACCAAGTAGTCAAGAGTAATCAGCTATGTCCATTTTCATTTGAGAAATCTTAAGGTACAATTTGGTATAAGATTAACTTAAAAAAATATGTGTGGTTAATTACTATGTAAAATAAACAAGGGAATTTTTGTCCCACCCGTAACAGTGATAGTTTTTTAAAATTATTATTGATGAGTTAAATAAATGTTCTGACAACCTGGAAACAGTGACTTGGGGTGGTCAGTGTTTAATTGGAGAGCAGACAGAAAGTGGCATGTGAAAATGATTGGATGAATAATTAGTTATCCTGCCTCTTGGAAACTAAGTTTAGTGGAGTTTAAGGAAAAATCGGTACGAGAGCTGTGGGTAGAAAGTTTGATGTGCAACCGAAAATGGTTCATTACTGGTGCAGTCATATAGATGTGGCAACAGTGTAGGCTGCAGTTCATTCATGCATGCCAAACACGTAATTGCAGCCACTTTGTATCCACTGTAGTTGATTATTTATGCAATTACCATAATTAGAGTTCAATGTTTTTAAAGGTATTTTGTTCATAGCATTTTTAATAAAGTAGTTCACTTTTGTTTATAAGATACTGGTATTGATATTTAATATTAACCGCCCCAATCCGTTAGCCTATTGAAGACGTTCTCACCTATTAATAAGACCTGCTCCCATTTTAAAACGTCAAATTATGGAAAATAAGAGGGTCTTATAGCCGAGTAATTACAGTATATTTCAAAGACTCCCAGGTCCCTTTAGTGAGGAGTGGGATGCTTCCCAGCCATTTCATAAAATATGGGAATTTTTCCCTCAAAGAGAGGAGTTATAAAATTATTGTAATTGGGTGGTCAAAAATAAGTTTAAAACCTCAAATTATCTGAATTTTAAGGACTTGGGTGTATTTGAAGTGATTTCATGTGTAGAATCTGTCGATTTACTTATTTATAGTGCTGAGTTACTTTTTTTTTTTTTTTTTTTGCCATTTTTAGCATGATTTTAACACTCTTTAATACCAAGTAGTCAAGAGTAATCAGCTATGTCCATTTTCATTTGAGAAATCTTAAGGTACAATTTGGTATAAGATTAACTTAAAAAAATATGTGTGGTTAATTACTATGTAAAATAACAAACAAGGGAATTTTTGTCCCACCCTTAACAGTGATAGTTTTTTTAAAATTATTATTGATGAGTTAAATAAATGTTCTGACAACCTGGAAACAGTTTATAATTTGTATTGAATCCCTCATACCTTCATTAATAACAACATTAAGACCCTAACAGTAATATCAGAACAGAAAATGAGTTTTTGTTTTGCATCATTAAAATCAGTCTCCAAATTATGTCCCACCCGTAACAGTTTTTGAAAAACAAATTTAAAATAATATTTAAAATAAATTTTTAATAATGCTTTGCATGTAGAACGAAGGAGATGCCATAGTAGAGTTTACAGAATGTGCAGAACAAGTTCTAATTCATTATTTATGACATGTAATAAACAAAAATAGTTATAATTTGCTAGAATGTCCCACCCGAAATTATGAAATGGCTGTCCCTTTCCCTTCCTTTTCAATGATGGAACCTTCTTTCCAACGTCCTCGTCGCTCATGGCGGTGTCAATGTTAAGCACAGTGGTGCTGGTGGATTCTTCCGAGCTTTGGGTAGACATGTTGACGGATAAAATTTAGAATATGTCCCTCAACATTTTTCTAAGTTCAAGAATAGCGAAGATTCCCCGAAGTGCTGAGTTTAACAATGGAGGAAACATCTGAAGTCATTGCTGCCAATATATGCACCAAAACTCTAGATGTGTTCTGCAGATGGGTAAAAGCCCCCTGGGACTATCTGGAGATAAGGTAACCACATGCTACAGATAGCCATTGTTTATAGAATGCTGAGCTTTAGCGTCTTCAGTCCTGTAGTATTATTCAGCGACTTTTAGAATGTATGCAAATTTATGCCCCTTTGTAGACACCACTGACACACTGTTTTATAAGGGTTAACTTGTAAATAAAGATTATTATTATTGTAATAAGAATAAAGACGTTCATTTGCATTACCTATGTAAAATTAAATTCTGAACAAACATTTTGATATACAGTATTTAATTGCTAGCTGCAGCCTCACTTGTATTAAATAACAAAATTTCAATGTGCAAAGATGTAGTAGAATCAGTTTCGGCATGCAAATTGGCAGCATGACCTAGGGTACACATTTCCAGCAATGTTGGCAGCAATACATCAAGTCTCCCATCCAAATTGGAGCATGAATGGTACATGAAACTTCATACAATATGTGTTTAATCTGTTTATATAAATAAATTATATAACCTTGCAAATAATATATCTCGATACAGATCAAAAGCTTCGTGATGTATAGGGCTTCCAAAAACTCTGAGATACAGAAAATGTCAAGTGAACTGAAAAAAATCTGAAGGGACATTTTCTAATGTTGAGCCCATGTTGACTGCTTGCTGTATTGTGGGAATAGAAAACCAGTTGTTTGAAGATATTTTAACCTCCCACTCACCAGCTGTTGAGTCACAAGGATGGGATAAGCTTTCGATAATAGATTTTTTTAAAATTATCTTGGGAAAATTACCGGAAGAATCTGTGACACCCTATAATAATATAATAAATGACCCTCACACGTAAATGGATCTCTCATAATATTTCGGGATTATAACAAATTACCCTTGCACCAAAACGGCTATTTCTTATGTATTACAGCTCTCTAAACTTGCCCTATGTATTTTACTATTATCTCGCCTATGAATCTAGATTTTTGAACATACTTTCACTGCCCAAGACTATATTCAGTACAGAAAATAATAGGACCTAACCCCATTCTGCAAAGGGGGAATAGTATAATAACCCCATTTTCCTCAAGGGTGACAGCTTTATATTGCATACAATCTTTTAGGAAAAGGATTACAATCAGAACTAGCACAAAAACCCGTTCTACTCACAATTTGGCATAAGACTTGTAGGGAAAGGATTATCAAAACTAGAACAAAAACCCATTCTACTCATAGGTGACAGTTTATTAACCCCAAACTACTCATCTGTGAGTTTTGTTTCACATAGTTACGTGGTTATTTAATCCTCACCTTCAGTAGAACGGTAGGGGATGGTCGACCACTCTGCTTTCTTTGGTAATTTTTTCCAACTCGAAAAATTGCCAAAATTTGTTTTTTTTTTATTCTTCCGGACTCACAGAATCCATATATAAGCACACTTTGCTTATAACAATGTTCTAAATATAAGCAAAATCGCTATAAAGTTCACTGAAAACTAACCTAAAATGGAGCACTAAAATGCTGAATACTGATATGTTGCCTGCTTGTGCGCGGCGGTAGATGGAGTCGATGGGTCACGTGGTGTGAAAATAGGGCTCTCAATGGGGATAGTATAGCACTCTACTATTCGTGATATTTTCATTTTAAAAGCACAGAAAACAGCCAACTTTGATGTTATTTATCCTTCAAAACCTATAGATTCCATTTATAAGCACCATATATTTGTTCGAAGGTCCTAAAATAAGTAAAATTGTGAAGTAGGAACAAAATTAACATAAAATGGCACTGGGAACTGCTGACAAAACACGAATCTCCATGTGCTGGCCACTGTTCTGTTGTCACGCAATTGGTCACATGATGATAATCCAACACTGAAAACCTAACTGTAAAAATCCCTGTCTCAATGGCTCAGTTGGTATTGAGGCCAAGATATCTATCTCATACATAACTTCATATCCGTCTCAGATTTCCCTCCTGTTTTTCTGTATTGGGGGCTTTGCCCCAAGCCCCACCCCCTCCCTGCTTTCCACCAGACCTTCTTGAACCGAGAAGGGTAACTTCGTAACAGCCCCAGATCCCTTTTCTGTTTTTCTTTTTACCCAAAAGTCCCACCAGGGGCTGCGTCCCTTGACTCCCCTTCCAAGCTTCCATCAGACCTTCACACCGGGAGCGGTACTTATCATAAACTAACGGGGGGAATCTAACCATACAACTAAGATTAAAAGCATGCGTATATATATTACTATTGGTAGCATTGGAGAAGCCTTTGCGAAAATGGCCGCCAGCCAATGGGAGTGTTGGTTCCCAACCCAGGGCCCGCATAACCATCAGAACATCGCGTGGGGAATTATCATAGAGTGCTATATATAAACCCCTGCCAATATCAGTGATTACACCACTTCGAGGCAGACGCCACCTTAACGGACGCCATGCACCCTCGATGGCATTCGTACATGCTCCAGTGTTGGGTGTCGACAAATCCATTCCTTATTGAACTTAATTATTTTTCTTGGGTGCTCTGCCCCAAACCCCCTTCACATTTGATAATGGGATAAAGACATAATCCCGAACATGTCCAGGTCAGTGGTAAAATCTAGTGAAGTATAGTGTATAATACCTCCACTCATGTGTTCTAATATTAACTTCACTGTGTAAACTTCCTACAATACTTAGAACAAAATAACATTTCATAAGAAAAAATACGGTACCTTTTATAAAGGGCTCTCCACGATCCTCACAAAAAGACTGTATGACAGAACAGATGAAAAGATACCCGAAGAGCAGTTTAGCTTTCGGAAAGGAAGGCATACTCTGCAAGCTGTGTCCAACCTACTCTCTGACATAGAAGAGACGCTCAGGCATCCCAAAGGATGCTATATTTATCGACTACAGTAAGGCCTTCGACTTATTCGACAGAAGCATCATAATAAAGAAGCTCAAAATGATAAATGGTGATGACTGCTTGACGAAATTTATTCAGGACATACTGCATATTAACAAAGTCATGGTACATGTTGGATTTGCAACATCAAAGCCCATATTGCAGACGAATGGTGTTCTCCAGGGAGACCCCATGAGACCTCTGATCTTCAAAATCACGACAGCAGATCTTGTACAAACACTAACAACTGCAAACAGTCAAGCACATCTTTACATGTATGCTGACAACATGATTCTCTGTGCTACAGAACACCAATCGATCCAATCAAGCTTTGACATCCTAACGACCTGGGCTCAAGATAACAGACTCACCATGAACAAAGAAAAAACTGTGCAAATGGTCTTCAGAAAATGTGGGAGAATATCAACCCAAGACTTTGTGTTTTCTGGACAACAAAAGCTACAAATTACAAAACATTACAAATATCTGGGAGTCACATTTCAAACAACAGGGACGTGTTTCAGCAGACACATAAAAGAAAAAGGAATCGCAGCAATCAGAGCGATAAATGAAATAAGTTACATAAGTAGGTTATCATTAAAAACAGCACTACAACTGTTCTCAGCCAAGATCATTCCAATGCTTACGTATGGACTACAAATAATATGGACATACTTGAAAAAGAAGGACCTTGAACTTATTTCCCATAGAGGATCTAAGAGTGTCGCTCCAATTTCCAACAACTAACAGCTACAAGACTCTGTTGACAGAAAGGGAGAGGAAACAAGGTGAGATAGACCAAGACTTTTACGCCAAGGAAGCTATGATAAATAGGAAATGGGAGTGCCCAGATCAACCGCAACGGTATGTTCTTACTCGTTTTTCCGTACACGGCTTCCACCACAAACTATGTTTGAAATCAGGGTTCCATCGTACAATGGAAGATTGCCTCTGCTCTCGGTGCAGGCAGAAATGTGGACAATACCACCTGGAAACCTGCACGAAAAGGACAAGGAGCCTGTCTGAATACAGCAGAGTCTTAGTATGAATGCGAAGTTATTAAAAACCGTGGCACAACTGAATAATAAAAATAAAGTTTAAAAACACTTATGCACCACTTACGTCAAAGATAAAATCAGGACATGTTTCGGGAGTGTCCTCCCATCCACAGCTGCGGTCCTACTGGTGTGTCGGGTTCTCGGCTGGTGGTATTATGTTCTGTTCTCAGCTTCCCCCTCTCTTCCGACCGGTCAGCCTGATGACGTCGCTCACAGGAGGGATATCGAAGTTCATCAAGTTGTCACCATTTTTGGTAATGAAGATCTTTTCCCACGTATTTAGATCTGAAGGTTTGCCGACGTGTTTCAATAATGAAATGTCTTTCTTTATGTGATGATTTTCTGTCCAAAAGTGATTCGCTACCGCCGATTTGTCAATTTGCATCAGTTTTACATTTCTGAGATGTTCTTTTAATCTGGTTTTAAGTACCTTCTCGTTTGGCCAATATATGTCACTGGGCACCCCCTCACACTCTATCTGGTAAATACCGGATAGGCTAATTCTATTTTTTCTTCAGTGGCATTGTTGAGCGGATGGTTCAGCAAACCTTCAGATCTAAATACGTGGGAAAAGATCTTCATTACCAAAAATGGCGACAACTCGAACTTCGATATCCCTCCTGTGAGCGACATCATCAGGCTCACCGGTCGGAAGCGAGGGGGAAGCAGAGAACAGAACATAATACCACCAGCCGAGAACCCGACACGCCAGGGTCATTCCATGTCAAGTGAACCAATGGAAAAACGTGACCACCTCCGATTTTAGTCATACTTGGTTGTCATGAAGTACCACCTGAGATATGTTGAAGTACAAAATATCAGATTTTTATGTGTTGTAGTTTTCCAGTTATACCCTTCTGAAATATGGAAAAAAACCAAATTTTCTGCATAAGTGCAATCACAAAATGACGCATAAATCAAGCTGGAATTGACATAGATGAGTGGGAAAAGTATCAAAATGTAGCTTATATTATGAGCTTTAATTTGATACGTCACACGAGTACTTTCGAAAAAAAATATTTTCAAGGTTACCCAAAAAAAATTTGAAAACTGAATTTTTCAAAAACCTATATTTTGAAAATTTTGAAACAATTCTCATAGAAACATACATATTTCAGCATCATGTCCTACAAGTTTTGATAAGGGATCGCAATGGGATCATATTTTTTTACATTTATAACAAATACTATGCACGCTGGGTAAGAATATATGACACAGGAATATTGCACTTAATTCTAAAATCCATTCCTTTGTCCAGGGAGTTGTTTACCAACATGCATATACCAACTTGTGCAAGTGGTCAAATGGGTATGAGTAAACACAGTCTGCAAGCATGTGAGTCAGCCAGGGAATGCAAGTTGTAACCTGTTGGACCTGGCTTCAGTTGTGCCTTGACTCTCATGCAGTGTGCTTCCTTTCTTCAAAGGCTGTACAAAGACTGTATTGCTGCATGTAAAGTAGTGGGTTCAGTGATTAAAATAGGCATTGTGTATTTCCCCAGTATGGCTGAAAAAGTAAGTGAAACAGCAAAGATTTTCTGCTGCAACCCTTTCAAGAAAGACAGACATCAGGGTGTGAAAAGAAGTGTGAGGCCTGTTACTGACTGGATGTGTGACATGTTTGACACCATTGTGGTAGGTATGAAAATTTGTGACAGTTGTAGGAAAGAACTATCAAAGCAGAAACAGGTTACAGATACAACAGATGACTGTTTAGTACCAGTAGCCAATACCACTAGGCCTACTAATGTTGATGAATCATTTGTAGCTTTAGATGTTACCTTAGAGTACCTTAATAAGTCTCTAAGCTCTCTAGAGGAGTCACCTGTTGCTAAGAGGAAGTTGCAAATGAAATCATACTGTGATAAAAAATACAGTAAAATAAAAAAATGTTTGACAGAAAAGGTACTAACAGCAGCAAGTACAAATACAGAGAAAACTGTTGACCATAAATCAGAATCATGTGAAGTCATTTGTCAGCTAAAAGAAAAGTTTCAAGAAGAAAATATAAGTGTTAGTGAAAAATTGCAAATTTTAACAGTACTACCTAAAAGCTGGTCATGCAGTGAAATACAAAATGAATTTCAGGTTAGCAACAGAATGGCAAGAAAAGCTAAAGCATTGGTGAAAGCGAAGGGTATTCTGGCAACACCAAATCCTAAACCAGGAAAGGTTTTAAATGAATCTGTGATTGAGAAGGTAATAGGGTTCTACAACAGTGATGATGTCAGCCGTCTTATGCCTGGAAAAAAAGATTTTGTTTCTGTGAAAACGGGTGACAGTAGTAGAATTCATGTACAGAAGAGGCTAGTGATGGGCAACTTGAAGGAAGTGTACGAGCTGTTCAAAAACAAAAATCCTACTGATAAGATTGGATTTTCGAAATTTGCTGATTTACGACCTAAACATTGCGTCTTGGCTGGAGGAAGTGGTACCCACACAGTATGCGTTTGTACAGTGCATCAGAATGTTAAATTAATGCTACAAGTGTTGAAATCCAAACAAATTACACTGAATGATGGCACAGATATAAGTAATTATAATTCCTGTTTAGCGAAGTTAATGTGTGAAGAGCCAGGCACAGCATGCCACCTTAATGAATGTCCTTCATGTCCAGGTGTAGATAATTTGAAAGATGAGTTACAGTTGCTGTTAGATAATGAACTGGTGGACAACATTACATACAAGCAGTGGGTTTCTGTTGACAGATGTAATTTAGTAACCTTCATCAAAACTGCAGATGAGTTTATAGAAACTTTGTGTGAACAGTTGTTGATTTTGAAGAGACATTCTTTTATTGCAAGAAGACAGGCAGAATATTATAATCACTTGAAGCAGAATATTGGAGTAAATGAAGCTGTGGTATGTATGGACTTTGCAGAAAATTATTCGTTTGTACTACAGGATGAAGCCCAGTCTTTTCATTGGAACAATGATCAAGCAACTATTTTTCCTATAGCAGTCTACTACAATGATCATAATATACACTACAAAAGTATTGTATGTATCTCTGAATGTCTACAGCATGACACCACTGCTGTTCATTTATTCCAGAAAAGGCTTATCTCTCATTTGAAGTTGGAAGTAATTAGAGATTTGAAAAAAATTTACTACTTCTCAGATGGTGCAGCTGCGCAATTTAAAAACAGAAAAAACTTTTCAAACTTATGCCACCATGTTCATGATTTTGGAATTGAGGCAGAGTGGCATTTCTATGCAACAGCCCATGGGAAAGGAGTATGTGACGGTCTGGGTGGTACTGTGAAAAGACTTGCAGGAAAGGCAAGCCTACAGCGGCCATACGAGCATCAAATCATGACACCAGCACAGCTGTTTACATGGAGTGAGGAAAACATCGACTCCATGCAGTTCTTCTTCTTCAATGAAGCACAATACAACAAAGAGGAAAAAATACTTGCAGACAGATTTCTGTCTACAAAAGCAATACCAGGCACACAGAAGTTCCACAGTTTCATCCCATTGTCAGATAAAGTGTTGTTGACAAAGGTATTTTCAAGAAGTGAACAGTCATCCACTTTTTCAGTGTTAGGACCACGTGTGCAACAGAGGCTGAAGCTAGCAGAAGTAAAAGGATATGTTACATGTGAGAACAACAATCATTGGTGGCTTGGTGTAGTTGTGGACAAAAATGAGACAGCACAGATAGTGGAACTGATGTTTCTGCACCCTGCAGGTCCTTCTCCATCATTTACTTTCAAAAGTGACTGTCCAAATAAACTGACTGTGCCTCTCTCTCAGATCCTCACCCTTGTGCAACCTACATGTCCCACTGGCCGTAGTTATTACCTCTCGAAGGAAGAGATGGATGCGGCAACCATGGCTCTAGAAAATTACTGTAGACAATAAATTCACGTTTTTGTCATTGAAGAAGGGAAGGTAACATGTTTTCTGTAAGTTTTTCTTTTTGATTGTAATGAAATTTTAGAATTAAGTGCAAGATTACGGTGCCATATATTCTTACCCAGCGTGCATAGTATTTGTTATAAATGTAAAAAAATATGATCCCATTGCGATCCCTTATCAAAACTTGTAGGACATGATGCTGAAATATGTATGTTTCTATGAGAATTGTTTCAAAATTTTCAAAATATAGGTTTTTGAAAAATTCAGTTTTCAAATTTTTTTTGGGTAACCTTGAAAATATTTTTTTTCGAAAGTACTCGTGTGACGTATCAAATTAAAGCTCATAATATAAGCTACATTTTGATACTTTTCCCACTCATCTATGTCAATTCCAGCTTGATTTATGCGTCATTTTGTGATTGCACTTGTGCAGAAAATTTGGTTTTTTTCCATATTTCAGAAGGGTATAACTGGAAAACTACAACACATAAAAATCTGATATTTTGCACTTTAACATATCTCAGGTGGTACTTCATGACAACCAAGTATGACTAAAATCGGAGATGGTCATGTTCAAAATTGACAAAAAATTGGTTCACTTGACATGGAATGACCCGCCAGTAGGCCCGCAGCTGAGGATGGGAGGACACTCCCAAAACATGTCCTGATTTTATCTGTGATGTAAATGGTGCATAAGTGTTTTTAAACTTTATTTTTATTATTACAGCAGTCTCTCTTAATCTCTTTGCACATTTTCAGGGTGTCCACCAAGTAATGCTGAAGAAATTCCCGGCTTATTCCCTGATTTTCATTGATCATTTCAGCAGTTCCCGACCAAAATATGAAGCACTTTCTAATAACTGTGTAAAGGCTCGTGTCCACATGAGAGCTGAGAGTGCGAGAAACTCTCGAGAGTACTCTCAGATGGTGTGTCCACTTGAGAGCGCTAGTCGAATCCTGAGAGTAGCTGAGAGCAAAACTCGCGACATTACTCTCAGAACCGTGTCCACTTGAAACAAAATCGCGCAAGTTTTCGTCTCGCATTTACAAACAAGATGGACGACCAACAATGTATTATTCGTTGTTAATATTAATGTAAGCATTTTATGAGGGCTTGCAGAATGCTTTTAAGTGAGTACATTAATTTAATTATTAAGCGTTTAGAAGAATTTGACAATCTAATATTGTCAGAATATCATCAGAACATCATGAAGTATTGGTGAATTCGATAAGCCCACAAATTAACTAAAAAGACATTGAAATGTGATATGGGATTCTTGTTAAATATGAACTAATTGTGACTTTATGCTTTTCCGGAATCAAGCATGTGATTTTTAATTTATAGCATGTCAATTATTCGAGTGGAGTGATCCTATCAAACTGTGAATCTAAACTCCGTGCATCTACATGAACGGATAGGTCTACTATTTATCCTCTGCGTCCACGAAGACCAAGAGCCAACAAATTTTCCTTGTTGATTGGTCCTTTAGCACTAGAGCAAAAGCATTTTGTGCGTCGCTGTTACATGTCTACTTTTATACGCAATAGACTCATGTACATCATCTTGGTCCCCTCAAAAGAATACAAAGACAACCACCAAGACTGATTACGCTATAGGCGCCGTGTTTCTAAACATTGATTTGCAGAATATTTGGAATCGTATGTAGTCTACACTAATATTGTGTTCGTTTATTTTATTACTTAACGATTGCAACTTAGGCATATGACGGAATTTTGTCCCGCAGGAGATCCCTACATGCCTCTAATCTACAGACATTGGGGTTACTGCACCCGTTACAGCCTTCTTCGCCTCAGAATATTCTGTAGAGGAATCTATGATCGCCGTAGTGAACCCTGGAGATTATCAGTGTTTCATTATGATTCATAAATGAATGTTATGTAAAAATTTTATTATTGTTCAGTAACTCCCTTATAAACTTACTACATTTTTTCATGATGAACATATGAACATTAAACGATACCGTATTATAATCTGTTATCGTTGAGTATTATTCGATTTAGATTTAGTTTTTAGAAAATATAAATAAATATTGAAGGCAAATTAAATAATTTTATCATATGGCTTGTTGGGCATAATATACACATTATCCACTCTCAGCTATACGAAACAGATTGGTATAGTGCGAGCTGCTCTCGGAGATTGATTGCAAAGGCGTGTCCACCTGAGAGCTGACACTCTGAATGCCACTCTCAGCTACCTCTCAGACAGTGCTCTCAGACGCGTGTTCACATACCGAAATGGAACTCTCGAGAGTTCCTCGCACTCTCAGCTCTCATGTGGACAAGAGCCTTAAGAAAAATTATAGGATTATACATACTTTAAATAAGAAAAACTTTTAGTAACAAAAGTAATTGCAAACAATAATTACTTAGGCTATAACAGATACAAAAATTAGGAACAATAAAATAAATTAAGGCAAGATGACACTTTGCGACCCATCCGGCTCCCCTTTCCATCGGCCTGGTCGCCTTCTCCGCCAGCCTACCGCGCATCATCCCGCACGCATCTTCCCCGCTATGGCTCATGCCGGCCGCTACTAGGCGCCGCTTGCTGTGTTAAGCCCGCAGCTTGCTCTAATAATTGCAATTACCATTATAAAAAACAAAATAAAATTTCACGAATTATAGAAATTGTCGAACAATTAAAAAAATACCCTTGTACCAAACATCATATTTCACGATCTTTAAACACCGATTTGATAATATAAAAAATCGAAATTTACATAATATTTCCCAATTTTTAAAAACGCCGTGTTATGATATAAAACATGGCTCAATCGATGCAGAAAAATTCCCTTGCACCAACAGTATTCTTTTCGTAACAAACAAAACATTTCAAAATTTGAAAAAGCGATTCTTGCGTTAACACTCGCGAATGCATGAAGTCACCCTTAGTACCTATATATGAAATCTTTCTTCACTGCTCAAGTGTGGCGTAGTGCTCGTGGCATAGTGGGTTAAAAGACTCCTAGCTATAACCCTAGGGGTTCCGATAGATAGGTAGGGTGAAGAGGAGGTGAGAGGAAGAGAGTTAAGAGACGGGAAAGAAAGAGAAGAAGAGAGAGAGAGAAATTATTTTTCTCCCCACCCAAAACCCCTACTTTCCACGCGGGTCCCGTTGTAGTGGTGGGGGACTCGGGTGGGTCGCAATGTGTCATTTTCCCTAAATTAAATATACTTTCATATAGGCCTGTTATTGTCTAGAAGTCTTTTTGATCACACTTTGCAATTTTTCGAATTTTCCCGGATATTTTAAAAAATTCATTGACTTTTCCCGGATTTTCCCGACCATACGAAATTCCCGGCCTTTTCCCGACCAGTGGACACCCTGTGTATGGTGCAAGGGTATTTTTATGTATTGTGACGTGGAGGTACAAGGGGTTTTTTTTATTGTGAAATATTAGGTGACATGTCAATTGTAATTATGCATTACCGGCATTGAGTAGCGGCTACAGGCATGATGGCATGCGCTGCTGGGAAGCGGGGTAGGTGGCACGTGGGAAGCAACCAGGCGAGTGGAAAGGGGAGCAGCAAGGGACGCAAAGTTCCATTTCGCCAAAATATTTCATAATAAAAAAAAAGGTCCTTGCACCAAAAATCATATATCACAATTATAGGAGTGGGAGTGGGGGACTCGTGCATGGCATAAAATACCTTGGCTTAAACCAAATATCGGGTGCCAAATAGGCTCCGCCCATCCCGCATTCCGTTGCTATGGCGACAGCAGCTGTCGGCCGGCCGGCGACCTCTCGCTCGGCTCTCGCACCGATCTTCCGACCGTTCCCGAACGCGCTCCCGACCGTGTCCGCCTTCACTCTACACTCAACGATTCCCACGATGTGAGAGTGCCCCTTGTACCAAATATTCAAAATACGAGATGCCCCTTGTACCACCAAATATACCCACCTAAGTATTTACAAATTATATTTCCGAATTACCAAGGCACCATTAGGATATTCTTACTACTCGTCATGTATTACACGTCTCTGTAGTACAAAGGCTAGAAGTTTTCTCGATTTTTATTCCATCGAGCACTCGTGGTATAGTGGTCAAGGCGATGGACTAGAATGCTAGCGGTCCCCGGTTCGAATCCCCGTAGGTGCGAAAATTACTAGGATAGGAATAGGTCCCAAATAAAGTTGGCCAAAGCAGAGAACTTCTCTGCGGGGTGCACTGCTAATTAGAGGGGCAAGAGGAGGTGGTAGTAGAGGAGGCGGTGAGGGCTGCAATCACAGGTGGCTAAACGATTGCTTATTGGCTGCCGTGCGCGTGATTGTTGCCGCCGCACGTGCCGAAATGCTCTATTAGCAAAGTTAAAAATATTTGGCAAGCACTTCAGTTGCTTATAATTTCTGTGCAGTTTTATTTTACTTTTCTTATAATTTCTGTGCAATTAGTTTTATTATAATTTCCGACTCATAGATTTTTTTGTTGGTATTATCATCTTGTTTCAGTTTTCTGTTTTTTGCCCCTTATCAATTACAGCATTTACCCGGAAACCCCGAAAAACTACGGAAATCCGGAGAAAATGAGTTTTTCTTTGTTCTTTGCTCCTGATATGCCCAGAGAATTTCTGACTCACATATTTTTTGTTGGTATTGTCACATAGTTTAAGGTTTCAGTTGTTTGCCTCTTACCAATTACAACATATCTCCGGAAAACGCGGAAAACCACGTATATACGGAGAAAATGACAATTTTTTTTATCTTTGTTCTTTGCTCCTAGTATTCAAAGGGAATTGGCGACTCATATGGTTTTGTGTTAGTATTGCAATCTAGATTAAGGTTCCAGTTGTTTGCCTCTTATCAATTACAGTATATCCCCATAAAACTCGGAAAACCACGGAAATCCGCAGAAAATGACTTTGTTTTAATTTTTTTACCTTAGTTGTTTGCTCCTAATATTCCCAGGGAATGTCTGACTTACATATTTGTTTGTTGGCATTGTCATCTAGATTAAGGTTTTAGTTGTCTGTCCGTTATCAATTACAGCATATCCCCGTAAAACCCGGAAAACCACGGAAATCCACAGAATTTCTAGAACTCGAAACTTGTGATGTACAGTCACTGTAACCGTTATTGCGAAATAATTCTTCTGCTTCAGGTGTGTCCTTTGCAGTTACAAAAGGGTGAGTATGTGGACTACGAGATATCTGCCATAATTGTGATGGTCACATGCAAAGAAAAGGGGAATCATAACTTCTAAACATGCCAAGTGTAAGTTAAAGTTCTTTTTCTTAGTTGCTCGCTGAAATCTTAAAATCAATGACACTAATTTGTCCATATTACCAATCCAAAATTGTGCTGTTTTACCCAATGTCCCTTCTCTAACTTCAGTCAAGAAAGTAGGGTAGTGACTGTGGAAGGTTTGGCAAGATAAATTATCATTCACAGATTTCAAATTTGAATATGAAGGGTGTTCTGCCAGGTTTTCAATCGCTTTCATCCCTTCAGCATCAGGATTTTTTCCAGTATTCTTTGTCATGCTGTAATTGGTGAGGGGGAAACAACTGAAACCTTAAACTATATGGCAATAAAAACAAAAATTATGTAATTCAGAAATTCCCTGGGAATATTGGTATCAAAGAGCAAAGATTAAAAAAAATTTAAAAGATATTAAAACAAACTCATTTTCTCCGGATTTTCGGGGTTTTCCGGAGATAAGATGTAATTGATAAGGGGGAAACAACTAACCCCTTAATATAGATGGCAATACCAACACAAAAGCATACGAGTCACACATTCTCTTTGAATATTAGGAGCAAAGAACTACGATTTAGAAAAATTAAAGCAAACTCATTTTCTCCGGATTTTCGTGGTTTTCGGAGTTTTCCGGAGATAAGATGTAATTGATAAGGGCAAACAACTGAAACCTAGAACTAGATGGCAATACCAACAAACAAAAATTCCTTGGAATATTAGGAGCAAAGAACAAAGAATTTAAAGAAATTTTAAAAAAAATCAATTTCTCTGGATTGCCGTGGTTTTAGGAGTTTTCTGGAGATATGCTATAATTCATAAGGGGCAAACAACTGAAACCTTAATCTAGATGGCAATACCAAGAAAAACATACGAACCAGAAATTCCCTTTGAATATTAGGAGTAAAGAACAAAGATTTAAAAATAAAACAGTCATTTTCTCCGACTATACGTGGTTTTCGGGGTTTTCCGGGTGTATGCTGTAATTGGCAAGGGGAAAATAACTGAAACCTTAATCTAGATGGCAATACCAACACAAAAACATATGATTCACCAATTCCCTTTGAATACTAGGAGGAAAGAACAAAAATTTAAAAAAAATTAAACGAAGCCATTTTCTCCGGATGTCAGTGGTTTTCGGAGTTTTCCGGGCTTATGCTGTAATTGATAAGTGGCAAACAACTCAAACCTTAATGTAGATGGTAATGCCAATAAAAAACATGAGTCACAAATTCGCTTTGAATATTAGGAGCAAAGAACAGAGATTTAAAAAATAAAACAAAGTCATTTTCTCCGTATATACGTGGTTTTCCGGGGATATGTTGTAATTTGTAAGGGGCAAACAACTGAAACCTTAAACTAGATGCCAATATCAACAAAATGTGTGAGTCAGAAATTCCCTGGGAATATTAGGAGCAAAGAACAATGAAAAATTAAAACAAATTCATTTTCTCCGGATTTCCGTGGTTTTCCGGATTTTCCGGGTAAATGCTGTAATTGACAAGAGGCAAACAACTAAAAACTTAAACTAGATGGCAATACCAACAAAAAAATATGTGTCGGAAATTCCCACGGGGGGGAGTGTTTCATATTAGTGGCCCATGGTCTAGGAGGAGAATGTTTTCATAACAGATAGTGTACTGTACTACAATGTTAATAATAGCACGGCACGGTTCCGACTCGTAACGTAACGGCCACATTCCTCGCATTCCTCACAGAGAAGTTCTTTGCTTTGGAACACTGTAGGTAGGTAGGGTGAAGGAGAGAAGGGAGGTAATAGGGAAAAGAGGAGAAGAGGACCCAATACCTTTTTCCCCTGTTATGCACTGATCTGGGGAAAAACCAAATATCGGGTGCCAAATAGGCTCCTCCCATACTCGCTATCGGGACCCGCCCGGGAAGGAGGGGTTTAGGGCGGGGACTAACGACTCAACTTTGGAATATGTCCCTTAAAAAAAAGTTGCCGTTTCTTGCGTATTTTTTGTTGTTCAGAATTTTTAAGGCCCCTACGCGTCATTGACATTTTTCTGCATTTTTTTTTTATTACACAAACGTTTATATCATTTATTTATATTAACAGATTAATTGCACATTCGACGGATTCTTTACTTACCAGGCACGCGCCATTTTGGATTGGAGACGTCATGTACTGCTGCCAACATTGCTGGAATTGTCTACCCTAGGTCACGCTGCCAATTTCCAACGCTACAAGTGACGCTACGGGTGAAGCTGCAGCGAGCACTTCCAATTAAATTAAATGTATCGAAATGTTTGTTTGATCGGATAAACTTTGGAATATGTCCCTCGAAAATTTTCTAAGTCCGAAAGTTCACGTTGATATGCTATGAACTGCGAAGATTCCCGAAGTGCCGAGACTAAGAATGGAGGCAACATCTGAAGTCACTGCTGCCAATATATGCACCAAAACCCCAGACATGTGTTCTGCAGATGGGTTCAAGTCCCAAAATGTGAAACATATGTAGTGTGCCCCAACAACAATAGAGATGCTGCCACTCTGTTTGCCTTAATTGCGCAGCATGTGGATTTCGCTTCTACAATCCATACTGATTGTTGGAGAGGCTACAATGGCTTACTGGGTGGCGGGTTCGCAGCCCATCTCACTGTAAACCATAGCCAGCATTTCGTAAATCCGGTGACTGGTGTTCATACGAACAATATCGAGTCACGTTGGAGATCTCTCCGAGCACGCCTATCCAGGGGCGGTATCAGACGCGAACAGGTAGATACCCATTTGGTAGAATACTTGTGGCGTCTGGACTGTAAGCACCGACTAGCAGATCCGTTTCAGGAAATGATAGAAGATATCAGGACTGTTTATCCTGTAGACTAGAGTTTAAAGTTAAGTAGGTTTAGCGCCTTTACTTGTACATAAATTATTATTATTATTATTATTGTAAATATTGTACTAGTGTTTGAGGTATTGTAGGCCTACTAATTTTAGAATTGCATACATTCATTTCCATCACAAGTAGATCAAACACACATTTCGGTACATTTAATTTAATTGGAAGTGCTAGCTGCAGCTTCACCCGTAGCGTCACTTGTAGCGTTACGAAATTGCGCATGAGAGTCAGTGTCTTCACGTTGGAAATTGGCAGCGTGGCCTAGGGTAGACAATTCCAGCAATGTTGGCAGCAGTACATGACGTCTCCAATCCAAAATGGCGCATGCCTGGTAAGTAAAGAATCCATCGAATGTGCAATTAATCTGTTAATATAAATAAATGATATAAATGTTTGTGTAATTAAAAAAAAATGCAGAAAAAATGTCAATGACGCGTAGGGGCCTTAAAAATTATGAACAACAAAAGATACGCATGAAACGGCAACTTTTTTTTAAGGGACATATTCCAAAGTTGAGTCCAATATTTACAATAATAATAATAATAATAATAATAATAATAATAATAATTTATGTACAAGTAAAGGCGCTAAACCTACTTAGCTTTAAACTCTAGTCTACAGGATAAACAGTCCTGATATCTTCTATCATTTCCTGAAACGGATCTGCTAGTCGGTGCTTACAGTCCAGACGCCACAAGTATTCTACCAAATGGGTATCTACCTGTTCGCGTCTGATACTGCCCCTGGATAGGCGTGCTCGGAGAGATCTCCAACGTGACTCGATATTGTTCGTATGAACACCAGTCACCGGATTTACGAAATGCTGGCTATGGTTTACAGTGAGATGGGCTGCGAACCCGCCACCCAGTAAGCCATTGTAGCCTCTCCAACAATCAGTATGGATTGTAGAAGCGAAATCCACATGCTGCGCAATTAAGGCAAACAGAGTGGCAGCATCTCTATTGTTGTTGGGGCACACTACGTATGTTTCACATTTTGGGACTTGAACCCATGTCTGGGGTTTTGGTGCATATATTGGCAGCAGTGACTTCAGATGTTGCCTCCATTCTTAGTCTCGGCACTTCGGGAATCTTCGCAGTTCATAGCATATCAACGTGAACTTTCGGACTTAGAAAATTTTCGAGGGACATATTCAAAAGTTTATCCGGGACTAACTAAATGAAACAGTGGGAGACATCTAGTAGGTAATGGTGGAATTAGTAGTAGCGGCGCAGAGACATCTGGCGGAAATAGCAGAAACACAAGAAAATTAATTTTTTTATTTTCTCCTTTTATCTCTTTTCTCCTCTTCTCCCTATTACCTCCTTTCTCTCCTTCACCCTACCTACCTATTTGGGACCTATTCCTATCCTACTAATTTTCGCACCTACGGGGATTCGATCCGGGGACCGCAAGCGTTCTAGTCCATCGCCTTGACCACTATACCACGAGGGCTCGTTGCAATAAAAATCGAGAAAACTTCTAGCCTTTGTACTACAGAGACGTGTAATACATGACGAGTAATAAGAATGATAATGTTCTCTGGTGAACATATATCCTAATGGTGCCTTGGTAATTCGTAAATATAATTTGTAAATACTTAGGTGGGTATATTTGGTACAAGGGGCATCTCGTATTTTGAGTCGAGTGAAGGCGGGGACACGGTCGGGAGTACGGTCGGAAGAAGATCGGGGCGAGAGGTCGCCGGCCGACAGCTGCTGTCGCCATGGCAACGGAATGCGGGATGGGCGGAGCCTATTTAGCACCCGATACTTGGTTTATGCCCTGATCTGATGTATTCTATATTCTTGAGCCTCGCTCAACATAGGATCTACAAAACGAGATACCTACATCTGCAACAGATGGGGGCGTCCCTTAGTGGGATACAGGCTATTCAAAGACTACCCCAAATTGTTTACAGGGGGCAACAGATTTACAAGAGCATATGGGCGGTAGATTTCCAAAAAGTCCTGATAGCAGGAAAATAAAAGTTAGCAAAGATAAACAAAAGTTTGCCAAATTTTGGACCAAATGATTCTGTACATATAGCCTACCCCAATATTACAATTAGGCCTACTCACCAGTGTTCCACTGTAACTCTGAGTTCCTTTCCATCGAGAGCATCATTTTTCTGTTCGGCGTCGCCATTTTCCTCTTCTCCATCGCCCTTCTCGTCTACTTCTTTCTTGGCTGCGCCCTTTCCTGGTCTGCCTTTGCGTTTAGGTACTGCTGCCTTTGTTTCGTTACTGGCTTCTTTCTTGGCTTTGCCTGGTCGGCCCCTGGACTTTTTTACAACGGGTTCGGCTTCCTCTTCATCCTTATCTTCGGTATCGTCGTCATCGACTGTTTTTACAACTGCAGCAGCCGTAGGTTTCTTGCCCCTTCCTCTTGTCGGCTTCTGCTCTTTTTCTTCAGAATCATTTTCGGCCATGCTTGTTCCCTTCTTGGCTGCTCTTTCACCACCCCGCCGTTGAGTCTCGTTGTTTGACTTATCTTTTTTATTTTTAGGTGGAGAATCTTCAGATTCTACCTCAGTCTTTTTACCACGCTTTGGAACTGGCTTTTCTTCAACTTCTGTTTCTTCTTCTGAATTTTCGTTTGACCGGCTTTTAACTGGCGCTTCGTTTTGTTCAGGTTCCTCAACTTTCGATTTTGCGTTTCTACCTTTCTTTTTTGTTTCTGGTTGTTCTGTTTCTACTTCTTCGACATTATTGTGGTCTTCTTCAACGTCTACTGCAGAGTTTTTGGCTGCGGCACGCTTACCTTTTTTTCCAGGCATTTTCAACGTAAAGCTTCAAACTCGAGAACTCGCACAACACGCCGACCGGAGAATAATAATGGAAGCCGGGAGGGAAGTTAAGCTTTCCGCTGAGAATCTTGGGAAATAAGCGGGACTTGGACGCGATTTTCTATTGGTCAATTTAAACCCCTCTCCAGAGAAGGAAGAACCGCCAGTTTACATGTCGACATGTTTAAACTCCTACGTGTTTCAATTATACAATTTAATCAATTATTTATGTCTGTAAATATTTAAAAATTAAATACGTTCCCTTTTCCCTCAAGATATCAATCGCACCTCTACATTTAAAAATAGTAAAGGATGAATAGAATGACAACCCATATGCCTGGCATCAGAGATAATAAAATGTCAAGTAATCGTTAGAGATGCTACTCACTGGCCTCTTCCCACCGGGCGGGAACCGAAAGCGGAAATCACGAAGTTCGATTAATGCTGGGCTTTACAGTGGCTAATAAAAATAAAATCAGGTAAACTGATATAACCAAGTGCCAGATGGAGTTAATAGGTCATATAGGTTAATATGTCATATTTAAGAAACTACTGAATTTTAGGTCATGGTTTCTTGAGAAAGTTTGGTAAGTATTTTTAAAATTCTTATTTATTTATTTCTTAAAGGTCCCAATGAGCCAAATGGCTCGCATAAAGGGACAGTCAAAAACAGATAATTGGCAACTAAAGAATGTGTGTAGATGTAGATGTGTAAGCTTATGTATGCAGTTTCCAATGGCACTCTAAGTAGACCTTTGTTTGATAAACTTAACATAATAATAATAATAATTTTATTAATCCATTATATCATATAAACATGTACAGGGTACAAATGATGTTGGACACGTTAGATCTTACATGCTAAATATTGCTTACATTTGCATTTATTCTCATATTCACTACCAGTCCCAAGTCTGTACATCCTGGAAACTACTTGCTTTGTTCATAAAAATATACAAGAAACTCACAATACCACACATATGAAACCAGGTCATCAAATTCTATACATATATATCCACAAAGAACAGCTAAAACCTTAAAAGTGTAATACATCAAGGTGTAATATTATATAATAAATTCAGCAGAGACATTTCTCATCTAAAGTACAGTATAATAGATTTAGAAGGGAAGTGACCAAAAACTTAATGGAACACAAATACTTTTCTGAAACTGAAGCCATGTGTAGCTAATATTGTAGTTAGAATTAAATACTTAAATATGTCAAAATTACAAAGAGATATGTAAATTATATACTTATTTATTTAGGGTAGAACTGTATCTGTCTTCTTACCTGTATATTATGTATGTGTATGTTCCTGATGTAGGTCCTATAATAGGACTGTATTATTTGTTTATTGTTTATAAAATTTATATGGTGAATAAATAAATAAAAATACGGATGTAGATTCTGTGTTGAGAGAGGCTCATTGAAATAATTGGGATAAAACTAATTAATAAACTTTCTCATGAATTGGTTATTGACACACTTAAGAATTTTACACAAAAATTATTCAATTGGCTTAATGTCAATCCTTTTTATACAATAGATGAGTTTCTTGATTTTAATATTACTTTATAAAAATATTTTTTATTCATGGTAACTAAAGTATATATAAACTTTTGACAAAGAGCTGTTTGGTGGATTGCCTCGGAGAGTGTCTTAGGCTACATAAAACATGTTAATCTTATTTTAGATGTGTAGTAGCAATATGGTTTGATATCCTAACTGTTAAATGTTTCTTTTGTGTATCTTTTATCTGATAGAACAGGCATGTTTGATATCTAAATGTACTACTGTCTACTATGTATAATTGTCTATTGTCACGTTTATTATTGACTTTTTGTCTATTGCTATCTGGTTTAATGACAATAAAATTGCATTGTTATTATTATTATTATTATTATTATTATTATTATTATCATTATTGTCCGCCGGCGTGGTCTTGTGGTTAGCGTCGCTGACTACAGATCCGTCGGCCCGGTACCTCCTCGGATTTTTCTGAGGTAGGGAGGTCTGGTAGGGGTGCACTCAGCCTCGTGATTCCAATTGAGTAGCTACTTGATAGAGAAGTAGCGGCTCCGGTCAAGAAAACCACCAATAACGGCCGTGGGTGTCGGCATGCTGACCACATGGCCCCCAATCCTGCCATCTGCCTACGGGAGATGACGCAGCGGTCGGGTGGTAGGCCAAGTCCCTCCAGGGATGTAGCGCCACGGAGTTAGTTTATTATTATTATTATTATTTTTTTTATTATTATTACTATTACTATTATTGTTAATTATTATTCCTATTATTACTATTATTATTATAATATTACTATTACTATACTATTACTAATATAATATTACTATTATTATTATTATTATTATTATAGAACATGTCACATTAAAATATACAAGCATGTTATAGCAACAAGCTGCCAAACTTATTCAAGCTGGAAATATTCATTCATGTTGTAGAAGTGCAATAACTACAATAGACTTATATTTATTTATTTTTATCAAAACATCTGAAACCGTACAAATATGCAGTAACATTTTTCACAGTTTATTTACATGGGAAAATTTGAACTTTTTGGAATTTTTCCATTGGTTATAGGCTAAAAGCTATAAGTTTGCCAAATTTCAACATTCTGGCTCGTCTAAAAGGGAGTAAATGTTAATAAGTGGATGATCTGGACCGTCGTAGAGGTGAATGACGTAAGGGCTACCCAGCCAGTTTTCCATACTTATGGAGCAGCTAGAAACTCCAAATTTTGTACACTTATGGCTGTTGCTTTTGCCAATGTTCCTGCCAAATTTTACAATTCTATCAGTATTATAAGTGTATCAAAAATTATATAATATAAGGACAATATACAACATTTACTTAAAATAAAATTATATATACAGTATACATAACTCAGTCTAAGATATAACCGATGGAAACACGACAAAAATTCATAGGACCATATTTGTGGAGCCTCAAAATCCGTTACTGTTTCGGTTTTTTGATATGACTTACCGTTTAGCTGTATAAACCTCCAACAAATTAAATTAATTAAAAATAAAGTGCGGTAAACTTGAAGTAAATGACCGCCTGCATATTCTCATGGTTAGCGTCGCTGGCTACAGATTCGCAGGCCTGGGTTTGATCTCCGGTACCTCCTTTGATCTTTCTGAGCAGTGGCGTAACAAGCTTAAGTGGTACCCCCCATTTAAATTATTATAAGATGGAACAGTTCCAAGTGTTATTTTTTGGATACTCAAAGGTAATCCCACGAGAGTTTAAGAGTTTATCGATAGATGCAGCTGCAACGAATTTATGATTTATGTGATGTAATTCATAAACTCAACGGAATATACAAAATTAGTAATAATTACTTTGTTATATAAAAACAAAACTAAGCTCCGAAATCATGGCATACCATGAATCAACCATCCATAAAGCAATTCGAGTTACCATGTTGTCGCACATTATGCTGTACATTGTAAATTGTACTGTTAAACGACAATAAATGCTTTTATTATTATTATTATTATTATTATTATAACTATTATTGATATTATTATTAATCTAAAGTACGTTATAGACAGACACATATACATTGTTTTCGTCACGAATTGTGGGTGTTACCATTAATAAAGCAAACATCTAGGCCAAAATACACTCCCGAAATTGCGCAAAGTCTTATTTTTGGAGTGACTTTATTTATATTTTTATATTTTGTTTTCCAAGCGAAATCACGAATTTTGGAAAAATGGATTTTGGTAAAAGGACAAAATTATAGGTAGATTTCGAAGAAAAATCTACCTATTGCAATGGATACCATGTCATGATTTTCGAAAAATTCTTTCATATCTTTACGTTTCATGCTCCCCTAAGTACGAAACCACCGCCCGTTCAAAAAAAATTGTTGTGATATATATATATATATTTTTATCTTTACACGATAGCGGCCGTAATTTTGAAGATATTTGAACAACATTTTATTATGTCATTTCTAGGCCCAATAGCTCGGACAAGTTCGTTAATGAGCAAAATTGGCCCAAGGGGGTGGTCGGGGGAGGGGGTTGAAATTTTTAAAAATGTATATCTCGGCCCCTATGAAGTATAGAGGGAAACTTTGTTTGAATAAATTAGAGTACTCCCTATGAAGTTCACAGTGGCACCAACGATTTGGGGGTTCGAGTGAGGGTGGGGGTGGGGGTGGGGGATGAAAATTCGAAACTTTTGAAAAAAACGTCTTGTGGGGTATCGTTGAAAAGCTCTTGATGAGTACTCTACAAATCAATAACTAGTTTCTTGACGCGAGATTTTAATGTTTGAAAATAATAACACTTAAAAGAATTATTATAATATCATAATTTTGTCTTGTTTAGCGGCTTTGCTAATTTTATTCATTGCTGATCTTGCGCACGGCCTCCCATAATATTATATCCTATTCTTGTTGTCAAAACAAATGATTGTAGTCTCTTCCTCTTTACCGAATTCAGTTCTTATTACTGCGGGTTTGCCATGCCAAGGCTAAAGAAGAAGAGTGCTGGGCAGCGATAATAAATTAAACCAAAAGCACTTTGAAATCTACCTCAGCCTGTAGGCCTGCCTAAAGGGATTTTCTGTAGTTATGTCAGGTATCTTTCAAGATGTGAACCGAAGATTGGAGACATGTTTTCCTTATTTTTACTTAAAGAAAGTTTTCTCGGAAACGGCTCTAACGATTTTCTTTAAATTTTGCACGTGGGTTGCTTATACTAAGAGCTAAAACTTTTATTTGAAACACTTTTCGAAATAATTCTGTGAAGGGTAGTTTTAAGCCACTCACTATGAATACGCGCTCTTTGCAATACGGCTTCTTGCAACGGAAAATAGTACGAAAACAAAATTTTGTATTTGGGTTAAGTACCTTTTGGGGATGTGACACGAAGATTGGCGACGACTTTTTCTTATTTTTAAGGGAAGCCTAACTTTTATTTGGGCAGAGGAAGTTATGTGACTTATATATGAGATTTTTTTTATAGGTTGATCCTAATAAATTTCATAACCAAGTAATGTAACTATTTTACGGAACTGTATTATTAATATATTCTTAAATATGCGCACATACCAGTTCAAAATCTAGATTGCCGAAGACGTCAACTCACATTCGTCATGACTGCCGCAGCGGGTAGAATTGGTTGCGGCTTGAGTGATATAAAATATCACCGATTGCTGAAGTCTCATTTAAATTAATAAAACTGCAGAGACAAAGTATCGGCAGAAATAAACACCCCTCCCTCTAACCATAATATTATTGTTCGTATCAACACAGCGGCCAGTTCTGCCGCGTTTTATTACCTTTGTTGACTGCATTTAAAACTAAAAGTTTCAATACACATGTTGACTTGTAGAAAGTTGTTAAGCTTATTTAATTGTTTTAAATAATATTATTATTTTATTTAAATTCTCTTGAGCGGTTTTTTACTTACAAATACATTTTTATTTTGTCACCCCCAGGGTGATGGCACCCGGGGCGGCCCGCACCCCCCGCACCCCCCTTCCTACGCCACTGTTTCTGAGGTAGGGAGGTCTGGAATAGGGCGCACTCAGCCTTAAGATTCAAACTGAGGAGCTAGTTAATTAAGAAGTATGGGCTGTGGTCACGGAAACCATCATTAACGGCCGTGGGTGTAGTTATGCTGACCACATGACCTCTAATCCTACCATCTGCTTATGGTAGATGACACAGTGGTCGTAAGCATTGTCCTTCCAGGGATGTAGTACCATGGAGTTTTTAATAAATAAACAGTATTTCATATTACCGTTAAAGATACCATCTTCTTGTTCGTTGGATACGAAACCCTACAAAAAAAAAAAATGTAAAAAAGTACAAAGTACACGATTTGTAGAACTATATTCAATAAAATAAATAAATTGGCAAAGGATGAAAAATAAATACGAAGGAAAGAATAATAATAATTAGCATTCACGAAGACCAAACTGTGGATACTCTCGATAGCGTGCTATAATTTGAAGTATGGGTCGAATGTGTTTATTAAGAGCCAGAATGGTACTTTATAAGATTGTGCGGAGGACGGAAAAATGTCTGTCTGTCTGTACGAGTGTTTGTACGCGCGATAACTTAATTACGATATCGGATTTTCATGAAACTTGGTATACGCATTTATAACGTCCATGGGAAGAAGCCTATTGATATTGGACCAAATCGGTTGACCGCTACCGGAGAAATGCCCAATTTAGTATCTATTTTATAGTAACATGGTAAAAAGAACTTACCAAATGCAAATCAGTTCTCATGACAATATATTGTTTTACAGTGTTCGTATACGGCTTTGGACGTTGCAATACAGTTAGCTTTGACAAATAACATTACCCACATATTCCTTCACATATGCTTATCAAACTTAGGCCTTTGTTTTCCGTAAGCCCTGATTAATGAATCTATCTGATCTTAATTCGGAGCTCGATTTAAACAAATAATTTATTATGTGCATATCATAATTGCAACTATCACTTTCTAGCATTCTCGGCTTTGTTTTATCAGTTTACCTGATCTTATTTATTTAATTTAATTTAAGTTAATTTAATTTTACATTCGATATTTTCAGTACGCCTATGTAATTAAAAAAAAATATTTATTTTATTTTATTTTATTTTACTTTTAATACTGGCATCTACATTTTTAAAGGTAAAAAAATACATATTGCCAATGTTTAATGTTTTATTACTTCGACATAAATAGCCTGTATAAAAAAGGAAGTTATTGGTGAATTTTCAGAACAAGAGACTATGAAGACAATGTTTCATCCCTAAACGCAGTATTTTTTTCATTTCCTGATTTTATTCGATTTGTCTGCGTAGAACAATTTTTGAAGCTCCCTCCAACATCAGAATTCTATTTTCATGCTGTTCGAACACATGATACTGACGTCATGTAGCGAACATGGCTGACTTCGGTGACCAATGAGGTAAGTGACGTCATTTGAGAAAATATTCATTATTTATACTATTTTATTATACAGAAAAAGTATTTAAATTATCAGACGTGGAATTGTTTTTCTGAGAATAAAATTGTGATTGTATGTTTGTGTTGTAGCCAAGTAAACGATGAGTTGGCTAGAGATTCCTTTGATGGTGGGTTATAGACTCTCTCCCAAGTCTGGACAATCAAATGGAAACATTTCTTATTAGGGGGAGGGGCACTTATCTCACGATGGGTTGGTGATTAATAATTCCAGATAACTAAATAATTGTTTGAATATCACTTAATATAATATAACGTACGCGGAAAGAAAGCCTTAGATCCCTCCGTATGGGGGACCTTTACCAACTCTTCATGGATTAGAATAGAATAGGCTACAGAGTAGGCCTATGTTAAGATGGAAAACCCACGGATTTTCTTATGGAGACAGACTTTATAAAATTGCCTACATGACTTAAGAAGTGACAGATAAGTTCCAGATACCGGAGCCTTTCGTAGATTTCAGACTTCCCAGATGTTATAATCTGAAAATTTAGAGTAATGTACATGAGAATAAGCAGTATAAGCTACCATATATCAAACAAGAACATCTCCCCTATCCCTCAGCATCACATTCCCTATGACCTCCGTCAGTATTATTCAGAGTTTAGAGAACAGTTCTATATGTGGGAAAAAATAGTTTTATGCTGCGCACTAGGCTCCTCCCACCAACTCTCTAACGGGACCCACCTTGGAAGGTGGGGTTTAGGGTTTCATCGCAGAAGAGATTCAATGTGAGACGTAATAAACATCGCACCATTCAATAAATTCTCCTAAACTAATATAACGTTGCTAACCTGACAAAACCTGTCACTGACCTAGAATTTACCTATCATTATTTAACTAAATGCAGAAGCTTTTTACCCTTCCACACCTTTCATAAAACAGCGTTACGACTATCAAGGAAGCCATGGTACAATAGGTGCGTGCGCAGGCTCCGAAGTGAGGGATAGGAACCGGCGGGCTATTCAAGTCTAATACCAAATTCAGAATGCCCTCCTAAATTAATATCGCTGTTCATAACCTAACTGCCACTGAACTAGAATTTCGGGAGAATTCAGAATGCCCTACTAACTTAATAAATTAATTTTACTACGGTACAATTGTAATTTTCGTAAGTGAGCAAGTACAGTGGTATTCATCAGAGGTGGCAGTCAGATGTGCGTGAGAGAGGTGACGCATGTAGGAGGAATCATGGGGAGGGGTAAGAATGTTGAACTGCTCTTGCAGGAGAGGAGAAGTGATTGTAACAAGGTCTCTTGTTTCTTCACTGCATTATACGATCTTACCGCTCTGAAAGCAACGACACAAGTACGAATGTTTGTTGGACTCGTCTGCATCTACTGAGCATCCATACTTGGACTGCCACGTCTGATTAATACCACTGTACATAGCCGTGATAGGAGATGTAGGGGAAACAAGCAGTAGCTCGGAAGCGAGGGTCAGCAGGGGAAACGAGCAGGCGGGCGAGTGCGGGTGGAGCTTCGCCAGTGAGCAGCATATACCTATCTTGTATATGATGTTGATGTAGATGTAGATATCTCGTCCTGTAGATCCTGTGTGAGCGGGGCTCAAGGATATAGAACACGTCAGATCAAAAAATACATGCATGTTATAACAATAATATAGGCCTACAGAAACTGCAAGCTGCCAAATTTATCCAAGCTGGAAATATTCCTCCAAATTGTAGAAGGTGTGAGTTATTAAAAATTCCTTGACAGCTGTTTTGAAAGATTTGCTCTTTCTTTGAATACATAATAATTTAATAAAAAGGGAATCTTGTAAACCGCTATTTGAAAAATTAAAAGTCCTCACTCTTACAGGGGAGTATATATACTCTGTTATGTGTTATGTGGTGAATAATATTGATAAATTTCAAACTAATTTTAATGTACATGGACATACTACCAGAAACATGAATGATCTACACAGACCAAATAACTCGTTAAAACTCTTTCAGAAGGGTGCTTATTATTCTGCAGTACAGATATATAACAAGCTTCCAAACAACATTAAATTATTATGTATTCAAAGAAAGAGCAAACCTTTCAAAACAGCTGTCAAGGAATTTTTAATAACTCACACCTTCTACAATTTGGAGGAATATTTCCAGCTTGGATAAATTTGGCAGCTTGCAGTCTCTGTAGGCCTATATTATTGTTATAACATGCATGTATTTTTTGATCTGACGTGTTCTATATCCTTGAGCCTCGCTCAACACAGGATCTACAGGACGAGATATCTACATCTATATCTACATAATGTTGTTTGGAAGCTTGTTATATATCTGTACTGCAGAATAATAAGCACCCTTCTGAAAGAGTTTTAACGAGTTATTTGGTCTGTGTAGATCATTCATGTTTCTGGTAGTACGTCCATGTATACTAAAATTAGTTTGAAATTTATCAATATTATTCACTACATAACACATAACAGAGTACCGGTATATATACTCCCCTGTAAGAGTGAGGACTTTTAATTTTTCAAATAGCGGTTTACAAGATTCCCTTTTTTTCTTTCCACATATTATTCTTATTACCCGCTTTTGTAATCTAAATATTTTCTCCCTATGGGTAGAGTTGCCCCAGAATATGATCCCGTACCTCATTACCGAGTGAAAATATGCAAAATATACCATAAGTAATGCATCCTGTTTTAATATATTATTCAACATTCTTAAAGCAAAGCACGCTGAACTCAGTTTTGGACTTATCATTTCTATGTGTGTCTTCTAGTCAAGATTTTGGTCAATTTGCCCTATATGTTATAATTTCTAAGTGTGCAAATAAAACTTAGTCGCTCATATCAGCCATCTCTCACAGTCATCTGATGCATCTTGTCTTGATGGCAGAACTCATCGACTACTGGTACCCTCTGTTGATATTTCACTTTCAGTGGAGAGTAAAACCATGGCCAAGAAATTAATTTTCATCTGTGACTTTCCAGATAGTGGTCTTAACTTGGAAATTTTGGGGGAATGTTAGCTATCAGAATAAATTTAAGTAAATAAACATAATAAATTTGAAGAAGCTTACCTTAACTTTTGCTGCAAATGTGTTCCTCAATTTGTTCTTTCTTATGAAGACGTAATCATAAATGGCATCAAGGTAAAGTTTCATTGATTCCTCGCCATCGCTGTTGAGAAGAGCCAATTGATATTTAAATGAGCCTATCTCATGACAAATTGTAGATAAGATTTCACCTCTTTATACAAGAAAATGATTGCTCAATGGTTCAGGAAGGGTACCGGAATCATCAATAATAAGAGGAAGGTACGCTCGATTGAGCATTAGTTTGATTAAATAAAGACTTTGTGGAACTTTGTACAGTGAAGCAACTATAATAAAATTAATTTACTATATGAGTTGACATAAACACACTTTTTGCTTCACTTACCATATTTTGGTATGATGCGTTTCAAGGAGCCTCCTCCCCATTTTCAAATACTCTGTCAACTCCGAGTTAGTTGACAGAGTATTTGAAAATGGGGAGGAGGCTCCTTGAAACGGATCATACCAAAATATGGTAAGTAAAGCAAAAAGTGTGTTAATGTCAACTCATATAGTAAATTAATCTTATTAGTTTGATTCTTTACTGTATTCAGTGATTGACTTTGTCCTTCTTGTCCACTTGATTATATGTGATACGTTTCACAACTTTCACCGCACAGTACACACATGTAATCTAGGTCTGGTATGTGGAATCTCTTGTTGACACAGCTCAGGGTGGAACCCATGCACTGAGAGTCTGGTTATTACTTGCCTCTGTTCTTGGCAATCTTTGGTACATGACTTCTCTACCATGGCAGACGAGCTTTAGAACTCCGGTTCTATTTCCTCTCTTCGGTTCTTCAAGAGCTCTTGAAATGGACCTGTTTACAGTAGCTGGACCTGGATCCTAATGTCTTCTACGAAGTAGGTTTTGCTCATCATCTCATATACCAGACGTGAGGGTGCAGTCTTCCCAACTCCTATTGCTCTTTTCATGCATATTGCTTTGACCTTTTTGATTCTGATTAGTTTGACAAATTTCAGCTTCTATACAATCTACAGTGAGTCCCACGCAAGAGTTGGCCAATGACGCGGGTTTCTGCGTCGCGGCTGGCACAGCTCCAACTCCCGAGCGATCGGGTGAAATATCTACGTAAATAATGCTGCGGTCGATGTAATGATTCAGGTTCTCACATTTACCGTTAAAATTCTCTTGCATCCACACAATACTGGCACCTTTATAGGAAATTTCTTTCACGCGCATAAGTTCAGCTTCCGAGACAGAGTTACTTTCTCATGTGATAGGCCTATGTGATATTGTCTTCTAACAGTATGTAAATATTATTTATGGGGAAAATTGAAAAATAAAGTGTATAGGTCAATTTCCCATACATAAGAAGAACTTAAAGACAATATCACAAAAGAAATTAACTCTATCTCTGAAGCTGAACTTATGCGCGTGAAAGAAAATTTCCTAAAAAGGTGCCAGTATTGTGTGGATGCAAGAGAAGAACATTTCCAACATCTCTTGTGACGAGGTACGTGGTTATTTTCATTGTAATTTTAATAGTAAATGTGAGAACCTGAATCATTACACCGACCGCGGAATTATTAGCATAGATATTTCACCCGATCGCTCGGGAGTTGGAGCTGTGCCAGCCGCGACGCAGAAACCCACGCCATTGGCCAACTCTTGCATGGGACTCACTGTATATGCCGTATGTGCATGCTGTACCAGAATCATCAAAATACATGTTCAGATTTAACTAATTCCGGCAATAGGTCAAGCTGGTAGCCTACTTTTTTTTTTTTTGTAATGTTACTATGTCATTCAAGGAAATAACATTTGCAGAATTGTTACTTTGAATAATTTAACGAAACATATTTCTATAGAGGAGCAAGCGTTCTCTTTCTGTAATTTTTAGAAAGATAAAGTATTTCCAGAATATTTATCACTACCGGTAAACAGGAACTGTTCAATGTGGCTTAGAAAGTTGAATGATTGTATGTTGAAGCATACCTTCAAGAAGCTGAGGGATGAATCTTTTACTTAATACAGTGAAACTTCACAATAGCGGACACTGCCAGGGAAAAAATAAATTTCCGTTATTAAGAAGTGTCTGCTATTTAGAAAATCGTTGGTACAAAAAAAAATCTTATTCAACACTATAGTTTACAGTACAGTAGACAGTGAAGAATTTCTTTTGCTTACCAAAAGTATAGGCCTCCAAATAAACGAAGAAAAAACCAAATATATGAATTGTAATAATACAAGAAGCCAGGAAGACCATATACAGATGGCAGAATTTAAATTTGAGAGGACTGAGACCTTTAAGTACTTAGGATCAATCATAACACAAAATAATAATACCAAAACAGAAATACAGACTAGATTGATGATTGGAAATAAAAGCTATTATGCATTACAAAACATACTTAAAAGTAAAAGCCTCTCTAGAAGAATTAAATTAAACACATATAAAACTATGATACGCCCTATAGTAATGTATGGAAGCGAGACCTGGACCATTACAAAATCGGAAGAGCAACTAATTCATATTTGGGAGAGGAAGGTCCTACGAAGGATATTTGGGCCAGTATGTTTCGAAGGCATGTGGAGAATCAGAACGAATAGGGAATTATATAACCTTTATGATGAAGTAAACCTAGTAACAGCAATCCAAATGCAAAGACTGAAATGGCTGGGACACGTCCAGAGGATGGCAAACGAGAGAGACCCCAAGAAAGCTCTTAATGGAAAATCAGAAGGAAGGAGAGATCAAAGAAGACCACGTTTGAGATGGTTAGATGGGGTGGAGGATGATTTAAGGAAAATGGGTGTGAAGAGATGGAGAACGAAAGCAGAGGATAGGAAAGAGTGGAAGGACATTTGTAAGGCGGCCAGGGCTCTCCAAGGGCTGTAGTGCCACAGTGGATGGATGGAGACAGTGAGATTGTTTGCGGTCAAGAAAATTTATACAAAAAGTACATGCATTTTAAGGCAAATTCAATTTATTCCAGAATTCTACGACATCTGTCACTACCATTTCACATTACCCAAAGAAATCTAGAATTGTTGATTGTTCAGTGTGAATTTTGGATATCTTCGTTTCAATATGCATCAGTACTTCAGAAGTCATTTTGAGTCCCACTGCATCATTCTTTTGAAGAAAAAACTGCTTCAACTGTTCGGCATGTTTCATAGCCTGAATGTAACAGTAAAAATGCTTGATAATGATTGTTGCAAAGAATTCCGTTAGAATTCAGTTTAACTTACAACAGTCTTTTTCTTTCACGCTGTCCGTTATTTGGAAGTTTTAATTGTTGTTGGGGGCTACATTTCAGTGTCTGCGTCCGTTTTTTAGTATGTCCGCTATTTGGAAGAATTTTATCATAATGGCCAATGTTATTTTGCAGGGAATTTAAAATGTCCGCTATTGAGAGAAGTCCGTTAAGGGATGTTTCACTATAGTAAATTCTTCTGCATTTTTCTGTAAATGTTTCAGCAGATGAATGATTGGGGTCATCATATTTCTTGGGAATTTTTGTTTTACAAGGTATGCTACCATAGATGGAGGAATCAATATCCATTTTATTATTTAGTCATAAAGTGATTTCTAAGGCAGCATTCACACTGAGGCGATATACAACATGGGATTTGTTGCGGCGATATATTGCTAGGAAGGTTCAGACAGCGAGCGATAAATCGGCGCGACCTGGGCGATAAAAATTCCCTTTAGGAAGGTCTACAGGCTGAGGTAGATTTTGATGTGCTAAATCTCGCCTTATATGAGAGCTATTGAGAAACCAGTTATTGTTTTGTAGAGTACTCATCAAGAGCTTTTCAACGATACCCCATAAGACGTGGTTTCAAAAATTTCGAAATTCCATCCCCCAACCAACCACCCCCACTCGTACCCCCAAAACCCCCTAATCGTTTTTGTCACTGTGAACTCCATAGGGAGTTCTCTAATTTATTCAAACAAAGTTTCCCTCTATACTTCACTGGGGCCAAGATATAAATTTTTCAAAATTTCTACCCCCTCCCCCGACCCTCCCCTTGGGCCAAATTTGCTCATCAACGAACTTGTCCGAACTATTGGTCCTAGAAATAACATAATAAAATTTGGTTCAAATATCTTCAAAATTACGGCTGCTAGCTTGTAAAGATATATATATATATAATTTTTTTTTTTTTTTTTTGAACGGGCGGTGGTTTCGTACTTAGGGAGGCATGAAACATAAAGATATGAAAGAATTTTTCGGAAGTCATGACATGGTATTGATTGTAATAGGTAGATTTTACTTCGAAGTCTACCTAAAATGTGGTGGGAACACAATCTTCACTATTTCAATTACAATATCGTAAGCAACTAATCGCTCAGGCGACCGGCATGATGCACTTTGAGAGATATATCGCTTGCGATATGTTGTGCTATCGTGCGACTGTGAACCTTTTTTATCGCCTCCCTTTAGATTTCAAGTATCTGTCTGTGCGTGTCGCGTATCGTATATCACTCACGATATATCGCTTATCGCTTATCGCCTCAGTGTGAACGCTGCCTTAGACATGTAATAGTTGTTGCTACAGTTGAACTAAAAAGTCTACAAACTTTTAAAAAGTTTGCTTTGACTCCAGCATCTGACTCTCATTTGATGCCTTAAAAAATATACATAATTTTAGAGTGTAAGGAAACAGAGATGTGGAGAAAAAATTTAATTGATAGTAAATTAATATACATGGATATTATATGTAAATTAATTTAAAAAAAGGCGTAATGATATAGCTAGGCATGAGATGTTTTGCGAGGTGAGACATTTTAAATGGCTAAAATGTTCTGTAGATATGAAATCAGGATGGGGCATGGAAGCTTATTTATTTTCGTGTAATGTGAAAGAAAGATCAAGTGTGGCATGGTTTAGGCTTGGAATCTGGAGGTTGAAAAATTTGAGAGGTTCTATACCTAGAGCAATCATGGGCAAACCCCTATCCGTTGACACGCAACCCGCAAACTTGGTTAACTTACACATAGTTCGAAAAGAATAGGTAGATGGAGACACAAACAGACAATAAGTGCAGTGGCGGTTGCTCATTCTTAGGGAAACACTAATTTCACTTTATAATATACACTACAATATACAAATAATACAAACAATTTTGTATTTTTAATTACTCTTTTACGTGTGCAATTATTTCATCATACAAAGGCTTAGAATGTTCCATAACGCTTTTCCAATCGGAACTGTGTCGCAACCCGTCACTGCTTGCAAAGAGATATGATTCATGCACGGGAATAATCCACCACGTACACCGAATGTCCGCAATGCCATCTTGTGTTTTATGCGGGAAGGTCGAGATCAACAAGTGGTTCGCGAACCAGTAAATGCCCATGTATGACCTAGAGGAATATGCTCACTATGTAACGAGGAAGAAGATTCTTTTAGTACCGTGCATTTGGAAAGGATGGATGGATACACCCAGTAAGTAAGTAAGTGGGTTTATTTAATCTTTATTTCAAGCAGGGCTATTGTATCATTATCACTGCAGTATAGCAGTATAATCAATAGAATTTCAAATTACAAAAATCTGTACATGTTATTAGTGCTTTTTTTTTTCTAAAAAAATTTAAAGAGTACTCTAGCTTTTGACTTGACGGATCATTCAGACTTACCCACATGTATAGAATGAAAGTGGAATCACACACATTATGTGTAAGATTATACGAATATAGTCCAGATTAGCGAGACTTTACTGTAGAAAAAAGAAAAATTAAAGAAAATCTAAAAAACTAAGCATAATAACGGTAAAAATATTTTTATGTAATACTGTACAAATATGTAATAAGTAGGGCCCAGATTCTTATGTAATTACATATTCTATTCCCTTCCTTGTACACCACTAAAAATGAAAAAGTCTCAATATAAGTGATCCATAGATCAAAAAGATGAAAAATGACTGCTGTTTGAGCTTCTGATATGATTATAGTAGGGTTTCATTTTACATATTTTTAAATATTCATAGTAATATTACATATTTTACATATAATGTAACGAATGTAACATTTTTGTACATAACATCTAGGAAATCATAAAAAAATCTTATGTGAAAGTCACATAACTTCCTCTGCCCAAATAAAAGTTAGCAGTATTCAGATATCCTTGTACAGAATCGCAAGACACAATTTTATGCTAATTATCCTATAAATACCTCTTCTTTGAATGATGCGAGTAAAAGCACAGGCTATATAACAAACTAAAACAAACAAAACAAAAAAACAAGTGACTGCAGACTTTTATTGAACTTTCCGCTGTAAAGAATAATTTCCGAAATTTATCAAATATTTCCCTCAGATACTTCTTTACTCTATGCATGGCCAACAATACATCTTTCTCACTTCACATTCTTATATAGAATAAGAGGCCGTGAAAGAGCACGTATTCAGTTGTTCACCATGTAAGACAAAGTTTCTACAAACAGTGGGTGGCTTGTAACTACCCTTCAGAGAATTTTCCGAAAAAAGTTTCAAATAAAAGTTTTAGCTCTCAGTATAAGGAACACATGTGCAAATTTTAAAGAAAATCGTTAGAGCCATTTTCAAGAAAATTGTGAAAAACGAAAATTTCTTCATGTAAAGTCCCCTTAAAAATAAGAGAAACTTGTCCCAATCTTCGGCTCATATCTTCAGAAGGTACCTGACCCAAATACGTAATTTTGTTTTCATACGATTTTCCGTTTTGGAGATATCCTGTTCACAGACATCCACACAGATAGACATACAGACAAACACACACATACACACTGACACACAGACATGTTTCCAAAATTAGTATTTTTAGATTCAGGGGGCCTCAAAATGTGTATATATGTCAAAAACTCAACTTCGAATTTGGGGGTCGAAAACAATACTTCCTCTACCTATAGGACCTATGGTATGGGCAGAGGAAGTAATAAAGATTTTGGTTAATTTTGTTTTATTCTTCAGTGACTAATAAAATAATTAGCTAATTTTATTTCATAAAGGAAACATTTCATTTGCCAAAAGTAGTGATATTGGTCTTTGTACTATAAATTGAAACCAGCGGATTAAGAAGGGCACTCAGGTTTCAGGTAAACAAAAATATCGTTATTTGCACGATACAAATGAGTTTTTCTAGGAAGTCTTCAGGCTGAAATTGCATCAATCTATATATGATGTGGACTTGTTAAAAATAGCTCCACTTTTATGTAGTCTGGGGTCAAGTATTGTGGTCGAGTACTGATGAATGTTTTACAATGTATGGGAAAGTGTGTAAAAAACCTGTAGAGTGTTCCATAAAGTTACAGCTTGATCAACATTTACATGGTACATTGCACACAAATAATAATATTGTCGTGTGTCTTCTAAACAGATACTCAAATGGGACAGTTGTGTTCAAAAAGTGAGTTTTCAGGGCATGGGGACAACATGTTTTGCTACAATATATATTTCTCCACAAACTTAAGTGCATTACATTTTTAAAAAATCTCTGAAGCAATTTTGCTATGGCTTTTGTTTGGTAAATCATACAAGTTGCACTCACTGTCAAAATTAGAGGTAGCATGTAGAAGCCTGTGTGAACATTTTCCTATATTTATTGCATTAAAAATATTAATTTTAAACAACATATTTTATGATTATGACATATTTTATTACATATTTCGCAATTTGATATTACATAAAAATCGGGGCCCTAGTAAGAGTGAATCAAAAGACGCTGAGAAGCCTGTACTTCGCATACTTTCACAGTCAACTTAGTTATGGAATAATATTCTGGGGGAAAAAGGCAGATCTTATTTTTAAAATGCAGAAAAGGGTTATAAGAATAATTGCAAGTGCAAATAGAAATGAATCATGTAGAATACTATTTAAATCAATGAAGATACTTCCGTTACCTTCCATTTATATATTACAAATATTAATTTACACAAAACAAAATTATACAACATTTCAGCTTAATAAAGAACGGCATAGCCACAACACAAGAGCTAATCAACAGTTAAGCAGTATAAGTCACAATACCTCATTGTATGAAAATAGCACAATGTACAATTGTACCAAACTATATAACAAGCTTCCAGAAGCATTGAAAGAAATTGGCAAACAAAAAAAATTTAAGAAAGCTGTAGAAAACTTTCTACAAGAAAAATGTTTTTATGGTGTAAATGAATTTTTAGAAGATTAAGAAATATAGTAAATTTAGAACATTTAGTAAATTACCACTTTCCCAGAGTATCATTCCATCTAAGCTTGACAATATTGTAAATTCTATTTTTATTTAATTTTACCATGCCTTATTCTAATTTGTATTTTACTTTTTAACCATGCATGTGGATACCTCTGAATAACCTGATAAATTTTGTAAATACTAATCATCTAGAAAAAATATTATTGTACAGTTGGTATGTTAGTGAATTTTTATAGTATCTTATAATGTATTATTGTATCTTATAATCTATCTAATTTGTTATAAATGTATTAATGTATGTTATGCTTGAATGTATGTTAATGCTTAATGTCCCATAGCATGTATTTGCTCCGAGGACTAAACAATTAAACAATTAAACAATTAATAACTTAATAAGCAATGAAATATTTAAATAATTGAATGCTGCAATGCCCATGCTTCAATTTGTAGACATTTTCAGTTTTTATGTGACTAGATAAAAAGAAACAGAATATGTAATTACATAAAAGTCCAGGCTTTATTCATGTGGCTAGGATGTTATTGGATATATTATTGAAAAATACTTTTGATTGGAAATTAGAAGTTGTGGATGAGATTTGAAAGAACAGACTTTTATAATTGCAGTTCAAAAACTTCTTCCGGGCTGTTGGGCCATGGTCTTGGCTTAAAACTGCCTGACGTTTCGCCTGTTACTGTGGCGGGCATCTTCGGAGGTGATCAAGTCGATTGTTGGTGCCGAAGTGAGGTCTCTGACAGCTCCGTCAATTATTTATACCCTACCGCTGGTGAAGAGAGGGGGGCTGTAGTTCCCTCGTTGTCTGCATTTCCTTGCTTCTTGCTGTCTCTGCAGTCGCGGGTGTGTTCTATTGCAGTTATCCAGATCCTGTTCATTTTGAGAGCTTCGTCTTTCCTGTTAACTACAGCCCCCTCTCTTCACCAGCGGGAGGGTATAAATAATGGACGGAGCTGTCAGAGACCTCACTTCGGCACCAACCATTGACTTGATCACCTCCGAAGATGCCCGCCACAGTAACGGGCAAAACGTCAGGCAGTTTTAAGGCAAGACCATGGCCCAACAGCCCGGAAGAAGTTTTCGAACTGCAAGACTCCGACTGTGAAAGCCTTCGATGTTAGACTTTTATAATATTATTATTTTATTGAAAATACTTATATAAATTTTCTATTCCAGAGGTTTCCATGTAGAGGAGCTGTAAAATGGAAGATGAAAGCAAGGATTTTATTCCAAGACCTTTGACTTCTGAAGGTAGTGAAGAAATTAAGAAGTGTGTATCTGTGACTACATCTACTCCACCTACCTCAACATGTAACACTGTTGAGGACACTGATAGATCTGTGGTTATCTTCGTGCAACAGCAGCAGGAAGGAGAACTCTCAGTCCCATTGCTGACAACATCTGCAGAGCAGCAATTAGTTACTTTAGTTCCACAGGTATGATCTAGTTGGATTGGTTGTAGAATAATTGTCATATCATTATCTAAGGATTACTATAACTAGTCTAAGTTACAATGATGAGTTGTTTTAGAGTTTATAGGTGTGCAGTAGTCTACGAAGAGGCGAGGAATTGCATGTCTTGCACCCATCATTAGACCAATAACTTCTACAGTATTGAAGTTAAATTATATTTTACCTTATAGAAGGGAATAGTGGGCTTGTAGATTCTACATTTCTCTGAGTGAATTTCTTCAAGCTGTTTTCGTGTATCTCAGTTCTTATGATGTACCCAGGTGTTGAGTCAGATGGTACAAAGAGAATGTCTATCTTCTGGCATGATCCATCTTCTGACAGCCCGTGCACTTCTTCATACACAGCATTATGGTGCAGCAGCAGTCGTGGACCTGACATTATGATGCCAACTGATCCTTATCGTTTCACTGAATGAACAGGATCCCAAGATGTGACCAAGTGTTTCAACCTCACTGAGACCTTCCAGATATAGAACACAGCGGATAAACATTAGCTTTGAAAATGATGCGAGTTGACTACACACTATTTTCCTCCACTTACCAAATTTTTTGGTAGAACATGTTTCGCATATGTTCATATGCATCCTCAACTACTTGTCAACTGTTGACAATGAAAATGATGCGAGTTGACTACACACTATTTTTCTCCACTTACCAAAGTTTTTGGTAGAACATTTTCAAATGTTGTTATTATTCGCACACTTTATCTTGAGCCAAACACTCCATAATGCTGAAAACCGTCCATATAAAGAAGGCCTCGCTCAAAAAAATGAAGATCGCGACCCGTCCCCAGTATTGCCATACCCAAAAACTTCCCATTGAAGCATTCTTGAGCTACCGTCAATTTTTTTTATTTGTTTACATCATATTATTCTGAAAATGACAGAATAAATCCAGAGATATGAGAAGAACAGTTGTGGAAATGGTCGATATAAGTGACAACAAAGTTAAAAATAAAGAATCTTTAAACCAAGAAGTATCGGAAATCAGCGAAATAATAAACCAAATAAATGAAATGGAATGAAAATCAATTTAATGTGTTTTAAGCTGAATCTGTCGTTGGAGAAAAGAACAAGTCAAGTTTTATTATTTCGTTGTTTTAATTGTGTTGTATTAAATACCTACAAACTTTCGCGAAAGGTATTTAGTTAAATTAGGCTACATCAATTCAGGCATGTGAAAGTGCGTATTCAAGTAGGCCTACATGTACAATGCTACGACTTTTTAACAATTTTCTATATTCTGAAGACCGGGAGAGAAATTGTCTAAATAGGCCTAAATATATTACTTTATTCATTTCTCCAGCGATATATTCTACTATAATATCTGAATCAATATAAAATCTTTAGTTTGTTAGCGAGAGTTGAAAGTGCTACAAATTACAGTTAGTTCCATTGTGTACCAGCATAAAACTACACACGTTATATTTTCTAGTAATTGGCAACCCTTCAGAAACAACGTCAATTTCAACTCACCGCCTTCTGCAATAGTCAGTCTCTTATACTGCATGCAATATCAGCTCCCCTCACCCCCGCATTTTTTCGGCTCAAGATAAAGTGTGAGACCTATACACTCCACTGTGAACGTTCCGACCAGAGTTTTTTGAAATATAAAAAAACATTAGCTGTCATTTTTAGGGCAGTTCTCCAGTCACTATTGTTGAGATCTCCAGGTTGTCTTATTCATTTGTTACCTGGAGTGTTAAGATACTCTGTATTACTTAGTATTACACTACTCAACAAGGTTTTCATTTCATTGCCAAGAATGACTGTTTTTATATAATTTTTGCACGACTTAACTAATTAGTGGTACTTACGAATGTTGTTGCCGTGGATCGTAAGTTGACATTCCCAATATCGTTAACGATATTTACAATCTTGATGCTATGTGCGGTAAGAGTTTCTGTGCGGTAAGAATTTACTTACGGCACATCATGATACAAGCTTCTATGGACAAGGCCCCCCAGGACAAATATTCGGTTCCCATAACAACAAACACATGCGAATCACTTTCTGAAATAAACATCTATCTTCAAGAATGTATATACATAATATTTTCAGGTAATATCACAATTAATCCCCCCAACGCTATAAAGGCATCATGGGGAAGATGAAGAAGAAGAAGAAGATCACAATTAATATAATTAAATTGATATAAATAATCATCGTGCAAAAAATAGCATGCAATACTTGTGCCGTAAGCGCATAACGGATCTCGGAAAATTGAAAAAACTCGCCTCGTTTTTTCAAACTCTTTCCTCGATCCCTATGCATTGCTTACGGCACTTGTATCGCAAGATACTATTGTATGTGCTGATTACGAATATGGCATTGAAAAAGCTCCTACACGTAACATTTTTTTTAAAAAGTTTCATTTTTTAGTTAGCGAATTACCCTATTATGCGACTGCACAGAAGGTAGGGCACATTCGGCTCTAATTGACTAAGGAAAGGTAATATGGTCGCTGTTGTATTGTGAGACAAGAAATTAGCAATTTTGTGATTAGTTTTAACTGAGGAAGTGTTGTGAGCGGTACTAGTTATTCTGTGATAGCGTTAAATAGATTGAAATAGTCGTTCATGTACGTTAAAAACTCTGCAAATAGTTTTTGCTATGCTTGTGGGATATTATCTTTGAAATCACAACATTGATTAATTATAATGTAAAAAATCCCTTTAGGCAGGCCTACAGGCTGAGGTAGATTTCAAAGTGTTTTTGGTTTAATTTATTGTCGCTGCGCAGCACTCTTCTTCTTTATCCTTGGCATGACAAACCTGCAATAATAACTGCAAAAAAAGAGGAAAGAGCACTTTTTCAAACATTCAAATCTCGCCTTATATGAGAGCTGTGGAGAAAGTAGTTATTGATTTGTAGAGTACTCATCAAGAGCTTTTCAACGATGCCCCACAAGACGTGGTTTAAAACATTTCGGATTTCCATCCCCCCACCTCCACTCGTACCCCCAAAACCCCCGATTCGTTGGTGTCACCGTGAGCTCCATAGGGAGTACTCTATTTTATTCAAACAAAGTTTCCCTCTATAGGCTACTTCATAGGGGCCGAGATATAAAGTTTTCAAAATTTCAACCCAATCCCCCCTTGGGCCATTTTGCTCATTAACGAACTTGTCCAAACTATTGGGCCTAGAAATAACATAATAAATTTTTTTTCAAATATCTTCAAAATTACGGTGCCTAGCATGTAAAGATATATATATAAATATCACAATTTTTTTTTTTTTTTGAACAGGCGGTGGTTTTATACTTAGGGAAGCATAAAACTTAAAGATATGAAAGAATTTTTCGAAAATCATGACATGGTATCGATTGCAATATAAGATTTTTCTTCAAAATCTACATAAAAAAGCATATTACATGTATTATGGCTGTAAAGTGGGTGAACAAGATCAAAATTGGGCACCACATATGGGTTGTGTAACATGTTACCTGAAGTTAATAGAGTAGTTGCAGGGAAAAAATATGTCTTTTGCTGTTCCATTGATTTTGTGACACCTACCAGTCATCTAGTAGATTGTTACTTTTGCATTACCAAAAAAAGAGGGCTTTTCAAGGAAAACTAAAAGATAAAATTGTGTATCATAATCTCCCCTCAGCCGATAAGACCCATGCCACATTCTCCTGATGGATGAAGTAGATATTGAATATAATCCAGAATAATGGAGACTGGTCATTGATTCATCAAAACTGAGTTTACAAGCAGTTTTATTGCACCGTGGTAATACAGAATCTTCCTCTCCAGTGGCACATTCAGTCGATATGGAAGAAACTTTCAAAAACAAGTCACTAATATTGAATGCAAAAAATTCTAACGAACATCGCTGGGAAATTTGTGGGCATTTGCTTGGATTACAAGGAGGATGTACTAAATTCTGTTGTTTTTTATGTTTGTGGGATAGTCGAGCAACAGCACAACATTATGGGGTGAAAAACTGGCTTATCAGACAAGGTTATATTTGTAGTGAGCATAAGATTAAATATCCTCTGCTAGTGTAACATGAAAAAGTGCTTCTTCCACCTCTTCATATAAAACTAGGGCAAATCGCTAATGGAACATTTTGTGAAAGCACTGGATAAGAGCGGAGAAACCTTCCAGTGCTTAAAGACTCTGTTTACTAAACTCAGTTATGCTAAATTAAAAAAGACAAATTAGAAAACTTTTGAACAACATCATTTTTGAGAAAACACTTAACCCTATGGAATTACCAGTATGGAGATCTATTATATTTGTTGTCAAAGGATTTTTAGGGAATCGTAAGGCAGAGAATTGTTGCCAATTAATAGACATTAGTAAGAAACCACAAAACAATGGGCTGTCGTATGTCACCAAAGATCCTCTTCTTAAATTGATATTTGGACTTTCTTCCTGAAAACTTGGTGGCTGTAAGTGATGAACAAAGAGAGTATTTTCATCAAGATATTGCTACAATAGAGCATCGGTATCAAGAAAGATGTGATCCAGCATTGATGGGCAGTTATTGCTGGTTTTTTCAAAGGGAAAATTCCAGCTCTTATAAGAGAAAAAAGGTATTTTGTTATCTTTCTCCATTTTATTGCATGAAGAGTGGTTTTAATATGCTTTTATTGCTGGTAAGGTATTTTGCCAGTGATAAAACTTAATCACTTTTATCAAAGCTGAGCTGCCCTTCTAAAAATGTATTACAAAAAATGAGAACAAAGTAAGCTTTAATAGGTAAAAAATCCCGATTTTTCATTGTATCATGTAAATATCTATAACACAAAAACGTGACTGTTATGAACTTTCCACTAGCATTTTTGTGTTCAGCGCATGCAAGTTAGTTAAGATCAGCCTATTTTGTTCATGTTATGGAAAAAAAAGTTCAAATTTGTTGAGTAGTGTTATTATTCCAATATCTTTTTATAATATTCTTATATAACTGAATAGTGCATAATGTGTGTCATAGATATTTATTTTGTCTATGTTACTATGTCCGGTACCATGCCTGCCTTCCATCCTGTTAGTTTCGTGGTCGGGGATTTTTCAGTAGTGGAGAGGTGTTGTGTTATTCTTTCATCTCTATCCTACGAGAGGCAATGGCAGATCTCCACGGTATCAGTTGACGCAATTGTCTGGAAGAGCCTTAGACAAGTCATGGCTTTGATCCAGGTCTGAAGCTGCCTTCAGGCAGAACACTCATCATCATTGTTATGTTGTATTGCAGTATATTGCTAGCCTGTGTGATTTTCAGGTGGATAAAGTTTTGTAACCATAATTATATACTCTGCTATACTTTGAAGTTGATTATATATTTATGTATTCCACTTTTGTAAAAAGCTGGGTGTTCTTTTAATGCCTCAAAGAGATTGAATTGTATGTTGTATCATGTTGCAACTTGCCCAAAAAGCAAGCAGCACCATTGTTAAATAGATGGCATTCTCTCTTATTTATAATTTTTTGTAATATTGATCACATGCTTTTAATCTGTGTTATGCAAAGGAAGGAAGTTTGTAACCTGATTGTTTATGTTTTTCTAGAATTTCGCTGCTGAGGGGATTTCTGATGTTCTTCCATCACTTACAAGCTCTGTGCAGACAGCTTCATTTTCTGAAGAGATGGGTGCTGGGATCGTGAATAGCCTCTTAGGTTCTGAAGAACAACAGCAGACAGCATTTCAAACTGAGGATGGGCACATTCTGTATGTTACCTACACAGTTAATCCTACTTTACCCACATTGGATGAGCGTGACACTACTCATCAGTCGGCAGCAGCTGAAGGTACTCAAAGAATGGTGCTTCATCTTACTGAAGATGGAAATGCTATTGTTTTACCCTCAGAAAGTGTTGAAGTTGGGGGATTTGATATTATTGGTGGAAGTGAAAGTGGAATAATGCCAGTAATACCTCATTTAACAGTTAACGGTGTCTATTCAATAGTGACAGACAATAATCTGACTGAGGAAACTTTATCATCTTTAGTTCAAACTTCCAGTTCGAAAGAGCTTAAAGAAGCTGGAGATTTGAAGGAGCAAACTTTTCTTGACTTCAATAATCAAAGGCGCACTGAACATGTAAGTATAATAAGCAGAGATTGGATGTTAGGCACTATTCTAATTTCACTTTAAGTTCAAAGTAAGCTAGTTGTAAACAAAGCTATATGAAAAGGGAGCGCCTCATTGGCTGGTGGATGAACTACAACTTTTACTGCTTAGTATGCACACTCTTGCTCTTAGTAAAATACAGAGTGCTTCAAAAAAATGTATACACACTTTGAAGTGTCATAGAAAATCTATTTTCTGTTCTACAAGGTTAAATTTCTGGAAATGGAAAGCTTAAAGTCCAATTTGAAAAATAAATGACTTTCTGATGAAAATGTATTAGTTCAAATGTTCAAATGTTCAAAATGGTAGCCTTCAGCATCAATACATTTCTGAGTACAAGTCACCACTGATTTCATACATCGTACCAAAGTGTCCAATGAGATTAAAAGCACACACTGCTTGAATCTCATTCCAAAGTGTGTCTATAGGTTATGTGGTTTACGTTTGTACACCTCATCTTTTACTGTACCCCATAAGAAGAAATCCAGCGGAGTAAGGTATGGAGAGAGTGCAGGAAACTCGATTTGCCCCCTGCTTCCAATCCACTGCCTTGGCAAATTTCTATTCAGGTATGTTCGTACGTCCCTATGATAGTGCGGCGGGGCAACACCTTGTTGGTAATAAAACCTTATAATGCATGATTGGCAGGGAATATGGAATCAGCAAGCGTTGTTAGGTACTTTTCATTGTAGGATGATTATTGGCACGATTGTTGGATAATTGTTGAAACTATTCTGCTGCCCCTGTTGAAGAAACATAACATTACTTTCTCCCAGAAATTTAACCTTGTAGAACGAGAAATAAATTTACTATGGCAGTTCAAAGTATGTATAGGCCTACATTTTTTTGAAGCACTCTGTAGTTTAGTTTCTACCGTACCTTTTTGTAGCTATTTTTGTGCAGAGAAATTTTAAAGCATGTTTCTGAAGCAGATCTGTTTATGAAACAAAATTAATTTGGTCAGATTTACCTGATGCATAATAACTAAGTGATATAATTAAATCTTTACAACAGAATGTAAATAGTAGGCCTTTACAGTGGCTGTGCGCATGCTCAACATGCCATCAGTGGAATGAACTTGCCACAGCCCCCTCCCAAGAACTGGGTATGACCTGCTGAATTTGTGTTCATTTATTTATTTATATCGGCTATACAACACATACGTGAGGACAAAAAAGTCGTGTGCTAGAACAAAACAAAAATTTCATGAAAAGTTACATGTACCCTGCAGCTCTCATAGGGTTTGGACGATTACAAACAGAAATTATTGAATGATCAACAATATTCAAACAGAAAACACCTCTGAAGAGTGCAGCCAACATTGCAAAATTAGAGTAATTTTTATACTCGTTATCATCTTCTCATCTTCTCATCTTCTTGTTAACTGTTTATGACTTTCTTAAATACTAATATTAAGCCTAATTTTGTACAGATGTCTTGATCTTTTCAAAGTAACTATCACATTTTTCAACAATGCTGCATGTAAAAAAAAAAAAAAGAAAATTAAGTAAATATAATACTATTGAGAAAAATATAAAAATTGGAACCCAAAAGGACAATATACAGTTAAATTGTTTAGGATTTGCCGATGATCTAGCATTTCTGGCCAATGATATTCAGGAAGCAAAACGACAAATTAAGTCTCTGCATGAAATAGCCCAAAATATTGGTTTAAAAATTTCATTTGAAAAAAACAGAAATAATGCTAAATCAAATGCCGCTAGCAAACAAAATTGAGGTGGGAGGCCAAGAAATAAAAATTGTAGAAACATTTAAATATTTAGGTGAAATAATCACTTACAACATGAATGAGAAACCAGCATGGCAAAATAGAATAGATAAACTGGTTAGAGCACAGCATGTTACCAAGAATACATACAATTAAAAGTGCCTCTCAATAGCAACCAAATTGAAACATTATAAAACAGTGACTCAACCGCAAATCACGTATGCATGTGAAACACTATTCAAAACAACTAACACAGTTGCAATAGATAGAGTACTCAAGGTAGAAAGGAGAATAGTAAGAACCTGTTTAAACAAAAATTACCAAGTAAATGGAGTCTGGAAACTAGCTTCTAATGAAACAGTATATAAAGAAATAGAACCAGTGACAAGTACAATGAAAAAAAAACGAATATCATTTTTGGGACATATTTTACGGACACCAGAAAATAGAATTAGCAGAAAAATAATAGAAAAATTATGGAAGAGTAAGAGTAAGAAAAATATAAGATGGATTACAGAACTTAAGGAAGATATGGCAGAGCTACATATTACAGTAGAGGATTTAATATACAAGACAGACACACTCAAGATATTGAAAGACACACACACTACACTACAGATGAAAATCAACAAACAGAGAATAGGAAGAGTAGTTCCAGAAGCAGAAAGAAAATTGCGGTCAGAAAGGATGAAGAAGTACTGGGCTGACAAAAAGAAGAAAAACCTCAACCAGAAACCTGACTAAAGTGGTCCTATGAAGGCCAAAAAATTAAAATTAAATTAATACTATTGAGAACACTGGAATATATCAAATCCCCATTCTTTTTTAAAACATTTCTTTTCGTGATGTGTAAATCTCCATGTGGTATTGTCACATGCTCGGCGGAGTAATACTTTAGAGTTTGTTTACATCTCTTTTGAACTTGAAGTGAAATTAGTATAAAAAGGTCAAAATAGACAGGCAAAAAGGTGGGTTTATTATAAAGCTCATATCTGGGTTTCTACACAGGGTGTTCCAAGTTGTTATATGGGCTCTAGCTTGCATTCCAACACTCCCATTGCCTATCGATGAACTGTTGTCTCATTGGTCCTTTACATACAGACTGAGCAACTGCTTTATTCATGTGCCAATGCTACAGGACAGTTGCTGGCTCTGTGTGACCTATTTTCGTTGCATGAACTGTGCAAGTGGCAGTTACGTTAGGAATATGGATATTAGTGTTTATCACCAGCTACTTTCCATCCCTGTTTGCTGATCACATTTAGCGATTTTATTTATATTTAGAATATTACTACAAGAAAAAGGTGCTTAAAATATGGATTCTACAAGTAATGTAAAATTTGGTCATTTTTTAGAAAAGAATAAAAAAGACCCAGATTTCAGCTATGTAAACCCTTAAGAGGCACTAAATATTTTGACGACAGGCACTCAAATAGGGGATTATTTTTTAAGTTAATGTCAAATATTAAAAAATACCCTAAAGCTGCGTCTCCATTGATATACATTTAACACCAACATGTTGTAGTTAACATATGTTAAATGTTTATCATCAACTTGTTGAAGTATACAAGTCAAGTGGTTTGCCAATTAACAACTGTCTCCACTACAGTGTTATAGGTTAACATGTGTTGGTGCGGTTAGAAACGGAAATTAATGAATAATAAATAACATTCAAAAAGAAAACGCCTCTGAAGAGGGCCAACATTACAAAATGGGAGTAGTTTTATATACTCGTTATTATCTTCTTGTTAACTGTCTATGACTTTCTTAAATACTAATTTTGTACAGATGTCTTGAGCTTTTCAAAATAACTATCACATTTTTCAACAATGGAGAATGTCTTAAAAAATAATTTTAAAAGTAGATGCAATACTATTGAGAACACTGATATACCAAATACTCACAAATACAAAATGGATGCTGGCAATATTGAGGAAGCTGTCGACTGCTCTTTGTTCACCCGGAAATTCCCGAACCAAAGTCGATTAAGCTGGCGATCGCTTTTCGTTTCCCGGATATTCCCGATACAAAGCCGATATTGACCGACTAGTCAATTGACTTGATATGTTGTCCATTTTCTCCGGAAAACAAATTAACATCTGAAAATGTTAAGTGCAACACGCTGGGTTTGCATGTCAAGTCAATTGGAACGCAATATTGCAATATACATGTCAATATCAACCTGTTAATATTGACATGTTGGTGTTAAATGTATATCAATGGAGACGCAGCTTAAGTATTAATAATAAAAGAAAAGCACCCAATGGGCATTAAGTAGGCGAATATTGTGCACAATGTGTTGCTTCTTGGATCCTTAGAGGCAAAACTGCATCAGGGATTCTCGTCTGTATGCACAGGTCATGGCATGATACCTCTCGCAAACTTGTCCGCAACGATTGCATGCACATTCAGGTCCAGGGTCGTGGTATCCGTTTGTCCTACACAGCCTATGGTGGAACCCATGAACTGCGAATCTGGTGACAGGTGTCGCAGTTCATAGCCTCCTCGTGTCCACTCTCGGTTAATCATAACATCGGTGGAGTAGAAGTCGCTCCATATCGCGGTCCTCTTGGCCTGCAGCTCTTGGAGTAGTTCCCCATAGCTTCTTGTATGGGTTAGCAGGAGCTATACTGATATGTGGATGGGGCCCAGACTATCTGAAACTAGACAAAATCTCAAACGTATGAAATTATATGGAAAAGTCTACCAATGAAAAAGTCTGTATTAATGAAAAAAAAAAAAAATTTATGTTAAATATTACAGCACATAGATTAGAAAGCATAAACATACAGATTTCCCTAAACAAAATGAAATTGTGAAGTGTGATTTGAAAACAAACACTACTTAAGCTAAACATTGTAGGGCCTATTTCAGTAGTTATTAAGACCAAAACACACATTTCATAAAACATTTTAAAAAAATTGTCAAATGCCTAAGTAGGCACTACATACTGCATCTACATACCAGGTTGTCGGTTAGGGTCACTTCAGGTTGTTCAACATAACACTTAGCTGCCTCTAATGCAGCAAGCATGTCCCTTGCTATGGCTCATCAGCAGTACAGTATCTTGTCAGTTAACATGCAAGACCTCATAGCTCTAAAATTTCAATTTTTCAGAAGACCAAAAATGTGTATTACATAGGATGCGTGATCTCACAACAATCATTTGATAATTTTCAATTTAAAAGTTCAGAGATTACAATCGATTATAGTGCTAAAATTGATCGTTGTTTGCATATGAGGCTTTACTAGAAAAATAGAGCTGTTTTTCTAAATATTTCACTTAAAAACGTCTAATTTCAGAGTACATCCTCGAGAATGTCTAGCCTCTTATAACGCACTCACACATTGAAAACTGACTTTAAAAAAAAATTATTGATTCAAATTTTTCATCTCAGTAAATCAAGACTTTGTGGAACTTTACAGAGTGAAGCAACTATAATAAATGTAATTTACTATATGAGTTGACATAAACACACTCTAATGCTTCACTTACCATATTTTAGTATGACGCATTTCAAGGAGCCTCCTCCTCATTTTCAAACACTCTGGCAACTGCCAAATACTTCTCTCACGAAGATTCTTTTGCGCACCTGGTGGACTTCTTATGAACTTTCTGATTAAACTGTCTTCCTCCGGTATTTCAAAGTTCATTAGGTTGTTCTTGAATTTTGCAATGTAAATTTTCTCCCAAATTTCCAGATCTTTGTGTTTACTGACTGACTTTAATAATTTTGGTTCTTTCGAAATTTCATGGTCATATTCCCAAGCATGTGATGCCACAGGTGATTTTTCAATTTGACAATTTTTTATGTTTCTCACATGTTATTTTACTCTTGTGTCAATGTTTCTTTTTGTTCTTCCTATGTAAAATTGGTCACAATTTTGGCAATTAATTTGGTATATTCCTGATATTTTCCCCAGAGGTATGCAGTCACCATGGTTAGTTTTTATTAAATTCTTAATACTGTAATTATTTTTGGGGCTAAAGTGAACAGAAAACAGGCTGGAATTCGGTATATTCAGAGAAAACACACACATACTGACAACTACATTAAAGCAGATGGTTACAACCCAAGACATACCAGTAACAGAAGAGTAGTACAAATCAGAATATCAGCACATACAAGAGGGTGCTGAATTGAATGGGTTGAATAAGAAAATAATAGACAAAAAGATTTTCAAATAAAAAAAAAAAAAAACAGAAACAGATAAAAGAAACAACTACACTTTCACCCATTAAAGAAAAGACAAAATTCAGAAGCTTTACCTATCATCCTTGGGTTTCTTCGAAAGTTCAAAAGATATTCAAAGATTTCAGGATCACTTTAGCCACAAAAAAAAAAAGTATTAAGAATTTAATAAAAACTAACTGTTGTGACTGCAGACCTCGGGGAAAAAAATCAGGAATATACCAAATTAATTGCCAAAATTGTGACCAATTTTACATAGGAAGAACAAAAAGAATCATTGACACAAGAGTAAAATAACATGTGAGAAACATAAAAAATTGTCAAATTGAAAAATCACCTGTGGCATCACATGCTTGGGAATATGACCATGAAATTTCGAAAGAACCAAAATTATTAAAGTCAGTCAGTAAACACAATGATCTGGAAATTTGGAAGAAAATTTACATTGCAAAATTTAAGAACAACCTAATGAACTTCAAAATACCAGAGGAAGACAGTTTAATCAGAAAGTTCATAAGAAGTCCACCAGGTGCGCAAAAGAATCTTCGTGAGAGAAGGATTTGGCAGTTGCCAGAGTGTTCGAAAAAGGGGAGGAGGATCCTTGAAACGCGTCATACTAAAATATGGTAAGTTAAGTGAAGCTTTAATGTTTGTTTATGTCAACTCATATAGTAAATTAAATTTTTTTCATCTTGGATTTATCTCTCTGTTTTCGTATTTCCCCTTGTGTTGGTGCATAGGGCCTCCAAGTGGAGGTTTCTGTTACATAGGCCTAGGTGAATTATGTTATGCTTAATTTCCGAGAGAAGGCTTAGACGTGAAAGGGCTGAGGAATTTTGTCCAGAGGCTCTAATTTAGGTTTGGAGTTCATTTACTTGCCGTAAATTTATGACACGGGCTCTCCAGCGTAAAATCCCTCCCAGAGGACTCTGTGCCCAGGATTTTTAAGTCCTGAAAAATCCATCGACCATAGCTGGGTTTGCTGCTGCGACCTTCAGATCTAGAGGTGGGCACGCTACCTCTAGACCACCGTGGCTATCTCAGTTTTATGGGAATGTCAAAATATCAAAACTCAAAATACCGAAATTCTACTGTATAGGTCTATGGAGGATGGACAGTCTGTATTTAAAAAAAAAAATTTACTGCTCATTCTTTAACCCTAGCTTTAAAAGTCATGTGAGAATGGTAAAATGGTAAGCTTGCTAAATCCAAAAAAAGTTAATAAATACAAACTGAAATTGTGACAATACTTGAATAAAATACAGTATTCATGAATGGTTGCATGAAGTGACGAGACGTCATGATTTGGCTGGGACAGTTCCAATTTTTAGAGTGAAGTTCCCTTGTTCCCATCAGTTCTGCCGGGATGCCTAAATGTTCCGGTTTTAAAAAATCAGTTTGAATTCCCAATCATTTGAGTTTTCAACGTATAAATGTCGCAGTGTCAGTTATGAATTCAATTTGGGATCTTCAGTAATATTTATGCTGAACTTAGTGTTACTGGGCTGGATTTGCTAACCCTTATGTTTTCCATTAGAGTGGGTGTTATAGCTAATAACTTCCTTATACAATATTTTAAGTGGGATTTTTTGCAGTGAAGTGATACTATGAAGAAATGATAGTATGTGATTGGTTTTTTAAACTCAACTCAACTTCACTACTTGTCTTGGTTCACTTTACCTAAAGGCTAGTTTACATGATTAAATTAGGTTTCATAACTAAGTTTCGCAACTGTTTTTTACTTGAATGTTCAAGCGTGAGATGTACTGATGACAATGAGTTACAACACTATGCAGTTTCAGTTGATTCTAACTTTTCACGAGACTATAATAGTGATTTTGGGATTATTTGCTTATTTAGCGTGTTTGCGTTTTATAAAATGAAATGGGAAGTGAGGAAACTGTGAAAATGCCTGGATTCATACGTGTTTCAAATGTGCATATGGGATTTCAGCAACTTGAACTTCAGAAATAAGATGAAACGTGCGGTTGCCCTGAATTAGTTTTGAAGGAAACGGGTGTAATTAGTTTCGCAAAATCACTTTCATGAAAGTAGATGCAAAATTTAGTGTCATTGTGTAAACTAGCCTTGATTCAATTTTTGACTATAACCAGTTCCACATTTCCCGAATGGCACTGCTTGGGATGAGATACATAAATGTTAGGACTCTCATACAAATGTGCTAGGAAACGACAAAATTAATGATAATGGCTTGTTTGAAGAGTGTATTAATATGCAGCAGTTTGTTATAACCCAGGAAATTGAGAAATAGAGCAGAAAGAGAGAGAGAAAAACCTTGCACTGGTATGTGTTGGGTGCAGAATATGTTCCAGCACTTCACGTCCAAAAAGATATCTTATAAAAATATTTCTAAGATTGCAGAATTTGTGTTTTATCTTCTGGTACAAATGCAGCAGTTGAGCGATGAGTAAGGGTACATCTGAGAAAACTCAAACGAAAGTAGATATTTCAAAAGCAACACTGATGATGACAATTAATTTGAAATACAGTTGTTCAGACTGATTTCTTAACCATGACATTTAATAGCATTAGAAAAATAAAGAATTACATTAGTGTTAGATTTTCCTTATTTGTATCATGATTTATAAGTAATATAGTGTAGGCCTAAGCTAGAATATTCCTAGTTTGTAACTTAGCAAGTAAGCTCAGATTGACGAGTCACCAGTTTACCAGCCAAAGCTGAATAAATCTAAACAATATGTGACAATAAATTAACATTAACATTGACTTCTTAAAAGGATGCGAAGACCTCATGGATCAATTTCACTTGTCACAGAAGTAAGGGGCAGTAAGAACGGATATGAGTGTTAAAATCTATGTCTAGGCTAGTTTCCTAGGTAAGTACTGCGGCTTGTGTAGAAATCATCTTATATCATCATTTGGTGACTTTTATTCAGTTCCTCATGAGAAGTTATTCAATTGGTCCCAGCTTCAACTCCCAGAAATATAGTTACTTTAGGTTACAGCAAACTGCGAATTATCACAGCCTAACATTCAGTGTGTTGGCAGGTAAATAAAAGAATATGATCAACACCTAAGGAAGGGAATTGGGTGTTAATGGCCTGACTGGGAGATTTAGTTCACCAGGGAACTTTCTCCGCAGGGGCCAGAGGGTGCTAGCAACAGCAGTTATGTTGGCAGCATGAGCTTGTATCAAAACAAATCGTAAATCGTAACCCACACACTGATGCAATTGTGTTTTTCTTATTGCAATGGGATTGTCTGAAGACCATATTTAAGAGTTTTTACACTTTACATAGTCGGATAAGTGAAACCATGTTTTGTTTAAAACTCCCACTTCTCTTTCTGCCATCTGCTGCCAACTGAAAGCATCAGGCATGGCCTTGGCACACTGTAGTGCAGCAGCTTTTATTGCCTTACAATAAACACTGTAGGTTTACCCCTATTTCACTGATGTATAGATCCATTATTTAACTATTTTCTATCTTATTTTTTGTAATTCTTTCTACCAGTAGGACACTACATCCCAGTTTGACAGCAGAATATCACAAGTCTCCTAAATTTCCTTGAATCTCTTTAACTCTCTAAAAGATCATAGTTTTCTTATGCCAACCGTGTTTCTATAATTCATGGGACGACTTGATTGATTTTACGTTAATTATGTTTTATTTATTTCTAGCATTATGGAAATGACCTACATATAGAAGACAAATTAGAAGTATTGGATGCTATGTTAACTCCTGCACCAGAGCGACCTCGTAAGAAAAAACCAGAATCTGGTGTGGAGGATGGGGAAGGAAGTTACATGTGTGATTTGTGTGAAATCACATTCTCAAGAGCAGCACAGTTTTATGGACATCTGCATTGCCACAGTGGTGAACGCAAATGGGAATGCTCAGTCTGTCCTGATAAGGTAAACAACTCGGTTTCAGTTCTTGCAGTCTGTGTAAGAGAATAGAAGAGAAGATCTAGTGTTCTGTAGTTACTCATCCTTGGCACTGAATGTAATATCTCAAAAAGAGGTTTGCATGGGTTAGCACTATCTTCCCCTGACCACTTCATATAACAACAGCATTTTATTTAACCGAAGAACGAGTTTGATCACCATAACATAGGCCAATTTCATAAATGGGAACAAAATCAGTACAGTATTGGCCCGAACATAAGACAATTTTTTTTTCCCTCAAAATGTGTGTATAAAAACTATACTCGTCTTATATGCACAGCCTAACATTTTCAACAACTCTCTATTCATGAATGCAGCTGTGCAGTGGGAATCCCCATACGATGATTTGTGCCTGACCCAAGGTCAATGTCACGTGGAAATTTACCGAACTTTACCAAATTTTATTTTTACTGAATTCGTGCTTCTGCGTGTATTGCACTGTTACTTCTCTATGCATAAAGTTTTGTTTGACCACCACCAATAATGGTGGACCATGTGGAAAAGAAAGCATCTTCATTGTCTCAATGCATAAATAAAGGTGAGAGAAGAAGTTACAACATGAACTTCAAAATTCCGTTTTATGTAAAGCAAAATGTAGTAATAAGCTATTTTATTAATTTTTTTGTAACTATCCTTCAAAAATTCATGGTTGTCTTATGTGCGAGGTCATCTTATATTCGGGCCAATACGGTACTTTTTAATTTAAAAAAGGTAGACCTACATAAAATTCCAGGACAGCTGTTTAAAAAAAGGGACTTCCTGACCAAATCAGGACAGTTGGTCACTTAGTATAGTGCACCAGGGAACTTTCTCCGCAACAGCTACATGCTGGAGAAGATGCTAGCAACAGCAGTTATGTTGGCAGCATGAGCTTTTATGAAAACAAATCATCAATTGTGTACACAATATTCAGTCTAAATGATTGCACACTGCAATATGCACTGATAGGTGCCAATGATCTCTGTCTGCCTGCCTGGATTCTGCTGCCAACACAACTGCTGTTGCTAGGACCCTCTCCAGCTTGTAGCTGCTGCGGTGAAAGTTCCCTGATGCACTGTATAAGTCAACTCTTATAATAGATTAAATTCACTAGACTTTGTGTTTTCAATATCAATTCAGTCAGTAATATCTTCGGAAATGTAATGACAAAGTGAATAAAGGATTGAGATACTTGAATATAACCACAGAGAAAGGAATAGTTATTCCTGCTAATGCATGTAGGTCATTGGCACTGACTTCGGGGGTGCTCTGCACTTTCAGCACCCCAAAAGTAATTATGCTCAGCACCCGTAATAATATTTATGTATCGTATTTTACGGACTATAAGACGCTCCGGACCATAAGACGCACCTGATTTTAGGATGGATATTTAAAGGAAAATAAATCTAAACGAAAAATTTTAAAGGAGATAAGGACTTCATTGCATAAACAAATTATAACCTTGTACAATGGAATCGGTGTAAATTATTTCTAATTTAAAACCTGCGTTGTACGGAAATCTCTTCTGTACATGTGGAATCGTGTAAATTTTAACAATTGAACTGATTTCTCATGAAATACTGAAAATACCTTTGCACCCCTCTAACCGTCAATTCAGCATATGGTTAGTGTATGGCACAAGGCTATTTAGAGGTCATACCCTTCATTTAAACCACCCGGTGGCGACAACTCCTTTTGTATAAAAGAACTCAATATTACTTTCTCTTCGCATTGTACACCTGGCTTTCAGCTACCCTCATTTTACAATTGTGACAAGTGCACTGATGTACAGTCTGTACCACCTTGTTTATAATTAGGTGTTCCGGCAATATTTACCATTACTTTAATTTTTTTTGTGTACTTTGGACCATTAGATGCACCCAACTTTCATGGCTCTGTTTTCAAAGTAAAAAAGTGCGTCTTATGGTCTGTAAAATATGGTACATACTACCAGTGATTTTTTTTCTAAAAAATATTTAATGGGTACTTTTACTTTTGACTTGCTGGAACATTCCCAGACTTACCCATATATTTAGAATAAAAGTGGAATCACTCAGTATGCATAAGGTTATATGAATTTAAGTCCTCTGAGGTGAATTCACTTTGTATACATCTATTCTACTCATAAACTGCAATTTAGTCTATGATAAGCTCACAGGGTTTCTTGCACCTTTCACCTGAAATGAACAGTACCTATACTTCTATTTTAAAGAGTTAGGGCCTGATAGGTTTGCGACCAACCTTGGAACTACTGACATGTATGTACGCAGAGTCATTTTCACAGGCGTACACATAATTTAACACATGAAAAACGACTTCAGAATAGCCAGAGACAGCAGCATTATTGCAAATAAGTACAATTTGAAGCCAAGAGACACGTAACACTAAAAGTACCTACTTTAATGCAAACCAGGGCCCGGATTCTGATGACCTAAAATTGTTTGAAAAATGATCTATAAAGTGACCCTAAATTTTAAAGAAAATGACTTAATAATTATAAAAAATGACCTAAAAACTGATATTTTATTTATAAAAAATTATTATTGTACACATGAAGTTATAGACTAGTTTGTACATAATTGTAAAACCTGTAAATAACTGTAATGTTGTGAATGTTCTTTTCTCACGGAAATTTATACTGGCACCGAGGCACTGGAGAGTCAAAATTCGGCATTTCCTTTTGTGGTCTAATTTTGCAATTTAATCTTAACTTCAAGTTGTTGACTTTGCTTTCATTTACACAGAGTTTATTAAGCGAACACCAGTGTTTAATTATATTGATAAGGCATCTTCAACAATTTGATTGTTTAACTCACAAGGGAAGTCACCAGAGACTGAAATAACCAAATCATCAGTAAACAAGAAAAGATTTGGTAGTGTTGTTTTTCTAAAATAGAGGTTAAATCATTAACATAAATAATAAATAAAGTGGGGCCTAAAACAGAGCCTTGAGAAACCCCATGTTCTACAAGCTTGTACTCAGAGAGTAATCCATTATAATAAACACATTGACATTTTTATCTCAGTTCAAAAGTAATTAAGTCTTTCTGAGAAATGAATATGCTTCACCAGCTGCAAATCAAATTTACCAGAAATGCCTTTCAGAGTATCACAGAACTCATCAAAGTCACTTGAAACATTACTTTCTTTACAACACATGACCATACTGTCATTTAAGATTTTGCTATTAATTTAGCACAGTTCAAGTGAAAGTGATCTTTGCTTTACTAGTGGGGTGAACTAGCTGAAAAACATTTCACATCTGGCAACCAATGCGCCACTTTGGATTCAGATAGTACATGGGTAGACGAATCTAAAAAGCCCGGGACACAAATTTTCCTGGCCCTCTAGCGGTTTTGATGACGTAATCAATATGGCCGCCAAAGTTGTATGACACGCTTCTACATTTCCCTATATAACTTGGGTTTGTGTTATGACATTAACATATATTATTAGTGATTATTAATCAGGAGAAAACGTGCATTCCAGTGGTATATCTGAAATTATTGTTTGCGTTCATAATACCAGAAATATTTGTACCTGAATTAAAATTTTTGTTTTTGATTTTGATTTTTTCGAAACATTTTGCTAAATAACTTGGAATCCGTTACATGTAGATGAAAATGTGTTCTATACTTTATTGTTAGTCAGACAATTTCCTTTCGAACGGTATATATGACTTATATTTTATCACAAACAGTTCCTGAAAATTTGCCAAAACAATGTAGAGTTGCACTGCGAGTCGTTATGGCAACAATTTAATTTATATGGGTTCCGAAAAGTAATAGAGGGGCTTTATCACTGATTAAGTAGCAGATGTAATTGTTTTAATTTTTTATGTATAGGTATGTAAATTCTAGATTTTTTGGGGGTACTTTTTAAAATCGTAGCCTCTTCAAAATTTAAATTTTGGGGGGAACTTCAAAAATGTAATAATAAATAAAATAGATTAAATTAATAAGATTCCATTCAGTAATACTAAATGTGTTGTGTGAGGAACTTCACCGTGTTAAGAAAATATTGCTTTCGTCTACCTCATAGGAAGACAGAAATTACCCAATCATGTCAATGAAGAGGAAGCATGAATTGGTTGATGCTACGACTGACCCAGTGGTTGCTCCGTTTGTATGGGAACTGTGTTTGTTATGCCAGAAGCAATCAAAAGAGCGCTTGATCATTCCGAAGTATGAAGGTTACTTAACAATGGCAAAGAATCTTGCATTTTTGCTGAACATGGTGGGCTTCCAAGTGGTATAAGTAATTTGGATTAGTTTGACGATGGAAGTTGTCTTTCACATGCTGTCCATGCAGCGAAATATCACAAATCCTGCAAGAATAAATATGACAGATAGATTATCAGAAAGGACGTCCCCATTGCTCAGACCAAACTCCATCTACATAAAAATTAACAAGATCATCATGATTTTGTTCAGATGTGGAAAAGGTGTGCCTGTTTTGTGATGAAGGAGATGGTAGAGACAAACTTGTGATTGTATCCACGCTGGGAATTGGGCCTACAATTCATACTCTTGCTCTACAATTGGAGGATGAAAAACTGTTGAAGAAGTTATCGTCAAAAGATTTGAATGCCATACTCGCTTTCTAACATGTGCGAAAGCTGCTGAACGTTCTGGAAGAGAAGATTACCATAATCCTGAAGAAGTTGTTTATGGTACAGTTCTAACGGAATTGGTTCAATACATGCAGGATTCGTACTCATCCAGCAGCACTTCTCCAGTGTTCAAACTTTCTCATCTTACAAAATTAGTGTCTCAGCGCATGATGGAAATGGGAATACAAACTCACAAAAAGAATACCAGTAGAACACGTCTTAAGGAACAACTATTATCATTTATACCTGGTCTGAAAGCACATAAGTCGGGATGTGAAATTATTTTCACTTTCGAAGGGGATGTTGGCGATGCCATTCGCGATGCCTGGGCATTTAATGACTTTAGTGATGGTATGTGTCTGGGACGGGCAGTAGGTTTATTAAGAAGACAGCTCTAAGAACCTTCTCTCAAATGCATAAGTTATCTTCGTGATGCTTAGTGCCCACGTTTTTATCATCTTTTAAATTTGATTTCTCTTCAAATCCCTCAACTAAAGTACTGATTCTAGGAGCTGCTACCATCCACTTAAGCAGAGCATTTTTACTATCAAGGATGCCAAAGCTCAACCTTCACCCTTTACAACTTTGTTATTGTTTTCATAAGCTGGTTGTCAGACATTGCAGAAAACGTTGTAGCAGTTTTGCTGCTCGTAAAGTTGCCATGAAGAAATTCAGCATGTATATCTGGATGTTTTTTGAAAGGTCCTGTAGAGAACATACGAATGCTGGCAACCGACGAGAATAGTGGACTGCGTCCAACATAAATGTCCTCAGACATAACTGAGCCAAAGTATCGACGTACATTATAAAGTTAAATGTACGAATACTCAATGCAAGTTGCACTAGAAGGGATTCGAGTTTGATAACTGTTCCAAGATTGGAACTGAGGACAATCAGATGTTTTCGACAAAATCCACAGTTCAATGCATTCGCCACTGATTCTTTCACAGCATGCTTCGTTGAATGTTTTTACCTGTAGACAATCCAAGGCAGTTAAGTAACTTCATGTGCATACCGAGATCTTTTTACATGCGACGATGTAAGGCAGGATTTTGCAACACCAGAACTTGCAATACCAGCGGTTGTTACTAATTCAGTCCATCCACTGCCAGTTAATCACTTGCCAAGTAAGTTAATGACCATCATTTCTATGTGAGTATTATGCGATCCTCGCCATATTTGTCAGGAAATTTCCATTGCAGTTGCTTCCCAATAGCACATACTGGTTGGTCACATGTAATCACGGGTGTTTGATTTCCATTTAATTTTTCTGTAGCCATTAGTATGATATCTATCATATGAAGTACCATTGCTGGAGTCGCAATTTCGTCATTTATAAGTGGAAGCAATAACGCATTGCACCTTATTTTTCTAACATCAGGTTCATTTTGGGCATGAAATGCCGAAAACGATACTCTAGGCACATGCTCTATTCCTTGTATGTCTTCATTATGCAGTCTCTCTAGAACAGAGTTAAGCCAAGGAATTAAAACTTTCCTAGGGGTGAAGGCAGGATCATGGTCAGTGTATTGTAGATTAACAGTTGGGAAAGGTGGGTCACTTGTAACTTGACCAGTGGCAGGAAGAGTAGTGTAATATTTAGGGAGGCCATTGATAGTTTGTTTGTTTCACTGCTGGATACGAACGCTGTCATCGTCAATCTCCATATTGCTTCACTGTGAGGATGCTGAATAATCGTAACACTTGAACCATGGAAATAAGTAATGATAGTAGAAGAAGATTGATTGTGCCCGTCCCAGACACATACCATCACTAAAGTCATTAAATGCCAAGGCATCGCGAATGGCATCGCCAACATCCCCTTCGAAAGTGAAAATAATTTCACATCCCGACTTATCTGCTCTTAGACCAGGTATAAATGATAATAGTTGTTCCTTAAGACGTGTTCTATTGATATTATTTTTGTGAGTTTGTATTCCCATTTCCATCATGCGCTGAGACACTAAATTTGTAAGATGAGAAAGTTTAAAGACTGGAGAAGTACTGCTAGATGAGTACGAATCCTGCATATATTGAACCAATTCCATTAGAACTGTACCATTAACAACTTTTTCAGTACTATGGTAATCTTCTATTCGAGAACGTTCAGCAGCTTTCGCACATGTTAAAAAGCGAGTATGGCATCCAAATCATGATGTTCTTGTTAATTTTTATGTAGATGGAGTTTGGTCTGAGCAATGGGGACGTCCTTTCTGTTTCTTTTCACCAGATAATCTATCTGTCATATTTGTTCTTGCAGGATTTGTGATATTTCGCTGCATGGGCAGCATGTGAAAGACAACGAAAGCAATATCTTCTTAACACGGTGAAGTTCCTCACACAACACATTTAGTATTACTGAATGGAATCTTATTAATTTAATCTATTTTATTTATTATTACATTTTTGAAGTTCCCCCCAAAATTTAAATTTTGAAGGGGCTACGATTTTAAAAAGTACCCCCAAAAAATCTAGAATTTACTTACCTATACATAAAAAATTACAACAATTACATCTGCTACTTAATCAGTGATAAAGCCCCTCTATTACTTTTCGGAACCCATATAAATTAAATTGTTGCCATAACGACTCGCAGTGCAACTCTACATTGTTTTGGAAAATTTTCAGGAACTGTTTGTGATAAATTATAAGTCATATATACCTTTCAAAAGGAAATTGTCTAACGAGCAATAAAGTATAGAACACATTTTCATCTACATGTAACGGATTCCAAGTTATTTAGCAAAATGTTTCGAAAAAATCAAAATCAAAAACAAACATTTTAATTCAGGTACAAATATTTCTGGTATTATGAACGTAAACAATAATTTCAGAAATACCGCTGAAAAGCACGTTTTCTCCTGATTAATAATCACTGATAATATAGGTTAATATCAAAATACAAACCCAAGATATATAGGGAAATGTAGAAGCGTGCCACAAAACTTTGGCGGCCATATTGATTACGTCATCAAAACCGCTAGAGGGCCGGGAAAATTTGTGTCCCGGGCTTTTTAGACTCTTCTACCCATGTACTATCTGAATCCAAAGTGGCGCATTGGTTGCCGGATGTGAAATGTTTTGGTATAATTTTCAGCTAACTCACCCCACTATACATCACTTGCAACAATGCACCAATTGAGGCCTCAATACTAGTTTTTCTCATTTTGTTTATCGGTTAATGATGTAACTTGTAGTAATGAAGGATGGATTTTGAACATAAATTTATATTCGCCTTGAATGTGATTTTCCTTTTCAGAGGGAGCATCCCCAATAAATTTTGCAAGTCAGCGCCTATGATGTGGGTTAGGTTATGTTATTATGTTATGCATTTTATATTGCAGGTTTTGTGAATTGCATTTTAATTACATTGAAATAAGGAGATATACAAATTTTCATTGTGTGCAAATCTGCATCATAGGCGTAACCAGGCCGACCATATGGGAGGGGGGCAGTGCTTTAGTTGGGCCGGTACGCACCGGTACTGCATACCGGTATAAAATTATTTTCCTTCTACCATACCGGGAAAAATATGTGCTCTGGTACGTCGTACTGGCAGTACAGGAACGATATTGTCCTAAAATACTTATTAAATGTCCAATTCACGAGAGTGTATTTGTTAATAATGACAAACACTATTAAATTCGCAATAGATATACATTCTATGGAAGGTGAGTACCCCCATAAAATATTTTCCAACTAAAGCACTGGGGGGGGGGGGGGTTATAACATCCGCGGGGTCTGGGGTGTATGAAAATTTTAAAAATTAAGATGCACAATAACGAGTTTTAAGCTTCCCATGCTTTATACTCATAAATTTATAAGCAGACTTAAAAAAATTATACAATTTTCCTTTTTTTAATCAATGGGGGGGTTCAAACCCCCAAACCACCCCCCCCCCCTTGTTATGCCTCTGATCTGCATCACCATTTCATTTCCACTGAGTACATAATTTGAGGTATAAAAGTATGTATTTTCTTTTCAGGCTGTGTTTGTTAGTCAGTCTCAGTTGAGGCGTCACGAGAAAGAATCTCATTTAAATCTGAGACCACATGTGTGTAAAATATGCTCAGCACGATTTGATCGGGTTTCGCAACTGAGTTATCACCAGCGGCGGATTCATGTTGGTGAGCGTGCTCATGCCTGTCAGATATGCAACAAGGTAATGGCTGCAGTATTAACTTAAGTTCAGATTAACTCTTTACTTTAACCTTTGCAGTACTACTAGACAAGATCATGCAGCATCTGAGAGATGCCATTGCATTTTTTATGGTTTGCGCCAATCTAAATTGGTGTAAGTTATGTGACCAAATATTTTGGAAGTGAGACTCCTAATCTATTAAGTTGTCATCACAAATTAATTTCATTGTACACCATTTGACAAAAAAATGACTGGACTCGGGAAATATGAATTCGTCTAACAAGGGAACCGTACGAGGTTTCATGTTAAAACCTACCCTCAAATTTTGCTTATCGATAGGTCTGCATTACAGATAGACACATGCAAAAAATTAGCTGCTCATATGAACTGTAAATGGCTGAATTGTGTTTGTATTGTCCCATAACGAACCAACAGCATGCACTTGTACAGCTCGCTTGAGTAGGGGAACATGAGTGACAGCGGGTGCTGGCATGTGAGGTAGAGGAAGAAGCTATGCCATTACTCGTTGAATGTGATAGTTCAGTTTTATTTTAGTTAATCACTACTTACCATTTCCACATTTTAAAACTTTTTAATTTGTAAAGACGAGGGGTTGCTTATGATTATTAGTGTGTATGTGTGCGTGTGTGCTATAGACCAGAAGTGTGACTGCTCAATTTACGTGATTAAAACAAAGATTTTTCGCCATGCACAATACAAACGCTTCAAACAACCTGTTCTCAATGTTGACATTTCTTGTCCAGACAAAACTGTTTATGTTTTAAGAACTTGAACTAACATATTGTGTATTGCACTCGTCAATAGGCCAAAGTAAAATAGTAATAATAATATTATTTTAACCAAGGGATATAATACTGAATTGGGTCTAGCACGTAAACTTCACTTTTTGTATAAATACCTGAACTAGTTTCGAAGACCATTGTCATTCATAATCATCAGATTAACACCAACTGCCGGCTGGACGTTTGTGCTGCCTTCTCAGGGAAGTTTGCTGCATTTGGTGATGAGACTTTCGTCTGCTGGGATGTCGAAGTTCATGAGATGTTGTTTATGTTTATGGATGAATATCCTCTCCCAAGTTCCTCCAGTATTATATCCTTTATAATATGGCTTCACTGTGTAAACTTCCAATATATATATGAATTATTTTAACCAATTTAAACAGCACATGAGATTCATTTTGCTAATCCTAAACACTTAAACAGGTACTGATTACTTCACGAGACCTACTGGAATACAAATGTACATATTAGAGGAGGGTATTAATCACTGTTATAATGTTATTCATCCCTTAGTGCTAAGGAAAGGCCTACTTGGAAAGCTGGAATGATGCTATGCAGCACTGTGACAGCCATGGACTCACGGTACGTAGCAGGGGCTTCACTATCCCCTCCCGCTGCCAGATGTGTGAGGCTACTCAGTGTTTTGAAATTACGAAATTTGCAATTAATTTTCACCCACTTAAAGTTTATATGAGCAGCTAATATTTTGCATGTGTCTATCTGCAATGAAAACCTATCGATATGCAAAATTTGAGGGTAGGTTTCAACATGACAACCCGTACGGTTCCCTTGTAAGTTCCATTCAGCTTAACGCCTGATACACAAGACTAAATTCAGAATAATGAGGATGAAAACCAGTGAGATCCAAGAACATAGTCACATCTAGCTGAACAGTGTCATAGCTCCATGGAAAAACTCAATATTTTATGCAGAAGACTCAGGTTTGTCTTAGAATATATTTATTTTCAGTTTTAAAATGTTCTCTTGAAAACTAATAATATATAATAAATGTGCACAAGATTTTGGATTAGTTTAAAATTACGAGATTCATTACGAGTATAAAAATGAACAAAACAATTCAGTAACATCGGCTCCTTCTTTTCAATTACCCTTAAATTTAAACAGAAGCTCAGTTCCTGGATCTTTTGTAATCATCATAAGAAGTATTGATTATTAAAATAAATAATAAGAATAGGTACTAATAATATTAAATTAAACTAGTAAAAGTAACAGAGAATCTTTTTTATTTCAGAATCTCTGCCAAATGTTCATAGCTCATTTTAATTCAGATTTACTGTAAATGCCATAGCATTTTAAATGTCACATGTTTGCTAGGGGAAATTTGATGGGCATGCCAGTTCAGAGAGAATTTCTTTTTCGCTAAGGGTGTTCAAGTAGTATAAATTTACTTAGGCCTACTTAAACAAAATAAGTGTGTTTTATATTGTAAATTTATATATAACACATTGTCATCCATTAAATTGCTTTTAGCAATTCATTACTTAAAGAAACTAATTATAAGTAATAATGGTACATTTATTTGTAATTTAAAAAAAAGTGTCCTTTTTTCACTATTTTTAAGTCATAATTGCATTTTTTATTTCACTATTTTATGGTTATTAAATGCCTTGCCCTAGATGTCAGTACATCATCATTTATTGAGCTCTGTAAATGTACAGGGTGCGGCAGAAACAGTGACTCATTTTAAATTGCACGCCATTGTTGAACACTACTTCATAGAGAGTTGATGTTGGTACCAGTGTGCAGTGCAGTTCAAAGCATTGCAAGTCAGTATGGAGCGTTGGTCAAATGAACATTGTGCATTTGTAATTGAAACATTTTCAAAAGTGGTGACAGTGTCATACGTTTGTTTAGGCAACATTTTGACATTGGTAGGAATGACACTGTCACCACTTTTGAAAAATGTTTCAATTACAAATGCACAATGTTCATTTGACGAACGCTCCATACTGACTTGCAATGCTTTGAACTGCACTGCACACTGGTATCAACATCAACTCTCTAGGAAGTCGTGCACCCTGTATAAGGAAACACATTACTGTTCATTAGTGACAATGCACGTCATAAAGTAAATACCTGGAATTGTCAACCTTACATAGACTTTCTCGTTAGCGTCCGTACCAAGACCCTGTTTCAATGTATTGGCATTCATATGTGCGTTAATGCAACAATCCCAAGTCTGTAGTTTTGCTTGCACTTAACAGAACTTCTGGTAGTCAAAATTCCACTACCACATTCTCATCAGTTACAGGTCTAAGTAGTTGTAGACGACTGTCGATAAACATTTAATTGGTAATTATTACATTTTAGATTTTTGGTTTAAAACATTTGTAGATAATTATGTAAGAGGGAATTATAATATTTTAATTACAAGCACAAACACCTGTGTTAATCTTGCTGTACCTGACATGAAGATGACAACTGATGGAGTGTGACGATATTTTGATATTTTATTTGTCAGTTGGCACAATACAGGCATTGACATATAAGATACAAGATGTAAGACATAATAACAACATATAGGGTTTGTCCGAAAAGTAATGTCAGTGAGTCAATTAGAAGATACTCATTGATCCAATTGGAACAATACATTAAAAGATTTCAAAATAGGCTCCTCCTGTGTCGATACATTGCTTCCAATGAGATTTCCAGGCATCAAAGGCATCACAGTAGGACTTTTCGGGAATGTCCTTCAGAGCCTTGGTGCAAACCTCTTTGACTTTGTCAATTGTCCCGAAATGATGTCCTTTCATGGAAGTTTTCAAGCGTGGGAACAAGAAGAAGTCGGGTGAGCCACATAGGACTTTAGGACGGCTGGGGAATCGTTGGCACCTTTGAATTGGCTCGGAAGCAGGTCTTGAAGAAGGCGATGTGGGCTGGTGCATTGTCATGGTGAAGTTTCCAATTGTCCGCATTGTCGGTCCAGATGCGTTCATTTGAGTCTCTTTCAAACTGTATAACAAAGGTCATATTCTGATCCATTTTTTAATTCTTGAAAAAAATAGATTTCCCTTGAAATCTACAGGTAAGAGCATTCCTGTGTTCCCTATATTGTAGTCTCTCACAGATCTGACTGTAAATATAGCTTATGAGTGTAGGAGTATATTATTAATTATATTTATACAGGCATTCTTCAAACGATCGGATCTGAAGACACATTTGAACATTCACTTGGGTATCAACAAATGCATTTGTGAAACCTGTGGGAAGAAGTTCAACCATGTATCCAACCTTATACGTCATACTAGGATGCACTCAGGTGAGTAATAATAATAATACAGTAGTCATAATAATTTACAGTGAAATCTCAGTATAAATAATTGCTTTATTCCGAAAAGTACCATTTATACTCGAATACTAACTAAACTAAACTCCATGGCGCTACATCCCTGAAGGGACTTGGCCTACCACCCGACCGCTGCGTCTCTACCGTAGGCAGATGGCAGGATTGGGGGGCATATGGTCAGCATGCCGACACCCACGGCCGTTAATGGTGGTTTTCATGACCGGAGCCGCTACTTCTCTATCAAGTAGCTCCTCAATTTGAACACGAAGCTGAGTGCAGCCCTACCAGGCCTCCCTTCCTCAGAAAAATCCGAGGAGGTACCGGGGATCGAACCCGGGCCGACGGATCTGTAGTCAGCGACGCTAACCACAAGACTACGCCGGCGGTCATACTCGAATACTACCAGAATATAATTTTCAAAAATCGCAAATGGAAAACTGGAATGCAAGTATTATTTGAACATTGTACTTCTCTCATTTTAATTTCGACATTTTGTACAATATCTGCTCAATATAGCGTAGTGCTTTGTAGTAGCATCACAGAGTATAACAGTAGTGAAGCTGTAATGAAAGGAAAATGAGACAAAGATTATGCTTTCTTATCCACAAGAAGAGTGGAAGAAAAGAGACACATCTTGCAAGATGTGAGAGTGAGAAAAGCCAACTGGATGGGACACATTATGAGAAGAAGAGGACTCTTGCTAGATGCCATAGAAGGAAAAATAGAAGGAAAGAGAAGACTAGGAAGAAGAAGAATTGAGATACTGGATGACATCAAGAAGAAAAGAAATTATGGAGAGTTAAAGGATGCAGCAGAAAATAGAAGGAGCTGGAAAATGGAATTTTACATGGGAGTGTAGACCTGCCGTACCATGCAGAAGTACCATGAATGAATGAATCCACATGGTCTGCTTTTTCTTTTTTTCTTCTTTCTTTTTTTTCCAGTGTATGAGCATTATTCCTACGGGACTTCATGAAAGTGATAACTTTACCCAACTGATAACATTATCTGTGATTACATTAAGCACCATTCACTGTATTGTAAATATTTAAATTATCTATGAAGGAATGTGAGGAGACATCTTCTCCAGATATTGTACTAATCAAGCGATGTAGAGACATAGCAATAAGAAAATGTTGCAAAAAGAAGTTCCAGTCTAAAATATCTAATTTCTTAAGTGGACTATTGGCTGACCATACCGTATATTGTATTTCCATTCATAAATGTTTACCATATTATTGATGTAAAAGGCATAGTTCTCTTTTTATTTAAAACAAGTGGGTGTACTGGAATTAGTGGGTTATCGGAAAATTTGCTTATCCTAAATCACCTTCGTCTCAGTTGTTTACAGTAGTTCTGCTGTACTTGTAGAACATGGTGGTTGTCATTAATTGCAATGTACAACTATGTAACTTACTCTACATGTAATTTGCATTGTTACTTTTGCAGGAATAAAGCCATATCCTTGCAATATTTGTGGGCGTCGTTTCAGCCAGTTGAATGCTCTTAATCAGCATAAAACATCTCATCAGACAAATAAAGATGTTTCTTGCAGCATATGTCGCAAGATGTTCAAATCTCATATGGTGATGCGTAAGCATGTTCGCCAGATCCATAAAGACAAGTTGGTTGCATCAGGGAAGGACATTAATTCTGTAAGTTATTATGTTATTTTAGGAGTTCATTATAATGATCTACTGGTAAATGTGATGGGTGGGAATTCCCCGGTGATTTTGTACATGTGACACAAGTTTCAACATTTAATGGATCAGTGTTTGAACAAAATATTGATGCAAATCATGGCTACTATATAGAATCACTAGCAGCTGCCCGTGGCTTCGCCCGCCATTATTTACTCAATTGCTAGATGTTTTGTTTAAATTACTTATTTAACAGAAAAATAATTAAAACATTATATTAATTAACACTGACATTGTTTTTACGTAAATGTTCCATCCTATTTTGTCTCCTTTTACTTGCTTAGGGCCTATGATGAACGTTCATATCTCTCAACTAAAAATATAAAGCCTACAGCTATGAATAACATATCAGTGGATAGAATTATTTACCAACTTCTGATATGGCATTTTCATTGGCACACCCTCAGACTGAATAACTGAAAATATTGTCCCTGCAATACAAACTTTTTATTCTCCATAAAAATGTAAAGTGAGAAAATGATATTCTCTATGTCCAGTGTAGAGAAAGTTATGTGACTGCATCACATTGTGCATTATTTTCGTGGATTTCATTATTTATTTATAGCAATGAATTATATTGATAGCTTCTCTAATTTATCAAAGTCCCTTCATTTATCTCCAAAGCTACCTCTGAACACTGCCAACAATACACTGTCATCTTGAGAACTGTACAAGGAAGTTGATTTGGATTTGATTATTCTATGTAAAAAGGTATTAAGTGTCCTCAAAAACATTTGATTTTTGGCATTTAAAATCAAAATTTTTCAAAATTCTTTCTTAGTGTGCACATACTAAGGTACCCTAAAAATTCCAAGTCTCTACCTATTATAGTTTAGGCTGTGCGTTGATTCTCTGTCAATCAGTCAGTCAGTCAGTCATAAGTCAGGTCAAAGCCTCTTATAGAGATTAGGGCCCAGATTTTTAGGTTTTTAAAAACCCTGTATTAGTTTTTTAAACACATTAAAATAGTTTTACTTTAGTTTGTTTTATCTTTCTCAGAATTTTTTGTTGTTTCAGTTTAGTACGTAAAATAAACATATTCATTGAGATGTATTAATTAATTTTATTTTTACTTACAATTTCCAAGGCTCTGAACCACAAAACTATATGAACATTCTTTGCTTGATTTTCCACAGTTTATAGAAAACAATTAATTTTAAAATTACCCCTGTGATTTCCTACTCCACCACATAAACTCAAAAAGAACGTTTTTCAATTAATTGACCAACTTTTAGAATACTTTACTTTCGGCATTGTGCTTGAGCAAACACTGTGAAAAAACTGCAAGTGTAAGCTTCTTAAGAATGTCCTTAATTTGCTTCTTGATAACTGGGGATTTTGGTTCACTAGCCGATTTCCTTTACCATACAATGGGGTTACAAAAAGTCAAAATTACAAAATGCAATGCTATATTTTCTCTTACAAATGTACTGGCAACAGTGAGCTGGATGCAAACTGTAGACATAACTTATATGTAAAAAGTAACTTTTAGTTTGTTACCTTATTTTTATTAAAAACTGTATTAGCCATTTTTACTTTTTAACAACTTATTTAGCCATTTTTAGGTTTTATAAGATTGGACTATGTGACTGCCATAATGATGAAATGGATAATTGTGTTAAAATATCACTTTATTTAAAACATCATTAAGTCTGTAAAGAGGATTGGCCACAAAAACTGTCTAGCCTGTCCTCTTGGAAGGTTGAAAATAGAGACTGCATACATTTCATCAACAGGCTTCTATTAGGTCCTAAACAGTTTTAGATATATAAGCATTCATGAACCACAGATTATTGTCTCTGTTGGACATTACATGAGAATCTGCCGCTGTGAATTGAACTCCGGCATAGCTCAGTTGGTAGAGTATTGGCGCGAATAGCCAAAGGTCCTGGGTTCAAGTCCCAGTGTCAGATTAATTTTTCTCCTATAATATTCTCATGTAATGTCCAACAGAGACAATAATCTGTGGTTCATGGATGCTTATATATCTATCTTGAATGTTAACTCTACAATAACAGTGGGAGCTCGGTCACAAAAATCACTATTTAGTGTGCCTCACAGTACTGCATATGACATAACTTGTCTGTCTGTGAGGTAGACCATTAAGGGCAATCAGCCATAGGAGAGAGAGGTTCCATCTGGCACTGTGAAGTGAACTCCGGCTTAGCTCATTTGGTAGAGCATTGGTAGTAAAAATGATTCTGGACTGTACTGTACTTGCATTTACCGTACTTATTTCTTTATAATATAACTAGCATGTGCCCGCGGCTTCGCCCGCGATAATTATTTCAAAAATTAAAAATTAAGAGCATAATAGTAAAATCATTATATTTATTAACACCTAAATCACGTGAACTACATACCACGATTAGATAGCATCGTCTGGTAAAAGCGACCTCAGATTCGAGTTTCTCGGCCCAGAAAACCTCTGTATAGTGAGATTCGTCCAAATAAAACAATGTTTGACCATATTTAGGGCTTACAACATTCAAGCGATCGCGAAAGTTTTATTTTCAAGGTATGACAAAAATAACCAAAGCCAACTGTAATTGATTTGACATTGAAATGTATAACTGAAAACTTATGTTTTGAAAACGCACAAAATGCACGTTTTTTGCCTTTTTTTCACTCATAACTCACGAACGAAAAGTAAAATTAAAATTCCGGCTTGGAGGTGCATTTTCCGACCCTTCAGCCCACCTATGTTTAAAATTTCAGATCTCTGCATTCAGTAGATTTCGCTGGACATCGAGGACAATTCCTTTTATTAATACAGATAATATGAATTATAATGATACCTTCTCTAATTTGTCAAACATCCATTTCATTTAATCCAAACCCACCTGATACAACTGGCAACAATTTGTTTGGATAATTCTGTGTAAAAAGGGGTTAAGTATTTTCAAAAACATGTAATTTTTGGCAGTTAAAATCAGAATTTTTCAAAATCCTTTCTTAGTGAGCACCTACATTATGAAACGAAGGTACTGTCAAAATTCCAAGTCTCTACCTGTTATAGTTTAGGCTGTACGTTAATTCCTGTCAGTCAGTCAGTCAGGACAAAGCCTTTCATATATATAGAGATATATTATTTCGAATTAGCCTATATGACTATATCTTACTACTTATTTGCAGCTTTATTGATATTCTAGCTGTCATTGGTTGCAATAAGGAAGAAAATATAACACTAAACTTTTCTTTGAGTTTAACTGTCAACACTCGCAACTTAGTTTTTGAGAATTTATCAATAAAATCCAGCCGTCTCATTACATCATCTATGATAAATTCCAAAAAGTTATTGTGAGGACAGAATGAGAACAAACGGTAAGAATTCCTCTGAAATTGAATTTTGGGTAGACAATGTCACTCATTAATTCAAAAGACGTGAAAATTTAAGGAGACAAATTCCTCTTACACTGGAATTCAAACCCGTGACCTTTGGTTTTCTGCACTGATGCTTAACCAGCTCAGCTAGTCACTGTTCGACTTAAGGGATCAGATGGAATCTCCCTCTTATGATTGTCCTTAGTTGTTGACCTCAGAGAAATACATTTTTGTCATATAGGCCTACAACATTGTGAGGCTCACTAATTTTAGCAATTTTTTTACTAGATACCGCTTCATTTTCACATCTTGAGTATAATAAATTTAATTTTCATCTTCGTTCTTCGGAAAAAATAGTTTAAAACCTAAGAATCTGGGTTCTAATTATCATGTGTGAATTTTCACTCCCTCGATTCACCTCAGTGTAACTCCCAACAGTACTAAGTTACTTTTGTAAGTGCTGATGATAGCATAACCTATGTCAAAATGCATACCCCACAAGTGAACACAACGAGAGACCAACAATTTTTAAGTATCCTAGCATTTTAGTGTTATTGATGGATAAGCTAATTTTAGTATTTAATTTCATGACATTATATGTTAACCCTTTTTAATGAGAAATTTAATATACAGTAGAACCCCGATAATTCAAGCTAATTGGGGCTGAGGCTACCTCAAATTACAAAAAACTCGGATTTTACGGAAATATCACTAAATCAATGATAAAATCATAAATAAATTTTTAATGAGCACAGTAATGGTTTAAAAAGTAAATAAATAAAGAATATAGTAGGCCTACATACCTGTATTACGCCTGTATGTATATTGGCAAACATTTCCAATTTGCTACATCGGCATCCTTTAAGGATTAAGTCACTGTCTGACCCTTAATGGAGTGAAACGGGAAAGCGGCGCTACTAGGAAAACACTTCTAATTACCATTATTGCTGAGTAGGGATTACATTAACAGCACAGTATTCTTTTCTGAAAGGATGGTATGCACTCTACAATTGATTGACATGAGGTCCTGACAAAGAAAGATCGAACCTAATGGTTTCTGTCAATCTGTAATAGATATACATTAGCAGCCTGAAGCCAAGGTTATTTCTGTGTATTATGAACGAAAACCCAAGTGGGACAGTTTTACCTGCATTTTTGTACATGGAGAAACTGAAAGAATGCTCAAAATGTAACACATTTGGAAGTGCGTAAAACTTACATGCGGACACTATATAAAAACGGGATATTACTCTAGATTTATGGAAAATTTTAATTTTCTTAAGACCAGCTGCAATTACACGGAACCTCGAAATACAGGGACTCGAATTACCGAGGCTCTACTTTATTAGATCCAATGTCTTCTGTGGTAGTGAGAAATTTAATATATTAAATTCACATCACTGGCCTGCTTCTCTGGTGACGGAGGATGGGAAGTCTCTTTCACATTTCCTGTAGTGAATTCCCTTCATCACATGATTTCCTCGTGGATTGCATCAGTCAAGGAAATATAAATATCTTGAAGGGCAGCGGTAAATTCTTCTTGCCTCTTTCTTTCGTATTTATTTACTGTTTGGTAGTGAAATGGCATTCAAGAAAGGGTAAATGTCAAACAGCTTAACTTGTTTAACTTAACAGATGTAAACGAAATATATTAGTGACTTTAGTAAGGGTGACGAAGAATTTATACCAGATGATGCTACCGAGAGCAACAACGACACAAATGACAGTGAGGTGGTAAATGCAGACATAGCATACGTACATGGGCCATATAAATCTCACTTATGACTCCAATTTGTGGTGTATGTCTTCACCACCTGTACAATTGGCTTGCTTTTGATACCATTTGTTAATGTACATACCCCAGCTGCGGCTTCTCTGGCTCCTGGATGGCGATCTGTAGAATCTTCTTCTCGTTACTTACATTGCAAGTAGGCTAGCCCTTCCCAATGGGGTGGATGATATGGGAATGCGACATATGGGTGGCACACTTGTCAGATTTAAACACCAGTTACTAAAACCCTGTTGATTTATTCTATAACTTCTGTCCCTATATACATTTATGTACACTTTTTCTCTCTAGACATAAGCTCCTAAATATTAATTCCTCATCTCGCATTTCTCCCCTGCTCACCGCCATTTCCTTAGATAATTTTAATGTCACCCTCCATTGTCAAAGCCTGACTGTTACCTCACTTCTACTTAACTCTACGCATTCTCTTTTTACACTGAAAGTGTATAAGCACTGTGTCAGGTTTTTAGCAGGATATAAGCTGGACTTTGATCTCAGAGTTTTACATCCCACACAGGGATGTGCATCAGTTGTGAAACACAATAGATTTGTTCCCAAAGCACTCAGAAACCATGAACACATCGTTCGCGCATGCACTCTTTCTCCACATGCGTTCCCAAAGTGAGAATTCATGACTGATTTTCAATCTTCTGTTCTGTGTGTTCTCACGTTCAGTTTATGTACTGTAATAAAACGTTTGTAGGCTCTACCATGAATTGTTATCAGAGACATGCACAGTAACCACAACCCCCTATTTACATGTGCCTGACTCCTCCCTCCAATAACCTTGCGCCTGATTTATAAGCATAGGCTACTTATATGTTTGAATAATGGAAGGTACTTAAAAGTTTCCCAAGAAGAAGAAGAAATCATTTATTATAGTTTATAATGACTATGCATATTGCGTGTATAACATGTTAAAACGAAATAACCGTTCCCAAAGTGCAAAATCGTGGATAAATTATTGATTGGACGTCGCAATACAGCAGATTAACAAGCAGTCATGGGTTTGCTTTGGGAACAAACCTAATATATGTATTATTGTTTAGTGTACTGTAATAATTTGTTTCATAAAATCATAAGTAGCAAGATTTCATTGCCAAATGAAACTGAGTTTTCTTGTCCTATTTAGGTGTTGAAGATGAAAGATGGAGTTCAGACAAGAAGATATTACTGTAAAGTCTGTGGAGAGAAATTTGAGTTTGCTGCTCTTCTTAAACAACATGAAAGACAACATGAAAAGGAGAATAATTTTCATTGCAATTGTTGTGGCCAGGTATGTATTATATTTTACATATCTCATCTGGGCCTCTTCATAAAGATAGGTCTTTAGGACCGAACGTTCTGTTAATTGGCCATGCGAATAAGGAAATCCCCAAAACATCAATATTAATATTAGATGAACATCTACAGTGAAGTGTTGATATCTGTAGCAAGATTGAGATTGGAAATATACATACTAAACTTCAATAAAAGGTATATTTACCCAGGATGATCATTTCAATGGGTCTTCCCATCATCATCAGCTGATTCCGAGTCGGAAGGCCCATTGAAATGATCATCCTGAGTAAATATCCCTTTTAGTGAAGTTAGTGTGTATATTTCCGACCTCAGTCTTGCTACAGAAATACCCAAAAACTCCACTGAAACTGGCCAGCCTCAGGATTTCTAACTGTGGTTTAATGAAACTTTACTGTGTTGTTTTTTATGAATCTTCAGTACTGTAGTGAAGAAAATAAGCCATGGTAAAGCCCTCGTTTTGATCATTGCTTTACCACTCGCACAGGTAAGCATTTGAATTACTTATACAATGGGGCTATTATTTGTGGTAAATGCAATTCAGTGTTTGGTTGAATTTGTAATACAATGAATGGTATTTATTATGATACATTTAGTTTAAATTCTTTAAGTTATGATGTGGTTGTGAAAATATATTCTGACTTCTAGTCGCCATGTACGATTGTCAAGAAACTTAATTAATTCTGTGAATTTATTCAGCTTTTATATCATATTCAAGTTCTGAGGCCATATTTCTGTAAGATTTTGGTAATATTTAGATCAATTTCATATCTTTATGCTGGAATAAATGTATTTGCGCCTTGCGTTGTGTGGTACAGTTATAAAAAAGTCTCAAATAAAAAAATTAAAAAATATGTATATAAAATAAATATATACATATAAAACGTCAAAAAAATAATAATAATTCATAGGTTCAAACTTAGGTCTACGTATACAGTAGTATTAAAACTAAAATTAAGTTGTAGCAAAAGTATATATAAAGTATGTAGTATATATGTAGTAAAAGTAGGCCTATATATATAAAATAGTTTTTTACCCATCTAAAAAAAATGGTGATATGTAGGTGTAAGAGGCAAGAGTGATAGTGGGAAGCTGGTAAAGTGGACTGTATTTGGTTGGAACCTGCTTGTACCTCTTACACTAAAATTAGACAAATCTGCTGGCGATGATGAAATACTCAGATTTATTAATAATACACTAAAAGATAAACTGAATAGTAGTAGTAGTAGTAGAAGTCCATCAGGTCGGGTGCGACCCCTGGCGATCCAAACGGATTTACAAGGCAGTAAGGCTGCCAGCCATGACTATTCGAAATGTCTTTTCCTGTTCCTAACACTCATATCCACTATCTTCATCCATCCAACCCGGTCCTTCACAGCACTTAGAATTTCTTCCCATCTTAGATTGGTTGCATTGCATGCCATCTTGTTCTTCTCCTACCCCTACCTCGCTTCCCGTCCACTATACCTAGCATAACATCTTTTTCCAAGGAGCTGTTTTTCCTCATTATATGTCCAAAATACATTAATTTATGCTTAGTTGCTGTTGCCATTAGTGACATGTCTGGTTTAATAAACTGAATAGCTGAAGGCAAAATTAATGATAAAGAAATACACAGTTCTTGAATGTTGAGTTGGAAATCTTGAAGTTTTGAAGTCTTGATGGTGATCTTGAAGTTAATTTAATAATGTTCTTGAAGATAATGAAGTAGTAGAGTTGTATAATAATTCAAACAGGAGTAATAGTCGTTATATAATGATTCAACTTCAAATGTTTGAAAGGAATATGTGTTTACGATTTTGAAGCTAGAGATTAAAGTTATGAGTTTACTTCACCATTAAGTCTTGCAATACCACGCTCAGATGCATAAAGTGTCTATTACTATCTGATGTGGATCCAATAAATAAGACCTTATAACGACTTGTAAATCAGCAATTTGCTGCACGGGGATTCTAATATACAGTACTTAGCTGAAGTATGTTGATTGAGGCACAGCACCTTCGCTATACACAAAACAGCTCTTCTGAATTGGGTTCTTCGGACAAGCATGAGCAGCGAACATTGCAGAGTGAAAAACGGTTAGTCTAAGACCGCCAAAGAACAGTTATGCTGACAACATAACGGCCCATAAAATCCCATGTTTGAAATTTTGATTATTTCTATTTATAGCAGTAATATCGATCCTTCTGTTAACTATCTTTGCTGGATATATTGTGAACTTCTAGACTTTGGATTGGAGAGTATTAGCTAGAATTGTTTTCATGGTGTCATGCCGCTTAATTTGCAGAATTTCTCTCTGAGGCCAAGTCCCTAGCACATGGGGGAGGGTTTCATATGCCGTACGTTGTCTGCAGTGGGTTGTACTATTAGAGTGTCCTGGCATTGAGCGAATAGGTGGTACCATGGTGATCATTTTCAACACGTCTCTCCATTCCCCACTAGAAAGTTTTTTATTTTTTATTTATTTATTTATTATTTTTTATTTTTATTTATATTTTTTTATTATTAAATGGAATCCATTTGTTTTTAGAAGGTGCTTCAGAGAAAAGTTTCAGTTTTCAGTTTTAAAAATAACCTCCCCATTTCTACCCCTTGGTCCTTTTTTTCCCCATTAATGAACACCAAGATTTTCTGTCTATATATCATGTGTCAGTCTAGAATTAGTTTATGCAAAATTGTAACAGTTATCATGTTCATCTATATATATATATATCAGGGTGTAATCATAATTAATAGCGCCCGAAACGGTTGATAGTTTATGATAACAGAAGCAAGAAAGTTCCAGCAAACATGGGTCTGCAAACAAGCCGTCTGGGAGATTTATTATTGCCGATGTGTGGTTATGTGCCACCCCGTTGCATACTTAAAAGCGGTCCACGATGTTTACAAAACTGAACATTGACACAAGGTGGTGTTGTAATCAAACCATACACGACAGACAATGGGTACAGTACACAGTCGAAGCAGTCAGATCACTCGTCTGAACGGTGTCAGGTGTGCTGAACACTGTGTAGTTAAAATTGAACCATACAGCAACAACAAAGAATTGTATGTGCTTGTCAAGAATACTGAGATGATCCGGGGGTGTTTGAAAGAATTCAAAACTCACTGCAGAGACGAGTGCAGTATTGCATCGAGGTGCAAGGACGACACTTTGAACACCTCCTTTAACGGAAGAGTCTACAGTATTAATAACATGTAACATATTAAAGTAGAATTGTATTCCTTGTTAAGTTAAGCTATGAGAGAATTGTGAGGCAACTTAGAATGGCAATTATATGAAAATTCTACTTTTCAAATTAATTTTTACTAATTAAGACTAACTTATGTTTCTTAATGGAATCAGTGGCGGCTCATAACCACACACTCCCAATAATAAATCTTTCAAACGGCTTGTTTGTGGACCCATGCTTGCTGGAACTTTTTTTGCCTCTGTTATCGTATACTTTCAGCTGTTTCGGTTTGCGCTATTAATTATGTTACACCTTGGGCATATATATATATATATATATATACTTCTTTTGAGTTGATCAATAATTTTGTGGTCTAGTAATGAATGATACATAAAACTATGTAGAACTTTTCCAGAAGTTGCACCAAGGTGACAATTGCAATAAGTAGTCTTTCTATGAAATGTACTTAAAAGGGATTCTACAATTTATACGAGTATTTTCTATATTAAGTCTTGTTCTGCTAATGTATATATTTGATGTAACTAATTGAAAGTTTGTATCCTCAAGACTTGAATTTATCATTGCTTTATTTTTTGCAGGATTATGACTCAATAGAACAGTTAAAAAGTCATGCATGTCAAACTCCAGAGGAGAGGCTGCAGAAAGAAGCTGAGGATGAAGCAGAAGCCGAAAGAGTTGCTCTTAATACCCAGCTAGAAAGTTTTCTTCAAGAACACAGTGATATAGTTGGTGACTCAGAAGAAAGAAATAATGAAAATGGGAATGGTGGGCTTATGGGTGATTTTATAATATACGTCACTCAAGAAGGACAGGACGAACCTACACAGGTTAGTTATAGGTAGAGGAAGTATTGTGTTCGATCCCCAAATTCCAAGTTGCGTTTTTGACATAAATACAGCAGACTCCCAATTTTCCATGGATGGATTAACTGGTTTGCAGATTATCCATGCAAGGTTCTTCCTTCCATTTAAAATTATGTATTGTACAATTACACTGGCTGAGGAAAAGAGTGTGTGGTGTGAAACATTTTAAACAATCATGAATATCGCTTTATACTACTGGATGTGTACCTTTTATTTATTAAAGGTAGTAGTAGTAGTAGTAAATGATTTATTTTGCCTGGCAGAGTTAAGGCCATAAGGCCTTCTCTTCCACTCAACCAGGTTTCAGAAAATATATACAATGTAGGTTTACATAAATAGCAAATTAGTGAATAAGAGACTTATGACTAATACTAAGACTAAGGTTAAGGCTAATCATAATAATAAATTAAATAAGTAAAAAGCATAGGTCTCATAAAAGGCATAGCAGTGTGTTTCACATAAAAGTTGGCCAATTGTGCGGGTTTCTGCATTGTGGAGGCCAAAGCTCTAACTCTCGAGTGATCGGGTGAAATATCTATGCAAATAAAGCCTCTAACCATATATTGATTCAGGTTCTCACAATTACTGTAAAAATTACAATGAAAATAACAACGTACCTCAGCACAAGAGATGTTGGAAATGTCCTCCTCTTGCATCCACACAACACTGGCACCTTTATAGGAACGTTTCTTTGATGCACGTGAGTTCAACTTCCGAGATAGAGGTAATTTCTCTTGTGAAGAACTTAAAGACAATATCACAAGAGAAATGAACTCATCTCGGAAGCTGAACTTATGCGCGTGAAAGAAAATTTCCCAGTGTTGTGTGGATACAAGAGGGGGATATTTCCAACATCTCTCGTGATGAGGTATATGGTTATTCCTTCCTTCCTTTTCCTACATGGATTGGGCTATACCCGTTCCGGTCTCACATCTGCTCTCTCCATCTCTTTCTTGGCCTTCCTACCGATCTATATCCTCTAGGCTTGTAGTTTAAAACTTGTTTAGGGATTCTTCTGTCAGTTATTCGTAAGAGGTGGTCTATCCATTTTTGCCCATAGTCTTGTATTAGTTGGCATAAAGGTGTAACTCCTAACTCTTCTCTTATTTCTTCATTGCGAATATGTTCCTCTCTTGAACATCCCTTAACTGTGCGTAGAAATCTCATTTCTGCTGCTTGGATTTTGCTTTTTTCTTTAGCTTTAAGAGTCCATGCTTTGCTTCCGTAGCGAATTACTGGTAGAGCCATAACTGAATAGAATTTCAATTTTGTCTCTTTTCTGGTTTATTGTTATTTATGGTTATTTCCATTATAATTTTAACTGTAGTCGTGAGAACCTGAATCATTACACCGTTAGCGGCTTTATTTCAGTAGATATTTCATCCAATCGTGACCGCCACAACAGAGAAACCCGCATGATTGCCCAACTTGTGTGTGAAACACACTGTACATTAAAGAAGTGACTTATAGTGTATGGTGTGTCCTTGTGATTAAACATTTCACTTCTGTAGGAGATAATAATAATTACTAAATAAGTTAGTGAGTTAGCAGCTTCATCAGCGATAAGATCTACTGCTGCTTTAACCATATGTACATCGTCAGTTGTTTTATTATTTCAATTAATTTTTATTAGCTTTTTAAGAAAGTGCACATTGGAAAATTTACAGTTCTTGACAAAAAATCAGGAAAAAATATTTCTTGTTATCATATTTCACTGATAATAGTAATTTTTGTTAATATAATTGTTATGAATGAAATAAAGCAACATCTTGTTAAAATACTGAAATTTGTATAAGATCCGAACAGAATAGTTTTCCTCTGCATTGAATTGGACCTGCCATTTCAAAAGTATATAACATATCATTAAGGATGTCAGACTTAATCTATTTTCCTCTATTATCTTTGATAAAATCCCATTGGCGCGGACCCATTTTTTAGAACCGAGATTCTCTTCATAAAACACTTATAACACACGAATTTTGTTATAGATAGATGTGTGGAGAGGAGATGTTGTCTTGGCGAATGATTTGGTCTGACCCACCCACCCTAATTGATACACTTTCTTTTATATCACGATCTAGTGAAAACTTCCTTGTTCTCCGCCTTTTTTCTGTCCTCGTCCTCGTGATTGGACGTTGGAGATGTGACGTCATATCACTAAACGAGATATAATTGTGGGTGAACAGTCTGACAAACCTACAAAGGTACAAGCCATTGGCTGCTCGTAAGAAATGGTGGTTGTGATAGAAACCTCGTGCTATTCAGTATATTGCTCCTTAACTAACATAAACTTTCCTAACCTAACAAAACAGCGGAGCTTGGGTGGTGCGCGGCATAAAATTGTCTGCTGTCACTATATACAAGAACAGTTGGTCACACTGCCTCACTCATAAACAAAAAAATCACACAGTCCGTGGAAGTGTGAATATCGCATGAATGGGTCCGCGTCATTGGGATTATGCGTTATTGGGAGGTAGCGTGCCCACCTCTAGATCCGAAGGTCGCGGGATCAAACTCGGCCATAGTCGATGGGTTTTTCAGGACGTAAAAATCCTGGGCAAGCCTAAATTAGAGCCTCTGGACAAAATTTCTCGGCCCTTTCACGTCCAAGTAATACCTTAGTTTCCGGAGGGGGGGGTTAAGGGGTGATGTGTCCCTCTGTCCTCTCTAGGAAAATAAGCGTAACAAAATTCACATCGGTAAACAGAAACCTCCACTTGGAGGCCCTTCGCCCCAACATGGGGGCATAGGATTCGAGAGAGAGAGAGATATTTTTTCATACTATTAATACTGCATGTCCACATGTTTCAAATGTTTGGTTTCTGTATATATTTGGTTGTTATTATCATTATTATTAATTTGTTTTTTTTGTCCTTCACAGGTGCATATTAAGCCAGTGACTGAATCAATCATAGGGCAGAGTGATACTTCAAAACCTTTGGCTTTAGCCTCAAGAAATGGTGCTAACAGCATAGCTGGAGATATTCAGGTATAGTGACACACACTTGCACACATTGAGAAAATGTTGTACAGACTTCACAAGATATCTCAGCGCTGCATATTTGAATGAACACCTGCATATGCCACAGAATTTCTCTGTTTTTCTCTACTTACCTTTATGAATTCTCATTGTACAGACTACAGGCTGTGTTTGAAAGAGATGCAAAAGAAAAACATTTATGCAATTTTTAAATTTTTTTTATTTATTTTACCTTTGTAAAACATAAAACATACATTCATAACTGATGCCCGAATGAGCAAAAGCTCGTGCTCGGGTACAGCTCAGCACAGCAACAGAAAACAGTGACCACTGGAAATTACAAAACAAAAAATTCAGAGCAAAGCGACGCTACATACAAAAAACACAACACATGTCATACACAAATACACTCACAAAACAAGGCAAATAGTAAATAATATAAATCAAAAGCAAAACATATATATTAAACATTATATGTTAAAGAGGAATGACAAGCATGAGTAGTCAAAATGAAAAGCAAAAACTTGGGATATTGTAAAATGAGTCATGCATTAGGTTGAATAAATGTTATAAGTTTGTTTCTTGAATGTGTGTAAATTTACTATATGAGTTGACATAAACACACTATTTGCTTCACTTACCATATTTTGGTATGACGCGTTTCAAGGAGCCTCCTCCCCATTTTCAAATACTCTGTCAACCAAAATATGGTAAGTGAAGCAAAAAGTGTGTTTATGTCAACTCATATAGTAAATTAATGTTATTATAGTTGCTTCACTGTATAAAGTTCCACAAAGTCTTTATTAGTTTATATAGTTCAGGATGAGCTCTTATTAGTGAGTTGTATAATCTTGGGCCGAAATTTATACTGTGATTTAATCCAGCAGAGGTATAACATTTGGTTTCATATAGAATAGAATTTTGATTCTGTCTGGTAAGGTAGTGATGAGGATTGTTGATTCTGAAAATATTTCTATTCTTATGGATGTAAGTCACTAATTTGAGTTTGTATATTTGTTCAATATTTAAGACATTAAATTCCGAAAATATTAGTTTTGTGGGGTAATCAGCAGGTTTACTCAGACATATGAAAGATAAACTTAGGGAAGAAAGTTGTTTATGACTGCTGTAAGAAATTATTCTTATTTATCTCTATATATATAAAAGGCTTTGTCCTGACTGACAGGAATCAACATAGAGCCTAAACTATAACAGGTAGAGACTTGGAAATTTGACAGCACCTTCGTTTCATAATGTAAGTGCTCACTAAAAGGATCTTGCAAAATTTTGATTTTAAATGCCAAAAATCAAATGTTTTTTAGAATACTTAATCCCTTTTTACACAGAATTGTGAAACTCAAATCAAAGTTCACATGACAGCAGTGTATTGTTGGCATAGGTATCAGGTATGTTTGGAAATAATTGAAATGAGACTTTGACGAAACTATTGATATAATGCATTGCTGTAATTAAAATGTATTGAAGATGAAATCTATATTATTATATCGTAGGTTTTTGGGGAGGGAAGTATAAAAGTGAAATTGATTTACTTTTTAATTTCATCCCCGAAACGGTTGTGTGGTAACATGAAAGTGAGAAATAAAATATTCCGCAAAGACAATACTATTTTATGATACCGGAATTTCTATTTCTTCTTATTTTAACCCCTACCAGGCTTGGTGTGTAGAAGCGATGGGATACAAAATTCTACATCCTGTATGAGCCATAAAAAGCTATATCAAGCGTTTTCAGCGGGAATAGTTTAGTGAGATAAGTCGTTCTTCTTCATTTCAAATTTTCAATACGTATATAAGGACCTAGAATTTGAAAGTCGGAAGTCCTTCATAAGTTAATTTTGAATTACAAAACACAAAACCCGGGCGACGCCGGGCCTTTTAAGCTAGTATGATAATAGGAGGAAGGCCGTGATGCAGTTGGTTGAGGCACTGCGGTACAAGGTTTTTTCAGTTAGTGTAATCCTTCTGGTAATACTAAGCCTGTGGGGTCGAGCAATCCTGGGGGTAAAGGCAGCTGGTGCATAAAGCTGACACCTCTATTTGCTGAATGTCTAAAACTCCTTTATGGCTACAAAGGGACCACTTTATATGATATAAGCGGAAAAAATAAATTATGTATGGAAGAAAAATCGAGGCAGAACCATATACTTTTTTTTAAATATTTATTTGTAAGCAGTAAAATTAGATTATAAATTGAACATGTGATTTAGTATAATTCATGGTGAAAATCGGATGCGTGATGGCTATCGATATGTGTTAAATGTGTAAATAAGAAACTAAAAATCTACCATTTCCCTGTTGAGTTCTGTTAATGAATGAGTATAGACAACAATATCTAAAGATTTTTTTCCCTGTAGAGTCTGTATATTGCTTTCTTGGTGTGTGTGATTGTGTATAACCAAATGTGACTAGTCAATTGACTTGATATGTTGTCCATTTTCTGCGGAAAACAAATTAAAATTAACAAATGTTAAGTGCAACACGCTGGGTTTGTTGATATTTACATGTATATTGCAATTTCGCATTATACATGTCAATATCAACTTGTTAATATACATGTTGGTGTTAAATGTATATCAGTGGAGACGCAGCTTTAAGCTTTGTCTCTGGCAACTTCTGAATGGAGGGAGCAATTTAAACAAAACAAATAGTATACTCTTGTTCTATGTTTTTTGACAATTCATCAGTCATGTTCAGTGGCATAGAGAAGAGGGGGGTTCCATGCGTTCCAGACCCCCCCCCCCTTCTGAAATCAAAACCTAAATTCCATTTAAGTTATTTAAGCTCCATTTCATCAAATCTTTAATTATTTTATTTAATAATAAAACACTGAACTTGTAAATGTAGGCCTATTATTTCCACTATTCCATGTGTTATTTAACTTTTCTTATAAATAGTAATAATTTTTTAAGTTGGCATGTCTTAAGGCTAGTTTACATGATAACACTAGGTTTCATAACCACTTTCATGAAAGTGATTTTATGAAACTAATTACACCCATTTTCTTCAAAACTAATTCCAATGCAACTGCATGTTTCATCAAGTTGTTGAAATCCCACAGACACGTTTGAAATAAGTATGAATCCAGGCATTTCAGAATTTCCTCACTTCATTTTACAAAACGCAAACAAACTAAATATGCCTAAAGTATCAAAATTACTATTATAGTTTCGTGAAAAGTTGGAAACATCTGAAAGTGCGTAGTGTTGTAACTTATTGTCGCCAGTACATCTCGCGTTTGCGCATTCAAGCGAAAAACAGTTGCAAAACTTAGTTACAAAACCTACTTTCCTCGTGTAAACTAGCCTTAAGAGTATATTAAATAAATTTAGATAAATCTAGTTTTTCAGTGCTAAAATAACATAAAATTTAATATTCCTTAGTTCAGTATTTAAGAATTTTCTGTACTCCCCGGTACTTTCAACCCTACCCAAAATTATTTTCTGTCTTTGCCACTGGTCCTGTTGATTCATTAAGCCTTCATTCCTGTTTGCATTCTTTGAAGGCCTGAAGTCTAGTTTTGTTTGTTTGTTTGTTTTGTTTTGTTTTGTTTTGTTTTGTTATAAATAGGCTACTTTTTGAACAAGAACTGATTTGTGATTTCTTGTTGTATGTACAGAACCAGGCAGCGGATGGGAACGGCTCTCCAGCAGTTCTGCGTAATTCAAGAGGCACTAGCAAAGACAAAACCAGGATTTCAACTAATTTGTGTGGTGATAACACCAATGATAATTTCATTTCAGGTAAATTTTATTTCTTTCTTTATCTCTGGTAATTACTATTGTAATGCTTTTGCTTACTTATTGTGGACTGCAGTTTTGAATATTTATGAATTCCCCTTTCTTTTCTGACATAACTCATCTGCAGGGATAAGCGATAGTAATATACTGATTTTTTATAGCGATGTGTCAGCTCTGTGTGTTTTATTCTTATTTGCATATTCTTTGAAGGCCTGAAATAAAAACTTTCTCACTCCAATATACGATAATACATGGACCTGAAATTAACCACAAAACGATAGAATTTTTTAACATATTTACCTACTACTTCAATATAGCTTTTCCATTGAAAAGAATGTGCCCCAAACCAAATAGGGTTTCAAATAGTTGGTTTACAAAAAAAAGACTTCTAAGTGATGTCTGTAAAACATCAACTGATCCTGACCTTAAATCATATTTCCGTAAATACTCTGCCATTCTCAGGAAGGTTATACTGGTTGCTAAGAGAATGGAAAACAATGCCATTATTTTGAAATCGGAGAACAAGAGTAAAGCTATGTGGGAGATTATAAACAGAGAGACTGGAAAGAAACATAAAAAGAAAGAACCTATTCATGTAAAAGAAGGGAATGTCACAATAACCGACCCCCAAAAAATTGTTGATATCTTCAACAATCACTTCTCTAACATAGAAGATAATCTAACAAGTATGCAGTCTCCAGCTTCGAACTTCAAGCCAGTAGCAAATATCTGTAATACAATCTTCCTTTCCCCTGTTGATGAAAATGAAGTTATCAGAACCACTAAAGCTCTGAAGAATAAATTTTCTTGTGGTACTGATGGGATACCAGATTTTATAATAAAATCCATTGCCTTTCACATTGCTCTGCCCCTGGCTGATATCATTAACTGCTCCTTCTCTACTGGAATTTTCCCGGATAACCTTAAAACAGCAAGAATCATACCGGTATTTAAAAAAAGGTGACCGACAAAATAAAGCTAATTACAGGCCAATTTCACTTCTATCGGGTTTCTCAAAAATTGTAGAAAAAATAATGTACAACAGAATTATTCCTTTCTTTGATTCACTTAAAATCTTCTCTAAGTATCAATTTGGTTTCCGTAAAGGACTGACAACAGTCGATGCCCTCTTATTCTTTATAGAAAATCTCCTTCAAGCAAAAAATAACAAAGAACTTAGCCTAGGTCTGTTCATAGACCTAAAAAAAGCCTTCGATACGGTCAGTCATGACTTGTTAGTTACAAAGCTGGCATCATATGGTATCAGAGGACTTGCAGGTAATTGGTTTAAATCATACCTTCAAAATCGACAACAGTATGTAGAGATAAATTCGGCACGCTCAGTATATACCCAAATAAAGCAAGGTGTCCCTCAGGGCTCAATTCTTGGCCCAGTGCTATTCTTAGTTTTCATTAATGACCTCCCGAACCACTTACCCTTCTCAAAGACTGTTTTGTTTGCGGATGACACAAATATGCTAGTCTCCCACAAAAGCAGAAGCGAACTTCTAAACAAAATAAATGTTAACAATGCCTGTCTCCAGAGCTGGCTTGAAGGCAACAAGTTACAGCTGAATATAAGTAAAACTGTCTTCATTATGTTCAGCCATTTAAATTCTGAAATTCCAATGCACTTGCAGATCTATAACCCGTATCTGAGGTTAAGTGTACAAAATTCCTTGGGATCTGGGTCGACTCTACTCTATCCTGGAATGTCCATATTGAAAAAGTTGTAGCTATAGTAAATCGATATCTATATGCATTGAGAATCTTGAGAAGCATAACCTCAATAGAAGTCTTGAGAACAATATATTTTGCCCACATTCACTCCCAAATTCAGTATGGTATTGCTATATGGGGTATGTCTAGCAGATCTCTGGAATTGTTTAGACTAAATGGCCTGGTCTATCGTAAATAATTTGCGTAAAACCAGCTCCAGACAAGATTCTGAGGAAAATATATATGTCAAAAGGAACAATCAACTAATCACAAATTCAAAAAGTGTTGCAGAGATCTTTAATAATTACTATACTAATTTAGCTGAAAATTTAATCACAGAACAAAGGAAAATGGAATCATATGTCTTGGAACATCATATCACTGATTCAATGTTTCTGTTGCCAACTGATGAAACTGAAGTAAAACAGGTCATTGGGGAACTAAAGCAGAGTAAAACAATTGGACTTGACGAATTCTCAAATGAACTGATTAAAATCTGTAAGGAATTTATAGTTAAACCACTTACACATATAATAAACACATCATTTGAAACTGGTACTTTTCCTGATGCTCTTAAAAGAGGAAAAATAATCCCTGTTTTTAAAAAGGGTGAAAAAACTGATGTTTCCAATTACAGACCAATAACTATTAATTCCTCCCTCTCAAAAATAATTGAGAAAGTATTTTTGAATAGAATGATTAAATTCACAACTAAGAACAATATCATAACAGGAAATCAATTTGGCTTTCAGAAAAACAAATCCACTAAGGATACCATTAATTTAACATTAAATAAAATTATAGACTCTCTAAATAACAGGGATAAAGTTATAGGCCTATTTCTTGATTTAAGCAAAGCGTTCGACTGTGTTGACCACAAGGTATTATTATACAAATTAAATTGCTATGGCATTAGGGGAGTATCAGGAAGCAGGATAGAATGCTACCTCTCAAAAAGATTACAGTGTACTGAAATTAGTTATTTAAGTAAAAATGGAGAAAAAACAAAATATTGCTCAACTTTCCAAACTGTTAAATTTGGAGTTCCTCAGGGGTCGGTCCTTGGCCCATTCTTATTCTTAATATATTTAAATGATTTACCTAATAATTTAAAAAAAATTGACATTGATACTACTTTATATGCCGATGATACTACTATGTTGATATCTAGTAAAACAATTTCAGAAATCAACCATAAGTGCAAGATATTAAGTGAAATTTTACAAAATTATTTTAATGTACACAACTTGATTCCAAATGTAGACAAAACAAAATATATTGATTTCTCTTTAACTAAAAGTAATCCTGATGATATTAATTTTCTGTACAAAAATCATCATACAAGTAAGAATCAGCTTGAAAAATTTTATGTCATAACCGGGATTTGAACACGGATCTTCGGCTTAACGCGCCGATGCTCTACCATTGAGTTACCATGACAACATGCCAGTCTGACATCGAATTCCTCAACTGATTCAGAAGACAAGGCAAACCACGGGAGGTTTCTCTCCGTCGAGAACACACATCCAAATGGCGTCCTACCCTTGTACTATCCGCGCGCCACTTCTTGAGCGCTGTTTTTACGGGGAAGTGAGGGTTGGGGGGAACAAAACATAGCTAGTCCGCTAGTTTTTCTGCAGTGTTGTCAACCAAAGAAACCACATTTTAGCAGAATCACGCGTATGGTAAGTGCACAACAACAGCGTAAGTGTGAGGTATGTGTACAAACAATAAATTGAATGCCGAATTGTATAATTAGCCTACTTACGATGAATCATCCTCGTTATTTTATCCTGTACCATATTCATTTAAATTAATATCAGCTGACGCCATAAAATACATAAACAATAGTTGACAATCAATAGTTGCATGGCCTACTGTATAGACCAGCGTTTTTCAACCAGTGTGCCGCGGCATATTAAATAATAAAGCCTCAATATTTTTACACTGGATATCTAGTTTTAAGCATAAAGAAGAGTCTTAGCAGAACATGCTTCACCATTTCGTGTTGTAATACGTAAAAGAGGTAAGGCATCTAAAAGTGGAGAAAACTATAGGCCTAATTTTAAACTTATTTAATACGTTTTGCGAAAAGTTCGCTCGACTTTCAGTCCATGAAATTGACATCAGAGTTCACGGGAGTGTCAGAAATTAGCACATACGGAATTCTTAAAGAGGTATTAAGCACCAGGAAAGTGCTGGTTGACGTGTTTGTAAAATGAGCAATTTGCAAAATTGAATTTTTTCCTTGCATCAGAAAAGATATTGTCAATAAATAAATAAATAAATAAGGATCCTGATACAGAGTGAAAGCTTAGTATTGATGCCACTAGATGTCAGGATGTTTAGCGTACTTCGTGTTTCAATGTTGTCATCTCAACCTACGAAGTTGAACGAATCCTACCGAATGAGGACTAGGGTGCCGAGCGCTCAAGAAATCGCGCGCGGATAGTAGGTACTTTGAAGCCTAGTTATTATTTATATACTATTAATTAAGTGGAAGGAAAGGAAATAGACATTAAATCCATGTCTGGGATATTAATACAAGTAAGAATCAGCTTGAAAAATTTTATGTCATAACCGGGATTTGAACACGGATCTTCGGCTTAACGCGCCGATGCTCTACCATTGAGTTACCATGACAACATGCCAGTCTGACATCGAATTCCTCAACTGATTCAGAAGACAAGGCAAACCACGGGAGGTTTCGAGTATCTTGAATCGTGTACAAAAATTTTATGTATTCGAATCTGTCATCAAGCGTATCAGACCTGTTGAGCCGTGAAATTCGGCTCAAGTGGTATAAAGCGCCCCTATGGTTGTTTGTTTGAACCACAAAAACTTTAATTATCATTGATTTTACGCGTCCGAGTTTACCAGCGGTTACGTCTGGTATTTCTGAACGTGGTACGTGGAAGCGAGACCCTGGAGCGCCGATCTTACGTGCTTCAGTTGGGAGCTGCCTCTGACAACGCGAGTATGTAGTGCTTGATTCTGTGATTTGGTGGGCGTGTACAGCAGTTCAGCCATGGATCGTGCCTGCTGTTTCGGTGAGATTGTTCCTTTTCTATCTTAATACAATTTATAAATTCTGTTCAATTCTTTATCTCACCTGATTTTGGATCTGCTAAATTTGCCGTAATGTATATATAGTTCGTTTATTTGTTGAAGTTTAGATTATTCATTTTCTCGGGTTTTTGGCTTCTAGAAATTTCGCCCACAATTAGTAATTTATTCATATAATGTTTCATTTTTCTTCGTCCGTCCGTCCGCCTAAAATATATTCTCCAGTTCTCCTGAAACTAATACCACGTTCGTAGGTTTTTCTAAATTAATGGTTAATTTTTCAAGTGATGTAATGAATGTCCGAAGTCGGCTAGGTTAATATAATCCAAGCAGTTGTCAGTAACTGAATTTATGTTGCAGTATTTGAAGTTTAAGATAGAATCTATGGCAAAAGTAAAGTACTAAAATACAGAGTGATATTTCATAACTGGTATAATCTTTCAAGCTCTTTGAATTAGACTTTGGTGTTACGACGAGCTCGTAATAATTAGTTCCTGAGTGGAGTTTAACCTTGCAATTCTAAAATAAAATCAGTAATACAAATTCATATACAGCGTGATCACATTTTCAGTAAATAATCTGACATGTAATTTGAAATAAGCTTGGATGCCCCAAATGTGTATGCACAGAGTAATTTTAATGAAGTAATTTTTGGCTACTATTTAAATTGGATAATTAGCCATTTTGTATATATTAACTTTTAGATTATTTATTAATATTTATTTAATTTATTTGCATATTTATTATGTCTAAAGAACCATACAGGTATCAATAATCAGTACCAGATATACCCATGTTTGTTAAATAAATTTGTTAGTTAAACCTTACCCTTGCTTCTTAATGGTATTTGTAGTTACCCGAAGTTTCCAGATTTTGTCTAATCAATTTTCAGAGTTACATATAGGGGATAATGGGCCGCAGTGTGAAAGTTCAGCAGGGCGTTTACTTGATTTAGCTAAAAATGGTCAAAACCAAATCTACATTCTAAAACCGTACGCTAGCTTCCCGTACGTAAACCTCGTGCACCCTCAGAGGGGGCACAAATAAGTGGTAGCAGAGCGTGGTTAGGTTTTTGACTCCCATTTTTCTAAATTTGTGCTCTGCTGCTCTTTATTAAACAAAACTTTGGAAGATTTTGTATGCTTTTTCAAAATTCCGTTTGTAGAAACTCATGCGTTACCACTTCTCGATTTTTGATCTAGTTCCTCAGTGTAGGCTGGATCTGCATTTTGTTCTGGCATTGATAGTAGTTCTGCGTTTCAATTTTGAAGAATTTCAGTGGACTTTATCAGTAACTTTTACTATTCTGAACTTCATCAAATCCGGTTTTGACATAATTAACCTCACTTATTTTGTATTATTAGCCTTACTTGAAACTGATATCTGCAAATATTCAGTTTGTTCATTATTCTAACCTAACGCTGATCTTGCACTTCTTATTCTATCCTAACAACAAAATAGTTTTGGCTGTTAGTATTTATATATCCTCATCATGAGTAATAGGATTCATGTACCGATTGAATTTCTTTTGAAAGCTGACATTATTTATGAGTTAGTTATCCGTGGAATTAAGGTGAATTCGGAGGATTCAGTGGCGAATTTATCTAAACTATTAAGAGATAATTTCTCGACCCCAGTTAATCCGAGTCACTTAAAAGATATTAATGCTGATAATGAAATTCAAGCTCTTGTCTCTAAAGTGGAAGAGATTTTTCAACAGTGTCGCGAACTTGCTGATGAAGGTGGTTTTTCACAAAAACAGGCAAAACGTCTTATCGCTAAATTGGATCATATCCAAAATAGAATTTCTGATTTAATTCAAATTGGTCTTTCTCTAGATTATAGCCAGACCTTAAGCTCACTCAGTATGGAGATCGCGACGGAAAAGGATAAGCTCAAATCACAGTTGGCAGAAAATTTGAATAGAAATTTTGAAGCTGATCATTCTGAAGTCATTACAGCTATTAACGGGGATTCTCCGAACCCTTTTCTCAACAATGAGCCAGTAGTAACTAATGTACTCCAACATACCCCAACGCCGGTTGTTAGAAATTTACAATTTGATCTCAGTAAAGATTTTTGTAAACTTCCCCACCCTTTAGGTAAACTGTTAGACAGGTTGGAACATTTTAGTGACAGTTCTTTGGAAGAAATAATTAAATTTTTGCTTTTTCTATGCGAACTTAAGACTCAAGTGGATATTTTTGCATTTTCTCAGAAACAAATTCTTGCCTTATGCTCTGCACATTTACACGGTGGTTTGAAAAAGCTAGCCACTAGAACTGTTAGAGAAGATAGAGATTTGAATTATTTTCATGATATCATTCTTGAATATTATCTCCCATCCAGAGCTCGAGTAGGTCTTATGAACAAATTGTATTATAGGGTTCAAAATGAAAAAGAAGCCTTTCCGGACTATGTTAATGATATTAAGGCTTATGCCGAAGTTTTTCGTGTTGACTACTCAGAAGCACAGATAGTTGAGAACATTCTGGTCGGCATGTCACCGAAAGCTAGGGGCATGTGTATATTCGAAAATAAGCCCTCCACCTTTCAAGAGTTAGACCTATTATGTGCTAGATCTCTCTCTTTGGGGTTTTCTGATTCTTTGAGAACTGGGAATGGGGGTTGCAGTAGATTTCCTTCTCAATCTGAACCTCTAATTAATCAACAGAGAATAAAGACTTCTACCAATTATATAGAGCGCAGGTCGTGTTATTTCTGTAAGGAACTAGGCCATCTTCGCAACAATTGTCCAAATAGGCCTTTGAGGGGAGTGACTCGAAATGGTCCAGTATTTAGGCGTGGAGATAATTAGAGCTAATTTGTGGTCTTCTTGAATCTTAAGTAGATACTAATGTTTAAAGTTGGGTATTTAGATTAAATGAGGTATGCCTTGCCTAAAAATTCACTGTTTGTCTGATACAAAACTGGGGTGTTTCTAATATTTAAATCTTTGTAAAATTTTATATTGTGTATGAATATTTCGGGGTGTTTTGGGCTCCCTCTTACTTCTTGCTGGGAGGAAGGGTAGATCCACGAATACGTTTATATATTCTTCTGCTAATTCCTGTAAGGAGGTTTAGTTTTCAGATATTTCGTCGCGGGCGGCTCACTGGTAATTCCGGAAGCCATTGAGCTGGACGTTTCGATTTTGTTCCGTTGTCTGGGTAAATTCAAAGGAATTCCCTTGACGTCACTTTTTGGTTTCCTTATTCTGGGACCCCTACAATAAACTCCCCGATTATCACTCACCTGGATTTTGTAAATTGCTGGTATTTATTCTTGATAAATGTTATGGTGGATGTACCTGAAATTTTATAAAGTGGGAAAGGATTCAGGAGAAACTGAATGTTCATTTCGCGAATCGGTTTCTATGAAGCATATTTTCAGCTCCCAACTCATTTTGTTTTAAATGTAATTTATTTTAAAGGTAAAGTATGGTTACAAAACATATATATATATTTGCTTGGACGCATACTGTGTGGTTTCTATTTTATGTTTCAGTTTGTTGTCATCTGCCCAAGGGACATTGTTGTGGTCGTGTACTCTGACCCAGGCTTGGTGTGGACCTAGTATGTGGGGGGGGCTATCCCTCTCTTTCTTCTTGGCTGCCTGTCTGAGTCCCGTCTTGTGCCGTGTCCGTCACCTTGGTTCCTGCTCTGGAGACGTCTGGGGTTGGTTCCTGTAACAAAAGAGGAAGCATCTATTAGAGAGGACGCATTGCTGAGCTACAAGCTGGGTTGCAGAGACATGCAACTGCATCCAGATAAGCGGAGATGTCTGCTGGGATTGGGAGTAAGCGGAATTCCAGGAAGAGAGGAGCTTTTGATGGAAACATGGAAGCGTGCTGGTCCAGGTCTTGGTCGTGCTGAGAGAATCTCTGAGGCATGCAATTTGAAGCAAAACTTTTATTGGAGCCATTTCCATGCTATTTGGCAAAGCAAACTTTAAGAGCCATGCATGACGTCATTGAGACAGTGAGATCCTGCTCGGATGGGAGAACTTGTGGATCTATAGCAAGCAGTATTTTGGACACAGCAGATAAGAGCCGCACAAATGCAACTTACTGTGCAGCCGACTGCCATCTTACGATCACTTCATCTTGTTGATCGTGTTTCCATCCCCTATTTTCCTGTCGTGCCCTTTGATGCTTTGCCTCAAAATTCTAGTTTATCCTTCCGTGCCTTTCCTCGGCGAGACTTGCCATCCTGTTAGCCCAATCTTATCTGATCCATCGAGTGGCAGTACAGATTCTCCAATAAGATACTTAGCACTCTTGATTAAGCTTGACCTGGCGGCACAACATCTAGCTAGAGACAAGAAGTCCATGCCACTGTCTCTCACTCTGGACTCAAAAGCTACTGTCCATCAGATCCAGTTATTCTCTACAGTTCCTGCTCGAGCGGCTGGGCGGTGGGAACCTTTCCCGCTAGCTGTTCCATGGTCTTCGCTGGGCACTCCTGTGGTGCAGAGTTGCAGAATATTGGAAGTCCTGCTCCAGTGGTGAAATGCTCGGTGCGTCTGGACTAAGAATTGGATGTCTTTCTCTCTTCAGTTTGGTGCTGGTGTTTATCTCCTACCCCGGGGGGAGGAATAAATGGAGTGGTTCGTGTGTTTGGAACTCATGAAGAGTACAAGAGTCTCTGAAGTTTCGGCGGCACTGGTCAAGGCGAGGAACTTTCGACGGCAGTTTTCAAGAAAAAGATTGGGTTTAGTGTTTAATTTATTTAAATGTTGTGTTTTTTTGGGGGTAATTTCTAAGGTTAAGGTCTAAAGGCATTGTTGAAATAAAGTCTTCGACTTTATTTAGGGCAATTGGGGGAGAATGAGCCGTGAAATTCGGCTCAAGTGGTATAAAGCGCCCCTATGGTTGTTTGTTTGAACCACAAAAACTTTAATTATCATTGATTTTACGCGTCCGAGTTTACCAGCGGTTACGTCTGGTATTTCTGAACGTGGTACGTGGAAGCGAGACCCTGGAGCGCCGATCTTACGTGCTTCAGTTGGGAGCTGCCTCTGACAACGCGAGTATGTAGTGCTTGATTCTGTGATTTGGTGGGCGTGTACAGCAGTTCAGCCATGGATCGTGCCTGCTGTTTCGGTGAGATTGTTCCTTTTCTATCTTAATACAATTTATAAATTCTGTTCAATTCTTTATCTCACCTGATTTTGGATCTGCTAAATTTGCCGTAATGTATATATAGTTCGTTTATTTGTTGAAGTTTAGATTATTCATTTTCTCGGGTTTTTGGCTTCTAGAAATTTCGCCCACAATTAGTAATTTATTCATATAATGTTTCATTTTTCTTCGTCCGTCCGTCCGCCTAAAATATATTCTCCAGTTCTCCTGAAACTAATACCACGTTCGTAGGTTTTTCTAAATTAATGGTTAATTTTTCAAGTGATGTAATGAATGTCCGAAGTCGGCTAGGTTAATATAATCCAAGCAGTTGTCAGTAACTGAATTTATGTTGCAGTATTTGAAGTTTAAGATAGAATCTATGGCAAAAGTAAAGTACTAAAATACAGAGTGATATTTCATAACTGGTATAATCTTTCAAGCTCTTTGAATTAGACTTTGGTGTTACGACGAGCTCGTAATAATTAGTTCCTGAGTGGAGTTTAACCTTGCAATTCTAAAATAAAATCAGTAATACAAATTCATATACAGCGTGATCACATTTTCAGTAAATAATCTGACATGTAATTTGAAATAAGCTTGGATGCCCCAAATGTGTATGCACAGAGTAATTTTAATGAAGTAATTTTTGGCTACTATTTAAATTGGATAATTAGCCATTTTGTATATATTAACTTTTAGATTATTTATTAATATTTATTTAATTTATTTGCATATTTATTATGTCTAAAGAACCATACAGGTATCAATAATCAGTACCAGATATACCCATGTTTGTTAAATAAATTTGTTAGTTAAACCTTACCCTTGCTTCTTAATGGTATTTGTAGTTACCCGAAGTTTCCAGATTTTGTCTAATCAATTTTCAGAGTTACATATAGGGGATAATGGGCCGCAGTGTGAAAGTTCAGCAGGGCGTTTACTTGATTTAGCTAAAAATGGTCAAAACCAAATCTACATTCTAAAACCGTACGCTAGCTTCCCGTACGTAAACCTCGTGCACCCTCAGAGGGGGCACACTGTGCATTGGATTTCTTTTATTCCTCACACTTCCTGTTACTGTACCTAATGCTGAAAGTTGCTTGAAATTAATAAACAACTATTTAAGAAGTATCATCAGTCAACAAAGACAAGGAAACTTGAGTTACATCAGTAATTGAATTATTTGCCTCTAAAGAGGCCAGAAGGCCAAAATTATTGTTCAGAATGATTTGATATGAAAATAGTTATAAAAACAGTCGTAAAAGATACAAGACATTCCTATTTGCACGTTTTCTGAAAAGGAATACTTTTCATATAGGGTGGCGCAGATACTATCTACCAATAAAAGTTGGCATTGGTGTCGAACCTATGACACTCACGTGCATGACTCGGGCATGATTATGCAGCCACAAGATTCGCAAATCAATACGCCATGGCTCGTTGGCCTGTGCAGATGAGGACTGCAGCTGTGGGAACTTTCATCTGAACTGGATCGATTATTGAAACTCAGCGTACACTGCGACGGAACAAGGAAGATCGACATCGACCTGTTCCAGAGCGATACAGTATTTTATGCTGGGTTAGGCAGTGGAGAAGAAGTGGTAATGTTGACGATAAGTAGGCCTAACTACCAGGTCGCAATAACGATCAATGAACGCCATTCCGATGGAGATGACGCAATGTGCTATGGAGGCATTTCCGTCTTCAAAAATGCATAGATGAAACTGGAGGCCACCTAAGTGATGTTATTTTCAAAAATTCATTTATTTAAGTGCCATATTCATAAATGCTAACATTTGTTTTTTCATTTTGTGTCAAATAAAACTACTTAACCTTTCATCTTGTAGTTGTTTTTTCAATTCAAATTGGTAGATAGTATCTGTACCACCCTATATAATTTTAATTTAGTTAAGTTGTAAATCTTGGCTATGAATTAAAGAAAAAATATGAATACAGTATTTAATAAACTTGTCATATTTGGTCCTGATTCCCACCATATAACGTATATGTGGTCAAATTAAAATAAATTGCCTTCATTACATCACGTGTTTTTTTTTTTTTTTTTTCAAAGCTTCATTAGATTTCGACCCGATCCTCCGGGCTTTTCTCAGGTGACTATTGAAACCTCACAACCTGCCAAGAGGAGTGTTCTCTCATTGTCCGTAACACTATATCCGTTTCCGTGTTTGTTCAAAAACACACACTCGTTGCTTCTATGCGTGCGCATTCCACCGGCCTAAGACTGAGTATATGTTGATAAATGCTGGACTTGGTTTTGTTTGTGTGTGTGTCGAATGCCAACAGCACCTTTTTTTTTTTAATTCAGCTGTGTTTATACTCCTTTTAGCTGTGAGGACATATCAGGAGTTTGGGATTTGTGTCTATACAGTGGGGTAGGGCATGGGGTAGATTGTCAATTATTTCTATTATTGTCTCATTAAACTTTATTTTACCTTTACTGTATGAGTTGTTTAAAAAGTGAGACTTATGTGTTATGCTGTACATATAATGGGATAAACCATTATTTTATTTGTTAAATGAAGATGAAACAACTGCATTCATGATAATTCGGGAATAACTTCCTTTGACACTGGAAATGAAGATTCAATGAGCCCCCAAATAAAAAAGTTGTTTTGCATGTTTTGGGGGAGGGACAAAGGGGTAAAATTTAGAAGAACCACATTTTTTTCTATGCTGAATCGATTAGGCCTACACTTATGCACAGTTACAATAGGCCACGCTCTCACCATCTATCTGCAGACCCCAAATGTGTCTGAGCAATGCTGTTAGCTCTTGGACTCTCATTCGGGATGTCCCAGGTTCAAATTCCGTGGCTGGCCAATTTGACATGGTTTTTTTTCCCCCCTTCATTTTTTCATGGTTTCCCCAGTTGTAAAGGCAAATGCCAAATTGGATATTTACTTACCATGAATCATCCTCACCATTTCATCCTGTATTATATTCGAAATTTACTCCATAAAATTCACCAATTATAGAAATAATTGACAATCAATAGTTGCATGGCCTACCCTACTGTATATACACAGATCCCGAACTCCTGATATGGCATCGTAGCTAAATGGGGTATAAACACAGCTGAAGTAAAAGAAAATGCTGTTGGCATTCGACACACACATCAAAACCAAGTCCAGCATTTATCAACATATACTCAGTCTTAGGCCAGTATTCATACTTGGCGACTAAAGATTGACTTAATAAAGCTAAACTTATTGTTTTTCGTATTCATAGTTTTTATTTTATTTGTTAGATGCAAGTCTTATAAAGAAACTTAACTGAGGTTACTTTCATACACTGGTATGAATTTTAATATGCAGACAACAAAGTCAATCTCTACTAATGCTTTGATTTGTATTGTTATTCCATTTCAGGTAATGATGTCCTTGCAGAGCCTAGTCATGATTCTGATGGTGATAATGGTACCTCAGGTACAAAGGATGTGGCTTCCAATAACAGAATATTTATCAATGTTGAATCGCCTTCAGAAGGAGAAAAGAAACCTTCTAAAGATGAATTGTCACGCAGTGTAGAAAAGGATCCTTTAGCTTTACCTGAGACAACTACTCCATCTAGTGGAAAGAAGCAAGCTCGTGTTTATCAGTGTCCAGAGTGTCCAAAATCTTTCCAAAAAAATAGCAACTTTAGACAACACTTAGGTAAGTTAGTTTTAATTATTTTTGTACTTATGTTATTTATGTAGACTTTATTGAAATATGGCCACCATGCCACTAGATGATGAATCTGTTAATACTAGAAGGACCAAGAGTTTTGTACCACCTAATAAAACCAGCACCAGCAATTCATCGTTCCTTGATAGTTTTAACTTTTTGAAGTGAAACTTCTTTAGCCGCGGTAGGAGTGAATCGAGAGCTTGTGTAAAGCTCAAAACCATCACAAAATTAGTGTCACACTCAAAATCGTCACGAAATTAGTGAGGTGTGACAGAACAGACTGCACAGAAAACAATCAACTCAATGATTAGGCTTATCCAAAATTTAAAAAATCGAAAATCCAAAGTTTAAAATTTGAGAAATCCAAAATTAAAGAAATCCAGAACATAAAAAATTCAAAGATCCAAAATTTAAAAAAATCCAAAATTAAAAAACCAAAATTCCAAAATTAAAAAATTTCAAGATCCAAAATTAAAAAGTCCAAAAATCAAAAATTTAAAAATCCATAATTAAAAAAGTTAAATATCCAAAATTAAAAAAATTAAGAATCCAAAATTAAAAAAAAATAAAAATCCAAAATTAAAACATCCAAAACCCAAAATTTAAATTAAAAAATCTAAAATTAAAAAATTGAAAATCCAAAAAATAAGAATTCAAAGATCTAAAATTAAAAATTAAAAATTAAAAAACCCAAAATTAAAAAATTAAAAAAAAATTAAAAAAATTAAAAGATATAAAAAAATTTAAAAATTCAAAATCCAAAATTAAAAATTAAAAATCTAAAATTAAAAATTCAAAAACCCGATGTTAAAAAATTCAACATTCCAAAATTCCAAAATCCAATAATCCAAAAATGAAAAAAAATCCAAAAATTAAAATAAGTTTCACTTCTGTTGCGTGGTGTTCCACGCACACTTTTTTTTTCAGCCAGTATTTATCTTTAATCTTTATTAGAGGTAACAAACGTTTTTAATGGTTTGTATATTAATAAATCATAAAAGCATTTTCATCAGAAATGCTGCTGCAGATTATGTAATGTACAGAATTATTTTGACTATTCCACTCATATGCTGCGTGTTTGACATTGACCAATAAAGTTTAGCAATTCCTCAGTTAAAGACCAGTCACTATCGTTTATCTTATAAAATGCCTGCTATTAATATGAGGATGTGATTTTATCTGATAAAATCGTCAGCTTGTTACTGGACACATAAGGCATGAACGTGTGGTGATTAATACGTCACATGCTGCCATTAAACAGCACGAAAACATTGTTTTATACAATATAACTTGTGTGGAAATTGAAATAATATAAATGTACATTGATTAAAAACACAATTTCATTCTGGTGCAAGGCAGTTCATGTGCTTTTATAGAGTTTTGATTTAAGGACTACAACGATGCCCTCCATCTTGTGGTGCGCACTATTGGTTGCATTGGGAAATCAAATCAATTCATCGAATCGATTAGTGGACTGTTCATTCATCTAGTATGCCGTGATCTTACAGCTGACGGAATATTGACAACAAATTAAGAAAATAATAGTTATTTACAAAATCTGTTACAGTTTATTCGTGGAATAGTCTTAATATTCGAGTAGTCAAGATTACCTATGACAAAAAATACCATAAATTAATCACAAATTTAAATTATCTATGAAAGAAAAATTACTTTAGCTTTAAATTACTAGTTTATGAATATATGATGCTCATGGGCTCACATCTAGCACATAAGCTACACAATTTTTCAACAAACATATTTATTACAATAAAACTTTGAAGGTTCTCCCGACGAATACAATGTAGAAACTGTTATATATTTCTTATGACCAATCACGGAGGGAGAGACAGTTTACTTCCACCGACCAATCAGGATCCACGACTGCATCTAACTAGTCCTACCATGGGTATATATACAAAGCCATAACCTCTGGATCCCACTTCTCTGAAGATGGTGATGCAGAGAGTCGCCAAAAGCTCAGAATTTTATTCTCTTACCCGACTGGAAACCTGAGAACAGTTTCTACATATTTATTACTTTTTGCACACACATTCATGTTTTCCTCACTGAAGCAACTGGTTTATTAGGGACAGGAACTGGAGAAATGTTTTGTTCGCCTGAAAAGCACAGCTCCTCTGCCTGCTTGGAAATGAAATCACACTAGGATACATTTTCTCCTGTCACTTATCTATACAAAATCCATGCATTGATGGTAAATACATTTGCATATCCCTACTTGACTGTATACAGATTGGTCGTTTGGTCAAGCACGTCAGCGCCACATATTAAGGCATTATAGTAGGCCATGGTTTCAGGTACCGTATTTTCTTTGTTTTTTTTTGGTATATGTACACTTTACTGAGGATGAGAACATTTTTCTTTTTTTCACTTAGTAAGATCTCACTTACTATGAAGCAGCCTGCAGTTTGCTTTGTGGAAGGAAATACTTCATGTCTCATCTTATGTACCATCCCACCAAAGTTAATATAGCATGAGTTTTCAGCCTTAACATGTGCATAAACTAGCAGATGACTATGGCTTCGCCCATGATAATTAATTGAAAAATTAAAAATTAAGAGTATAATAATTATTATTATTATTTATTAACACTTGCACGCGAATCATTCATGAACTAAACCATTAATAATTAATGAAACAGCTAAAATTCTGGCTTTAGAGTAGGCCTACATTCCACGATTACAAAGCGCCGCCTGGGAAAACGATCTCAGATTCGATTATGCAGTTCCAAAGCTAACTGTGAACACTGATAATACCACGGCCTTCTAGACTGTATTACTGTTGTGTAATTCTCGAGACGGCAGTGGATAATACGTATCATTTCTCAACTGTTTGTTGACAGATGAATATGATGTGAATTTTATTTGATAAATTCAGTGTAATTTTCAGAAATTATATAATTTTTCAAGGAAAGGAGGGGTTTGTTTGGATTTTTATTGTCCGCGCTACTTCCAGGGCTAAACTATCAATATATTATAGGTGGTGCCTGCGGCTTCACCTGCCTTTATTAATTGACTCCAGGATTTTTAAGAAATTTACACTGGCAGTTTATTAAAAATGTTTGTCGTTCAGAGCTATGAAAATTGTAAGTAAAAATAAAATTAGAATATTTGTTCATTGTTTTCATTTCACTTAGGCATTATTTAGTAAAGAAACTGTTTTCCTAATTTTTTACTCTTCGTGAAAGTTTAGACTGCGAGAGACGAACATCGCCGAGTATACCCGATGTCTCATGAAGTGAGGGAGCGAGTGAGCATGCTATTTAGGGCTGTTGAATTGTTTAAGAGTAGATAACAGTAAATGATGACAAATAAAGAAGGAAGTGATAAAAACAGTAAAGCTATTGAATCATTATTAAAAAGTGGTCAACTTATAAACACTTGTAGCTCCTCTTACATCTCATTTTTATGGACTAGTTTTGGGGAAAACCATCATTCCCATCCTCGGCTAATGGTTGACTGGCGTTCTCATGGCTATGGCTGGTAGTTCTTGTCTGTGTTGTGATGCTCTCTCTGTCCCTATTGGTCAATCTGATGATGTCATTGACTGGAGGAATTTCAAAATTCATAAGTCTTGGTTTTTCATTAAATTAGTTGCCTGTATATACCTTATTGGCCCGAAAATAAGACGACCTCGAATATAAGACGACCCTGCATTTTTGAAGGGTAATTATGAAAAAATAAATAAAATTGCTTATTAGTACATTTTGCTTCACATAAAACAGAATTTTGAAGTTCATGTTGTAACTTCTCTCTCGCCTTTATTTATGCATCGAGACAATGAAGATGCTTTCTTTTCCACATGGTGGTCAAACAAAAGCTTTACGCGTAGAAAATAGAGATGCCACGCAAGTAACAGTGCAGTACAAGCAGAAGCACGAATTCAGGAAAAAATTAAGTTCGGTAAAGTTAGGTGAATTTCTGCGTGACTGACCTTGGGTCGGACGCATGTCATTTGCGTGGGGATACCCGCTGCATCGCCGCTGCACAGGTGTTCTGTGCGTGCACAGTTGCGTTCATGAATGGAGAGTTGTTGACTCTTAAGCTGCGCGTATAAGACAAGTATACAGTGAAGTCTAGATAATTCGGACCTCAATATGCCGGACTTTGGATAACTCTGACAGATTCTTGACGATCCAGACCCAGATCTACAGTCATTCTACGGTCATTTCAGGACTGCAAGAGAAGTAATTGTTCAAAAGCAACAGAAAACGTGTACACAGAAGAACATTTACAATGTCTCTCGGCCTAAATCTCCTCAGAAAAATATGCTCAAAATGCCCATATCAATCATCACCGTGTCCTAATAATGTAACAGTGTGTATTTCAGACTCTGACTAGTAACTTTATTATAGTACTGAAGTGTTATTTGTTTTTGTTCCAACTGTAAGTTGCCTAGCCTATATTCTGCTTCATACATTTTTCTTGTGGCTTAAACACGAAATTTCATTACTTAGATACCATTTCCTCATTTCCCCTCCATAAGCCGGATATTTCATAACTCGGACAGATCCCTGCCCACTTTAGTCTGGTTTATCGGGAGTTCACTGTAGATTTTGAAAGCACATTTTCAGGGAAAAAACATCGTCTTATATTCGGGCCAATATGGTATATAGCATTTGTGCATTTCCTGTTGCCAGCCAATCAGAGTTTGGCTTCCCATTCCCTGTGGTGATTGGTCCCAGCCCTAGTGGAAAATCAGTCCTTCTTAGGGTCAGTCAGACAGTCTCCAACACCAGTACAGACCAGTCAAACTGAGGAGAGAGAATAAGGTAGAGTGTCCATATTTTGTTTATATAAAAACAGGACATTTACTTTTTTTTTTTTTTTTTTTTTTTTTTTTTTTAAATCTTGGACAATTAAGGAGAAAAGGGAATAAAACTTTCATCCACAAAATTTTGTGAACATTTAAAATGTATGTTGTCTCGTGCTCACAAATTATCCCAAATGACATAAATGACATCTGCAGACTGGTATAGATAATTTATTCCATAGAAGTATATGCCTCATTACCACTGTACTTTTAACTTACCGTATTTTACGGACCATAAGATGCACCTTAATTTTAGGATGGAAATTTAAAGGAAAATAAATTTAATGTGATTCTAAACGAAATATTTTAAAGGGAATAATATACTTCATTGCATAAACAAATTATAACCTTGTACAGTCGGTCAAATAAAAAACGTCGGGACTCGTATGCAGTTAAAATTAAAGTTTTCACGCATTAGTTCACAAGTTTCCTATAAAAACATTAAATACAGGCCATTCTCGGAACATATGAGGCCATGCGACAGGAGGAAAAAAATGAAGAACTAAGGGAAAAAATTGAACAACGCCAAAACCGCAACACACGATATTCGACTTAATGTATTGTCATAATTCATTTTGCTTTGTGTCATCGCCACATACAAATGCTAAAGTGAGAGAAAGTGTAGTTAGGGCTGTAATTGACCTGCATTTTTCGGCCTCTGAAGCAGCGAGAACGTTCCATATTTATGAAAGAGCAGCTCGGATGTGGGAACTTCACTATAATGCGACCGGAAGTTTTCACAGGGATCTGGCCGGCCGCGTATTTCGATGCTAGATGGTTGCAAAAGTTGAACGTAAGTTATTGATTTTGCACTACAAATACCGGTGTTATAAAATAAAATCTTTAAAAAATGCTCCTTGAATAATCATATTCCTTGCGAATTTATCAATTATTAATATTATAAGAATTTGCAACCAAGAATATGGCGGATTTGAGGCATATAGCCACAGCCTTCTATACATGTTTGTTTTGGAACAAAACTGACTAAATAATCAAGAAAATACATGGATAGACAAGAGGCGTGTGTGAACCTAACCTTAAGTCTTCCTGTACATGCGCATATGCTCGTTCGTGATACTTAATCAAATACCGCCCGACGTTTTTTATTTGACCGACTGTACAATGGAATCGGTGTAAATCACTTCTAACTTAAAACCTGATTTTTACGAAAATCTCTTCTGTACAGGTGGCATCGTGTAAATTTTAACAACTGAACTGATTTCTCATGAAAGAATGAAATTACTTTTAAACCCTCTAACCCTCAATTCAGCATACGGTAAGTGTACCGGGGCAATGCTGTTTAGAAGTCATTGTATTCATTTAAACCACCTGGCAAAGACAACTCCTTTTCAGAACTCAATATTCCTTTCTTTTCGCATTGTATACCAGGCTTCCAGCCACCCTCATTTTACGATTGTGACAAATGCAGTGATGTACAGTCTGTGCTAAAATTTGTAACTTTCATAATTTACAACACCTTGTGTATAACTATGGTATTGCAATATTTTCCATAATTTTAATCTTTTTAGTGTACTTTGGAGTATTAGATGCACCCAACTTTTACAGCTCTGTTTTCAAGGTAAAAAAGTGCGTCCTATGGTCCGTAACATACGATATATGTATTTTGTCAAGAAGTGCCTTTTCTTCTGATACTTTGTCATAAAAGTCAGCATGTGATACTCCATTAAAAAACAAAACTGTCCCTGGAAAAGTGTAATGAATGGACACGCTTGAATAAGAGAGTACATAAATTCTATGAGGGCACTAAGAACAGAAAAGCCAGTGTTAGTGGAAGGTTCAGTACCTGCAAAACAAGGCATTGAATTTGAAAGATCTTGATCAGATCAAATGTTGGGCACACAAAAAAATCAGAGAAGCCATAGAAATCATCAAACACCTTGACAACATCAACCAGGATAATGGTCAGAAGATATCTAGGACATGGAACCAACATCTCCATCTCTAACTGGATTGAATAGGACCTATTTTCCATTAGGGCTGGGACCAATCACCATAGAGAATGGGATACCAAATTGTGAGTAATTGGCAATGGGAAACTATAATTACTGTATGTACAGGAGATGTGGAGATGCAGAAGAGTCTCTGATAGAGACCATGGAAAGAGGGTGAAACATCGGCTGATCTTTTAATCTTGTTGAGGCAGATACCTGGAAGACAAGAGGATTTCAATGTATTGTTCTATGTTAAATCTGTGAACTATTTGGCACACGGAAACACAACATCATAGCACAATAATTCCTCACTGCTCTGAACTTAATATGTTCTAAATTGAAATGTACTGTAACAGTCTTATCTATGCCAGTATTCAACTTTTTACTGGTAATTCATGTGGTGTGTGCTTTGAATGGCAGCGTGTGCTCCTGAAAATTCCTCCTGATATGAGACTCCCAGGTAGCTTAATTGGAAGATGCTTTGTAATACCACCACAGAACTGCTATAGGGAAGAACGCAGTAAAATTTTGTAAAAAGATTCTTAGGAAAGAGATGTGTTTGTTGTAATTCGATTGGCCTCCGCTAGGTGCGACAACTGTAATATTCTCAACTGAAATTTGTATTTGTACAGTAAAATTACGTAAGAACATATCATTTTAAGAGAATTAATCAATTTTTGCAATTCTACAGGGTGGCACACGAAATGTCATACCATTTATTTTACACATAACACATATTAATTTTTATTATAGCTTTACATAGAATACATAGAATTGATCATTAGGATATGGAATTTTGTCTTTAATGGAGAGTATGTTCAATATGACCACCTTTTTGCCTCACAGTCTCTTTTAAACGAACCCTTACATTCGTCACCACTTTTCGATACAAGTCTTCAGATAACGCATGACACAACTCCATTGCATGCGCTCTGAGCTGATTCCCAACTCTTCAGAAGCCCTTTAGACGGACTTCGAGTCAAAGCAACGTGAACCGCTTCAATATTTTCAGGTGTACATGACTGCTTTTTTCCCAACACAAGCTGCTCAGTTAGTCTGTAAATTGTCTGCTTGCTAGGAGCCCATCTTGTATTAAAGTGAACACGAAAAGTCTCTGAGTGAAAACTACACTCTTTGTTTTGGCGAAAAACAGAACAACTTTCACCTTATGTTCACCATTGAAACGCCTGTTGTGTGCCATTTTTCAAACTAATGTTTATGTTCGTTGTCATGGTGAAATCCGACATGTGATGACACCTATCGAATTTATGAGATAATTAAATGGTAAGACATTTTATACGCCACTCTATATTTCATTCAAATGTGAGCCTAAAACAGCATTATTATGTTAGTTAAATCTTCCAGCACCAATTCTGAAATTTAGGTGGCTACGAAGCTTTGGAGTGCCTCCATCTTGTTTCCACCAAGCTCCCCTAACTGGCAACTGATAGTTTATCAGCCACTTTATCCTTCTGCTAGCTTAACTGGGAGTTGACTTTCCAGACAGATTTTGTCAGGAGATCACAGTACGCAATTCCAGATAAGTTCTCTACCTGGCAGATAAATATGTTGACAGGAGGTCGTTGTCCAGGCCCATAGAGTGAAAAACAAAATTCTTGTTGTAAAATAGCTAAGTTTTATTCATGCCACATCAAGTTTGTTTTGTGCTTAGTGCATATATTAGACTTACATTTGTCTAGTTTTAATAATTAGCATCATTATGTTGTTTTATTTGTTAACTTTGCAGGTATTCATTTTATTGATCAGCAGCGTTATCGGTGCCAAACATGTGGGCAGTCTTTTGCTTGGAAGTCAACGTTGAACAAGCACATGCTCTACCATAGCACAGGGCCTCCTCCCCGTTACAGGTGCGAACTCTGTGACAAAGAGTATGGAGCAGCTACTCAAGTCCAGGTAATATAAATATTATTTGTCTTATGACCTGCAAAACATAAAAGTATGATGTATATGTGTCTATTCCACTCAGGTGCCATGTGTGTGATATTGACCAATAACGTTTAGCAATTCCTCGGATATAGACCAATCATGTTACAATATTCTTGTAGGAATTGTGAGGATGCTGTTTTATCGGGTAAACGTCTGCTCATTACCGGACATGTAAGCATAAGTGTGCAGTGATTAATACGTCACATGCTGCCATTAAGCAGTACGAAAACAGATTATTTTGTACAACATAACTTGTTTGGAAATTGAAATTATAGAAATGTATATTGATTAAAAACACAATTTCGATTCGGGGCAAGCCAGTTCATGTGCTTTTATTCTATTCTGCTGTTATCTTACCTGAATTATGTTAACTATGTCTTATATTCACCATTGGTAGCACTGGTCAAACATGGTAACTTGAATCGATTCATGGATGGTTGATCCATAGCATTCCGTGATCTCGCAGCAGCTGTTAGTTTTGTTTTTATATAACAAAGCATGAAAATAATAATTATTTATACAATCTGTTACATTTTTATTATAGTCTTAATAAATCCAACTCTCTTGGGATTACTTATGAATCAGTAGTACTGTAGAAATGCTAGCTGCCATGGGGGAGTTGTTAGTTTGGCTGACTTCCACCCTGGCGGCCCGGGTAAGGATGATTCAGAGGAAAATTTCTTTCCTGGGTTCAGGACTGAAGTTGTGTTGTCCCTTCTTCTCGTCTCACAAGAGTCAATGGCAATGGCAAATCTCCACAGTATCACACTTGCCTTAAAGAGTCATTGACAAGTTGTGGTCCTCATTCCATGGCTTTGTTCTGCATCTGAACATATTTTCATCATTATAATCATTAGAGATATGTAGTAGCAAATAAAATGGATAACAGTGTCTGAAAGGGAGACTCACTCATTAATCCTTATACAGTCACAAATGCTTAAACACAAACTGCTCATATAGGTTGACTGTAGTCGTCCTGTAAAAATATTTTGACATAATCCCAATCATACCTGGTTAATTGTCAGAAAAGAAAGATAATATTACATGGCACATTTCTATAGCTTGAATACAACTTAATAAACCTAAAAAATTATTGAATATAATAATAGAAAATAGGGAAATGAAAACGAAAGAGGTGACAAGCCCTACATCAGCCATTTCATAAAATATGGGAATTTTCCCCTCAAAGAAAGATGTTATAAAACTAGTGTAATTGGGAAGTCAAATAAAAATCTAAAACCTAGAGTTCACTGAATATTAAGGAATTATGAGTATTTGAAGTTGATTCATGTGTAAAATTTGTCGATTACTTATTTGTTGCGTTGTAGTTAATTTTTTTTGTCATTTATAGCATGATTTTAACACTCATTAAAACTAAGTAGTCAAAAGTAATCAGCTGTGTCCTGTTTGATTTGAGAAAATATACATCTTAACGTACAATTTGGTATAAGATTGACTTTGAAAACTATGTGTGGTTAATTACTATGTAAAGTAGCAAAAAGTGACTTTTTGTCCCAACCATAATGGTGATGGTTTTGTTAAATATTATTGTAAGAATTAAATACATGTTCTGACAATCTTGAATCATTTAAAAAATGATGGAACAAAAACAGTGAAGCAAGTATAATAGAATAATTACAATTTGAGTTGAACTTAGACACTTATGCTTCACTTACCAACTTTTTGGTAGAACATGTTTCAAGGACCCTTGTCCCCATCCTCGGCTACGTGTCCAACTGACAAATCTTGCTTTTGAAGGTCATGAAGTGTCCCTGGTGGTGGTTTTACAAACTTCTTGATGAGGTTCTCATCCTCTGGTATTTCGAAATTCATGAGATTACTATCAAATTTCTTTATATAGATCCTCTCCCAGATGTCCAGTTCTTTTGGTTTGCTTACTGATTTTAACAATTTTGGTTCTCTACAAATTCTGTGGTCATTTTCCCAAGAATGCGTTGCAACGGCTGATTTTTCCAACTGACAATTTTTAAGGTTTCTCATGTGTTCTTTAAATCTAGTCTCAACATTTCTTTTTGTTTTTCCTGTATAAATCTTGCTGCAGTTAGTACAATTTATCTGATAGATCCCTGATTTCTTTCCAGTAGGTATATCATCATTCTGTTTGGATTTAATCAAATTTTTTATGCTGAATCTGTTGTGAGTGGCCAAAGTTATGTTATGATCCTTGAATATTTTTTGAAATTTCGGTGTTGCCCAGGGGTTGTGAGTGAACCTTTTGAACTTTGTTTTTTCTCTTTCAGTAGACAATGTAGTAATTTTTCTTATATCTTTCTGTTTTTCAAATTTGGCTATTTTTTTTATCCATTAGTCTTTTGTCGAAGCCATTCATTTTAGCAGTTACTAGTATGTGATTGTATTCATTATTGTATTCTTCAACTGTAAGGGGAATGTTCACCAATCTGTGGGTCAGGCTATTGAACACTGCATGCTTATGTGGTCTGGGGTTATGGCTATCTGCTTTGATGTAGTTTTCTGTAGAGTGGGTAGGGGTATTAATGTTGTTTATAATAGGCCTCAATTGGTTTCCAACTTTATGAATTTATGCTACTTATTATGTAGCAAAATGGTTGACTCAGAAATTTCAAACATTACCTGATTTCAAGACCCGCAGCATAAAAAACTCTTTAGAATTAATAGAAAAAATTGAAGACATAGAACTGCTTCCTCAAGACAGACTGGTTTCTTTCGATGTAAAATCTTTGTTCCCCAGCATACCAAAAGACAAAGTGATGACATACCTGCAAAATTGGCTGAAAGATATAGGCTTAGAAAAGGATACAATAAAAGAATATGAAAAACTCACAAAAGTCTGCATAGATCAGAATTTCTTTTCCTTCAATGATAAACTATACCAGCAAGAATCAGGCGTAGCGATGGGCAATCCTTTATCACCATTTCTAGCAAACCTTTTCATGAGTCACTTTGAAACTCACATGACAGTCTTTCCCATACATTTTCAAACATTGGTATAGATATGTGGATGTTGTCTTTGCTGTGGTCAGTGAAAAGCAAATTGATGATGCACTCAAACTATTAAATCTGCAAGAAAATTCTGTAAAATTCACAGTCGAGATTGAGAAAGAAAATACACTGAATTTTTTGGATTTGAAGATAAAAAGAACAGATGGCAAATTAGAATTTGGAATATTCAGGAAACCCACTCATACAGAAAACTACATCAAAGCAGATAGCCATAACCCCAGACCACATAAGCATGCAGTGTTCAATAGCCTGACCCACAGATTGGTGAACATTCCCCTTACAGTTGAAGAATACAATAATGAATACAATCACATACTAGTAACTGCTAAAATGAATGGCTTCGACAAAAGACTAATAGATAAAAAAATAGCCAAATTTGAAAAACAGAAAGATATAAGAAAAATTACTACATTGTCTACTGAAAGAGAAAAAACAAAATTCAAAAGGTTCACTCACCACCCCTAGGCAACACCGAAATTTCAAAAAATATTCAAGGATCATAACATATCTTTGGCCACTCACAACAGATTCAGCATAAAAAATTTGATTAAATCCAAACAGAATGATGATATACCTACTGGAAAGAAATCAGGGATCTATCAGATAAATTGTACTAACTGCAGCAAGATTTATATAGGAAAAACAAAAAGAAATGTTGAGACTAGATTTAAAGAACACATGAGAAACCTTAAAAATTGTCAGTTGGAAAAATCAGCCGTTGCAACGCATTCTTGGGAAAATGACCACAGAATTTGTAGAGAACCAAAATTGTTAAAATCAGTAAGCAAACCAAAAGAACTGGACATCTGGGAGAGGTTCTATATAAAGAAATTTGATAGTAATCTCATGAATTTCGAAATACCAGAGGATGAGAACCTCATCAAGAAGTTCGTAAAACTACCACCAGGGACACTTCATGACCTTCAAAAGCAAGATTTGTCAATTGGACACGTAGCCGAGGATGGGGACAAGGGTCCTTGAAACATGTTCTACCAAAAAGTTGGTAAGTGAAGCATAAGTGTCTAAGTTCAACTCAAATTGTAATTATTCAATCTTGAAACAGTTTATAATTTTTATTTAAACCCTCATACCTTCATTAATAATAATATTAAGACTAACATTAATAGCAGAACAGCAAATGAACTTCTGTTTTGCATCGTTAAAATCATTGTCCAAATTATGTCCCACCCGTATTAGATTTTGAAAAGCAAATTTAAAATAAATTTTAAGTAATGCTTTCCATGTAGTATGAAGGAGAAGGCATAGTAGATTTTACAGAATGTGCAGAACCAGTTCTAATTCATTATTTATGATATGTAATGAACCAAAATAGTCGTCGTAATATGCTAGAATGTCCCACCCATAATTTTGAAATTTGCAGCTGGCAAGTGAGTTGTTATAGGTTTGTAATAACACAAGTGGAGATGAAATTAATCGTTCGTAATCATGCTTTTGCATAATACAATACATCAGTATTAGGAATGAAGTTTGCTGCTTACCACACCAAAAGCAGGTAAAATGTGGTCACAGTGTCTGCCTTGTGGCGGTCATGTGCTTCTGTTTACTTCTGTTTTGTAGACATCCTAAATTTACATAACTGTCACTTCCTCTTGCAAGTATATCAATGGCTTTGCAGCTAAAAAATGTCAAACAGAACCTTCCTATCCACAATACAATACTTTAATCCTTTCATAGCTGAATTTGTACATTGATATAAGTAATCACATGAAATCAAGGAGAAAATTTCAGCTGGTCTCCATGAATGACAGATTATGCATACTAGATATAGCATAATGATGGCATCGTGCCACTCTACTGTATTGTAGCAGTTGGAAGCGTGAACCCTATACTTGTGTTGTTATTAGAATCCCTGTATGGGCCATGGAGACCCGTAGGGTTTCCAGGAGGTTAAGGCTCCCAGATTGTGGCATACAGCACATGAAGGTGGCAAATGAAACCAAAATAAATAACTTATTATAGCCCAACCTATAAAACCCTTGATATTTGGTGTGGAAGGTCCTTATTCCCAAAGCTTCCACCATCTCCCTGTTGCTTTCTATGGCATTTTTGCTCTAAAAAAAGCTATTCTGACATAAGAACGCTGTTCACATCTTATCACATCCATTCTACGCAGCAGATGACTCACAATTTAATCCCTCTAAGTGCAAATTCAATTTCATCCACTGTGTGACAAAACATAAACTGCAGGGCATCAGACTCCCACTTTGCTAATAGAAGGTAACACAAAAAAACGAGAACTTTTCAACATCCAATAATAAAACCAAGCGTGATGGAAGAAAACATTTTATTCAGAGTAACTGAAACCTTAAAACTTGCCATTTAAGAAACATTAATGGAATTTATCATTTTTATAAATTACGTCCTTTAGATGGTGTCCTCCTGTACGAATGCATTCTTGAAACCTGCTGTTGAGATTCCTCATTGACCGCTGCAACATCTTAGCTGGGATACTGTGAATTTCATCACGAATTCAGAGTTCTTGGTCGAGTCTTGTACACTTTACTCTTGAGATAGTCCCACAAGAAAAATCACAAACAGACAAATCTGGCGATCTAGGGAACCAGGGAATGTTACCGAATCTTGAGATCACATGGTTACCGAACAATTCTGGTACAGCTTCTATTGATTGCCGTGCAGTGTGTGATGTCGCTACATCCTGTTGAAACCAGGGTTCTTGAATGTGTGGAAAATTGTTCAATTCAGGTGTAACAAAAGATTGTAACATCTCCACGTAACGATCTGCATTGACAGTTACTGTGACCCCCTGTTCACGACTCGACCAAGAACTCTGAATGAGTTAAAACAGAGAATTTGTGATGAAATTCACAGTATCCCAGCGGCGATGTTGCAGCGGTCAAGGAGGAATCTCAACAGCAGGTTTCAAGAATGCATTCGTACAGGAGGACACCATTTAAAGGACGTAATAAAAAAATAAAAAATGATAAATTCCATTAATGTTTCTTAAATGGCAAGTTTCAAGGTTTCTGTTACTCTGAATAAAATGTTTTCTTCCATCACACTTGGTTTTATTGTTGGATGTTGAAAAGTTCTTTTTTTTTTTGTGTCACCTTGTAGACACATAACTTTTGAGCTATTTCCTGATTTGTTGTTCTCATTTTGTTTCTTTCGTTCGTGAATTGAACTATTATTATCTTTTTAAATGTTATCCAGTGACATGTTGAGTTCAGTACCAATTTCATTCAAAACATTCTGTCTTCCACTATTTCATCCTTCCACAATTTCCTTATAACATTCCTTTCCTTATAACATTCCTTCTTTACTTCTTATTCTGAGCCATACGCTATAAATAAAATAAAATAAATTGTGTCATCATATGAATTTAATAACAATGATAATAATAATATTGTTATTATTTTGGCATGATTAAATCATTAATTTGGTCAAAGTTTGGTATGGCTCTCAATGGCTTTGTCCATAATGACCATAACTAACTACATTCCCCTCTGTCCTCTGTATAGTTGATAAACACTTAGGGCCTGTATGACGACCACCTGATGCCATATTTATCTACCAGATAGAGAACCTATCTCGAAGTTGGCCAAGGATTGCGTATTATGGTCTCCTGACAAAATCTGTCTGGCAAGACAACTTCCAGATAAGCTAGCAGGCAGTGGCGGCTCGTGGCCGGAAAATTAGGTGAAGAGAAAAAAATGCCACATGCTTATGTTAATAACGGAATTCACCCAATAGCGGCTCGTGGCTCAAAACGAGGGTGTGCTGCAAATATCATTTCATACAGCAAACTTAAAATATTTTTATAAATTATTAGTAGGCCTATCTAAACGGCTCGTCTCTTAATCCATCTCTGGGAACTCTCACGCGATTTTCTCTGCCCTAATTATTTTTTTGCTAATTTCTCTCATCTCGTCGAACGTTGGGTGAGTTGTGTGACGAGAGAAAATAGCACAAAAATAATAATAATAACAACAATAATAATAATAATGATAGTAATAATGATGATAATAATAATAGTAATAATAGATAGATAGATAGATAGATAGATAGATAGATAATAATTTCAGCCTTTGACATACTGTTAATGTATGGCATCGTCAAATAAAATAAATTCATACAATAACGTTATTAAATTCCTCAATGTTATACATGGGGTTGTTTACTAATACTGACCTGACCTTCCTCTTAAATGTTTCATACGACAAGTTTCTGACATTGATTGGGAGACTGTTATAGAGCTTCAATGAAGTAAATTCGAAACTACTCTGCGTTAAAGCATACTTACATTTGTTTATATATACATTAGAATTATTTCCTGTTGCATGACTATGTACAGTATTACATGTATTTAAGTTTCTTATGTTTCTCTTTACATAAAGGAGGGAGACCAGGATGTACATTGACGGTAAAGTAAGTATCCCTGACTGAATAAAAAGTGGTTTACAATGAGTCGTAGATGAAGCTCCAAAGATTATTCTGATTGCTCTCTTTTGTAAAATAAAGAGTCTACAAGAAGACGTGTGGTTTCCCCATAACAGCAGTCCATAATTTAAATGACTATGTATATAGGCATAGTACACAGTGAGTAAGGACTCAATTGTTACATTAGTCTTGAGTACCCTAAGCATAAATAAGCCATTGCTTATTTTCTTGGCAACACAATCTACATGAGTTTGCCATCCCAGTCCTGATTCAACATGTACACCCAAAAACTTGACAAATTTGATGTTTGTACAATTAACTCTTAAATTAAAATGTAATGTTTCTGTTTTATTATTATTAATTACTAAGTTATTAGCATTGCACCAATTCTGAACTTTATTAGTTAGCGCGCTAAGCTCTGTATTTAGTGATTCAGTATCCGGATAAGTTAAACAGGAAGCCAAGTCATCTGCAAATATATAAGTCTCTAGGTGTTCATGACGAACAGAAATGGGGAGGTCATTAATATATATTATGAATAATAGTGGCCCAAGTACAGAGCCTTGTGGTACACCATATGTCAACAATTTATAATTAGATATTCTATTTCCATTTAAAAATACTGCTATGAGTTCACTGCTAACATAATTAAAACCGTAAAATTTGAGTTTGTCCAAAAGAATTGAGTGAGAAACAGTGTCAAAGGCTTTAGTAAAATCAAAAAAGCGACTACATACTACATTTCCAGACTCAAATCCATCAAGACACCGCTTATAAAAAGATATTACTGCATCAGAGGTGCTACGAGCAGTCCTAAATCTGTACTGGTTATTAACTAATAAAAAATTAGTTTCAAAATATTTATAAATTTGTTTATTGATTAAAATTTCAAATACCTTTGACACTGTCGGTATTATACTTATTGGCCTGTAATTCTCATATTTTGTTGTCTCCTTTTTTAAAAACTGGAATGACTTTAACATACTTAAAAGCATCGGGAAATGTGCCAACATCAAGACAACAATTAAAAATATGCGCCAATGGTTCACAAATAAAAGTACTTGCCAATTTTAAAATCTTGGAATTAATATCATAGACATCGAAAGTGGGGCTGTTGCTTAACTGCAATATAGCAGAATACACATCTTCAACACCAACATGATTAAAATTAAAAGAACAGTCAACTTTAGGCATATTCTCCAAAAATCTCATGGCGTCATCATTATCTGGTATACTATTAACAATTTCATTAACTTTATCTATAAAGAAGGAGTTACATTCTTCTGGATCTAGGTCAGGTGAAGTAGAGTTCATATTTGAATTTCTGTTAACCATTCCATTAATAACAGACCAAGTTTCTTTAGACTTATTTTTTGATCTATTAATTAGCCTGGAGAAATAATTAGTTTTCGTATATTTTAAGGTATCCTTATATAACTTTTTTGTTTCATTGTATAAATTGTGAAATTCAGACATTCCATGATGAGCATAATAGGTTAGACATCTTTGTTTAGGAGTTTGGAGCTCTCTAGTATACCACTTCTTATTCAATGACCTTCTTCTGGACTTAGATAAATTTAGAGGAAAAGCTTTGTCAATAACATCAAGAAAAATCGAAATAAAATAATTAACTTTTTCATCCAAGTTGATAACAGTGTATAAATAAAACCAACACAACTGTTTTAAAAGAAATACAAAATAAATTCCATTAAGATCATTTATGAATCGTCTATAAGTAAAATGATTATCATTATTGCTAGAGGGATTAAGAATCGTACTATTTATATTAACGTTTGCAGTAAAGTGTATTGCATCATGATCTGACAGAATTGTGGGTACAACACACACTTCATAATTATCAGGATTAAGATTGGTGATTGCGTTGTCAATACAACTGCCTTCAGTATTGTTCCTACCAGGACGAGTTGGTGTATTCACAGTGTGTTGTAAACCATAGCTTGTAAATAAGTCAATAAGATCTCTAACTTCTGTTCTATCAGATAGGAAGTCAATATTAAAATTGCCTGTTAAGACAACATTAATGTTTTTCTTAAAGCGAAAGGCCAATTCAAGTAATTCATTAATATTTGTTAAAAAGCTACTAAGATTTGTTCTATTATTATCAGGGGCTCTATAGAAGTTTATACATAAGAGATTTAGACTACCAATATATGTAGAACACGCTTCGAATAAAGATCTAGTAGCTATATTGGATAGATCAATCACCCTATTAGCTAAAATTCCATTTCTTACATAAATTGCAGACCCACCGTGCTGCATGGTATTAGATCTGCAGTAAAAGTCAGCTAAATAAAAATCCGGAATTTGCAGTATATTAAGTTCATCGTAACTCAACCAATGTTCTGAGACACACAGAATTTGAACGTTTAGTTCATTACTAAGTATAGATACATAATCTATTTTATTTAATAAATTTTGGACATTCCAGTAAAGGATGTTTACACCACTTGTTGAAGAGAAATTGCACCCATCATTATTAGGATCTAGTCAGTTCGTCGAATCCTTCCCATTTCCGGTTGGGTCCAGAACCTGATCACTTCTAAGTTCACCATAAAACTGGGAAATGAAACATCCCTCTGGCCAGTATTCAGCATTAAAGATTTCATCGAATTTTTGTTCTTTGATTTCAACATGGAAAGACGCATACGTGTCATATTTAGTTTTCAATTTGGTAACTTTGAGAGATTTCAGATCACGAGTTTCTAAATACTTTGTCATTTCTGATACCGTAACATAAGGGGCTAGCCTACTTACGAATATAGCTTTCTTTTTAGGTTGTTTCTGAATTACTTTTATGCTGTTATTGGTACCCGTTCCGCACAACACAGGCTTCTTTTGAAATGTCTTTTGTTTCTTTCTGTTTACTGATTCTATCCATTCACTGGAAGGTTTGTTTTTAGCGTCATTTGGCATGATTACCTTGAGTTTTATATCGGTATTACTTACAGTTTGAGCAGATTTTGCATTTGCAGAGTCAACAATTTCCGCATAAGACCTATCTCTTGTAGAACGGAAGTTTGATGAACTCTTGTCCGTAGTTGTAGTTTGTGTTGATGCACCTTCACTGGTTGTTTTTATTAACAATTCTACATGTTGCGTAAGAAATCTAATTTTGCCCTGAAGTTCCTCAATAATATAATCCTTTTGTTTCACAATGTACTTTAATATTTGTATATCAATTTTACCTTCAATTTTAACAACAACAATAATAATAATAATAATTAGGGCAGGGCAAATCGCGTGAGAGTTCCCTGGAAATGGAATAAGAGAGGAGGAAGTAGTATTTTTAATGATCGAGGTAGAGGAAGTCGCTTAGTGTTCCCAGTGCGACAGAATACTTAATCGGGGTTGTGGAATCCGGGTTTTTCTGAATTTAACACATCCGAATTTGGCGGCGTTAGACCGTCAGACGGTGGAAGATCTAACGTGCGCACCTCTTTCTCCGAGCTGACAGTGTGAGGTGCTGGCGCGGTGAAGAAAATGCCTGAACAAGGGGGACTGCTTCATGGGTAGTCTGTTCTCGTCACCTAGCAGACGTGGGATAAGCGAGAAAACTGCTGCTTGCCACCCTCATTTTTTATTTGAACAGACTACCCATGCAACGGAGGGCGTGGTTTCCATTTCACCTTCACACGACCGACTTGAAGCACGCTGCCCTCTCAGGATCTCAGTGTCTCCTAGCTTTGCCACCAGGTGGTGGCATGGCGGGCAATTCAAAAATACAGATACATTTATAGTAAAAACCAATTCGTGATATGGAAAATAAACTTTAAAAATACGTATTGTAAAGGGAAAATACTGGTGAAGTGCTACTTCACCTACTTCCCCTGAATAGCCGCCACTGCTAGCAGGAGGATGGAGTGGCTGACAAAGTACCAACTGCTAGTTAGGGAATCTTGGGTGAAACAAGATAACAGCACTCCAAACCTTCCTGGCCACCTGAATATCAGAATTGATGCTGGAAGATTTAATTTACACAAAAATGTCATTTTAGGCTCACATATGAATGAAATAGAATTGCACAAATCGATTAATGCACATAAAACGATGTGTTATTATGTAATTAATTGTGCAAATACAAATCCAAGCTGCACAAAATTGTCATTTTAGGCTCACATATGAATGAAATAGAATTGCACATATCAATTAATGCACTTAAAACGATGTGTTATTATGTAATTTAATTGTGCAAATACAAATCCAAACTGCCACACCTAGCGGAGGACTACCGAACTACAACAAACACACCTCTCTGATCAATGAGGTAAGGACCATTTTACAAATTTTTACTGCGTTCTTGCTGGTAGCAGTTCAGCGGTGGTATTACAAGGCATCTTCCAGTTAAGCTATCTGGAAGTCACATATCGGGAGGAATTGTCGGCAAGTGGTAATACAGGCCCTTAGAGAAATTTACATACAAATTCCCTGTGTGACTAGAGCACAATGCTGGCCATGTTGTGGGCAGCCTTTCTACTGAAATCCCAAGCACTATGTGGTGGAAAAGGTGGTGCCTTTACCTTAACTTAATGGAATGATATTAAATAACCGAACAAATAATAATGGTTATTGGTGAAGTAGAATAATGTTTACATTAAATTTGCATTTTGTTGTTGTTGCAGGAACACATCAAACGGGACCATTACAAACAAAGGCCTCATTCTTGTTTAGTTTGTCAAAAATCATTTTATAAAAAGTATGATCTCAAGATACATCTCAGGTAAATATATTAAGTATCCATTCTAATGTTAAGTGGAAGCAGAATTCACTTTGTTCATGTTCTCAAGACATGAGTACCCTACAGGGCTCAAGAACTAATTTCCTGTTATTAGTATGTAATATTCTGCAATTTTTTTTCAGCAGGATATAAAAATGGTTAGAAATGGCTAAATGTGAAGTCAATATTGTATGAGGCGCATCCATAAAGTAAGTTTCCGTGGGGCCATCTACAGATACAAAACACAATTTCATGAACATATATATTCCAACAGATACAACAAGTAATCAGCTATTATTCAACATATTTGGCACTGGAATTGAAACATTTGTCATACCGTGGAACCAACTTTTGAATACCTGTGTCGTAGAAGTCTACCGCCAGGGATTTGAACCACTATGTGACAAACATCTCCTCCTCTCTGTCATTCCCTGTCATTTCTTGAGGTGTAGGAAAAGGTGGAAGTTACTGGGTGTGAGGTCCAGGCTATAGGGTGAATGTTTAAACACCTCCTAGCAAGTCTCCTGCAGAAGTTCGGATAGGAAGTGTTTAAACATTCACCCTACAGCCTGGACTTGACTCCCAGTGACTTCCGTCTTTTCCTACACCTCAAGAAATGACAGAGAATGACAGAGAGGAGGAGATGTTTGTCACATAGTACAGGGGTGCCCACCCCCCCCAAACGTCAAGACTCACCCCCCCCCCCCAAACATCATTGCTCACCCCCCAAACTTCATTGCTCACCCCAACCCAATTGGCTGTCGACAAGGGCTCCCATATATTTTTTTAATTAATTGATTTTTTGTCACTTTAACTTCTTGGGCCACTTTGTAACATTATATTAATAATATAATAAGTGCAACAATGATGTAGCCAGAAAATAATTGAGGGGAGGGTCGGAAGTGCCGGGGGTCCATCCCCAGAAAATGTTTAAATATTGAACTAATGAAAATCACATTTTACGCTATTTTAGCACAGAAAAACTAGTTAGGAAATTTGTTTACCACACTCGAAGACATGCCAATGTAAATAAGAAATCATTACCTAAATGGGGGGTCCACCCCCGGAGAATTTTTAAATATTGAACTAATGAAAATCACATTTTACGCTATTTTAGCACTGAAAAACTAGTTATGAAATTTGTTTACCATACTCTAAGACATGCCAATGTACATAAGAAATCATTGCCTAAGTGGGGGTGTCCACCCCCGGAAATTTTTTAAATATTGCATTAATGAAAATCACATTTTACGCTATTTTAGCACTAAAAAACTAGTTAGGAAATTTGTTTACCATACTCTAAGACATGCCAATGTAAACAAGAAAATGTTACCTAAGTCGGGTGTCTACCCCCGGGATATTTTTAAATGTTGAACTAATGAAAATCACATTTTACGCTATTTTAGCACTGAAAAACTAGTTAGCAAATTTGTTTACTATACTCTAAGACATAGCAACTTAAACAAGAAATTGTTACCTAAGTTATAATACTTATTACTATTTATAAGAAAAGCTGAATAACACATGGAACAGTGGACATAATAGGCCCACTCATTATGTTATGAAAAGAAAATAACTGCTATATCATATTTGACACACCAAGAAATCTTGTTTAATTATTATTATTTTTTTTTTAAATACAAATATAGAATTTTAGGTTTTGACTTTTGGGGGTCCAAACCCCCTGAACCACCCTTTCCTAATCCACTGTGGATTCTGCTTCCATGTTGTCGATTTGGTAAAACTTCTGCAATTCAAATAATTGTCTTAACAGAAAAATACCCCCCGGGTATGGGCGCCCATGACTATCGAAATTCTTCATCTTTATCTTTATAAAGAATTAGAAGAGACCTTTTGAAGTTATAGAACTTGACTGTTTTTATTTTTAACATATAAAACTCTAATTTGCAACAATTTTCAACCCACCCCCCAAGAAAATTCGTAAATGATAATATTTTGCCCCCCCCCCCCAGAAATTTCAATGACGCAGTCTGCGTCTTAACCCCCCCCCCCTGTGGGCACCCCTGAATAGTAGTTCAAATCCCTGGCGGCAGACTTCTACGACACAAGTATTGAAAGGTTGGTTCCACAGTATGACAAATGTTTCCATTCCAGTGGCAAATATGTTAAATAATAGCTGGATACTTGCTGTATGTGTTGGAATATATACGTCCATGGAATCGTGTTTTGTTCCTTTAGACGGCCCCAGGGAAATTTACTCTATGGATGTGCCTTGTACTATTGTTATACGTCACCAAGGTTCAGAAAATTTATGTCTACCTTGGTATTAGAAATAACTATAATTGGTCATAAAGTGACTAAATTTGCATCCTTGGTTACTAATTAATTTTATTGGCTCCCCAATCTTCTTTGCATCTGATTGGTTGAGAATGTAATTTTTCGATTGTGGGTTACATCAGTGCTTCTTACATATTAACCTAGCCAGAAATAAAGTAGAGTGACTGATGTCTCAACTTTGATTGCTTCCCTACCAATTCTAGCATTTTAAATAATTATGATTGCTCTTATGTCTCTTATGTATTGCTCTTATGGTTGCAGGACTCACACAAAGGAGCGTCCTTATGTTTGTGGTACATGTGGAAAGAGTTTCTATCACTTGTCTCATATAATACGTCATGAACGGATTCATTCTGGTCACAAACCTTATCGCTGCCAAGATTGTGGACGTCAGTTCAACCAGTCAAGTTCTCTTAAGTGTCACAGGTTAGTAGATATGGTTAAATAGTATTACAGTCAACCCTCGATAAAATTCCACCATCCGTTCTCTAATATTTAGTGGCACAAAGCAAGGGTGGCACTAGAACAAAATTTAATTTTTAAAGTAAAAATGGCATAATACAATATTTCCTATGCATCTCAAACTAACAGTTTTCCCGCATAATAATGAAAAATGTGATGCAATAGCATGCTGGCTTGACTACGGAAATCTTTCACTGTATTCACAGACTTCTCGTTTCTCCTGAAGCTCTCTTCATTTGAATAATCTTTGGAGTAACTGTAGTGTAGTGTTTAACAGCTGAATGGTCACTGGACCAAAAAAGTGAAAGTTTGGAGTGCCTCATTGTATGAAGGGCTCTTTCTACCTGCTTCACCCTCATGCCGGCTGTCTGTTTAACTTCTTAACATAGGGTCCTCATTCCACTGCACTACATTTGAATCGGCACATGCTAAAAGGGCCTCAGTCCAAGCAACCCAGTTTGGAGAAAAATGAAAAAAATCTGATGTGAAAGTCACATAACTTCCTCTGCCCAAATAAAAGTTAGCAGTATTCACATATCCTTTTACAGAATCGCAAGACACAATTTTACGCTAATTATCCTATAAATACCTCTTCTTTCAATGATGCGACTAAAAGCGCAGGCTATATAACAAACTTAAAAAAAAAAAGAACAAGTGACTGCAGACGTTTATTGAACTAAAGAATAATTTCCGAAATTTATCGAATATTTCCCTCAGATACTTCTTTACTCTATACCTGGCCAACAATACATCTTTCTCACTTCACATTCTTATATAGAATAAGAGGCCGTGAAAGAGCGCGTATTCAGTTGTTCATCACACAAGACAAAATTTCTACAAACAGTGGGTGAACAGTGGGTGGCTTGTAACTACCCTCAGAGAATTTTTTCGAAAAAAGTTTCAAATAAAAGTTTTAGCTCTCAGTAAAAGGAACACATGTGCAAATTTTAAAGAAAATCGTTAGAGCCGTTTTCGAGAAAATCGCGAAAAACGAAAATTTCTTCATGTAAAGTCCCCTTAAAAATAAGAGAAATTTGTCGCCAATCTTCGAATCACATCTTCAGAAGGTACCTGACCCAAATACGAAATTTTGTTTTCATACGATTCTCCGTTTCGGAGCTAGCCTGTTCACAAACTTCCACACAGACAGACACAGACACACACACAGACATGTTTCCAAAAATAGTATTTTTGGATTCAGGGGGCCTTGAAACGTGTATATATGCTAAAAACTCAACTTCGAATTTTAGGGTCGAAAACAATACTTCCTCTACCTATAGTACCTATGGTACGAGCAGAGGAAGTAAAAAACTGTTTCTAATCAACGCTAATTTTTTTTAAAACTAATTAACTTTACTGGAAGGTATTACTTACCTCAACGTTACCCTTTTTCACTATATTCACACTTTTACATGAGAACCTTTTAGCATATAAAATGCCATTTTAATGCTTAACTCAGTTTGCCATTTTTTTTGTGACTGAAGCCCTTTTAACATGTGCCGATTCATTTACAGTTAGTGGCAGGGGAACACACACTTCTTGGAAATACAGTACAGTTAAGCCGAAACTGCGTAGTGTTGTAATTCATTGTCGTCAGTACATATTGCACATTCAAGTAAAAAACAGTTGTGAAACGTAGTTATGAAACCTAATTTTGTAGCTCATTTGATAGTTTGGCAATAAACAGATTTTGTCATTTCTGAAAAATAATGGTTTATGGATTAATCACATTTTGAATTCAAGCTCCTTATATAATCGGTATTGCCAGCTGTACCCACCGACTTGTCGTTTTTGGCATTTTTCATAATTTCTGAAACTTCATTGCTACTAATATGGTAATCTATATCTATCTATATTAATAAAAGGAAGTGTCTGTCCTCCGTCTGTCTGTCTTCCGTCTGTCTGTCCGCGATGCCCAGCGAAATCTACTCAACGCAGAGATCTGAAATTTTATACATAGGCGGACTAAAGGGTCGGATTGTGCACCTCGAAGCCGGAATTTTAATTTTAGCTTTAGTTCGTGAGTTATGAGTGAAAAATGAGCAAAAAACGTGTATTTATTCCGTTTTCGAAGCATGAGTTTTCAGTAATACAAATCAATTACACTAGGCTTTGGCTATTTTTGTCATTCCTTCGACATAAAAGCATCGCGATCTCTTGAATGTTGTAGCTCACGCTGGTCAATTCATTTGTTTTTAATGTCAAGGCAAGCAAACATAATATGAAATTTTCAACTACACAGAAGAGGATTATTATTAATATTATTATTATTATTATTATTATTATTATTGTTATTATTATTATTATTATTATTATTATTATTATTATTATTATTATTATTATTATTATTATTATTATTATTATAGGGATAATCAATATTAGCCTAAATATGGTCAAACGTTGTTCCATTTGGACGAAACTCACTATACAGGGGTTTTCTGGGCCAAGGAACTCGAATCTGAGGTCGCTTTTACCATGTGACGCTATCTAATCGTGATATGTGGTCCACATGATTTAGGTGTTAATATAATGATTTAACTATTATGCTCTTAATTTTTAATTTTTGAAATAATTATCGCGGGCGAAGCCACGGGCACCTGCTATCTTAAAATAATAAAAGGACGTGTTTGTCTGTCTGTCCACGATGCCCAGCGAAATCTACTGAACGCAGAGATCTGAAATTTTAAACATAGATGGGCTGAAAGGTGGGCGAATGCGCATCGAAGCCGGATTTTTAATTTTAGCTTTCGTTCGTGAGTTGTGAGTGAAAAACTGGCAGAAAACGTGATTTTAGCGCTGTCGAAGCATCAGATTTCAGTAATACATTTCAATGTCAAATCAATTGCAGTTGGCTTTGGCTATTTTTGTCATACCGTGGTAATAAAAGCATCGCGATCGCTAGAATGTTGTAAGCCCACGCTGGTCGATTCATTTATTTAGAATGTCAAGGCCCGTAGACATATGAAATTTTTTAACCTACACGGAAGAGGGATAATCAACATAGACAGAGATTTTCTGGGCCAAGGAACTCGAATCTGAGATCGCTTTTACCAGGCGACGCTATCTAATCGTGACATGTAGTCCACGTGATTTAGGTGTTAATAAATATAATGATTTAACTATTATGCTCTAACTTTATGCTCTTTTTTATCGCGGGCGAAGCTGCGGGCACATGCTAGTCACTTATATAATGAGTATATAATACATTATAGTTATCACAACAAATTTGTTGATTTTCTTTGGTTATTTCATTTTTATGCCTGCTACTTTTGTGGGTATCTTATATAACTCCAGGCCTTATCCATATAATTCTCTTTTATTCAGTTTCTTAATTTCCTCACTTCTTCATCCTCATGGTCCCTTTACTGCAAAATCCAAAAACCGGTTCCCCTTGAGCTCCACCCACTCCATTGAGTTGATATGGTGACCCATCACACAGGGCCGTAGCGAGGTCCTTCTGTACCCTTGGCGACTTTGACAAATCTGTGCCCTCCAATACTGGGGGGTCTGAATTTTTTTTTTTAAATTTCCGTAAAATTGTTTATTATTTTAATATAAAAACACTGTTATTATCATAGAAAACCTAAATCTCAATTTGAAAATGAATTAAGTGTTGGACTTTCAAGCTACTAAACCTTATTTTCAGATGATTGAACTACGTGTTAGTTAAAGAACGTTGCATGACTGCTTTTTGTATGTAGACAATCGGCATAATACTACAGATAGTTCACGTGCAGTGATTTTTAATAACCTGAAAGATTTCTTCCATTAACGTGGAATTGTTATTGCTTGATAAATTGCACCAGTCTAAAAAAGGCGGGATTTTTCATGGTTAATTTTGCGCCCTCCTTGTACCTGCGCCCTTGGCGGGGGCCCACCTCGCCACCGCCTAGCTACGGCCCTGCCATCACATGACGGACGGTAGAGGTTCATTTGGGAATGAGAGTTTTAGATTTCAGTGGTATGCCACCCTCAAGACGAGTTGATTAGTAAAACCAAAATGACTCTTGTACCAATTAAAACTTCCCTTGTACCAAAAGGATATTTCACAATTGCAATTAATACAAAATTATCAATCTCCGCTATATCATGCAACTTAAACAGTTGAGTTCTCGCTTCACACTGCAACGATCACTCGATGGCATAGCGGTTTATATGACTGGCTAATCATGCTAGCAGTCCTGCATTCGAATCGCGATAGGTGCGAAAATTTGTAGGACAAGAATAGGTTATAAATAGGTGGGTAGGGTAAAGGGTAGGTAGGGTAAAAGAGAGAAGAGATTGAATAGTAGAAGGAGCAAAAGAAGAAGAGAAAGGAAAAAAATAAAGTAAAATTTTCCAAATTTACAACACTGCTAAACAGCGAGAGACCTCTAGGGGACTATGGTGGAACTACTAGCAAATCTTGAGTGGGAGGAGCTTAAGGGGTGACCTGTTCTTGGATTTTTCCCCTTTTTTCTTTTATCAGTATTTCCCTGTAGCCCTTTTTAGCCACTAAGTATATCCTTTTGTCCTCATTGTTGAATTTTTCTATTTATGCTTTCTTGTGATTTTTTTTATTTTCCACACATTTTTCAATATAAGTAGTTTATTCATGGTTTTCCCAGTCATAAAGGCAAATGCCGAATTGGATATTTACATACCATAAATCATCCTCATAATTTCATCCTGTATCATATCCATTTAAATTAATATCAGTTGAAATCACCACCGTCTCGAGAATTACAATGCCTGTCCTATGCTTAATTGTAACATGGAGTTCAGAGTATTGTTAAATTGCCTAATTTCTCCAGTAGAGGCGACACAGTTCACACCCAGATAGCATGAAATTCCAGCATATTTCAGTTTCCGAGTTTATACTTCAGAGGGCAACACAGAGCATAGAAGCAATGTATGGTAATGTATAGGCTATTGCAGCAAGGTGCGGTAGGTGCTGCCATCTCTAATGTCACCATGTACGCAAAATTAGCCGTATAGGACAGGCAGTGTAATTCTCGAGACGGCGGTGGTTGAAATTTACTCCATAAAATAAACTAACAGTAGAAACTTTTGACAATCAATAGTTCCATGGCCTACCTTACTGTATAGACACCTGATGTGGCTTTGCAGCTAGAAGGAGTATAAACACAGCTGAACTAAAGAAAAAAAAATCCTATTTGGATGGCATATTATTTGAGCCATATGTTTGCTTATACTAACAGCCTGGAAGTTTTCAAATCTTATGACACTGGCCATGAAAGCCTCCGTATTTTCACTACTAACTGCAATGTTTTTCAGTAATTTAGTATTTTTATGTAAGCTTTTATTTATTCCTGTTATAAATAATTCGCTTATATGATCATTTTTGAATGCTCATAAAATAATTACTTTTCTCTTTATCCCATATTATCTTTCTCTCTTTTTTTTTTTTATTATTTTAAGTTTATTGTTAAACTTTATACCCTTTATTTTATCTAGATAAATTTTAAGCTGAACTTTTAATAGTAAATGACTGTTCACTGATCTATCTTCTATTTTAAAGTCTGTTATATCTCATGATAAAGTATTATAAATGTGGAATGTCTCAGATCAGCTCCGTATTTGCCATTTAGGATGTCAAAATTTACTGTATTTTTCAAACTTGATGCTCCGGACCATAAGATGCACCTTGATTTTAAGATGGAAATTTAAGGGGAAAAAATTGAATGTGATTCTAAACAAACATTTGATCTACTGCCATAAGGTTGTATATGCATTTTTGCCAAAAGGTTGTATAGTACGTAACATACAACCTTTTAATTCTGGAACTATTGGAAAAAATGACACACAACCATATGGAATACATGTCTACATTAAATGAGAGCGGTTTTCAACGTACAACCTTTTTGTCACAAGATAGTTTGCATTTGTTTGAAGTGAATGAGCACATAAACTCATTTTCAGCGGAATCTCGACATATGACCTTCTGGCAGTAAAGTGATGATATACTCGTACTTCATTGCATACACAGGTCATAACCTTCTACGATGGAATCAGTGCATCTGTAGCAGGTGGCATTACGTAAATTTTAAGAGATAATGTTATACACTTTAAAATTCCCTCATGAATGAATGAAGATACTTTTACACCCTCTCACCCTCAAAACAGCGCAATATAAATGTAACAAAACAAGACCATTTAGAGGTTATTGCCTTTGTGTAGATCACCCTACAGAGACAACTCCTATTTGTATTAAAGAACCCAATATTCTTTTCACATTGTATACCTGCCTTCTCGCTACCCTCATTTTACGATTGTGACAAGTGTACTGATGTAAGTGCTACAATTTATCGTTATATAACACCTTGTTTATGATTATGGTATTACCAACAATCCTTACCATAATTTTAATTTTTTTTTAAATTTACTTTGGACCATTAGACACACCCAACTTTCAAGACTCTGTTTTCAAGGAAAAAAGTGTGTCTTATGGTCCAAAAAATATGGTAGTTGTTCACAGAAGTTAATTAATTAAATTCCTTCATTATTTATTTTAGTACCTTTAATTTTCGTTTTAAAATATTTCTAAACTTTCTATGTCTAGTGTACCTGATCTGGCATTGTAGTCCCCCCCCCCCCCCAAGAAAAAAATTAATTTACTTTTCAGATTCTTGATTTCTTTCTGCAGATCTTTCCAGATATTTCCATTATTATCATTTGAATATACAGAGAGGATGTAGCAATATCAAATGATTGTTTTTAAACATTTACTTTTATTCATTTGGCCTAGGCCTAACCAAATTGCCTCTTCTCAGTATCTATTGTTTTAACTTTTTCTAAAGCTCAATTCTGACCAAAAACGTAATCCCTCGTGCATGTTTTATTCCCTTTAGCTCCATTCTTACTATTATTTTTATGACCTAAAATATTAATTTCATTATATATACAGTAGAGCCTCGGTAATTCGAGCCCCGGTATTTCGAGGTTCCGTGTAATTCGAGCTGGTTTTAATTTTCTTAAAATTTCTGGTTTTAATTTTAATTTTCTTAAAAATTAAAATTGTCCATAAAACTAGAGTAAAATCCGTTTTTATACGGTGTCCGCAAGTAAGTTTTACGCACTTCCGAATGTGTTACATTTTGAGCTTTCTTTTAATTTTTCCATGTACAAAAATGCAGGTAAAACTGTCCCACTTAGGGTTTTGTTCATAATACACAGAAATAACCTTTTCTTCAGACTGCTAATGCATTTCTATTACAGATTGACAGAAACCGTTAGGTTCAATTTTTCTTTGTCGGGACCTCGTGTCAATCAATTGTACAGTGCATACCATCCTTTCAGAAAAGAATACTGTATTGTTACAGTAATTCCTACAATGGTAAATAAAAGTGTTTTCCTAGTAGCATCGCTTTCCCGTTCCACTCCATTAAGGGTCAGACAATGACTTAATCCTTAAAGGATGCCGATGTAGCAAATTGGAAATGTTTGACAATATATACATACAGGCGTAACACAGGTATGTAGGCCTACTATATTGTTTATTTATTTATTATTTAAACCTTTATTGTGCTCATTAAACATATATTTGCGATTTACCCATGATTTAGTGAAATTTCCGTATAATCCGAGTTTTTTGTAATTCGAGGTAGCCTCAGTCCCAATTAGCTCGAATTATCGGGGTTCTACTGTATATAGAATGCATATGCATTCATGAACCACAGATTATTATCTCTGTTGGACATTACATGATAATATTATAGGAGAAAAATTCCTCTGACACTGGGATTTGAACTGAGGACCTTTGGCTATCCGTTCCAATGCCAGTGAGGTAGACCATTAAGGGCACTCAGTCATAGGAGAGAGGTTCTTTCTGGCGATGTGAAGTGAACTCTGGCTTAGCTCAGTTGGTAGAGCATTGGCATTGGCATGGATAGCCAAAGGTCCTGGATTCAAATCCCAGTGTCAGAGGAATTTTTCTCCTATAATATTATCATATAATGTCCAATAGAGACAATAATGAATATCTATATTGAATGTTACTGTAGAATAACAGTGGAAGCCCGGTCACAAAAATCACTAATTAGTGTAGCCTTCCTCACAGTACTGCATATGACATAACTTGTCTGTCAGTGAGGTAGACCATTAAGGGCAATCAGTCATATGAGAGAGAGGTTCCATCTGGTGCTGTGAGGTGAACTCTGACTTAGCTCACTTGGCATGGATAGCCAAAGGTCCTGGGTTCAAATATCAGGGTCAGAGGAATTTTTCTCCTATAATATTATCATTAATTTCATTGTTTGTACTAACCAAATTTCCCCTAATGCCAAGATATGACAATCTGTTAATAAATTGTGGAAACAGCGAACATTGTAATGACAAAGCTACCAAATAACTTGCCTTTTCCAGTATGCCACTCTCCACTATTGTTGCCTTGCGTTGTTTACCCTCTGTTTCCCAGGATATTTGCTGATTCATTAATTCCTGATTTACTGTTTTCCTGTTCTGCATGTTCCTCCCAAGTCTTCTGTTACCCATTATTTATGACAAATTTTTAAAAATATTAATTTTTTCATTTTCAATTTTTCCTATGTTTCAACCGTATGTTTACCTTTTTTTCTTCTTCTTCTTTTATGTAGGGCACTGGTTGAATCCTTATTTTTCTAGTTTCTGGGTCAAAATCATGCTCCATCCTAATTCATAATCCTCTTAGCATTCTTTGTATTGTTCATCGGTGCATCCTTTGCTCCCATTTTTGTGAATTTGTGTGACTAGAATTGGTCTATTCATACCCCTGCCCAGTCTATATGTGTCCTCGATCTGTACTTTATTAAAGTTTAATCTGTAGGTGCTCACAAAAAATTCCAGAACTGTTCTGAGAGAGATGGCGATCCTTCAAATCTAGCTTCTCCTAATCCAAAGATTACTATGCTTCTCTTGCTGTCGTTATATTCCAGGTTTGTTAGTCTTAGTTTCATTAAATTATTATTTTTTTTTCCTTTAATAGGCTAATTTCCTTCCAGTTTTGTTCTGTGTTCAAGCGTAGTCACACAACCTCTCTTTCAACTCCGAAATATTTTTCTTCACTTCGTTATTTAATTCCTGTTCCTTTCTCTCATTTCCCTTTTCACAGTTTTCTCAATTGAAAATCCTGGATTCAGCTCCACTCCAGTAACCAGTAATACCACAATTATTAGCCTGATGAATCAAGTTTTTGCACTACCTCTGCCATTTGCTCCTTTTATTGTCTTTTTTTTTAACTGTCCTTGAATTAAATCCTTCATTTCTACTTCTATAGGCCACTATGTCAATCCCCATCTTGAACTCCTTCTATTAAGCAGACTCTGGTTGTTGACAAACAGCCTATATATGATCATTAACTTGCTGAATACGCACGACACTACAATACTATTGCACCAAACGACTCGCACTTAGAACGAGTCTTATCAACTGCTGAATGACGACTGTTGATTTGAAATTTGTTTTATTTCAGGCAACGAAATAGTCAATGTATTAAGAAGATTACTGCAACTGAAATAACATTAAATTCTCAGGAAATGGTTGTACAACCAGATTTTTCTGATATGGGACCTGATGCAGTTCTTCTATATGCAGGAGCTGATCTGTAAATATGAGACCACTAGTATAAGTATGTAGGCTTTCACGACCAGAGTCTTGTAGGTTAAAATCTTCTGGGCTGTTGAGCCATGCTCTTAGGTTGGTTAGTAGGGCCTGAAGTATCGCCCAAGAGCCTGGAAGATCTTTTTCTGGTGAGATCACTGGTATTGTAAGCATGTTCTATAACTGTGATATTTATGAATCCTAAAGATTAATGTATTTAGAAAGTTTATATTAAGCATATATAGATAACTGATAAAATGATGTGGAATCATTTTCTAAAATTATTCTTCTGGTTGTCAAGAGGTATCTTAATTAGATAGAAATTTGGGCCCAATTTTAAGATTATGGTATCTGGTTATATAATATCGAGTGTACCAGAAAAAGTTAATTATTGTGAAAATAAAAAAGTGGAGAGATTTTGCATGTTTGCTGTAGAACAGAATGATTCTGTGACTTAGTCAGTGGCGGCTCGAGTATAGGCATTGTGGAACTGCAGCACCCCTGAATCTTTTTTTGTTTGTTTAATTCTTTCTTTATACTTGTACAATATATAATCCTTAAGCTTAATGCCAGTAGCCTTCCCCCAGTTTATTAAAAAGATAAAAGATAATCTTTGTATGGAACTGTGCACTTCATAGTTCAGCGGCGTGGTGATTGATTGTTGTGCGCATGCCCACATAGGAAAGTGCATGCTGTGGCTGTGAGGGAAAGAGAGCACTGTCGCTTCCACAGTGCCGACTCTGGTGTATTGGTTTTAAGGTAGTGTTTTTTTGTTTGTTTGTTTTTTTTTTGCTCCATGTGTGTTGTGCTTAAAAACCATGTAGCCTACCACATTCTTGAATGTGATAAAGTGTAGAATTAGGTTATTATCGTGTTTCCAGCTATTCTATTTTATTCATTTTTTTCGGTTCTTTTATTTAACAGAAAACTTTAATAATGGCTGATCAAGGAGAAAATTATTGATATTTTCACGTAAATTCAAACAAGAAGATTAGATTTCATTTTTAAACAAATAGATCAAGCTTGAACTGTTCCAATTTATATTAAAATAAGTAAAAAATTTTGATTTTGTTCTTTTTGGGTTTTATCAAGTTTCTATTCAAATATTCTTTTTAGTGCTCCAGTCATTGACACTTATGGTAAATGTCTGAAATATTAAGTAAAATTATTTTATTTTTTCCACTGTGAGGTAAATTTAGTTTAGTTTATGTGGCATTTCTGGTGAACATCTGAAGCTCAACTCTTTCTTGGTTTGATTGGAGGTACCGCAGGGGGTGGCGCACACATGACATGGTACTAGGCTTGTTGGATGTAGGGGAGTTCCGTGGAGCCCATGGGGGGCTCTGCGGGTTCAGGGCAGCCTGTGGGCACACAACTCATCCCAATAAGGTAGGTACAATAAGTTGATAGCAGCTGCGATGCTTAGGGGTCGTTCCCACCCCGTCTCAAAAGGGTACAAAATAGAACAGAATAGAATAGAATAGTGGATGTAGGCTCAGGCCAAATCAATACCCTTTTAAATGTTGAAGGTACATTTGTCATTAGGGCAGGTTGTGTTTTAGATACAGGCCTACAGGTGGTGTTACTGGAGCAGTCAAAGTTGAATTTGCTGAAGATGGTGTTGGATGAGAAATTAAGGGTACACTTAATGTTGAAAACAGTACTTTGGGTACAGCCAAATTAGACTCTGTTAAGCATGAAATAGTTGGATGAGGACTTATGGATGTTCCTGATAACAAGGAAGATGTGTCAGGCATTGTGCTTGAGGATGGTAATGATTCAGTTCCATTCTAATGTGGCAGGCCTACGGCTTGACTATTTCTTTGATATTCATTATCCAATTGTTGTTTCAAGGTTTTCCAGAGTAAGAAAAGTGAAGTATCTTCAATGGGCTTTGTTCTTTTGTTATTGGATACTGCAGAGAAACTGTTGACAAAAGCCACTGGACCAAAATTGACTCCTCATCTTCGATCAAAACAGTGGCAGGTCAAAATTTACAAACTTTTATGCTCTTCCTGCTCGTTTTATAATACAATGTAACTCTGGGTACATCAAATGTTTTGGCAGCTGTAGCTGTAGGCATACCTGTTTCCACAGCTCCTATGCCCTTGGCCATTTGTTCAGTGGTATACTTCCTCTTAGAAGTCATATCTGAAGCATGTTCGAATCATTGACAATTGGGTGTTCCAATGATTGACACCTATGTCAAAGATTGGTAAAAATGGTTATATGTTAATATTTTTTAGATAGGCATCCATATTTTCAGCGTAAGCAACTTAGGAATAAATAATCTCAACATATTAATCATTGTACCAATCATTGACAGGGGATGTCTAAAACTGGATCATCATATAATATAAGGTACCAATAATTGACATCCCTCCAATAAATTAGTGATTGAGGTTGGGGTTTAGTTTGACCTAATGTATCTATTCTTTCATTATTATAGATCAGTGCTACATAATATTATTTATCAGTAGTAATATAAAATTGAAGAGAATTTATGGACAGACAAACATAAATGGAGAAAGAAAATTAAATTAGCCTATAAGTGTAATCTTGGGTTTCCAGAAAATGTAAATTGAATACATTGTAAAACTGGATAAATAAATAAAAATATAAAATTGTTGTTATTAACATATAAAATAATGCTTTACATTAAGAGTTGTAGCAATGAAAATAGAACTTGTGCTGCAACAATGTCACACACACCACCAACAGCCTCTTGACCACAAGCAGCGGGGAGAACAGGAGAGGCCCCCAAAGGGCTCTGACTGCTGAAGCAGACCTGATACCAGAAGTGGAAACGGGATGAGGATGAAAAGGGGGAAAGGTGAGATGAAGTGGAGAGTGTTGGTGGAATGAAAGGGGGAAACAGGAGAACCCTGAGAAAAACCCCCAAGGCATGGCTTCGTCCACCACGAATGACACACCTGTCGGCCCCGAGATTTGAACTCAGGACTGCTAGCATGCCAGGCTCACACGCTACAGCATGAGCCACCACGCTGACCTACATCCACTAAAAGATGAAAGAATAAGGAGAAAATTCCTTTGGTAGTAACTTCTGAAGCTTGGTAGAAATATCATACAAAGAAAGAAGAAGAGAAGGAAGAAAGGTTGAAAGTAAGATTGGAAAAGAGGGAACAAAAAATAAAATTGTTAAAGAAAACAAGATTTGATCCCAGCAGTTCAGAGAGTGGATTGAGAATGGGACAGCTTAGATGACATTGAACTAATAGAGGACTCGGAAGAAGAAACATGTGACGTTATAACTTGCAAAAAACCTACTGTTGGGGATTATGTATTGGTCAAGTTTTGTGGTGGGAAACTGAATTCCACTGTGTATCGATATGCATGTGTGGTGCAGCGAACATATCCCAATGACAACGAGTTGGAGGCAATGTCAAAGAAATGTACCAGTGATGACAAAAGAATCTTTAAGATGGATGAAGAAGATGTGTCAGTAGTAAAAACAGCATCTGTAATTGGAAAACTGCTTTCACCAATTCTCCTGCACAGTGGAGCAAGACTAAAATATGAATTTTCTAAGCCTGTAGACATTTTTGAAAAATGTTAAATACAAGTTTTTTTTAATAACACAATGTAGGGATAATTACTTAATGTTAACTACCCCCTCCAAGTAATCAGCCTAGCTTCCATGTTTGAGTGGTCATAAGAAGAAAGAATGTGTGTGGAAGAATTTATACTTTTGTTTATGGGTTTGAACGTTGAATGAGAATGTTGTTCTGTTAAAAGCTGTGAAATCATTCACTAGTATCATTATAATGAACAAAGTTAAGGGTTCAACAATTTTGTTAATTAATATTATCACCTTCTAAGTTTAATAGATTATGAAGTGACCAAACACAAATGTCAATGACTGGTACATGCCAAAATCTTGAGTGTCAAAGACTAATACAGCAAACATGTGTTACAAAAAAATTATAACTTAGTTAATATAGGCTATTAATAATTAAAACTACCATATAGTGTTCCTAAAACCTAAAACAATTAGGGAATACTGGCCTTATTTAATTTAGTGAGTTTGTTTGATAACAACATAGAAAATAAAGAAATTTCACCACTAAACTGTCAAAGACTGGTGCTTCTACCTTGTATCTATGTTTCCTTTTACACAATTTTAAAACAACGACTAAAAATGTTCTGGAGCAGCACCCCCACTAATTTTAGCTACGAGCCGCCACTGGACTTAATTGATTTATGATCTTGTTAATCAGCTGTAATGTTTACAATACCACTGACGTGTAGAATACAATCAATTCAATAGCAGTATCAAATTTTCAAAATAAAATAAAAATATTTTTTCTATGAGAGTGCATGAAGTATTTTAAACACCATTCCCAATATTGTCTATCAAAATATTCACCATAAAATGTTTGTTAAATACACAACAGACTTTGATGTTAACAATATTATCGTCAGAAGCCTGTTAACACATTGGCTACGGGATACTGATTTCTCCTTACCTTACGTAGCCAGTGGTAAGCAACAGGTAATGGAGATTTCCAAATTACATATGGGTTGCTTAATCATAAACCTTTGTCCTGTCACATACGGGTGGATAGAAAGTTGTGCTATCCTTGGATCCTTTCCTTTCGTAATAGGCTATCATGTGTGTATATCTGTAGACCTAATAACAACAGACATTTATGCAGGCTCTTGACTTTTACTGCAGACTTCTTTTTTTGGTTTTGATAGCATGATTAAGACTGGGGCACACTAAATTTTTTTTTTAATATAAATATGCTGTATGCATTTTAAAGAATTCCTCTTGTGTTCTTGAATGTAACAGCAGTTTCTCTCCTATTCCTCTAATTAATTAATTAATTAATTAAAAAAAAAAGATGAAAAGGAGCAAATAGTTAGGTTATCTTGCTAAATTGTACCCTATCCAATCGTGATATTATTAGTGAAGAGTTATTATCAGGGATCAGAAGGGTCAGGCCCTCCCTAAAGCTATGCAAAACATTGTTTATCATGATTGTCCTTTAACTAACAAGTATAAATCTGATCTTGAATGAAGACAACTTATTTAAAAGCTGTTAGCTTCTTAGATCTGTATTGAATGGGCAATTGAAGATAAATTTTCTCTCTAGCAAGCAGCAATGGGTCAGTCCAGAACATCTAGCCCGAAGACCCATTTGAAACATAATGATCCATGGGCAAGGCCGAGTTTTTCAAGAACTTATCACTGTAGGCGAGTTTCTAAATTCATCAATGAATCCATCCGATGGCATCGAGCTTTCATCAGATCGTTTTTAATTGTATTGATGGAATCCATCGGCTATCCAGCAAAGCGTTCTTTGAGTTCTGATGAGTTTGCGCTGGTTTCCATCGACTGGCATCGGTTCCATCGTACTTGAACGTCCGATGGATCAGATGAATCACCGCCATTATGACGAATTGACAATTCAAACATATGTAATGGAGATCGCGCATATAAGATTCATAACTACATAACGTAGACTAAATTACAGACACATAAATACTAGTTAAACTTATTTTTGAGGGTTCGTTATCCGATTCTGTCTGTCTTTGCGATAAGGTGTTAATTTAATGTAGATCTCATCTATGTTTATTTATTTTATTTAATATAACTTATCATTATTGTAATCAGTTTCCATTGTATTTAATGTAATGCAAATCGATCATTTGGCCTATAATAATAATAATAATAATAATAATTATTATTATTATTATTATTATTATTATTATTATTATACTTTTAGGTGGGAAAATAATAAACCGGAGTTACCAACAATGCCATCGCTAATATTTTACAATTTTATATGTAGTTACTATGTTGGCGCTCCTGAAAACCATCGGTTTTGCCAACGAATGGTTTTTAAATTCATCAGTCATCATGAATCCATCGAGAAAAAATTGTGAAATCCAGCCTTCCAGTCGGTGGAATCCATCGTCCATCAGTCCGATGAATTTAGAAACTCGTCTTGTTTTCCCTTAAGATGAGGTTGCCTTTCTGTGCTGATTTTCCTCCTCCTGTCAGCCAGCCCTCGTATCTCTTTCTCTCTCTCTCTTTCACTTGGATCGTACTTCTGGTTAAAAGTTTCTCCGGCACCGCATGCCTGAGCCGCTGTATGCTGCTTTAAAAATAAAACAATACAATAGAAAGACAAAAACTTGTATGACATTCAAAAATTATCTTGTAGGGTTGATGATGTTTGTTTCATTTGAAATACACTGGTTTGCAGGGGAGATGGTAGTTACCGCTAGCAAAATTATCGAAAATATGCTGTATTTTCAAGATGCTATAACTCAGGTGTTAACAGTCAGATTTAGTTGAATTTTTTTATGCTTTGCATGTGCACTCTGTAGTTTAAAATAAGCAGAGAATGGTTGTTCTAGATATCACTGTTTGGTAGAATTTTTTAACACATAGGTGACAATTTAGGTTTACGGTTTCTTCCCTTGACATGGTACGCTTTTTTCCATTTCTGTAGCTTAGATTTTTGTGAAACTTTGGTAACTTACTAACAATGGGTACTGCTATTTACCCTACCTCAATCAGTCTAATATATACAATTTTACTTCCTGAGAACTGCATGAAAACTTCACGACTACAAAAAAAGACTTTTTTTTTTAATAAAAATAGTTGTAAATTCTGTATATTCAAGACTTTTCCCAAAATTCTGGTAAGGGAGATTTGTCATCCATCCATAATTAATTCCTGAAAGTTTCATTATTTTAGCGTGAATAGTTTTTTAGAAAATGGTACCTGAAGTACAAAAAATGTAATTTTACAGGAGAGCGAAAAGAAAATTACATGCATGTTCTAACCTTATGGTATTTTATCCATCCAGGTCGCTCTGCTTGGCTTAATAATAACGCAACATATAAGACTTATATATCAAAATGTTCAGAAAACTATGCTCTATTACATGAGCCAAAGAAAAAAAAATCAATTTTTTGACATTGGTAACTACCATCTCCCCAATACAGAATCTCATTGCACTGGTGTAAATGGGGCCTTACCCTTAGGGTTATTATTGCAGTTTTGAGTCAGTTGCAGGTAGCAGATTCAATTTCATTTATTTCCCTGATTTGTTCAAATTAAAGTGCAGCATTTTTTCCCTGAGTATTTGTAAGTAACTGGTAAAGAATTGTAAATAAACAAGAAGGTGCTATCTGTGTTTCAATTATAGAACCCAAAAAATTCACAATAGGCTATATAGACAGTATTTTCCTCTTTCCCCTTTCAAAATTATCATAACAATGTACCCGATGCTAAATAAAGAAAAACTTGTAATTTGACAGATACATTCTCTGATAAGTATAAATTAATGGAAATTGTTCTTACAACTTCCATGGCAACTGCAGAGTCGGAACACAGTTTTAAAACATGTAAAATCTAATTTCCAAATTAATGGGCGAAGACAGACAGAACACATTGCCTGTTCTATCAATGCACAAAGAATATACAGTATAGGCAACATGGAGAGGACTTCCACCAGAAAGTAATTGAAAAATTTGCTAGTGCTAAGAACAGAAGGGCACATTACATCTTCAAGAAATAAGTGATTATTGATATCAATCAAAATTTTTCACAAAGTAGAATATCTATTTCACACTTTGTGCTCTTAGGAGATTATGTACAGGTAGGGGAAAAAAAAGCGGACCTACTAAAATATTTAAGTTGCTGATCCAAAATTAGATATTTTAGTAGGTCCGCTTTTTTTCCTTACCTGCATGCAGTTAAAACTAAAGAGGAATAAAGATTTTATATAGTTAGCTAGAAGTTATGCATGGACTGTAAATTAAATAATTAATCATTAATTCTTTTTACTAATTTCTTACAGTATATTCCTAAATAGCACAATTTTACATGTATTGATTAATTATTTTGTTGGGGGGGGGGGGGTAAAAATTCTGCTCACTGGCCCACCCTTCTTTTGGGATCACCAGCCGCTACTAGTTATCATCTTCACTACAGGAATTCTTGATGCTTGTAACCTACCAGTATATAATTTTTGTTTATTAGAGATATGTATTCTATTTAAGTCAAGATTAAGATGACATCTTTAACCTTTTCAATACTATACGACTCATGCTATACAAAGGAAAATGGTATGCACCAATCCCTGCTGACTCTTTGTGCACTAATGCTGAGACATTCCTTCTTTCTCATTGTACACTTAGAAATATGGTTTGTGCATAGTTTTTTGCCCGCAATTGAAATTGCACAACGTAACGCTTCTATTAGGTGCAGAGTAATCTGAACTGGGAAACGTTGCCTCCCTATCATTCGCTACTCGCACAGGCGGGTCCCGTTAAAGCTCCACCCAATTTTCCTTTGTATAGCATGAGCCATATAACATATTATTCACTGTGCAAATTGGTCATGCTGAATTATTTTCTTTTATTTACTTATTTACGTATAATACATTATTTGACATACAATAGTCCATTAGCTGAATGACCAAGATGCTCGGGTTCAGGTACAGTTCAATATTTTAGAAATGTAAACTTATATGTCTGTTCTATTGTCATAACATTAAATGCCAGAAATAACTGGGTTCCGGTAGGTAATCTGTAGGTTTTTTAAGTAGACTTTTATTATTCTCTTCTGGATTAAATTCAGAGGAGTCAATATAGAAGTCACCTTCCTCCCCACTCAGTGATACCGTATTGGATGACAGATTGTATTGGAGTGCAGTAAGACTTCAGTTGGTAAATAATGCCTCAGGTTGACAAATTTGTACAGTTTTTTTCATAGCCTCGCACATAAATATGTCATCATCATCATCATCAGGGCCGTCGCGTGATTTTTTGGCGCCCGGGGCAAGATTTCGTCAGGCGCCCCCCCCCCCCCCAAAAAAACTTAATCCCACGTGCACCCACCCGTCATTCCATCTATCTGTAAGGATTCAAACACAAACACACAGCGAGCGACGTGACGCAACACTATCAAATACATATAAACATAATGGGGTTAAACACGCATTATTATTAGATTATTATTATTATTATTATTAACAGTATACAAGCAAATCCAGCTGTTCAATTTTGAGAAAATATTTATTTTGGGGTAACTTAGAAAATATAAAGTTATTGGTGTCAAATATTTATTTCTTCAATAAATACAAACAACGTAATATTCAAAATTCAGTTATACTTAACTTTAAAAAATACGTTATGTACATCTAACATATTATTTCAAATTTTGTTGTTTTATTTTTGCCGTTGCCATCGCCCTGGTCGCCCTGCCCACGCGACGGCCCTGATCATCATCATCAGTAGCTCTACAACCTGGATTGAGCCTCGGATTCCTTAAGAACTCTTCTCCTACTGTCCCTGTCTTTGGCGACCTTCCACCATTCTTTATCTCCAAGTTTCCTCAAATCCTCTGTAAAACCATCCATCCAACATAGTTTGGGTCTTCCTCTACCTCCTTCCCTCTTGCTGGGTCCTCAGTCTCTTTCATCCTCTTCACGTGTCCAATCCATCGTAATCTAGAGATCTTAACTACTTGTACCACATCTGGGTCTTTGTAGAGGCTATATAGTTCTTGGTTCGTTCTCTTCTCCATACCTTCCCATCTTTAATAGGTCTATAGATTTTCCACATAAGTATGTAACGTGTTTAAAACAAGGGTGAGTTGCATATACCATTTTGTAAGCCTAAATTTAAAATAAAGAAAATATTTGTTGAGCTTATTTGGGCTACATAATGTAGAGGGTATAAGTAATAATTATATAATTTATAAAATTAAAAGAATTTGACAATGTTGGCCTTATAAATATAACACAAGTCTTAATATCCACTGCATGCCACATCAGCCTACAACCTTTACTCATAGTGGTTTCCCGTCCTGTAGCACAATCAGAGCTGGGAAGCAGGAAACCCCAGCAAATCATGCGCAGTGGCAAGTTTCACAGTAACTCTGAGTGAGATCATTGCGGCTGAAGCTAATTCAGCATTTGACACTGTAGTTTCTAGTTATGTCCAAGAGAGTGCTACAAAATATATCTTTGTCTGTTCTGTTTACATAATGGCTCACATTAAAAGAGAATAGGAGTAATTTTAGGGCAGTTTGTACAGTGAGCTGTAGCACATTAGCCTATGATCATTGGCCACCCCTGGTGTTTTTTAATTTCAGTTTGTGATCTATAATAAAACCAAGGTATTTGACCTGATTTTTTCCTTCACAGTTTGGCAGGTACATGAGTCAAATTCATCACAACTGAGCTCCTGGATTCTTAGGCACAAGTTTTGATCCATGATTACTGATTAGCTGTTGAGTTACAGCAGTTATTAATGAGAACAGAACACAGTTTGTTTTATTAAGTGCCAGTATGGTACTTTATGAGTAGGGACCGGATTTTTAGGTTTTTACCTATTTTTTTCCTTGCTACCAAAACAAAAAGGGCTCATACACTTTTTCAAATCATGTCCATAGGATTCACCCACATTAATTCTGTGGCACCTAAAAATACCTAAATGGGGTATAAAAACCTAAATATACCTAAACGGGATATAAAACCTAAAATATCTAATTTAGGCTGATTTTTTGTCTTTTTTGTTTGTCAGTTGAGAAATCGATATTTTGCGGAGAGACAATAACTTTGTCGGGTTGAAATTAATACCACCAGCATTTCGTTCAACCCGTTGTCGTCTAGGATGGACAGTATCAAGAGACGAAGTGCAAGAGTACCGGCGTATTCCTTTTAAAATATTCGTATGAACAACCATTGTTGCCGTGTATGAACAAGGATATAGATTTCTGTGTTTTAAAGCCCTTGTTTGCCTTTAGTACTTCCCTGTTATTCATACTGAATGGTCACACTGTGAGTTTCAAGAAGACGTGTTAATTATGCCGAAACAAATGAAATCGAGTTTATTACGGCAGTGGATTGGCGATGACCTGAATTTCATCTTTCCCCCCTTCTTCTTCTTCTTCTTCTTCTTTTCTTCTTCTGAGGTTGTTTTATGACGTTGCACCCCGCGGGTTTCTACGTCTGTTCTGTCCTAAAGCAAGTTTACAGAAATTTAAGTCAATTTTGTTAAGTTAAACTTTACAAGTATTATGTATTGAATCCTATGTAGCACATTTAAATTCGTTAAACCAATTTTTCTACCTAAAAATATTTTGAACAAAAAAACCTAAAAAAAACTATTCCACTTAATGGAAAACCTAAAACAGTGTTTTTAAAAACCTAAAAATCCGGTCCCTATTTATGAGATTGTGTGGGGGACGAAAAATGTCTGTCCGTCCGTCCGTGTGTCTGTACGCGCTCTAACTCAAATACGCTTTATCGAATTTTGATGAAACTTGGTATACGCGTTTATAATGTCAATGGGAAGAACCCTATTGAAATTGGACCAAATCGGTTCACTGGTACCGGAGTAAAACCCAATTTAGTGTCTATTTTAAAGGTGCCATAACTCGCAAATGCTTTATCGGATTTTCATAAAACTTGGAATACCTATTTATAATGTCCATGGGAAGACGTCTGTTGATATTGGACCAAATCGGTTGGCCTGTACCGGAATAATACCCAATTTAGTGCCTTTTTATGGTATCACATAAGAAAAGGCACGGTAACTCAAATACGCTTTATCGGATTTTCATGAAACTTCGTATACTCATTTATAACGATAATAGCAATAAGCCTATTGAATTTGGACCTAATCGGTTGAGCAGTACCGAAATAAAGAGTAATTAACCGTCACATTTAGAATAATATTTTGTTCAATTCGAAGCATTTTGATTGACTCGCGGCCAACCAATCAGCGCGCTCGTATAAACCCTCTTTCAGTTGCCATGGACAGTTGACATCTACATGAAAAACAAATGTTCCCATATGTTCGATTATAGATGAAATTCTGTTGTATAATGACTAATTATTTTGCTAAAATTGATTACAATTAAATTAAAGCATTGAATTTTACTTCAGCCTATGTCAGATTAATAATTCCTGACCTCTTAATAAATAAAAACATTAAGCTCTGAGAATATGCATACGTTGGTATTACGTTTGCTTCAGCTATAGACATATCAGCACTTATCACACGGATATCTAGAATATTATTTTACCTATGAATGAAATAATACAATAATGTAACATAAGGAAACTAGCAGGCTTGAAACATAGCCTAATTTCGAAATACGGTGATTGTTCTTTTCTGTGAGCTACGACGAGGTAGTATTCTCTGGTATTGGACACTGAACATTTGCAGTGTGGTTTGGTCTTGGGTTAAGATGCTTGTCTAGTATTCAAGAGATATCACGTTCGAGTCCACCCTAAAGCAAATTTTTTAAATTTTTTATTATCAATTGTGTTAAATTGAGCCTATTCCATTCTTGTGTTCTATTTTGTCAATGTGCTTAAATAAGTATTACATTTTTCTTTAAAAAAAACTGGAAATTCACTGTCTTTCATTGACCTACAACATAATCCTAAAGAATGATAACATAAGCCTATAAATGTTATTTCACGAACAGAAACTAGCTTTAAAGTTATTGCGTTGCGTTAAAATTGCATAAGCCTATACTCAGAACAAAACTGCATACCGCTAGGTGGAACTATCCTCTCCTTATTGGCTTACTGTACTATTTCATTGTCAATGCATTTTGTAAAATGTTTACATATTTTAAGAATTAGTATATCAGTGTATACCAATATGAATTAAGGTTAAGAATCAAACTTTAGACCTTTGTTCTTCCGTAAGCCCTGCTTAATGAATCGATCTGGAGTTTAATTCGGAGATCTATTAAAAAAATATATATATTTTCTATATATCATAACTGCAATTATAACTGATTAAAAAAGCATACTGGCACTTTGTTTTTTCAGTTTACCTGATTTTATTTGTATTTAATGATAGTCTGCCTAAGATAAATGACGCAGCGGTTGGATGGTAAGCCTAGTCCCTTCAGAGATGAAGGGCCACGGAGTTTGGTTTAAGTTTTTTTATTTCTGTGAAACCAACTTTTAATTATTTTTAATTACATATTACCCAATTCGTAAGCTTTCTGCCAAATTGGAGTGGAAAATAGTAACACAGTGCCATCAGCATTGCAGTATAAACAACCAGAGAACATTTTGAAATCCAAATGCAGTAACTCATTGATATAAGTAATAAATAGAACAGGACCCAAAATCTTTCCTTGTGGCAAATTCTTTAACTTAATTTTAACATCTTGAATTTCAATAACCTGATCCTTAATTTTCGTTATTTGCATTCTATTATTTAAATGAGTCCGAAATAAGTTTAAAGTAATATCTCTTACCGGTACACTTTTTCATAAGTATCTTGTGGTTTACTGTGTGCTGACTGTATCTGTACAAAATATTAGAATAGCCGATAAATCATTTGAACAAGTGAAAAAAATTCAAATGTCTGGGAGCAATAATTATAGATACAAAGAATATTAAGACAGAAGTTAGCCAGGTTCAAGTTCCCCTAATATTAAAGTTGTGTAAGCATAACTGCAATTTACATTTATATACACTGAGCAATAAAAAAGTAGCATTCCTACCAAATTAATGCTGTAGTTAGTGTTATAGTGCCATAAAATATGTGTTTTGTCTTTTAAAAAAGTGTGCATAGTGTGTCTATCGTTTTAAAAGAAGCGCTTTTAGAGCAGTGTACATTCAATGATGGCCAACATGACACTACAACTACAGGAGCTATGAAACTGGCCGAGTATGCGTATTCTTTATTATTATAAGCGGTGTTTGTACAAATGTGAAATTGTATTTATTGAGAAATAAGTGAAACAGATAATCGCTAAATGATGACATTTTGAAGAGAGAAATATTATGTTCTGTAATGCTGTTATTCATATGTTGGTAACTTTATGGTTTAAAATGGCGTCTTACTTGTCGGGTGGAAAAGTAAACGTTGCCCAATTGCAAGAATTAGCCAGGAAGGAACTGCTCCAACTCCTAGGAAAATGTGACGGCACTAAGGTATATTCTATCGGCAATAATCTTCGGAAGTGTATTATGTTTTAATACTTTGGTTTTTAGGTTAGAATCCGAGGACAGTTTCCCACTTTGCGGAATTGGTTTTTGTATTTTTTTTCAAGAAAAACTGTCAAATTTGATGTAATATTATTCTTAAAAACACGCAGAATCCATATTTAAGCACCATTGTTCCTAGGAGTATTGTAAATGTAAGTAAAATCACTAAGAAGTTCAGAGAAAACTAACCTAAAATGGTGCTGTGAGAGGAAACTCACTAGAATCGTCTGCTTAAGACAGCGCAGTTGCGTACGGGCAGGAAGCTGTTGGGGGGAAAAACAAAAACAAATACGGTATGCCACAAATACTTCTGGGACCTGCCTAGTGGCACGATTTGAACTACTAGGATCGTCGAGCCACAACATCATGTAGTAAGCAGAAGGTGAAACGAGGAAAACATTAAATAATTTATTTCTTTTCTTTTCTTGTCTTGTTTTGCTTTTCCTCCTCCTTTTCTGTCATCTCCTCTTCACCCTACCTACCTATTTGGGACCTATTCCTAATCCACGCATCCACCGGTGTACAAATCTGGGACCACTAGCATCGTGGGCGGTGAAGGAAAAATATTCATATATTTAAGTTTAGAGAGCTTTAATACATGAGAAATAGCCGTTTTGATGCAAGGGTAATTTATTATAGGCCTATTAAGCCATTCCATTGTTACGTATGTTACATTTGGATGCACTTTAGATCCCTACAGTGATTAAAATATGGCATTAACTGGAACTTTGTACATAACAGAAGATGGATTCAAAGATGTGCTTTCAGAATATATGAAAGTTTTATTAATCATTAATATACATTAAATATTATTATCAATTAAATGGGTGTTACGTTACAAATTTCGGACACAGAATTTAACCTTACCTATCTTACATGGAAATCTCTGTGAATTATGTAACAGGGTCATTCCATGCCAGATCATCCAGGGGTGTCCACCCCACTATCTCAGATTTGGATGAAATTTGGTACATGGTATCTTCAGACAAATATATGACCCCGTATTTTTCATTTTTGGAATATTGGCTCTAGTTTGGAATTTATAGCCTTTCAAAGTTTCACTCTGTTTGGTGGAATTTTTTCAATCCGCAACCAAAGCCAAGTGACACATGTTGCTTCAACTTGCAGACTTTGTAATAACAGTTATTAATGTAGAATCATGAAATTCACCATACTTATTCATAATTTCATGTAGATTTCAAATATCACTTGCAAAATAGAATGAAATGCCCAGAAGTAGGTGCAATTTATGTTAGAAGTGGAAAAAGTGAATTACAAAAAATTGTAAACATGAGTTCAGTAATCCTGTTATAACTTTTTTCTATTAATCTTTACAAACTCGGGCTTGGTTCCATTAGAAAGAGCACAAAATTTGCTACAAAATGGTGGAATAAAATTTGTGGATATTTACCTTCTCACCCTCACCCTACCTAAAGAAATGTTTTGGTGGAATAAAATTTTGTTACAATACTTTACAAGAACTTTAAAAATGAACTCACTTGATGGATTAAGTTGAAATGCAGGTAACGTATAGAGCAAAAGACGCTGTTAACAATGACCTGGGCAGAACTTGTCTTTGCTGGTTCTGTACAAGCTGTCTAGCTAACTAAAAAATATGTTTTTAAAGATAACAGAGCAAGTTCAAAGAGAGCCAACTTTAACCCCATATTTCTTAAAGTAATTTTTCATATTATGTTTTTGGCACTTTGTACAATAAAATATAGATCTTCAAGAAATGTTTGCTGAAAAAATAAACATTATACACCAAATAATAAAAATTACCCCTCATGTCCACTTTCTCACGGAATGGCCCAATTGTGAAATATTATGTTGGCTCTGAAAAGAACCGTTTTGGTGAGAGGGTGATTGAACTTTAATTACAATTAATAACATAGTATAACATGCAGTACAGAGGGGAATGGTTGCAGCCAGCCTTGAGCAGTGAGCAGCTTGAATGCCAGCTAGGGGAAGGTAGGGGTAGTGGGCCATTGCCATGGCAACATGCAGTGAAGAGTGGGGTGAGAGCCAGAGTTCCACAAGTATTTGGTTTTCGTCACTGTTGGGTCACATGGTGCTGGAATCAGGGCTGCAAACATGATGTGGTGGTCAGTTGCTGTCGCTTATACTGTCTGAAACACTATTGAGATACATCATCTCGATATTCTCCAGAAGACGCAGAGATGGAAAACTTCATTTCATTTAAAAACCATTATTTCTTACCTCTTATAAACCTAATTAATCCTAACCTAACCTAAGCTTTTTTTAAATTTTGTGTGTGCTCCGCCCCAAATTCCCGTTTCTTTGGACCTAATTAATCTTAACCTAATGTAATATAACCTAACCTTACCTAACCTATATTGTTTCTTGACCTTTAAACCTAACGTAGTGTAACATTTTTTTTATGGGCCCCCAAACTCCAATTTCAAGGGGCTACTCTCCAAATTCTCTTTAAACCTATCTTTTTTTATTCCTTGGGCCTGCCTCCAAACCCTTTTTAAAAATTACATACGGTAACCTACCTTTTTTAAATCTTGGGGACTCTGCCCCCAAACCTCGGTTTCTTGGGCACTCTGGCCACAAACTCTTAATTCTAGGATTTTTTTTTACCATTTTCTTTTAACAATGTATAAAAAGTTTCCCATTTCCTTCAAAGTTTTCATATTCTTCGTCGTTAATTTCTTATATGCTAAGTTATTTCTATATTAATTCCTAGGAATTTTTTATTCAAAAATTTTTGTCTGATCGTTTCAGTTTTCGGACATCTTAAAATTACATGTTCGGCGTCTTCTCTATTTAAAATTTAGAGGACATCGTCCTTTCTCAAAATTCCTTCTCATGCCCCTGAGTTTCCATACCCCAACCCGCCACAATGCCAAACCCATTCTTTGTTTCTTGGAGCAACCTGAGATGTACTTTTCCAATCCCCATACTTCTTTCATTTTAATATAGAACACTAGGGATCTTTTTTCCCTCTTTATAGCTAAGTGGTTTTGCCTTTGAATATTGTTGCATCTTCTGCTAATGGCATAATCGTGTCAATTCAGGCAGGGGCTTACCTTCATAGTCTCAGATGTTAATGAATTTAATATATGTTAAAATTCAGGACAAAGTAAGAAACCCATTTTCTTTGTCTTGCCCAAAAAAATTCCTGGGCCGAGATACAGGCCACCAAAGATGGATTCTCAGATGCCATTTCTCGAGTGTGATTTTCGGAAAAACTTTAAAGTGCTCTATTTCTGGAACGGTTCAAGATATTTTGTTGTTTCTTTTTTTATTTGAAAGATAATAATGTTCTGCTTCAAATGATATCCCCTTGACATATATAATGAACAATTGCCAAATTCTAGGCCAAAATTCCTAATGGTTTCTGTGCTGTGACCCTTTAAAAAAAGCTCTGTTGTCCGTTTTTCACACTCATAAATTTTACATGATCCTGTGCATCCACATTTGGGTGCCAATATCTCTGGAATGGCATATTATATGGGTGATTCTTCAAATACGGGAAAATTTGTGTTCCGGAGTGATATTTCCCTTCAAATTCAACTTTAAAAAAAAAAATAATAAAAGTTTGTTTCTACTACTTCCATACCACAACTATCACTTTAAAATTCCACTAACTTTAAATTCTGATATTCCAAAATAAAATTTAATTCAATGAAATGTCATCCACATGCCCTGTCCCATACCCCGGTTTTGTATATTCTAATGCATTTATCCACCAAACAAAATGTTATTTCCTTTTCAACTTTTTTCCTGCCAATGAGTATGAATGTGTGAAGATTATTAACCCCTAAAAAATAAAATGAAATAAAATTGTCACCCCACCTAATGAACATAAAGAATGTCACAAGGGTTTTTGGTCATCCACATGGCTGAAAGGAATGGAATTTTTTTCTGCAGGAATGAGAAATTTGTGTAACTGGCAACAGTGTTAGAAAGCTAACAGTGCAGCTTGTGGTTGAATTGTAAGGTTGAATTTTGCTTGCTTACAAACAGTTTGGGATTAACAAAGGACTTTGCATCATTTTCAAGGAAAGCGTTTTTATTCCCCATCATTAACATGACTTCTAGAAAGTAGGCAGAAAGTGAATATTAATTAATTTTGATTATGCACTATGATAAACCTTCCAATTCAAAGTACCTGACTGAAGTTGAGCCTACAGAGGTTTAGAAATGGCTTGCTGAGACCACTAAAACTCTTTTTTGTCATCCACATGCTTGATTTTTGCGTCATCCACATGCCTCATGAAGGGGTATGTGGATGACTCTCAAGTTATGTAGATGATAAATGTAGGGTACTATTGTGTTTGCGGTGTCTGTGACCTGTACTTAAAATCTTAAAACTGATTAAAACCATAAAAACACAGTCTAGTTAAAATTACATTAATTCCGGAGTATGCACACAAATTTGCAAATTTGGTGCAAAATCAACTGAAGCACACTGAGAAAAATATGAAATCACATAAAGAAAAGCAGATTGTTGCCCAAGTTAGTCATTATTGTGGCCTTTTGCCGTCCACATGTATACGGATGTCATTCACATGGCTTTAAAAAATTTTTAAAAATAAAATAAATAAAAATATAAACATTTAAGCTCTGTTGGTGTCTTATTATAATCAAGTAACCCCTGAAGTATTTTAGTAATTTTTTTGAGATTTTTTAAACAAAGTAAAACATTTGGATTTTACACACTCCAAATTTTCCCGTATTTAAAGAATGACCCATATCTGCCTGAAATACTGGGCAAATTGAACCCAGGATTTCAGAATTTGCCGTCACATAGAGAGAAATGGCATCTGAGACGCCATCTTTGGTGGCCTGTGTCTCGGCCCATGAATTTTTTGGGGCAAAACAAAGAAAATGGGTTTCTTACTTTGTCCTGAATTTTAACATATATTAAATTCATTAACATCTGAGACTATGAAGGTAAGTCCCTGCCTGAATTGACATGGATTATGCCTAACAATCTTGGTGAGCATTATTATGGTTCAGAAACAATATGTAATTTATCATAGCAAAGTTCAGAATTAATGATTTAATGTAAAGATACTTTATATTTACTTTAAATTTATAAAATATTACATCACTATGTTTTCAGTCTCTGCCAGTCTCGTAGGTATTATTGCTCTTTTTTTATTATGTGAGAAAACACATGACTCTTTAATTGTAATTTGATTTATTTCAGGCGATAGTCTGGGATGAATCACTGGCAGGACCAGTTGGACTTGTAGCAAAATATGATCTATTACAAGAAAATGAAGTTGTTAAGATGTTTCGATTACGAGGGGGTACTATGCCACCTGCTAATGTGCGAAACGTTATCTTCATTACAAGACCACAGACACATCTCATGGATCTTATAGCAGACAATGTGTATGGGTAAGGGCAGTTTGATTATGTTATATCATCACCAAGGTTTTTTCAATATAAAAAGTAGGCAGTACACTTAGCGCCATGCTTAGCATACACAACAGAAATCTAAACCTGACAGAGGGAGAAAGAGATAGGAGGTCGCTAGTACTAAGCAAAACTAAAATGGTATGTTTATTAACTGATATAACACACATTGTCCGGTAATTAGAAAAAGACAAATCTCTGGTCTCCATGGATGACTTGGTAGCTGGGGCAGTAACAATAATATGGTCACAACGGGCAATTGATGAAATTAGCAAATTTTGTTCAAAATGGGGTTTAAAAATAAACATTTAAAAATCAAAGGTACCGGTAAAGAGGAAGGAATATCACACTACTTAACAGAATGTGAAGGGGTAAGGCTTGGTGGAGGGAAGAAATTTGAGAGACAAAGTGGAAAAATTTACATAACAAGATAATAGCCATTAAGATGAAATTCAGAGGAGAATAAAAAACATGGAATATATGGGCATATTTAGCAAAAATGAGAGAGAAGTGGGTGAGAAAAATTAAGTAGGGTTACATTAAGTGTTAAATAATTAGGAAAGTTGATAAGTTAACCAGGATCTCCAATCATGCATAGAACCTCGTAATTAAAGCAGTGGTTCCCAAACTGGGGTCCACGATGGTGTTTCAAGGGGTCCCCAGGCGGTTTAAGAAGAAATAGGATGTACCGTAATTTTGAAGTGCTTAACTGTGTTCTCCACTACTTATCTATGTGAAACAGCATTCTCCCACCTCACGTACTTGAAATCAAAGTTGAGAAATAAACATGAAGTTGAAAGTGACTTAATATTGAAATTATCAGACATTAAACCTAACATTGCAGAGCTAATTAATCAAAAGCAGCTTCACTGTTCACACTAAAGAGTAAACTCTGTATGTTACCGTTGATATTGTTATTTTGTGTATTGAATTTAATACATTTGAATCAAAGTATTTATTTAGTTTTTTTTTTTCCAAAACCCAATCAATCTCTGATTAGTTATATAAACTTTCAAACAGTTGTATTTCCTGCCATTTACATATTATTTTCCTTATTGGCAGCATTGATTTTTGATGAAGAACTGTTATCACTTAACTAAATTTGCTCTATATTGCCAACTCTTTTAGACGCAGTGTCAGTTGTTGTTTGTATTATTCCAGGTGAAGTTGGTTTCTTTTGTGCAGGTGAGATTTACTGCATTTTATTATATTATAGTTATTCATATAATACAACTCATAGTCATGATTTTTGTGTTGTTTGTGTCAATCTCTGATTAGTTATATGATTTCACTTCACTGTGTGAGTTCCATCGCAATAATTTGCATTTGTTATATTATGTTTGAAAGTTGTTAATGGCAGGAACACTATGTATTGTCAGTATAGGATAAAACATGAGACCAGTCGAAAATGATGTAAATGGCAGGAAAACATAAATGACAGGAATGTAAAAAGGGGGTTTTACTGTGCTGGGACAGTGCATATCATTATCCTTGTGTTACAAACATCACTTGTAAAACAGCTATTTTATTGTAATTTTCCTTTATAATTTAAAAATTATCTTCCGGCTTCACAGTGATGGCTACAGCAGTTAGAAGGTTAAATAAGAAAACCAAATCAGAGCCTTTGGACAAAATTCCTCTGCCTTTACATGTCTAAAGTAAAACCTTAGTTTCCTTTAGAGTGGTCGTTGAGGTGATGGGCTTACCATCTGTCCCTCTGTCCTCTCTGGGAAAATAAATTTAACTAAATTACTCTCCAATCATAGGCCTAAGCTCCCATCATGGCGAATAAGAAAAGTGATTATTTTATTGATTTTTGTGTGAGTATTTTACCAAAGAGTCTCGAACAAATACGATTGCAAAGAACTCACATGAGCAACCTCCAGCACATCCCGGTTGAGATTCCAAATTGCTAGAAATCTTCTCAACCTATTGAATAACAGTTTGATGTGGATTCAAACCTTTGATAGAAGACAGAAATGCTGGTTTATCTTTATGACCATCAAAGAGATATCAGTGTTGATAATTATAATTTAGTACTCCTGTATCATTAAAGCTTTTTCTTATTTTTAACTATACGTAAGCTATTGTCACCTTGCTAGTTTCCCAGACAAACTTTGTAAATACATATTATAGGAGACCCAATAAATTGTGTTTTTCTGGTTTGTGATGGTGGTGCACATTGTTGCCTGTGGTTATCATAGAGTGCCGCCGATGCAACCATACAAAAATTTCCTTAACTATGTTTTCAAAAACAAATTGGTTGACCTTAACACACTTTAGACTTCAGTTTTACCTGTATTCTGCGGGACGATCGTTTCGCGTACTTTTTCCGCATTTTCAACTGCTAGTTAACTGTCTGATTTCCATTTAGAGCATCCCGATGTGCCCTTTGGTGTAGACTTTACAAACTTCTTGATTAAATTTTCTTCTTCCGGTATTTCAAAGTTCATTAACCTGTCTTCAAATTTTCTCATAAAAATCTTCTCCCAAATCTCCAAATCTTTATGTTTATTGACTGATTTTAAAAATCAGCATCCCGATTTTAAAAATCAGTCAATAAACATAAAGATTTGGAGATTTGGGAGAAGATTTTATGAGAAAATTTGAAGACAGGTTAATGAACTTAGATTTTAAAAATCTTTATGTTTATTGACTGATTTTAAAAATCAGTCAATAAACATAAGATTTGGAGATATGGGAGAAGATTTTTATGAGAAAATTTGAAGACAGGTTAATGAACTTTGATTTTAAAAATCTTTATGTTTGTTGACTGATTTTAAAAATCAGTCAATAAACATAAAGATTTGGAGATTTGGGAGAAGATTTTTATGAGAAAATTTGAAGACAGGTTAATGAACTTTGAAATACCAGAAGAAGAAAATTTAATCAAGAAGTTTTTAAAGTGTACACCAGAGGGCACATCGGGATGCTCTAAATGGAAATCCGACAGTTGACTAGCAGTTGAAAATGTGGAAAAAGTCTGCGAAACGATCGTCCTGCAGAATACAGGTAAAAGTGAAGTCTAAAGTGTCAACCAATTTGTTTTTGAAAACATAGTATAGTGCTTCACTGTTAAAAAGTTCCACCAAGATACTGTTTATTAATTCCTTAACTATGTTTAAAGGCTTTACTTGCCAACGTTACGAAAGGAGGTGCTGAAACTGCTTAATCTTGTCCATACATTTTTGGCACCTCTTTAAGAAATCATCCATCACTCGCTGTAGTTCACATTGTGAAATGCTGGCAGTTTTCTGATATATTTTCTTTTAGTTTTTCCAGGGTGTATACTTATGTATACCAATTATTACAAAATAATGAAAGTTGCGGTTGGGGTTATTATTCGTGGTTTCCATCTTTATCAGTTTCCACTGATATCCATTATTGGGGTTTCCATGATGAAATTATTGGTGTATGGTGCACCATTAGCAGAGAATGAATTTACAAGGCAATAGTTGACGTCCCTCTGGTACGTGAATACAATTTTGCCCCCGGGTTTAGAGAATTAACAGACAGGGAGTGAACTATACAACCAATATTTCCATGAGAACAAATTGAAAATGTGTTTGAGGAAGACAGAGTTATTAGTAAAGATTTGTGGCACCTTCCATCCCCCAACCTAACCCCCAGCGACTTTTACCTCTGGGTAAATTAAAACAAAATATATAAGACAACTCCACACACCTTGGAAAAATTAAAAACAAAATATCTACTAGGAAATTGCCAGCATTTTGCAATGTGAACTATTGTGAGTGATGTTTGGGTTCTTAAAAAGGAGCCAAAAATGTATGGACAAAGAGGGTGGTCAGTTCCAGCACCTCCTTTCATAACGTTGTTAAGCAAAGCCTTTAAACATAGTTAAGGAAATTGTTGTATGGTTGCAGCAACGGCACTCGATGATAGCCGCAGCTTGTTCATAGTTCATTAGGTCTCCCTGTGGCAGTGATAATTTAAATTTTGATCTTCTCTTTGTACTTCTTGTGTTTAGAATCATGATTAAACTGTTCCTTTTTTTTTTTTTTTAAAAGTAACAGAAACACTGCTATCCATTCTACATACTTCTTTTTATTTGGCTCTACAGCCAAGGGTCGGCCTTGGCCTCAAGAGTTTCTGCCACTCTTCTCTATTTTGGATGACTCTCCTCCAATTTGCTGCATCCTTTTCAATTGCTTCCTCCCATCATAGTGTTGGTCTTCCTCTACGACGATTTCCTCCAGGATCTGATAACCTAACCTTCCTAGCAGGGTCGTTTTCACTCATTCGGATCACATGGCCTTCCCACCTTAGCTTACTTAGTTTTATGCATTTAACAACGTCAAGCTCATCATATAGCTGGTCAAGTTCAGAGTTAGTTCTATAGTGCCATTGTCCACCTTCCAGTATTGCACCAAACATTTTTCGAAGAATCTTACGTTCAAAACATCTGAGCTGGGCTTCGTCTTATTTAGAAAGTGCCCAAGTCTCTGCTCCATACAAGAGTACCGGTCTGATAAGAGTTTTGTAAAGGAGAATTTTAATTTTCCTATGTATTATTTTGGATTTAGGATGTTTCATCAGGCCATATAGAAATCTACTGGCTGAGAGCAGTCGGGTGTCATACAATTCCAGAAAATGTAAATAAATGCACATGACTTAAACTGAGCACACATTATGCTACAAGACAATATAGTCCCATACTAAATTTGATTTTTATATTCAGCCATTTCATAATTACGGGTGGGACATTCTAGCATATTATGACAAGTATTTTTGTTCATTACATATCATAAATAATGAACTAGAACTCTTCTGCTTCTTCTGTGAAATTTACTATGCCTTCTCCTCCATACTACTTGGAAAATATTATTTAAAATTGATTTTAAATATTTAAAATTTGTTTTTCAAAATCTATTACGGGTGGGACATATTTTGAACAATGATTTTAATGGTGCACAAAAACAGTTCATTTGTTCGGAAATATACACACTAAACTTCACCAAAAGGTATATTTACCCAGGATGATCATTTCAATGGGTCTTCCCACCATCATCAGCTGATTCTGACTGGTCCTCTAGCGGTGGATGACCAGTCGGAATCAGCTGATGATGGTGGGAAGACCCATTGAAATGATCATCCTGGGTAAATATACCTTTTTGTTAAGTTTAGTATGTATATTTCCGATCTCAATCTTGCTACAGATATCAACACTTCACTGTAGATTTCCATCTAATTTTGATACTGAAGTTCATTTGCTGTTCTGCTATTACTGTTAGAGCCTTAATGTTATTATTAATGAAGGTATGAGGAATAGAATAAAAATTATAAACTGTTTCCATACTGTCAGAACATTTATTTAACTCTTACAATAATAATTTAACAGAACTGTCACCATTACGGGTGGGACAGAATGTCACTGTTTGCTATTTTATGTAGTAATTAACCACACATACTTTTTGAAGTTAATCTGATACCAAATTCTACCTTAAGACATATTTTCTCAAGTCAAAAAGGACATAGCTGATTACTCTTGACTACTTAGTTTTAATGAGTGTTAAAATCTTACTATAAATGACAAAAAAAAAAAATCAACTGCAATGTAATAAATAAGTAATCAACAGATTTTACACATGAAACAACTTCAAATACATATAGTTTCTTAATATTCAATGAATTTGAGGTTTTAAACTTTTATTTGACTACCCGATTACACTGGTTTTATAACGTTTCTCTTTGAGGGAAAAATTCCCATATTTTATGAAAAGGCTTAGTTTTTAAAAGATAAGATGCGAGAAAAAATTAGTAAATCAATACATTTGTGTCATACTAATGTCTCACATCTTATTCGTTTCATTTCCAGAGAAGAACGTTCAAGTGGGTACAGAAAGGAATTTCACCTGTTTTTTGTACCTCGAAGAAGTCTGCTGTGTGAGAAGTGGTTGAAGGTATTTTTTCATTTCTTCTCCTTCACTTAATCTTGGTGTAAGACATTTTAAAATGGGTTTAAGTTCTGGTGCAACCTTAAAAACTACGTATATGACAATTAAAATAACAAACATATATTTTTTCAGTTATCACTGACTTCCCCAGACTAGTACGCTATTGTAAAAGTTCAGTATGAACATAATCTAACATAATTTTCATTTATGACTTGCCATTTTCCAACAAATCCAAGTTATATTTTCTTAATTGATATTTGTTATCAAAAACTAAGGTAGTGGTTGTTTATTAGCATGCGCAGTTACTTCTGAGTTTGTGCTTATATCAGTTTGTAATTTTATGAAATTTCTGTTTAATTAGTACTATTTGAAATGCTTTTGTTTCTCTAGATTCTTTATATGAATTACATACTTAGTCAATCTTTGAGATGATTGTTGGATAAATGCTAATTGTAACAAACAAATTAGCTATTGTTACGTATGGTGAGGTTGGTGCAAAGGTTTTGTCTGGAGCATTTTCATTCAAGCCATGGGAATTTAAATTCAGCATTCTCGGGATATACTTTTGTGTATAGTATGGTGCCATCAAGAAGTCTCTCTATAGCTCTGGTTATGTTTGCCATCCGTGCGAAGGTTGGTATTTCTCCCTTCTTTCCTTTCAGACTCATAGCAGATATACCAGAGTAGGCCGTGTAACTACTGGTGTGCATCTGTTTTCTATTGTTGATGTTTTTGTGGCTTTCTGTGAATTTCAAAGAATGGCTTCAATTTTAGTGGATATGATACAGAATGAAACAGCGGCGAAGAATCATGGTAAGGAAATTGTCAATTCAGCATTTGCCTTTAGGATTGGGGAAACCATGAAAGAACCCAAGTCAAATTGATGAGCCACCGCACTTGTTAGATTGTGTGTTATTCTGTGAGTATCCGTAATTACATTAAATCTGCAACGAGAGGAACTTTAATTAGAGTTTTAGAAATAAATTAAAGCGAGTGAATTTGTGTCATTGAGAAAATGGTAAATATTTTCAATATCTACTATAAATACATGAGTTTTATGTAATTTTTATATTATTACTTCATAAATGATTGTAGCGAAACATTATAACCATACCAACTAAATTCCATTTCCTAGAGAATTCTCACTTGCACAAGAGCTGCGGAGCAACTGCTTGATGGCACTGTATGTCTAAGTCCTTGGTGTATTCAATGTGTTAGTTTCATATGTTCAATTTTCAGAACCGTGGTGTGTTTGGCAACTTTACATTCATAGAAGAATTTAGTTGTGATCTCTTTCCATTCGACAGTGATCTTATGTCAATGGAGGTGGATTCTGCTTTTAAGGTAAGCTAGGTCTCAAGAGTAATAATTTTGTAAGTTACTGGCATGGGTATCTTAATTAACATCAGGCCATAGTGATGTGTTTCATAACTCAAAGTATACTCATAAAGGCTGTTTAGCTGTGCCAAGCCAGAAGCTGAATGCAGAGGGATATTGGTTTGTTACTGTATTTCCATAATTGAATATCGGAAAGTGTAATAAGTTGTCTTTTAATTGTCAGGTAGGGTGTTTTTTTTTAATATACAGTGCACACTGCTTATTGTGATCACTTGGGATGCAGCTAATCTGATAATAATTATCGATATAAGAATAGCCGAATTAATTAAATGAAGGATATTTATTTGCATATAAACCTACAAAACAGAATTAAAAGCTATTTATTCATAAAATAATACGTAACTGTGAATCATTGAACCACTCATAGTCTAATACAATAATAGACTGCAAACAATTATTTTTTAATTGTTTTTACTTTCCTTTAGGAGTCTATTAACCAATTCTCCATACTCAGTTAAGAGTTACTAGTGTTTTTGTAGTATGTACTGATCTGTGGTGAACACCGGTAAACAAAACATATAAAGCCTGTCAACACTACATGTCAACAATGTTATTTTCATAAATCAAAAGCTGCAGCTTAACTGTGGGGTGAAACATGTTTTATTGCTTAAAAGAGAAAGCTAGGTAATGCCATCCCCTCGAACTGGTCATCCTGTGAGCTGGGAAAAGTATTGCTACCTCCAGTACAACACAAGACAGTTGAGTTAGAAACGAAACCTTTAAAAACAAACATTTCAATGATGTACGGTACTTGGAAATAAGCCACAAAAAGGAAAATATGATAACATAAACTGAATCTTTGATCACAATAAACAGCATTTTTCAATGCATTAGCATAGCGCTTGGAAGGAGAAAGTGGGATCACTTGTGGCGCACTATGTGTTAAAGGTACTTCCGTGAATGGGACTGCGGGAAAATAAGGAAATTGGCGTGACGGTCGCTTGTTGTTGTGAGTTTGGTCTTGTTATGTTTTTCTGCAGTGTTTTAAATTATGAATTGTTTTTGTTACAATGTGAGTAGTCTTTATAACTGAATGTAGGCATTGTTTGTTAATTATTACGGACATAATAACTGATGCGGAAGTCAAAATCAGTTATAATGCCTTCCTGTTATATGTCAGGCTGTATAAACTGATATGGCAAATATTCATACAAAAATGGAAGGCCCTGAAGGATGAGAAAAATTAAAATTGGGTGAGGGAAATCTCCAGAAAGGACAGGCTTCTTAATCACAAATCTTATGTTTGTCATGTCCATTTTTAGACGATTTACTTGTTAAGGTTGATTAATTTGTTGTGAACGAGAAGAAAGTTGAAATACAAAGACTAAGATGGAATTTAAAGCCCAATGCGGTTTCAAACTTATTTCCTAATTTGCCTAGCTATTTATCAAAACCTCAAAAACTTAGAAAGTTGCCCAAAACTAGAGAAATGGCAATAGAAAGTGCTAATTCCAACAACAGCTTAACAGGCTCAACTTGAACGGCAGCAGTGAGTCCTCCCCAACCACAGTCAAGCTCGCACCACAAAAATAAACGACAAGAAAAGAATTGCATTTTGTCACTAAAGAGAAAAATTAAAAATTAAAATCGTAATTTGACACGGGAAAAAGATAAATTGCGGTGCAAGAAAGCAAAAGTTCTTGTATTACAGAAGAAGCTTGCCATGAAAAAATGTGAATTTTGATGAAAAACGGATGAAGAATTTAAGTAAAAAACAGAAAATAATCATACATGTTATGATTAAAAGACTACAGATCCGTCGGCTCGGGTTCGATCCCCGGTACCTCCTCGGATTTTTCAAGAGGTAGGGAGGTCTGGCAGGGGTGCACTCAGCCTTGTGATACAAACTGAGGAGCTACTTGATAGAGAAGTAGTGGCTCCAGTCATAAAAACCACCATTAAAGGCCGTGGGTGTTGGCATGCTGACCACATGCCCCCAATCCTGCCGGGTCGGGTGGTAGGCCTAGTCCCTCCAGGGATGTAGCACCACGGAGTTTAGTTAAATTTATGATTAAAAAATGCAACATGCCAAACGCCAAGGAAATGTGTTACAGTACTCAAATGAGCTCGTACTGGAAAGTTTGTTACTGAAAATTATATCCCCTAAAAAGGATCAAACACGTTTTGCTCCCTTTTCCTCTCAGAATCTCACTTGAAGAGATTGTGTAAAGGCCAAATAATAGATAAGATATAGGCCCAATAATAGATCAGATATAGACCTAACACAAAACTTTTATTTTCGTATTAAAACTACGAAACAAAATACATAATTTAATTACGTCACATAGCTTAGTAATTTCGTTTGGTTTGGTAAAGCTTATCAAGGCAGAGATCAACATCACATTCCTGTAGCAGTAAACACAACACCTCGACTCTTTTCCTTTGTAGTACTTTATTGCATCTCCATTGCAGCTTTGGCTCCCAATAAGTGATGTAATAAACAACTGGAAATACTTAAATTGATTAAACATTTGCTGTTGCTTTCAAAAGCGTGCTACAAACTAATTTATTTCCCCCCTTTTGAAAGAAATACCAAAGGTTTCCTAATATTATATATATGTCCATCAAAATTCCAAGACCTCACATGTGAAAGATATATTGTGCTATTGAATCAATCGCTAAAACTGCAAAAAGTAAAGTTTGGCATAATAACATCATTCAAATGGAGTCGAAAATTTAACTTAAAAAAAAATCATAATGCGATATCATAAAAACTATATTACATTTGCGTACAAATGCATATTCTGAAAGAGTGCAACTTGATCTACAGCCTGGTAAACTTTTCCTTTTCATAAATTTAAAACTGTACTCGTGAGAAAAAAAATTATATTTAGTAATGTACAGTCTATACGATGTATAGAGGCCGTCCGCACGGCCTTTTTGACGTATGGAGGACAGCATTGAGATGATATTAACAATTTTAAATTATTTCTTTCGAAACTGAACTTCTGTCTGATGTTTCTCTCCTGTATTCTGCTATTTGACGCGTATATTTTCACAACAACTAGCGATGCTAACGCCACGCTACGGCCGGACCATAGAAGCTCCACTAGTGATCTCACTTTCTCCTTCCAAGCGCTATGGCATTAGCATTACCGTATTGGCCCGAAAATAAGACGACCTCGAATATAAGACGACCCTGAATTTTTGAAGGGTAGTTACGAAAAAATAAATAAAATAGCTTATTAGTACATTTTGCTTCACATAAAGCAGAAGTTAGAAGTTCATGTTGTAACTTCTTCTCTCGTCTTTATTTACGCATTGAGACAATGAAGATGCTTTCTTTTCCACATGGTCTGCCATGTTGGTGGTTAAACAAAGCATTATGCATAGAGAATAGAGATGCCAAGCAGTGCAGTACACGGCAGTACAAGGAGAAGCACGAATTCGGGAACAATAAAGTTCGGTAAAATTCGGTAATTTCCGCGCGACTTTGACCTTGGATCGGACGCACGCCGGCACGCCATTTGCGTGGGGATCCCCGGCCGCTACACACGTGCACAGCTGCATTCATGATTGGAGAGTTGTTGAGTCTTTAGGCTGCGCGTATAAGACGACTATAGTTTTTAAAAGCACATTTTCAGGGAAAAAACATCGTCTTATATTCGGGCCAATACGGTAATTCGTACAGGACTTGATAAAAGTGATAACATTATCCGACTGCGATAACATTAAGCAGTGTACATTATACATCTACCACAACATTCCCATGGAATACCAGGAGCAACTTTTCAAAAATTACAAGACATTGAAAAAAAAGAAGTTTGCAGATTTCATTAAAAGGAAGTCTATAATGTGCAAATTAGACCAAGTTATAAAGAAACTGAACCACAAAAATGTGGTGAAATTATAAAACTCCATACTTTAAGCCAACAAACAAAATGAGTTTTGTATTTTGCAAAATGTGCAATAATTTTGTCAGAATTAAAAGAGACTTGAGGCTTTCCTGGCATAGGTTACTTATGATGGTCTCTCAAGGCTCCAACCCGGTGAAAATGTTTGTGCAGTCCAAGCTTTCAGCTGCTATTAGCTCTTCAGCCATCTTCTGGGAGAGAATTGAGTTAGGGAAGGTAGATGGAGCTCCTCTATCTTGTAATTGAGTTGATGTAGAGCAGCCAGTCAGATTACAGGAAAACATGTGATAAAGCACTGGAGTCCTAAAGGTTGGAGCAATTTATGGTCCTGATTTGGTCCGATCTTGTAGATGGCTTATGGCTGGGTTTCAGGTCTGACTAAGATCCAGTCCATTGTCTCTGTTGAAGTTGTTTTCATTGAGTTTAATTTCCAACCTTCAGCCACGACACGGCTCCAGTAGGTGGATTGTTTACCCAGGATCCTCACCCCTTGGAAGTTGATATGGTGGTCATTTCCATACATTGTTGGGCCACTGCAGACTTATTCAGGTAACCCAGTCGGATACAGAACTTGTGTTCGCTGCATCTGGCCTCAATAATACGACCTGTTTGCCCAATGTATACAGCTCCACATTGGCATGGAATTTCATAGATCCCCGGGGTCTGCAATCCAAGAGTGTCTTTTATGGGGCACACCAGCTGTCTTAAGGTCGGTGGTGGCATACGAGGGTCTTTCAAAAGTTCTGCACATTGTAAGATAGAATTGAATAAAATAATTTATTTTGCAAAATACCTTTATAGGCCTTCAATATAATCTTCATTCTTGCTTATGACAACTTCCCAACGTTTTGACAAATTTTGTTTTCCGGATAGGGCACTTTCATTGTTGAGCTGTCTGATTACTCAGGTCACCTCACTGGAAGCTTCATCAAAACGTTTTTCATGGAGTGGTTCCTTCAATTGGGAAACAAATCAAAGTCTGTTGGGCTCAAATCAGGACTGTACGATGGGTGGAGAAGTCTTTTCCATCCATATTTGTCAAGCGTTTCTCTCAAGACCAATACGGTCTTGCATTATCGCATGTCAGGACTTCTTTGACGAATTTTCGGGTGCAAAACAACTTGCACAAGCAGCTTGTAGTATGCGCCTGTTACAGAGGTCCCCTATTTGTAGCTAAGACTCCATTCATGTCATACGCAAAGATCATCATCAGTTTCACCTTTGATGGTTGGCGGATGACTTAGACTTCAGTTCAGGCTTCTGAGAGAAATGCTCGAAAAATATGGATGGGAAAGACTTCTCCACCCATCACAGTCCTCATTTGAGCCCACCAGACTTTGATTTGTTTCCCAAATTGAAGGAACCACTCCGTGGAAAACGTTTTGATGAAGCTTCCAGTGAGGTGACTTGCGTAATCAGACAGCTCAACAATGAAGGTGCCCTATCCGGAATACAAAATTTGCCAAAACGTTGGGAAGCTGTCATAAGCAAGAATGAAGATTATATTGAAGGCCTGTAAAGGTATTTTGCAAAATAAATTGTACAGAACTTTTGAAATGACCCTCATATGTACAGTTTTGATATTGTGTTTGTCTGGCGATCTCATTTGAGATTGGTGGCATGAAAGGGATGTAGGCGTGGTGTTGGCTGGGTTCTGATGCTGCAGTGGGCGAGCTGGCGGTCAGATTCAGAGCCAAATGATGTCCTTATGCTTGTAGCCATTTTGGAGGAAGGTGTCTCAACTCCGATGGCAGCATCTGAGATGGATCTGGCTCTGTGTACTAACGTTCTTAGAATGCCTTGCTTCTGGGCTGGGTGGTGCTGACTGTTGACATTCAAGTAAAGGTCAGTGTGAGTAGGTTTCCTGTACGCACTGTGAAAGAGGCTGCCATCTGCCTTTCTGCAACCATCTTTCTCGACATCAGCAGAAAGGCGATCAGAGAGTTGGAGTTTGTATAATTGGAGTTCTGCTGTAATTGGTTTAAGAGACCATTGCTTGTTTTCAGTTTTCTTCTGTTGATTATCTTAATGTTGAAATTCAATTAATAAATTTATTTGTATAATCTTTCAAGTATGAGAAAATTTGTGATTCGAAGTGATATTTCCCTTCAAATTCAACTTAAAAAGAAAATTGGAATAAAAGTTTTTTTCTACTACTTCCTTACCACAACTATCACTATGAAATGTCACTAACTTTAAATTCTGATATTCCAAAACTAAATTTAATTCAATTAAATGTCATCCACATGCCCTGTCCCATACCTCAGTTTTGTATATTCTAATGCATTTATCCACAAAACAAAATGTTATTTCCTTTTCAACTTTTTCCCTGCCAATCAGTATGTATGTGTGAAGAATATTAACCACCAAAAAATAAAATGAAATGAAATTGTCACCCCACCTAATGAACATAAAGTAGGGTTTTTGTCATCCACATGGCTGAAAAGAATGGAATTTTTTCTGCAGGAATGAGAAATTTCTATAACTGGCAACAGTGTTAGAAAGCCAACAGGGCAGCTTGTGGTTGAATTGTAAGGTTGAATTTTGCTTGCTTACAAACAGTTTGGGATTAACAAAGGACTTTCCATCATTTTCAAGGAAAGAGTTTTTATTCCCCATCATTAACGTGACTTCTAGAAAGTAGGCAGAAAGTGAATATTAATTAATTTTGATTATGCACTATGATAAACCTTCCAATTCAAAGTACCTGACTGAAGTTGGGCCCTCAGAGGTTTAGGAATGGCTTGCTGAGACCACTTAAACTCCTTTTTTGCCATCCACATGCCTAATTTTTGTACCATCCACATGCTCATAAAGGGGTATGTGGATGACACTCACGTCATGGAGATGATAAATGTAGGGTACTATTGTGTTTGCGGTGTCTGTGGCCTGTACTTAAAATCTTAAAACTGATTAAATGAATTTCTGCTTGATTCCCCCCCCCCCCCCCCCCCAACCATAAAAACACAGTCTAGTTAAAATTACATTGATTCCGGAGTATGCACACAAATTCACAAATTTGGTGCAAAATCAACTGAAGCAAACTGAGAAAATTAGAAACCACAAAAAGAAAAGCAGATTGTTGCCAAAGTTAGTCATTAATGTGGCCTTCTGCCATCCAAATATACATGGATATCGTTCACGTGGCTTTAAAAAATTAAAATAAATAAAAATATAAACATTTAAGCTCTGTTGGTGTCTTATTATAATCAAGTAACCCCTGAAGTATTTTAGTAATTTTTTTGAGATTTTAAAAACAAACTAAAAAATTTGGATTTTAGACACTCCAAATTTTCCCGTATTTGAAGAATGACCCATCTACACTTTCGTCAGTAAATAAGATGCAATTGGAAATGTTGGCAGGAATATTATCTGGAAAGTGATCCAACATGCTTGTACCAAGCAGCACAAGCCATCATGACTCTGCAGAGCCTGTTTGGGGTTATACCGAGAATATCTGGAAAGGGACCAGCAGCAAAACAAGTGTGGGAACTTATGTGTCGAATGGCAAGAGAGCGGCAGGGAGCAGAGAAACCAGGACACACACCTCAATGCCAGATTGATCATCTGTTACTGCTGGACAGAGGCGTCGATCTTCTCACGCCGCTGGCTACACAGCTCACTTATGAGGGCTTGATTGATGAAATCTTCGGCATCACCAATAGTAAGTAAGACCAGCTTGTCAGTAACTGTAATTAAATGGGCTAGGTGATCATAAGAATGAATACAGAATTAATTGATTTCATGAATTTAATTTGTAGTTGCAGTATTTCTATGAGTGGTGTTAGAACTTGGTGATTGCATGCTAGTCTCCTCTTAGCAGCCGAGTAGCTACCTGAAAATTTTTAAAGAATTGCACTGTATTTATCTGTACATTATTTGTACATTATCACACCTGTGTTCCTTAATTCTTATTAAAATGTTTATAACACAGAAATATTTTGCCTGTGTATAAAGGGTTCATAGACAAGCAACTTTTATTAGAAGATTTTTGACCTATGGATTCAATTTTTCCTGTTACAGCATAAAATCCCCCAGGGCATGGCCACCACTGACTTCTAACATTTGAAGAAATGCAAACAAAGGAACTTCGTTGTTAACACTGGAATTATGAATAAGAAAACTAATGCAGTGGCAGCCGGCCAGTCATGTGATTAGTCTGTAAATTTTGCAGATTACGGAAAAACTAAATTATGATATAGGCTGTTGATTAATGATTAAGAATCAGGTTTTTGTCGATCACTAAGCAAGCACGAAGTCAATCTTATGAAAATTTTAACCCTATTTTGCTTCATTATTGATTTATGAGCACCAAATTGTAATAATGACTTTAACGCCCTGTAGCATACACATTTTATGTCATAGAACAAAAATCTCCTAATAAATGTACGAGGTTGCCTATGTCCCCTCTATACACAGGTAAAATATTTTGGTGTTATTCATTAACACGTATTTTACAGACCATAAGACAGACATTTTTACACTGAAAACAGAGCCTTGAAAGTTGGATGCGTCTAAAGGTCCGAAGTACACTAAAAAATTAAAATTGTGGTAAACATTGCTAGAATATCATAGTTATAAGCAAGGTGTTATAAAAAAATAAGATAGTTATAAATTTTGACATGTCACAATCGTAAAATGAGGGAAGCTGGAAGCCAGGTATACAATGCGAAAAGAAAGGAATGTTGAGTTCTTTTATACGAAAGGAGTTGTCTCTGCCATGTGGTTTAAATGAAGGCACTGACCTCTGAACAGCCTTGTCCCGTTACACTTACTGTATACTGAATTGAGGATTTGAGGGTGTAAAAGTATTTTCAGTCTTTCTTGAGAAATTAGTTCATTTGTTAAAATTTACACGATGCCACCTGTACAGAAGAGATTTTTGTACAACACAGGTTTTAGATTAGAAGTGATTTATACTGATTCCATTGTACAAGGTTATAATTTGTTTATGCAATGAAGTATATTATTCCCTTCAAAATATTGCATTTAGAATCACGTTAAATTTCTTTTCCTTTAAATTTCCATCCTAAAATCAAAGTACAGTAAAACCTGTCTTAAAGACCACCCCTCTTTAGCGACCACCTCCTTTAAAGACCAATTTTTCTAGGAACCGACAGTAAAACCCATAAGGCCTATGTTATTTGTACCCCTATTAAACGACCACCCCTCTCCCCGACCAACGACCAGAGTTTCATTTTCGTTAAACTCCTCTATAACGACCAAAATCGTAAATAATATTTACTCAAATGGTAGGCATTAATCAGCATTTGAACAGAAACACTGATGTGGGCACTGCAAGACGTCTCTTCAATTTTCAATACAGTACTTTTACAAAAAGTGAATATGGTTGAACAATGCTTTGGGCTGTTTCCCCTTCACCTTCTGGGAAATACCTTACAGTAGGCAGTGTACAACTCACGGCGTGAATAGGACAGATTCCAATCTCCTACCGCTGACCTGCTTGTTTCAATACCCTTAAGAATTCAAGCCTTTATTATCTATTCTACATGATCACAGTGACTCGGAGGGGTAATTCCATTTCTTATGAAAACGTTTATTCAGTGGACATGACAGGGGGTTTCTGAAATTCTCGATTCAAAGAAACATGCTGGACGATTCCCTTTCATTGTCCTCCAAGCAAAATGTAATGTAGGGAAAATAGACGTATCTTTCTTTTCCTGGAAAACATTAACCCGTTATACTGTAAATAGGCTTGGTGTTCTTGGCCTGTATAGATTAAAGTGTCTTATTGTTGTGCTGCAATTTGAAATACAGTAACAGTAAGTAATAATCAACTGTGTGTTACATAATACACCTACTGTATTGTACCGTATTTATTCTATTGTATTTTCAGTTTCAAGACATAAAAATGCATTCCCCCTATTAAGAGACCATCCCTCTTAAAGACCACTTTTTCGTGGAACCAGCGATGGTCGTTATATAGAAGTTTTACTGTATGTCTTATGGTTTGGAGCGTCGTATAGTCCATAAAATACAGTTACATGAAAACAATTTTTTATAATTCTGATATGCTTCTGTCAAATTATTATTCATTATAATACTGCTATAGAAACCATGGTGGTGGAGAGGATCTGAAGGTTGAGGTGGGAGGGACTATAATCTGTAGGTCCCATATCATGGATTTTTGGCACATTAAGCATAAATTAGAGCCTCTAAACAAAATTCCCTGCCTTTTCACGCCCAAGTAATGCATTAGTTTCCTCTACCTGGTCATCAAGGCAATAGGCTTACCACCTATCCCTCTGTCCTCTCTAGGATAATAAGCATAACTAAATTAATCTTTGGGATGAAACTTCCACTCGGAGGCCCCTGTACTCCCATCTGCAGAGCAACAGGATGCCACCCATCTAGTGGTGCCAACTTTTAAAACAATTAGGTGAGCTCAACAGTTTTTCACACTCCCGCCTCTTATTTGGTCCATGAAATAGACTACATATAAATGTAAAACTGTACAAATAAAGAATACATTGTAATTCAAACACCAGGATAGTGTTGTTTATCCCAGTTAATGGAATTCCTTTAAATTCCATAATACAGGGAATGCCGCTAAATGTAATCATCGATAACGTTATCAATCGGATAATGTTATCACTTTTATGAAGTCCTATACAGATTTGTACCGATTATTGAAAACATTCTGTTTATTGTGATCAAAGATTCAGTTTATGCTATCACATTTTCCTTTTTGCGGCTTTATTTCTAAATCATTCAAAATTTTGTTTTTAAGGGTTTCGTTTCTTATTCAACTGTATTGTGTTGTACTAGAGGTAGCAATTCTGTTGCTGATAATAACAATGGAACAAATTTGTAACCTATGCACTTCTGGCAGTGTTACAAAATTAAAAATCTACAGGAAGAGAACATTCATTTGTGGACCCCAAAAAAAGAGTGTTAAAAACCCCGAGGGGTCCATAAACCCCATTTTGAGAATCACCGATTTAACGTGTTAAGTTGAATTTAGAATGCAATTCCATTGTTTCCTTGATTGATGTGAAGAGTTTTGCTAAGATATTCTGTCAAAATTACAATGAAGACTGCAGCATTAAACAATTTTTTAAATTTATTTTTTAAGGTACTGCTCAGTTTCCCGCAGAGAGATTCACTAAAGCAGAAGATGCCCCAAATGATTTATCCGTAGAAAAGAAGCAGATAATTCTCAATTCTGGGGAGGAACTGTTTGCTGAAATAAGGTATGTTTTGGATCATTTATTGCTTGTTTATTATCACTTTGTAGCCCAGCCATTTAACTGCCTATGTGTGCCAGAAAACCCAACTATTGTTGGACTCTTCGTAATGCCCTTGTTAGAAATGTATATGTTTTTTAAAAAACGCAGTACATATTATTAATTAATTAATTATTATTTATTCTGCCAACTACAGGAATAATTCCCAATTACAGTTGGTGTAGTTTCGCCAATAAGTATTGTACAATATAAAAATACAATACAATAAATTAATGTGTGAGGATAAACAAGAAGAAGATACATGAATGATTTGTAATAAATACAATTAATTTAACATGAGCAAAAATCTCGTAATAAAAGTTGCTTGTCAATACACAGGTAAAATATTTCGGTGTTATTCATTACCACTCTGTATATGTTCCTTTATGAACCTAATTATATTTGTAAATAATTTGTGTGGCCTAATAAGTGTAAATAAAAATAAATAAGAATGATTGAATTTAAACATACACTCAGTTGTTTCTCACAACATTTACGCATGTATGTAAGCACTACAGTGAATTTTTGATAATTCGTACCTCAGTATGCTGAACTTTGGATAACTCAGACAGTTTCTTGGCAATCCAGACCCAGATCTAAGCCATACTACGGCAACTTCAGAACTGTAAGAGAAGTAATTATTCAACAGCAACATTAAACAAGAAGAACATTTTCAGTTTCTTTTGGCCTAAATCTTCTCAGAAAAATATGCTCACAGTGTCACATCAATCATAATATTGTACTAATAATGTAACAGTGTGTATTTTAACTAGAAATTTCAATATAGAACTGATGTGTTATTCTTTTCTGTTCCAATTATAAGTAATAATATTATGTTCTGCCTCGTACATTTTGTTATAGCAGCTTAAACATTAAATTTCATTACTTAAAGACCATTTCCTAATTTACTCTCCATAAGCCGGACATTTCATAACTCGGACAGACCCCACCCACTTTAGTCCGGTTTATCGAGAGTTCATTGTACTGTAATATTTATGATTGAAAAGAGTAGTGAACAGAGAATATCGAGCCAGAATGTGTTTCAATTATAATTATAAATTACCTTGAAAGTAATCAAACACTAATATCTTAGTCATACAAGATATTCACATACTCCAACTTCTTTCTAACATATTGCCTATAACATATCGAGCATGTTCAATGCATAATTGATAAATTTCATTTCCGTTTGTGGTAAATCTTTAAAAGTATGTTATTAAATTGCCAAAATCCGCATCTCCTATTAGAAACTTGCAGCTGGATTAATAACATCATCTAAAGAAAATTGTTATCAACTAACAATTGATAAAGGCATCTGTAGCTGCTAATTCAGGATATACACTGGTGTCAGTTATATATATGGTTAGTTATAACGACATATTTGGTCACATATTTGATTGTAGGTTCATTCTAAGATATTACTGCAAATTATAATCCAATAATAAATAAAAACAGTAATATTAGTTACTGTGTATCTAGATAATACTACCTGCAGTTTTGTAAGTTTTGTGGTATACAGTGGAACTTTTTAATAACATACTTTTAAATGTTCAATGCAGCATAGTCCCTTGAAACGACCTTCATATCTGACTGACTTTCTACGCCAGGGAAGCCTCAAATCTTACATAACAGAGTTTATGTTATAGAACTGCTAACTAAATGCATAACTCTATTTAGGGATAAGAACTTCAATGCAGTTGGCCCAGCTCTGAGTCGTAAAGCAAAGTTAATCTCGTCTCAGTTCGAAGAACGCCATGGAGAGAAAACTGTTCAAGAAATCAAACAGTTTGTTGCCCGACTTCCTCACATGATGGCCACCAAAGCATCGTTAGCAACCCGTAAGTTGAAACTACTTTATTTTTGCATTCTGAAATTGTGTAACTAAATTAAAAATGTTTATTTCATAACTTCTAGTGTTTAGTAAGCCATTAATATTTAATACTTTTTCATTTTTGTATTTTTATATTTCAGATACAACTATTGCTGAATTAATTAAAGAGGTAACAGACTCAAATAATTTTCTCGAGTCTCTCCAAACAGAGCAAGAATTCATGAATGGAATTGATACTGATAAAGTACACCCTTATATTGAAGACTGCATTGCACAGAAGGAGCCACTTATTAAAGTAAGTTCCATGCAGCATTTTGAAATGAATTATTGTTCTAAGGTTATTCAAAAAGTAAACTAAACTCCATGACACTACATTCCTTTGGGGACTAGGCCTGCCATCCAACCTCTGCATCATCTACCATATACAGTGCACGCCGCTTATTGTGATCACTTCAGGCCGCAGCTAATCTGATAATATCAACCGATTGATAACAGTACCAAAGGTAGGGTTGCCACCTTTTGGTAAGGCTAAGGAGGGACACTTATCGAATATATGCAGATCGCCGATCTTCATACCTAATTTTGTACACGGAACAATTTAATAATAACTGAAAGACGGAATATATTACAAAGCCAAAACTGAATAAGCTATGTAACAGTAACACTAACATTAGAAAAGAAAAGATTAGCAAAATAATAAAAAAAAAAAAACCTGGGCAAATTCATGACTAGAAGCTGTATTTCTTGTTTGATTTGGCATCTTCTAATAGTTGTTTGTTCTGTTTCACCCTCACTAAATAATCTTTGCAGGTATCTGTAACAGTTGTAGAAATGATTCCACTCTTTATGAGATCAGCTGAGCACCTATTTCTGGATTCTGTCCATTTTAGATTCAAGAGAGAGACCACTCTTTCCACAAAGGCATTGCTACCAGGAATGCTCAGAACAAAGCATTTGAGATTGGGAATGTGTTCTTTACCAATCTTCTGAATAATTTTCTTCCATTTCATACTCATACTTAGTCTCTCCTTCTGTATAGTTCACTTTAGTAGCATTTATTATATCTGAACTAAAGCAGAATTCCTCATATAACTCATCAAAATTAACATCAGATTCTACATTATGTGCCTTCACAGAGTCTTTGAGATGTTTGAAAGATAGTGAACTTACAAACTATTACAAAGAATAAGTTCTTCAGTGTGCCCTAAAGATTGTTTTCTGTGAAGTCAAATACTTTCTCTAAGGAACTTAAAGCTTTCTCATAGAATTTCAAAAAACAATGTAGGCTACACTCATAGACATGTTTCGAAAAAATTATGAACATTGGCAATCCAGACTCTGACTAGGTAATGGCTTACCACTAAGTTTAGGAATAATAGGAGACATATTTAATTAGTTCTTACTCAATGAACGACACATAAAACACACAGAGAACGTGGATTCAAAGTTGGATTTCAAGATGGCGGACATTGGTACGGTGCTGCTTACTAAAGGATTGGATTCATCCGAAATTCAAGCAACTTCTAGTGAAAATGGCAATGAGGAGAATGGATTGGCAAAGGATAACACCTGGAGTATCCTGGAAAAAGAAGGTATCCCGAATGAAGGTCCACATGGTGTAAACTTTACAGATGCAAATCTGGCATCGAAGATGGGAGCAACGACCCCGACACGAGAAGCAATAGCGTCGCTCCAAATGGTGATCACCATATTGAACAATGACCTTCAGAGAGCTCAAACTGAAATTACTGCGCTAAAATCAGAGAACCTGGATCTGAAAACGAAATTAGCCCTAAAAAACCGTGAGGAAGAAGCACTCTGGACAGATGTGGTTACTGGTAAAATACGAAGCAGCGCGGGAAACATAACCTCAAACAACGAACGCAACCTACAACCTGCATCATGTTGTACAAACAGATTTAGTGTGCTAAGTGAAAGTGATGGAGGTAATACTTGCATTCCAACGGAATCCGAGATCGGTAGGCCTAACAACATTGCTAAAGTCAAGGAGGCAAGATCAGGCCTATACACAGGCAAGGAAAATGTTATGGTAATAGGGGATTCCTTGTTAAAGTTTTCAGGGGAAATCTGTAGGAAACAGGGGCATGAAGTCTTATGCTTCCCTGGTATAAAAGTAAATGAACTAAAACACAAAGTGGAAGGTATGGAACTCGGTAAAAAGAAGCCTGAAATTATTGCTGTTCATGTTGGTACTAACGACATCAGGCAGGGAGTGATGGCAGAGGAAATAATGGGAGACACCATGGACCTAATTGCCAGCATTAAGTCACAATCCCCTGGGACAAAAGTAATAATAAGTGGGATACTTAGACGGCATGATACAACAGAAAGACGAATTACAAGAATAAACGAAGAACTTGACTGGCTCTGTGCTGCAAGAGACTGTGTCATGGTGGATGGGAACTGCTGGTTGCAAAGTGAAGATTTAGCCAAGGACGGTGTTCATCTAAACCGGAGGGGATCACACAAATTTGGCAATCTACTTTGTAATGTAATTACTTCGCTAAGCAGGAATAGGCCCACGGGAAACTAAACAAGGGGGTGGTGGATGAGCATTTAAGTAATAAAGTTCCTGCTCCAGAACAGTTCATACAAGAACACAATGCACAAATAGCAATAGGCCTAGGCTTACAGGTCAGTAAGGTAAAACAACCATCTAGGCCTAAAACTACTTAGGCCCGTTATTACCACCTCCAGTAAAATATTTACGGCTACTTTTACGGTAACTTTACTAACAGTTCGATTTTACAATATCTGGTTAGGCGTTAACTGTCGGTAAAAAGCTCTTAACTGGCAGTAATCTTTACTGTAGGAAAATGTACAAGTAAACTACTAACCGGAGGATTTTTTGAGGTTATACTTCTCGCGAACTGAATTAAAATGGAGAGAAGAAGTTATTTAGCTGCTTTCGTAATGTCACTGGTGATGAACAATGCCAATATATGTAAAAATAAATAAAAACGATATTGAAAACTAGATCAAATTATTATGAAAGTTTGGACAAACAATTACTTTACTATTTGCTTCCTCTACCTGTAGGGCCTACATCAGATCATACGTCTTTTCATCCTTCGGGGATGGGGTTTCGAAACGTGGTACCTTTCTTTTCATTTTTACAACCACTTTACTTGAGGAGGATTTTATTCTTATTTAACAGGAATTGTATAATAAGTGTAGGCCTAATATATAAACTATATAGGCCTATATATAATGTATTTTCTGAACTTTAAATCTATACAGGAAACCTCAATTGACTAAATATAGCCCTAACATACTTATTGTAAACTAGGGCTCACTCAATGGAGATTAAATAAATAAATAAATATGTTATGCTAAGAGCTAATAATTTCATTTGAAAAATCTCGTAATAGGCTATATCCTGTAGTTATTAGCTACACATTTCATACACAAACTCATTAGGTTTTAGGTCTTGCCTCGCAAATTATCAGACTTGCACACTACTGCCCGTACTGTGTACTGTAAACTATAATTAAATTCAGAGGAAGTTACATATTTCACAATAGGTTTTTCTGATACGTCTTTTTGAGCTTTGCTCTTATGGCTACACCTTACTGTGTGTTTATTTAGTTTGAATTATATGAATTATATGAAGCTTTTCGTTGATATCATTCAGAAACAATTATTCTTCACTTGAAAAGAAATTGCTGTGTCTCTTTATTTCTTTTATATCAGCCATAACCTCATCCATTGCAAAATCACACGAAACAATGAAAACAGTTGGAAAACTGCTGCAAACAACTGAGAAACGCTCGTACCAACTGCTGTGACTTTTGTCTGATTGCGTTAACCGGGAGTAAACTTTAACTTGGAGATGATAAGAACAAAGAAGCGTTTACTGGAACTTTACTCCGACAGTAAAATAAACTACCAGTTATCATTTACTCCTACTTAACTGGACATCGTAAGAACGGGCCTAAAACTGTTAAACAGAATGATAACTATAGTAAGCTTAGGGTCTTTCATTTAAACATTCAATACATGCAAACGAAGCTTCTGGCACTAACTCAAGTATTAAATGAAGTAAGTCCGGATATATGCATCATAACTGAGCATGGTACTAGAAGTCATGAAGTATGTAGAATTGATAACTACCACATTGTTGCCAAGTATTCTAGAACATCCCATCGGGGAGGGGGAGTAATTATATATACAAGGGAGGGAATACAAGCTACTGAAATTGATGTAAATAACTTTTGTATTGAAATGGTCTTTGAGGCAACTGCAATTAAAATAGCTACAAACTCTGGCAATATATTCATATTTGGAATCTATCGCTCGCCCTCATCAACTGTTAGTGAATTTCTCCCACAGATGGAAGGTATGTTAGATAAACATATAACTCTAAATTCAAAAGCTATAATTGCAGGCGACCTTAATATTAATGTAGATCCATGTGATAGATCATATAAAACCCTAAAGGAAATGTTCAACACATATAATATTAAAGACATAATCTTGGAACCAACAAGAGTGACGAACAACTCATCCTCTATTATTGATCACATTGCATCAAACATTAAAACTACCTATTCCACTGTATTTGAAACATACATGTCTGATCATTATGCTCAATTAGTGGACTTTAATGTATCAAGGTATGAGAAAGGAAATAGTGAAATTAAATTCATTAGGAACTTAAACTATGAAAATATAAATAATTTAGTAAATGATTTAGCTAAGGAAGACTGGGAAAGTGTTCTATGTAATGGTAACAATGTTGATGATAAGTGGAACGAATTTTACAAGATATTCACAATCAGTCTTAATGCCAATTGTCCACAAAAAAGAGTAGTGACAAATAATGTAAAAAATACTAAATTGCCAGCCGAAGTAGTCAAACTAAGAGAGAAAATGAGAGACATGTATGCTCTGTATAAGAATACATCATGGGAATATTATAAAAGTAAATACAAAAATGCAAGGAGAGATTACCTAAATAGTTTGCAAAATGTCAATACTACAACATATAGAGAGAAAATGGAGAAAACTAACAATATTAGCAAAACAGCATGGGATCTAATAAACGTAGCTAGAAAAACCAATCACACACATAAAAATATTAAATTGAATATAGATGGATTAGTTACTGAGGATCCACTTGTTATAAGTCAGAAATTCAATGAACACTTCTTAAACATTCCCGCTCTGATGCCAGCTGCGACAAATTATATAAACACTAATCCACCAGCAAGCTCTTCTTTCTTCCTTACCCCAACAACAGAAAATGAAATAACTAAAATAATCAATAATCTGTCAAATAAAAAAGGGAGTGGATGGGATGAAATAAGCCCCTGGATGTTAAAAAGCTGCAAAAATGCTGTAGTTAAACCCCTAACATACCTAATTAATTATTCTATTGAGCAAGGCCAATTTCCAGAAATACTGAAACTAGGAACGATAAGACCAATATTAAAAAAAGGGGATCAACAACATATTGATAACTATAGGCCCATAACCCTAACCTCAGAAATTGCCAAATTATTTGAAAGAGTGCTACTGATAAGACTGGAAAACTATTTAAATAAACATAACATACTACAAAATTTTCAACACGGCTTTAGAAAAGGAAGGTCCACTATCTCTGCCATTAATCAGTACATACATGCGGTAATTGAGAACCTAGAAAATAATGAGAAGGTAAGCACTGTATTTTTTGACCTATCAAAGGCATTCGACTGTGTCGACCACAAAATTTTAACTAGCAAGCTTGAAAACTATGGCATAAGGGGGTTACCATTGGAACTAATCCGAAGCTACTTGACTGGAAGAAGACAGTATACTGAAATTTCATTTAAAAGAGGGAAATTTATACAAGGGGTAAAATCGAATTTAGCACGTGTGAAATGTGGAGTACCTCAGGGATCGGTACTTGGTCCACTATTATTTATTGTCTATATAAACGATATTAAACATCTACAAAATACCTCTGTTGTGACATATGCTGATGACACTACAGCTGTGTGCTGGGATAAATCTCTAGAAGGCCTAAACACAACACAAAACAAAATCATTTCTCATCTGTTAGACTACTTTCGAGATATAAATTTACACTGCAACATGCAAAAAACAAAAATAATGCTTTATAATACATTGAATAAGAACAATCCTAATTTGGGATCAGCTGCTAATAATAACAATATTGAAGAGGTAAAAACCCATAAATTTTTAGGTGTTATTGTGGATAACAGGTTAACATGGGCCCAACATATTGAACACATATGCAACAAAATCAGCAAATCTATTTACCTGCTTAGATATTTCAGTAACTATAAGAATCCTGGTATTCTCAAACTTATCTATTATGGTTGTATATATCCGCATATACTATATGGCATCGAAATATGGGGGGCTGCTGCTAAAACACATATGGATAGGCTTCTTATTTATCAAAAGAAAAGTGTTAGAATTATGTTTAACCTAAATACTAGGGAATCCTGCAGGGAGACATTTATTAACAATAGAATAATCACCATCTACTCTCTATATGCTTACAGAGCAATCATGTTCGTAATGGAGAATTACCTACTAGTGAAAAATAACCAAATGCATGAGTATAATACCAGAGGCAACATGAACTATTACAAGTGTAATATTTCCAAAAATGTATCTGTGAAAGATGTACACTATCAGGGAATAAAACTATTTAATAAACTACCGTCAGACCTTAAATTAATTGCAGATGTCTCAAAGCGAAACTTCCAATCAATGCTAAAAAGGTATCTAATAACGAAGTGTTTATATAGTATAGATGAATTGTAATAACTATGCATGTGTGAACATAATGTATTCTCTAAGATTGTACTCATAGTTTAAATTTAAGATTAACAAATGTTTCTAAGATTGTACACCTAGTTTAAATTTAAGATGAAGCGGGTCTTATCCCCTCTAGTTGGGTTACCACTTTTTATATCAGCTCCTACCTTGTCTAGAAGATTTACAGGAACCGGCCACGACTGCTCAGCGTATGCACCAGGGGTTCTTCTTATCTACAGGTGCTGGTTGGGTAAATTGATTACTTAAGGGTTCTTAATACTATGCTTGTTCAATGATGACCCCAAAGTTGACTGGTAAGAGTATTATTTATTTATACCAAAAATCACTCGAGTCAGTTGCAGAATTATGGAGATGAAGTGTGAATTTCAGGGGGGATAGAATAATCTAGCCTCAATATAGAATGTTTTTATATGACGTTCGTGTCCTCTGCTTAATACTGGAGAATGTCTATAAACTCCGTCGACCACTGGTACTTACATGTGTTCACTGACTCTACAAAGTGGTAGAGGCTATACTGCAGCCTTACCGCAAGTTCCTACGTAGTCAAAGATAATACTTGAAAAAATACTAATAGTGACGGGGATCAATCCCAGATCACTTGATATCTTATTAGAATATAGGAGAAGCCCTTTGCTTCCCTATATAAATATTAATTAGAAAATAGGACCCCACGATAACCGTGTGGTCCGGCAGAAATATCGAAGTACTCCCGTAGTCTATGACGACTAGCCAGGAAGTGTCGTTACAAAGCTTTTCATCATTCTATCCAGCCATCATTCCCCACTTTTCATACACAACGAATAAAAACTTATGTTACTATATTTTCGAGCTTTTTTAATTGTAAACTCGTTTTTCATTGGATATTGAGTTCCATGCGTCTGATGCTATAGCAGTGAAGCTGCTTGGAGCTAGGTTTTTCTACTCTTCTCCGTATAGCTAGTCAATTCTGCTTACAGCTATACAGAGTTAGTTTCCCCGTAATCTTTCGTGGAACTCAGCTATTCAGTGCGTATTACACTCTTTCATACATTTTTAGTTCAATAGGGCCCTGCTTTTAGTAACAAAAGCTGTCTACAGTTTCCTGTGGTGAATGAATACAGAAAGTGGATTTTGCTTGCAAAATACATGGAATTCTGTCTGAGACATTCAGTATTTTAAAGTTTAAGATTTTATTTCCATTCCCAGCTACTATTAACTTTAAAATATTTTATACTTGTAACCTTTTAATATAGTATTTCAGCCATGTGATCTTTGTAATCTGACTATTGTTTTTCAATAATGTAATTTACTTTGAATAATGTTTAAATTTATTTAGCACGTCATGATACTGTTGTTTATCTGGTTACCAGGATCGTGACCTTATCAAAGATTAACAAATGTTTTTAAGATTGTATTCCTAGTTTAAATTTAAGATCAACAAATGTTTCTAAGATTGTACTCTAATTTAGTTTAAATTTAAGCTTGACATATCCAAAATCAATGTATTGATACACTGGATGCAATAAATATTATATTATTATTATTATTATTAAAACTGATAACACTACACACGTCTTGCTGTGCTATAATTCCAGAAGGAACTGTACTTGGCAAATCAGTGCAGAGTGTCATTTGATCTGTTTTCGGTACTTCCCCGTCGGATCACCAGTTAATGGCTCGCACGCTGGTTGTACAAATCGAAGACATACCCTAAGAATGCCTGCGCGACTTATACAAATAAATTACAAAGAATAACATCATGGGCGGTGATTTCAATGCTGCCAACACGATACATTTTAGCGATGGAACGACATCGATATCTTGACCATGACCATTAGGCATAATTCGGGACGCTGAAATTGTTCTTAAAATGCGGGATGTCCCGCCTAATTCGGGACAGGTGGCAACCCTAACCAAAGGAATTAAATGAAACTTATTTATTCATATATAAGATAATACATTACAAAACAGAATTAAAGCTATTTATTCATAAGATAATACGTAACTGTGAATCATTGAACAACTCATAATATGGTAATACACTGCAGTCAACTATTTTTTCAACCAGTAACAAAGTTTTTAATTGTTTTTACTTTCCTTTAGGAGTCCAGTTATGAGTTATGAGTGTTTTTGGAAGTCTATACTGATCTGTGTTGAACACCGCATAGCAAAACATCTAATGCCTGTCTGTTCAAGTCTTCTCATTTTACACTAGCCATCACTGCATGCCAACACTGTTATCTTCATAAATCAAAAGCTGCAGCTTAACTGTGGGTTGAAACATGTTTTATTGTTTAAAATATAAAGTTTGGTAATGTCACACCCTCAAACTGGTCATCCTGTGAGCTGGGAACAGGATTGCTACCTCCAGTACAACACAATACTGTCCACCAGTAACTCCAAACATATTCGTTGCTCCCTATTTGATTCCATAAAAGATACTGGTAGATATTTTTCCCTCTAATCTTCCAAACCTTCACAGTTTGCCAAAATATGAAACCATGATTCCTTCCCCTTGCATATGGGACAAATTCTCATTCCGTTTTCATCTGTGTTCTTAATCATTCTCCATGCACCGAGTCTAATCTAAGCGAGACTTTGGATCCTTTTCCTATGTACTGCTCCTTCCCCCACTCCAATTTTAACCTCGATTGTAATTCAAGTGAAACCATATTCATACATTGTGCATTTGTCTCTTGTTTTATCAATATCCTTCAAATGGTTCTTAACCTTCCTCCACACACTTCTCCTCTTTCCCTGCCCATCCATCCAAACGTATCCCATCCCAATTGTTACTAATCCTTTTCTTAATTTGGAAGCCCACATATTTTCTCCTACCCTTAACTGTTCTTGATATCATATTGCTCTAATTAGAGACTGATCCCCCTGCATAAGTTGTAACCAATATTTCACTGCCCTAATTTTACACTCTATGGTCTCACTGTGTGCTCCAAACTGTCTCTCATAATGCCACAATAATGAAAAGTATTTGGCATACCTTGGGTTTGTATATTTATAATGTCAAAATTTTAGTACTCTGTTATAAGATTATTGCAGTTTTTTTCCTCTCTTTAAAAGTTTACCTGCATAAGAAGGAATCACCTATTTTGCATTTTTTCAATCTGTAATTAGTTATGGTTTACTTCTCTGGGGAAATAGTAGTCATATAGAAAGTATCCTTTTACTTCAAAAGAAAGCTTGAAGAATAATCACTAAATCACACAAAATTGCACATTGTAAGCCTCTTTTTGTAGAAACAAATATTCTGACAGTGATCAACTTGTATATTTTTATCTGCCTACTTAATGTAAAGAAAAACGCAACTGCATTTACAATTTTTAGTGATGTCCACAGTTATAACACATGGAATCAATCTTTAGCAATAGTTCCCTTCTGTAGATTGAGCAAGAGTACAAACAGTTATAGTATTATAGGACCAAAGCTCTACAATAAGCTAAATAATGAATCAAAGCTATACCATTTAAAGTATTCAAGACAAAATTATATAACTGGCTAATTTTTATAGTTTAAAAGAATATTTTAGTAAGGACAAGGTAGAATTTTAAACTATTCAAAAGCATGAAATGTTTTTTTAGATTTCTTTGACAATGTCTATTGCATTTCAGTAATGTTGAAAGACAATAAACGTACTATTACTATTACTATTACTATTACATAGTGCTGATGCCAGTGTTCTATACCTACTGTAAAGTTTCATCCAAATCATGTAATGATTTCCCATTTAGGCGTTCATTCATGATATAAGTTCTGTCATGGCGGAAAGCGGTTAGACGCACAGCGCGCGTGCTCGTGGCATAATTACAGAAGCAGGTGTATAAAAGTGAAAATTATTATAGAAAAGTGGTGCATCCTTTGCTATTAGTGTTGTAATTAATAATTAGTTTTGAAACAAAACAAAAATGCCTCCAAAGAAAGAGAAAATCACAACAGAAGAGACAATGGAAGAAGTTGTTAAACGTGTGACGCGAGAAGCTTGGTGTGACGAGGAGCTCCTTCGCAGGCTAGCTAATCTTGTCCGAGATTCTGTGGTGGCGGAACTGCAGTCTACTATAGACAGGAATACCACAGTTATTGAAAACCTACAGTTCGCATTGGCAGAGCGCGACAACACAATAAAGCAGCTCGAGGCTAAACTAGATAAGAAAACTGACGAGCTTGAGCAATATCAACGTCATCAATGCCTAAGAATATTCGGCGTTAAAGAAGAAGAAGGTGAAAACACTGATGATATAGTGTTGGATGTTGCTGCAAAAGTCGGAGTTGACATCACCATTGCAGACATTGACAGGAGCCATCGTGTTGGTAGAAAAGGAGGAGAGAAGCCGAGGCCTGTAATAGTGAAGTTTGTGAGCTACAGGAAGCGCAGCAAGCTCTTCAGAAATAAGCGCAGGCTGAAATCGACAAATCTGACATTAAGAGAAGACCTCACGAAATCCAGACACATACTACTAACTAAGTGTATAGAGAAATATGGTCTGCACAATGTCTGGACAACTGATGGGAACATTATTGCAAAGGTAAACAACACGAAGCATCGCATAACATGTGCCGAAGAAATGGTGTAAGAAAGCCACACTGCGCGGATTATTCAATTAATAACCTAAGACTTAATTTCTTTATAACATTTTAACATACCATTATTTTTAGTAATAGTGTCAGTAATAGTGTCAGTGAATTCTATAGAATACGTATTTTGTCTTTTCATTTTATTTTCTTACTATTACTATTGAACTATATTTCATTTTTTATCTGGATTGATATTCGTGGCAGATTTTAAATCTTCACGATTGACAGTGTAACAGATGTTGGGACAGGCCCTGATGGAAATGAGGTGAGTGAACGTTTCTTGTCTTCTCCTATTGCTAGCGCAAACAACAACACCCCTGTTGTGAATAACCTTGACCAGTCCATACCAGTAGAACCAGTATCGTCCTTTCTTCAAAAATCAATATCCCTGCACAAAAATGCATTACAAGTTTGTCACGTGAATGCACAAAGCCTACTTTGTCATTTCGAGGAATTTCATTCAATATTTCGCACACTAAACATCCATGCAATTCTTATTTCAGAGACTTGGCTAAATCCTTCATTACCCTCTTCTTCAGTTGCCCTTAGTGGCTACTCTTTAATAAGAAATGATAGAATAGGTAGGAGGGGTGGAGGGGTGGCAGCCTACATTCGTTCAGATTTAAGACCTAAGTTAATATTTCAATCAATTAGTAATGAAGGGAGACCCTAATTTATATTTATAGAACTAAATGCAAATATGCAGAAATGTCTTATATGTGTTGTTTACAAAGCACCTAAAATTGGTTACCTGAGTGATCTGGAAACCCCATTGTTAGAACTCCTCCCAAGATACCAGCACGTGATCGTTACTGGAGACATGAACACGAACCTACTTGCTACAGATTCTCCCAACACAAAACAATGTTTTCATTCCTGTAATATGACTATTCTTCCACTAGAGCCTACGCATCACACTGACATTTCGGATACGTTACTCGACATAATCGCTACAAACAATCCCGATAAAATACTAACTCACGGACAAATACCCGTACCTGGACTATCCCATCATGACCTAATTTATGCTGTTTATTTCTTACAATGCCCCAAAATAAATCCAAGACTTGTTACTTATCGTGATCTGAAAAATGTAAACGAGACTGACTTAAATAAAGAAGCCTTACTTTTACCCTGGCACGAAATATGGGAGCAAAAGACTGTGGACGAAAAAGTTGAAATGTTTAATAACTTGGTAATCCAACTATATGACAAAATTTCACCAGTAAAAACAAAACGCATGACTAGACCCCCAGCTCCATGGATGACTGAAGACATTAGAAAGCTCATGAATGAACGAGACAATGCATACCGAAAATACAGACGTGATAAAAATGCAGACAACTTAAGAACATATAAATATTTAAGAAATAGAACCACACAGGCTATAAGGAACGCTAAAATACGACACACTCACGGTCTCATAGACAACAGTCCCAAGACTTCTGACTTGTGGAAAAGCCTAAAAACCATGGGATTAGGTAAACCAAGAAAAAATGGCGATGCGACCACAATTCACCCAGACGAACTTAATGAATATTTTACGTCTTTCCAGACTGTGACGATTGATGACCAGAGCAAACGAAATACGATTTATGAACTGCACAATATTTGACGTGCCAATAAGAGAAAAGCTGTTCTTTAAGTATGTAACTCCCATCGATGTTAAGAAGGCTTTGAATCGTATCAAATCTAAAGCACAAGGAAGTGACAATATTAGCATAACCCTCATTCATAAAATTATCGACGTGATATTACTGACATTAACACATATCTTCAATGCTTCTCTAATGACATCAACTTACCCCAGACTATGGAAACAAGCAATTGTACGACCAATCCCTAAAAATGACACACCCACCCTCCCAAGTGATTACCGACCTATCAGCATATTACCCACTGTCTCAAAAGCACTGGAACGGATCGTACACAAACAAATGACTGACTACCTCAATGAATACCAAATTCTTGACCCTAATCAATCTGGATTTAGAAGTGGACATAGCACTGCATCTGCACTACTTAACGTCACTGAAGACATACGCGAAGCCATCGACAAAAGTAAAATAACTGTGTTAACTATCCTAGATTTCAGCAAGGCGTTCGACTCTGTAGACATTGACATACTTATTTCCAAACTCCGTTCAATACAGTTGTCTGAAAGCTGCATCCGCTGGTTTGATTCTTATCTTCGCGATCGCCAACAATGTGTGTTTACTTGCAGGTCGTCTTCCTGGCGTCCCGTGGAGAGAGGAGTCCCCCAGGGATCAGTTCTCGGCCCTCTACTATTTTCATTATATGTAAACGACATTTCAACAGTACTCCGACACAGTAGACATCATCTCTATGCAGATGATATGCAGATTTACATTCATAGTAGACCCGAAACATTGCATGACGCACTGACTCGACTAAATGACGATCTCAATGCTGTATCTAATTGGTGTAATAAATTTGGTCTCAAATTAAACCCAGATAAATCCCAGGCCATTATTATAGGCCATCAGAGATTACTCTCAAAATTAGATAATATGAATCTGCAAGTTATGATTAACAATAAGCCAGTCCCTTACAATTCTTCCGTAAAGAACTTAGGGCTCCATCTGGATCAAAATCTTAAATGGGTCACTCAGGTAACACAAGTGTGCAAGAAAGTATTTGCCACAATCCATTATTTGCATCGTATGAAGTTCTGTTTACCATTTTCTTTGAGGAAGTCCCTAATTGAAAGACTTGTAATGCCCCATTTTGATTATTGTGATGTCGTTTTATGTGTTCTTAGTGAAAGCCTTGCTCTAAAATTGCAGCGCATGCATAATGCATGCATTTGCTTTGTGTGTAATATCAGACTAGCTGAGCATGTCACACCGTCCCTTCTAAGATTATCATGGCTCCATGTCCGTGAAAGACGATCTATGCATTCCCTTTCTCTTCTTTTTAAAATCCTCCAATCCTCAACTCCCCATTACCTGGCTAATCGTATTCAGTATTTATCTTCAAATCACTCACTAAATACCAGATCACAACATGACCCTCTGCTTTCAATACCTATCCATAGAACATCCATATATTCCCGGTCTTTTACTGTAACTTCAGCACGTTCCTGGAATCTCCTTCCCTCCAGCATCAGGGTCTGCTGTACGCTGAAAACATTTAAAATTAGGCTAAATGAATATCTCTCCAAAAAACGCTAATCTTTTGGTTAGGTATAAATCATTTACGTTTTATTGTTTCTTGTATATTGTAGATCTAAGATAAGTTACTTTTTTTTTCTCTCTCTAGTATACAGTAACACACTTTACTAAAATAGTTTTATTTCATGTAACATAGACTAAATTCACTACTGTATATGTATGTATCTAGTGTATTATTATTACTTATAGAACTATGTTAGTGTATTTGTTTGTTTCTTTTCTGTCTCTGGTTGAGTGTAAGAGAAGGCCCTAAGGCCTTAACTCTGCCAGATTAAATAAAGATTTATTATTATTATTATTATTATTATTATTATTATTATTATTATTATTATTATTATTATTATTAATATATAAAAAATAAGATCTCTGTGAGTCGTAAACAAATGAATCAAGATAGCAACCGAGCAAGGCCATCTTCAATTAATTCACAATAAAACTGAATACAGTCTTGTTAATAGGTGGCATTGGATGTTGTACTGTCACAGCCGGAAATGTTTTAATGTATATAGATGTGCACATGTGTCTATTCTTGCACTAAGCTAATAGAAAAACTTTTATCAAGAAACCCGAAGGAATCCATTAACAGAATTCTGTCAATTTAAATATAATAGTGTGGGTATTTTGAATGGATTAGCCAATCAAATCATCAGAAATTATAAATAGTCTGCAAATACTCGCCATCGAAGTACCCTTCTCACGATCCTCACCAGTTTAACATTTGCTTGGACAAAGCCACTCGTAGCATTGTATCTTGCTACTTCAGTACTAGGAAGCTAATGGGTTTGTAACCATGAATTACATTTTATCATAGCTGCAGACAACAATTTATATTTACAACTTGAATAAATCAGATTATGCCTGTAAACCATGTGTGTTGTATAAAGTACAAACAAAATTACTGCCACTAAACAAGATGGTTGAGATAGTAACATCTTGAACTCGCATTCGGGAGGTCCCAGGTTCAAATCCCGTGGTCGGCCAATTTGACGTGGGTTTTTTCATGGTTTCCCCAGTCGTAAAGGCAAATGCGGAATTAGATATTTACATATCATGAATCATCCTCACCATTTCATCCTGTATCATATCCATTTAAATTAATATCAGTTGAAATTTACTCCATTAAACACACCGACAATAGAAACAATTGACAAGCAATACTTACATGGCCTACCCTACTGTACAGACACAGAACCCGAACTCCCAATGTAACCTTGAAGCTAAAAGGAGTATAAACACAGCTGGGGGTGGGGATTACTGCTCAGTTTCCCACATAATATTCTCTAGAGGTATTAGTAATAAAGTATTTTGTCATTATTGTTTATTGTAGGTAATATAAAGAGAGGTCCAGAAATGAGGAAAACAGGACCTCGAATTATATTTATTATGACCATTTAGCGTATAAAATGGTGGAATCATCCTGTATACTTCCAGTCTTCTGTTCTTACTGTTTATTCTTTATATTCCTATAGAAAATAGTAATCAAAAAACTTTTTACTAATCTACTCTTATACAATTCAATGGCCCTAAATAGCATGCTCACTCCCTCACTCATTGGGCATACTCGGCAATGTTCGTCTCTCTCAGTCTAAACTTTCACGAAAAGTACAAAATTAGGAAAACTGTTTCTTTATTATATAAGTCCTAAGTGAAATGAACACAATGAACAAATATTCTAATGTTATTTTTACTTACAATTATCATACCTCTGAACCACAAACATTTTTAATACACTGCCAGTGTAAATTTCTTAAAAATCCTGGAGTAGGTTAATAATGGCGGGTGAAGCCATGGGCATCAGCTTTAATATATTGATAGTTTAATCCTGAAAGTTTCGCGGACAATAAAAATCCAAACCAATCACTCCTTCCCTTGAAAATTATATAATTTCTGAAAATTACACTGAATTTATCAAATATAATTCACATCATATTCATCTGTCAACAAACGATACGTATTATCCACTGCCGTATCGAGAATTACGCATGAGAATTATACATTCTAGAAGTCAGTGGTTCACAGTTAGCTTTGGAACTGCATAATCGAATCTGAGATCATTTTCCCAGGCGGTGCTTTCTAATCGTGGAATGTACTCTAAAGATGGAATTTTAGCTGTTTCATTAATTATTAATGGTTTAGTTTAAGAATGATTCGCGTGCAAGTGTTAATAAATATAATGCTTTAATAATTATTATACTATTAATTTTTTAATTTTTCAATTAATTATCGTGGGCGAAGCCGCGGACGCCTGCTAGTTTTTTCATACATAGCGGGCTGGGCTCTAATGATGATAGATCTTGAGATATGTTGAAATTCTACATATTCTCTTATTGGATTGGTCAGTAATTAATGTCATTATATTGCAGGTATTAAGACTAATATGCATGCAGTCTGTAACTAATAGTGGATTGAAGCCTAAGGTGTTAGAGCACTATAAGAGAGAGATAATACAGGCATATGGATTTCAACATATATTGTCACTTCAGAACTTGGAGAACGCAGGTCTTATCAAAGTGCAGGTATGTATTCTCAGCTGCTTTTCAAATGAGGTGGCCGAGAAAAAATGCAAACAGTAATTACCGGTATTTGAAAAGTGCTGAATTGTAAATATCATTGGATCTGTTATCTTGAAACATGATCTAGTATAATAATACTTAGGTGAAGGTATGTGAGAATTACTTCAACCCCAGTTATGTTGTGATTTCCCTTTGCTATTCGAAATATATATTATCTACTGCAGGGATCTCCAAAATATGCCCCATGGGCTGTATCTAGCTCATTAAAGAGTTAAAGCTGGCCCATGCCTGTGACATAATATGCCATGCCAAAATCCAAATAATGGTTTTGCCTCTCAGTGGCGTACCAAGGTCTTGTGGCACCCGGGGCGGGATATTATCTTGTCACCCCCTTAGAAATGTGAAAATATAGTCCAAATTTCTCCCGCGAAATAAATTGAAAATTAAGGACTTGTCACTGTTCAGACATGGTGATAGGGTGTTAAGGTGTTATAATTCATGAATAAATTGTCTATTTCAGGTTGTTTGATTTTAATTTTTAAATAAACTAAAAATTAACCGGCTAGTCAGTTCTAGCATACTACTGCTGTTTGAACAAGATAAATGGATAAAAAAAGGAACATTATTTTTATTTACAGGTTTAATATACTGCAAACAAATTAATTTGCGTGTAAACATGTTGATTCTTATTTTATTTTTAATAGTGTAGTTTTTAATAGTTGCAGTACTACCAACCTGTAACTTTCACTTTGTCTTTGTTCAACTTAAAACTTCTTTTTTCTAACTTTGGTTTCAGCAAATTTGGAATAGCCTCATCAAAATCTATTTTTTGAATGATACTGCTTTCAATGGATAAAATAGCTAAGTTAGATAGATGTGCTTGGCACATTATTGATCTCAGGAAGTTTTTTTATCAGTTTGAGTTTTGAAAAACTCCTTTCACAAAAAGCTACTCATACACGTAATGTAATGTTAAAAAAAAAAAAAAAAAAAAAAAAAACCCCTTGATGCTAAAGTGAGATTTGGGAGAGACTCTGAAAGTTCATGTTTCACTGTAAACTCCAATAGTTTTAAAGAACTCCAATCCAGAGACTCTTCTTTAGGAACGTTGGCTGCCTGAAGAAACCTTCTCAAACGTAGGATTTCTTTTACAATGTCCTCTTGAGAAATATCATCATACTTTTCAACTAGATGTTTTACAAGTCTCGGGAGTTCAGATTCTGCCGTTTTGATAAGATTTTCAGGATCTAAGACCGAAAACCAAAGTGATATGGTTTCCATTCCTTTGCAATGTGAGTCGATGTCTCGATGAAACCTGTCGATACACTCCAGCATTGAGCTTATAAGTTCTTTTTCCAAAGTCAGCGTCTCATCTGCTGTCTGTTCTCCTGGCATAATTTCTGCTTTCGGACATGTCTTCGTTTGAATAAAGGTATATCCATCTCTCTGCACAAGTCTTTTGAAAACGTCAATCCTTTTTCCACAAGTACATTTCTACTGTCCTTTAAATATATCTTTAGACTTCTCATCTTCATGACACACCTCTCAAAGCTGATTTCGAGAATCTGCAAGTACTTTTGGGCATGGTTAACTTCTTCTAAAACACTATTCCACAAACATAAATAGCACAAAAACAAGAAATCACATACTGCAGGCAATACGTTTTGAGCTCCTCCTCTAGTTTAAATCTTTTCTGCAGGATCACAGAGTTCCTCGATGACATGAACAATCTTCTTAAAGCACTTAAACACGGGTTTGACAGCTTGAAAGTGAGTACTCCACCTAGTTTCTGCTAGCCGCTTGACTGTTACCTCAACGCTTGCTGTAAGGATATCCCATCTGTGAGCTGACGCTGAGAAAAAGACGTACAGACTCTCTAATGTGCCAAAAAAGGTTACACATGAAGAAACTGTTGCAAAAGAGTGCACTCCAAAAAGACTTAGAGAATGGTTAGTACACGGTACAAACAAAGCTTTAGGGTTAAGTTCAGAAATCCGAGCTTGAACTCCTGAATGTAGACCCACCATTGTAGGAATTGTCGTATCCCTGTCCTCGGCACATCAAGACCATCACGCTTTATAAGCTTCAAAATATCTCACCCTCACCATACCCCATTCCCACATCTCAGGTATACACACAGTACACCAACACTACACCTTGCACACTGCACTCTCTGATACAAATAATAGACGCAGTCACATTTCACTGCAAGTAGTGATTACTTTCCATTTCCATTTTATATATATATTTTTTATATTTTTTTTATATTTTTATATTTATTTATACAAAATATTTATACAAAACAAAACAAGACCACCCGAATGAGCAAGCGCTCGTGCTCGGGCACAGTTCAGCCATTTACATTATAAAATACATGCGGGAGTCGATGTGACAGATACCACATCAACATGTGCAAGAAAAGAATTAAATCACTGAAGGACTATGGAAAAGACTAAGAACTTCCTTTTGCACGGTTGTGCGCTTTATCTTGTTATTATTATAAAATACAAATTACAAATACATAAAGAAATTATAATATTAAATCAATATCTAAACAATAATAATAAAAAAGAAAGAACAGAATAGTAAAAAGAAAAAAGGAAAAGTAGTAAGAACAAAAATTGAAACCCTGAGTTATTACAAATAAAATCGTTCCTTAATTGTCTACTAAGTACAGAGTGAAGTAACTTTTGAACTATGAAATAAGATTTTTGATAAACTTATTGAATTTTTTGTTGTTCATATGTACTATTTCTGGATGTGACCTAATTATAGAGTTATAGAGTCTTGGACCATAATAAATGCTATGTTTAGAGCCAGAAGAGGTGAAGTATTTTGGTTCTATTAAAGGCAATGTTTTATTTCTTCTAGTATTGTAGTTATGAGGATCCGATACATGTACGTTGCGGTATTTTTGAAAGTATTTTAAAAGTGTGAGCTTATAAATTTGTTCTACAGTCATCACATTAAATTCAGAAAATATCAATTCTGTTGGATATTCTATAGGCTTTTTTAAACAAATTTTTATAATTCTCTTCTGTATTAGAATCAAAGGAGTCAATACAGATGTGCCACTTCCTCCCCAGCCAATGATACCATATTGGAGGACAGATTGATCTCAAATTATTTGTATTTTTTCTAACACACTAAACGATTTTGGGGTGTTTTTTTTCTTTCTGCCACAATGACACCCCCTAACCACCTATGGCTCGTGTCACCCGGGGCAGCCCGCCTTGGTATGCCACTGTTGCCTCTTAGTATTATTTATTTCAGTTTCTTGGTCTTCATTGGACCACTTTGGTCAGTTTTATACAAAGGATTCTTCAGTTTCTTGTTAGCCCAGTATTTCTTCATTCTCTCGCATCTTAACTTTCTTTCTCCTTCTGAAATAACATTTCCCATTGTCTGTTTGTTGATCATGGTTTCTAGCCTGTGTTGATTATTTTTGAGTCTCTTAATTTTGTCTGTTTTGTTTGTCACAAAGCATCCTCGAAGGATACACAACCCAAATGAAATCTGATTAATGCACTCTTGTAACTTTCTTTAACCTAAGCATGGACAAAACATCTTTCTCACTTCACATTCTGATATAGAATAAGAGGACATATAGCAATGGCCGAGTTTGCAATTTTTTCATTCTCATGCAAAGCTTTATTGTTCGCTGGGAAAGTCTTGAGTTTCTACAAACAGTGCTTGACTTATAAATACCCTTTAGAGAATTATTGCAAAAAAAAAAAAAAATCAAGTAAAGGTTTTAGCTCTTTGTATAAGCAGTTATGTACAAAATTTAAACAAACTCATTTAGAGCTATTCTTGAGAAAACTACAAAAAATGAAATTTTCATCATGTGAAGTGGTATTATAAGTAAATGACAGTCGTCACCAACCCATATGTGTTACCTAACCCACTTATAAAATTTTGTTTTCATACAATTTTTCATTCTTGAGCTAAGTTGTTCACAGACACACACACAGACATATTTCTAGAGTGATAGGGAAAAAGCGAATAAGTCAAAATACCAAGGTTTTAGGAGAGGCAAAAAAAAAAAAAAATTATTTCCACAACAATGTTACAATATTTAGTTCAATCCACCAGATATTTTTACACATCTTATACCATGTTAAAAAATGTGGGTGGGCTAATCTAGATAGTCTAACAATGCTGTGGAAATAAATTTTTTCTTTTTTTTTTCTTTCTTCTTTCCTGAAACTTTGGTATTTTGATTTATTCGCTTTTTCCCTATCAATCTAGATTTCTGAAAATAGTATTTTTAGTACACGCTCTCTAAAACAGCTGCTTGTTGGACTGGTAACATGCCGAAAAATTGCATTTTAGTAACCAAGGCCACTAAAATTGCATAAAACTGCATTCAAAATGCAGTTTTATCGGCCTAGTAACTTAAAGTCTTAGTGCAATCTATAAACAAAATCCAGATGGCATTGACCAGTCACACCAACTTTAACATGAATTTAAGCATATAATTGCTCATAAAACAACAAATTTAAGCTAACATGTTTCTTTATGATAAACAGAAACTTTACTAGGGTTTTTCGCAAAACAGGATAGCCTACTTCATCATATAACAATAAATATATGCCAACGACTTTTCACATCTTCGTTCACAAGAGAATCATTGCTTACCATGGACTATAATTATATTTTTTAAATTTAAGTCAATAAATAGGCCTACACTACAAACTTACTTAAATAGTAATACATGTTTGATGGATATTTATCCACATCATCAGTTGCTATTAACATAAGATCATTGTTCGTAATTTCTTGATGTGCCCTTTGTTGTAGTTTTAATGTACTTTGTGATTAGATTTACCTCTTGAGGTATTTCAAAATTCATAAATGTAACTAGAACAACTTATTATGGTGTGCCCATATAAAACCTACTGAGAAGATTGTATGATGTAACAAGATCTACATAGGCCAAACAGGGAGACAATTCAGTCAGAGATTCAAAAAACATAAATAAGATTCACATCAGCTTTTGCAAAACATGCTATAGAAAATTCACATGCATTCAATGGAATAGTAAATACAATGGAAATACTACACATTCAAAATAAAAGTGACAAATCAACACTTTAGAAGCATACAAAATTTGCATTAATAGAGAAAGGGTGGTAAATGTTGACCACGACTCCCTGTGTGAACTTGCTTCTAGGAACTAAGAACCGCCATACAACTCTTAACATTCAATCATTGAAAAATGGCACTCCCTATAACACCTCAATTCACAATGATGGTTACTGGACATGGAACGAAAAAAGAGTACCACAGCCATTTTCTTATAATTGACGATCCAACTTGCAAGTGTAGAAGAGCAATACAAACTGTTAATCACCTTAAATAATATGAATGCCCAATTGTATTGTATTGTATTGTATTGTATGTTTATTCATCCTTTGATCATTTTACATGATATCGGACACGTCAGATTCTTACATGACTATATTAATTATTAAATAACATAATTACTAAAGTATACAATGCTAGTTCTTAAATTTAAAATTGCAAATGCTGAAAATATTACCTATAAGTTAAAATTAATATTTACAAAGTGCTTATAGCTACTAACTTATTTTATAACTAGTAACCTAATTTACTTATATCTAACAGTTTCAAAAAATTCTTCTAAGCTATAAAAACAGTGCTCTATTAGAAACTTTTTTACACAGGATTTGAATTTATGCAGTACAGAGATTTCCTTTAGATATTGTGGTAGGCCATTATAAAGCTGGAGGCCAGTATATATAAAACTCTTTTCAAACAAGCTTGTGTTATGCGGAATTATCCTAAGTTCTTCTCTGTTTCTTGTGTTATGGGAGTGTATTTGTGAGTTGATGGTATACATGTTTAAATTTGATTTGACAAATGTCACTATTTCGTAGATATAAATACAAGGCAGAGGCAATATATTTAGATCTTTGAAAAATGTTCTGCAGCTGGTTGTTTTCTTTAGTTTAAGCATAGACCGAACAGCCCTTTTCTGTAGCTTGAAAATAGTTTGAGCTCCTGCTGTATTTCCCCAAAATATTATCCCCCCTGATAATACAGAATGAAAGTATGCATAATATATAGGGAAGACGTTTTCAACATTCATAACTTTTGAGGCTGTATACAAAGAACAAAACTAATAGAGGAAATAAAAAAGAAAGGAGACAACTGGCCAGTGAGTGACAAATAAAAAATTAATACAAAGAACCTTAGTGCTTTTCATGTTGTAAATGCATAAAGTAAATACAAACTGTATCTGGATCTAAACTACTATAGGATAGAACATTTGTAAATTATGGCAAGAGTAAAACCAGACAGATAAACATTGTAAAGTAAACAGAAATTGAGCCAAAAATTTTAATATTTGAAAACTACTTTTAATGATAAATAATAATGTAAAGCAAGGGTACCTTAAAGCATCGAGGACTGAAGATGGCTTAAGTAAACCGGAATGCATTTTCTAATGGTATAGTAGGAGATATTTTATAGTACAAGACATCAGCAAGAATATATAGTGATTTTAAATGAGTTTTACTTCTGTTTATGTGCTGTTTGTGTGTGATGATAAATCTTTATTAATGTTTTAACTTTTTTACTCTCAAGTGTAATAGTGTATTATTGTTTCTCGGGCTTCCAACTGGGTGAGTTGGAGGTTTGGTTCCAAGCTTTTCGGCAGCTATATCCACTGCCATCTTCTCCCATGATTTCAATAATACAAGAAGCCCAAGAAACAATAATACATTCTCAACACCGAGGAAGCCTCAAGTGTAATAGTGTTTTTATTACTGATATCAGCAAAGATAAGCTGAACGAACTAAGTTTTACGTGCAACTTTTATACAAATACTGGTCTATTATAGTGATATAATGGTATACAAGTACAATGTACAATAATGTAAGCCTACTAGTGTCGCATGTCTATAATATACTCCTACACATCTTATAGAGGGTATAAGGTGGTATAGAAACCCAACACTACTAAAAACGTTGGGTGAATAGTTGGAGTAGTGATTGATACTCCTCATGAAAGACAAAGAAATGCTAGGTGAAGTGAGGGGCCAATAAGAAAACTGGGAAGACCTCTCATTGGCTAGAAAGGGCAGATGTGATGAGTAAACTGTCCTTTTCACATCTGATGCACTAATTGGGAGCGAGAGAGGGCATATTGAAATTTCAGTCTTGGAACTAAATTTCCAAGGCCATTGCTACAATATGGCCCCAGTAGTATCTCTGCCTTACCAGGATCTTGTTGTGATTGGCCAGTATCGATGCAGTGCTGGACCAAGTCACACCATCAAAGAAAATGTTTTGCAATTGAGAAAGATGGAGATGGATAATAGAAAGAAATACACATTGCTTTGCTTCCATATTATATTACATGATAAGTAAATATTTATTTTCTTCTTTTCAGATTAAAACTAAACTAAACTAAACTCTGTGGTGCTACATCCCTGAAGGGAGTAGGCCTACCACCCAACCACATCATCTACCATAGGCAGATGACAGGATTGGGGAGCATGTGGTCAGCATGCCGACACCCACGGCCATTAATGATTGTTTCCATAACTGGAGCCCAGCATCAAAACTTATGTTAACCCTACCATAGTCACATGAATGTGTTTACCTTTAATGGTCGCGTCAAGGAGAAAATCTCCAGAGGTTTCAGCAATGAATAATAACCATTTTCAGTAGTGTGCAACTTGTTAGTTTTTTGTTAATTTTACATATTTAAATTCCTTAAAACTCTATTTTTGTTAACCTCAGCAAATCTAAGAATAACAAAATCATATGTGTAATAAAAAGGTCTGAACTGAAATTGTGATTAGCAAGAAAGGTCACATCATGGAAATTACTTCCAGGTTAGCGCACGCTGTTAAAAATGAGTGTTTACAAGCTCCAATCAGAACTCACAACTCACAATGACGCACATGCTACTACCCGGCTTAAAAGGGATTGCTGAGAAGGTACTAAGGGGGCATTTCTGTACGACAATGGCAGAACTGTGGGGAAGCAATTGTTGACCAGGAGAATATCTCTGGTGCACAACTAATGAAGGGGGTATTTCTTTGATTACACATTTATTTCAAATGGGCCATTCAGAAACAAAAAAATCAGGTTTCACTGTACTTTGATTATGTTGACACAAATTTCCCTCACCAAATGTGAAAACTAATCTGTAAACCATTCATAGTGAAGAAGCAAGCTTTGGGTTTAACAAGTCTATTTGTTGCAACTAACAGCACATGTATTGCATGATTTCTGTTACAGCAAGGTTCTCGACAGTATACAGTTCTGCGAAAAACTCTACGGCTCACAGTAGAGGATGGAAGTGAAGTATCGCCAACTGATATAAGCTATGTGCACAGTGTATATGCACCAATAAGTGTGCGTTTGGCACAGCATTTAGCAAAGCCAAATGGTTGGAGGGGTATACAAGATGTTCTTGGGCTGCTAGCAGGGCCAACTGTTGAGGAAAGTCAGACACTGCCAGCCGGACAAGGACCTCGCAGTGAGTGTTGTGCTCTTTTCAAATCTGTACATTTTTTATATTTTATGGCAAAATTATTTATTATTATTATTATTATTATTATTATTATTATTATTATTATTATTATTATTATTGTTATTATTCAGTTTAGAAGCTTTTATCTTCTTGTCTTCTGTCCAAAAATCTAAAAATAAAAATTTATAAGACAATTACCCTGCCGGTTGTAGTATATGGATGTGAGACATGGTCGCTTACTCTTCGGGAAGAACATATTTAATCTGAGAGTGTTCGAAAACAGGGGGTTTAGAAAAATATTTGTGACTGAGAGAGATGAAAATGGGGACTGGAAAAAACTGCATAACGACAAGCTTTATGACCTGTAATCGTCACCGGATATAGTAAGGGTAATTAAATCACGGAGGATGAAATGGGCTGGACATGTTACGTGTATGGGGAGGAAAGACATATATCTCAAAAATATTGACAGGGAGACCTGAAGGGAAAAGATCACTTGGACGAGCTAGATGGAGGTGGGAGGACAATATTAGGATAGATTTAAGGGAAGTGGGATTTGCGAGGGATGACTGGTTGGAGTTAGCACAGAATAGGGTTGAATGGCGAGCTCAGGTAAGTGCAGCAATGAACCTTGGGGTTCCATAAGATAGATAGTGTTCCTTTAGCTTGCTTAGAAATTGTCTATTGCTATTGAGTAAGTATTATTGTTATTGTAGTTTTTATTGGTATTATTATTATTATTATTTTTGTTATTTTTATTGTTTTTATTATTATTGTTGTTGTTATTGTTACTATATTGAGACCACACCTTCCACTGAAATAACTATTGGTTTGTGCTAATTTAACAGAAGATGCATTTCGACACATGTTGTGCCATCTTCCTCCGGAAAATACAGGAAAATATAGATAGTACCTTTGTCAAACTGGACAAAACGAGTGATAACAGATCCACTAAGGATCCAGGTATGAGAGAAAATAGGGATAGAACAATTGCAAGATCCGTTAATGAGAAGCACATCAAGGATCGGAACACAGTTACGCCTACGCATCTGACATCGCGTAATGAATCGGAGATTATAGAGTCACTCCATAAAGTAATAGAAATCCTGAATAAAGATCTACAACATTCGCAGCAAGAAATCAAAGTATTGAGATTGGAAAAACAAGACCTGAATCAGAAGGTGGCTTCACTACAAAAGGAGAAACATGAAATACAAAACAAGACCGGTGAATACGAGAAAGCGGTTAGTGACCTACTTAACGAGAGATCTGCATTAATGTATCAGCTACAAGAGCTAAATGATTCGAATGGGAATTATTCATACCAAAATTCTGACTGGTCGAGAGCAGTAAAGAAAAGCAGTGGCAGAGGAAATAAGAATGTGGAACAGCAATCACAGGGGATCCAGATTACAAACAAATTCGACCGTCTATCCACGCTACAAGAAGATGACGCCATCCAACGGTCCTCTTCACGAGCATGTCAGGACGCTCCTAACCTAACAAAGGAAGTTCCACCAGAAACTAAAAAAGTGCTAGTGCTTGGTGATTCCATGATCGCGCACGTGAATGTGAAGGGGGCAAATATTAAAGTGTATAGGGGAATAAAAGCAAACCAGTTGTCCAACAAAGTTGAATCTCAGTACAATTTCGAAAAATATCCAGAAAATCCTGAAGTGGTGGTGCTACATGTGGGAACCAATGACCTAAAAACTGCAAAAAACCCAGATGAAGTTATGGGTGAAGTATACAGTGCAATTAGATCTGCGAAACAAAAGTTTCCCAAAGCGGTAGTCACTGTAAACAACATAATTAAAAGACGTGATGTGAATGATCATTTCATCAAGCTAGTTAATGAAAATATTAGATGGGCCTGCGAATCGCTGAAAGCTATTTATGTTGATGTAGACCAGTATCTAGATTCCTCCTGTTTGGGAAAAGATGGTCTTCACCTAAACCGTAAGGGATCGTGGAAACTAAGCCAGGTCATAAACAATGTTGTTTGCATAATAACTAAACATCATGAACAGGGAAACTAATCCTGGAACCAGCAGGTGAATGTAAAAACAAAAGTGTGAATCTAGGGACAAATGTGGGTGAAGAAAAATCTAGGCCTAAAAACAGAACATTGTGTAATCAGACTGACAACTGGCTCATGCACTTAAATTCTCAAGGAATATTTTGGAAAATAAATGACTTGAACTTACTAATAGATGACTTTGAAAACAAGAACGTAGAAATCATCTGTTTAAACGAACATTGGCTAAAGCATGATGAAACAAATGCATTAAACAAACTCAAAGGTTTCTCCCTAGCAGATCATTACAGTAGAAGAGAGTCAGCACATGGTGGTTCATGTATTCTAGTGCGGGATCACATTCTTGCAGTCTCAAAACCTAGAAACGATTTAAAAACCTTAAGTGAAGATAACTTCTTTGAACTATCAGCCATTGAAATTAAGAATCAAAACATGATAGTGATCTCAATATACAGGGTACCCTACTACTACACTCTTAAGCCATTCCTTAAAAATCTAGAACTGTTGATGAATAAATTACAATGCGACCAAAAAAAGAAAATCATAATAACAATGGACAGTAATATTGACCTCTATAAGACAAACTTAATCACAGACTTGGAAGACAATGTAACAAATAACACTTCAGACACAAATCACACTAACAACAACATGATAAATACGTACATTAACATAGTGCAGACTCACGGGTTTAAATTCATACATACTCAGCCAACAAGAGTTACAAGTACTTCAAGATCATGTATAGATCACATATTAACCAATAAGGTATATGGACAGGAGGAGTACTTAGTTCAGGAAACAGGCTTCTCTGATCATAAGGCAGTCCTCGCTAGACTGCCAGAAAAACCACATAAGAATCAACAAAATAGGAAAGGGTGCAGGCGAGTTTACAACTCGGAAAATATTTCAAAATTTAAAAATACACTAAGCAAAACAGACTGGTTGTTCAACCCCTCAAACTCTGTAGACACAAACTACAACATTTTTCTTAGGGAACTTCTAAACTGCTTTAATGAATGCTTTCCAAAAATCACAGCCTCACGTTTCCTTAAAAAGTATTCATTAGACTGGTGCTCAAAAGGCATAAAAATATCCAGCGCAAGGAAAAGAATTCTACATACAATCTACCAGACTACCAAGGATCCTAACTTCATTCAATATTACAAAGCATACTCAAAAATATATAAGCGCATTATTAAAAAAGCTAAACAAAAGGCCATTGAAAACTATATTAGCAATGCTGAACACAAAAACAAGGCAACATGGAGAATAATAAAGGGGGAACTAGGAGTAAGTGACAGCACTAACCTTCGTAATTTAGATACAGTTGATAACAAAACAATTGAATCATTAAATAATTATTTCATTAATATTGGGAAAAAAATCAGAGAAGAACCTCCAACAATTCTTGGCTCCATGACTGAACTTTATAAAAACAACTGCCTCATGCTAACACCACTGTTTAACTTTGCTAGTGTCTCCCCTGATGAAATTAAAAAAGTAATAACAAACCTAAAAGGTAAAACTTCCAAGGGTTGGGATGAATTACCCACATTCATCATTAAAGAAATAAAGCATGAAATAAGTGAGCCGTTTACCCATATAATTAATCAATCACTGTCTACGGGTATCTTTCCTGAAAGAATGAAGTACGCCGCAGTTACACCAATCCATAAAGGTGGAAATGATGAATTTAAAAACTATAGGCCAATATCAATTCTTCCTACTCTCTCCATCGTATTTGAAAAGATTATACATCACCAGCTCGTCTCATATCTAGAACACTTCGGCAAACTCCATGCTTCCCAACATGGTTTTAGAGCAAACAGGTCAACCATATCTGCTCTTACTAACCTCATCAATGAGGCTTCTCATATGATAGATGAAAAAAATTACACAGCTGCTTTAATCTGTGACAACTCAAAAGCTTTTGACTGCGTTAGTCATGACATACTGCTAAAAAAACTTGAATTTTATGGTATAAGGAACATTGCTCTTCGCTGGTTTGAAAACTATCTCACAAATCGTAAACAGAAAGTAATCTTAAATAATCCAGCAGGTACCGTGCAGTCAAACTGGAACCAAATAAAAACTGGAGTCCCGCAAGGTAGTGTCCTAGGACCTCTTCTCTACATAATATACACTAATGATCTGCCAAACTGCGTGAAAGATAAAATCATAATGTATGCAGACGATACGTCAGTCTTACTAAAAGAGAAAAGCGAGGATAAATTGTCACTCAACACAACAGAAACTCTAACTACATTAAAGAAATGGTTTACCAACAACGGACTAAAACTAAATACTACAAAAACATCCATCATGCAATTCAGCACTCAAGGTAAAGGACATGAAAACAACCCTCCAAACAACACAGTAAACCACACACACACTGCAAAAATTTTAGGTGTCTACGTAAATAACCAATTAAAATGGGATGACCACATACACTATATCAGAAAAAAATTAAATAGTGCCTGTTTCAACATGCGCTGCTTATCGCAAATTACTAACCTTGAGACTAGAAAACTTGCATATTTTAGTTATTTCCATTCCGTAATGTCATACGGTATTATTCTGTGGGGAGGCGCGACAGGATGGGAAACAATTTTTAAAGCTCAGAAAAAAATAATCCGCATAATAACACAGGTAGATCCAAAAGAATCATGTAGAACTTTATTCAAAAAATTAAAGATATTAACTCAACCGTCACAATACCTATTTGAACTTAACAAGTACATACATGCAAATTTTGATGATATATATAAATCACAAAACCAGCACTGTCATGAAACCAGAACAAAAAATAAAATAAAACCTCCCATGCACAGACTGAAATTATATGAAAAAAGTCCACTGTATGCTGGTATTAAGGCCTATAACAAACTGCCTGACATGATCAGGGACATTACAGAATTAAAATTATTTAATAAGAAAGTGAAGACCCTACTCTTAGATAAGGCATACTACTCAGTTGCCGAATACATGGCAGACAACTTACAACTGGTAGTGTAGTGTACCCTGAGGATGATGTCACTATTCAAATAATTTGTAATTACGGACTGCAAAGTAGTCTACAAATATTTATATTTTTTGTTATTATAATGTTTGTCCACTATTGTATTTCCTTTTCTTTTCTTTTCTTGTATTATACATTTCCTTTTTCTTTTCTAGTGTTATACATTTGCTTTTCTTTTCTAGTGTTATATATTCTAATCTGACGAGTCATCTGTTTACTTGAGCAATGCTCAACCAACTGTAAGCGTTTATGACAATAAAGTATCTTATCTTATCTTATCTTATCCTCAGTACCTCAGTGTATTCAGAATACCATCCAGTCAGATGAGTAACAACATTAGCAATATGCATAGATTTTAACCTATAATCTATTGACTTGTTAGTTTTTTATTAACTTGACATTACTGAAGTGATTTTGTGGCACAATTTATAGTGAATTTTGGTAATTGTAAACAAAAGATCTTGATCCTGTATTAACAATAGACCTAGATTTTAACTTATTCTAAATTTGTAACAATTTATTATATTGACAAGGTATTGGTTTTAATTAAAGTAACATTATAATTGAAGTATCCTGCAGTCAATCTAATGAAAACCTGAGGCGCTGATATTTTGTCAACAAGTTAGATTGTTTGAGGGAGTAAGGTGGTATTGTTATAGTTTGCTCTCATGGGATCAACATGAAATTCGTTAATTCCTCTTCTGATTGCGATGGGTTCGGTCTTTTGGTTGTTAGTCCATGTATGGGTATAGTTATTATTTTGCAAAGAAATTGTAAGTTTTGATAATTTAGGTGGTATATATTAGAGTTTTCTCTAGGTGACTGTGATGTAAAATTACAAATTTGTATATTTTTCTGCATAGTCTATTACAGAGGTAGTTAACATGGTGAGAACATTTAAGGTGTTGATAGTTAAGATACCCATCTGTTTGAATAAGCTGTTTTGTTGCTTTGTTGGCAATGCCAATGACATCATTTAGATGAGAATAGAATGGAATATAATTTATTTAGTCCTTCTAAACATGTACATGTTGTAGGACGAGTCCAAATATTTACAATTAATTGTGGTGTGGCCACAAACGAAAGCCACCGCCGTATTGACATTCTTGTATATGCTGAAGATTCGTCAGAGGGATACTTTCTTGACCCAACTATAAGATTTGAAAAAAAAACAATGGTCAACCAGAAGAGGTCGATAAAGAGAAACATCTAATATATGAACCTACAATTCCATACCACCTGAAAGAAATACAATACGGCATGTTAATAGGAGCTCGAGGCACAATTCCACACCATGTAGTTAACATCTGGAAACAATGTCAATTAGACGTGCGGAAGCTGAAGAATCTAGTTCTTCTTGCTTTGAAGGGATCACTGCACATTTACAGGAATCGCTCTTATAATTTGAAATAATGTTTTCTAATTCTGTAGATTTCTGCTATATATGTTAATGTTTGAAATTCTGAACTCTGTAATATGCTCTTGATCCATGTTTGTAAGATCTTAACAATTCATTTGTAGATAAGATTATGTTGTATGTTATACTTTGTCTCTAGGCAGCCTACAGTGGTAGGAAGTGTTGAAAAAAATTCAATACAAGATGACGATACAAAGTTAGCATTAACGATGAGTTGTATACAATTGTTAAAAATTGAGTTTACAAATTAATCGAGTTTTATTATCATGCCTTATATCTATGGCTGTTGTCAATGGTATTATTGAACAATCATATCAAACTTGGAAGTAGTTTTGGAGTACAAGTCAGTATTTTGAGGAGAACTATTTGTGGACAAGTCATTCATTCTCCAAATTACCTGAAACATAAAGAAAAGAGGGCAGTATCTACACAGAAGAGGTTTTTCAAAATTTAGAATTATCTTCCTGTAATATATTTCCCACTATTGGCTGTACAGAACTGTACAATTATCCGGATTGCTTTGAGGCTGTATTCAAATGGTTTTTGCAACAGCGAGCATTGGGAAACCCTCGTTCAGGGCCGATTATTTGCAAAAAAGCAAAACTTTAACCAACAAAATCGAAAGTATGTTAGATTGTATTGTCATAATTCATTTTGCTTTGTGTCATCGCCACATACAAATGCTAAAGTGAGAGAAAGTGTAGTTAGGGCTGTAATTGACCTGCATTTTTCGGCCTCTGAAGCAGCGAGAACGTTCCATATTTATGAAAGAGCAGCTCGGAGGTGGGAACTTCACTATAATGTGACCGGAAGTTTTCATAGGAAACGTGGATCTGGCCAGGCGCGTATTTCGATGCTAGATTGGTTGCAGAAGTTGAGCGTAAGTTATTGATTTTGCACTACAAGTACCAGTATTATAAAATAAAATATTTAAAAAATGCTCCTTGAATAAACATATTCCTCGTGAATCTATTTATTAATATTATAAAAATTTGCAACCAAGAATATGGCGGATTTGAGGCATATAGCCACAGCCTTCTATACATGTTTGTTTTGGAACAAAACTGACTAAATAATCAAGAAAATACATGGATAGACAAGAGGCATGTGTGAACCTAAACTTAAGTCTTCCTGTACATGCGCATATGCTCGTTTGTGATACTTTATAAAATAACGCCTGACGTTTTTTATTTGACCGACTGTACATCAAAACGAGAGATATTAGTTATTGCATAGACTAGCCTATAGGATAAAAAGTACTGAAAAATTAGGATAATTTTGATAATATTGACAGAGAAAAATAAAAAAGAATAGTTTTAAAAAGTCCAAGACATATGAATTCCACTATTTTTTGTGAGCCCAGGCCAAATAAATTTATTTTTGTCAAATCATCTGAAGTCTTACAAACATGCAGGGAAAAAGAATCAGAGTTTATTTTGGAGGGGAAAATATTAAAGATTTGAACTTTTAGGAATTTTCCCATTGGTTATAGGCTAAAATCTATAAGTTTACCAAATTTCAAATGTCTAGCTCAACTGGAAGTGAATAAAGATCAATGTTAATAAGTGGAAGATTAGACTGTCCTAGATGTGAATAACGTCACGGCTATCCAGCAAGTTTTTCTATACTTATGGGGCAGCGAGAAACATCAAATTTTGCACGCTTATGGCTGTTTTATGTGCTATTATTCCTGCCAGATTTTACGATTCTATCTATCCTATGTTTGTCAGATACTACGTAATGTGAGGAAAATATACAAAATTTACTTCAAATACAAAAAATCTAACTCGGTCTAAGGGATAACCGATGGAGATATGACAAAAAGTCATAAGACCAAACTTGTAGATCTCTCAAAAATAGGACTTACCATTTGGCTGACCGCCGATGTGGTCTTGTGGTTAGCATTGCTGACTACGGATCTGTCGGCCCGGGTTCGATCCCCGGTACCTCCTCGGATTTTTCTGAGGTAGGGAGGTCTGGTAGGGGTGCACTTAGCCTCGTGATTCAAATTGAGGAGCTACTTGATAAAAAAGTAGCGGCTCCGGTCATGGAAACCACCATTAACGGCCGTGGGTGTTGGCATGCTGACCACATGCCCCCAATGCGGTTGGGTGGTAGGCCTTATCCCTTCGGGGATGTCGCGTCATGGAGTTTAGTTACCATTTGGCTACTATAAGCCCCCAAGAAGGTCTACCCTGACCTTAAAGTTGTATCCGCCATGACACATTTTCAGATAGCAAACACGAAAACTAGATGTGATACAAAAAAAATAGTGACATTTCTGAAATCAGGAGACCTTACTTAGTTAAAATCACTTAATAAATGCTTTACCACAAAATGATGCAGGATAGTGTTATTTATGTCATGAATTTTAAATCTATTTTCTTCTGTAGTATAGACAAGTTTCTCAATTTAATGATTGCATACATACCAAGTTTACCAGTTCTGCAATTACAATAAAGAAAAAGGAAATGTGAGGGAAATGAAAAAATTGTTAGTTTGTAAGGACAGACATAAAAATGATGTGTGACAAGGGTTTAGGTAGGCCTATGTGTTATGGTTGGGCATGTAAATGGTTTCTAAGAATAGAAATAGACTTCTTCACTTTCTGTTAAATTATTCAAGCTCTCTTGATTTCAGTAAAATTGAATTTAAAGATATTTAGTCCTCTTGAATTAATTTTCCTCAGACATTTCTTTCAGAGATTAAACTTTGCAATAATTCAGTGGATTTTTTTTTCTTCTTCTGTTATACAGGAGGATCCATTAGCAGTCAGTCATCTCAAAATGATACACCAAGAGTTATATTAGTATTCTTCCTTGGTGGATGTACATTCGCAGAAATCTCAGCTCTCCGTTTTCTTTCACAACAGGAAGATTGTAAGTGCATTTTTTGTTATATAAAACAAATTTCCCCTCACAGTATTGAATTTTATTCTTCATACCTCTATATACCATGTGTCCATAAAGTCGTGGTGCACTTATTTCCTGTGACCGGTCAAAAGTGCACCATGACTTTTTCGGACACACGGTATATAAGAGGCTTTGTCCTGACTTAATGACTGACTGACAGAGAATCAACGTAGAGCCTTAACTATAATAGGAAGAGATTTGGAATTTTGACCTTCATTTCATAATGTAAGTGCACACTAAGAAGGGATTTTTCAAAATTTTTATTTTAAATGCCATAAATCAAATGTTTCCGAGGAGACGAAGTTATAATAAAAAAAAAGTGTTACCCTAAAAATTGCATTAAAACAAAAATGTGTGATTAATAGAGTAATTCTTTATGTTAAAATGTGAAGATATTCCTCTATGTGTTACGATTGGCATTTATGGAAACCAGTTATGCTAGTGAAATTTTCCTTATTGATTTAATAGTTATAACCCACAGTTAATTTTAATTGATGATTGCTTATATTACACCAGCTTAAAAGGCCCGGCGTAGCCCGGGTTTTGTATTTTGTAATTGGAAATTAACTTATGAAGGAGTTTCAATTTTCAAATTATAGGTCCTTATATGGCTATTTAGAATTTGAAATGAAGAAAAACGACTTATCACATTCAAACTATTTGCTCAGAAAATGCTTGGTATAGCTTTTTATGGCTCTAGAGGGGGTAGAATTTGCATCCCATCACTTCTATCCACCAAGCCTGGTAGGAGTTGAAATAAGAAGAAACAGAAATTCTGGAACATAAAATTGTATTGTCTTTGCGGAATATTTATTTCTCACTCTCATGTTATCACTCTCGGGTCATACTTCCCTCCCCAAAACCTAGGATATAATAATATACATATTTCCATACCTTGTATTGTTTTCTCTATGTCCAGGGTAGAGAAAGTTATGTGACTCTAGCACATTGTGCATTATTTTCATAGATTTCATTCTTTAATATTTATTTATAACATGAATTATATTGATAGCTTCTCTAATTTGTCAAAGTCCTGTTTCATTTATTTCCAAACCTACCTGAGACCACTGGCTACAATACACTGATTGTCATGTGAACTGTGATTTGTATTTGGTAATTCTGTGTAAAAAGGGATTAAGTATTCTCAAAAAACATTTGATTTTTGGCATTTAAGTTAGATCAACATTTTTCAAAATCCTTTCTTAGTTAGCACTTACATTATGAAACGACGGTACTATCAAAATTTCAAGTCTCTACCTATTATAGTTTAGGCTGTACGTTGTTTCTCTGTCAGTCGGGACAAAGCCTTTTATATATAGAAGAGATACATTCAACTCAAAAGATTATTAGGGGAATGAAATTTTATGTAATTAAGGAACAAAAATACTCAAAGGTTATATAAAACTGGTAAGTATTTATTGTCATTTCAAGTTAATTTAATTTATTCTTATTTATCCTTTTATGTAAAAAAATTGTCAGTAGTTATCTGCGTTTACAATAGGCGATTCCTAAACTTTTGTAATGGTAGACCTAGCTACATAAAAAAAGAATATAAACGTAAAACATATCCACTTTTGTTGTAATAAATTTACAGCTAAAATAGTAAAGATCCATTAAGGGAGGGGGTTTGGAATGTCTTCCTCTCGCCCCTGTTTCCGTTGTTTTCCTCCTCATCACCTCAGTACATAAGAAAATCATCAGTTAAGAAAGGAGATGTCATATCTCTGAAAAACTACAATAAAGCCTCTATATAACGACGATCGCTGGTTCCACGAAAAAGTGGTCTTTAAGAGGGGTGGTCTCTTAATAGGGAGTATTCATTTTTATGTCTTGAAACTGGAAATACAATAGAATAAATACGGTACAATACAGTAGGTGTATTATGTAACACACAGTTGATTATTACTTACTTTTACTATATTTCAAATTGCAGCACAACAATAAGATACTTTAATCTATGCAGGCCAAGAACAATGAGTCTTTATTTACAGTATAACAGGAAAAGAAAGATACGTCTATTTTCCCTACATTACATTTTGCTTGGAGGACAATGAAAGGGACTTGTCCAGCACGTTTCTTAGAATCAATAATTTCAGAAATCCCCTCATGTCCACTGAATAAATGTTTTCATAAGAAATAGAATTACCCCTCTGAGTCACTGCGATCATATAGATAATAAAGGCATGAATTCTTAAGGGTATTGAAACAAGCAGGTCAGTGGTAGGAGATTGGAATGTGTTCTATACGGTACTTGTACGGTCTATTGTATGGTATTTCCCAGAACGCGAAAGGGAAAACAGCCCAAAGCATTGTTCAATCATATGCACATTTCTGTCCATCACCCTTGAAAATTGAAGAGACGTCTTGCAGTGCCCACTTCAGTATTTCTGTTCAAATGCTGATTAATGCCTAGCATTTGAATAAATATTTTTTTACGATTTTAGTCGTTATAGAGGAGTTTAACGAAAATGAAACTCTGGTCGTTGGTCGGGGAGAGGGGTGGTTGTTTAATAGGGGTATAAATAACATTGGTCTTATGGGTTTTACTGTTGGTTCCTAGAAAAATTGGTCTTTAAAGGAGGTGGTCGCTAAAGAGGGGTGGTCTTTAAGACAGGTTTTACTGTATTGTTAAGTGGTATTGTAAAATAAAAGAAAAACAGCTCCATATTTCTGATGAAGCCTGGTATGCGTAATCCATGTCGTGTGTACTCGGAATTTGCAAATTATTGAATGAAGTAATGATTGATACTTTTTTTTGGCTCCTGAAAAGTTGCCATCTCTGAAATGCAAGGTCTGTCATCTTAAATGACAATATGCTTTTTCCATAATATCCGTGCATCCTTGTTAATTATTCCTTTCATTAAGTTCTAGTGAGTTTTATTAAGACAGCTAAAATCTTTGTTTAAAACCTAAAAAGGGCTATTCTACGAAAATAAAAGGCTAAAAAATGCCTTTTATAAAAGCCTAAAAATCTGGGCCTTGGTGATGACATACTATGTATGTTTAAGTTAGATAATAGTGACAATATCTTACACATAAACTTTAGTTCAAGATAGCCATTGCACTGAATACACTTTTATTGTTTGTTGTTTTCTACTGTAAGGTGTATTTTAGCTACTAAAATAATTTAAGTTGTCATGAATCTAACAATAGACATAAGCCACAACAGTCATTAGTGAAAATAATGTTATGCAATACCAAGATATATCTACTGTTTTTATTGCTGAAGATCTTACGTGATTTTATAATAATAATAATATTTAATATATATATAATACAACCCCAAAGAGCAAAGCTCATGCGAGGGGCGACATACATAAACATTGGTTCAAAGGAAAAAATTATTAATAATACCTACTACAATTAACTAAAGGCTATAACAAATTAACTAATGACAAACATACCACCAAAGAAAAAATATATATATATATATATATATATATATAAAAAAATAATAAACTTGAAATATATTAATCATTTTGAAATATGCATTTTTTGTACGACTTCACAGAAATATATTATAACTATCCTACTGACTAAAGTACACATCTAAAAAATATGATAATGCATTTGGTTTAAAATTTCTAATGGAACTGGACACACTTTCAGGTAACATGTTATACAATTTTATAGCATGAGGTAATATTCCATTTAGGCCATACGTAGTGGATTCGCTATGAGTTACAAAAAGATGAGTGACTTGTCTTGTGTTATGGAGATGAACATCTTCGGGTGTAATTAAGGTGGTGTTGGATTTAATAAGTTTATATTTGATAGAATGTAAGTGACTGACTATTGCTGTATTTGTAGAGACGGAAAATCTACCCTAGGCAGATGGCAGGATTAGGGGGCATGTGGTCAGCATACTGACACCCATGGCCGTTAATGGTAGTTTCCATGACTGGAGCCGCTACTTCTCTATCAAGTAGCTCCTCAATTTGAATCACGAGGCTGAGTGCACCCCTACCAGACCTCCCTACCTCAGAAAAATCCGGGGAGGTACCGGGGATCGAACCCGGGCCGATGGATCTGTAGTCAGTGATGCCAACCACCAGACCACGCCGGCAGTCGTATGAATATGATACAATACTGAAATAAAACACTGTATATAATTATTAATTATTACAGGAAGTTAGTAACAGTGAAGTTTTTCTAATATAGTAATATAAGAATCGAGTCAGTTTTTGTGACACTTACTTCACTTGAGTTCTCTATTTGGAGACTAGTTTTGGGAAATTTTTTCTCCACTAGTCTCCAATAGAGAACTCAAGTGAAGTAAGTGTCACAAAAATTGACTCAATTCTTATATCACTATACTGTAGTTAAAATCTATCACCCTAGTTCTCTTTTAAAGCCATGCGCTGTATTTATTAAAGCAATTTTAAGGAATATGAGGGATTAAGGTGAACCCTCATTTTAAATTTGCTATTTTACTAGATGTATGCTTATACCAAAACATAAATTCAACTTTGAAAGGGTTAAAAGTGGTACAAATTACATCGATGTTATGTGAGCTCTAATGTTGGCGCCTGGATAAATCAGTCTTTAAGAGGGGTGATTGCTAAATAGGTCTCCCACTTATATTTGACATAGAGATATTTTTGACTTTTTTCTTTCTTTCTGTTACAGCTTTAGTAGAATTCGTGGTTGCTACAACAAAACTTATAAATGGAAATACATTCATCAAATCCTTGCTTGAACCTCTTGGAGAAGAAATCCCACCACCGAGACAGTAGCGAGGAGTGACATGGTATCCTTATAAAGTGATTCAAGCAAAGTGTAATGTATATAAGTGCTTGTATAAATTAACAGTACAATTTGCGTCATATCTCGTCTAGAAGTGAATGAATGTAGAACAAGAAGTTATCTTAACAGGATGTCCGTTTCCTGGCTACAACGTCACTTGTAGCAGACTGAAAAGTTTATATCATTCCTTTCTAATTATAGCAGTTAAATCATGAGTGTAATAGCATTCTGCCATTTAAAATCACATAATTTCCTGTTCTTTTACTATTTTGCCTTTGTTACCAAGAAATCTATCCATCCTTTGATACCTTATTAGGCTTTGCTTTATTCTTGCATCGGTACCTTTATTTTGTAAAACGTACTCTACTTCTCTCCTGCATACCATCCTACTTTCCTGTTTCAAAGTATTTCTTCACCATTCATTCGTTGCTGAAAATCATATTTACTATTCTTTTCATTTTTGCTCATCTTTTGTGTAATATTGCTACTGTAAATTGTCTGGATAAAAATCAATTTACTACAGAGGAGTTCATATAATGAAGCATAATACTGTATTTATTAGTCAGATCTGCCTCGCAGTCTAATCATTAAGAATTTCTCACCTTTAAACATGAAGTCGCAGCCCTACCATTGAAGTGTTATCTCTCGTAGGTAAATACCTACTTATAATGAACTCCCGTGTGGGAATCCCTGCTTCAGAAGAGGACAGGGTATGTCAAAAGGAAGGTAGAGCCGAAGCCAAATAATTCTGCCACTATATGCGTGGGACAACTAGGAGGCCGAGCTATACAGTGAAATGTTACAGAGTTTGTTGATGATTTCAGTGTACTAGAGACATCCTACGGGCGAGGTTTCTTGCCAGCTGGTAACAACAGTTTTATTATGCTTTAAAGAAACTTTCATTACATACATTCATACTACATACATAGAAACATTTTCTAACACAGCACAAACACTCATTCACCGATACACGTGGTAATAATCAATAAAAAGGCAGGAGGTCAGGGAGAAGAATGATATGTCGGGAAGTAGGCATGACTTCACGGTCTTCACATAAATTGGTTTGTGCTCCGCGGCAGAATTATATGGCTACAGCTCTAACCAAAAACATGTTGTAACTTTCCTTACACATAGAATATTTTCCCGGGCTACTAACCAGGTGGTGAATTGGATTAATTCCGACGTTTTGAAGCCAATCTGAGGTTCCATTGTCAAGGAGAATGAAATGCCGGGACTAGATGGGGTGTATTTATATAGGACTGCTGTAACTGGGGACATCCGGATTGGAGACAATGGATCCTCAGATCGGCTTCAAAACGTCAGAATTAATCCAATTCACCGCCTGGTTAGTAGCCCGGGAAAATATCCTATATTACCAGCACCAGGAAAAATTCAGAGCACATTTCCTTACACAGTTATCCCTCGGCAGATCCTCTGGAGATGACCTTATTTGCAAAGAGTTCTTGGAGGAACGGTAGATTAAAACAGCTGAAAGACTTGCTGCTCAAAATCCAAACCTTTGAACTCTCATAAAGTCATAGTATCACATCGTTTTTAATGAAGTATGGACCAAAGACACCATGATGTTATATTCCTGACCATATGGTGACTTTTTCCAGAATGCAGAGATCTCTACAGGTACTCATCAGCCATGATGATTCGTTGGTTGACCACCACCAGTTGTCAAGGCCAGTACATGAGCATAGTAATGTAAGGAAGTGTGAAAATTCAGTGAATATACTTGTAGGCCTAAAACTGGCAGTTAAATTTAATGGTAATTTCAAATGTTTACGTGGTGGTTCATTATTCCCTTAATAGGTACTATGACAAAATTCCAAATAAAATACGGTACCTATCCTACCATTGATGCACGTTACATTCGCCAACAAACTCTTTTTTTTATTTATTTATTTTTTATTATTATTATTTTTTATATATACTATTTCAAGTTTTAAAATCGGGGTGCGCATTAAATTCGAGGGAGCATTATATTCGAGTAAATATGGTAATTCCCCACACACTAGACTGTGGGGAGGGGGGTGGAACTCTGCGCTTTGTTTAGACCATTTTTCTACACCCCATCCGCCTGTCAACTGGCCCTCACTTCATTCAGTCCACAGCCTGGTTCCTAATTGGTCAGTTCCCAAAATGCTCCTCTCCAATCCAGACATCCCTAGCTGCCCCATCCGTATAAAAAGAACACCATTTAGTCCCGGTACTTCATTCTCCTTGACAATGCAGCTCAGATTGCCTTTGTAAGATCGGAATTTATCCAAATAACCACCTGGTTAGAAACCCAGGAAATTATTTCATATTACCAGCACCAGGAAAAGTGCATTTAAACTTCTGTTTTTAATTGTTTAAATTTTTATGGTCGTTCTATTGCCCCTTGTGTTGAGGCACACTTGCTTTAATTGTGTTATGTGTATATGAGGATAGCTGTAACATTTCTGTAGTAGTAGTAGCAGTAGTAGTAGTGGTAATAGTAGTAGGGATTTTGCAGCTATTGCTGCCTTCCCATTCCTAATCGCCATCTTTCTTGATCCAAGGTGTCCTCTTCTTGGAGTCTTCTCCCATCGATGATCTCTTTAATGCTCAGGTACCAGGATCTTCACAGTCTGCCCCGTCTTCCTCTTCCAGGTCGTTGCCACTGAAGCATTTTATTCGGCCATTTATGTGGACCCATTCTCCTTATGTGTCCAAACCATCTTAAACCTCTTATTTCAATTCTATCTAGGACTGTCTCCTTCGCTGCCATCCTTAACCTTAACTCTTGATTCCTAATCTTTTGGATACTTGAAACTCCTGCAAGTCTTCTTAAGTAATTCAACTGCTATCTTCCTTTTGTATTCTGCATTCAGTATCCAGGCCTCACTGTTGTAGCAGAGGACAGTTTCCAGTAACGCTTTCCCCATGTGTAATTTAGTTTTTCTAGATATGTTTTTATCCCACCATACTGAGTTCAAGGCTCCCAAAACTCTTTTTGCTTGTTCTATATGTGTTCACATTTCTGTAAAGACATTTATTTGTTTAGAAGTCATGTATACTGTCATGAATACTGTATTGTTGTAAATATGCTCCAGAAATATGCAGATCAGAAAATTTACAGGATATTAATGAATAACACCGAAATTAACCATTGTATGGAAGTTTAGACAGTGAAGCTATATTATAATTTTATAATATTGAGTTGGGTTTAGCACTATACTTCACTTGTTTTATAAATACCTGAACTAGTTTCGAAGACCCTCGTCATTCATAGTCATCAGGTTAACACCAACAGTTGGTGTTAACCTGATGAGTATGAATGACGAGGGTCTTCGAAACTAGTTCAGGTATTTATAAAACAAGTGAAGTATGCTAAACCCAACTCAATATTATAAAAAAACACCGAAATATTTTACCTGTGTATACAGAGGTCATAGACAAGCAACTTTTATTAGGAGATTTTTGCTCTATGGATTCAATTTTCCTGTTACAGCATAAAATCTCCCAGGGCAATGGCTGCCACTGACTTTTAACATTTGAAAAAAATGCAAAACAAAGGAACTTCATTGTTATCACTGAACTAATGATTAAATTTAAACTATTGCAGTGGCGACCAGTCATGTGATTATCTGTAAAGTTTGCAGATTATGAAAACTCTAAATTATGATATAGCTGTCCATGAATGATTAAAAATCAGGTTTTTATCATTCAATAAGAAGGCATGAAAGTAATTTCATGAAAATTTTAACCCTATTTCGCTTAATTATTGACTTACGAGCACCAAATTGTAATGACTTTAATGCCCTGTAGCATACATGTTTTACAACATAGAGCAAAAATCTGCTAATAAAAATTGCTTGTCTATGTCCCCTCTATACACAGGTAAAATATTTCGGTGTTATTCATTAACACCTTGTATCTGGCAAGACACGTTTCCTAAATTTAGAACAAGATGTTATGTTCCCTCAGTTTTCTTCTACATAATCATATGCAAGGTAAACAATTGTGAGTAGGTGGAATACAGGTACAACTGTATATTACAGCTGTAAATTGAAGTATGTAATGGCCAATTGTATAATTAAGTTGTATTGTTAAATTGTCTTTTCACCATTAAGTCTTTTTTTTATTTATTTAATTTAATTTAAATGTCATCTCAAAGCCACATCCTCCCTCTGACCTTGAGATTTGCTGTATCTGCCAATCGCAAGGAAGCTGCAGTGTTGGTCCATGTTCCTCAACTTGAGCACATAAGCAGCATTTTGACTATTACCAATGTTATAAATAGTATTTTTCTATTAGGCCTATATGAACAGTGCTGTTGTGTCAATTATTATACATACTGAAGGTGAGTTTGTGTAGTGTATAACATGAGAAAAATGTACCCACATACTTTAGATCAGGGGTTCTCAATCTAGGGAAACAGATAATTCCAGGAAAGGCACGGTAAGCATTTTTATTGTTATTGTTATTATTATAATTTTTTAATTTTATATATATATGTTTCTTTTTAAGATTTCAAGATTTATTTAGCCAAAAGTAAAAGGGTTACAAGGCTTTGTCAAGTATATGAATTGAACAAAATAAATTTTAGTTACACAACATATTTTTTGCACGACGTAACTAATTAGTGGTACTTACGAATATTGTTGCTGTGGATAGTAACTTGACATTCCTGCACGCAATCTTGTTGCTGTGGAAACAAAACAAATTTCCGTGCGGTAAAAATTACAAAAAGCACACTGTGCCGTAAGTAAAATCATAATAGAAAGCCTTTATGGTCCAAGGCCTCCCAGTTTGTGGCGACTTTAACAGGACAAATATTCGGTTCCCATTACAACAAACACATGCGAATCACTTTCTGAAATAAACATCTATCTTCAATAATGTATATACATAATATTTTCAGGTAATATCTCAAATAATATAATTAAATTGATATAAATAATCTTAGTGCAAAAAATAGCATGCAATACTCGTGCCATAAGCACATAACGGATCTCAGAAATTGAAAAAAACTCGGCGCAAGCGCCTCGTTTTTTCAAACACTTTCCTCGATCCGTATGCACTGCTTATGGCACTTGTATCGCAATATACTATAATTTCTAGGTTATAAACTTATATTAAAATATATAAATTGGTTTAATTTACTGAATATAGCCTACATATCTTATAATTTAGTCCTCTTTGTATTTTGTACTTTTTTAAAATTCATCTATTGCGTAAAAGGCATTTTTTACTAGAAAAGGTTTTATCCTTCTTAGCTTCAATTATTATTTGCTATATTTTTCAGTGTGTCAGGAAAGTGATTGTATAGGTCCTTTGCACGAATTTCTATATACTTGTTGCCTAAAGAACCTCTTAACGATTTCTTAAAATAGTTTTTATTATTTCTTGTATAATGATGATGCATGTTTTGATTTTTATCCTCTTTATAATTTATTATTGCAAATTTAATATTTTCATATATATATATATATAAGCAGAGCAGTATGAGTATTTTCAATGTTTTGAATTTAGATCTGCAAGATTTTATCTTTGGTGTTTTCTCTAATCCTAAGTGCCTTTTGTTTATTTATTTATTTATTTATATTTTTTTAATTTTCTTTTCTTTTTAAGGACTAAATAATCTCAGCATTTTTATTTTTGCAGTTAAACCCCACAGAAAACACCAAAGTTTAAATGGGAGTGATGAATGTGAAATATAATTGTTTGAAGATAGGAAAAAAATACATGAATATTCTCATGTAATGTCCAACAGAGACAATAATCTGTGGTTCATGAAAGCTTACATATTTATACATGAATTAGTTAAAAAATAGTAGCCATTAAAAAATTTGTAAAAGAAATATACTCCCAGCTGTCTCATTGTGTTCGTAAGAAATAGATCCAAATGATGGAACTTGAAATTTTGAGCAGAATCCCTTTTAATGTTAAACCTATTAATTGCTTTTGTTAATTGAATTGTTCTATTTACAAATCAAGCATAGATATTTTTAATCTTGACATATTTGGTCCTAATTTTCACTGTCCACGTTAATATCTAAAATTCATTAAAAGTAAGTAATTACAGTGAATGTATTAAAATAACTTCAAGCTCCGCCTTCCAGCCTTCATCAGCTGTACTCAAACCAGTAACTGCACTCCTGGACGAGGTAGCATTGAGCATAATGTATCATGTAGTGATTGTGAGAAAAGGTACATTGGGGAAACAGGGAGAAATTTTAAGACCAGGCTAAATGAACATTGCAGCACATCGCAAGTACTGTACTACTCGGAGTCAATCATTTATTAAGGATTTATATGTGAGGTGAAGTGAAGCATATTATTGGATAATTACACATGCGTCACTCGTAACAGAAAGTGCTGGGAAAGAAGAAACACACTAACCAATTTTTGTTCTTTTCAGATACATAGATCAGATGACATTAATAGTGCAGTGGTCTCTTACAGTGATTGTGGTACTACAAAAAGTCCTGGCAACATCAGGTAAAATTACTTTAAGACTTTTTAAATAATCACCATTTCAAGGCTGTCATCACCTAGGTGAGATAAACACATTGTTGCCATGTTTATCTCGCCTTGTGAAATTGTGATTAATTTATACTTGGGAGAAGTTTTAAATCATTTTGGACATTTTATTTAGCAATCTATTTCATAAGGTTGTATAATAGTATTTTTTCACGACGTAACTAATTAGTGGTACTTACGAATATTGTTGCCGTGGATCGTAACTTGACATTCCCGCACGCAATCGGGTTGCTATGAAAACAAAAGAAATCTCCGTGCTCTAAAAATTACAAAAAGCAAGTGCCGTAAGTAAAATCATCATAATAAAAGCCTTTATGGAAGACCAGAACCAAGGGCCCCCCAGTTTGTGGCGACTTTAATAGGACAAATATTCGGTCCCCATAACAACCAACACATGAGAATCACTTTCTGAAATATAACATCCATCTTCAATAGTGTATATACATAATATTTTCAGCTAATATCTCAATTAATATAAATAAATTGATATAATTATTCATCGTGCAAAAAATAGCATGCAATACTCATGCCGTAAGCGCACAACGGATCTCGGAAATTGAAAAAACTCTTTTTCGATCCGTATGCACCGGCACTTGTATCGCAATATACTATTTTATCTATTTGACAATAAAATTTCCAAAAGTGTTCCTAGAAAAATAGACTCTACAACATTATGACAGGGTGTGTTCATGAGAGGTAAAGAAACAAAGGATCGTTATTTCTTACATACAAGTCTTCTCAGGATTCGGCTGGGTGAGAAAGTTGAAGCTGTCCGAGCTTTCAGCTGCTGCTTTCTCTGCTTCTGCTCAAGCACAAGAAAGGTTCAAGTCTATTATTTCTTTTTAATATACATAATGTGACTGTTCCAGAGAACCGCCAAACATTTCCTCGTAACAGTGAAAATCAGCTGTCAGGGTGTAAAATGTTTATTTTTAGATTTTGATGCCATCTATTGGTTTCATTCCTATATTACATTCTGTGATCACAACAAACATAAAGACAGCATTAATGCCAACCATAGCACAAGGGTGGATCGAAAAGTAATGCAGAATAATTTTTTTGAAGTGAAACTTCTTTAGTCACAGTAGGGGTAAATCGAGAGCTTGTGTAATGCTCAAACTTGTCACGAAATTAGTGAGGTATGATGGAACGGACTGCACAGAAAACAATCAACTCAATGATTAGGCTTATCCAAAATTAAAAAAATTTAAAATCCAAAATTTAAAAATCTAAAAATCCAAAATTTAAAAATCCAAAAAATTAAAAATTCAAAGATCCAAAATTTAAAAAATCCAAAAAATAAAAATTCAAAGGTCTAAAATTTAAAAAATTAAAAATCCAAAATTCCAAAATTGAAAAAATTAAAAGATCAAAAATTTCAAAATCCAACATTAAAAAAGTCCAAAAACCCAATAATAAAAGTCCAACAATCCAAAATTGAAAAAATAAAAAAATAAAAATAAGTTTAACTTCTGTCGCGTGGTGTTCCACGCACACTTTTTTTTTTACAAGAAGTTTAACAGGTACAATTAATGCACACATGAAGGGACATCTTTTGTCTATTTTCCTATATAGTCGCCCAAGTTCCTCAACACATTTCTCCCATCGTGATATCAGTTTCAAAATACCCTCTTCATAGAAGTCCGTTCGGTTGGAGTATAACTATCTGCGGACTGCTGTTTTCACTTCTGCATCTGACGCAAAGTGTTTACCGGCCAGGAATTTCTGCATGGGACCAAACAAATGAAAGTTCGATGGTGCCAGGTCTGGACTGTAACATTCATGCTGATGGTGTTAAACTTTTTCACGACAATGCTCGCCCCCATGTTGCTAAAGCTATTCGTGAGAAAATCAACAAATTTGGTTGGGAGGTGCTCCAGCATCCTCCATACTTCCATTTTTTGGTCTCATGAAGAAATTCCTGGCCAGTAAACGCTTTGCATCAGATACAGAAGTGAAAACAGCAGTCCGCAGATGGCTGTACTCCAACTGAACGAACTTCTATGAACAGGGTATTTTAAAACTGGTATCACGATGGGAGAAATGTGTTGAGAAACTTGGCGACTATATAGAAAAATAGACAAAAGATGTCCCTTAAACTTCTTGTAGAAACAATTATTGTGCATTACTTTTCCATCCACCCTCGTATTTTCAGTTTGAATAGAGGTCTGCACTTTCAGAAACCCATCCATAAGTTGCAATGGAAATTTAACATAATTGCTAATGTTCTCTTGTTACTTTTTGTGAAAAAGTCATTAAATACAGGCAACAGAAACACTTGCTAAGCTGTAGTAATGTAGTTTGACATACTGTTGCATTACATTATTGTGAAACTGATGTTTATTGATTCGCTCAGGTCCAAACGAGCCAAGCGCACACCTTCCAATCAACCACCAGAGTAATAAAAAAACATTGACCCTCATTTAGACCGGTTTCCCATTTTTCCCGAAAACTTGCAAAATAAAGAATCAATTATCTGGTACATTTTGTATATGTAGTTGAAAGCTTCCAGATACATCAAAACAGTTTTGTTTAGGAAATGAATAAAACAAAGTACCGGTACTACAGTAGTAGTGATTCTCTTGTAAAAATACTTTGGTACAATTCTATATTATTTTCTTTACTCTCATGTCAAATTTAATTATCTTTATTTTTTTAATTAAATTTAAATTGTATTTGGTGTCTTTTGGAATAAATTTACAAGAAGCGGAAGTAAATTTTACTGCATTTTACAGCTTCGTTTCTTTCAACATGTGTTCTTCCACATGTCTTCATTTCTTGGGTGTTTTCTTAGAACACTAGTGATCTTGGAAGGAAAATCTAACTTTCAAGAAACCTATTTATAGCACTGAAACTGACTACAGTGAGTCCCACGCAAGAGTTGGCCAATCATACAGGTTTCTGCAATGCAGCGGCCACAACTCTAACTCCTGAGTGATCAAGTGAAATATCTATGCAAATAAAGCCGGTAACGATTCAGGTTCTCACATTTACAGTTCGAATTAAAATGAAAATAACCACGTATCCGGTACCTCATCACAAGAGATGTTGGAAATGTCCTCCTCTTGCATCCACACAACACTGGCATCTTTTCAGGAAATTTTATTTTATGCTCATAAGTTCAGCTTCCAAGATAGAATTAATTTCTCTTGTGATGTTGTCTTTAAGTTCTTCTAATGTTTATTTTTCAAGTTTTCCCATAAATAATTGTCACATACTGTTAGAAGAACTTAAAGACAATATCACAAGAGAAATTAACTCCATCTTGGAAGCTGAACTTATGTGCGTGAAAGAAAATTTCCTAAAAAGGTGCCAGTGTTGTGTGGATACAAAAGGTGGACATTTCCAACATCTCTTGTGATGAGGTATGTATGTGTGGAAAAGTATACATAGGACAAACTGGACGCTCTCTGGATGCCAGAAGAAAAGAACATATAAGACACCAGAAACATAACAACACTGACTTCTCCGCCATAGCATCTCATTCGGACGAAACGGGTCACAAAATACTTTTCGATAACATAGCTCTTCTTAAAAGTGAAAACAGAAAATTCCCTAGACTTGTCACAGAAGCAATAGAAATCATTAAACATCCCCATAACATAAACAGGGAAGATGGTTATAAGATTAGTGACATCTGGCGTGAAACAATAACACTGACGTCATGACAACTGCGACTGTTTACTAATCACAAGCACTTATTTTCTTGCAATTCTTTCTCAGAAGAAGGACACGAAATGTTGTCCGAAACGTCAGAAGACACCATAAACACGACGCGGCCTAACCCGGATATCAATTACTATAATTTTAATTATAACTCTGGCCGTGGAAGCCTGCGAACTGAGGTATGTGATTATTTTAATTTGAACTGTAAATGTGAGAACCTGAATCGTTACACCGTTAGCGGCTTTATTTCCATAGATATTTCACCCGATTGCTCGGTAGTTAGAGTAGGGGAGACTGCGACACAGAAACCTGCATGATTGGCCAACTTGCATGGAACTCACTGTAGATACCATTGGAAACTAAATCAAATCCACCACAATATTTCACAACCTCATGCATGACCTCATTGGTTGAATGGATTTGTATTTCTTAGCAGCAAACTCAATGTAGGTGCAGTACTTATTGGATACAAATGTTAATTTTACCTCTATTAGTGAGATTTGGTAATTTTTTGTTCAACATGATTTTACAGATACATTCTTTCTGACATATGCAACTCATTTTTCAATTTTTTCTGGATTTGTTACCTTTTGCAATCAAGCTCCACATACCAGTATTATGCATGTGAAAAATGAATATCTGCCTGTCTTCATGAGGTGACCAAAATGTTCCAAAAGTACAGTGGTACCTCGAGATACGAGTGCCCTAACATACGAGTTATTTGTGATACGAGCTGTCGAGCGAGCGATGTTTTGTTTTGAAATACGAGCGACATTTGATAGACGAGGAACGGCCAGCTGCGACGCTGCACACGGCCCACCAGTTTACTGCGCCTGCGCCTCGTGCGTCTCGCGCATTATCCCACGTATTTGCTAAGTTTTTCTAGGGCTTTGCGCTTTTTGTGCATTTACATACTTTATCACATTTATTTTTATAACCATGGGTCCGAAGAAAGTGTAACAAATATGTATGTACACTTTATAAAACCAGTTTTTTTCTTTACATTCTCTTTTATTATGTTTTTATACAATATTTGTCATTTATAAATACATTTTTCTTATTCAAAAACACGTAACAAAAACAACTGGGGGTAGCATTTTTGGGGCTGGAACGGATTAATGGCATTTCAATTAATTTCAATGGAGAAAATTGCTTTGAGATACGAGCAAATTGACATACGAGCAAGGTTACGGAACGAATTAAACTCGTATCTCGAGGTACCACATTCAAAGAACAAATAAATACAGTGGGCGTATATGACAATTTTAAACTATTAAATGGTTAAATGGTTCTGCAAAATATCAATAGAGTCTTTTTAAGATTTTTTATACGCAGTGCTCGTCGCTTTTTGTGATCACTTGGGGAAGCAGCTAATTTGATAATATTAACCGATTGATAACAGTAGCTGAAAGAATTAATTGAAGGGTATTTATTCATACTTCAGATAATACACTACAAAAACAAAATAAAAGCTATTTATTAATACATACAAGATAATACTTAACTATGAATGATTCAGTCACTCATAATACCCTGCAAACAATTATTTTCCCAATCAATAAAAAGTTTTTATTGTTTCTGTTTTCCCTTTGGAGTCCATTAACGAATATTGCATACTCATAGTGTTTTCTGAAAGTTTACTGATCTGTACTGAACACTGCTTAGATAAACATCTAACTCCTATCTGTCAAAATCGTTTCATTTTACACTAACCATCACTGCATGTCAACACTGTTATCTTCATAAATCAAAAGCAACAGCTAAATTGAGGGATGAAACATGTTTTACTGCTTAAAGGAGAAAATTAGGGAATGCCACTCCCCTTGAACAGGTCATCCTGTGAGCTGGGAACACTACCCTTACTTCCAATACAATACAGTAGAGTTGAGTTAGAACAAAATCCTTAAAAACAAAATTTTTAATGGCATACAACACTTGGAAATAAAGCTGCAAAACAGAATATGTGATAACATAAACCAAATCTTTGATCACAGTCCACAGCATTTTTTCAATGTATGAGTATTAATCCGTATAGGACTTCATGAAAGTGATAATATTACCCGACTGATAACATTAATTGTGATTACAATATGCGGCGTTCACTGTACAAGCCTTAAATTTCTTAGATGGTAATTCCCAGGGTAACCAGGTTGTGAAAAAACAAAAACAAAAAAGGAATACATTACTGAAGAATACAATATTCAAAAGTTTTCAGTATGTTCTTTATTTCAGCACATTGCTCTTTATGAATAAAGCATTACATTCTTTTTACAATTAGAAAAATAATAAAGCACTTAGAGTTCAAACATGAATATTTCTTACACTTTTCAGAACTTTTCAGAACTAGCAATTCACTTTAGGAACTCCTCAGTTTTCTTTATTTAGTTTATCTTATAAAAGGAAAATCTGTCTTCAGATAAATTGAAACTAAACACAGCACAAAACAACAAACTAGTGGGTAGTAACAGGCACAAAGTAAAAATGGCCGACACTTGTTAATGTTAAGGAATAATAGCAACCGACAATAACCGACAGAAACAATATTACTTTTGACCAGATGTCAACTTAATCCATGGCAGTAGCCTAACAGAATGATCGTAAGAATCGCTAAGCCTTGCAATGGAGTATCTCTGGTAGACATTTGTTGCTCTTGTTGCACGTAGAGTTGCTCTCTGGCAGAAAGAATAATGCATCATGCAAAATACATATTTTTTCTAGCAAAAGTAACAATTCCTCAAAAACTGGAGCAGTAAATGTCCTGAAAATCTTTCTCAGGACACTGTGACATTATTTTTAAAACCAGGACGTCTGGTCACCCTGGTGATTCCAATTCTCGAAAGAACATTTATTGTTAACTCTTCAGTTTTATTTTGTCTGAAGTGTATATTTACTGATGTTTTCTCATTCCTAGCTCAAGAAAGCAGATGTCGTACAAATTTTACACTTGTATCAAACAAATGTGTATATGTCGCTCCCAAGACAGATTGGTTTACAGCAGTTCGTCATTGTTCTTTAGAAGGAGCTAACATAACTCTTGTAAACATAACAGTGGATGAGCTCGGTGATGTGATTTCCTATTTAAAGCAGAGGAATGTGAAGACAGCATGGATTCCAGCAAAGAGAAACAGAGCATTTGATCCAATCACTTTCCAGCTTCCAACAAGTCATTATTATGGAAAGAAGATCAGCATTTTGTAAGTTTACACATGTTACTAAATCTGATCTGTGCAATGGTGGCTCATGTGTAGGCACTATGGAACTGCAGCACCCCCTAGTTCCACTTGATATTATCGATAACATTTAATATAATGAGTCCTTTTTTCTTTAATTCTTTCTTTATACTTGTACAATATATAATCCTTATGCTTAATACCAGTAACCATCCCCTAGTTTATTAAAAAGATAAAAGAAAATCTTTGTATGGAACTGTGCGCTTCACAGTTCCAGTGGCATGGTGTTTGACTGTTGTGTGCATGCGGACAGAGGAAGGTGCACGCCGCCTGCGAGGAAGAGAGAGCACTTTCGCTTCCACAGAGCCGACCCTGGCATCCTGGTGGAAGGTAGTTTTTTTCTGCGTGTGTTGTGCTTAAAAACCATGCACCATATTCTTAAATGTGATAAAATGTAGAATTACATTATTATCTGGTTTCCAGTTGTTCCATTTGATTCATTTTTTTGGTTCTTTTATTTAACAGAAAAACTTTAACCATGGCAGATCAAGGAGAAAATTATTGATCTTTTCAAGGAAATTAAAACAAGAAGAATGGATTTTGTTTTTAAATGAATAGATTAACCTTGAACTGCAACAATTTAGATTAAAGTAAATGAAAGTTTTCGATTTTGTTCTTTTAGAGTTTTATCAAGTTTCTGAATAGATTTTCTTTTTATACACCAGTATGTATGTTTTCTTTTACACAATTTTAAAACAAATGCCAAAAGAATTACTGGAGCAGCACCCCCACTAATTTTAGCTATGAGTCGCCACTGGATCTGTGGTATTGTATTTTTCACTTTATTGCATTTGAATTGTCATGTAAGTTTTATGAAATGCCAGGAAATTAACAATGTAAATATCTGTATATTTTATTCTTGTTGAGGGTTGTGTTATGTACAAGTATTGGTTTCTGGAATCAGCCAAACCTGAGTAATGTCGTAACTCACTGTCGCCAGTATATCTTGTGACCTAGTTTTGTTGTGTAAATTAATCTTAATGATCAGATCTTAAATAAAGAGCGGCCTACAGAATAACTTCGTGCTTCTTTTTCCCAATAGCCATCAGACTTTCCACATGTGGCTAGAAAATGAACCTGCTCAGGAAGGTGCGAACTGCATGGCAATTGCAATTAATGGCACAAGAATATTTTCTAAAATGGATAACTGTAAAGATGATTTACATCACACTGTGTGTATGAAAACCCCTTGTGGCAGTGATGGGGATCTTCAGCAACATGTAATCAATCCTCTAGTAACTCCAGAAATGCAGATAAGGTACTACTCAAATGTTTTTGTGTACAGTGCTAAGAAATATTATCTTTCTTTATGTGATTTCATAAAAAACATGTATTGTGTAGTGAAGTGCATGTACAGTCGGTCAAATAAAAAACCTCGGGACTCGTATGCAATTAAAATTAAAGTTTTAACGCATTTGTTCACAAGTTTCCTATAAAAAACATAAAATACAGGTCATTCTCGGAACATATGAGGCCATGCGACAGGAGGGAAAAAATGAACAACGCGGAAAGCGCAACACGCGATATTCAACTTAATGCATTGTCATAATTCATTTTGCTTTGTGTCGTCGTGCCACATAGGCCTACAAATGCTAGCTTGAAAGAAAGTGTAGTTAGGGCTGTAATTGACCTGCATTTTTCGGCCTCTGAACCAGCGAGAAGGTTCCATATTTCTTAAACAGCAGCTCAGAGTTGGGTACTTCACTATAATGCAACTGGAAGTTTTCATAGGAAACGTGGATCTGGCCAGCCGCGTATTTCAATGCTAGAATGGTTGCAGAAGTTGAACGTAAGTTTTTGATTTTGCACTACAAGTACTGGTATTCTAAAATAAAATCTTTAAAAGCATGTGAAGCATAAAGCCACAGCCTTCTATATATGTTTGTTTTGGAACAAAACTGACTAAATAATCAAGAAAATACATGGACAGACAATAGGCAGGTCATGGGCGTACGGAGGGGGGGGGGGTTCAGGGGGTTGAAACCCCCCCCCCAAAATATCTGCAGTATTTTTAAAATTATAACATCATGTAACAAAATTTAAAAAAACACTGTCTCGGTTGTTACATATTTTACAACTTTGTAGGCCTACATATCAAGGCATTATTGAAGATGTATCATATTTTTTTTTAAGATTCGAATTTCAAAATGGCGTGGTGTTGATAGTTCTTCAGCTTCACAGCAGTGACGTGTTACTAATAATTAAAACTACCTTTGGAATTGTGGTGTGATTGGTTGGATACCGTAATTTCATTTGATTTCAGCTTAATTTATGCAAAAATTTGAATAACATAAAAACCTATATTCTGGAATGGATTTACGAACTTCCTACCAGCAAGTCTGCAATCAATTTGTCGATGCTGATATACTGATTTGTAGACTTGGTACTTGGTACTTGCGTAAGCTGGTTACAGCTTATAAATCTGCCAGTGTCACCACTACTCATAGTTCAGACTTGGATCTCGATATTACCTGTTTTCAGTAAAGGTCCTAGTGATTGGCATATAGAGGTCATGTAGATTCTAGCCCATACTGTGTGTAGGGTACGTTTTTAAAATCATCGATTAATTTCATCAGCTTATTAATAGGCTATTTTTAATAAGTCACCGGGCAATTCACAGTGAAGCATCAGATTGTTTGTAACCAGCCCTTGAGGTCAGGTACTGTATTTAAATATACAAAATGTATTATGAACTTTAATATGCTTATAACATGATTATAAGAATGAAATCACTCTGTTATTAGTTCCCTGTCCATCATATATTATAATTGACACGTCTTGCAACTTACACCACTCAAATACACCCACCGAAATTCATCAACCGTTTTTTTTTTTTTCCATTTAGCCAGCCATAGACCAATTTTCCTGAATTATTTACCGGTATGTTGTTTGCCGTTTTGTTTTTCCATTTTTTCCTTATTACACACAAACACCCATGCCCGAGGTGGGACTCGAACCCACAGCCTCCTACTCCACGGCTCCAAGGCCTTATCTACCACGGCTAAGGGGACCAGCATCAGTTCGTAAAGTCAACAGTAATGAGTAGGGCAAGGCATTTAATGACCATAAAATAGTGAAAAAGTGCAAAATAAAAAATGCATTTATGACCTAAAATAGTGAAAAAATGACCCAAAATAAAAAAATGACCAATAAATTTACTATTATTACTTATAATTATTTTTTTTAAAGTAATGAATTGCTAAAAACAATATATGACAGTGTGTTATATATGAATTTACATTATAAAACACACTTATTTTGTTCTTGAGTTTTGTCCATTCTGTAGCGATAATCTTAATGATTTGTGTATAGCGTAGAGCTTTATCACTGGTACTCACTACTAAATTGCGGTATTTTGTTACCTGTTGGAGCGCTTTCAACCGCATGGAGCGGCCATCTTCAGCAACTGACTTCCGTGGTGTTGTTGTTGTTGGGAAGACATTTCTGGATAACTGTATCGTACAGCGCGTGCGATTTGAATTGTAACTGTTCGTTTAGGATGTTGGTGTTGTCTTGTGTGGTGTGTCTGTATATTTCATATTGTTCAAAGCGCTCCAACAGGTAACAAAATACCGCAATTTAGTAGTGAGTACCAGTGATAAAGCTCTACGCTATACACAAATCACTTATTTTGTTACTAAAGAAGTAAGTCAATTTATATCACTTGGACACCCTTAGCGAAAAATAAATTCTTTCTGAATTGGCAAGCCCATCAAATTGCCCCTAACAAATATGTGCCACTTAAAAAGAAAGAAAAAAAATCTATTGCTACAAGACAAACTGCTGTGGTGTTTATAATAAACCTTAATTACAATGACCTATGAACACTTTGTGGAGATTTTCAAATAAAAACGATTGTCTGTTGTCTGTAAGTAACGATTTGTACACGGAAAAGCTCCTCTCTACCTCCACTGAAACATGACCTAAAAATGCCGAAAATGACCTAAAAATGCTGAAAATTACCTAAAAATTGCCAAAAATGACCTATCCCTTGAAAATGATGAAAAATGCAAAATAATGTAAAAACAAATTGCCGTTATTTAATCAATTAGTTCATGATACACATTTGTATATATTTGAGTTATCTTTTAACCTTCATATAAAAAAGATGCAAAATCTTCAAATGCCTTGCCCTAGTATTGAGGAACACAACACAAAATCCTCGTGGCATAATCGGCATTAATCTGAGGACTTCTCCACCAATGGATTTCAGATTACTTTAAAAATGTGCCCTATACATCGTAAGTACTATGATAATTTGTCAAAGTTTTTATTTAGACTCTAGAAACGGCAGATACCTCATGAAACATGGAATCAAAGACTGCTCTATTTTAATTATAGAGTATTAATGATGACAATACAACTGTATAGTTATTTTTAAAAAAGAGTATTAACTTACAATGTGTACAAGAACATGGAACTGAAACAACTTTACATTGAACCCCTCCCCGAACAAAATTTCACCGTACGCCCATGAGGCAGGTGTGAACCTAACCTTAAGTCTTCCTGTACATGCGCATATGCTCGTTCGTGATACTTTATCAAATACTGGCCGACATCTTTTATTTGACCGACTGTATGTGACCAATGGTTTTGTAAATTTAATATAATTATTACAGTATAATAAATTATTTATTTTTAACCATTGACAACAGTAGCTGTCAGTTGTTTCCTGCCATAAAAATGACACCACTTCAATAAGGGGGCTTTGCCTGTGCAATATCTGAAATGCAGAGGAATGCACTTATTCATATGCCCAAAATTTGTATTACTTTTTCCTAAATTGAACTTTTCCATTAAGTTTACTTGTTCCTAATTCTAATGGGCAAAATGGCCCATTCCGGCCGAGTGTTGCTATGGCGATGGCTGATTCAGCCCCTTATACCAAAGCTTTATAATCAAGGCATCCCCAATACGAAAATAACCCTTGTACCACAACTTATGCACTAATTACTACTGTATGAAATAACCCTTGCATTAATTACTACAGTACGACTCGGTAAACTTAAAAAGATGAATTCTCGTTTCACACTCCAACGATCACTCGATGGCATAGTGGATAAGACGACTGGCTATGATGCTAGCAGTCCTGCGTTTGAATCCCGATAGGTCGAAAATTTATAGGATAGGATAGGTAGGCAGGGTAAAGGAGATTAGGGATTGAATAGTAGAAAGAGGAAAAGAAGAGGAGAAAGGAAAAAAAAAAAAAAAATTCCAATTTTTAACGCTGCTAATAGTTCCATCATTACCACCTAGATGCCTCTCATTGTTTAATAGTGGGTTAGGTGGGCAGAGCTTAAGTGGTGACCTGTTCTTCCGTTTTCCCTTCTAATGTATCTTTTCCTAAATTAAGTTACTTTTCCTGAATTTAAAGTGTGTTGAAATTTGGGTTGCAAAGGTATAGATGTGTTTTGTGTTCTAGGAAGGTCAACAACAATTACTTCCTGGATGTATACAATCCACATAATCTTTGGAATTTTGAGATGTCTGGGAGTGAAGTAAGAAATCCAATTTGTCTGATAGAAGATGGCAATGCACGTATTGATAATTGCATGCTGGATCAACAGGAAAAGTTAGTGTGGAATGCCCAGAATATGACAGAAAAAGACTTTGGAACTTTCTTTCAGTATTTCATTACAAAAGAAGTTTACAAAGTGATATCTGAGACTGAAGGTCATCTTATTTGTCATGCATTCATTGCTGGAACTATGGACCACATTACAACAGAAAGAACTGTTTACAGGTAGGAATTCCATCTTATTTCAAACAAATCACCGTTGATAATAATAACAATAACAATAGTAATAATATCTGGGTAATGCCGCGGACAACAAACATGGATAATTCAAAATCACAGATAGTGCAAATTACACACAATAATGCAGATTTTAAAACTACAAGCACTATATTTATTAAGTGCCAAAATGGTACTTTATGAGATAGTGTGGAGGACAGGAAAATGTCTGTCCGTCTGTCTGTGTGTTGTATGCGCGATAACTCAAATACAGGGTTTGTCCAAGAAATAATGTCATTGAGTTGATTAGAAGACATTAATTATTGATCCAATTGGTACAATACATTAAAAGCTTTCAAAATAGGCCCCTCATGCATCGATACATCGCTTCCAGTGAGATTTCCAGGCATTGAAGGCCTTTTCTTGAATGTCGTTTAGAGCCTTGGTGCAAGCCTCTTTAACTTTGTCAATTGTCCCAAAATGATGTCCTTTCATGGGAGTTTTCAAGCAGGGGAACAAGAAATCGGGGGGAGCCATGTCAAGACTGTAGGGTGGCAAGAAACTGTTGGCACCTTTGAATCGGCCAGGAAGTGGATGGTGGTCATTGATGGTCTCCCAGTGTGTGGTTCATCGTTGACCTCTTCATGGCCTTCCAAAAATTCTAATTTCTTCTTGTTCCCGTGCTTGAAAACTCCCATGAAAGGATGTCATTTCGGGACAATTGACAAATTCAAAGAGGCTTGCACCTATTTTGAAACCTTTTAATGTATTGTACCAATTGGATCAATAAATGTCTTCTAATCAACTCACTGACAATACTTTTTGGAAAAACCCTCTACACTTTATCGGATTTTCATGAAACTTGGTATATGTATTTATAATGTCCATGGGAAGAAGCCTATTGATACTGGACCAAGTTGGTTGACTGGTACCGGAGTAATGCCCAATTTAGTGCTTATTTTAGGTTAATATATTAGAAAGAATTTATCAAATGCAAATCAGTTCTCATGACAACATATTGTTTTACAGTGTTCATATACGGCTTTGGAAGCTGCAATACAGTTAGCTTTGACAAATAACACTACCCACACATTCCTTCACATATGCTCATCAAACTAGACCTTTGTTCTTCCGTAAACCATGATTAATGGAACGATCTGGAGCTTTAACTTGGAAATCAATTGTAAAAAAAAAACATATTTTCTGCATATCATAATTGCAATTATCCCTGATTAAACAAAAGTATTCTGGCACTTTGTTACATCAGTTTACCTGATTTTATTGCTATATGAATACAGTATATACTTTAAAAGTGTAAGACAACTATAAACAAATAAAAAAAAAGGATGTGCAGTAAAATATTGTGGTATTATACTTAACAGTATTCAGTATTCTGAGCCACATGAAACTGATAGTCGTAGAACATAGCATTCCAAAGTGATGGAGTTTCTATTGGTTTTGTTTACAGGAGAGATTGGAAACACTATACTTTTACAGCTGGTTTACAGTACTCTGTGCGACTTTGTTCTCTTGAGTTGTGCGAGCCAACATACAGCTATGACCACTGGAATACACTTGCCCTTAACCTCTCAAAGGCTCTCAAAGCAGATGGTGGATTTAAGAAGATAAATGTCCATCCGGTCAGAATGATAGACAGGTAAAGATATATACAGATCGACATTAAAAAATTCAGCAACCATCAGGCCTGAGGAGTGCTGGGTTTTAAAAAATGGTTCATACAGACACGTTGCTATCAAGTTTTCTTAGCATTTCCATCTTCTCTGGTTGGTTGGTATATGGTTATTTAACGACGGGGATGTACTGCAACTTAGGCCTGTGATTGTTGCCGATGTGTGGAATTTTTTCTCGCAGGAGTTCTTTTACATGCCAGTAAATCGACTGAGTCAGCAGCTGCGGTGGTCTAGAGGTAGCGTGCCCACCTCTAGATCGGAAGGTTGCGGGATCAAACCTGGCCGCAGTCAATGGGTTATTCAGGACATCAAAATCCTGGGCACAGAATCCTCCGGGAGGGACTTTAAGCTGGGGACCCATGTCATAGATTTACAGCATGTAAAAGAACTCCAAGCCTAAATTAGAGCCTTTTGATAAAATTTCTCGGCCCTTTCACGTCCAAGTAATACCTTAGTTTCCAGAGGGGGGATTGAGAGGTGATGGGCTTACCACCTGTCCCTCTGCTCTCTCTAGGAAAATAAGCATAACAAAATTTGCATCGGTAAACAAAAACCTCCACTTGAAGGCCCTTCACTCCAACATGGGGGCATAGGATTCGAGAGAGAGAAATCTACTGACATGTGCCTGTCAAATTTATGCACACATAAATGCCATCGACCTGGGCGTGGATTGAACCCGCAATCTTCGGCACAGAAAGTCATCAGGATACTAACTGTGTCACCCAGGCCGACCCCACCTTCTTTGCATTTTCACCTTCTCTGCATTTGACAGCGCACAATTTTTACATTTTCGCTGCCTCTTCTCTTTGGTGAATCCACAATGGGCTATAAAGCAGCAAATAAATGATAAAACGAGAAGGATTGAACAGGAATACATGTTAGGAGTACAAGCAATATTCAACAGATGGTTGTGGAATACAGCACCATCAAAACAGAATCGGCAACTCCTGAAAACAGTAGTTTGCCAACATGGTAAATTTGAAAATGTGGTCTGAAATTCATGCCAGTAATCTGAAGGAACTGTATTTTCGATGGCTGGATTTTTTAATGTTCAATTTGTGCTTTTTTTGAAACTATCTGTATACTAAATTATATTAAAAATTATAATTATGATCTACTCTTATACAATTCAACGGCCCTAAATAGCATGCTCACTTGCTCCCTCACTTTGTGAGACATCGGTTATACTCGGCGATGTTCGTCTCTCGCAGTCTAAGCTTTCACGAAGAGGACAAAATTAGGAAAACAGTTTCTTTATTATATAAGGCCTAAGTGAAATGAATACAATGAACAAATATTCTAATTTTATTTTTATTTACAATTTTTATAGCTCTGAACCACAAACATTTTTAATAAACTGCCAGTGTAATTTTCTTAAAAATCCTGGAGTCAATTAATAATGGCGGGCGAAGACTCGGGCAACAGTTGATAGTTTAACCCTAAAAGTATTGCGGACAATAAAAATCCAAACAAACCACCCCTTCCCTTGAAAAATTAAATAATTTCTGAAAATTACACTGAATTTATCAAATAAAATTCACATCGTATTCATCTGTCAACAAACAGTTGAGAAACAATACGTATTATCATTGTTCATTTGGAACTGCATAATCGAATCTGAGATCGTTTTCCCAGGCAGCGCTTTCTAATCGTGGAATGCACTATAAAGCTGGAATTTTAGCTGTTTCATTAATTATTATTGGTTTCGTTTATGAATGAGTCGCGTGCAAATGTTAATAAATATAATGCTTTAATAATTATTATACTTTTAATTTTTCAATTAATTATTGTGGGTGAAGCCACGGGCACCTGCTAGTTAAAAACCATTTCACCTCAATGAATTGACACTAGGTCATGAAACTTTCTGAAATGTAGAGTAAAATAAGTAAACTTCATGGCTGTACATGCCCGAAGAGACTAGCCCTACTATCTACCAAAGGCCTTCGGATCCGTAGCCAGGGACGCTAACCAAGAGACAATGCAGGTGGTCTTTGAAACAAAGAAAGACAACAATTTACAATAAAGAATATTATTTTGACTGTTTGTCATGTTAATGCTGATCTTTATGGCATGGATACTTTTTAACTATGGTTGTAGTGTAGCACGGGGTAAACTATAAACACCACCAGACATGATTGCCAAACGCCTATTGACAAACAGCCGAAGATGGGAGAGGACTCCCAAAACTAGTCCTGTTTGACACATTGACCTAAGTGGAGTGGAGCATTAAGTGTTTTTATAATTTTTATCAAGTTCAGCGAGTGCTGTGTTTATTTATTTATTTATTTAAGGTCACCTTTAACAAACAGAGTCACCAACGACCACCATTAATTAATACATTAACACATTAATATTGAATAAGCTGTACAAGAAATATGGTAACTACCGTATTTTACGGACCATAAGATGCTCCAGACCATAAGACGCACCTTAATTTCAGGATGGAAATTTAAAGAAAAATAGATTTAATGTGATTCTAAACGAAATGTTTTAAAGGGAATAATATACTTCATTACATAAGCAAATCATAACCTTGTGCAATGGAATCGGTGTTAATCATTCTAACTTAAAACCTGCATTGTACGAAAATCTCTTCTGTACATGTGGCATCGCGTAAATTTTAACTACCGAATTGATTTCTCACGAAGACTGAAAATAATTTTACATCCTTTAACACTCAATTCAGCATACGGTAAGTGTAACACGTTTGCCTTCATTTAAACCACCCAGCGGAGACAACTCCTTTTGTATAAAAGAACACAAATTCCTTTCTTTTCGCATTGAATACCGTCATTTTACGATTGTGACAAGTGCACTGATGTACAGTCTGTGCTAAAATTTGTAACTGTCTTATCGTTTACAAAACCTTCTTTATAACCATGGTATTCCGGCAATACTTACCATAATTTTAATTTTTTTAGTGTACTTCGGACCGTTAGACGCACACTACTTTTAAGGCTCTGTTTTCAAGGTAAAAAAGTGCGTCTTATGGTCCGTAAAATACGGTACATTGAATCCTCAGCAAGACGCTCTTCAACGCGCATTAACAAGAGTGGGTCATTTTTAGATTTTAAAAATTTTAACATCAAGATATGAATCAAAATTAACACTTGTTGAATCAAATTACAGATTAAATACAGTAATTATGGTGAGGGATATTTTATATTATCTCCTTTCAGAAAAACGTAAGAACAAATACACTACAGTACTGTACAGTACAGTACTGTAGTATAATTCATAAACCGCTTCACGATTCTTCACTATTGTTCTAAGCATCGAAGAAGGGATTCATAATGATTCTGCCAACTGTTTCTGATTCATACTTGTGTTTTCATCATGTTTACGGAGAATTTATAATTTCTACGATATCGACAAAGCTTTCCGTTCACTCCTTTACTCATGTTTGCACTAACAAATCACTTCACACTTCTACACAAAATCAAGTCACAATGCAATTTAAAACTGGCAGCAAGGAAGACCATGGAGGACTGAATCCGTGCTATGAATAGTCTTTCAGGTACTCAAGAGTTGCATTCCATTCTACTGAACGTGCGGGCGCTAACGGTAACTGTAGAAGTCTGGAAGATATTTTCTCAGTATCCTTAAAAGTGAAGTGTTATTGGTAGTATAATAAATAACTACTAAAGTTTTACACTCACATTTATTTGTGTTCTTTCGTATTCAGACTACTGCGACTATCTTAGCTGTAACTTTATTTAACAATGTCAACAGAGAAAAAAAAACAAAAGAGGGAACAGAACACTAAGGGCTGAGTTTTCATTATAAATTTCTGCTTCCTTTATGAGAGTATATTACACAATACACTACAAAAGCATGATTTTTAGAATTTTCGCCAGATGAAAGAGTGTATTAAATGGGACAACGAGCATATTAAGAGATGGATTTTATATAGTGATGTCAAGGAACCAGAAGAATAGAGCGTATAATGCAGATTAGCGTAACAAATGGGGGTGTATTATCGGGGTTTTAAGAAAAAAATAAATATATGGCACCCTGAAATTTAGTATAAGGACAAAACATTAAAAATAAAAAAAATTTAACTAAGATAATTCCAAAAGTGAGATAACCTTAACACATCCTTCTCTCAAATTTGATAAATTATGTCAAATCCATGTAACATGCAAATGCCTAAGCCAGCTGTGTACACTGCAAACAATAGCGTCGTCGTGAACTCTGAGGTTGACTTCATTATTGTGCAGTGGAAACACATGTGGCAAGTTCAATATAAATTTTTTTTATTATATATACCATACGTAAAATTTGTATGTATGTGTGTATATATATATACTCGCTTCGCTCATTGGGAGCTCCGGGGGTTTTCGGGAAAGGTTGTTTAAAAGATCTATGGGAGATAGAGTGCGTGTATTTAGTCTGCTGAATTTGCTATTACCTTTATGCCACAAGAAACCTGGAAGATTAACAGATAGAATAAAATTTTGTTATTTCTAGACAAAAAATGTTAATTGGATTTAATTAATTATGAACCTGGAACCTTCAGAATGCGAGTCCAAGAGTAACATTCTCGACCACCCTGTTAGGTTTACGGAAATAATTATTTCTAAACTTTCAGAGCCCCCAGTTTGATAATACCGTTGCCATGGAAACCAAGCCCTTTTTCGGGGGTTTTTAGGTCAAAAAATTAAAAACAAACTTTTTGGAATTTTCCTGTGGTTTACAACCTAAAAGCTATAAGTGTACCAAATTTCAAGTTTCTAGTGCATCTGGAAGTGGGCAAACATTAATGTCAGTGAGTGAGTGAATGAGTGAGTGAGTGAATCAGACACGTGGCTTATTTATGTTATAGGGATTTCAAATTTCAGATTATATGTCCTTATGAGTTATTATTTATTAATATGTGTCTTTAATGAGCTGTTTTTCTTTTGTTTTTTAGGGTTGATAACATTATCGCTCTCATTTTCCGGATAAAAATAGCAACTAACTCATCTGTTGAAGATGCAGACACTGATTACACCTTTCTCTCTAAGGTCAAGGCTAGACTAAATTCTGTTGCTTCCAATGAAACTGATGGTTTAGTGAAGGTATTGTACGTCAGAAGTACACAATTTTGTCACAAAGAAGAGTTGCCCAAAAATGAATCACTTCATTGGGAAACAGCAGCAATTGGACAAACAATTTTACCAAATGAATTGTGCCTTATTCAGAACAATATGTCTGTTTATAGACAGTGTACTGGAAATTTTGTAATAGGTGGCTTTTGGTTCAGTAAAAATGAAGGTGGCCAGAAAGAAACTGTAAGTATAATTACTGTCACTCATAACTCTATATATATAAAAGGCTTTGTATTGACTGATTGACTTAATGACAGAGAATCAACGTAAAGCCTAAACTATAGTAGGTAGAGACTTGGAATTTTGACAGTACCTTCGTTTTATAATGTAGGTACTCATTAAGAAAGGATTTTGAAAAATTATGATTTTAAATTCCAAAAATTAAATTTTTTTGAGAATACTTAATTTCTTTTTACACAGAATTATCAAAACCAAATCACAGTTCACATGACAACAGTATTGTTGGCAGTCTTCACATAAGGATCTGGAAATAAATGAAACGGAACTTGACAAATTAGAGAAGCTATTAAAATTTATATTTGAGTAAATGATCTCAAAATTTTGTAGATTATGTAAAATAATCAGTAAATTCAACCTTTTAATTGAAATGTTCGCATTAATATGTTCCTTACAGCTTACAGGTTTTTCAGGCAAAGCCTTAATGGGAAAACATTGAATGATTTGGACGAAACACACTATGCAGGGGTTTTTTGGGCTAGGGAACTCTAATCTGAGGTCCTTTTTTCCCCGGGTGGCGCACTTTGATCGTGAAATGCACCTTGAAGCCAGGATTTTAGTTTTTTAAAATATCAATAGTTATAATAAAATTGTTTATGCATGATTTTGGTAAGGTTCGGGAATCTATGGTTCATTTTAATCATTTCATAATTTTACATTTTAAAATTATTGTAACTTTTGTTTTGTTGAAGATAAATTATAGTATATTGCAATACAAGTGCCGTAAGCAATGCATACAGATCGAGGAAAGAGTTTTTTCAAGATCCGTTATGCGCTTACGGCACGAGTATTGCAAGCTATTTTTTGCACGATGATTATTTATATCAATATAATTATATTAATTGTGATATTACCTGAAAATATTATGTATATACATTCTTGAAGATAATTGTTTATTTCAGGAAGTGATTTGCATGTGTTTGTTGTTATGGAACCGAATATTTGTCCTGGGGGGCCTTGTCCATAAAGGCTTGTATTATGATGTACCGTAAGTAAATTCTTACCTCACGGAAACTCTTACTGCACATAGCAACAAGATTGCGTGTGGGAATGTCAACTTACGATCCACGACAACAACATTCGTAAGTACCACTAATTAGTTTAGTCGTGCAAAAAATATTTATATGCATATTTAAAGGAAATGTAATGCTCTAGAACTCTTTTCTTGACGTGTTTGCTGTAAAAGAAAGGCTAAGGAGTTAGAAAGACAAATTTAACAAAAACGTGAGGTAAAAATTAGTTTTTGGAAAATTAGTGATATTCAGCAGCTTATATCTCGAAAAATTATAGATACGATGAAAGTGTATATGAACCAATTTGTAGAGAATTGTGTCGGCTTTAATCTGGTATATGAAACGCTTTTCCTTACAATGCACGATTTTCAAGTTATAAGCAAAAAACAAAAAAAATGGGCCTTTTCCACCCCTCCCCCATGAAGCATAAGGGGTAGGGGTGAGGACTTTTAGTATGTTTACGTCCTAGCTGTCCCCAACACATTACTGAAGAAAAAATTCTCCCCCTCTCCATATCCTCTACAACCCCTTCGTTACCAGTACATTTGCAAGAGAAAATAATGTAGCGTTGCATTTTGTCATTCCATTGTCCATGTAAAGGAAATCGTTAGTGGATCAAACTCGGTGGTTTCTTTGCAAGAAATTGAAAGACATTCTTAAGAAGCTGAAGTTACACTGCAGTTTTTTCACAGTGTTTGCTCAAATAAGATGCCGAAAGTAAAGTATTCTAAAAGTTGGTTGATTAATTGAAAAACGTTCTTGTTCAGTTTATGTGGTGGAATTGGAAATGACGGGGTAATTTTAAAATTAATTGTTTTCTATAAACTGTGGAAAATTAAGTAAAGAATGTACATATAGTTTTGTGGTTCGGAGCCATGGAAATTGTAAGTAAAAATAAAATTAATGAACATAATTGTTTTAATATGTTTATTGTATGTATTAAAGTGAAACTTTAAAAAATTGTGTAAAAATAGCAAAAACTAAAATAAAACTATTTTATTATGTTTAAAAACTAATGCAGGGTATACATAATCTAAAAATACGGGCCTTACTTATGACTAGCTTAAAGAGAATTTTCGCGAAAAAATTCAAATAAAAGTTTTGGCTCTTAGTATCTGATTCAATTCTGAGGAATCATATATATAAATCTTAATTGTAACTGTTAAAGATTTCCTATTTTGTATTAATTTTTCCTTAATTTTATTATCTTTTTTTTCAATGTTCAATGCTCAATTAACCTTTTTTTTTCTTCCTTCTTTTCTGGTACGCTTTGTCTATGTAGGCAACTCATAACTATGGGAAGATTAAATAAATAAATATAACTCGTGTACAAAATATAAACAAAATCGTTGGAGCCGTTTTCGAGTCAAGTGGCATTATTTGAACTGAGCGCCATTCAGAAGGAAGTCACACTATCTGCTGAGCACTAGAAGCCGGACATCAAACACAGATGGCAATCCGAAACTCTAGTTTTCCGCTAGATGGCAGGGTGCGCAGTTTTGAGATTTAACTTTATTTTACCGTTTTTCATTAATATGTGTCCAAGAATTGTCAGTAAAAGACCACATTATTGTTTGAAAAATTCTTATATACTAGAAAGTCAGCAGATGTGGAATATTTTTCACTAAAAAATGTTTTACAGGTTTAAAGGAGTTGCTTCCAATAAACGTGTTTGAGTGCCGTTATGATGTACCATGTTGGCACACATCATATCTTTGCACGATAACTAATTAGTGGTACTTACACCACAAATTTTTGTAGTTGATCTTTCGGATCGACTCAACATATTTCATTTATTAATCAGTCATGGGTCGAATGATTACCATGTTTTTGCAAGATAATACATGTTTGTTAATCAGTAACAATTTATTATATTTGCAAGATAGGAAAGTATATGGATGTCTCTTCAGATTCTGACTATATACAAATTTTTTTGGGATGACATAATTAAAAAATAAGTTAATATTTGTACTGGAATATGTCATATCGGCAGTTAGAATAGTATGTATACCATAATGTTAATTTAAATGTGATTAAAATCCTTTCCATGGCTTGCTTTTGCCACATTCCTGGTTTTGATGTAACGTCAAGTTGAACAAATGCATTTTTATTCATACGATCGTGACTGACTGCTGTTGTGGGCTGGTCAATTCTGTAGATCTGACATGTACCCTCACGTAATATACCTGTCCTCCAAATATGACACCCTCCTACTCTATTTATTTGGTCGTAAATTTTTCAAAATAAAGAAAATCAAACTCTGAAATACAAATTTTATGGTGCCCTAAACAGATCTGCTAAAGATACTTCAAAGTAGGACACCATTCAAAACATTCTTCGTTGTGAAATGCCACAGTACAAAAAAAGCATATGTATCGAATTTCCCTCCTCTTGTGCATTATTAACTCGACAAGGATTTGAAAAATAATTTATTTTTTTATCTGTCACTGTTGTTTGCAAGCTATATTTCTTGGTATACTCTAATAGCTACCCTGCTGGGTTTGTGAGCTACTTTTGAAGTGGCTACAATACCAGTAGCTACAATACTGTCCACACCAAATTTGGTGAGCCATCTAAAGGGGTCTCTCTTGCTTGAGCCCTTGGTACACTAGGGTTCAGAGCAACGACGTCCAAACTAAACATACTAAATCCTCTTTTACACTCAACATTGGGTGGTATGCATAAAATCGTAGTCAATGCTTGTACTTTACTTATAGGAAAAAGTAAAAATAAAAGCATAAACTTCATATTTTCATAAACACAATTCTTGTGCTATGAAGGGAATGCATACTATAGGTTTTACTTTCCGGTAATAATGGATTTTGTGTTCTTTGGGGATTTATGTTACTATTTGCTGAGCATGATTGTGATTGTGACGAGAAAGCATTAGCCATAATTTTAATTATTTTTCATCAGTTTTCTGTAACTGATGGCGCTCTTTATACCTCTTTTAGCTCTTATTTTTAAAAATGCAGCCATGCAAATTACCACCAACCATTGACTAAGCAATCGAAGCCACAAACGATGCATGCTACGATTTTCCATAGTAAAACCTTCAAAGTAGAGTTCTATACTACACTTGATGCATACATTTCATAGTTTATTCTAAGGTTTCAAGACAAATCTTATCATGGCCAAAACTATTTTTTGCTAAGAGGAATAGCTTTCCCTAAGGTTTTTATACATACAAATCTTAGTAGGTAGTAATCTACTACCATTTTATTAACCAATAACATGGGGTACAAACTGGAGGGCTGACAACCTTTACCACCTTCCTGTGCTAAATGCCCCAACCTTCTGGAACGTTAAGGCTGGTATTCATAATAGATATACAAGCATTCATGAGCCACAGATTATTGTCTCTGTTGGACACTACATGAGAATATTATAGGAGAATTTTTCTCCTATATTATAGGAGATTTTATATTCTATAATATTCTCATGTAGTGTCCAACAGAGACAATAATCTGTGGCTCATGAATGCTTGTATATCTATCTTGAATGTTAACTGTACAATAACAGTGGGAGCCCGGTCACAAAAATCACTACTTAGTGTGCCTCACAGTACTGCATATGACATAACTTTTCTGTCTGTGAGGTAGACCATTAGGGCAATCAGTCATAGGAGAGAAGTTCCATCTGGCGCTGTGAATTGAGCTCCGGCTTAGCTCAGTTGGTAGAGCATTGGCGCGAATAGCCAAAGGTCCTGGGTTCAAGTCCCAGTGCCGGAGGAATTTTTCTCCTATAATATTCTCATGGTATTCATAGTCACAATAAGTCGTACTTATATCCAAGTCGAACCTTAATCTCGTCTTAAGTTGAATTTCTGGCACAGACAAGTCGTACTTATGATGTAGTTACTTTATAAGTGAGACTTGACAAAGTCGAGCTTATTGCTATTCATAGTCACTAAATTACGACTTATTTGTCGAAGTAAGTTTCACTTTATCAAGTCAAGGTTCCCCCTGACTTATTTCAGTTTAAGTCAGGACCATGACAGTTATTTTGAGGTTCTGGGTGAGGTGTTATTTGCAGAACATGATGAATCCATTTAAATTGTACATTGACAATGAATTTTAAAAGAGGTTTCGTTTAATGAAAAACACAATTTTGGAAATATCAATTGGCTTCATTTCAACAGAATTTCTCTTTGCTGGCATTTCATATTGGCCCAAAGCTTCCTAAGCTGTTTTTCAATCTTTCTAGAACTCAATTAATATCGAATTAAATACATAAGCGTACCGATATTAATTCTGAATGATGTACAAGTGAATATATAGACAGAATATTCTCAAACTATTGATCAGCTTCCTTATACACTGCATAATATGACTGGATGAATTGAATTCTTTGTTTACAATGCACACCGCCGTCTATATTTTTATATCATGACAGCGAAATATATACCTAGATGGCTTTGCATTACACAAAAACTGAAAAAATCTTAAGTATAATTCACTGATTCAATTGTTTTGGCAGTGAATGCGCAATTTTTCATATTACCGAGTTCGACTTTAATTTGTAGAACAAGTAGAGTTTTATGAAGTCAAACTTAACAAAGCGTACTTATATATTTTTCATATTCAAAGTCTTCTTTAAAGTCGTAACTTTAAAGAAAACTATGAGTACGAGAAACATATAAGTCGACTTGTCCAATAAGCTTAGCTTTATAAAGTCGTTCTTAAGTTGCCGACTATGAATACAAGCCTAGGGGTGTTGTTTAATGTGAATTGTTTGTTTCAGTGCATCCAGGCATCAGCCGTTACGGAGAACTTGTATAATCTTTCACAGTTCAGTACAAGGAAGTTTGAAAATGCTTCTAGCATTCTTGAGAAATTGGAAAATGTTCTTTCATCACAAGACATAAATAATGTGGAAGCTGTTAACCAATTTACTCAAGTTGGCATCCACTATGTAGCAAAAATAATGAACAACATTAAGCATAAAGGATTGCATGATTCAGATTTACCACTGATAGCAAACATTGCTGATTCAATACTGAAAACAACAGCGAGTCAGAAGGAAATGAAGTCATCACATAAGATGATTAATGCTAGCAATGTTATACTTGAGTCTTTGGATTCCATGCTCAATGGAATAGAACTAGATGATTCTGAAGGTAAAGTGGACATAATTTATTAATCTTTACACCTTACAAGGTAATATGGAGACCGAACCATAAGTTGGAGAAATTAATTTTCTAATACAGTAGGAGCCCGAAATAGCACGGTTTGAAATACCATGGATTCGGATGTATCGCAGGGGAAAGTATGTCCCCTATAAAAATATACCATAGTTTTATAAATGACCGCCAGTGTGGTCTTATGGTTAGCATCGCTGACTACAGATCCGTTTTCCCGGGTTCAATCCCCGGTATCTCCTCGGATTTTTCTGAGGTAGGGAGGTCTGGCAGGGGTGCACTCAGCCTCGTGATTCAAATTGAGGAGCTACTTGATAGAGAAGTGGTAGATGAAGTGGTAGATGACGCAGCGGTCGGGTGGTAGGCCAAGTCCCTCCAGGGATGTAGCGCCACAGAGTTTAGTTTAGTTTTATAAATAAAATTTTTATTTTGGAAGTTGAATTAAAACAGTAAAAATTTTGCAAAGAGCGGTTCTGCAGTACATATTTTTTTACCGTTAGATCCACCCTCACCCGCTAGTTGACCATCACCACCGCATTCCAAAGGATTTAGCAGAACTAACGGGACATGGAATGAATAGTGTAGTTCTTTAAGGATTAACAAAAATCTGCACCTGCCAGAAATTCTTAAAACCTAGGAAAGTTGAAATATGATTTTTGTTTGAATCATGCATTCGGATTGTAAAGTCGCAAGTTCGAAATACAAAATATCGCAGGAGCGGAAAGCATTTTCAGTAGGAGATAAACTGAAAATTATTGATCGTGTAAAAAACGGGGAAACGGGAATATTATACCTGAATGTTACAGTGTATGTTTTAGTAAATGTTGTAAGTTACTCTCGGGAATAGAAAAATTCTCACGCCCCATCTGCGAAAGAGAGATCAGTTACAGGACTGGATTAAATAGCATAACTGGCTAGTAATTTTTAAAACTACTGTATTTAATATTGCTGTATAACATTGTAATTTATTAGTGAACCAATGTTCCCCTCCACGGGGTCAATTTTTAGGTAGATTTCGAAGAAAAATCTACCTATTGCAATGGATAGGCCTACCATGTTATGATTTTCGAAAAATTCTTTCATATCTTTACGTTTCATGCTCCCCTAAGTACGAAACCACCGCCCGTTCAAAATTTTTTTTTGTGATATTTATATATACAGGGTGTTAATGAATAACACCGAAATATTTTACCTGTATATAGAGGGCACATAGACAAGCAACTTTTATTAGGAGATTTTTGCTCTACGACGTAAAATGTGTTTGCTACAGGGCATTAAAGTCATTAAAATTTGTTGCTCATAACTCAATAATTAAGCGAAATATTATTAAAATTTTCATTAAATTGACTTCATGCCTTCTTAGTGATAGATAAAAACCTGATTCTTAATCATTCATCAACAGCTATATCATAATTTAGTGTTTCCATAATCTGCAAAATTTACATACTAATCACATGACTGCCCGCCACTGCATTATGTTTTTATTCCTAATTCCAGAGCTAATAAAAATGTTTCGTTTGTCTTTTTTTCCCTCAGTGTTAGATGATATTGATCGTCATTTTTCACAATTTTCCCGACCACTACACAATATTCACTGTTCCTTTGTTTCCCATCATTTCAAGTATTAGAAGTCAGTGGCGTGCATATCCTTGGGAGATTTTATGTTATAACGGGAAGAATTGAATCCATTGAACAAAAATCTCCTAATAAAAGTTGCTTGTCTATGTCCCCTCTATACACAGGTAAAATATTTCGGTGTTATTCATTAACACCCTGTATATATATATATATATATATATATATATATATATATATATATATATATCTTTACACGATAGCGGCCGTAATTTTGAAGATATTTGAACCAAATTTTAATATGTTATTTCTAGGCCCAATAGTTCGGACAAGTTCGTTAATGAGCAAAATTGGCCCAAGGGGGTGGTCGGGGGAGGGGGTTGAAATTTTAAAACATTTTTATCTCGGCCCCTATGAAGTATAGAGGGAAACTTTGTTTGAATAAATTAGAGTACTCCCTATGGAGTTCACAGTGATACCAACGATTCGGGGGTTCGAGTGAGGGTGGAGGTGGGGGTGGGGGATGAAAATTCGAACCTTTTGAAACCACGTCTTGTGGGGTATCGTTGAAAAGCTCTTGATGAGTACTCTACAAATCAATAAATAGTTTCTTGATAGCTCTCATATGACGCGAGATTTTAATGTTTGAAAATAATAACACTTACAATTACAATTACAATTACAATTTATTGTTTCAAATTACACGAAAAATATACATAAAAAGTTGATACACCACCCGAAGAAGCAGAGCTTGTGTTCGGGGGTGGTTCAGTTCTATATATGAGAAAAACTTATACTAAATAATTACTTAAAACAATACAAAATTTAGAGAAGTATGACAGAATACATGTATAAAAGGTTAGAACATGTTCTTTTTACAATACAAAGGTACGAGGTAATACAATATTAATACATAACAATTTATTTGTTCAAATTTTAGTAAAAAACAAAAAAAATTAAGTTCTATCCAAATTTTAAATTTTAATATGAAAAATGTTAAAACAATGTTAAAAGAATTATTATAATATCATAATTTTGTCTTGTTTAGCGGCTTTGCTAATTTTATTCATTGCTAATCTTGCGCACGGCCTCCCAGAATATTATATCCTATTCTTGTTTTCAAAACAAATGATTGTAGGCTCTTCCTCTTTACCGAATTCAGTTCTTATTACTGCAGGTTTGCCATGCCAAGGCTAAAGAAGAAGAGTGCTATGCAGCGACAATAAATTAAACTAAAAGCACTTCGAAATCTACCTCCGCCTGTAGGCCTGCCTAAAGGGATTTTTTTCACTTCTTTTCACATTTCGATATACTGCGGTAAGGTTATAACACGGGGGTAAAGCATATCCCCCATCAACTGCGTTATATCGGGCTTCTACTGTATTTCAATTATTTTCATTTTCCTACTGCACTTATTTGTTTTGAACTTAAAATTTCCACCAATGCTCAGTATTTAAAAACAGTAGAAACCTAACCTACTCTATAAAACATAACATATCCTACGAGGGTCGTCCAGAAAGTAATGCACCAACTTTTTGTCTTCAGCAATTATTTATTGAACACAATGAAACTTACACACAAGAAAGAATGATGGACAAGTGAAGTCAGAATGAAAAATTCAATGCCATAGCCGGGATTTGAACCAACGTGCACGTTGCCATGGTAGCTCAGTTGGTTAGAGCATCGGCACGGAGAGCCGAAGATCCTGGTTCAAATCCCGGCTATGGCATTGAATTTTTCATTCTGACTTCACTTGTTCATCTTAGCCTACACACGGCCAGTGTGAAAGAATTATCATTCCAAGAAAGAATGATGTTTCTTCTACACTCCCTATTTTTCCATGTAATCTCCGTCCCATTCTATGGCCTTCCTCCAGCGAGACACAAGGGCGTGTATGCCCTGTTGGTACCACTCCTTGTTCTGGTCACGAAACCATTTCTGCACATTTCTGTCACTTGAAAACCCGGCAGTCCGGATAACTTGGCCGCAGCCAGTGAGGGACTAAAGGCTGTTGAAACCACTCTTCAGTATTTTGAACAACAAGGTGCATCGGTAATCGACTTACTGTTCCTCCGTTGTCTTCGGGATGAAGCAGCAAAACGCAGAGTGCAGTGTGGAAAACAACAATATAGCCAGTTTTTGCAAAGTCGGCTAGTTAATTTTCATTATAGACAGCTTTATACCTTATGTATTGTCAAGCAACCAATACATACAAGTACTGTATTTTCTGAGGAAGCACTTGTACCTTTCCCGATAACCCGGCATTTTCACACACTCGGCCACCCTTCGGTCCACATTAGGCCAAGTTTTCGGGACTCTACTGTATTGTGTTTTTTAAGATGTTTACTGGTAAAATGATAAGTGTTGAATCCAGTAGACTCTTTTGTAATTTTCTTAGTACAGTAAATATCATGTTTATGTTTATTTCAGCTTTAGTAATTACACCAAGGTTTGTGACCTTAGTCATGGATATTCAACCAAACTCTACATCCTACAATGGCATTCAAGGTCTTGCTAGTCTCAAGTCAGAAGATTTTCACTTTGTGAAAGAGGTATGTAGAAAACTAGTTCAAGTAATTGCGAGTTACCAATAACTTAAAGGATATAAGTACCGTATTTTACGGACTATAAGACGCACTTTTTTCTTCAAAAAATTGCCTCCAAAATTCAGGTGCATCTTATACTCGAAATTAATATAAAAATGTCCAGTGTTTGATTTAAAATTCCCACCAGTCTTAAAAATGGCCATATATTCGATACCACGGGAAACCTATCTCTATCTGCCAGCATTGGATTCAACTGGCAGCAACAGTGCACCGATGCAACGAACATGAGTTGTGGGGATTCACAAGCTTCCGTCTCCCTCCCTCCCCGCCATCACAAACCCAGAACATTGTCTGGCCTATGTTGCATCATTTCAGTCTACGGTGCCAGTGAACTTGAATTGAAAATGATTTGTGTTATCGGTAACAGTACAATTTTTTTGTTAATAGCCAGTTTCACAATGGAAAAAATAAAAGGTATTCATATGAATTTTCTTTAGTCTGGCTTTGCAATCTATTAATAAAAATAGTATTTTTTTTTTTTTAAATTTTTAAATTGCTTAAAATTTAAGGTGCATCTTATAGTCCATAGTGTCTTAGAGTCCGTAAAATACGGTAACTATTTTTAGAGCTACAGACTAGATGGAATCAGACCCTGCGCGGGTCACTAAAAGTCCAAATTAATCGGAATTTTATTTAAAGTGCACGTACTGTACTATAATACAAGTTTAGATGGGTAAAACTATAAAAATTTATGATTTTTTTATGAATATAACTTTTCCTACAGCTTAAATTTAGTATTAATACTACTGTATATGTATACCTACGCTTTTAAACTACAAACTGATGTATAAAAAACACAGTAACCGAGCGAGGTGACTGAAATGGCAACGTCTTGGACTCACATTTGGGAGGTTTCCGATTTAAATCCCATGGCAGATCAGTATGACATGGGTTTTTTTTCATGGTTTCCCCAGTTGTAAAGGCAAATGCCGAATTGGGTATTTACATACCAATAACCATCCTCACCATTTCATCCTGCATCATATCCATTTAAATTAATATCAGTTGGAATTTACTCCATTAAATACTGTAATAATAGAAAATAATTGATAATCAATAGTTCCATGGCGTACCCTACTGTATAGACACAGATCTCGAACTCCTGATATGGCCTTGCAGCTAAAATGAGTATAAATACAGTTAAAAAAATAAAAATAAAATAATAATAATAATAATAAAATAAAAAAAAATAATAATAAAAAACAGTAGTCTACTGGTACATTTTCTGTTAAAGAATTTTTTAAAGTTTTAAATCTCATCTGGATTAAATGAAAGGTCGGATGAGCAGAGTTTAGGTTAGCAGGACTCATTTTACATTCACTAAGAACTTCTATGCCTTGGCAGATATAACCACTTTCTCAGCAAAGTCTTCATTAAGCTGTACATACTTGTGCCACACAAGTGGGACTTCTCTAGGCCCTCTGAGAACCAATTTTGTGCAGTCTGTCATACCCACCTCAGGACATTTCCTGGACGTTGCGCCAAAATGATATCTGTGAAAAAGTGAGAATACAGTGGATGTGGCAGCACCGGAAACCCCATCTTAGTCGTGCTGTTAATGTTGGTCCCTGGTTCCAGCCAGTTATTATGGATCATTCCATCCTTGTTCCAAAAGACTGGCCATGCGTTTGCCTGCTGAGGGCGCTGTACAGAACTTCTTCGGCGGGGAGCTGCCTTTGTGCTTCCACTGCATTGATTGGGCTTTGGGTCTGATTACCACCTATTGAGAGCTATGAAAAAACCTCTGTGTGGACATCATTTTGTCAACTTCCATGAATTGTCCTGAGGTGGGTGCGACAGACTCTGAAAAAGTGGTTCTCAGAGGGCCTAGAGAAGTCCCACTTGGGTGGCACAATTATGTACAGCTTAGTGAAGACTTTGCTGAGAAAGTGGTTATATATGCCAAGGCATAGACGTTCTTAGTGAATGTAAAAAAAATAAAGTGTAAATCAATATGGAATGCCCCTCGTACATCTTCTTTTGTCTGCGAGCTCTTTGACATTGTCCTCATTTCCTCCAAGCTCTTGTCTGATTGATCATACAACTAAACTAAACAAACTATTACTCCAGACACTTGAAGATAACCTACAGGTTATCCACTATCTCTTTTACTGGATAACCTTTCATCAGAGACATTTAAGTTTCTAATGGAAAACATTTCAGAGTATTAACTTATGAGAAGACTGGAATATTCATAGCACTACTGATTTGTACTCTCACTCAAAACATCCATTTCTTTATGTCAACAGATCTGTTGTGATTCTTAATCTAAGATAACTTATTATCAAGCATTATTTATGCAATATTGAAACTGCTATTTCATCTAAAATAGACATGCTAACATATCACAAAGAATTGTAATAATTTAATATTTTGATTGATGTTTCACATAAAGTAAAATGAGGTAAACTGATGTAACAAAGCACAAGAATGCTTTTGTTTAATCAGTGATAATTGAAATTATGGTATGCAGAAAAAAAGTTATTTTTGTAATCAATCTCCGACATTAGCTCCAGATTGATTCATTAAGCAGGGCTTGTAGAAGAACAAAGGTCTAAAGTTTGGTGTGGGTAGTGTTATTTATGAAAACTACCTGTATTGCAACTTCCAAAGCCATATATGAACGCTGTAAAACAATATGTTGTCATGAGAACTGATTTGCATTTGATAAATGCTTTCTAATATATTACCATAAAATATGCACTAAATTGGGCATCACTCCAGTACTGGTCCAAAATAAATAGACTTATTCCCATGGACGTTATAAATGACGTATACCACGTTTCATGAAAATCCGTTAAAGCATATTTGAGTTATCGTGCATACAGACACATGGACAGACAGACCGACAGACATTTTCCCGTCCCCCATACAGTCTCATAAAATACCATTCTGGAACTTAAGAAAAAGAAAATGGACAAAGGATACAACTTAAAATTGTGCCTATTTTGTCATTGTCTTCAAATGCAACAAGTGGAGAAATTCAAATATCTGGGAGCAATAATTATTACAGATAAAAATAATATTAACGTAGAAGTTAAATGCCAACTAAAGTCAGGAAACTCTTGTTTTTATGCAGTTCAGAAACTTGTATCATCTCGTCTTCTGTCCAAAAATCTAAAAATTAAAATTCATAAAACAATTATCCTGCCGGTTGTATTATATGGATGTGAGACATGGTCGCTTACTCTTTGGGAAGAACATAATCTGAGAGTGTTTGAAAACAGGGGGCTTAGGAAAATATTTAGATCTAAGAGAGCTGAAAATGGGGACTGGAGAAATCTGCTTAACGATGAGCTTCACATACTCTTCACTGGATGTAGTATCTGGTATCTGGTATCTGGTACCCTATGATCCCCAGGTGGGGCGAAGGGGCCTCCAATGGAGGTTTCATTACCTATACTAATTTTGATATGCTTATTTTCCGAGAGAGGGTAGAGGGACAGGTGGTAAGCCCATCGCCTCGCAACCCCCCTCTGGAAACTAAGTATTTCTTGGACGTGAAAGGGCCGAGAAATTTTGTCCAGAGGCTCTAATTTAGGCTTGGAGTTCTTTTACGTGCCGTAAATCTACGACACGGACCTCCAGCTTAAAGTCCCTCCTGGAGGACTCCGTGCCCAGGATTTTTACGTCCTGAAAAATCCATCGACCGCGGCCGGGTTTGATCCCGCGCCCTGCGGTTCTAGAGGCGGGCACGCTACCTCTAGACCACCGCGGCCGACTACTGGATGTAGTAAGGGTAATTAAATCACGGAGGATGAAATGGGCTGGATGTGTTGTGTGCATGGGGGAGGAACGACATATCTAAAAGGTATCGACTGGGAATTCTGAAGGGAAAAGACCACCTGGAAGACTTAGATGTAGGTGGAGGACCATATTAGGATAGATTTAAGGGAAGTAGGATATGTGAGGGATGGTTGGATGGTGTTAGCAGAGAATAGGGTTGAATGGCAGGCTTATATAACAGCAGCAATGAACCTGTGGGAGCCATAAAATAAATAATATTCTTTTAGCTTGCCTAGGAATTGTCTGTTACCATTAAGTAAGTAAATATCTCACATAAACATTTTGTGTCAGATAAGGAATTATCGGATTTGTGCTTTGAATTTTTCCTGGTGCTGGTAATATGTGATATTTTCCCGGGCTACTAACCAGGTGGTGAATTGGATTAATTCCGACGCTTCGAAACCAAACTGAGGCTTCATTGTCAAGGAGAATGAAATGCCGGGATTAGATGGCGTGTATTTATAGGACTGCTGTGAATGGGGACATCCGGATTGGAGAAAGGATTTGTTGAAGACCAACCAATCAGGAAACAGATGGGTGCTGTAAGAACAGGAGGGAAAAATTAGAGAAGTAGAATCGGTCTCTAATTTTTCCCTCCTGTTCTTACAGCACCCATCTGTTTCCTGATTGGTTGGTCTTCAACAAATCCTTTCTCCAATCCGGATGTCCCCATTCACAGCAGTCCTATAAATACACGCCATCTAATCCCGGCATTTCATTCTCCTTGACAATGAAGCCTCAGTTTGGTTTCGAAACGTCGGAATTAATCCAATTCACCACCTGGTTAGTAGCCCGGGAAAATATCATAAATTATCGGATTATTTGTATACTGGTACTTTATCACAAGAGTGAAGGATGGTATGATGGCAATGAGCTGGTTGATGACTCAGAATATTTCCATAATGCAACAAAATGAAATGAGTCTTTTGAATTAGAAGATAACAAATCCATAGAGCAAAATACAGTTAATGTATTTATAAGATTTAAATTACTTAATTTGTTTGGTAAAGAGTTGCAAGTTGTTGCTCACTTAACTATTTTTATTTCCCATTTCTAAAACAAAGTTGGAATGAGTAGGTCAAACAGTGTCATCTTGATTTAAATATACAGTGGTACCTCGAGATACGAGTGCCCTAACATATGAGTTATTTGAGATACGAGCTGTCAAGCGAGCGAAGTTTTGTTTTGAAATACGAGTGACAATTTGAGATACGAGGAACGGCCAGCTGCGACGCTGCACACGGCCCACCAGTTTACTGCGCCTGCGCCTCGTGCATTATCCCACGTATTCTCCCAGAGTGCTTGTTTACCTCACTGTAGAAGCATCTTTGCTAAGTTTTTCTAGGGCTTTGCGCTTTTTGTGCATTTTCATGCAGGAGGTTATCTCTACAAGTGAGATAAAAGAGATCTTGGGAATGTGGGAGAGAGTTTCACAGTTCGTGGAAAAGAAACACCTCTCTTTTATTATGTTTTTATACAATATTTGTCATTTATAAATACATTTTTCTTATTAAAAAAACACGTAACAAAAACAATTGGGGGTAGCATTTTTGGGGCTGGAACGGATTAATGGCATTTCATTTAATTTCAATGGCGAAAATTGCTGTGAGATACGAGCAAATTGACATACGAGCAAGGTTACGGAACGAATTAAACTCGTATCTCGAGGTATCACTGTACTAGCGGGTGCTTGCGATTATTTACTCAACTGCTGGTTGTTTTGTTTAAATCATTTATTTACCAGAGAAGTAATTAAAACATTATATTTATTAATACTGACATCTTTTTACATAAATTGCAGGAATTACATAATTTTATTGTTTAACGTTAAAAACATAAATAATTAAACGAACAAAACAAATCTTATGCTGCCATATGGGAATACAGATTCGAAATGAAAAAATTAGAATGAACTATAGCTTTATGAACCTTACCCAATCATGCATAAACAATTTAATTGTAATGATTGATATAATTAAAAAAGTAAAAACCTGTCTACAAGTACACCGCCTGGGGGGGAAAAAAGACCTCAGATTCAAGTCCCCTAGCCCAAAAAACCCCGCATAGTGAGTTTCGTCCAAATCATTTAATGCTTTCCCATTTATGCTTGCTTTCATGATCCTCTTCTGTGTAAATCAGATCTCTGCGAATCGTAAACAAATGAATCTAGATAGCAACCGACCAATGCCATCTTGAATTAATTTCACAATTGAATACTGTCTTGCTAATGTTTTCCATAATAATCAAATTGCTCATTTCTTATAGAAGGTATTTCGTCTCCTCGAAAACAGTCAAAATTTTGCAATATCATTTCTTAGTGCACTTACGTTATGAAACGAAGGTACTGTCAAAATTCCAAGTCTATATGTTGATTCTCTTTCAGTCAAGTCAGGACAAAACTTCTTATACATATAGAGATTGTTTTATTTTTATTGCAGAGTTTTAAAACAAATGTTTCTTTGTAAAATACTAGATACAAGAATCTGGTAACTTTGCAAGACAACAGATTTCAATAAGTGATTAAAATAAACCTTAGAAAATGAGAAGTGAAAAATCAGTACAGGTCATAATGACCAAAAACAGTTGCACCTGGCATTTTGTTAATGCCAGTCCTTCAACTGTTAAAAATGCAATACAGTGAACGCCACTTAATGTAATCACGGATAATGTTATCACTTTCATGAAGTCCTGTATGGATTAATACTCATACATTGAAAAAATGTTGTTTATTAAGATCAAAGATTCGGTTTATGTTATCACATTTTCCTTTTTACAGCTATTTCCAAGTACTGTACGTCATTCAAAATTTTGCTTTTAAGGATTTAGTTTCTAACTAAATTGTATTGTATAGCCTATTGGAAGTAGTGGTACTATTTCCAGCTCACAGGATGACCATTACCTAACTTTCTCTTAGCATTCCGTAACTTTCTCTTTTCAGCAATAAAACATATTTTGCCCCACAGTTAAGCGGCAGCTTTTGATTTATGAAGATAACAATGTTGACATGCAGTGATGGCTAGTGTAAAATGAAAATACTCGAAGAGACAGGCATTAGATGTTTTGCTAAGCGGTGTTTACACAGATCAGTATAGACTTCCAAAAACACTCATAACTGAGTATTTGTTAATGGATTCCTAAATGAAAACAGATAAAATTAAAAACTTTGCTACTGGTTGAAAAAATAGTTGCTTGCAGTCTAATACTGTGTTATGAGTAGTTCAATGATTCACAGGAGCATATTATCTTATGAATAAATAGCTTTTAATTCTGTTTTTGTAGTATATTATCTTATGTATGAATAAATAACCTTTAATTAATTCCTTCGGCTACTATATTCATCAGATTAGCTGCATCCCAAAGTGATCACATTAAGTGGCGTGCACTATATATTTAAAATGTTTCAACAATTTTACACTGAAAATTCTTAACAGATTTGTTAATTTTGCAGAACATTGTCTCGTTGCCATGGGGAATGACTCTGGAGGAACTTCTCACCATGGACGTATCAGCTGCTGTTTTCTTGCCACCTCAGATAAGACTCGATGAGCCTAGAAGTGAACGTCGATTAGTTATAAATCTGTTCTGGGACGATAGTTTGTTCAAATCACATAATGAAGTTCCTTCTCATGTAATCAGTGTTACGGTAGATGGAGTGCGGCGTCAAGACTTGAATCCGCCTCTAATGTTAATATTTAATAACACAGCAGCTAGTTCTCCATCACCAAGACAAAGAGACTGTGTTTTTTGGGATTTTGAAGCTGACGAAGGGAATGGAAATTGGTCCACCATTGGTTGTACTTCAGTTGTGACGTCTGATAAGAAACATTCTGCTTTGACAGGAGCAGAAATTTGCATATGCACCCACTTGACGCATTTTGGTCAGCTTCTTTTGCCCTCGTTCCAAGAAGAGGTAGATGCAGTGTTAGATTTCATTACAATTGTAGGCTGTTCAATTTCTTTGTTAGGAATATTTGGCATTGGATTAACTGCGTGTGTTTTCCCAGACTGGCGACAAGGTGCAAGCAAAAAGATTCAGCTACATCTTTCTGCATCAATAGGAATGTTGATGTCAGTGTTTCTTCTAAATGCGCTTTTATTCAGAACTCCTGAAGAGAAAGCAGATTCTTGGATGTGCTTTATAATGGGTATTGTCCTTCACTTTGCTGTAATTTCTACATTTTGCTGGATGCTTGTGGCTGCATGGTTTCAGTACTTGCGTCTTACAAAGCCACTGGCGTCTAGACATCGTACTCCTCACATTCTTCTAAAATCAGGAGCATTCGCCTGGGGAATTCCTTCTGTTCCTTGTGGTATCCTATTAATAGTTTCTCCTACATCATATAGTTCATCACAGTGTTATCCTACTGGACTGGCCCATTCTTTGTCTGTCCTTCTGCCAGTTGCTTTAATAATTTCATTGAACATAGGGTTATATGTGTTAATTGTTTGCTCTATATATAATCTAGACAAATCAGGAGTTTCCATTAATTTAAAACATCACGGAAACATTAACAACAAATTTCAAAAAAGATCTGCCTGTAGGAGGCTAAGTACTCTGGTATTTCTATTCTTTCTTCTCGGTCTGTCCTGGCTGTTCGGCATTTGGAAACTTTCATATTTGTTTTGCTCCGTCGCCACACTTCAGGGATTTGCATTTTTTATATTTTTTGTAATCTTAGAGAAGAATAGCCGGTATAAGTGGAGCCAAGTTTTAATGAAAAAGAGGAGAGAATCAAAACTTGTGCTATCAAGCAGGAGTAGTACAGGATCAGTCATGAAAAGGTGGTCTCACACTTCAAGACAGACTGTCAGTACGTTGTCATCATTAAGTTGACACTCCATGCTTACCATATTGATTGGTCCTCAGTTCAAATCCCGAAGATAGCACATGTCATTAGGGTGGACAAAGCCATAGTATATAGTCATTTACATTGTCGCTAGGGCCCGGATTTTTATTTTTTTATGAATCCTTTTTGTTTTTTAAACATGTGTGTGTGTGTGTGTGTGTGCATCTAATGCTCTGGAGTTAACAACGAAGTCATTCTCCTTCTTGCTTCCCAATATTTAGAAGTCAGGTCTTGATAATCTTGAAGAGCTGCACAATGTTCTAGATGTTGTTTATCCATTTCAACTTCTTGACAGCACAGTATACAATTTGGAGAAGTAAATATTCCAATTCTATGTAGGTGCTTTCCTAGGCAGTCATGTCCTGTAATAAGTCTCATACTAGCAACTGCAGATTTTCGTGGTAGGTTTCTAAACATTAAAATAGTTTTATTTTAGATTCTTACCATTTTCAGGCAATTTTTTTAAAGTTTCACTTTAATAAGTACAATAGGCACATTGAAAAAAAAAATTGATTCATTTTATTTTTATTTAAATTTCCATGGCTCTGAACAACAAAACTTTAGGAATACTAATATCAAAATCCATTAAAAGTAATTACTTAGAGCGAATGTTTTATTAAAATAAATTCATTCACAGTAAGGAATTACTTTTAATGGATTTCGATATTAATATGGAACAGTGAAAATTAGGACCAAATATGTCAAGTTTTGGAGTACTTTCTGCTTAGTTTTAGAACTACCCCTGTCATTTCCAACTCCACCATAAACTCAGCAAGAACGTTTTTCAATTAATCAATCAACTTTTAGAATACTTCACTTTCGGTGTCTTGCTGGAGCAAACAGTGCAAATAAATTGCAAATGTAAGCTTCCTAAGAATCCCTTTAACTTGCTTCTAAAGAAAATGGGGATTTTGGTTCACTTAAGATTTCCTTTACCAGGACAAGGAGAAAAAAAATGACAAAATTACAAAACGCAATGCGCGGCATGCACCTTCCTATGTGGGCATGCGCACAACAGCCAAACACAACGCCGCTGGTACTGTGAAGCGCACAGTTCCAAACAAAGATTTTTGTATCTGTTTCTTAAACTGGGGGATGGCTACAGGCATTAGCTTAAGGATTATATATTGTAGAAGTATAAAGAAAGAATTAAAGAAAAAAAGGACTCATTATATTAAATGTTATCGACAATATCAAATGGAAGAACATTTTTTGAACACTACTCTAGGTATCTGATCCATCCACAAATCCACAAATCAGCAAGAGATCCCAATTCAAATCCAATCCCTAGACAATCCAAAAACCCCGTTCTGGTTGGGAACCAAGGTCCCGACCCGTTCATTCATGATGAACGACCATTTTAGAAAGACCCGAAAAATAGTTTCAGAATGCTAATAAAAACACATCAGCTTTAATATCACGCCGTTGATTGTTTCTTCATGACATAAAACAGTTGACGTCAGCAAGCCAAATTATTACCTCACTAGATTTACGATTTTTATTATGCTATAAGAATGCTGATTCTCATATTAAAAGCAGGTCCTTTTTCCATTACGTCGTGAATCAAAAAACACAGAAAATAAAACATTTAATTGCAATGGATCACTCCGAAAAAGTTCTCATGACGTTTCAACCCCACCACGGGGTCTTCCTCAGATGCAACTGAATACTGCTTCTAGGTTATACGTTCAAAACCACACCCCCCTTTTTATTGACCTCGTTCAAGAATTCACCACCCGGCTCCCATCACAGCCCCCTTGATCGTGTTCCAGGTCAATAAAAAGGGGGGTGTGGTTTTGAACGTATAACCTAGAAGCAGTATTCAGTTGCATCTGAGGAAGACCCCGTGGTGGGGTTGAAACGTCATGAGAACTTTTTCGGAGTGATCCATTGCAATTAAATGTTTTATTTTCTGTGTTTTATGAATGCTGATTCTAAAATTGATTACTATTTCCAGAATTTTCTCTTCAAGTCCTATAAAATATGAATGAAAAATACATTTTATATGTATTATTGTTTCTCGGGCTTCTAACCGGGTGAGTTGGAGGTTTGGTTCCAAGCTTTCGGCAGCTGTCTCTGCTGCCATCTTCTCCCAGGATACAGAAGATAGCTGCCGAAAGCTTGGAACCAAACCTCCAACTCACTACCGGGAAAGCCTCAAGTCACATTTTATATGGTTTAAAACACACTACAAGTTTCTCTGTGCATTTTAAATCCATGAAATAACTCTCTTGAAAATAGTAAAAGGCACTTGTACAGTGGGAAAGTAACTACTGTACATTAATACTTTTAAATTTCTGGGTCTTCCACACAGTACAGCTCATAACCTTTGTGTGACTTTCCCATTTGTTTATAATGGAACGTTATTCATATTGAAATATTTTAAAACAAAATGTCAGGCTACATATAAAGAAATATGCATGATTCATTTTAAAATGTACCGTACATACTTATTTTGGAGGGTCAGTAATTTTTAATAATATTAATAATTTAATGTACAATATCACACCAGAACTTATTGTTGATTAAATCAAAATGGTGGACTATGTTATGTGCAACGAATTCTACTTTCAATGAGTTATCTAAGTATGGGGATTAAGTTGTTAGATGTTAACAACAAAGGGATTTAGGGGGCTTGCCTCCTCAAATAACAGGAAGGAAACCATTTATCTTAGGAGTCTTGTATTTGTAAAGTTATTTCATGTAATCAATAATTCAGTCAGCGACATCTATGAACCAAGTTCAAACTACGAGTACTATGCACATTGTACGAGGGATGTTCTGAAAGTAAGTTTCATCATTTTTTTGAAAGTTAAGATGGTACAGCAGTTGAAACAAACAATCACCATAAGAATCCACATCCGTTGCTGGTTCAACGACGGAAGGTTGGTTAGCAGAGGAGGAATGACGCATGCATAGTGTGCCCAAGAAGAGAGAGTAGCAGCCTGGTAGGAAAACAGCATTTTTGTATTCACCCTTCCCAAATCTGGAACAGGACAGGGTTTACTAGCAAGATGTTATTGTATTGTGATGCTCCACGGAGGAACAGGCATTGCATATACAGTAGAAGCCCGATATAACACGGTTGTAGGGGGACATGCTTTACCCCCATGTTATATCGAAATGTGACCGAAGAGGTGACAAAAATCGACCCCATGGAGGGGAACGTTGGTTCACTAATAAATTACAATGTTATACAGCAATATATAATGCAGTAGTTTTAAAAATTACTCACCATTATGCTATTTAATCCGGTCCTGTAACTGATCTCAATTTACGGCTCTTCTTTCGCATTTTCAACGGTGTCCACGAAATTTCTAAGTTTATTTTCCGCTTGATATACTGTCATCCGCGTTACAGACGAATCCACGGTATTTCGGGCTTCCACTGTATTTCAATTTGTAAATATCTTCTACAGTATAATAATAGTGCAAACCACTCCACCTAGCAGGTCTGCGTCCAATTTTGTAGAAGGCTCTAGACAGCACTAAAAAGTGTGAAGTCGCACATTACTGTGACCTTGTACAATTTAAACTAGCCACAACCTCGTTTTTTCCTTCATCTTTGGGAGAGAAGATAACGTTTAAGGAATGAGAGACGGACAGGCAGCAAAGTCATGATGGAAATTTGACCCATGCTATGTTGCCAAACTTCTCTTAAACCACTAACAAGCAAAGCAAAAGTGTGAAGAAAATCTTCTCGGGTTTGCAGCCAGGTGAGAAGTTTGTTGTGGTCCAACGTTTCCGAGGCTGACGCTGCCTCCATCCTCAGGGAATCTGAAGTGTCGAGTTTTGGGACCAGATCATCAGAGAGGCAATTGAAATTAGACTGGAAGACACAAACTTTAACAGGGATGAAGGTTTCACTGTCAACCAGGCCTGGACCAAATGCATTCAGGACCTGAAAGGTAAAAGGAACATTTTGGCCCGGAAAAGGACCGAAAACAGAACAGATGCTCCCTGATTGGTCGACTCCGCCCAACACGGGTTGGTATATATATCCCCTACATGTTAAAACTCGACACTTCAGATTCCCTGAGGATGGAGGCAGCGTCAGCCTCAGAAACGTTGGACCACAACAAACTTCTCACCTGGCTGCAAACCCGAGAAAATTTTCTACATAAGATTCGCCAGGAAACCCTCAAATCTTACAAAAGTGTGAAGTTTGAAATAGATAAATATATAAAATTATTCACTGCTAGTGCAGTTCATATTCAAAATGGATGGAGGGCACGTGATCCTGTAGGTAGAACCGCGCCTGATCGACACTGTCATACCGTAGTTAACGAAGTTTCCCAATTTTCATTTGCAAGATTGTGTTTGAAATTTAAAACTGAAGCATCATTCATTACTCTGATCATACATATTGGTATGTTTGCTGGTGGAATTTGCTTTAATATGTCAACACTAACATCTGTACAATATGGTCCAATAACCCATTTACTATAGGAAATACAAGATATTCTTGTTTGGGAATTGTTTTGAATTCTGGTTGGAAAGTTTACTATAAAGTCTAAATTAGGCCAATGATGCGGGTTTCTGCATCGCGGCAGGCACAGCTCCAACTCCGAGCGATCGGGTGAAATATCTATGCAATTAAAGCCGCGATCGATGTAATGATTCAGGTTCTCAATTTACAGTTAAAATTACAATGAAAATTACCACGTACCTCATCACAAGAGATGTTGGAAATGTTCTCTTCTTTCATCCACACAATACTGGCACCTTTTTTTAGTAAATTTTATTTCGCGCGCAGAAGTTCAGCTTCCGAGACAGAGTTAATTTCTCTTGTGATACGCCTATGTGATCTTTAAGTTCTTCTAACAGTATCTGAATATTATTTATGGGCAAACTTGAAAAATAAAATGTACAGGTCAATTTCCCATACATTACAAGAACTTAAAGATAATATCACAAGACAAATTAACTCTATCTCAGAAGCTGAACTTATGCGCGTGAAAGAAAATTTCCTAAAAAGGTCCCAGTATTATGTGGATGCAAGAGGAGAACATTTCCAACATCTCTTGTGACAAGGTACGTGGTTATCTTCATTGTAATTTTAACTGTAAATGTGAGAACCTGAATCATTACACTGATCACAGCTTTATTTGCATAGATATTTCACCCAATCGCTCGGGAGTTGGAGCTGTGTTCGCCACGACGCAGAAATCCACGTCATTGGCCAATTCTTACAAGGGACTCACTGTAGTAAGGACAGCAGTCTGACCTTTTTTTGCTATCAATTGAGAAGTCTATGTTAAAATCTCCACATAATATGATACAATATTTAAGACTAACACTAAATAGAGAATTAAGAACCCTTTCTGACTTCTAAAATAGTTGAGATACAGGTCGCTCATTTGTTCCTGACAAATGGTCTTCAGCGAAGGAGTAATGAGCTAACGTACCCTCAAAAATATATCAGCAAAATAGTTCCATTTTGAGAGTTGACTGAAGATTTGTTCAGCACGGGTGCTCGCAAGTGTTTTAACTAAGTGCCATTTAGTTAAGAACGTCATAATGCCTCCTACAGTGTCAAAACTAAAAGGAAAAACTCACATAAGGTAGTCAAAGTCGAGGTATTATACATGTGGCTGGAAGAGTGACAATTTGCTTTGCAGTTACTGTACTACCTCAGCACAGAAACTTGTAACATACATAGAATCAGATTGCAGTACCTGCCTCGGCAAAAGACAACTTTAGGTCTTGCACCAGCCAAGCTCTGCCCGCTTCCCCTTCCGAGCCTTGCATGCGTACCTCACTATTTTACCCTTCATTACATATGCATAAAAATATACAAAATCAGTGTTACAAAATGACTTGCACCATATCAAAAGTACACAAAATAAAAATGACCTTTGCTACAAAACAGTTATTTCTCATGTACTATAATGCTCTCTAAACTTAAATAGATGAATTTTTCCTTAACCGCTCAGCAATCACTCATGGTGTAGTGGTTAAGGAGGCTACTGGTTGTGGTGCTAGTGGTCACGAGTTCGAGTCAGGTCGATCTGAAATTTATGATTATGAATAGGTCCCATTTAGGTAGGTAGGGCAAGGAGGTGGTGAAAGAAAGGACGAGGGTGGAAAAGGTAGAGAAAGAGAGGATAAAGGATTTTGCCTTTTGAACCACAATAGTTTGTGTTGGTAGTAGTTGCCGTTTTAGTTGGAGGGAGGAGCCTAGTGCATGACCTAATATTGTTTCCCCCCCCCCCTGCCTCTCTGTGCCAATGCTTCCGTGAAAGGTAATTCACATCTAACCTCTCATATAAAATTTCCAAACGTGTAAACTGTACCTGAAGGTGATCTGAAGATTCTTATATTACAATTGTATCATTATCAGTCTCCACCCCAGCTGAGCAACGTTAATAGGGTGACCAACTGTCCTGCATTTTAAGGTATTTTGTAAATGTCCCATGCTGGACGTCATTCATCCCGCAATTGTTTTGTTTAATATCTGAACAAATTTTTGTGTTACTGTCATCGGTAAGTACAGTACGAATTTTCACATTATGCAAATGTTCTGACATCTAGCTTCAACTAAACATAGTTGCCAACAGTATAACCTTTGAAAGTGCAAAGAAGCAGGTTGTAGCATCTTTGAAGCAACATTCCGGATGTACCGGTACCTCCGGACTTTTGATTTACTTACGTTGTGGTTTTCAGTATTTCTGTACTTAGTAGTTATGATTAGAGGTTGAAATATAGAAAAAGTGTTCTTAGTAGGCATTTCATATAACCGATAAAACTAAGAAATGCCACAAATAAGTTCTTTCTTCTATTTTCAATTTAAAAACTTGTGATAACATTTAGACTATAAAATGTTCAGTATTTATTTTATTTCAGGATTTGTTGACTTAAGATGAATGAATGTATTTTTTCATATTACTTCAGTAAGAGTACTCTACTCAACAAAAACAACTGGCAACACTTTTGAAAATGTTAAAACTTTTGTTTTAAAGCTACAGCTAAAATTGTGGAATGTCCCCCTTTGGGAAAAAAATAGTTTTATGCTGCGCACTAGGCTCATCCCACCAACTCTCTAATGGGAACCGCCTCAGAAGGCGGGGTTTAGGGTTTCATCGCAGAATGGGAGACATAATAAACCTCGCATTATTCACTATATTGCTCCTAAACTAACATAACATTCCTGACCTAACAAAACCTGTCACTGACCTAGAATTTACCTATCATTATTTAACTAAATGCAGAAGCTTTTTACCCTTCCACACCTTTCATAAAACATTGTTACAACTGTCAACGATATGACACACATAGAAATGATAAGTCCAAAACTGAGTTCAGCGTGCTTTGCTTTAAGAATTGTGAATAATATATTACAACAGGATGCATTACTTATGGTATATTTTGCATATTTTCACTCGGTAATGAGATACGGGATCATATTCTGGGGCAACTCTTCCCATAGGGAGAAAATATTTAGATTACAAAAGCGGGCAATAAGAATAATATGTGGAAAGAAAAAAGGGAATCTTGTAAATCGCTATTTGAAAAATTAAAAGTCCTCACTCTTACAGGGGAATATATATACTCTGTTACCGGTATGTGTTATGTAGTGAATAATATTGATAAATTTCAAACTAATTTTAGTGTACACGGACGTACTACCAGAAACATGAATGATCTACACAGACCAAATAACTCGTTAAAACTCTTTCAGAAGGGTGCTTATTATTCTGCAGTACAGATATATAACAAGCTTCCAAACAACATTAAATTATTATGTATTCAAAGAAAGAGTAAACCTTTCAAAACAGCTGTCAAGGGATTTTTAATAACTCACACCTTCTACAATTTGGAGGAATATTTCCAGCTTGGATAAATTTGGCAGCTTACAGTTTCTGTAGGCCTATATTATTGTTATAATATGCATGTATTTTTTTTGATCTGATGTGTTCTATATCCTTGAGCCCCGCTCAACACAGGATCTACAGGACGAGATATCTACATCTACATCTATACAATAGACTAGCAGTCCACGGCTTCCACCATAAGTTGTGCATAAGATCAGGGTTCCATGAGCCTTCAGACCAATGCCTGTGTTCCCTGTGTGGAAGAAGATGCGAACGATATCACTTCAGCAAATGCAATAGACGAACACAGTCATTATTAGAAATCAGCAGGCAGTGATACACATTTGTGTGATCTCCATTTATTATAAATCTATCTTTTACAGCACACTGATTTATTTACTGGCTCTACACCAATCAACACCCCTTTCCACACCAATAAAATGAAGCCTGTTACACTATACTTTAAATTTATTCAAAGTATTTTTTACACACGTGAAAATAAACCATGAGTTACAGTATACACGATTGAAATTGTTGAAAGAAACAACCATAAAATCACAGAAGAAATGTCATCAGTACATATTAACACAGGAACAGTTACCCTAATAAAACAAATGAACTAAAACTTCAGACTTTCAATAAAACAGCAGGATCTTCATGTGTCGTCTTGAACAATAATATCATTAATAGGGATTCTCTACTTTAGGTGACACTGATGGGTGGTTTTTACACTGGCATAGGCTACATGAAGGATCTTATTCGCATAGGTGTAGCCTACACCGTAATGCTATATCTTTTGCAATACGGTGGGCTGAAAAGTATAGCTTTCTTAAACAGCTTCTGCAAAGCCAACTCTATTATTCTCCATATCAAATTCAGTGTAGAATTTTCCAATGAAGACATCTCCAAGAATCCACAGTGGTCCCTTTGGCAAGTCAATGCCCATGAAACCCGACAAGCAGATTGTTTTACCCAGTTGAGAAATTCTGAGAATGTAATCTTTCCCTTCCAAAGTGAAGTCCTTCCCTCCAAGGATGAAATGAATTTCAGGAAGCTTTGGGATTAAGTTGCAATCGACCATGTATTCTCCACCTACGACTGGCGTGCCTCCAATCAGTTCATTTAGGGCTGTTACTTCTTCAACGGGACCAGCAAGAAGACTAGTACCAGTATCAGCAATAGCTTCACATCCATCAGCACAAAAAGATTTTTCACCCATTTCTATCTTGTCCATCTTAAACTGCCAATACATTTTCCTGTCAACAGGCAAGTATGTGAAGTCACCTTTGTAGAACTTAGGATCTGAACCTCCAAGGATCAGTTCACCTCCCTGAGATGCTTCAGGATCTCTGCTCAGGTAAAATGAAAAGACTGCTTGATTGATCAAACCTTGCTTCACCATGTTATAGAAGGGTGGAGTAACACCATCTACTGAAATTGAACTGTATGCCATGCCCAGGATTCCATCAAACTTAGCAGCTACAAAAGCTAGACCAGGCTCACTGATAGCTTCAGCAAATGTTTGCTTATTCACTTGAAGATCTCCAAGTGCGAGAGTATCCGTAGAAAGATATCCAGAAAGGCTGCCAGAACCATACTGAATTGAGAATTCTGTCCCGTTCTTCTGGTATGTTGAAGATTTGGTGGAATCGTATTTATGATGCAACAAGCAAGCAATGCTTGTAAAATGACATTTTTTTGAAGGAACCCACAGATTAGATGAACCGGTGTCGAACACCACTCTGAATTTCTGAGGTGGAGTGCCAATGCTTATTGGTCCATAATATTGTGCGTCCAAATAATTTGACAGAGGTTCTGGATAAGGACCGTCAATGTACTCCCTCACACGCAGTTGCTGTACTTCTGTCCCAGCTTCTTGTAGAGCCCTACGTGCTGTCTGAACTTTGTAAAGGGGAATTCGGATAAATTCACTATTACTTGCGACAGCAAGCAGAACAACGCAGAGTCCAAAACGGATCATCTTGAAAGCTTCAGATGTACGAAGTCACTGTCTGTTTATAGACCTACCACAAATAACAACAAAGAAAACAGAATCCCCACACAAACTCGATTACTGGATCAGCTGACACGACGTCACATCAGTTCATTATTGACTTCCTTCAATTCCACAACTCACTCTCAGCCGGTGTTGAGTCAGATCAACGCAACTAGTGCGTTATGTAAAGCGCCGCTGAAGCGATTTACCATCGCTGCAGCAAGAGCGTTCTTTCAACCTCGCTTCAATGTTTTGGTGCATGAACTGTCATGGCGAAGTGTGTTGATCAAAAATTTCGATGACTGCATTAACATCTGTGTTCACTGTTCAGTTCAGATTCCCGAGTATGAATGCCTTCTGCAGCACGGTAAGTACCATTTAATTTTACCTGTATATCATATTGTACAATTTATTATTATTTCCATCCCGGCTTAACTGTTATATGCACGTGTCTTAACCATTCTGTACAAGTGCCGGTATTTCATGTTTACCTTTTTTTTTGGGATGGGGGGGGGCTGCAGTGGTCGTAAAGCGTTGCTGAAGTGCTTTACAGGTTCGCTTTTAAAAAAGAACGCTTGTCGCTTATTACAGCGGCTAAGTGCAGCACCGGGAGTGTAAAAGCTTGATTATTCCATTTTCCCACTAGAGTGTGCTCTGTATCCCGAGCAGCACAACACTCTCAATGCCGGCGATTTCAAATGCTTGTGCTTCGTCGTAGACGTAGTAATAATAATATTGGTGTTCTGAAGTTATTGAATTGAAGTGGTTTTGGAGCGCTAAACTCTGAGTTAAGTGGAGAATTGAGTCCACGGAAATTACAGGTAATCTAGCTAGTTTTGCCTGATATTGGTTTAAAGTCTGACTGATCTAAGAAGGAAAACCTACAAACAAAAACCAGTAGATCTTTCTCACTATAGCACATTACTCGTGTGACGTAAGAGTGAGACAGACATACTGTTTTTTGTTTACTTCAGGTTTCTTTCTTACAAGGGAACCTTACGGGTTGTCATGTCAAAACCTACCCTCAAATTTTGCATGTCGGTAGGTCTTCATTGCAGATATACACATGCAAAAAATTACCTGCTCAAATAAACTTAATTGCAAATTTGAAACATTGAGTAGCCTCAGACATCTGTCGGCGGGAGGGGATAGTGAACCCTCTGCTATATACCGCAAGTCGGTGGCTGTCACAGTTCTGCATAGCACCGTTCCTGCTTTCCAAGTACCGTATTTTACGGACCATAAGACACACTTTTTTTACTTTGAAAATAGAGCCTTGAAAGTTGTGTGCGTCTAATGGTCCGAAGTACACAACAAATTTAAAAAATGGTAAATATTGTCAGAATACCATAGTTATAAACAAGGTGTTGTAAACGATAAGATAGTTACAAATTTTGTCAAAGACTGTACATCAGTGCACGTGTCGCAATTGTTAAATAAGGGTATTTGTAAGCCAGGTATGCAATGCGAAAAGAAAGGAAGTTGAGTTCTTTTATACAAAAGGAGTTGTCTCCGTCGCGTGGTTTAAATGAAGGCAATGACCTCTAAGCAGCCTTGTCCCGTTTCACTTACCGTATGTTGAATTGAGGGTTAGGGGTTGTAAAAGTATTTTCAATCTTTCATGAGAAATCAGTTCAGTTGTAAAAATGTATGCGATGCCGTCTGTACAGAAGAGATTTTTGTACAACGCAGGTTTTAAGTTAGAAGTGATTTACACTGATTCCATTGTACAAGGTTATAATTTGTTTATGCAATGAAGTATATTATTCTCTTTAAAATTTGTCGTTTAGAATCGCATTAAATTTCTTTTCCTTTAAATTTTTATCCTAAAATCAAGGTACGTCTTATGGTCTGGAGCATCTTATGGTCCAGAGCGTCTTATGGTTAATAATGATTAATACTCTCCTCTGATACATTTGTATTCCAGTAGGGCTCATGAAGTAATTAGTACCTGTTTAAGTGTTTAGGATTAGCAAAATGAATCTCATGTGCTGTTTAAATTGGTTAAATTAATATTATTATTACTATTTTACTTTGGCCCATTGACAAGTGCAATACGTAATATGTTGGTTCAAGTTTTTAAAACCTAAAGAGTTTTGACTGGACAAGAAATGTCAACATTGAGAACAGGTTGTTTGAAGCGTTTGTGTTGTGCTTGGCAAAAAACTTTGTTTTAATCACGTAAATTGAGTGATCACACTTCTGGTCTAAAACACAAACACACACACTAACAATCATAACCAATCCCCCAACGTCTTTACCAATTAAATAGTTTCAAAATGCGGAAATGGTTAGCGATTAACTAAAATTGAACTATCACATTCAACGAGTAACGGCATAGCATGCCGGCACCCGCTATCGCTCATGTTCTCCAGCATGCGAGCTACTCATGTGAGCTGTACAAGTGCCCGCTGTTGATCCCTTATACAAACACAATTTCACCCATTTACAGTTCATATGAGCAGCTAATTTTTTGCATGTGTCTGTCTGTAATGAAGACCTATCGATATGCAAAATTTGAGGATAGGTTTTGACATGACACCTTTTACAGTTCCCTTGTTAGCTCGTCTCGAGTTATAGTGAAAATTGTTTTTGAGAATTTATTTCTCAAGATACGAACTCTTCCAGAAGGGTGCTTGTTACTCCGCAATACAGATATACAATAATCTTCCATAAAAGTTAAGTTATTCTGTATTCAAAACAAATGCCGATCTTTCAAAAGATCTCTCAAGGAAGTTTTAATGACTCACATCTACAATATGGATGAATATTTCCAACTGTAAACTTATTCCAGTACAGTATATTACGAGGCATGTCCGGAAAGTAAGTTCCAATCTCCGATAAAGAAAACAAAAACGTCAATAAGCAAAAAGTATTTATTGTAATATTTACAGAGATTCACTGGCTTCTCTACATAGTCGCCACCATTATCGAGGTATTTATCATACCGCTGCACCAACATTTGTATGCCTGGGTCATAGGACTCTGCCACCAACGTCAGGAGCCATGAAATCACTGCATTCAGCATTCCATGTCTCTTGTTTTGGATTACCCTGCTCAGATTTTTCAGTGTTTGACAATATTAATCAGCATTTACGGTCTCCCCTCGTAGTAAAAACTCGCACAGGAGGACACCACGTCGATCCCAGATTTTTCTGACAGAGATTTTCTGCTTGAATTTGATCTTCACAGGTACTCATTATGCTGCCAATGCATCGTTGTTTTGTTTCTGGTGTGGCATGTGACATCCCCAGTGTCAACATTGTCGAGAAACTCATTACCTTTCTCTGTGTACTGCTGGCAGCAGAATCCTGTGATACTTCAGGAGCTCTTCTACTACCCTTGTTAGCGGGTGATCCTTTCCAATCATTCCTTGTAGTTTCTCGATCAGCTTCCTTCAGTTTACGTGGTCGAACGTTTTCTTAAAGTCCACAAAGACAACATAGTATTTCCCTCCAGCATGCGAGGGAGTTCTCTATTTGCTCTAGTAGGAAAGTGACTGCTTGCAATGTACTTCTGCCTTTTCTGAAGCCGAATTGACATTCTGGGATTTGATTGTCAGCAGTTCCAGCAGTCTTTCGCTCAGTATTTTTGTGAACATTTTGAATACCAGTGGTGCCAACTTATATGGGCCCATGGGCTCAAGCCCACCCAATAATTTGCCGTGTGTTATTATTATTATCATAATTATTTATTGCTATTACTCAAAATTGTGTTTATTTGTTGAATCGCTGTAAAGCAAAAATCAGGCTATTGTAGACATATATAGTACGATCTTCTCTTGTTCAAATTCCCTCACGATAATTTGAAATTATTCCACAATTCATTACATTTTTACGTCTGTCACTCCACTTTCCACAGCTACCGCTCTTCTAAAGACTTAAGGAGAGAAAAGCTACATTTATAATTGAGACGATGCTTGTGAGAAAAAATCACAGGAAGGCCATTAATGGACAAGGAAAAAAATTGTGATATAAGACAAAAGTGTGGACATTAGTAACTGGTTAAAATGAAAGAGTCGATGGAACATGTAGAAAGAATGAATTAAAAAGGTCAACGAGGGACAATAAACCACGAAAAAGATAGTATGATTGGGGAGAATAGACTCCTGGTGTAAGGAAAGACGAAGAAGATAGATGAGTGAGGAGAAACTCATTTTGAAACATGCCATGCTACGTAATTATTTTATTTTAGTAAGTCCCTAAAACAAAAAAGTTTATAATATAACATTATTAATTTTAAAGGATTTCCATTAACTAGGCTACACACTTTTTTTGGCGGTTGAGTTACATTGGTTGTTATTCGTTATTATAAACAAAGACATTGTTTCTTACCCAATTCTATATTTATCCGAATTATCATATAAGTCCATTTCATGAATCAAATAAGGGGTGGGAGTATGAAAATTTGAAAATCTTTGAGCCCACTCAATGTTTTTCAAAAGTTGGCGTCACTGTTGAATACAGCAATTTCTAGTACCACTCCTTTGAATGAGTCTAGGCTTGCAGTACTTCCTTTTTCTTTATAGAATATTTTCTGGTACCGTTTCATTCCTGTTTCTATGCACTTATTCATTAGCTCTACCCAGAAATCTTGCATGATATCCACCAATTCCTTGTGCTCTGTATATACTGTATTGGCCCAAATATAAGACGATCTCGCATATAAGATGACCCTGAATTTTTTAAGGGTAGTTACGAAAAAGTGAATGAAATAACTTATTGGTAGCCTGCATTTTTCTTTACATAAAACGGAATATTTAAGTTCATGTTGTAACTTCTTCTCTTGCGTTTACTTAAATGCAACGAGACAATGAAGATGCTTTTTTTTTTTCCCACATTGTCCACCATGACTTGTGGTCAAACAAAGTTTACTTATAGAGATGCCAAGCAAATTGTAACAGTGCAATACAAACAGAAGCACAAATTCGGGAAAAATAACATTCAGTAAAATTCGGTCAAGTTCGGTGAATTTCCACATGGCTTTGATCTTTCATCAGATACACGTCATCATGTGGGGATTCCCACTGCTCAGCTGGATTCGTGAATATATAGAGAGTTGTTGAAAGTGTTAGGCTGCATGTGTAAAACGAGTATAGTTTTTATAAGCACATTTTAAAGTAAAAAACTTAGTCTTATATTCGGGCCAATACGGTATATGATCTGGTCCTGCTGCCTTTCTGCTTCTTCTATCCTTTATCATCTGCCTTATTTCTTCCTTCGTTATTGGATCATAGGTATGTACCTGTTGTATAGATGAGATGTATGCCTCCTCTTTTTGCTGCTGGTTCAGGATTTCGGGATACTCTTTCTTAAGGCTATTAACGGGTTAGTCTTTGCATCCTCAGCCAGTTTCCTTGTTTCTCTTTCTATGTGGTCTGATTTCTTCTGCTTTAATAGCTGTTTGTAATCTCTCCTCTTCTCAGCAGGTATACTTATTGTTTAGAAGTTTTAGCTTTATAGAGGGCTTTTAGTGTGTCTTTCCTTTCCCTGTAACATTCTTTGTAACATTGAACCAAAGTGTGTGCTTGTCTCTTCCTCCTTTCTTTGGTGGCTGCTTGCATTGCTTTCATGGATATTGCTAGAGCCTCTCTATAAGTTGTCTTGCCTTCCCTATTATTCTCCTGTACAGTTCTTCAGTATCTCTACATTCGGTTTTATTGAGAATTTGTTTTCTTCTGTTGCATGTTCAGTTGCTACTTTAGGTTTAGTCTGGAATGATGTTACAATTGGTATATGCTTTCTTATGGGTGTTTCCAATGAGGCCCATCTGTCTGTCTGGTTTCCTATATCCCCTATGTTGGGACTTAGGGTCTCCAAGTGGAGGTTTCTGCAACCCATGTGAAGTTTGTTATGCTTATTTTCCAAGAGAGGGACAGGTGGTAAGCCCATCACCTCTCAACCCCCTTCAGAAACTAAGGTATTACTTGGACCTGAAAGGGCCGAGAAATTTTGTTCAGAGGCTCTAATTTAGGCTCGGAATTCTTTTACTTGCTGTAAATCTAGGACACGGACCCGCCAGCTTAAAGTCCCTCCTGGAGGACTCCGTGCCCAGGATTTGTATGTCCTAAAAATCCATCGACTGCAGCTGGGTTTGATCCCATGACCTTTGGATCTAGAGGCAGATGAGGTCCATAATCCTTCCTAAATGTTTTATAGAATTTATTGTAGGCTAGTTTGGTTCAAGATTGACTCCATTGACAATTTTTTTTGGATATGGTGACACTGACAAAGGTCAGTGATGTTAATTTTTTGTTACCGTTCAATTACGAGGCCTTCTTGATATAGGCTGTTTACAGTATAATGGAACCAAAGTTCAAGATAAAGTGTAGATCTCAAGTGCAGGATGTTCCTGTTTGAGTAGAAGATTTCTAATACTCTGTCAATGGGCATGTGGACTTTATAGTATTTAGTTTTCATATTTTAAGAACTATAACGATTTATTTTTAACATTTTTCAACATAAATTCAATTTTTTTACATTTTGTACAATATTGATATTTATATCCAAATTTAACAAATTTGCATCACAACAATACTAGCAACAGATTTCTTAGACATCAGATAAAGACAATCTCTCCGATGGCTTTTTTTTTATCCATTTAAATAAATATGCACATACCTGCAATTGCGAAAGAACTGTTATTTTGAAATTAAATCAGTGAACATGTTAATTATAAGTCATGTAATGAGGCGTAGCAGAGAACTTGGCGTATGACTTGATCACTTTGTTCACAGCGTCCAGAAAGTCTTTTTCCGTTGCCAATTTCTTGCGAGCTCTGATGGCAAACATTCCAGCTTCAGTGCACACAGATCGGATCTCAGCACCTGTATACAAACACAGTAACAGTTCATCATACCACAGATTCCACCTGCAAATAACACAGTTTTGGTGAAGTGTGAAGTTATAGGTGGATTTTTTCAAAATATTCATGATTACTTATTTAGTTATTTTATTTATTTAATCTGTGTTTATATTCCCTTTAGCTTCAAGGCTATATGAGGATTCTGGGATCTATAACTGAAGAGTGGGGTAGGCTATGGAACTATTGCTTGTCAATTGTTTCTACTGTCAGTGTATTTAATGGAGTAAGTTACAACTGATATTCATTTTAAAAGGATATGATACAGGATGAAATGGTGAGGATGATTCATGGTATGTATCAGATTCGGCATTTGCCTTTACGACTGGGGAAACCATGAAAAAACCTATGTCAAATTGGCCGGCCCCGGAATTTGAAACTGGGACCTCCCGTTGCGAGTCCAAGACGTTACCATCTCAGCCACCTCACTCGGTTATGATTATTTAATTTAATGTTCAATTAAAGTAAGGGTTATTAAAATCTGGTATGGGGGGGGGGGGGTCAGTGGTGGCTCAAGTGAATTGGAGGCCCCAAGCGGTAAACATTTTGGGTCCCTCAAACTCAAGTTAGAAATATAAATTGCAAAAAAACTCTCATAAAGTTGTTAACAAAAAAGAAAAGTAATGAAAATTTCCGTACCGTACACATTAAGTAAATTTATTTAAAAAATATTTCTTCTTGAATTTTTGTCTTGCTCTTTTTCTTGCAAAATCATCAATTATTTTGGCATTGTCAATACGGTTTAAAATTTCCTGCTTTATATACATAATGGCCAAGTTATTTAGTCTTTCTTCTCCCATTATATTCCTTAAGTAATTGTTTACTCTCTTTAAAACAAATAATGATCTTTCTCCGGATGAATTAGATAAGGGAATTGTTATAAAAATCTTCAATAATATTTCCCTATTCGGAAATGTGCAAGACATTTCTTTGGTGGCTCGATAGATGTGATATCTACTGACACCACATAAGAAATCTAAAATGTCTGGATTTTCTGGTGTTCTCGTTTTCTTTTAGAAATATTAAGGGCCTGTATTATCACCTGCCGACAAATCATCCCGATATGTGACTTCCAGATAGCCTAACTAGAAGACGTCTTATAATATCACCGCTGAACTGCTATCGGGAAGAACGCAGTAAAATTTTGTAAAATGATTCTTAGCTGATTGAGCAAAGAGGTGTGTTTGTTGTAGTTCGGTAGGCGTCTGCTAGGTGTGGCAGCTCCGATTTGTATTTGTACAGTTAAATTACACAAGAACATATCCTTTTAAGTGCATTAATCAATTTGTGCAATTCTATCTCATTCATAAGTGAGCATAAAATGACATTTTTGTGTAAATTAAATCTTCCGGCATCAGTTCTAAAATTCAGGTGGCCAGGAAGCTTCGGCGTGCTGCCATCTTGTTTTAACCAAGCTTCCCTAACCAGCAGTTGGAAGATTGTCAGCCACTCCATCCTCCTGCTAGCTTATCTGGAAGTTGTCTTGCCTGATTTTGTCAGGAGATCATAATACGCAATTCTTGGCCAACTTGCAGATAGGTTCTCTATCTGGCAGATAAATATGGTATCAGGTGGTCTTCGTACAGGCCCTAAGAAATGATCCAATTCATCTTCTAAAATACAAATGTCAATGTCATTTTTGTAATATCTTTCTTTCTTTCTTTCTTTCTTTCTTTCTTCTGTTGACAATTTCCAATAAAAAATATACAAAAAAGGCTGTAGAACAACTTCATACTTCTGAGGTCTTTAAGATAGTGTGCCTTAGTGTTATCACATATGACAAAATGAATTCACTTTAAAATCTTCTCTAATTGTGAATTCATGCATGACTTCTATGTTTTCATCGCAGTCTGTGTACCTGTTGCATTTAACTGCTACCATGGTTCTGGCTGCAACAAGCAAAGTAGGTTGACCATCCTGATTAGGTTGGAAAAGAAAAACAGCACAGCGACCATGCATAGCAGTATACCGGGATAATAGGGTCCTGTTATTGGACTTTGCCTTCATTTTTATTAAAGTTGTACAACTCTTTTATCAAGCTGTACAGTTTGTAGGATGCAATACAAAAACTTGAAATTACTATGTCGCCTTACTACGGTGAGTTCCACGCAAAAGTTGGCCAATGATGCAGGTTTCTGCGTTGCGGCGGGCACAGCTGCAACTCCCGAGAGATCGGGTGAAATATCTTTGCAAATAAAGCCGTGAACGGTGTAATGGTTCAGGTTCTCACATTTACAGTTGGAATTACAATGAAAATATCCACGTACCTCATCATAAGAGATGTTGGAAATGTCCTCTTTGCATCCACATAATACTAGCATCTTTTCAGGAAATTTTCTTTCATGCACATAAATTCAGCTTCTGAGATACTTATATAGTATTAAAAAAGTATCAAATCCACCTATAGTAGTACCATTCAATATCAATTCCTCTTAAGTAACAAGAGCATCGAAGACCCATCTCTAATTAAAATATGAGACAGCATAAATGACAGCATTTTTTAGACCCCCTTAATCTTATAAATAAAAATAATACAAAAATAAATAAGCCTGTAACATCCCTAGCGAGCAAGGGCCTCCTAACTTCCGGTAGGGCTAGCTCAGTCAAACTCATAGGGAGAGCTAGTCCCTGTGAGCTTTGATCTGTATCTTCTTATATACACATCTTCTATCACTTCCACTCTTTGTGTCACACCTCACTTCATTTCACTTTTAGTTTTTCTACCTATTTTCTACATTTAACATTAGATCTTTCCATTTTTTCCTGTCCTTGGCTATTCTTGTCCACTAATGCTTCTAAAAATTGTTGTGTCCATCTTTTGTCTCTGTCTACCTCTGCTCCTCCTGCCTGTCCTTGGGTCCCAAACTGTTATGGCATATGCCCATCTTTATTGGCTGAGTCTGGCTGCGTGTCCTCCCCATCTCCATTTTAGTCTTGAAGCTGTCTTGGCTGCATCTTCTGCACTGCTTCTCAGCCTCAATTCTTCGTTTTTAATCTTATACATTATACTAATTAGGTAACCTGGTGTGCACCTGGACCACACTTTGCATTCTTCGTTCATCTGACAAATATGACGATACAGTTTCTTCTTTAGAGAAATATAGAATTTCATCATCACTTTCTTCAGAATCTGTTTGTTCTAATGCTGTTACTAATTCCTCTTCATATGACATAACGACAGTCTCATTTCACAGTTATGACTTTTAAAAATCAGCAATTGAATAATTTGAATTATTTAAGTTTTCAACAGTAGTAGAATGCAGAAATATTAAAAATAATAATATCATGTCAAGGGTTTAATCAGACCCCAGGTTATCTAGTTGAGTATATGTGCGGAAAATGTATATTTTTCCAGAAAATAAAGAAGTTATATGCAAGTTTTGCATTATGTATTTGTAATAACGATATAGATGGTTTGAAGCATATATTCACCTGTACTATTGGGACAAAGTCTTGCAAGCAATTCATAGCGAATGTTTCTGTCTACACTCATGGAACGTGCATGGATCTTGAAGATCTGAGTACGACCTTCATGATCTGGTAGTCCAAATTCCACTCTCCTGTCAAGACGGCCAGGTCTCATAAGAGCAGGATCAAGTGTGTCTGGACGATTTGTTGCCATCAAGACCTGGAATATAGATTGTACAAGCTTAATAATTAATGCAATTAAAAGCTCAGATGAGTGGTGATATCGTGTACAAAAACAGTTGTACATCACATCAATCACTGCTATACACGGTCAATATGATTGCACAAAACGATTGGTCTTGTGTGGTTTACTAGAAGAGTTAGTCAACAATTATCCGGACTTTTCATAAAACACTTTATTTACTTCAAACATACAGTATGATTTTCTCATTATTTTTCAATAAGTTATAGTCTCCCTTCTTTGCAATGCACATGGTCCAGCGTCCACAAGCTTTTGTATTCCTGCAGAAAAGAAGGTATTTGGTTGGTTGCAAAGCCACTGATGCACTGCTTTATGCACCTCTTTGTGTGAGGAAAATCAATGACCTCACAAAGTGTCTTTCAGCGGACCAAAGAAATGAAAGTCCAACGGAGGAAGATCTGGACTGTAAGGTAGATTTTCCAGAACCTCGAAACCCAATTTGTGGATGGTTTCAAGGGTGAGTCGAGCTGTGCAATAGCAACACTTTCCGTGACAAAAGACCTCATTGTTCGCTGCGAATTGCTGGTTTAAGTTTGTTAGTCAACAATGCACAGTAATATTTTTTGTTGATGGTTTTCCCCTTCTCCACGTAATCTTCCAGTATAGGCGGTGCATCAGTGATCTTACAACCAACCGAAAACCTTCTTTTCGCCAGGAAAACACAAGCTTGTGGACCGCTGGACCAAGTGCATTACAAAGAAGGGACCCTAGAGGTTGATAACCCCAGAGTAAAGTTGGCTGTGAAACTGACTTAAGTGTATTAGGTGCTTTTAGTACACCTAAGCTAACACACAACCTTAGTCTTTTAAAATATAAATTCCTTTGCACATCTAGGATTCCAGTGTAATCTGGAGTCAATTACAAAGAAAATTCACAGTTGTGGTATTTAATTGCTTATCAAACTTAATATCTAGATTCTGAATTTTCTCGGTATTAACGCAGAACAAATTTAGCTGTACACCAGTCTTGTACAATATCAGATGCATTAACAATAATTGATGAGTTTATTTCCTGGGAAGATTTTGAATCAGATTAATTTAAATCAAAGGCGGTTTCTCTTAATGTGCTGTAGTGCTGCAGTACACAGCTTGTTTTCTGTTTGTGGTATAATGTATTTCCAAACGCAATACTGTATTTCATTTTATGAGGGCTTTTTTTTTTAACTTTTGATGGGGCATAAAATGAAGACCACAGTGAAAATCAAAACTGTTTTATTTGGAACATTTAGATACACCTTCTAGCTACTTCTCTACATAGTCGCACTCCGATTGAGACATTTGTCATAGTGTGGTACCAACTTTCCAATACACTCTTCATAGAAGCTTGCCGCCAGCGTATTGAGAAGGGTTTATTGTAAACATCGTAGCACTTTGTCTTGTTGCAATGAAGATTTATTGTTTTTTCTTTCTTTTTAAATGGCACACATTTGCTTGGGGAAAATTGATGGGCATGTCAGTTCAGGGTGTTCAAGTAGTACAAATTTACTTATTTCTTTAGTAACAGAATAAGTGTGTTTTTTTATTGTAAATTATATATAATGCACTGTCATCCATTAAGTTGTTTTTGCACTCCTTAGCTAGTAAGTGTTACTTACGAAAGTTGTTTACATGGATCGTTACTTGACATTACCACACGCAATCTTGTTGCTAGGGGCGACGGGCAGAAAGTTACTTGTTGCTAGGGGCGATGGGCGGAAAGTTACTTTACCGCCCTCAAATGTTTATTTGTGGGCTGTAATGACCAAGGCCTCCCCGCTTTATAAATATTCGGTTGCCATAAACAATAACACATGCGAATCACTTTCTGAAAATATCCATCTTCAATAATGTATATATATACATAATATTTTCTTTTAATATCACAATTAATATAATTAAATTGATATAAGTAACCGTCGTGCAAAAAATAGCATGCAACCCTCGGCGCAGGGTTTTCAATCTGTTTCCTCGACCCGTAAACATGCCTTTCCGCCCTTGTGTCGCAATATACTATTTTAGCAATTAATTACTTAAAAAAAAATTATAAGTAATAATGGTAAATTTATTGTTAATTTTTAAAATAATTTCTTGTCATTTCTTCCCTATTTTTAGGTCATAAATGCAGTTTTTATTTTGCATTTTTTCACTATTTTATGATCATTAAATTCCTTGCCCTATTAATTAAAATAATTAAAAATATCCATAATAATTATAAAGTTACAAGGTAAAATTTGTGTTACAACTGCACCTGGTGGAACATGAACCCACACTTGGCTTTGTGGCATTCAAGTGTCCGGGTTGAGGGGTTAAGATAAAGTACTAAAAGGCAAACCTAAGAAAGATCATTGTAAAGCCACCATCCCTCTAAATTCTAACAGATCAATTATTTCTCATAGAACTATCTGTGATCATTAGACTTCGGACTTTTAGGTCGCTAAAAATGCTGTTTCAGGTACCTAAAATAGGCTCTAAAAACTGGAAAATAGGTTCTAAAAATGGTAAAATAGTCTCTTATAAAATCATTAAGTTGTCAATTTTCTGAAATATCTCATTTGCAATGCAGATTATTATATTTATTGAATTCACCATTAATCAATAATCATGATAAAACACAGATATAGGCCTATGATACACAGAATTATGTAGACCTATTACTAGGGCCTGTATTACTACCATAACAGTGAAAACCTAAATCCCTGCGCCCAGAAGCTACGCATATCATACTAGCATATTCAACCCCTTGTATCCCTCAGTAATTCAGAGAACTACTTTTTTTTTTATTATTATTATTTTTTTTAACTGGATGTGGGAGTTGTAAGAGAAACAATACATTTTCGTGGTAATTCCAAGGAATTTTTCTCCTGAAGACGAAACATTCCTTACTGTTTAACCATGTCACAAATGTGTCATATACAGCACATTCCGAGCTAAAAATTTAGTGCGAACTGAAAATAAATGCAAGAATTTATAACAAAGAATAACTTATTTTGAACTTTAGAGGAAAAACAAGCAAAAAGGCAATATTAGGCTCTAACGTAAAAATAGGCTGTTTTAGGTCCTATAAAAGTATCAGTTTTAGGCATAGTCACTTATGAAACATGCATAGGCCTATACAAGTTTTCGTCCATATATCACTTAAGGATTAAAATAGGTTTTTACCTAAAATCCGAAGTCTAGTGATCATTTAATAGAGGTTTTTGTGTATGTGGCACGAAAAGATTAAAATGAAATTAAGCAATACATACCTTAATATTACCACGGGGATCAAATCCATCCAGTTGATTGATAAGTTCTAACATGGTTCTCTGCACTTCGTTATCACCACCTGCTCCATCATCAAATCGCGCTCCTCCAATTGCATCGATTTCATCAAAGAATATGAGACAAGCTTTCTTGCTGCGAGCCATCTCAAACAACTCTCGAACCATTCTAGCTCCCTGTTCAGAATTGTACAGTGCATCTTTATTTTCATCTATAGAATACAATAAATATCTTTGCAGTAGGAAAGGACTGAAAACCTGTCATTAACTAAAACTACTGAAAGTTTCGTTAACTTTAAATTAACATCAGTAGACAGCTCAATTAATAAGATCCGCTGTACCGGTATATCAAAAGACCACTAAGACAAGTAATGGTGGGGATCCCGTTTTATGGGGAATAAAAGTGTTAAATTTTGGTAACAAATTGGATTAATTTTGGTGTGAATTTACATAACAAAATACAATCTGTGTTATTTCATATAAAAACCATCAGATTTACAGGTCATGTGGTACAAAATATTGCATACTAGTAAAACCATACGAGTTGCATTAAGGATATAACTAATGGGCACCAATATACAGTTTTTTTTTTTCTATATTAAAAAAAGATGTACTACCTACGCACCATTTCTTGGGCGCTGGATTTACGGGGAAGTGAGGGTCGGGGGGGAACAAAACATAACTAGTCCGCCAGTCTTTCTGCAGTGTTGTCAATCAAAGACATCACGTTTCAGCAGAATCGCGTGTATGGTATTTTATATAGTGACATTTAATATACAACGATTTTAATGCAGTCCAATCTACTCTTATACAATTCAACGGCCCTAAATAGCGTGCTTGCTCGCCCGCTTTGTGAGACATCGGGTATACTCGGCGATGTTCGTCTCTCGCAGTCTAAACTTTCATGACGACTACAAAATTAGGAAGGAAAACCGTTTCTTTATTATATAAGGCCTAAGTGAAATGAACACAATGAACAAATATTCTAATTTTATTTTTACTTACAATTTTCATAGCTCTGAACCACAAACATTTTTAATAATCTACCAGTGTAATTTTCTTAAAAATCCTGGAGTCAATGAATAATGGCGGGCGAAGCCGGGGGCAACAGCTGTAAAATATTGATGGTTTTATCTCTTGAAATATCGCTGATAATAATAATCCAAACAAACCATTCCTTCCCTTGAAACATTATATAATTTCTGAAAATTACACTGAATTGATAAAATAAAATTCACATCATATTAATGTCAATAAACAGCTGAGAAACAATACGTATTATGTGTTCACAGGTTCTTTGGAACTGCATAATCGATTCTGATATAATTTTCCCAGGGGGCGCTTTCATGTCGTGGAATGTACTCTAAAGCAGGAATTTTAGCTGTTTCATTAATAATGAATGATTCGCGTGCAAGTGTTAATAAATATAATGCTTTAATAATTATTATACTCTTAATTTTTAATTTTTAAAAGAATTATCGTGGCGAAGCCACGGGCACCTCCTAGTAATATAACGTGGTGATGGTATTGCATAACAATTAATTATACGTCATAAGGGTTTGGCTATGAAATAAGTCATCAAATAAGAATATTATACATATCAATATTTTTACACTGGATGACTAATTTTAAGCATAAAGAAGTGTCTTAGCAGAACATGCTTCACCATTTCGTGTTGTAAAACGTAAGAGAGGTAAGGCATCTAAAAGCGGAGAAAACTATAGGCCTAATTTTAAACGTATTTAATACGTTTTGTGAAAAGTTCGCTCAACTTTCAGTCCATGAAATTGACATCAGAGTTCACGGAATACGGAATTCTTAAAGAGGTGAGGAAAGTGAGGATGTACAATGAAGTGTTTGTGAAATCAGCAATTCGAAAGATTGTATTTTTCCCCATAACTCCATGCGTCAGAAAAGATAATGTCAATAAATAAATAAGGATCTTGAGACAGAATGAAAGCTTAGTATTGAAGCCACTAGATGTCAGGGTGTATAGCGTATTTCGCGTTTCAATGTTGTCAGCTCTACCTACGAAGTTGAACGAAACCTACCGAATGAGGACTAGGAAGCCAAGCGCCCAAGAAATCGTGCGTGGGTAGTAAAATAGGCCTGCATTCACTAGGAATGGGGTTTAAACCTTTCATTCCTACAACTGTATATATCCGCTGCACCCATTACTGCTGGCCGTGCTATTGTCGGATATTTGAGGCGCATCCATAAAGTAAATTTCCACAGGCCATTAATGGAAACAAAACACAATTTAGTGGAAACATTTATTGTAACAGATACAGGATGTCGTGAGCTATTTTTCAACATATTCACCACTGGAATTGAGACATTTGTCATAACGTGAAACCAGCTTTTTAATGCATGTACCATAGAAGCCGCCTAGGATTTGAACCATTGTGTGATAACCTTCTCCATTTCTCTGTCAATCTCTACCATTCTCTGTCATTTCTTGAGGGGTAGGAAAAGATGAAAATCTGGGTGTGCGGTCTTATCTCTAGGGTGGAGACTTCAACACCTTCCTGCAAGTCTCCTGCAAAAGTTCGGCTAGTAGATGTTTCAACATCCACCATACAGCCTGGACCCTCGCTCCCAGTGATTTCCATCTTTTCCTACACTTCAATAAATGACGGAGAATGACAGAGAAGCGGAGATGGCTGTCATACAGTGGTTCAAATCCCAGGTGGCAAACTTCTATAACTTAACACAATTTTGCTGAAGAAACCTCTCTATTATGACTTGTTGCCCTTACTGGTCTACCTCACTGACAGACAAGTTATGTCATATGCAGTAGGCCTACTGTGAGACACACTAATTAGTGATTTTTGTGACCGGGCTTCCGCTGTTATTGTACAGTTAACATTCAAGATGGATATAGGCCTATGCATTCACGAACCACAGATTATTGACTCTGTTTGACATTACATGGGAACATTATAGGATAAATATTCCTTTGACACTGGGATTTGAACCCAGGACCTTTGGCTATTTGTGCCATTGCTGTACCAACTGAGCTAAGCCAGAGTTCACTTCACAGCGCCAGATGGAACCTTTCTCTTAACTCTGGCTTGGTTGGTTGAGCATTGGCACGGATAGCCAAAGGTCCTGGGTTCAAATCCCAGTGTCAGGGGAATTTTTCTCCTATAATGTTCTCATGGTAGTCTTAGTTCAATGCTAAATTAATATGTTAAAACAGAAATCAATTTCCATGAACATCTTTACACATAAGAATTTTTTAAAATTTTAAATACGTGTTTCGTTTCTAGTTCTTTATGCTAATATATTATAGTACTACCGTGCCTGCTAACTCAACATAATCTAGCCTAAGTAGTTTATTTAATATTTATTTTTATTACTATATTTACATTTATATTATTTGACTTTTAATAAGCACATACCTTTTTATTAAATAGAGACTTTTAAGAAACTTGAGTTTTCCCTTAAAAACTAAATTTTTTTGAGAAAAAATTTAACTGAAAACAAACTTTTACAAAAACACAAAATTTCATGTTTTTCATGAGTGTAAAACATCAATATTTTGGCTTAGATGTGTTTGAATCAAAACATTTTCACTTTATTAATGGTAATAACCAGAATCTGTCAATTTGTTACTCACAAAAAGTAGATAGTAATGGCATATTCATACCTCTCCAACATATTTCTGCACCAATTCTGAGCCAATAACACGAATAAAGCATGCATCAGTTCTGTTTGCTATGGCTCTTGCACACAGTGTCTTCCCAGTTCCGGGTGGTCCAAACAAAAGCACTCCCTTTGGAGGTTCGATTCCCAAATTCACAAACTTCTCTGGCTGGAAAATAACAGAAAAACTTGCCGGTATGATTTCTAGCTTTGGATCTGCTTTTATTATACTTTCCTAAAATACGGCCCTGAACCATGATAGCTATATAATCTTTCAAATACCCTAGCTTGAAGGTAAATATTTTCTCTTCTTCTACCACTAGATGATAACATACTATGGGATTCCTTTCTGAAAGAGAGCTGTGATATATTATAACATTGTCAATACTCATGGGCGTAATTTCAGCTTTCTTAACTGGGGTGGCAAGGTCTGGAGGGTATGGGATTTTTTTAAAATTTGGCGTTAAAATGATGTAGTTTAAGCATTTTTAAAACTTTTTTACACACCATACCAGCATAAATGTTAAGTTTAATAAAGTTTAATAAAGAATCAAGATTGTGCCATGTTTATGAACTGTAATTTTTCACTTGTTTGCAAATAACTGATATTTTTACTGCCGATTTTTGGGGTGGCAAAAACAGGGGTTTGGGAATTCTGGGGTGGCAACTGCCACTCCTTGCCACCCCGTAATTACGCCACTGCCAATACTTAAAGGAGGAGGCTTCATGATGAAGCCACAAGCTTGATGGCTTTGGCTACTAGTTTGTGGAAGTTGTTATTACAGCCATTTCATAATTACGAGTGGGACATTCTAGCATATTATGACAAGTATTTTTGTTCATTACATATCATAAATAATGAACTAGAACTCTTCTGCTCGTTCTGTGAAATTTACTATATATGCCTTCTTCATACTACATGCAAAGCATTATTTAAAATTTATTTTAAATATTTTACATTTGTTTTTCAAAATCTATTATGGGTGGGATATAATGTGGACAATGATTTTAATGATACACAAAAACAGTTCATTTGCTATTCTTCTATTAATGTTAGGGTCTTAATGTTGTTATTAATGAAGGTATGGGGGATTAAATACAAATTATAAACTGTTTCCAGATTGTCAGAACATTTATTTAACTCATCAATAATACACTGACAGGCATAAAAACCGATCACTTAAAGAAATTTAAAAAAAATTTAGTTTCAATAAAAATTATGTAGTAGGCCTAGTGCTTGAAATAAAATTACTGCAATTGTATATGTTTTTAAGATTAAAATTTAATGACACATTTCATACTTAATTCCCCATGTTGCCTCTTGCACCATGGTGAATGGTGAGCCTAAGGTTGCAGCGACATAACGGAGGCTGCATCCATCATCAATTAGAGCAACAGCTTTGGCAACATTTTCGGGAATGAGATGCTTAATTTCAACTAAACTTACTGACAGGATCACTTCGATGCGAAGGGAGACAGTTTCCTTTCAGTTTGGAAGGAAATGACGTGATACAACAATGAAACACCTTGAAATGTGTATGACAAGCTAGTGCACACAATCAGATTGGAATCGCCCTATTGTGATTTTTTTTGTATGTTTTGTTTGGTGATAAAGTGAAGATATGAAGAAGCAGATATGCTGTATCTATAGCTAATGGTCCAGTAAAAATAATAATTCATCCTCACCAACAACAATGTATAAACATCCAATCAAAATTATGTTTAATCTTAAAATTACAACAAATTTTACAGTGGTCGTTTTTTTTTTTTTTGCCTATCAGTGTAATTTAATAAAACTATCAACATTACGGGTGGGACAAAAAGTCACTGTTTGTTATTTTACACAGCAATTAACCACACATACTTTTTGAAGTTAATAAATAAATAAATGAGATTTTATTGTCATTCAACCTTGCAGCAATAGACAACGTCACCTTACAAATTGTACAAAACATATATATACACTATATTACATTAGAAATATATAAAAATAGATAAAGGAAAAAAAAAGATGTTCATTAATTACTACCAAGTGATGTTTGCACATTCAAAAAATTCAAAGAATTCGTCAATAGAATAAAATGGGTTAACGACTAGCCAGTTGTATATCCTTATCTTAAATACATTGAGTGGGACCTCCATCCATTCCAGGGGAAGTTTATTGAACACTTTCACACCAATTACTTCATAACTATTTAGTGACTTTGATAATCCACAAAAAGGTGTATTAATTTTCCTATTATATCTGGTACCATATGAGTGTATGTCTTGTCTGAGTAGATAATCTGATAAGTTATTTTTAATATGGAGGAGGACTGTGTAAATGTATAAGTTAATCACAGTCAGCACTTTAAGTTTAATGAACAGAGGTTTACAATGATCCATCTTTTTAGAATCTGTGATAACCCTGATGGCTTTCTTCTGGAGAACCAAAATGTCCTGCACATGGGCACTATTACCCCAGAGTAATAGTCCGTAGCTCATAACGCTTTGAAAAAAAGCAAAATATGCCGATCTTACATAATTTTGAGGTACATAATCTTATACCACCCTAACTTATTTGGACCCATGGGGCTCATGCCCTCTCAATAATTTGCCATATATTATCGTAAATATTTATTATTATTAAAAATCATGTTTCTTTGTTTAATTGGTACAAAACAAAAATCAGACTATTTTTTAAATGCATAACATGATCAATTAACTCACATTACTGACCATTCAAAATTGTTCTCAACGTAAAATTTACTCTGTCACTGCCAGTTTCCATAGCATCCTCCGAAATATTTTTTTCTGCTTTATAAAAGATTGGAGACATTTATGCGCTCAACAGTGTGCAGAGAAAAGACTTAATCTCACACATCGCTGTTCTTAGTGAAGTCCTACATACGGATAGGAATGAAAAGTCGGATTTAGATTTATAGAGAATTTATAGAGAAAAATATATTACTACATGTGGTACTAAATAGTTCATCTTTTATTCATTTTTTATTTTTTTAAATTTAGTTGTCACCTAAGACCAAAAAATTCTTTTAATTATAAATTTCAAACAATATTCTTTAAATTACAGTGGGGAGATTGGTGGTGTGAGTGTCTTCCGCCCTGGCTGCCTTGGTTTGATTCCCTTTGTTGTTGGGGATTTTTCAGTAGTAGAAAGTTTCCCTCCTGGGTTCAGGTCTGGGTGTATTATTGGCGTAGCTTGACATTGTGTTCTGGGTAAACTATGTTTTAAAAATTAAATTTATAATAATTGTTTAAATGACATATGAATTCTCAAGTATTAATAGCGTTTTAAATACCGGGACTGTTTGCACATGTATTCAATTTCATGTAGGCCTATACTTATATAAACCATTACTACCGGTATTATTATTACTATTATTATTATTATTATTATTATTATTATTATTATTATTATTATTATTGTTGTTGTTCTTGTTATTATTATTATTATTATTTATGTTTTATATTCCTTCATCACTCCATCCGTTTCCCCACCCAATAGCAAATACAATATTTATGGTTGTAACTATTATTTAACCAATTAAATTTACTGTACTAAGATGTTTGAAATGTTTGTTTAATTTCATGCAAGACAGTGTCAAGCTCAGGAGTTGATAATTTACTTTAGTTTCACACGTTTCTTCATTAGACAGAACCGAAAACGGGGTTTTTAATAGGTGATGAACTATATGTCGGTGGAATTGTCCATGCAACACTGAGAAATAATCAAACACACAGTTTAGGTTAGCAATGAGAATGTAATGTTTATGTTACCATGGTTTCAAGGGAGCAGGTATCTGAAGGATGAAACTACGACCCCGATAAACCTTTCTCGTCTCTGCGGTGGTACCATACGTTGCTCTTGCGCAAGGAATTTGCCTGCCTTCTCTCAACAATGTAGGTTAATGTATAGTGGGAAAAGTCATATAACTCGCACTTGAATGAGACTGTAACTTGGCTGATCACTATCCAGTCTCAACTCGCCTCCGCTGCCACGTCATGAGATTTCAAAGCTGCCTAATCACACGGAAACACAATTGATGTATAATAACAGTAGAAGTGGGGTATGAAGCAGCGAAAAATATTTTATGCTAGTACTAATGGGTTTATAATGATTAATAACTTGGTTGACGATGCTTTTATTTATTTCTTTACGATTCTACTTTTCTTAGCACTTTATTTAGGTAGATTCAATCTCAAAGTCTACCCTCACGCTACACCACTGAGGTGTATTATTGTCCCTTCATTAACATCCCGGGAGGGGTGCTCATCATCCCATAGCTTCGTTCCTAATTTGGACCTGCCTTGGGGCAAAACACTCAGTATCATCAATATAATACGTAACGTTTGTGACATAAATGTAAGTTATTTTCATTAGAAAATCCAAAATAATTTCTTGTGCCTTTCCATATTTATCAGTGAGCCCATCCAATGTTTTTCAAAAGTTATAATGCTTGGTCATAAATTTTTTTTTTTTTTTTTTTTTTTGCAGTTTATACACTAAGGCTGGTAATCATAGTCAGCGACTTAAGAACCGGCTTTATAAAGCTGAAGTTATTTGACAAGTCGACTTATTTGTTTTTCGTATTCATAGTCTTCTTTAAAGTCGTACTTTATTAAGTCTGACTTCATAAAGCTCTACTTATTATACATACTAAAGTCGAACTCAATAATATGAAAAATCACGCGTTCACTGCCATAACAATTGAATTAGCCAATCGTGTTTAAGATTTTTTCAGATTTTATGTAAATCAAAGCCGTCTGAGTACGTATTTCGTTGTCATGATATAAAAATATATAGACGGCGCTGTGCATTGTAAACAAAGAATTCAATTCATCCAGTCATATTATGAAGCGTGTAAGTAAGCTGATCAATAGTTTCTTTACAATATTCTGTGTATATATTAGCTTGGACATTGTTCAGACTTAAGACCGGTATGCTTATGCATTTATTTCGATGTTAATTATTATTTTAGAGAGATTCAAAACAGCTTAGGAAGCTTTGGGCCGATATGAAATACCATCAGAGAGAAATGCTGATGAAAGATAGGTGATTGATATTTAGAAAATTGTGTCTTCTTGAAAGAAATCTCTTTTTAAATTCATTATCACTGTAGAATTTGAATAGATTCATCATGTTTTGCAAATAACGCTTTGGGGCGCGGGTTTATTCTAATACCTCGCCAATGACCTAAAAATCACTGTCCAGGGTTCTGGCTTAAACTGAAATAAGTCAGGGAGACCCTTGACATCATAAAGTACTACTTCTTTCGACAAATAAGTCATACTTTAGTGACTATGAATACCAATAAGTTCGACTTTGTCAAGTCTGACTTTATAAAGTAACTACGTCATAAGTCCGACTTGTTTGTGTCAGAAACTCAACTTAAGACGAGATTAAAGTTCGACTTGGATATAAGTTCGATTTATTACGACTATGAATACCGGCCTAAAACTACATTAAAACACTTCTTTTGTAATATATAATTAATTAGAGCAGTTCTATATAATTTAATTATCGTCTGCTCCTAACATTCTTTTAAACTGTGTTAGTTTTATGCTTTTGTTAAATTATATCTTCGGTGCACCCTTATATTTAAACATAATTTCTCTGTTAAATTTATTTACTTACCTTAAGGCTATTAATTTTACTTTGTTGTGTAAATATGTGTATATTACTGTTAGTGTAGCCTTCTATTGCTTTTAAGATCAAAATATAAACTCTGTAATTTCTAAATAGCCAAGTTAGATTGACAGTCTCAAGGAAAAATTAACATTATCGTTGCCAATTTAGTAGGCTACATAACTTAATGAGTGTTTAATTCGTAAATCTGAAATAGATTAAGAGCCTCTCTGCCTTTTCTGCTATGTGATGCAATGGAATATTCTTAACATTATTTTGTTTCATAGCTGGAAATCAGTGTATCGATGGTCTAGCATACCAATAATAACAGGAATAAGAAAGAATCAGGAATGATAAGAAAAAAGAAAAAAGTCTCATCGACTTTCAAGTTCGAATCTATCTTTTTTTCTTTTTTAACTATTCTGGACAGGAAATTGTTTATTTCCATGTTATAGACATATTTTTATATTTGATTTTGAATTTGTTTTTAGATGAAGGTATAGGCTAAATATGCATTTGGTATGGAAGGTAATTAATATTTAAAATATCTGCAAATACACACCACATACATCAATCTTTATCATGTGTATCATTTAGTATTTTACTGTCTGAAGTCAAGATATTGGGGAGTGTCCGTGGGAAACGATATAAGTGCCAAAAAAATTTATTGTTTGTTTTTTCGTGGTAATTGGTGTATGTGGCATTGTTAACAACCCAGTAAAGGATATAAAAAAGCGTTCATTAGGTGCCATCTAATGAACGATTTTTATATCCTTTACTGGGTTGTTGACAATGGCAAATACACCAATTTCCATGAAAAAACAACAAAAAATTTTTCTGGCACTTATATCGTTTCCCACGGACACTCCACTCCATATTCTTTTAGCTAATATGAATCATACCTAATGGCCAAACTAGCAGCACTGTATTTAACATCCATAGTTTCATAACATTTTGTATGTCAGGATCAAAGTCATGTAGTTAATATCGGGCATTTCTCACAGTATTTGTTAGCTAATTCTTCCTTCTTTTTTATTTAGATAGCGTCTATCTTATGCAATTTTTCTTTCAGCGTTTTCATTTAAATATATTCTGGTAGTGTCTAGTATACAAAGAAATCCACCTAGTAGCACCTCACCCTATATCAAAGTAGAGAAATTTGAACAGATTTTTCAAACTGGGAAGATGAAACACTATTTAAAAGAATGTTAGGAGCAGGCGATAACTGGAACAGCAAATTCATACCGGCTAGAGCAGTGGAGACATCTGCTGGTTCTAATTTGCTACATCCCTATTGCATATTATGTATGTAGTTGACATGTATTTCCTTGTCATTAGGAGATGGAGCTCCTGCTGTCATTTTCGAGATTGATACTTACCTGAAGTAAAGGTATTTCCACAACTTCCCTGAGTTTCAGGATTTGCTCCTTGCAGCCTCCCACATCACTATATGTGACATCTGGCTTCTCCTCTACCTCCATCATTGTCACTGTTGGATCAATCTTGGGTGGCAGTGGGATATGGATTCGATACTTGACGCGGTCCACACTAGATAAACAAATCCATCTTAGCGACATATTTTCAGTTTTATAGGCCTACCCCTATTCCGATCATCAAGTGAGGCCACCTCTCTATTCTAACATCTTGGCTTAATCCTCTCACTGCTAACATATTATTCATTGTGCAAACTAGTGGTGCTGAATTAATTTGCAAATTTCTTTTGTAATCATAAATGCACATAACTATTGCAAATAATTTGTCAGCAGTTTCATCCAAAACAAGAGCATAGCAAATATTTTTTGAAGTTTAGACTGATTTACACAATTCTAGAGGGTTGAATGTGATCACATCACAGCAGATTTAGTTGCCATGTGTTTCAATGGATAATGCAATACTTCGCCTGAAATATTGAACTAAAGATGGCAGCCCAAATCAAAGAATAGAGAACTGATAGTATCAGGAAGTAAGCAACAGATGACACTATATGTTGACACACTTGGGATCCCTCTCACTGAGAATATCTTTTGTCTATTGGCATACAAAGTGGTGCATGGCCAGCAGTGATGTGTGCGCTGATGGATAGGCCCTATATACAATGTAGCAGTGAAAGGGTTAAGTTCACTGTGACTTCCAGAAATAGAGATGACAGTTGCGGCATAATGAATAGAATGAGAAAGTGTGATGACTCCACCGCTAATACAATGGTGGGTATAGGGAGAGCGGCGGTCCACCGAAACACTGGCAGCACCTTTGTTTGCGTTTCAACTTCTCAATGCTGCGTCATGATAGTTTGGCATATTATGATTAAACTCGCAATCTTTAATTAACCCTTGGTCCTATTTCTGTGAAATTTGTGCAGAAATAATCTGCACAACACAGTCCTTCTGATGGTTAAAACAGAGACTTAAAATATGCGGACATAAGTGTTTTTATTTCATTATATAAACATCACCAATTACACAAAATTCATGGAGGGTGAAACGGAATTTGACTATAGTAGTAGTAATAAGTATTCTGCCTTCCGGCAGGTTTTCAAACTTGGTACGCGAATTTTGTTTTCCAAAACTGTCTATCCTCTGCTTCCTCCTTCAGCATCCAATATTTCCGCTTTTCCCTTAAATCATCCAACAGCTGAATTCTTCTTCTTCCAAGTCTAGTTGTACCCTCCAATCTTCCTTCTACGACATCATGTAATAAGCAGTTCCTTCTGAGAATGTGCCCAACCCAGTTTGCTTTCCTCTGACGAATTGTGTGTATGATTGACTTCTTCTCACCCACTCTACTCAGACTATGCGACAATTTTTTTTCATTTTTGTGTCCCGTAAAAACTTCAAGCGAGAAAGTTTTAGTGAAATATTTCAACTTTATTTTAAATTCAGTACCACCTTTATATCTTGAATGGTTTACGAGTAATTGAGTGGTAATTATTCCGAGCGCTACAGCTGAATGAATGATGTGGGACGATCGTGAAGTGTTGAGGGTGAAGCAACTTTGACTATGCGAAATTTATTATTTTATTTTTGTGTCCAGAAAGAGATCAAGCGTGTAAGGTTTAGTGAAATATTTGGATCTTATTATAAATCGAGTACCACCTATATATCTATAATGGTTAACGAGTAATAGTAATTACTCTAAAGCTAAAGCTATCAGAATGGTATTGAGGTATTAGCAGGCATCTTTTCCATAAAATACCACCAATAATGTAAACATTTTTACATAATTTATTCGTGGACTCAATAATAAATACTATATTAACTGACTACTTGTACCCATACTGCAAGATTGACCCGCTGGGGAAAAGGAGTGAATGAAGCTTTTTTCTAACTTAGTAAAGCTGCACTACTTTTATTTATGCATTTATTGGATTATTTATCATATTTTCTGTTCACTTATGTTAGTAATTTTTATGTATAATTATCATAGCAAATGTCTTATTAGTTTAATATCTTGTTCCTTTTTTTAATAATATAATTTAACAACATAAGACGTACATCAGTTACAGCGAACGGCGAATGGTCGAGGGTTTGAGCAAATAGCGGGCTGTAGTTAAGGCAAGAGGATTTAATTTTTTTATGAAAAAATCAGGGAAAATGCTTTGAAATATTGTGTGATATATGTAGAATGCATTGCAAAACAATTTTTGCGTATGTGCGTCTTTATCGGATGTTGAGACGCCAATTTTAAAGATCACGCGCCCTATTTTTGTAGTGCTGCTTATGAAATTTTCTGTGCCCTGCAATTCACAAACCATCCCTTAGTTTATATTGAGACGCACACATAATTTCACATAATTTGTACACAGATCTACACTTTTGACCGTGTTTCACCTACATAGCTTACCCCATACAGCCAGGAGAAAATTAATATTAATATAAATAATATTACTATTAATACAATATTAATACAAATTAATACTCAGTAATATTCTTATACAATGTAATATTAATATTAATTTATAAAATATCCCTTGGCTGTTTTCTACCCTAATTATACGTTGTTATTTCTATACAAATGTACATTCTTTAACAAATTCTCATCAAATTATACTAACATACCCTCTACCCTATTTTCTAGGCAACAAAATATTAGATCAAATCATCCCTTAGCTGTTTCATACCTATATTATATAATTGTTCATTGCTTGTGAACATATTCGATTTTTGGAAAGATGTGGAACGAAATGTTACGGTCAAGCTTCTTGCAATCTGAGAAATTACTGTTACACACGGCCATGTTTATTTATGGAGATGAGATCTTCCAAGACGTGTAAAGCAGCCCTAAAATTGTCAAAAGTATTTAACAATTCAATTTAGATAAGGTGAGTCAATTTGAAATAGATTAATGTATTATTTTGTTTAAGAATGTTTGCAATTTTTCCTATACCGCCCGTAGTAATCTTGCTCCCGTGAATCTCAAGCAGAGTAACTGCTACCTAGCGGCGGAACCAGTGAACTACCTCAGTCATCACACTTTCTCCTCTATTCATTATGGTTGCGGTATCTTGAATCCTAAACTACAGTCTACAAGCACAAAAACCTTGCTCAACTACTTGTAAAATAATTTTAAAATTATTAACTGGGGCACAAGATGTATTTTCTCCCATACCTCAATTCAAAATAATTTTGAAAACTCTCCTGAGCATCAATGAGGTTGCTTTCCTTAAGAGAATTCTGAAAACAGACAGTCTTTAGTAACTTCACTTACTTGCTTTACTTTGCCTGGGACAAGAATTGTTAAAGCACTGGTGACGGCAGGGCTGGCCACAGGGGGGAATCATGGTGCAAGTTGCGCCATTGGGAAAAACTTTGGGGAGGAATCCAAAATTTGGGGGGAATACACAAATATTGGAGTTTTGTAAAATGAAAATTCACTATGTATTTAAAAATAATTGAGTTTGTAAAGGAAGAATATATTGTTAAATTAAACTTATATTTTGCAAAAAAATGTTAAGGATATATTACTTTTTGGATATCAACATACTGACTCAGATGTATGTCAAAGATTTTAGGATAAATGGATCAAGAAAGGCTTTATTAGATCTGCTAGGTGTTTAATACGTTTGCCAGGCTACCCAAACCTAATAATGATAATTGTACCATTCTACCCATACGAAAATTTAGCACATTCAACCTTATTTCCCCCCCCCCCCCCAGGCCCGACGACAGGGAGGGGCAGTTGGTGCTGCAGCCCCGGGCCCCGGTTTTATTTCTTACTTTCTGAATTTACTCCAAAATAAAATTGGTTATAAGTCAATAAACAGCTTAAGTTATGTTTTATGTGTTTATTTTATCTGTATTGTCCTGTCGTATAACGGAATTATCAGTTAATCTGAAACGGATTAATCTTGAAGAAAAATTGCTATTTTTGAAAAGTAGAAGTACAAAGCCTTTTGGACTCAACAGTAGGCCTCACTAACATTCGGCATTTAAAATCATAATTTTCAAAAGATTAAACTGTTACATACAGATAAAATTGTTCCTAATTAGGACATTTTAATGTATTTTTCAGTTTTGTGCCCGGCATCAGTTAACCGATTTGGTCCAAAATCAATAGGCTTCGTCCCATGGGCGTTATAAATGGTATACCAAGTTTTATGAAAATACGATAAAGCGTATTTCAGTTATCGCGTTTACAGACATACGGACAGACAGACAGATAGTCCTGTCTAGCAGACAATCTCATAAAGTACCGGTACCATTCTGGTACTTAATAATTATGTAATATCATTGCATAATCTTTTTGTTGCATACATTATAAAGGGCGAGTTGGACAGTGAATTTAATATTTGACGGGGGCCCGGGAAAATTTTTCACTGGGGCCCTTGCTTTCTTTCCACGGCCCTGCCCCCCCCCCACCAAATGGTTTAGTCTTTTCTCATCTAGTACAAACCGTACAGCAATGAAAAGAGTTCAGTGGAAAGGACTTTTTACAGACCTTTGATATAACATACTTGGTTCACGTTAAAACACATTGTTTGTTTAAATTTTGCATACATTTGTATATATAATTTTATTACTGTTGGGAAAAGGGCAATGAGTTTATTTTGGAGGGGGGATGGGCACCCCTGGGGGACGGGACACAGAAATCTTGCTACCTTACATAGCCAGCGGTAGGTGACAGGTCCCTAAGATTTTTGCGTTATGTAAAGGGTTCCTTTATCATGTACTAGCCAAAAATCTTAAAAAGAAACTAGTTGTCATACTTTATTACCAAAACCATTTTCCGCATATATTATATGCATTTGTTATATCATTGCTTAAGAATGGAGCCTCGTGTCTGCAATTTTGTTGCTTCACTGCAATCTTACTAAATCTCCAAATTGTATCTTATGATGGTGGTGGTGTTGTTTTAAGGAGAACTGGTATCTGACAGTATTATTATTACAAAAAAAGGCTATGAGAATTATCTCTGGTGCATCTTTTGGTGCTCATTGTCGTCCGTTGTTTCAGAATTTTAAAATTCTCACTGTAATAAATCAATAGTCTATATTTACTGTTGTTTGGTAAATATTAAATCTAATCTCCATAGTCAAAATTTTCACTATAATCTCCATCAACATGACACTAGGAATAACTACCTCATAGTTACTCAAACAGCAAAATTAACTAAAACAAAGAAGTATTTGTAATAATATAGGTATTAAATTGTTTAATACATTACCCAAAATTTCACAGTCAGTTAAATCTAACAGCTTTAAGTCTGTTTTGAGAGACTGTCTTGCTTTAAATCAATTTTATTCTATTAATGAGATTTTTGAAGTTAATATTGATATTGTATTTTGAATTATAAAGATGACTTATAACTAATATTGTTTTTTAAACAGTCACATTTCTATATTCTGTTTTGTGTATAACCGATAACTGCATTTTGATGCAGTTCAAAACATAATAAATCTCAAATCTTGAAAATCTTGAATCTTGACAATTGGCACCATGTTAGTTGCAGTGTGAATGAAACCTCGTTATGTTTGTCTCATGTTTTCTCTCACATCAAATTAACAAACCTAACCTTTTATTACAGTTCAGATTGCAGTCTAATCTTTACTTTTAATGATACATAGTTCATTCTAAGTTTTTATTATTAAATGTCATAGGCAGTTGTGCAAATTCTACTTCTGCAGGTACACGTTTTTAATTCTCAGAGTGTAGCTTGTGGTGTGTTAAGTGATGCTGTTACGACGATATGGTACAGTATGATTTTTTCACTTTCCTGTAAAAACATGTTTTTCTTACATGAAAGTCTCCATTCTTAAGTGACAATTTGTGAAAACATCATATATTTTTTTCTTATGTCTAATGAGTTAGATAAGTTTTTATGATTTTCATGTGAATTACAAAATAATATTTAATCCTACATTAGTCGCATACCTGTACTCAGAGTTACAAATATAATAACGTGCGGAATTTTGATCTACAGAGAAAAAGATAATGATAAACTGTTATGATATTAACTAACTGAACTTGATGTATATTTTATTATTGGTTCAAATATTAGTTAGGCCTATAACAATTTTATGCACGTTTATTAGGCTTACATTTATTAAAATGAACTAAATTCTTATAAAATCTCTCTAAGAGGCACCAATTAGTTGACTTTTTACTCATCTCCATTCATTTTATCATTGAAACAAAGTATTGCCAAGAGAAATCTAAGCCTTCTAAGAGGCTTGAGAATGATAAGAATTGAATTCTAGACTGTATTGTAAGTACCATAAGCTTGAAATTAAAGAAAAACTCAATACATCTCAAATTTACATCAACGAAATGGGGAAAAAATGTTTAGATGTGGGGGAATATCTTTCCCAAAAAACACAGTCTTGAAGTAAAATGCCCAGTGCTCCGTAATGGTTTGAAAAATAATGAAAACATGTAACAAATGAGCCCTGAGAATCATCAAAGATCAGTTTCTGCATTTGGTAATCTGGTGGTTGGCTGGATTGAGTCAACTGTCACATTATATTTTTTACAATATCTAACTTAACACTAATTAAAAGGAAATGAAATGTAGTACATCAGACTCCATAAAATTTAAGAATAAAATGTTGTATTTTCGTTTATCAGTAACATTGCATGCTACATGTATATAAGTGGTTGACTTTAGCCAGGTTGACAACACACACAGGAATATACTCACCCGACCCTCATACCCTCCTCTATGTCAGTAGGAGCCACTGAATCTGCCAGATTAACTACAAATTTGGCAAACTGCTTTACATTAATCATGTATTTAGCATCTTCAGACTCTGCATTTATGATCTTAGTGCATCGAGCAACGTGTAGCGGCGGTTCATTATGCAATGTCAGCTTGTCAGCTGGGAGGTCCCACAAAGCAGGAGCAGCCAAACCGGTGTCTGACTCCTTAATTCCAGTGAGCTCGTTGACACTTTTCATTAGGGACTGAATATCGTCTTCCAGACTCTTGAGATGCTTTGTGTACCGGTCTTGCCCCTGCAACATGTATGTATCCAACTCAGTTACACATGTTAACTTGAAATTCAGAAATCAGATTTTCAGATTATTCATAATCAGCTGAAGAAAGCATGATATTTTTATTCTACTCATTTACTGTACATAGTAGAATAGAATTTACACACATTCAATTTTTTTCCTACACTTCCACTAATGCTAATCATGCATTCCATGAGTGAGTGAGCCTATGAGTGAAATTAAAAAATCTTGAAATCATATCTGTGAGCAGCTGTAGTGAAATCCTAAGATATTGAGATTGCATGTAAAGGGGAAGAAACATTCTACAACTCTTTATTTCTTTAATTTATCACCATTAACTTCGGAAGATAGATTTCATTAGGAAGATAGTAGTCATTGCGTGATAGTGGTACATTGTAGGTTGTCAGGTTGGTGCTGGATGACCTTTGAAGTAGACTGTGTTTCTGTTGTGTAATTTAGTCTGTTGACTATTTTATACACTGGTCTTTCACTGAAGTGTCATTTTTGTTCTACTGTAGTTCTGGGTTTGATCGCTGGTAACTTCTCAGTTTTTTCTGAGGTAGGGAGGTCTGGCACGGGGTGCACTCAGCCCCGTGCTTCAAATTGAGGAGCTACTTGATAGAGAAGTAGAGGCTCTGGTAATGGAAAGCACCTTTAACGGCCGTGGGTGTCGGTATGCTGACAACATGCCCCCAATACTGCCATGCCATCTGCCTATGGTAGATGATGCAGTGGTCAGATTGTAGGCCTTGTCCCTCCAGGGATGTAGCACCACGGAGTTTCTTTTTTACTTTGTAAGTAAAGTTATATAATTAGTTATCTCAAAAATTGTATGTGAGGTACCATACAGGTATATACATTATGTTTGGCAAAATAAGATTACTTCAAGGCTTCCTAAAAAGTATTGAAAAGAATAATATTATATATATTTATTTTAATTTTAATATCAGTTCATTATTTCCAATCTTTTGTCCTACATTATATCTGTGGACTGCCAGTCAACTCCTGGTAATAATATTGGTCCTCGCACCTCTTGAAGGTGAAAACCCATGGCCTATAAGATCTGTAGATTAATCAAATCAAATCCCATTTTTCACATAACATCATGTTCCCTGATACCTGAGAGGTGTAAACTTACATATGTTTTAAGCAGAGCAATGTCTCCTTCATCAAGAGCTGAAACATAAAAAGAAATAATTACTTTTCACTCATCTCTGTCTTTGTAATCTGTTAATAAATAGGTTATTTATGAAACAAATGGTAAAAATGAGATTTTGTTTTGCTAGTAGGTAATGATTGGGAAACTCCATGAGAGCGAATGTAGCAATCCTATGACCAAAGTAAAATCTTTTTACCATATGTATCATGGGCGTACTGTGGGGGAGGGTTGAGGGGGTTGAAACCCCTCCCGAAATATCTGTGATTTCTTTAAGGATTATAACATAATGTTATGAAATAAATAAATAAAAAACACTGGTTTGGTTATTATATTTTCTTACAAAACACAATAATATTAAAATAACTCTTTTAAATGTTAATTTCTAATTAATGACTGAATGGATTAATGTTGCCGTACATGTCGAGCTGTCTCTGGCTATACTGCAGTTGTGCTTTCATTTTAAGTAGAAAATTGAGGAAATAAGTTGGTGTTTTATTTATGAATTCATATTCTGCAGTTGTTTTTCATGTGTTAATTTATATATGCCCTTATGAAAATGACTCACATATCAGATGATCAGCAGTATCCCACAGTATTCCAAGGTTGGTTGCAAACCTGTCAGGCCCCAACTCTCGAAAATAGAGGTATAACTAATTTTCATTTTAAATTTAGCGTCTTCTGGTAAAAGGTGTAAGAAACCCTGTGTTCATATCATAGACTAAATTGCAGGAACTGAATCCAGAGGACTTAAATTCGTATAACATTATGCATATTGTGTGATTCCACTTTCATTCTAAAAATGTGGGTAAGTCTGGCAATGTTCCATCAAGTCAAAAGCGAGAGTACTCCTAAATACTTTTTAGAAAAAAAAAAAAAGCAATGATCACATTAAAACTGTTTATAGTTACTAAAAATAGTGTATTACTTTACAATGTGTGCAAGTACGTGGAGCTGAGGCAACATTATATTCAACCCCCTCCAACCCCCTGCAGAAATATTTAAATGCACACAGCTTCTACTCTGTTGATGATTTCATGACAAATAATATGTTAATAGGTTAAATAGTTTATAAATGTAATTCTGTTTAATGCTTTGACAAATTCCACATCCTGTCATCAGACTTTTATGGGATCTATGGAATGCTTTCTTACTTTACTTTACTTTACTTTACTTTACAGAATTTCACCGTACGCCCATGATGTGTATCATACACTATTTTTTAGACAGCCATTAGTGCTTGTGAAATACAGTGCATGCTGCTTATTGCAATCACTTCGGGACACAGCTAATCTGATAATATTAACCAATTTATAACAGTAGCCAAAAGAATTAATTGAAGGATATTTATTTGTACATCAGATAATACACTACAAAAACATAATTAAAAGCTATTTATTCATACGTACAATATAATATATAATTGTGAATCATTCAACCACTCATAATAGCCTGCATACAGCTATTGTCACAACCAATAAAACATTTTATTGTTTCTGTTTTCCCTTTGGAGTCCATTAACCAACATATTGTACAGTCGGTCAAATAAAAAACGTCGGGACTCGTATGCAGTTAAAATTAAAGTTTTAGCGCATTAGTTCACAAGTTTCCTATAAAAAACATAAAATACAGGTCATTTTCGGAACATATGAGGCCATGCGACAGGAGGGAAAAAATGAACAACGAGGGAAAAAATGAACAACGCGGAAAGCTCAACACACGATATTCAACTTAATGTATTGTCATAATTCATTTTGCTTTGCGTCATCGCCACACACAAATGCTAAAGTGAGAGAAAGTGTAGTTAGGGCTGTAATTGACCTGCATTTTTCGGCCTCTGAAGCAGCGAGAAGGTTCCATATTTATGAAAGAGCAGCTCAGTGCAGTGGTGCGAACTTTACTATAATGCGACCGGAAGTTTTCATAGGAAGCGTGGATCTGCGGAAGGCCGCGTTTTTCGATGCTAGACTGGTTGCAGAAGTTGAGCGTAAGTAATTGATTTTGCACTAGAAGTACCGGTATTATAAAATAAAATCTTTAAAAAATGCTCCTTGAATAAACATATTCCTCGCGAATCTATTAATTATTAATATTATAAAAATTTGCAACCAAGAATATGGCGGATTTGAGGCATATAGCCACAGCCTTCTATACATGTTTGTTTTGGAACAAAACTGACTAAATAATCAAGAAAATACATGAATAGACAAGAGGCGTGTGTGAACCTAACCTTAAGTCTTCCTGTACATGCGCATATGCTCATTCGTGATACTTAATCAAATACCGCCCGACGTTTCTTATTTGACCGACTGTACTCATAGGGTGTTTTTTGTAAGTTTACTGATCTTTGGTGAACACCGCTTGGCAAAACATCTAAAGCCTGGCTGTTCAAGTCTTTTCATTTTATACTAACCATCACTGCATGTTAACACTGTGACCTTTACAAATCAAAAGCAACAGCTAAACTGAGAGGTGAAACATGTTTTATTGCTTAAAAGAGAAAGTTAGGTAATGCCACCCCCTTGAACTGGTCATCCTGTGAGCTGGGTATACAACACAATACAGTTGAATTAAAAACGAAATTTTGAATGGCCTACAGTACTTGGATATAAAACCGCGAAAAGGAAAATGTGATAACACAAACTTAATATTTGATCACAATAAATGGAATTTTTCAATGTACAAGTATGAATTCGTATGGGACTTCATAAAAGTGATAACATTATCCGACTGATAACATTATCCATGATTGCAATAAATGGTGTTCACTGTATAAAAATTATATGCAAGTTTTTCAATTTTTTATTTGAACCACTAGAAAATGCTGGGACTTATAATATGTCCCTATGTATCTTAAAGATTCTTAAACACTGAAAACCTTATTTTAGATCAGTGTTCAACAGGTTTCATTTAGGATACCACAAACATTAATACTTCGTAGTTAATGACTATGTACCCAATTTAATTTAGAAAAATGATTCTAGTTGAATTTGTTTCTGTATTTGGTAGTTGATTTCTATTCAGGTGATTGGAGAATACTGCTTTAGCCTACATGAATCATGAAGTTCTTATGCTCTCACTATTTCGTGTGAAATTCACTAAAACAGTTTCTGGTTGTTGTAAAACAGAAATGAATATCACACTTCTCACAAATGCTGTTGGTACGTTTCTTGGAACACTTCTAAAATGTGTTTTCATTATACAGTGCTCTGGACTTTTAGGGTTACAGTACTGTTACCGTCCAACTGAAATCTTCAATTTTTTTATGGCTGTGGAAAGATATCTTTTCTGCCTCCCAAACATTGATATATATTTTTTAAGTCTGTGGGGGGGGGGAGGGTTTCTATTGTTGGTAACACATTACTTTCCAAAACCACCTCGTCCCTCTTCATCAGAACTACAGTCCAGTTGTGATAACTGTAGCCGTTCAGGTGAAGTGAAAGATTAGAGGGATGATGGGACAACTCTGAGACTGTGAATTGAACCTTTTACCATGCCTCCCTCTTCTCCACGACACATGGCAGTCCCCTCAGAAAAGGCTACAGCAATTAGAACTAAACTATACCTGACATCACAACATAAATTACCACATGAACCCATAGCATGATTTGTAAACAAGACAATTGAAAATACTATAGACAAATTTAATCCTTTTCCCTGAAGCATACAAGCAATATCCATAATTGTTATATAAAATAATTTGTTTTAGTTTTTGTTTTTAAATCTGGTATGATGCACTCACATAACTTTCTCTACTCTGGACCTGGACAATATCATTTTCTTACTTCACCCACTTATATAAAATAAGAGGCAGTATTGCAGGAAGTGCATATTCAGTTGTGCCAGCCTCACGTAAAGGCAGGAATGAAGTGATGGGTAGTGAATATGCTATGTTAGAAGTCGGTAAATAATTCTATACCCTGACACTTTATTCATCGCTGTTGGCTTGGCAGTTCAAATTATGCATCCGTATTAATACTCTATTTGCTGTTTTCTGTGCGTACTTCGTTAGGTAGGCCTACTTAATTTCAACAACTTAACAAATTACCAAATCATTCTTCTGGGGGAGGGGAAAGGGATTAAATGTGCTAAATTTTCACATGGGTTTACTGGTAACTATTTTATCTCTTTTGCTTTGAATACAGTTAGTATATACAAAATATTTCTCTTTATTGCAGATTTTGCTGAATCCATCATGGAGTACTCAGCATTGATGTGGAGTTTTACTTTTGTGGTGTTTATCGATTTATACAAACTTTCCTATATCAAGAAATAAGAAGACTAGAAGATAGTGTTTGTGTTTTCTATTTAGTGTTTGTGACATCAAGAAAATAAACTTTTCTAAATCAAGACCATGCTGAGGAAGACATCACTTAGATTCAGACCTTCACATCATAATTCTGTGCTTTGGCATGGAATTTTGAAGTGAGGTCTGTGTAAGCTCCATTCCTAATACTGCTGGACACCTCAAGGTATTAACGAAAGCAGTTCTTAGAAAGGAGCTTAGATAGGGGCCTCTTTTTAGAAGTGAAGAGCGGTCTTGGTGCTGACTGAGACCACTGAACACCAGAAGACCAGCCATTCCTCATCAAAAACAGGTAAAGAATATATTGTACTAGCTTAAAAGGCCCGGTGTCGCCCAGGTTTTCTATTGTGTAATTTGAAAATACGTACCATCTTTTGGCTCATAGAGGATGTTAAATTTTCCACCCCATTGCTTCTACACACACCATGCCATATTGAAATAAGAAGAAACATAAATTCCGGTAATATAAAATTGTATTTTCTTTACAGAATATTTTATTATTCACTCTCATGTTACAATTCAACTGTTTCGGGGCTAAAATCAGACTTCTCATATAGCGTACTTGTTGGCACACACTCATGCTGAGTCAACTAGACTTAGCTGTCCCTCCAATACGACCTCTTATTCCACATCAAAGTGTGAAGTGAGAAAATGATATTCTCCATGTCCAGGGTAGAAAAAGTTATGTGACTGCATCACATTGTGCATTATTTTTGTGTATTTCATTATTCATGATTTATTTACAGCAATGTAAGTTACATCGATAGCCTCAGAATATGTCAAAGTTCAGTATCATGTAACTCCCAAAGCCTTATATGAACACTGTAAACAATACGCTGTCGTCATGAAAACTGAATTGCGGTTTATAAATAATCAGTGTAATATTTTCAGAAATTATATAATTTTCAAGGGAAGGAGTAGTTTGTCTGAATTTTAATGTTGACCGCATTACTTTCCTGTATGAACTGGGTATGTGTTCAAAATTTTGTGCAAATTACTCAAGAAATGTAGATTTGTATAGGGAACATACATTCCCACATACCCACATATGGACACACACACTTTCAATTTTAGATATTAGAAGATAGGCTACATTATTTACACCAATGTCAGTGAGATTGAAAGAGTCTCAAATAATACTTCATATGTCACTTTCTTCTGATCCATGGGATCAACTCTTCCCATACACTGATTGTACTTCTTTACCATCAATGGACACTGAATACTGATTTTTTCACAGGAGTCGGATTCCTCTTCACTGTTGTGGTTGGCACCGGAGATATGAAATTACTTAGGAGTTAAATTGGCTTGTTATTCATCCACTTCAGGGTACTCAGGCTGTTGCTACTAATAAGACCATGTATATCATTTCTTTTCATGTTCTTATTTGGAGGAAATGTTTTAATCATAATTATGTTTGGGTTTGGTACTTAGGCCTACTGTTTTACAGGATCTGACATTTCTTATTTATATTTTGAATCAATTCATATTAAGGCATTTGGGAGGTATCAGGTTCAAATCCCAATGCCGGCCAATTTGACATGATTTCCCCAATCGTCAAGGCAAATTTTCACTGCCATAGATCATCTACTTTTTGACTGCCTACTCTTTGAAAGGAAAAGATTTTCGTTAACAGGACACTTAAACTATTGTGGTATTAAATATAATAAACTACTCTTAAAATTTTTTAGCAAGAATTGTTGTTGTAGAGAATTCCACTATTTCATATGTTCTATATTTAAGAGTTTACAATAATTTTATTAAAACTTGAGCAAAACAGGCTACTCTAGTATACAAGATAACAGACCTGTACATTATACATTGTAATTGACATAAAACTACAGCCCTAATTTCCCTTATGGTGAAATAGGTCTAATAGGAATTGTATATTAAATAAATAAATAAATAAATATCGTATTCATTGAAGTTAATGTCAGCTAAATTCTTGACTCCATAAAAATACACCAACAATAGAAAATAGTTGAGAATCAATAAATCCATATAAATTCTGTATACATACAGAAAGTGAACTCATGATATGGTCTCGAAGCTCAAAGGAGTATAAATACAGCTGAATTAAACAAACGCTGCTTAATGCAATTTCGGATAATGTTAACAATCAGGTAATGTTATCATTTTCATGAAGTCCCATACGGATTAATACTGATACATTGAAAAAATTTTGTTTATTGTGATCAAAGATTCAGTTTATGTTATCACATTTTCCTTTTTACAGCTTTATTTCCAAATGTCATTCAAAATTTCGTTTTGAAGGGTTTCATTTCTAACTGAACTGCATTGTGTTGTATTGGTAGTGTTTCCTGTTCACAGGATGACCACTTTGAGGGGGTGGCCTGTAACTTTCTCTTTTAAGCAATAAAACATGTTTCACCCCTCAGATAAGCTGCAGCTTTTGATTTATGAAGATAACTGTTGACATGCAATGATTGCTAGTGTAAAATCAAAAGATGAACAGACAGGCGTTAGATGTTTTGCTATGCGGTATTCACCACAGGTCAATAGATTCCAAAAACATGTAACTCGTAACTGAGTACTGTATGTAGTATTGATTAATGGACTTCTAAAGGAAAACAAAAATAATTGAAAACTTTGATTTTTGTTGAAATAATAGTTGCTTGCAGTCTATTACTGTATTATGAGTAGTTCAATGATTCACAGTTACATATTATCTCATGAATAAATAGCCTTTAATTCTGTTTTAGTAGTGTTTATCTTATAAATGAATGAATAACCTTCATTTAGTTATTTCAGCTATTGTTATCAATCAGTTAACATTATCAGATTAGCTGCGTCCCGAAGTGATCACAGTAAGCAGCATGCACTGTATTAAGGTGTATAATTTCAAAAGGTAGGTTCATAAAATTCTTCAGTCATATATGTTACAAAGTATTCTCCTTTAGCCATGTTTTAGTGCATATTGTATGCATATTGCAAACTTAGGTAGATGAATTACCATTACAGTACATTGGGACATATATGTCCCAAAGAATAAAAGTCACTTTAAACTTCAGTAAATTCGATATAGGCCTATGTTTCAAATAAATAATCTAAAGTGTAAAACACCTTACCAAATTACTGTATTAATCCTTCCTGATGATAAGTGGTACTGACCATATTCCTATATCTAATAAGATGTGACTTATGACTTGTTTGTTCTAACATAACATGCATTCATAATTAAGAAAGAACCAGTACCAGATGTTATCTAATTGCAACTGTACCTGCTCGCCGACAGAATTAGGTTCCATGTATTTTTAAAGCGATCGTGTGAAGCTGATTCAGTCAGCTGATTGAATGATGGAATGAATAATATTGCAAAAATAACAGACAGTTTTAGGCAGTCAGGGCTCCCACATGGAGGGGGGGGGGGTGCTGCCGGACCCAAGGGGCCTGCTGGATCCTGGTGATGTGATATAATTTTATGGAAAACTGGAAAAGTTTGATAAAATGTTCTGTTATACGAGTAACGAGAAGGAAGCTCCATGGAGAAGAGAAAAGACAACTGTCTGAATGAGGATGGTCGGTGGTCAGTGAGGGGTCGGTGAGTACATGGTCCTGGGCCCGACCCCGAGATGTGGCAGCCCTGTAGGCAGTTGTTGTTACTTCAGTAACTAAACATAGTAAATTGTTTTGACTTCTGTGATGACCTGACATTATTGGTATTAACAGAAGATTTTTTTTCATTTTCTGACATTATGAATCCTGCAGCAAACTTTATGCAGCTTGATTTGGACTCGATTTTTCTATTGTAAAGCGATGCTGCAAACTAATGCAATGGAAATCTATCAAAATTCTGTTACAAAAGGTTAAAACTAATTATTAATACAATCAGTAATATCAAACATTGTATGTGAAATGTTTTAAACTAGGTGACTGTAGGTGACTATATCTCCCATTTTGACTAGACCAATCCTTTTCTCCTTTTCTAAGTCCTGCCGATCCTCAAAAAAAAAAAAAAAGATCTGTGGTATAAAAATCTATGAACAAGCTCAAAAATAAAACATGTAGGCCTAGGCCTATTTAAAGTTTTGTCAGTAGAGACATTTAATATGTCGTAGTTTTAGATACTGGTACTTTTAATGACCAGCATGTGTCGTTTGGAATTTTAATTGTATTCTGTAAGGTTAAAGAATACTTGATTGTTTCGTCCATGTTTTGGTGTCAGTGGTTCAGGTTTTAATAATCATAGTAGATCATTTTCAGTAAACTAATGCCTATATTTGCATAGGTTTTTGGTAGGCCTATAGGTCATACACGAGATCAATCATTTTGCTTAAAATGCAATGTTGTGCAATCATTTTGCTTAAAATCAGTGATGTGAGGGATAAGTTTTGATAAGAGATTTAAAAAAATTATTGTTATTTTTAATCTGATGTCAGTAATGTTATTGGTTGCAACTGTTCTGATATATTACCATAAAATAGGCACTAAATTGGGCATTACTCCGGTACCGGTCAACCGATTTGGTCCAAAACCAATAAGCTTCGTCCCATGGACGTTATAAATGCATATACCAAGTTTCGTGAAAATCCGATAAAGCGTATTCGAGTTATTACGTGTCTACACGGACAATTTTCCCGTCCACCACACAATCTCATAAAGTACCATTCTGACACTTAATAATCGGCCTCCTAAAGGCCTATTACCGGCCCGCCGGGAAAACTCCCGGTACTCCCGAAGCCTATAAGAGTATCGGAACAAAATTTTCAGGAGAATTCAATAGAGATAGTAAAATAAATACTCTTTAATTCATTCACATCTGTTTTCCCTGGTCCTTACCCACACCACACCTCCATATGATCTACGTAAGTAAAGTAGGTACTGAGCAAAGCCAGATGTGTTTTCTCTGTATGAGAATAAGAGAAATCCCTCTGACACCGAGACTAAAATCTGACCGTTCCAAGAAGGAAACCTGAAGTAAACGAAAACCAGTACATCTGTCTCACTCGAGCACATTACTCGTATGACTTTAAGAGTGAGACAGACATACTGGTTTTTGTTTACTTAGGTTTCTTTCTTAGCTCGTCCCGGGTATAGAATCTGGGACCCTCGAAGCTATTTGTACAATGCCCATGCTCTACAACTAAGCTAGATAGAGTTCGGAACGCGGTGACAGATGGAAACTTTCTTCGTAGAGCATCAGTACGGATTCCTGAAGGTCCCGGGTTAAGTTCCGGTGTCAGAGGAATTGGTCTCATATAATATCAAAACAATTTGTAGAAAACAATCTTTTCCTATAGGCTATAGTTCAGGTTCTTTTAGATATGATGTTTGATAAGGGACAAAATATGATCAAACTGATTTTTATTTATTCGAAAATATTCTCAAAATTTAGCTTGATCTTCACGTAACTGTATTAGGCTATCATTTAATGATATCTGGCTCTTTTTATTTTATGTTCGTCTCATCACCCACTTTATTTAACGTTTACACAAGGGAAGTAATACCCTAATAATGATCATCATAATATTTTCCCGAGCTTCTAACCAGATAACTTAGTAAGTTGTTTGAAGAAATCCCACAGTTTCGGTGCCGATCTCAGGCTTCATTTTCGAGTCAACCATCGTTTATTTCATAGTATGCGATAACCATTTAAATTCAATAGTGTAACTTTGTAACTAATGATCATAAACATGATCGCATTCTTTAATTTATCCAATTCTTATTTAAGGCTATTGATTATTTTTAAATTTGTTATACGGATATGCTAAACATCTAACCAAAAATACGAGTACTAATGTTCCATCTTTGTACTTCATTATAATTTATGAATAATGATTTTTTTGCTAGTTTATAAATACTGTAACTTCAACTACATACCTTTAATTTCTTTCTCCTCTTCTTTGTCGTCTTTCTTCATTTTCTTAACTGGGAAATCAGACATTCTGATACAAATTTAGCAGACCGTGAACCTGACGCGCAACAATAGCGAATGACCAACAGCGACGAAAGAAAAAAAAGCTTACTTAATAGATCCTAAAATGCCAATTAGCTTGAAGCAGAGTTAGCTTTTTGTGGTTATTTCGATGTATAAATACCAAATTCCATTCTTTTGCAGTTGAATATCATTGGCATTGAAAATAGATATTTAAAAGTACCCTATTAAAATAGCTACAAAAGAAACTGTGTTGGCTACATTGGGGAAGAAACAGAATGAGCAGCAGGGAACAATGGTCGGATTTAAGCAACATACGATTAATGGCGGAAAGATTGAATTTAATTTGTGTCGTTGCTTAAACTTATTGTAGTTTTCACAATAATTTTTGTATTTATTTTGTATTTATTTAACAAAAGGTCCCAACGAGCCAATTGCTCACATTAAGGGACAGTATTACAAGGATGACAAAATTCAAAGTTATTATAATAAAATTGTTACAATAATTTACACACATAAGTATGCACAGTAAGTATAATAGAAATATTGTTCACTTAATCATTTAATAGAAAAATCTTCAACTTAAGAAGGGAAGCTCTCATTCTATTTGTTAGTATTTTTGGTTTTGATAAGGACCCTACCGGGCGATTTAAATCGTTTCAGTTTGCTTTTCTTCCGTGGATAAAGTGAGACGGCGGTGGTCTAGTGCATACGGATATAAAATCCTGTTAAGATTTTCAACTGATAGCTTATAGCAAACTAGCTTAAAAGACCCGGCGTCGCCCGGGTTTTGTATTTTGTAATTGGAAATTAGCTTATGAAGGATTTTAAATTTTAAATTCTAGGTCCTTATATAGGCATTTATAATTTGAAATAGGAAGAACGACTTATTACACTCAAACTATTCCCTCAGAAAACGCTTGATATAGTTTTTTATGGCTCATAGAGGATCTAGAATTTTGCATCCCATCGCTTGTACAGTGCACAGCAAGCCTGGTAGAGGTTTAAATAAGAAGAAACAGAAATTCCTGTAACATAAAATTGTAATATCGAGGCGGGAAATTTCCCACTCTTATGTTACCATAAAGCATTATCACTTTCATACTTTTCTCTCCAAAAACCTGCGATATAATATAATAATATACACATTACCATACCTCGTTTTGTTTTCTCTATGTCCAGGGTAGAGAAAGTTATGTGATTCCATTATTTTAGTGGATTTCACTCTGTAATATTTATTTATAACATGAACTATTTTGATAACTTCTCTTATTTGTCAAAAGTGCATTTCAATTGTTTCTTCCAAGCCCACCTGATACCATTTGTGCAACAATATATTCTGTGAATTTGTTTTGATAATTCTATGTAAAAATGGATTAAGTATTTTCAAAAACATTAAATTTTTGGCATTTAGAATCAGAATTTTTCAAAATCCTTTCTTAGTGAGCACCTACATTATGAAGCGAAGGTACTGTCAAAATTCCAAGTCTCTACCTGTTATAGTTTAGGCTGTACGTTGATTCCTGTCATTCATTCAGTCAGTCAGTCAATCAATCATTCATTCAGTCAGTCAGTCAGGACAAAGCCTTTTATATAGATAGAGATAGAGAATTTCATATGAGTTTAGGCAACAATGACTCTTTTCCCGGCCTGCTGTTATGTAATTTTGCAAGACAATTGCAATGAAATATTCTCATATGTTTACGAATAATTATCTGTGTTTTGTTTTTAGTCTGTTACTAGTTCATATTTGGCTCCTAATTGCGCAGTTAGTCTTTCATTGGTTATTATGGCTCCTGGGAAACATGATTGGTTGTAGTTACTCGTTCTTGGCTGCCATTTGGTCATTCTCAACCCAACCCCCAAAATGATAGCATCACACAAGGTCCCGCTCCTCCGAGAGGAAGTTGGCACTGTTTTCATTCGGTTCTGAGTTGTATTTATGTGGTTTCATCTTAAGGATAAGCTCTCTGCTGGTTGTAGATGTATATTATGTAGTGGAAGACGTAGCATTTTGTTCTTGTGGCGCGCAGATGTCGCAGTAGGTGTCTACTGTAATTGATTATTATTGGAGGTGTGACGTCATACCGCAAGACGAGAGGTGACAGGCTGACAAACCTCCGGAAGATATAATATGCCATATTTTCGAAACCTACAAACAGTGTATCGCTACGGGCCCCGCCTCCGCTTCGCGCACTTAACTATGTGGTTAGTGTTATGCATTATTTAGCTAGAGGTGGATACAAGGCACTTGCGACAATATACAAGGACAATGGGCACAAGGCACTTGCAACAATATACAAGGACAGTTGGCCACTCTGCTTCGCTCATAAACAAAATACATCACACAGTCCGAGCAAATGTGAATATCGAATGAGCGGAGCTTAAGGGGCGACTTATATTTGAATTTTGCCAATTAATAATTTGCTATGGGACTAGTAGCCGTAAAGATGAAACCGTAATTTTTAAATTTCGTATCATCTTGGGAATTCCTGGGCGGGGAATCGAACCCTAAATAATAATTTAGTTTATGGTTAAACAAATTAAATAGACCATGATATTGTATTTTTAAAATCATGTAGAATTGCAACAATGAGAGTTTAATCGTAGGGAACTAACTCATGTTTCTTTTCTGTCTTTTCTCTTTTGTTATTCTCGCTAATTGCACCTGATCCCGGAGTTCTCTTCTCGCAACTTCACTAGTTTAACATGAACTAAAATAGCACACTTGCTTATTTGTTAATGAATCTCTGACCATCTAAGACTACTCCGTAGCAATTTGGAAGAGCTGTCAGTATACCAAAATAGAAAAGATGGTTGCTAACCTCCAGAACGAGGAGAAGAATAATCCAGTGCTTGTACCCTTAGGAATTCTCTTTTGACCATTTATCAATTTCATATTTAAAATTGACTTTTAAATTTTATTTCCAGTTATGTAATTGACAATGTCAATGGTAAATTGCATATTTAGGCTATACTTTCTTCATAATTTACCTCATGGACTAACATTTTTCAAATGCCACAGAAATCACATAATGTTATATAGAGGATTTTGTTTCGAGTATTTTTTAAAAAAATATTTCTTGTGAATACATAGCTGATATAGCTCCACTATACAGGGTGTTGAACGAACAACACCGCTGTATTTCCCTGGATATAAAAGGGACATACAAAGCAACTTTTATTAGGAGATTTATGCTCTGTGGATTTTTCCTATTATAGCATAAAAGCTCCTAATGGTGTGTCTGGCATTGACTTCTAACGCGTTGCGAAATAAAGGAACAATGGTAATGGTCGAAATCGATATCTTCCAAGAAAAGAACACAAACGGAACTTCATTGTTAACAGAGTTATGAATACAATACGACAGTTCAATGGCATTTATTATTAATGTATTTGCCTGAGAATCTCTATATATATAAAAGGCTTTGTCCTGACTGACTGACTGACTGACTGACAGGAATCAACGTAGACCCTAAACTATAACGGGTAGAGACTTGGAATTTTGACAGTACCTTCGTTTCATAATGTAGGTGCTCACTAAGAAAGGATTTTGAAAAATTCTGATTTTAAATGCCAAAAATCAAATGTTTTTGAAAATACTTAATCCCTTTTTACATAGAATTATCGAATCCGAATCACATTTGACATTAAAACATATTGTTGCCAGTTTGTCTCAGATGGGCTTGGAATTAAATTAAATGGAAGTTTGACAATTACAGTTGGCTTTGTCTATTTTGTCATACCTTGGAAATGTTGTAAGCCCTAATATGGTCAAACATTGTTTTATTTGGACGAAACTCACTATACAGGGGTTTTCTGGACTTAGGAACTCGAATCTGAGGTCGCTTTTACCAGGATGCTATCTAATCGTGGTATGTAGTCCACGTGATTTAGGTGTTAATAAATATAATGATTTAACTATTATGCTCTTAATTTTTAATTTTTGAAATAAATATCGCTGGCGAAGCCGCGGGCACATGCTAGTTCTTAAATAAACCACAGTATCTAAGCAGTTACACTTTAAAGACAAATTTATGGTTGAATACATTAAAATAATAACTACAAAGAAAGATAAAGAAAATGGTAACGCAGTGACTATCCCACTCATACGCCGCGTGTTTGATATTGACCAATAAAGTTTAGCAATTCGTCGAATATAGACCAATCACGGCCGTTTATCTTACAACATTCTTGTAGAAATCGTGAGGATGGCATTTTATCGCGGTAAAACAAACTGCTCGTTACTGGAGACGCAAGTATCAGTGTGCAGTGATTAATAGTCAGTTGCTGCCACTAAGCGGCACGAAAACAGATTATTTTATACAACATAACTTGTTTGGAAATTGAAATAATAGAAATGTACATTAATTAAGAATACGATTTCGCTTCGGTGCAAGCCAGTTCGTGTGCTTTTATTCTGTTTTGTTTTTACTTACTTGAATGAAGTTAACCATGTCTTATATCCTCCTTTGGTAGCACTGATTTTACCAAGATAGCTCGAATGGATTCATCGATGGTTGATTCACAGTGTGCCGTGATCTCACAACTGTTAGTTTTGTTTTTATACAACAAAGCACGAAAGTAATTATTAAGTGCCAGTATGGTACTTTATGAGATTGTGTGGGGGACGAAAAATGTCTGTCCGTCTGTCTGTCTGTCTGTCCGTCCGTCCGTCCGTGTGTCTGTACGCGCTCTAACTCAAATACGCTTTTTCGGATTTTCATGAAACTTGGAAAACACATTTATAATGTCAATGGGAAGAACCCTATTGATATTGAACCAAATCGGTTCACCGGTACCGGAGTAATGCCCTATTTAGTGCCTATTTTAATAGATTATGGCGCCTTTCTAATAGAAAGGCGCCATAATTCAAATACGCTGTATCGGATTTCCATTAAACTTGGTATACGCATTTATGACATCCATGAAAAGTACTCTGCTAAATTTGAACCTAATCTGTTGACCGGTACCGGAGTAAAACCCAATTTAGTGTATATTTTAAAGGCGCAATAGCTCAAATACGCCTTATCGGATATTTATGAAACTTCGTATACGCATTTATACTATCCATGGAAAGACGTCTGTTGATGTTCAACCAAATCGGTTGGCCAGTACCGGAATAATGCCCAATTTATTGCCTTTTATGTTAATATATGAGAAGTCGCGATAACTCAAATATGCTTTATTGGATTTTCCTGAAACTTTGTATACCCATTTATAATGTACATGGGAAGACGTCTACCGATATTGGACCAAATCGGTTGTCCGGTACCGGAGTAAAACCCAATTTAGTGTCTATTTTAAAAACGCGGTAACTCAAATACGCTTTACCGGATTTTTATGGAATTTGGTATACACATTTATAGTGTTCATGGGAAGAGGTCTACTGATACTGGATGAAATCGGTTCACCTGTTTCGGAGTAATGCTCAATTTGGTGCCTATTTTATGATAATATACGTATTCGAAAGAATTTATATAAAAAAAAAGCAAATCATTTATCATGACAACATAGTCAATTGTTTTACTGTGATATTTTACGGCTTTGGAAATTAAAATAGAGATAGCTATGACCAAAAACACTATTGTTTTACATGCGCTTATAACTTACAACTAGACCGTTAAACTGACCCAGGTGACCGAGATGGTAACGTTTTGGCCTCACGTTATGGAGTTCCATGGTTCAAATCCCGAAACCAGCCAATTTCACTTTCTTTTTCGTATTTTTATGTGAGTGTGCGATTGTCAAGATATCAAAAATCTGTACAGTTCAGCTGATGCTGGAAGATTTTAATCTGATTAAAAAGAAAACTAGACCTTTGTTCTTCCCTAAGCCCTGCTTAATGAATAAATCTGGGGCTTAGATTAGATTAGATTACAAGGGGGTAGTATAAGCCTTTTGCCGGCTTCTCAACACTGCGACCTTTATAGATCTATTGTGAATACCCTACTCTACTCTTTTCTAGCAGTCATCACCACACTTTTAATTTAGGCTTTTTTTTTTTTTTTTAATATAGCCTTTAATTCTCCTGGGTGATGTCCAGTCCTAAACCCGGGGGATTTTTCGTTGCTGAAAAATCCACTACCCGGCCGGGAATCGAACCCGGACCGCCAGGGTAGAAGGCAAGTATGCTACCTATACACCCATCGCGGCGGACTAATCTGGGGCTTAACTTGTAAATCAATTAAAAAAACATATTCTGCATATCATAATTGCAGTCATAACTGATTAAAAAAAACATACTGGCACTTTTTTACATCAGTTTACCTGATTTTATTATTTATATAATCCGTTACATTTTAATCATGGAATAGTCTTAATAAATCCAACTCGAGTTGACGAGTTGCATCTGATAAATTCACTCCTGCTGCGCAGTCGCGAATCTATCGATAAACTCGTCAACTCTCGTGGGATTACCTATGATAATTTATGAAACTTCTATTGAAATTCACTGTTAGGAATGCAAAGACAGAACAATTCGAACACAGCTTACACATCTGTTGAAGCAAGAGTTTGTCTGGGTGTATTTCAACTTATCTTATATTTAATTAAGGAATTGCTGAAACTTGCCCACTCCAGCACGAATACACAGACGATAGAGCTGCAGAAAAGATTCTCGCACCGTATCAAAGATTCCTGGCATATTGAGAATAAATTCAAACTCTGTGATTAAGCGGTTCCATAGGCCTATAAGGAACTAGCAGGTGCCCGCGGCTTCGCCCGCGATTACTTACTCAACTGCTAGATATTGTGCTTAAATCATTTATTTAACAGAAAAAATAATTAAAACATTATATTTATTAGCACTGACATCGTTTTTACATAAATTCCAGGAATTACGTAATTTTACTCTTATTTATATTATTTAACGTTAAAAATATAAATAAACGAACAAAACGAATCTTATGCTACCATATGGGCATACAAATTCCAAATGAAACGATTAAAATGCACCATAGATTCATGAACCTTACCCAAATCATGCATAAACAATTTTATTATAGCGATTGAAAATTAAAAGAAAGAAAGAAAAAAACCTAAAAAAAACCTAAACACCTGGTTTCGAGGTGCATTTCACGATCAAAGTGCATGAAAAAAAAAAGACCTCAGATTAGAGTTCCCTAGCCCAAGGAAACCCCGCATAGTGCTTTTCGTCCAAATCATTCCATGTTTTCCCATTAAGGCTTTGCCCGCGAAACTTGTAAGCTGTAAAGAACATGTTGATTAATTCGATTAAAAGGTTGAATTTATTGATTATTTTACATAATCTTCAAAATTTTGAGATACATAATTTACTCAAATATAAATTTTAATACCTTCTCTAATTTTCAAAGTCTTGTTTCATTTATTTCCAAAGCCTTATGTAAAGACTGCCAACAATACACTGTTGTCATGTGAACTGTGATTTGGATTTGATAATTCTGTGTAAAAAGGGATGAAGTATTCTCAAAAACATTTGATTTTTGGCATTTAAAATCAACATTTTTCAAAATACTTTCTTAGCGAACACCTACATTATGAAACGATGATACTGTCAAAATTCCAAGTCTCTACCTATTATAGTTTAGGCTCTACGTTGATTCTCTGTCATTAATGCCCGGTTTCTACAAACTAGTGAATTACCTATGGGTAAATTATCCATGGACAAATTAGTTCCATTTAACCTACAATGATATAATGAGCAAGGCCTTGGAGTTGTACAGTTAATTTAATTCAGAAGGCTTTGAATATCATTGTTTAAATTATTATTGATCATACAAAGAGGTTAAATTTTATCCAGCCATCCATGAAAGGATAAATTGACCCGACGATTTACCCTTGGAAAGATCTAGCCCGAGTTTGTAGGAACATTTTTTCTGTCATTTTCATATTTACCCAGAGGACATTTATCTAGAAACTCGTCACAAGTGGTCGGTACAACGCCAAAGTGAACTAAGCGCCAAACTCCATATTTTGAGAAAACTGAAGTTGAAGTTTGAGTGTTGTAAAAAAATCTTGATCAAAACGAAATTTCCTTTTTTATCAACTGATTTTACTATCGTAGTATCGCTTAGTTCGTTATTGCAGACCGTAGGATATCAAAATCTGCACCATGGACTACCAATAGTCTATATTTTGACAATTGGCGCTTAGTTCACTTTGGCGTTGTACCGACCAAGTGTAAGTGATTGCTATCTTTAAATTATTTGTATTTGTGTGGTGTTATTTTTGTGTAAATTCTGTCCATTGGATAATTTACCCATAGGTAATTCACGAGTTATAGAAACCGGCCATAAGTCAGTCAGTCAGTCAGGACAAAGCCTTTTACATCTCTCTATATATAATAGGCTTTGTCCTGACTGACTGACTTAATGACAGAGAATCAACGTAGAGCCTAAACTATATGGAATTTTGACAGTACCTTCGTTTCATAATGTAGGTGCTCACTAAGAATGGATTTAAAAAATATGATTTTAAATGCCAAAAATCATATGTTTTTGGGAATACTTAATCCCTTTTTACACAAAATTATCAAAACAAATTCACAGAACATATTGTTGCCAGTGGTATCAGATGAGTTTGGAAATAATTGAAATGGGACTTTCACAAATTAGAAAAGCTATCAATATAATTCATGTTGTAAATAAGTATTAAGGAATGAAATCCACGAAAATAATGCAGTCAAAATTCCAATCCTATGTTCAGGGAAAACTTCATCCAAATGGTCTCGCATATTCAGGCTGAAATGGGGTGAACTCCACCATGTTGAAACCACATTTCTAGTCGATTATGAAGCGGAACTTTTTCCATGAAGCCAGGCAGTATGTGTACACCTTATAGGCCTACACATGGCCACTGAATCGTTGCGGAGGTACGGACCAATGATGTCATAGAAATTTCATTGACAAAAAACCCTTCTTGATGACTTGTCTCCACGGTGGCAGGATTTTTGTGATACCAAACATGACTGTTCCTTGAATTTAAAACTAGTCTATATCTGATAATATTGTAGCAGAAAATTTCCTTTGGCTTTTCGCGCCAATGCTGTACCAACTGAGCTAAGCGCGCCAGATGGAACCTCTCTTCTATGACAGATTGCCCTTAATGCTCTACCTCACTGACAGACAATTTATGTCATATGCAGTACTGTGAGGCACACTAAGTAGTGATTTTTGTGACCGGGCTCCCACTGTTATTGTGCAGTTAACATTCTAGATGGATGTATATAAGTATTCATGAACCACAGATTATTGTCTCTGTTGGACATTATAGGAGAAAAAATGGCCAACAGAGACAATAATAATCTGTGGTTCATGAATACTTATACTCATGTATTACTCACTTATACATATACTCGTATATCCATCTATAGTCTATATCTGTTAAGATTAGCCTCGTCAGTGAACAACGCAATAGAAAAGAAATCTGCTTGTTGCTGTACAGCCCAATTACCAGAACTGTAGACAAGGACCGAAGTCATTCGGACCTAAGCCATGTAGCCTACCTTCTGAAGGTGTACCTACATGTAGGTCTTCACGTACACTGGGCCCTGTTTCATAGAGCTTTTACACTCATATTACTAGCAAATACATAATAATATTAGTTAATATCATTAGTAATCTCTTTCATAAGAATACTTTCTTTCTTTCCTTCTTTCTTTCTTTCTTTCTTTCTTTCTTTCTTTCTTTCTTTCTGTCTGTCTGTCTTTCTTTCTTTCTTTCTTTCTTTCTTTCTGTCTGTCTGTCTGTCTTTCTTTATTGTAGTTTCACCTCTCCCTTTTTTAGGATTTGAGCGAGCCAAGCCGCCCGGGCCTTACAGGGCCGCGACCTGTCGGGAGAGGGATTATCTTTGGATCACATACATACTTTTTTGACCAGACAAGGACATGGAGGGCCTCCCCGGATGAGTGATCAGCCCAATGCCGGGGCCACCTCCGAGACAACACGAACACATAGGACGAGACACACCATTCACACACTCACTCACTCCAAACAAGGCGAGGATGGGATGAAGATACCCAACATTTGTCTCAAAGATGAGGAAAAAACCCAAGAAAAAACCCCACCTATTTAACTTGTCCCGACCAGGAATCGAACCCGGGCCCGCTGCGTGAGAGGATTGAACGAAGAATATTTTCTAGTAATATTAATTATGAGTTCATGGCACTAAATTATTAGTAAATATTACTAGTATTATTATTAAACTGTTTCATAGACTGCATATTAGGTGTTTTTCTATAAGTGTATTTGTGCTAATAAGTTATTCTCAAATCCATGTGATTCAGATTTTTTGATCTTAAATTGTGAAAAATGACTCATTCTGATTTAATTATCAATTAAGAAAAGGCTTACATACGTTATCAAAGGAATTTTTGTCATAAATTTTTAGGATTTGTGGTTAGATTTTAGTGCATAAGCCTACTGCTATCTTGAATAAGTGCCCGGCAGATTTATTCGTTTCTTAGAGCTAGTTATTATTTGTTACACTTACGAAGATATACGTAGGCCGTAATGCTTTGAAATAGTATTGACAAAGAGACTAAGAAGAAAAAAATCCCTTTAGGCAAGCCTACAGGCTGAGGTAGATTTCAAAGTGCTTTTGGTTTAATTTATTATCGCTGCGCAGCACTCTTCTTTTTTAGCCTTGGCATGGCAAACCCGCAGTAATAAGAACTGAATTCGGTAAAGAGGAAGAGCCTACAATCATTTGCTTTGACAAGAAGAATAGGATATAATATTCTGGGAGGCCGTGCGCAAGATCAGCAATGAATAAAATTAGCAAAGCCGCTAAACAAGACAAAACTATGATATTATAATAAATCTAGCGTCATATGAGAGCTATCAAGAAACTAGTTATTGATTTGTAGAGTACTCATCAAGAGCTTTTCAACGATACCCCACAAGACGTGGTTTCAAAAGTTTCGAATATTCACCCCCCCACCCCCATCCCCACCCCCATCCCCACCCCCACCCTCACTCGATCCCCCGAATCGTTGGTGTCACTGTGAACTCCATAGGGAGTACTCTAATTTATTCAAACAAAGTTTCCCTCTATACTTCATAGGGGCCGAGATTTACATTTTTAAAAATTTCAACCCCCTCCCCCGACCACCCCCTTGGGCCAATTTTGCTCATTAACGAACTTGTCCGAGCTATTGGGCCTAGAAATGACATAATAAAATTTGGCTCAAATATCTTCAAAATTACGGCCGCTATCGTGTAAAGATATAAATATATATATATATATATATATATATATATATATATATATAAATATCACAAAAAATTTGTTTGAACGGGCGGTGGTTTCGTACTTAGGGGAGCATGAAACGTAAAGATATGAAAGAATTTTTCGAAAATCATGACATGGTATCCATTGCAATAGGTAGATTTTTCTTCGAAATCTACCTAAAAGACAAACAACAATTCAAATATAACCTCCAAATCAATCAGCTGACTAATGAATTAATAATATTAGTGAAGAAATGTTATGAGTAGTGTTCATATCTCTATGAAACAAGATTTTGAAATAATAATTATTTTTCTGTTAAATAAATAAATAAATAAAATAATATGTGATTTAAATAAACAACTAGCAGTTGAGAGTAAATTGCGGGTTGGCACCTGCTAGTCTATTTTATTAATAGCTAGGGGGCGGATTTCTATGACCTAAAAATAGGATATATGCATGCATTTATGACCTAAAAAAATTAAAATATGACCAATAAAATTTAAAATATGACTTTACCACTTACACATTATGTATATTTTTTAAGGTTTCATTAGAATTCGTTTTATTAAAAAATAATGTTAATTATTTAGAATATCTGTAAATTCTCAAAAAGTATCAGTATAATGCAAAATATGACATGAAACTTCAAAATTTCTTTAATATACACACAAATGTGCCAAAAATATGACCTAAACATGCATATTCATACTAATTTGCTACAATAGTTGAAACATTCCTAAAAATGTAGTTAAACTTTAAAATTTTCATAGAACTTAATTTCTTTGTTTTTATTATTGTATTACCTCGTACCTTTGTATTGTAAATAGAACATATTCTGACCTTTTATACATAATATTTTGTTATACTTCTCCAAATGATGTACTGTTTTAAGTAATTATTTAGTATAAGTTTTTCTAATATATTGAACTGAACCACCCCCGAACACAAGCTCTGCTTCTTCGGGTGGTGTATCAACTTTTGTATGTATTTTTCGTGTAATTTGGAACAATAAATTGTAATAATTGTAATTGTAATAATATGCACAATACAAGCCGTTCCATTTTCACCAGGATGCTTGGAATCGGGTTTAAATTCGCGGGTGCGCGGGCAAAGAGAGTTAAGTCCACTTTCTTGTTACTGAGAATTAGAGTGACTTAACACGCTTTACCTGCCCAACATTGCTTTAGAGATGGATAAACTTATGAGGCACACATCCATAACTACCATACGCTTTTGAATATGACTAACTGAACTTAACACAAATGTAGAGAACATTTTTATCTATAACTCTATGGACATATCTAAATTTTTTAGGAAGGTGGACTTAACTCTCTTTGCCCGCGCACCCCCGAATTAGTCGGAAACCTGAAATAATGCAAAGGGGAAAAATATGACATTTCATAGAAATCCGCCCCTTATTAATAGTCTATCGTTCTACTTGTATAGTTTTAGGTGACCATAAAATTTAATAATGCGTCATTACTGGGTCCATTGTTGTTTCTGATATATGCAAATGATATTAATCATCCAGAGAATTCATATATAACATCATATGCGGATGACACTACAGGTGATAAACTTGATATAAATAATTATAGGCCAGTAACCTTAACATCAGAGATTGGAAAGATATATGAAAGAGTACTACTAGTCAGATTGTTAGATTTTCTCAATAAAGAGAATGTGCTTAATACATTTCAACATGGATTTAGGAAGGGGTTTTCAACCAAAACTGCAGTTAGTGATTTCATTCATCAGGTTGTTAGCTTACTTGAACAGAATAAAAAAGTGGGTACATTATATTTTGACCTCTCAAAGGCTTTTGACAGTGTCAAACATGAACTACTACTTGGTAAACTAGAAGATTATGGGATAAGGGGATTAGCTCAAGAAATCTGTAAATCTTATCTTGTGGGAAGAAAACAGATAACTGAAATTTACAATAAAGAGAATAACACTTTGTTAAAAGTTAGGTCATTACATGGAATTGTTAGATATGGGGTACCCCAGGGGTCAGTACTGGGTCCATTGTTGTTTCTGATATATGTAAATGATATTAATCAGCCAGATAAGTCATATATAACATCATATGCGGATGACACTACAGTAAATTTCTGGGGGGAAAATAAGCTAACCCTAAGGGAAACAATGATCCTAGGTACCAATAAAATATTAGAATATTTTAGGTCTAATAATCTTATGTGTAATATGGATAAAACAAAATTAATGTTGTACAACTACTCAAATGCAAAATCATGAAGATAGACTTGTGATTGAAAATAAAAATTGCCAAAATTAGCAAGTCCATTTACATTTTGAGATTTTTTAAAAATTTATTAGCAATGGAAGAATTGAAAACAATCTACTATGGGGTGATCTACCCACATCTCCTTTATGGGATTGAGGTTTGGGGATGTGCTGCAAAGGTGCATATGAATAAGCTAATGGTATTACAGAAGAAATGTGTTAGAATTATTAGTGATTTAAAATGTAAGGAATCTTGTAGAACTGCGTTCAAGGAACAAAACATGCTAACAGTGTACTCATTGTATGTTTATATAGCAGTACTGTATATACAAAACAGAAATCTAACAAAAAATAGTGAAATTCATAATTATAGCACAAGAAGTAGCTTAGATTATCATAGATATACATGCAAAAAGCAAATTATATTTAAGGACGTAAGTGTAATTGGAACTATACTATACAACAAGCTACCTGTAGAAATTAAGAATGCTGACAAGAAAAATTTCAAAACAACTTCTAAAGAAATACTTAATAGAAAAATGTTTATATTCTTTAGACGAATTGTAATAACTGATTAGCACATATACATTATTATATTTTGATCAATCACACACTTTTATCCTTAGATCTAGGCTGTAGAAATTAGCTCTTAGTCTGTAAGCTTGATAGAAAATATAAAGTGGATGGACATGGTGACAAACGAAGAGGTTCTGAGTAGAGTGGGTGAGAAGAAGTCAATCATACACACAATTCGTCAGAGGAAAGCAAATTGGGTTGGGAACATTCTCAGAAGGAACTGCTTATTACATGATGTCGTAGAAGGAAGATTGGAGGGTACAACTAGACTTGGAAGAAGAAGAATTCAGCTGTTGGACGATTTAAGGGAAAAGCGGAAATATTGGATGCTGAAGGAGGAAGCAGAGGATAGACAGTTTTGGAAAACAAAATTCGCGTACCAAGTTTGAAAACCTGCCGGAAGGCAGAATACTTACTACTACTACTGCTACTGTAAGCTTGACAATGTCAGAAACTTGTATTAAGTCAATTGACAGCAAATAAATTATTATTATTATTATTATTATTATTATTATTATTATTATTATTATTATAAAGAAAGAAACGATGGAATGACGTCGAGACACTTCTCGCCGTCGTAACATAACCCCTGACCTTATGGGCATCCACTTCTAGACGCCATGCCATTCATCGACCGTACGGCGTCGACGTCGTTAGTGCTCGCTCCGCACGGTAGAGGCGGTGTCAAAGCACACACGCTCGATTCTGTGTCCACCAGTGTATATAGTGCACGGCCGGTGTGCGCATACGTGAACGGGGAACAGAAAAACATGTTTGCTTGTCATACCCCGCCCGCATAACCCTGTGTCATGACAGTTCAAGTAATCACATTGATGACAACGATCATGTTCTGCGTGTAAATCCTAATAGTAATAGACTAGTTGAATCGGAAAACCCTTTCCACACCCTATCAGCTGCCGCGCGCTTCCTCGCTGCTTCAACATGGCTGCGTCGAGCTCCGGTAAGTCCTGCACTGTGTTTTATTTTCAAGCGATAACAGTGTTCATATGCTTGCTTGTTGTTATGCGAGTCACTTATTGTTATGCCACATCTGTTGAGTTAATGAGGATTACGGATCACACTGCAAATAGAACATATGCTTACGTACTGCACTTAACCTTATTGACAGTACAATATGGTACATGTCACTTGTAAGTTTTTACTTAAAAAATCATGGTGACATAACTGATAACTGTTTTATTGACGTAAGAGAGATCAGTTTTTACCAAAGCGGTCTTATTAATTATATACTACGAATACCATGTTTTCTGTCAAACACAAATATAAATTTTTATGCATATGGACTGTTGTTATACAAGAAGCTACCGAAAGATTTAAAAGAGCTACACACAAATGTTTTTTAAAAATGAAATTGGAAACCTGGTAGCTCAATAACCCATTTTATAATGTGAATGAATTTTTTAATTGTAGTCTTTCCCTTGTGGATTTTTAATATTTTAGTTTTTAATTTACTTGACTCGGCCTATTACACGTTTGGGTGTTTAATGGCTCAGGAAAAAATGTGTAATTTGTAATGTAGGCCTACAGGCTGTCTCAAAATGCATTGTTCTAAACAAAATTATTCCACTCATTTGCGCTGAAGTTCCCACGAAAGCTGTGACCAGATAAATTAATTTTCAAGATTATTTTTATTTCAACTGTGTTTATACTCCTTTTAGCTTCGAGGCTATATCAGGAGTTCGGGATCTGTGTCTGTAGGGTAGGCCATGGAACTATTGCTTGTCAATTGTTTCTATTGTTGGTGTATTTAATGGAGTAAATTTATACTGATATTAATTTAAATGGATATGATATAAGATGAAATGGTGAGGATGATTCATTGTATGTAAATATCCAATTCGACATTTATCTTTACGAGTGGGGAAACCGTGAAAAAAACCCATGTGAAATTGGCCGGCAGCGGGATTTAAACCTGGGATATCCCGAATGGGAGTTTAAGACATCACCATCTCGGTCACCTCGCTCGATTAAACAAATTTATTCCACTCAATTGCCCTGAAATTCCCACGAAAGCTGTGATCAAGGTAAATTCATGTTCAACATTTTATCATGTTTCTTAACTATTATACAGATGACTCTTCTCTTGTGTCTCAAGAATTTAATGATAGATTGGGTCAGAAGGATTTTGTTAGATAAAATGCATCACTTATAACGATTTATAATTCAGGAATAAAAAAGTAAATTTTAAATAAAATTAAGGAATTTTGGGCCATTTTTTAAACCCGACTCAGTAAAAATAGTTAGTTCTAAACGTAATACGAATTTCCGGATTGCAATATGAAACAGGATCATAGATGAATAGGTGCTCGTAAAGGATTCATCGCCAGGGCCCTGGAGGAATGCAGTACCGGTACTTAGCCCATTTAATAAATATTACTCCTTTATGTGCAGATTTTTTTTTTTTAGGTAAACGTCGATCGGTTTTTACAAACTTCGTTTACTCGTATGGGGACCTAAACTTTATCTATTAAAACCTTTATTTATATTTATTTGTCTATGAGCGTCCTAATATAAAATGTGATTGTGGAATAGTAGTAGTAGTAAATGATTTATTTTTCCTGGCCTTCCACTCAATCAGGTTAAAAATATATACAGTGTACATTTATATTAATAACAAAGTAATGGATAAGAGACCTATGACTAAGACTAAGACTTAGGTTAAGGCTAATCATAATAATTAAGTAAAAAGCATAGTTTTCATTTTTTTTCTCTTTCGTAGTTTTACCTCTCCCTTGTAGGGACCTTTATGCGGCCCGCGCCGCCCGGGCCTTACCGGGCCGCGACCTGTCGGGAGAGGAATGAACTATGGATCACAACACAGACAGACATACTTTTTTGACCAGACAAGGACATGGAGGGCCTCCCCGGATGAGTGATCAGCCCAATGCCGGGGCCACCTCCGAGACAACACGAACACATAGGACGATACACATCATTCACACACACATTCACTTAGAACAAGGCGAGGATGGGGATGAAGATTATAATGACGGCCAGATGATATCCGGGGACCACAAGGGCCTAAAGTTACCTGACATTTGTCTCACAGGTGAGGGAAAACCCCGGAAAAAACCTCACCTAGGTAACTTGTCCCGACCAGGAATCGAACCCGGGCCCGCTGCGTGAGAGGATTGAACGCATCCCCTGAGCCACAGCGGTGGACCATAGTTTTCATAAAAAGCAAAAATGTCATCAAAGAGGAAGGAAAATAATAATGTTACAAGCAAACAAGGAAAATGTCTAATTATGTTATGATGGAACTTAAAATTTGTAACTAAAGTTTTAACCGTGAAATAAAATTATAGCCAATATATACGAATTTTGCTTTCCGAAGTCGAGTAAATTCCTTCCGTGCAAGATTAAATCTTAAAGAGAAATGAGATTACAGTTAATTTTCAGATATCTAGTATGCCCTATTAATTATGTACCAATCAGTGCTGATGAGGAAACAGGGGAAATACGTTTCTGATAATACTCTTTCCTTCCTGGTTACTCCATGCTGTTTGTCATTATGAATAATGAATTGGGTCACGAGCTTTGGTCACTAAAAGCTTGTAATCTATATATATAAAAATGAATGTATGTGTGTGTGTGTCCTTTATACATTACTACACCATTCATCCGATCGCCATGAAACTTTGGGAAGTTGTTGAGTGCATTCCCGGGAAGGTTTATGGCATATTACATTTTTAATTTTTCCTTTTGTTCGTGAGTTATGAGTGAAAAACGGGCAAAAAACGTGTATTTTTTGAGTTTTCGAAGCATCGTTTTCAGTAATACCATTCAATGTCAAATCAATTACAGTAGGCTTTGGCTATTTTTGTCATTCCTTGAACATAAAACTATCGCGATCGCTTGAATGTTGTAGCTCACGCTGGTCGATTCATTTGTTTATAATGTCAAGGCACGCAGACATATGAAATTTTCAACCTACACCGAAGAGGATTATTATTATTATTATTATTATTATTATTATTATTATTATTATTATTATTATTATAATAATAATATGGGATATTCAATATAGGCCTCAATATGGTCAAACGTTGTTCGATTTGAACGAAACTCACTATACAGGGGTTTTCTGGGCCAAGGACCTCGAATCTGAGGTCGCTTTTACCAGTCGACGCTATCTAATCGTGGTATGTAATTCACGTGATTTAGGTGTTAATAAATATAATGATTTAACTATTATGCTTTTAATTTTTAATTTTTGAAATAATTATTGCGTGCGAAGCCGCGGGCACACGCTAGTATCTTATAAACATCCCGTTCATTTCACGCTATTTTGTGCCTTGTTCTTGTTTATTAAGCTTGCTTACGAATATGGTTATAAAATCTGAAAATACAATGCATAATTAGCTTGACATTATTATTGTTAATGATGGTTTAACGGGCTATAAGCCGAGTAAAAGGATATATTGCATCCAAGCTTTCGGTCGCTGTCATCTCTGCGGCCGAAAGCTTGGATGCAATATATCCTTCTACTCGGCTTATAGCCCGTTAAACCATCATTAACAATAATAATGTCGGCTATAAGCCGAGTAAAAGGATATATTGCATCCAAGCTTTCGGTCGCTGTCATCTCTGCGGCCGAAAGCTTGGATGCAATATATCCTTCTACTCGGCTTATAGCCCGTGAAACCATCATTAGTAATCAACGCCGAGAAAGCCTCAAATCTTATGTATTATTATTGTTGATGTGCAGGGAGACTGTTTTCGAATTAGTGGTGACATCTCAGATTACGAGCGCCGGATTACTGACAATTTTATTAAATACATGCACACAGGCTAGGTTAGGTTATATTGTCTAAATTCGCATACGCTCTTCCTGCTGTACAAGTGTCGGTATCGGAGTTCATTTCCCATCAAATCTCGTTGCATTTCAAGAACTTAGCGGATTTTGAAGACTAAAACAACGGGGATATTAAAAAATAGAGTTCCTCCGAGTTTTTGCACTTTCTTCTTCAAATTTGATAGCCTATGTGGTAAAGGAGAATGATACTTGGTATTCGCACTGAGCACATGAAAAGAAAAATTGATAAAAAGTTATGTATTATACTTTTTCAAGAACTTCCCCAACCTGCTGCCACCCTAATCCTCTTCGACCTTTCAATCAGTAAATAGAAAGGTAATTAGGCTTATTTACCCTTGTCTGCAGTCCAGTACAATGTTGGGTAAAATCGCATTGTAGGGGGACCCACTTTGAAAACCAACTTTCTCCTCATAAAACACCTAATATTACACGTATTTTGTTATAGATAGTTCTCTGGAGATGAGATGTTGCCTAGTCGAATGATTTGGTCCAACCCAACCGCCCTAAACATTACACTTTCTTTTATAACACGATCTAGCGAAAAGTAGCGTGAATTCCGCCATATTTTATATGAAGAAACTCGTGATTGGACGTTAGAGGTGTGACGTCACACCAGCTGAACACGTTTGATTCTGGGAAACAGGTTCACCAATACAACAAACCTCGCCTTCTGCAGAATTCAGAATGCCCTACTAAATTAATATCACCGTTCATAACCTAAGAGAACCTGCCACTAATTAGTAACACCGTTCCTAACCTAGCTGCCACTAAACTAGAATTTCAGGAGAATTTAGAATGCCCTACTAAATTAATATCACTGTTCATAAGCAATGTACAAGAAGCGTCATGTTCGTCAACCTGCCACGATGAGAAACAAAAAACACCACCCGTCCGTGGAAACCTGCGCACATCGCGAGATGGGCCCCCTACATTGCGACTTTGCCCAATGTTGTAAAATGCGTACTACAGCATTTACTTCACTTAAGAAGTAGTCACTTAAGAAGAAGATGATAAAGGTGACCCAATATTAAGATCAGAATTTGATAGAGCTTTAAAAGACTTAAACTCGAACAAGGCAATGGGAATAGACAAAATTCCATCAGAACTGCTTCAATCTTTAGGGCAAACAGGAACTGAAAGCTTGTTCATAATTATTTCCAAGATATATGATAAAGGCGAGATGCCTCAGGACTTCCAGAAGAGTATCATTTTCACAATTCCCAAGAAAGCAGGAGCAGAAAAATGCGAAAACTATCGAACAATAAGTCTCACAACACATGCTTCAAAACTACTAACTAGAATCATTTACAGGAGAAAAGAGAAAAAAGTGGAGGAAATCCTTGAGGAAGACCAGTTTGGGTTCAGGAAAGCCAAGGGTACAAGAGAGGCAATTATATCACTGCGACTTATTGTGGAAGGAAGAATGAAGAAAAGCAAAGACACTTACATGGCTTTTGTTGACTTGGAAAAAGCCTTTGACAATGTGAATTGGAATAAGATGTTTACAATTATGAGAAAGACAGGTCTTAAATATAAGGATAGAAGAGTCATTCACAACCTATATCAGAATCAGACAGCTGTAATAAAGGTGGAAGGTGAAGAAAGGGTTGCAAGAATTAAGAAAGGAGTGAGACAGGGATGTAGTCTGTCTCCCCTTCTGTTTAATTTATATGTTGAGGAAGCACTGAAGGAATTAAAGGAAATGTTTGAATCAGGAATAAAAATTCATGGAGAAAAAGTAAAAATGCTGAGATTTGCTGATGATATTGTTCTGCTAACTGAAGATGAGGAAGACCTAAGTGAATTATTGAATAGTATGAATGGACTGTTAGAAAATAATTTTGGACTGAAAATTAATAAAAACAAAACAAAAGTGATGAGATGCAGCAAGAATGCCATAAGCAACATGAAGAACATTAAACTCGGAAATGACCAAATACAGGAGGTGAATGAATTCTGCTACTTGGGGAACAAAATTACTAAAGATGGACGAAGCAAAGATGATGTGAAAAGCAGGATATTACAAGCAAAAAGGGCTTTCTTTAACAAGAAAAGTCTATTGGTATCAAATATTGACCTAAAAGTCAGAAAAAAATTTCTAAAGTTATATGTTTGGAGCATAGCACTCTATGGCAGTGAGACGTGGACTTTAGGAAAAAGTGAAAGGCATAAAATAGAAGCTTTTGAAATGTGGTGCTATAGACGAATGTTGAAAATCAGGTGGACTGACAGAATATCTAACGAAGAGGTCTTAGAAAGAATAGAGGAGCAAAGAAGTCTATGGACGACACTCATTAGAAGAAGGGCCAGACTAATGGGGCACATTATGAGGCATCCAGGCTTGGTCAACACTATATTAGAAGGAACAATAGAGGGGAAAAATTGTAAGGGAAGACCACGATTAGAATATGCAAAACAGATTATTGGCGATTTTGGATGTAAAAAATATGAAGACATGAAGAGACTGGCTCAAGATAGGAAGAACTGGAGAATTGCATCAAACCAGTTGTAAAACTGATGACTACAGAGAGAGAAGAAGTAGTCAATGATAGCGGCAACACTGGGGGAACCCACGCTACTAGAAGAGCACCTGTTCTTTGTCGGTGTCGATGTCTGAAGATTTTCGGATTAGGGAACAATGCTATTATATTCTTTTGTAGATGGTTTGGGACGAGGTCTTCTTAAAATGGTACCAACTCTGTTTCTTAATGATTGTGTTAAGTAATCATTCAAAATACAATTTACCAGAAGTATATCTTCAATACGATTTAAAATAAATATATTTTAGAGTAACTTCGGCTTTGGCTGGTTAAAGTATTTGCTGAGCTATAGGCTAAGAACAAACATTTTAGCAAATAAACATATTTTCCTTACATTAATAATTCTTTTGCAATCTTCGTATATGGATGTCTTCTCCTGTACCTTTAGCATTGACTGTACAAGGATCTTGCCGTTAAGGCAAAAGTACTCTACCTCTTTCTATATTTTCATGCTTTATGTATCATATTTCCTAATTATAGCTTCTAATTCTCTCTGGATGTAAATGCTGAAAAATAGATCTTAGCACAAAATGTAAATAGCCAAAGCGTTGTACTTAAGCATAAACTTACTCCCACAAAATAGTAGCACATTGAAAATATTTGAGATATCCTAAATATATGCTTAGGGTGAAATAAATTAACAATCATCCCAAGAAAAAGATGCATATTTTCAACCGTCTGGTACCATGCAAGACTGTGTGGATCAGTGAAATGAATGCAAAGGATAGATTGCTATTTCATCGATAGTTTGTAGAAAAACTAAGGTGAAAGCAAATTTAACATGGGCCTATTTCAAAATGACCAGAAGGTACTTGTGTGAAAGAAAGCAAATATCGCGGATGAATGAACTTCTTCAATGGTGATAGTAATCTTGATTGATGAATTTCATTTCCGTTTGTGGTATTTAATTTAAATGTCTTGAAATGTTCCACCTTAAACCACAAAACATTAAATAACAGATATTGTTAACTGGATACACGGTATCTAATTAAATAGTATATTCTTGTAAACTTTTATAGGCCTACATATAAACATACAAGTCAAATTGATACAAAATTAAAATAGCGACTGATGTCGCGTTAGTCCATATAAGTTATTCTTAAAATTTAAAATATCAGTTTTAAAATATTCTAATTGATCCTAAAATTTATAATAATTGATATATTGTACAATTTTATCTATTTTACAAAATCTCGGTAAGATTGTAAAATTTTTAGGATCCTAGGGCTGGCGAATATTTGAGGCAACGTATCAGTATTGCCATACAAAGGGGGAATGCCTCTAGTGTCATGGGAACCTTTCCTTCGTCTTCAGCCCTGGATGAAGTGTTTTCCTTTTGATATGTTCACAAAAAAAAAAGAAAAAAAATTGTAAGTGTATGTTGTAGTAGAATCGTCAATATTAAAATATATGTACAGGTTATTAAAAAAAAAAAAATTAGGATCAATAGGAATATTTTAAAACTGATATTTTAAATTTTAAGAATAACTTATATGGACTAACGCGACATCAGTCGCTATTTTAATTTTGTATCAATTTGACTTGTATGTATATATGTATAAAAGTTTACAAGAATATAATATTTAATTAGATACCGTGTATCCAGTTAACAATATCTGTTATTTAATGTTTTGTGGTTTAAGGTGGAACATTTCAAGACATTGAAAAAAAAGGTGATAGTAATGTTTCGTTGGGCTACTGGAGGTCTAGATTGAAGGTGGCATAAAAATATCACTCTAGGACCTAGGCGACCAAAATATGAATACCCATTCCTATTATATCTTACCGTGTTTACTGAGGAGGGAGACACCTATGACTTCTATTTGGAGCCATCACGGAACATAACAAATATCCTAACTTACATTGATTATAACTTGCAGCAGTGAGCCTATTTCTAATGTTACTACAGGGAATACAATTTTTCGCATTGCTACAACATGTAATAGTCTATTGAGAATATTATAGGAGAAAAATTCCTCCGACACTGGGACTTGAACCCAGGGCCTTTGGCTATTCACGCGAATGCTCTACCAACTGAGCTAAGCCGGAGCTCAATTCACAGCGCCAGATGGAACCTCTCTCCTATGACTGATTGCCCAAATGGTCTACCTCACAGACAGACAAGTTATGTCATATCATATGCAGTAATGTGAGGCACACTAATTAGTGATTTTTGTGACCGGGCTTCCACTATTATTGTACAGTTGACATTCAAGATATATATATATATATATATATATATATATATATATATATATATGCATTCATGCAACACAGATTATTGTCTCTTTTGGACATTATACGAGAATATTATAGGAGAAAAATTCCTGCGACCCTGGGCAATCAGTCATAGAAAAGAGGTTCCATCTGGCGCTGTGAATTGAACTCCGGCTAAGCTCAGTTGGTAGAGCATTGGCGTTAATAGCCAAAGGTCCTGGCTTCAAGTCCCAGTGTCGGAGGAATTTTTCTCCTATAATATTCTCATGTAATGTCCAACAGAGATAATAATCTGTGTTTCATGAAAGCTTATATATGTAATAGTCTATTGTTAAGGTTACGTAACGGCGGTTGTGTACTCATGCTTACTGTTAAATTCTGTGAATAGTAGAGTAGAACTGCTCTTTATTCTGAAATGAAAAAGAATTCTTATACGTACGTCGTTTTTATTGACTGCAAGGCACTTTCATAAAGAATAGGCTAAAGCAAAAACCATAGAACTTGCTTTATAAAAAGTCACTTTGTAGACTTTGTAAATGTTGCAAGTTACTTGCAATTCTTAAGCAAACTAAAGGAATATTATCTATTTTATGGAACCCGAAGGTTCATTTCCGCGCTTACCTGAGCCCGCCACTCAACCCCATCCAATCATCAAATCATCCCTCGCAAATCCTACTTCCCTTAAATCTATCCTAATATTGTCCTCCTACCTACCTATCTCTAGATCTTCCAAGGGGTCTCTTCGGCTCTGCCGGTCAATATTCTTTAGATACATATTTCTTCTCCCATGCCGGCAACATGTCCAGCCCATTTCAATCTCATTGATATAATTACCCTTACTATCCGGTGACGAGTACAGGTTATGGAGCTCTTCATTATGCTGTTTTTTCCAGTCCCCATTTTCATCTCTCTTAGGTCCAAACATTTTCCTAAGCACCCTCTTTTCGAATACACTCAGATTATGTTGTTCCCGAAGAGTAAGGGACCATGTAAATTATGCACGTACAAAAAAAAAAGTTAATCCAAAACAGAACCATAGCCCGTAAGAGTAAACGCAAACTAAAAGCACTTTCAGACATGACTAGGGAAAAATATTGGGACAAGAGCCCAAAATATGGTCCAATTATTTGTCAATAAGGGGACATTTCCTCAACAAGAATTTGCCTTATGCCGAAACATTGATGCCAAATTGGAAGAAAGTCGAACAACGTACAGTCATGCCAAATTGGAAGAAAGTCGAACAACGTAGTCATGCCAAATTGGAAGGAAGTCGAACAACGTACAGTCCTGCCAAATTGGAAGAAAGTCGAACAAAGTACAAACATGCCAAATTGGAAGGAAGTCGAACAACGTACAGTCATGCCAAATTGGAAGAAAGTCGAACAAAGTACAGTCATGCCAAATTGGAAGTCGAACAACGTACAGTCATGCCAAATTGGAAGAAAGTCGAACAACGTACAGTCATGCCAAATTGGAAGAAAGTCGAACAACGTACAGTCATGCAAAATTGGAAGAAAGTCGAACAACGTACAGTCATGCCAAATTGGAAGAAAGTCGAACAACGTACAGTCATGCCAAATTGGAAGAAAGTCGAACAACGTACAGTCATGCCAAATTGGAAGAAAGTCGAACAACGTACAGTCATGCCAAATTGGAAGAAAGTCGAACAACGTACAGTCATGCCAAATTGGAAGAAAGTCGAACAACGTACAGTCATGCCAAATTGGAAGAAAGTCGAACAACGTACAGTCATGCCAAATTGGAAGAAAGTCGAACAACGTACAGTCATGCCAAATTGGAAGAAAGTCGAACAACGTACAGTCATGCCAAATTGGAAGGAAGTCGAACAACGTACAGTCATGCCAAATTGGAAGAAAGTCGAACAAAGTACAGTCATGCCAAATTGGAAGGAAGTCGAACAACGTACAGTCATGCCAAATTGGAAGGAAGTCGAACAACGTACAGTCATGCCAAATTGGAAGAAAGTCGAACAAAGTACAGTCATGCCAAATTGGAAGAAAGTCGAACAACGTACAGTCATGCCAAATTGGAAGAAAGTCGAACAACGTACAGTCATGCCAAATTGGAAGAAAGTCGAACAACGTACAGTCATGCCAAATTGGAAGAAAGTCGAACAACGTACAGTCATGCCAAATTGGAAGAAAGTCGAACAACGTACAGTCATGCCAAATTGGAAGGAAGTCGAACAACGTACAGTCATGCCAAATTGGAAGAAAGTCGAACAAAGTACAGTCATGCCAAATTGGAAGGAAGTCGAACAACGTACAGTCATGCCAAATTGGAAGGAAGTCGAACAACGTACAGTCATGCCAAATTGGAAGAAAGTCGAACAAAGTACAGTCATGCCAAATTGGAAGAAAGTCGAACAACGTACAGTCATGCCAAATTGGAAGAAAGTCGAACAACGTACAGTCATGCCAAATTGGAAGAAAGTCGAACAACGTACAGTCATGCCAAATTGGAAGAAAGTCGAACAACGTACAGTCATGCCAAATTGGAAGAAAGTCGAACAACGTACAGTCATGCCAAATTGGAAGAAAGTCGAACAACGTACAGTCATGCCAAATTGGAAGAAAGTCGAACAACGTACAGTCATGCCAAATTGGAAGAAAGTCGAACAACGTACAGTCATGCCAAATTGGAAGAAAGTCGAACAACGTACAGTCATGCCAAATTGGAAGAAAGTCGAACAACGTACAGTCATGCCAAATTGGAAGGAAGTCGAACAACGTACAGTCATGCCAAATTGGAAGAAAGTCGAACAAAGTACAGTCATGCCAAATTGGAAGGAAGTCGAACAACGTACAGTCATGCCAAATTGGAAGGAAGTCGAACAACGTACAGTCATGCCAAATTGGAAGAAAGTCGAACAAAGTACAGTCATGCCAAATTGGAAGAAAGTCGAACAACGTACAGTCATGCCAAATTGGAAGAAAGTCGAACAACGTACAGTCATGCCAAATTGGAAGAAAGTCGAACAACGTACAGTCATGCCAAATTGGAAGAAAGTCGAACAACGTACAGTCATGCCAAATTGGAAGAAAGTCGAACAACGTACAGTCATGCCAAATTGGAAGGAAGTCGAACAACGTACAGTCATGCCAAATTGGAAGAAAGTCGAACAAAGTACAGTCATGCCAAATTGGAAGGAAGTCGAACAACGTACAGTCATGCCAAATTGGAAGGAAGTCGAACAACGTACAGTCATGCCAAATTGGAAGAAAGTCGAACAAAGTACAGTCATGCCAAATTGGAAGAAAGTCGAACAACGTACAGTCATGCCAAATTGGAAGAAAGTCGAACAACGTACAGTCATGCCAAATTGGAAGAAAGTCGAACAACGTACAGTCATGCCAAATTGGAAGAAAGTCGAACAACGTACAGTCATGCCAAATTGGAAGAAAGTCGAACAAGGTATAGACAAACAGACGAAATACCGGTCGGGTTAAAACAGGATCTCGCCTTTTTAATAAAACACATGTGTAATAAAGTAAAATAGTTAGGCCTGTATACGTTGTCGGCAGTGGCGTGCAACGGGGCGGCCGCACCGGGCGCCGTAAAGAAGGGGGCGCCAAAGTTGAAAAAAAAAACATATTTTTTTTAGGCTAGTTTAAGAAAAAATAATTTTTCAGGCAAAATATAAGGTTTTGTTGGTCAAATTTTCTTTATTACTTTTATTAAATACTGCAGTAATGTTATTTAGAAATTAAATAAACGTTTAGTTTTAAACTATTTATAGACAATACGAAATAGGTCGTGGGCGCCGAGCACACAGGAAACGTTTACGGTGTAATCTAGCAATTTTATCTATTTTTTTTTTTCAAACAAACTAACCTTATAATACTTACAGTTTTATTTCATTCATATTTTTTTCTCTTTATAATGTGTTAAAGTAACATACTACTTATTAAAAATAAATAATTGTGAACATTAAACTGTGTTTAAATTAAACTCATTGAACCTTGAACCTTTTAGTGTTAGGGGGCGACTACCATCTAATTGGCCCTGGGCGCCAAGTAGCCTTAGTACGCCGCTGGTTGTCGGTGTCCGGAATTTTGACCCACAGACAAGGGACTATCTCATTTACTCATCGTATTTGACCAGGATCGAAAACAGAAATCCAGTGCCCACTGAGTTAAAGTGCATTTTAGGGACAGATGAGTTTTCCTAATACCTGAGTATTATATAACTCAGTACATAACACAGACCGTGGCTTTCCATTTGCAAACAATAAAAAGCAAGGCCGCCCGATAAGCGATAAGCATGTGGACGGATAGGCTACTGACCCAAATGTTTCACTTTACAGCTAGTGCCACTTCCGGCCTTCCTTAAACAGCTGTAAAATCCGTTCTTGCTGTTAACTAACAGGTGCCTTTGCATGTCCGTATAAAGGAAATGAAATTTGGCCATAGCTAGACCTGAGGCATTTATTCACACTACACAGTGCCGGAATGGCATTTACGCAACCCAATCAGCATGGTAGCTACCGAAGAGATCAAGTGTTTTGTATTTTTCCAGGTGTTTGTTTCGATTTTTATAATCATGAACGTCATATAGCATATAGCTTCGTAGCTACCATAGACCACCTATTGTCCGCCATCATTACACAACTGCACGAAATACATTTTTGAAGTGAAACTTCTTTAGCCGCGGTAGGGGTAAATCGAGAGCTTGTGTAACGCTCAAAATCGTCACGAAATTAGTGTTACGCCCAAAATCGTCACGAAATTAGTGAGGTATAACAATCAACTCAATGATTAGGCTTATCCAAAATTAAAAAAAATCCAAAAATAAAAAATAAAAAAATCCAAAATAAAAAAATCGGAAATCCAAAGTATAAAATCCAAAAAATAAAACAATTCAAAGATCCCCCCAAAAAATTAAAAAATCCAAAATTCCAAAATAAAAATAAACAAATCCAAATATTCAAAAATTTAAAAAATCCTAAATCCAAAATTTAAAAATAAAAAAATCCAAAATTAAACATTTAAAATTAAAAAAGTCCAAAAAACTAAAAATATAAAGATCTGAAATTTAAAAAATCCAAAATTAAAAATTCCAAAATTTAAAAATTTAAAAAAATCCAGAATTAAAAAGTCTATTAAAAGCCCAATATTAAAAAGTCCAGCAATCCAAAATTGAAAAATCTAATAATCCAAAATTGGAAAAATCTAAAAATTAAAACAAGTTTCACTTCTGTCGCGTGGCGTTCCACGCACACTTTTTTTGGACACTCGATAGTAAAAGAAGTACTTTTAACGGCACACGATATTAATTAAAAGGTGAAAATAATGCCACTTCTTTCTTTCTTTCTTTCTTTCTGTCTTTCTTTCTTTACCCTAGTCTTACCCCTCCCTTTTAGGGACATTTAAGTCACCCACATCGCCCGGGCCTTACAGGGGCCGTGACCTGTAGGGAGAGGGATTATCTATGGATCACATACATACTTTTTTGACCAGTCAAGGACATATGGGCCTCCCCGGATGAGTGATCAGCCCAATGCCGGGGCCATTCCGAGATAACACGAACACATAGGACGAGACACACCGTCCACACACTCATTCCAAACAAGGTGAGGAAGTGATGAAGATGATAATGACGGCCAGGTGATATCCTGGGGACCACAAGGGCCTAAATTTACCCGATATTTGTCTCACAGGTGAGGAAACTCCTCGGAAAAACCCACCTAGGTAACTTGTCCCGACCAGGATTCCAACTCGAGCCCGCTGTGTGAGAGGAGCAAACGGAGCCCCTACGCCACAGCGGTGGACATTATGTTTTCCTGCTTCACAAATTCTTCCTACACAGTCAACAAATCACTGATGCTAGGGCTCAATTTTGGGGCCTTTCTTATTTATTGTTGCTATGAATGGTTTGTGCTCTATGCTAAATGAGGGTGTATTGCTCTATGCAGATGACACCACTTTGTTTGCGAGTCATAAGGACCTCACCATGATCTTTTTATATTTAGCATCTGAGTGGTTTGCAAGCAATAGGCTAGTTTTGAATGAAGCAAAGACTCAAAAAATTATATTTTCTTTAAACAGATATCATGTTGACGATGACATTGGGCTTTAACTTAGACTCTGAGCTCTGTTGGAATGATCATATTGCATCCCTCTGCACAAAGTTGAGTAGAGTGCAATTCCTGCTCAGAAGACTGAAGGCCGAGAGGCCAAGTGCATTTGTAAGGCTTGCCTACTTTGCGATTTTTCAGTCTCATATACTATAATTATGGTACCAGGCTCTGGGACCACTCTAGCAGAGTGCAGATGGCTTTGCAATTACGGAAAAAGGCTGTGCGCCTTCTGTCCAATGCTCATTGTATGGATCACAGTAAACCCTTATTTGTATCTAATGAAATTCTAACAGTTGTCAATGTGTATGTACTTCAATGCCTTCTATGTATTAAGGAAAGGGAAAGTAATTGCCCCGTAAATAGCGATATTCACGCCTATGAAACCAGAAAAAATATGAACATTCATGTAAATAGGCACAGATTAACAAAAACTTTAAAATGCTTTCCTGTCACGGGCGTAACATTTTTTAATTTGTTACTAGTATCAATACATAACTTACCAGTAACTAGACCTGGGATTTTAGGCAAAAAAAATTAGTTGTAGGACCTAAAATAGGCCTTTAATGGCCGGTTTCTATAAACTCGCGAATTACCTATGGGTAAATTATCTAATGCACAGAATTTACACAATTTACACAAGAATAACACCACACAAACACAAATAATTTAAAGATAGCAATCACTTACACTTGTGGCGAGTTTCTAGATAAATGTCCTCTAGGTAAATATGAAAATGACAGAAAAAATGTTCCTACAAACTCGGGCTAGATCTGTCCAAGGGTAAATCTTTGGGTTAATTTGTCCTTTCATGGATGGCTGGATAAAATTTAACCTTTCATAGGATCAATAACAATGAGAATCAAAGCCTTCTGAATTAAATTAACTGTACAACTCCAAGGCCTTGCTCATTATACCATTGTAGGTTAAATGGAACTAATTTGTCCATGGGTAATTTACCCATAGGTAATTCACAAGTTTGTAGAAACCGGGCATAAAACAAGTAAATAGGCTTTTAAAAGAGAAAATAGGTACTTAAAATAAGCTTTAAAATGTGTAGATAGACAGAAAATAGACTTTAAAATATTACAATATTCACTTAAACTGTAATATGGTCTTTTTTTTTTTACTGCAAGAAACATGGCATACCTATTCTTAACAGAATTAATTGCAAAATTAGGCATCACGAACTATATTCACTTAAACAGATGTTCTTTCACTGGTGACTTGACACAGTAGTCCTTCCCCGTCAGTCAGCATTCCTTTAGCGACAAATCTGGGAGCCTCAACCTCCTGGAACCCTCTGGGCCTCCATGGCCTGTATAGGGATCACTTTACCTTTTTACTCGCAAAATAATTTTTTTTTGGCCCTTGGATTATAAATATACGATTGAAGAGTCTAACTTGGATAAAAGGACGTTTTCCTTTATAAACGCTGAGTGTTACACTCTCATATTTGTTGCCCAAAATCTTTTGTTTCTTAGTTATAGTGTCATACTGGCGTAAAACATTTAAATACCTTTGGGCTTCTGTAGTCATTGCTAAGGTAGATGAGAACTTAGGCATATATTTAAGTCGAAATCACAATTTTAAATATACTAGTCGGCCTGGATGGCACGAGCAGTATGACGGTGACTTTCTCTGCCCTGGGTCGTGGGTTCAATCCCGGCCCAGGTGTACGTGAATGTGATTGGCCTAAGTCTGTAGATTTATATGCATGTAAATGAACTCCTGCGGGACGAAATTCCGGTGTACTGGCAACGGTCACTAGCCAAAGTTGGATTATATTTCCATCGTTAAATGACAAAATTTTGTAATGCGAATGCAGGAATGAACCATTATTCGTATAACGTACTCTTCTAACAAAGGTCTCAAGAAATAGAAACCGTATTGACGTGCCTTTTTATAGGCTATCCAAGTCGCTTAAAAGTTATCATGTAGTTGGAATGAAAATATGCTGTAATATGTTATTTATCAAATAATGTGTTAAATTACCCAGCGGAGAAGTTAAAAAATAAGGTCTATGACTGGTTAGTTGATCATCCAGTTTATTCTTTAGACGAGTTCTTTGAATTTAGTACCAATGCAATTATTTTTTTATATTCATAATTTTTATCTTGTTATAATTATTTTCGTATATACTATTTTTAGGTAATTTATTTATTTATTGACATTGTCTATAACTTTTTTGTAAGTTTATTGACAAAATTATTATTATTATTATTTTTTTTTTACTAATATTTGCTTCCAGTACACATAGACATACCTTATACTAACAAATTTTCTCATTGAAAAAATGTAGCCTGCAGTAAATACAGTGCCTTTTAATCAAAATGATACACCCAGAAATAACAGCAAAAATTGAATTTTATGTGCAACTAACGCTACAACATGGGCATACGGTGGGGGTTGAAACCCCCAAAGTATCTGCTATTTTTTAGGATTATAATATCATGTTACGAAATAAAAACACTGGTTTGGGTATTAAATTACATTTTCTTACATAACACATCATTATTAAAATAAATCTTGTAACATTTCTATAAAGATTTATACTCTCGTAATTTATTTAAGATTCAAATTTCAAAATTGCATGGTGTTGTTATTCTTCAGCATAACAAAACACTTATTTAATCTCAATGAGAAAATTATCTGAACTATTTTCTACTGTAGAGGAACGCATAGGACTATTGTTATTAAATAATTTATTAATACTGGTGGGTTTTTAATTTTATACTTCATATAACAGTAATGCAGTATTGATAAATAAAATTTACTTCATAATTTCTTACAAATGATTCGCTGGTCTGGATATCTATTTGGTGTGATCGTTTGGATCTCAGGAGTCCAATGGATATCAGTTCAATTCCTGCAAAATTTTAATACGTAAAAATCAATTTTTGGAATGGATTTACCTCCAGAAACCAGCACAATGAGTAGCTAAACGAGTACTATGATAATTTCTCAAAATAAAGGTTTTATTTATAGACTCTTTCTAAAACAAGAAATGATCAGATACCTAAGGAAAACAGTTTGAAAAACTGTGCTGCATAGTGTACTAATGATCACAAGAAAAAAAATACTGCACTAAGTTCCAATGTGTGGAAAGATATGAAGCTGAAACAATATTTTATTCAACCCCCTCCAAATAGAATTTCACCGTACGCCCATGGACTACAATACCAAGTTTTTGTTGTGTAGGCTACTGTAGCAAGGCTTATTTTTATATTTACTGAAATTAGCTTCTATTGATCGTTCTTATAAGCATTAATTACTCATTTAAGATTTGGTATTTTTTGTTTGTTAAAACTCAATAACTATCACATATAAGTCGTAAAAACATGCATTAGAATTGTTTAAAATAATCGTGCATTTTTTATGAAATTAAAGGCGTCTGAACATAAACACCGTGGAAAAGTCAAGTAATATTATTGACAAGAAAATACTTAAAATATTTCGGAACAACGGAAAATTGAATTTAAAATGAATTTTGGTTGTCAATCAAAACAGAAATTTGAGAGGTTCGGGTTCAATTCCCATGACCGTCCAATTTGAAATAGGTTTTTTCATGGTTTCCCGAGTTGTAAAGCAAATGCAGAATTGGATATTTATGTACCATGGATTATCCCCGCTATTTCATTCTGTATCATATTCATAAAAATTTATATCAGCTGAAATGGAACAGACGCCATAAACACATCAACAATAGAATATAATGTATGCGTATTTTTAGCCTAAACCCTCAAAGAAATATCAAAACCTAAAAGCGAAGGATCGAGCAGCCTGAAAATATAGAATGTATTGTGGGGATTATATGAGAAATATATGGTCAATGAAAATGTTAGGTTAGAAGAGCATAATAGATTGAATATGCGTGTCTAAAACAATTTATCTTTTATTTAAGTACAGTGTCCTGTTAAAAGTAAAAACTATAATGGAAATATGTTACATGTTTATAAAATGCATATTCCAAGTCATTAATTTTGATTTTTCAAAAAATAAAAGTCAAGAATGAATAGTATTAATATTTTTATATTATGTAGTAAATGATTAATTATAATTTTTAAATATTTACAAAGGCTTAGTGAGCTTTTCAGTAATGTTAAAATTGTCACTTATTCAAAATTGTTTACATTATTACAATTCTGAATAAGTTCTAAAATTATAATAACTTATCGTGTTATATCAAACACTTGTTAATTGTGACGTAAAAGTTAAAATTGTAATATAGTAAAATTGAAATACAATTGATATATACACAGATTAATGTCCAGAAATTAAAAAGTTTCTATAATAAGAAACTGTCAATTAAACAATTGTCATTGAACACTTAGTAGTGGTATATATATGAGAATTGCAAAGTAGTATATTTCAGCATATAAATTATAATAAGTAGTTACATATCTAACAGTTAAAATTGTCTATTTAAGAAAAGTGTGACAAATTATATGACATGACATTCAGTATTTCAACAGTTAATCTTATAATATAAAATGTTTAGTTGGAGAATTTTGTTCTCTTATATTTCATTTATGTATACCTGAAGATTAGATTTCTTTTTTATGGTATTATGTCATGTTAGAAATTGTTCATATGAAGTTGTTGATGAGCTATAAGTCCATGTATTAATGTTTATTTGAAGGTAGTAACCTAATTTGCTTAGGACTTAATGTAGGTTGGATAGATGTAGTAGCATATAATTGTAGAAGTTGCACTATATTGATTTATACCCAACTTAATTTATATGTAGCATTAAATGCAGTAGTAGTGCAAAATTTTTTAATTATATTATTGCTTGGGTAATAATTATAATTTATTAGTGATAGCCTATTAGTAACAATATTAATGGTATGCTCTCCGTGGATGATACTAGAAGTTGAAGATTGACAGGCACTTAATCATTCGCTTATAGATGTAGGTTTGGTTAACCAAATTATCAGTCGGGTAATGTTATCACTTTTATGAAGTCCCGCACGGATTAGTACTGATACATTGAAAAAAATGCTGTTTATTGTGATCAAAGATTCTGTTTATGTTATCACATTTTCCTTTTTGAGGCTTTATTTGTAAGTAATTTACTCTGTTCAAAATTTCGTTTTTAAGGGTTTCATTTCTAACTCAACTGTATTGTATTGTGGTAGCAATTCTGTTCCCAGCTCACAGGATGACCAGTTCAGTGGGTGGCAATTACCTAACTTTCTCTTTTAAGCAATAAAACATGTTTCACCCCTGCTTTTGAATTATGAGTGTTATGCAGTGTTGACATGCAGTGATGGCTAATGTAAAATTAGACGTTAGATGTTTCGCTACGGGGTGTTCACCACAGATCAGTACAGACTTCCAAAAACACTCGTAACTCGTAACTGAAGTATGGGGTATTGCTAATGGACTCCTAAAGGAAAGTAAAAACAATTTAAAACTTTGTTACTGGTTGAAAAATACCTGCTTGCAATTCTATAACTGTATTAGCCTACGAGTGGTCCAATGATTACGTACTATGATGATGATGAGTGTTCTGCCCGAAGGCAGGTCCAGACCCGGGACGATGCCATGGGGTGATGACCACGACTCGTCCGAGGTAATTCAGGCAAGGGTGATACCATTGCCTCTCGCGGGATGGGAATGAAAGGACACAACACAACACCCAGGCCTGAACCCAGGAAGGAAATTTTTCACTGCTGAAAAATCCCCGACCCGGCCGGGAATCGAACCCGGGCCGCCAGGGTGGAAGGCAGTCACGCTACCAACTCACCCATGGCGGCGGACTACGTACTATATCATGAATAAATATTTTAAATTCTGTTTTGTGGTGTATTATCTTGTAGTATTTGTAGTGTATTAGTGTACTTGAATAAATATCCTTAATTCAATTCCTTCGGCTACTGTTATCGGTTAATATTATCAGATAAGCTGCGTCCCTTAGTGATCACAATAAGCGGCGTGCACTGCATATATAGGCTTATATGTGTTTATGTGTAATATATAGTATATATATATATATATATATATAATATATGGCCTTATAAAATCATTCCTTAAATGTACCCGTAAATTCTCAACGGGCGGTCTCTCAGACCCTACGACAAAATTTAGTTATTTTTTATTAAGTGCCAGTATGGTACTTTATGAGATTGTGTGGGGGACGAAAAATGTCTGTCCGTCCGTCCATCCGTCCGTGTGTCTGTACGCGCTCTAACTCAAATACGCTTTATCGAATTTTAATGAAACTTGGTATACGCGTTTATAATGTCCATGGGAAGAACCCTATTGAAATTGGACCAAATCGGTTCACCGGTACCGGAGTAAAACCCAATTTAGTGTATATTTTAAAGGCGCCATAACTCACATACGCTTTATCGGATTTTCATGAAACTTGGAATACCTATTTATAAAGTCCATGGGAAGACGTCTGTTGATATTGGACCAAATCGGTTGGCCGGTACCGGAATAATACCCAATTTAGTGCCTTTTTATGGAATCATATAACAAAAGGCGCGGTAACTCAAATACGCTTAATCAGATTTTCATGAAACTTCGTATACTTATTTATAACAATCATGGCAATAAGCTTATTGAATTTGGACCTAATCGGTTGTCCAGTACCGAAATAAAGAGTAATTAACAGTCAAATTTATTATAATATTTTGTTCAATTCGAAGCATTTTGATTGGCTCGTGGCCAACCAATCAGCGGGCGAGTCCCGTAACTAATGTAAATAAAGAGGAAATCAAAGAGCAATAACATTCTTTGAAACAAAATCTATGCACTTCCGTGCGCGTTCCTATTATTATTATTATTATTATTATTATTATTATTATTATAATGAGGAATTCTGGAACATGCCTTCATTTCCTCCTGAAACCTTCCTTAGTAAAGGAGGGTAAAAAAGAAGGCACCTTCTTCAAATGCAAAATCAAATTCTCGGTTCTTTCTTATAGCGTCTTCAATGAATGACAGATTATAAAGCCTCCTTCAGTTGTCATGGACAGTTGACATCTACATGAAAAACAAATGTTCCCATATGTTCGATTATACATTAAATGCTGTTGTATAATAACTATTTATTTTGTTAAAATTGATTACAATTAAATTAAAGCATTGAATTTTACTTCAGTCTAGGTCAGATTAATAATTCCTGACCTCTTAATAAATAAAAACATTAAGCTCTGAGAATATCCATTAGTTGGTACTACGTTTCTGCAACTAGAGACACATCAATATTTATCACTGGAATATCGAGCATATTATAATACAATTGAATGAAATAATACAATAATGTAACATAAGAAAACTAGCAGGGCTCGGAAATAACGCGTAATGTCGAAATACGGTAAGTGATTTTTCTTTTCCATGAGCTACGACGCAATAGCCAGTTGATAGCTGGTATTAGACGCTTCAAATTCGTAGTGTGTTTTGGTCTTGGGGTAAAGTGCTTGTCTAGTAGATCTAGAGGTATCACGTTCGAATCCACCCGCTACTGACTTTTTTATTATTACTATTATTTATGTGAAATTGAGCCTATTCCATTCTTGTGTTCTATTTTATTAATGTGCTTAAATAAGTATTATATTTTTCTTTGAAAAGAAAAACTGGGAATTAATTGTCTTTCATTAACCTACAACATCAATCCTAAAGAATGATTAGCATAAGCCTATAAATGTTATTTCAAGAACAGAAACTAGCTTTAAAGTTATTGCGTTGCGTTAAAATTGCATAAGCCTCTACTCAGAACATAACTGCATACCGCTAGGTGGAACTATCCTCTTCTTATTGGCTTACTGTACTATTTCATTGTCAATGCATTTTGTAAAATGTTTATATATTTTAAGAATTTATTATATCAGTGTATACCAATATGAAATAAGGTTAAGAATAAAATGTTAGACCTTTGTTCTTCCGTAAGCCCTGCTTAATGAATCGATCTGGAGTTTAACTCGGAGATCTATTTAAATATACTTATTTTATGTATAATAATAATTATGATTCATAACTGAAATTATAACTGATTAAAAAAACATACTGGCACTTTGTTATATCAGTTTACCTGATTTTATTATTTCACTGGAAATATTTTAAGCTCTTCATAACCAGAATGTTTTATTTACAATTTAATATTATTCATATTCGTATTCCATGTTGAAGATAGCTTAATGGAAAGAAATAGATTCCGAGGCTTATAAGTTAATGTTCTTATGTTCTAGTTATTTTTCTTAGGGAACCAGTTTCCATTGTAAACTAACTCATTTGTTTCTTTCCTTTACAGAGAGTGACTTCAAAGAGAAGTTGATTAGAAACGTGAAGAAAGAGGTAAGTTTTATTGGTGTTACTGCACAGCTTTCCTTATAATTCCACTGTTTATAGTGGGAAATATTTTCATTAAGAGCTCTGAGGTATCGTTTATTGCATAACTTGGCACTTCTCTAAGTTTCCTGTACGGAAGCAATATAATTTCAGTTTCAACTCAGATTACGATTTCTCGGCAATGCATTAAACGCAGATTAGTTATTAATAGGGTTCGGATGTTTATGACATGTCATATTTTTTATCCTGACCTCCATTCTCGCCGCTGACACAAATTAAACACGAATTGCACGCTTGTTATCCTAATCGGACCGTTTTTATTATGCATATAAAGTCATATTTTGATCATTTTTGTGGTCGTGGTCATACTTTGGTCATATTTGTAATTTAATGTCATATTTCAGTTATAACTTAGGTCAAAAAGCACAACTATAACTTAAAAATGGTCTAAATGCACTAAATGGTCGTGTTAAATTTGAAATTTATTTAATTAACTAGCATGTGCCGCGGCTTCGCCCGCGATAATTATTTCAAAAATTAAAAATTAAGAGCATAATAGTTAAATCATTATATTTATTAACACCTAAATCACGTGGACTACATACCACGATTAGATAGCATCTCCTGGTAAAAGCGACCTCAGATTCGAGTTCCTTGGTCCAGAAAACCCCTGTATAGTGAGTTTCGTCCAAGTAAAACAATGTTTGACCATATTAGGGCTTACAACATTCAAGCGATCGCGAAAGTTTTATTTCCAAGGTATGAGAAAAATAGACAAAGCCAACTGTAATTGTCAAACTTCCATTTAATTTAATTCCAAACCCATCTGAAACCCACTGTCAACAATATGTTTTAATGTCAAATGTGATTCGGATTCGATAATTCTGTGTAAAAAGGGATTAAGTATTCTCAAAAACATTTGATTTTTGGCATTTAAAATCAGAATTTTTCAAAATCCTTTCTTAGTGAGCACTTACATTATGAAACGAAGGTACTGTCAAAATTCCAAGTCTCTACCTGTTATAGTTTAGGCTCTACGTTGATTCCTGTCAGTCAGTCAGGACAAAGCCTTTTATATATAGAGAGATTTAATATTTATGCCCAATTAATAGGTAACTTAATTTTAAAATTAATGCAATTGTTCATATTTTATAGGGACACGCATGGTCTACAAAATATTATTTGGAGCTGATGAATTGAGCAAATTCTTTAAATTTAGAAGTTCGTTAAAATAAAACTGTAAATCACCAGTATAATTGTTCAAAAGTGATTTCCGATTTAATGCATGTGATGTAATAATTTATGAGTCACCGCTGTGGCGCAGGAGATGCGTTCACTTCTCTCAAGCAGCCGGTCCAGGTTGGATCCTCCGTCGGGACAAGATCCGTCTTCTGCCGAGCTGCATTGTACATAGTTAAACCGAAAAAACAAGAACTTCAATTTCACATTCCACAGTTAGAAGTAGGCTTACTGAATGTTAATTTAGGCCAACGCACATCCTTTTTTCTGAAACTAAGAGTCAAATAAACAGATACCATTTAAAAACGTTTAGCCTTTATTTCTTTTGTATAAGCCTAAAGTAATTTAGTTACGAATAGGCTACCATATTATTTTCGTGGTCATAAGGATAGGGGCCAGGGGTGGAATGTGCATTTCAGGCAGAGGCGCAGGGGGGCATGTCCCCCTGGTCAGCACAGGCCTGCCTATGCCCCTAACTTCGCTAATATAAATAAAAATCACAAACAAGTGGTACATAATTCCATCCAATCCAATAAGAGAGTCTATTGTCATAGCTAACTGTGTTGCAACTTCCAAAGCGGTATATGATCAGTGTAAAACAATACATTTCCATGAGACTGATTTTCATTTGATAAATTCTTTTTAATATATCACCATAAAATAGACACTAAATTGGGCATTACTCTGGTACCGGTCAACCGATTTGATCCAATATCAATAGGCTTCTTCCCATGGACGTTATAAATGTTTGTACCAAGTTTCATGAAAATCTGATAAAGCTTATTTCGCACATACAGACAGACAGACAGACAGACATTTTCCCGTCCCCCACACAATCTCATGGCACTTAATAATCACGAAATAAATGGTACACAATTTCATCCAAGCCATTAAGAGAGCCTTTCTAGATTCTTTCCTACCGGATTGAGGAAGCATATTTTAATGGAGAATTCACTCGGGTTGCCTGTGTTTACCAACCAGAAATGAGTTGATAACTTATTTTAGTAAGTACAAGGTCACCTCGTGGAGTTGATAAGCCCAGTACAACTGAATGGAAGTCGCCATGACAAATGCTCTACTGAACTGTCACTGTAATGTATGAATAGAAACATTTTAAATTTAGGTTTGAATAATTTGTTTTGGTATCCCAAGGGGGCTTTGGATTTTTCTTTAACTCAGCTGAGTTTTTACTTCTTTTTTGCACGACGTAACTAATTAGTGGTACTTACGAATATTGTTGCCGTGGATCGTAACTTGACATTCCCGCACGCAATCTGGTTGCTATGAAAACAAAAGAAATCTCCGTGCGGTAAAAATTACAAAAAGCACAAGTGCCGTAAGTAAAATCATCATTATACAAGCCTTTATGGAAGACCGGAACCAAGGCCCCCCAGTTTGTGGCGACTTTAACAGGACAAACATTCGGTTCCCATAAAAACAAACACATGCGAATTACATTCTGAAGTATAACACCTATCTTCAATAATTTATATACGTAATATTTTCAGCTAATATCTCAATTAATATAATTAAATTGATATAAATAATCATCGTGCAAAAAATAGCATGCAATACTCGTGCCGTATGCACCGCTTACGGCATTTGTATCGCAATATACTATTTAGCTAAGAAGCCATATCAGAAGTTCGGGATGTGTGTCTATATAGTAGGGTAGGCCTTGGAACTATTGATTGTCAGTTGTTTCTATTATTGCTGTATTTTTGTGGAGTAAATTTCAACTGATATTAATTTAAATGGATATGATACAAGATGAACTAGTGAGGATGATTTATGGTATGTAAATATCCAATTCGGCATTTGCCTTTACGACTGGGGAAACCATGAAAACCCCCATTTCAAATTGGTCGTACACGGGATTTGAAGCTAGAACCTCCCGAATGCGAGTTACCATCTCGGCCACCTCGCTCGGTAATTTGGGCTTTGAAAGAAATGAAAGCTAGGTAATCCTGTATTTGAACGTTACTTAAGTTGTTATTCATGGGAGTTTGGTGTAACCTAGTCTCCAATATGCATTGGTACAGCACGTAGCCAACATTACAAATATAACAAGCACGCTTTTCTTCACCATATGGCGGGAGATATAATATGGCACATTTTTGAAACCTACAAACAGTGTATCGTACATAATTCGAAAATGCAAGGGCGCTTCGCTACGGCTGCCGTCTCCGCTTCGTGCATTTAACTATTTGGTTAGTGTTATGCATTATTTAGACTATATGCAGAGGTGGGTACAAGGCACTTCCGACAGTATACAAGCACAGTGGGTACAAGGCGAGAATTACCTAACATATAGCTAAATAATGCATAACATTAACCACATAGTTAAGTGCGCGAAGCGGAGGCGGCAGCATGCTCGCATACCTCTTCTAAACCGTTTGACATAGACGTCTGAAATTATCAACATACATTGCCTATGAACTGGGAAATATCGGCGTCAGATTTTACTCTGATAGCACAGTCGATTCGGTCAAAATTTAATTTTTAATTTCGTTAGGTTTATTTGTTGTGCTTTATGCACTCCTGTACAGTCATGGTATGGACTGAATACAACGTACTCTTTCGGTGATAGTATGGATTGGATACAACGTAATATAGCGTCGGTGTTGTGAGCGCATAGATCATTCCTGTTTCGGAACCTCACTGTTGTGTCATTATCTACACACAGCAAGTTTAATTAAGTGCAGAACTCAGTGTTGTGTTAGGGCCTATTTTTGGCAAAATAGCGCCCCTTACCGCTCAATGCGTTGCTATGGCGACCACCTCGGAACTCCCGACCGTGGCCTCACACCCGACACTCCCGACCGTACCACCAATCACCTCTGCATATAGTCTAAATCAGCGTTTCTCAACCTTTTTGAACCCGAGGACCTCGAAAATGTCTAAAAAAATTTACGGACCCCTAATTTTACATCCCATTTTTAAAAGAAGGCCTATATTCTTAATATTTGGGGTATTAATTATAGGTCATTATAACGAAATATGTGAAAAATTTTTACTTCTTTACTTTCCACTTGCTTTATGATATTTTTAAATTATGTCTGTGGACCATCTGCACCATCTTCGCGGACCACCAGTTGTCCGCGGACCATAGGTTGAGAAACGCTGGTCTAAATAATGCATAACACTAACCAGATAGTTAAGTGCGCGAAGCGGAGGCGGCGGCCGAAGCGAAGCACCCTTGCATTTTCGAATAATGTACAATACACTGTTTGTAGGTTTCGAAAATGTGGCACATTATATCTTCCAGAGGGTTGTCAGCCTGTCACCTTTTGTTTAGCGGTATGACGTCACACCACCAACGTCCAGTCACGATTTTCTTCGTAATATGAGGACAAAAGAATTCGCTAAATCATGGTGTAAAAGAAATTGCATCGGGAGGGTGTGGTGGGTGGGAACATTCATCCCAAGGTGCGACTTAAATTTATTTTTTCCTCTATTTTTTTACTCAATGGTAAATTTATTATCTACCCAACACATGTAACAATATAACAGAATTCAAAAGCCATGACTTGCCCGAAGGCAATTAGATTACATCTCTTACAGAAGGGACCGTGTGCGCATAGTAAGTGCACTATATGCATAAATCTGCATAGTATAATGTAACTATCCGGATAACGCTCTAGTTCATTGGACTAGCCTCTACTTTTCCATGTGTTTCAGTCTTTAAGGGGGGACGTAGGTAAAGGATTGTAAAAAAATTGAATTTAAAAAATAAATGCATCATTTGATTCTGTTATGTTTCAAGAATATTTTCTCAAAATGTTACGGCCGAAAGTAAAAAAAAATCTTCAGTGCCTCTTTGAATATACAGCAAAAAACAAAAAGAAGTTCAACTTTATACGCTTTTTTGCACGACGTAACTAATTAGTGGTACTTACGAATATTGTTGCCGTGAATCGTAACTTGACATTCCCACACGCAATCTGGTTGCTATGAAAACAAAAGAAATCTCCGTCGGTAAAAATTACAAAAGCACAAGTGCCGTAAGTAAAACCATCCAGCCTTTATGGAAGACCGGAACCAAGGCCCCCAGTTTGTGGCGACTTTAACTGGACAAATATTCGGTCCCCATAACAACCAACATATGCGAATCATTTTCTGAAATATAACATCCATCTTCAATAGTGTATAAACATAATATTTTCAGCTAATATCTCAATTAATCTAAATAAATTGATATAAATAATCATCGTGCAAAAAATAGCATGCAATACTCGTGCCGTAAGCGCATAACGGATCTCGGAAATTGAAAAAACTCGGCGCATGCGCCTCGTTTTGTCAAATTCTTTCCTCGATCCGTATGCACATACAAGTATATGCGGCACTTGTATCTCAATATACTATTCTCCGTAAGTTACATTTTTCAATGCTTATGTAGGCCTACACTTTTTTGAGAAACTATTCAAGATAAATGCATGAAACTTTGTATGCTTGTTGACAACAAATAAATAAACACTTCTTTGGAACAGAATTTTGATATAGCTATTTATTAATTTTTTGCAATAATAAGACGACTGACTTTTAACACAAATTTTGGTATCGAAAATAATTACATTAAGGAATTTAAAACAATGCCTCAATGCGAGGTCCCAGGTTGAAATACCGTGGTCGGCCAATTTGACATGGGTTTTTTTCATGGTTTCCCCAGTCGTAAAGGCAAATGACGAATTGGATATTTACATACCATGAATCATCCTCACCATTACATCCTGTATCACCTCCATTTAAAACTAATATCAGTTGAAATTCACTCCATAAAAATACACTAACAATAGAAAGAATTGACAATCAATAGTTCCATGGCCTACCCTACTGTATAAACACAGATCCCGAACTCCTGATATGGCCTCGTAGCTAAAAGGAGTTAAAGAGTAGCTAAAGAGTTAGAACCCTCTTTTCTACTAAGTAAATTTAGAATATAAAATTGATTTTTTGTTCATTGTTTAATAATTTAAGGATATTTTAAAATTAATTTTAGCTTATAAATGTCTTCTTTGTAAGTCATGTTTTGGTACGGTAAGTTGTAGATAATCAAAATCACAGCCCTAGTGATGAGTAGACCTGGGATTTTAAGGAAAAAGCCTATTTTGTTCCTTATGAAATAACATGAAAATTGTTATATAGGACGTTTCATGATAGATCACTTACATTTATAGTGTTTTATAGTGCCCTAAAATGCCTATTTGGACCTTTAGAGCCTATTTTACTATTTTAGTGCCTAAAATGCCTATTTTGTACATTTAAAATAAAATTCAACTTCTGCAATTTTTACAATCTTATAATGGACATCCCTCAATGAAAAGCACAACAGCAGAGCTTGGTTTTTCACATAAACTTGATTATTCCAAGCAATCGTTGCTAAAGGAATGCTGACTGACGGGGGAGGGGGAAGATTAAGGAGGAAGGACTATTGTGTCAAGTCCCCAGTGAAAGAACATCTGTTTAAGTGAATATAGTTCGTGATGCCTAATTTTGGAGTTAATTCTGTTAAGAATAGGTATACCACGTTCCTTGCAGTAAAAAACGACCATGTTACAGTTTAAGTGAATACTGTAATATTTCAAAGTCTATTTTCTGTCTATCTACACATTTTTGAAGCATATTTTAGTGCCTATTTTCTCTTTTAAAAGCCTATTTATTTGTTTTAAAAGCCTATTTTAGGTGCCTAAAACTAATTTTTTTAGAGCCTAAAATCCCAGATCTAGTGATGAGTAGTGCCACCCCCTCTTTACTGTAAAAGTAATTTAAATTCCAGGCTTGTTACTTTATCTTGGCTCCCGAATTCAAATGAAAGCCATGTAATTTCACGCATAAATAACCTGTTCTCTTATTGCGAAAAGTATGTCACAACGGGATTCTGTAATACGGAGAGTTGCAGAACAGAATTGGTAGATTCAATTGGTTCTCCCACACAGCCAATTGATTCGATTGAGTGGCGACATCACGGTCCTTGAGTCTAATTCTCGCTTTTTCTCCAGAACATTTCTATCAAGATTTTCAGTAAGAAACCCAAACGTCGACCAAACATGAAATAACTATAACAGCTCTATATATTAACTAGGTTAAAAGACCCGGCGTCGCCCGGGTTTTGTATTTTGTAATTGGAAATTAACTTATGAAGGATTTTAAATTTTAAATTCTAGGTCCTTATATAGGCATTTATAATTTGAAATAGGAAGACCGACTTATTACACTCAAACTATTCCCTCATAAAACGCTTGATATAGTTTTTTATGGCTCATAGAGGATCTAGAATTTTGCATCCCATCGCTTGTACAGTGCACAGCAAGCCTGGTAGAGGTTTAAATAAGAAGAAACAGAAATTCCTGTAACATAAAATTGTAATATCGAGGCGGGAAATTTCCCACTCTTATGTTACCATAAAGCCGTTTTGGGGATGAAATTAAACAGAAAGCATTATCACTTTCATACTTTTCTCTCCAAAAACCTGCGATATAATATAATAATATACACATTACCATACCTCGTTTTGTTTTCTCTATGTCCAGGGTAGAGAAAGTTATGTGATTCCATTATTTTAGTGGATTTCATTCTGTAATATTTATTTATAACATGAATTATTTTGATAACTTCTCTTATTTGTCAAAAGTGCATTTCATTTGTTTTTTCCAAGCCCATCATATACCATTTGACAACAATATATTCTGTGATTTGGAATTGATAATTCTATGTAAAAAGGGATTAAGTATTTTCAAAAACATTTAATTTTTGGCATTTAGAATCAGAATTTTTCAAAATCCTTTCTTAGTGAGCACCTACATTATGAAACGAAGGTACTATCAAAATTCCAAGTCTCTACCTGTTATAGTTTAGGCTGTACGTTGATTCCTGTCATTCAGTCAATCAGTCATTCATTCAGTCAGTCAGGACAAAGCCTTTTATATAATATATAGAGAAGAGATGACCAGGGCCCGGATTTTTAGATCTTTATAAACCTTGTATGGGTTTTATACCTATTAAAATAATTTTATTTTAGCTTTTTATCATAGATAATCCCACGAGAGTTGACGAAGTTATCGATAGGTTCGCGATTGCGCAGCAGGAGCGAATTTATCTGGTGAAACTCGTCAAATGGAGCTATTCCATGAATGAAAACGTAACGGATTATATAAATAATAAAATCAGGTAAACTTATGTAAAAAAGTGCCAGTATGGTTTTGTTTAATCAGTTATGACTGCGATTATGATATGCAGAATATGTTTTTTTAAAATTGATTTCCAAGTTAAGCTCCAGATTTATTCATTAAGCAGGGCTTACGGAAGAACAAAGGTTTAGTTTTTTTTAATCAGATTAAAATCTTCCAGCATCAGCTGAACTGTACAGATTTCTGATACGTTGACAATCGCACACTCGCATAAAAATACAAAAAAAAAAAGTGAAATTGGCCGGTTTCGGGATTTGAACCACGAAACTCCAGAATGTGAGGCCAAGACGTTACCATCTCGGCCACCTGGGTCAGTTTAACGGTCTAGTTGGATAAGCTCATGTAAAACAATAGTGCTTTTGGTCATAGGTAACTGTATTTTAATTTCCAAAGCCTTATAATATCACAGTAAAACAATTGACTATGTTGTCAAGATAACTGATTTGTTTTTTGTTTTTTTTGTTTTTTTGTTTTTTTATAAATTCTTTCGAATACGTATATTATCATAAAATAGGCACTAAATTGAGCATTACTCCGAAACAGGTCAACCGATTTCATCCAATATCAATATACGTAGCCTATTCCCATGAACATTATAAATGTGTATACCAAGTTTCATAAAAATCCGGTAAAGCGTATTTGAGTTACCGCGTCTTTGAAGTAGACAATAAATTGGGTTTTACTCCGGTACCGGTCTACCGATTTGGTCCAATATCAGTAGACGTCTTTCCATGTACATTGCAAAAGAGTATACAAAGTTTCAGGAAAATCCAATAAAGCATATTTGAGTTATCGCGACTTCTCATATATTAACATAAAAGGCACTAAATTTGGCATTATTCCGGTGCTGGCCAACCGATTTGGTTGAATACCAATAGACGTATTCCCATGGACATTATAAATGCGTATACGAAGTTTCATAAATATCCAATAAAGCGTATTTGAGTTATTGCGCCTTTAAAATAGACACTAAATTGGGTTTTACTCCGGTACCGGTCAACACATTAAGTTCAAATTCAATAGGGCACTTCTCATGGACGTCATAAATGCGTATACCAAGTTTCATGTAAATCCGATACAGCGTATTTGAGTGATGGCGCCTTTCTATCAGAAAGGCGCCATAATCTATTAAAATAGGCACTAAATTGGGCATTACTCCGGTACCGGTGAACCGATTTGGTTCAATATCAATAGGGTTCTTCCCATAGATATTATAAATGTGTATTCCAAGTTTCATGAAAATCCGAAAAAAGCGTATTTGACTTATGGCGCGTACAGACACACGGACGGACGGACAGACATTTTTCGTTCCCACACACAATCTCATAAAGTTCCATACTGGCACTTAATAATTACTTTCGTGCTTTGTTGTGTAAAAACAAAACTAACAGCTGCGATATCACGGCCTACTATGAATCGACCATCCATGAATCTATTCGAGTTACCATGTTGTGACAGTGATGGTGCATATAAAGCTGCGTATACATTTGCGCTCCTCTCGCGTTCCACTCTGCCCGCGTGTCGACACGCGAACAGTTCGTTGAAATTATCCATAGGAAAGCGACGAACATACTCCGAACCACCAGCAGTGAATTTTCACCCACCACGCATGTACTAGCAATCATATCTTCAATCATATCAAATCATATCACAGCCCATCAACATGACAATAACCCTAATATAGTAATAGGGCCCACAACATCTTTATATTAAAATTTAACTCAATAATAATAATGAAATTAATAACAATAATAATATCATTATTATTGTTATTATTATTGTTGATATTATTATTATTATTATTATTATTATTATTATTATTATTATTATTATTATTATTATTATCATCATTATCATTACATATCTCAAAAGTATTGACTGGGAGACCCGAAGGGAAAAGACCACGCAGAAGACCTAGACGTAGGTGGGAGGACAATCTTAAAATGGATTTAAGGAAAGTAGGATTTGCTAGGGATGATTGGATGGAGTTAGCACAGAATAGGGTTGAATGGCGGACTCAGGTAAGCGCGGCAATGAACCTTCGGATTCCATAAGATCGATAATATTCTATTAGCTTGCTGAGGAATTGTCTATTGTCATTGAGTGAGTAAGTAAGATTATTATTATCAGGGCCCGGATTCTAATGATACATCTTTTTATTGATGCTGCATAGGCATTGCCAACTTGTAAATAAATCCTAATCATGGTCTCTAGATTATAGATATACATTTTTATTAGGTCATTTTTTGTCACTTTATGGAATTTTATATTTTTATGGCATTTATTTCAATTTTACGTCATTATTTTGTCATTTTCGTGTCATTTGCTCTTATTTGGTCATTTTCATGCATTTACATTGAGTGTATTAACTTGTTTCGTCGCTAGCGGTTCTCTCTTTGAAGTGTTGTTTGTTTAATGCAAGAAGGAAAAGTGTTGTCATGTCTCAGTCGGAAATGAGAATCAAAGAACGCCAGAATTTTGTATTATATTACTATTGTTTTGTCTTGGCTCTGCTTGGATTTGAGATTAAACACTACTGTTTACCCTCAATAAACAATAATATAATCCGGCAGACCGCAAAAGGAAATGTCGAAGTTTGACTGGCCAGTGCCTGAGTGCCAGTATAAATTTCCATGAGAAAAGAACATTCACACCATTACAGTTAATTACAGTTTTTATAAATAATATATCAGTTTTAGGTCTTCTTTTATAATTATTAAATCATTTTCTTTAAAATTTAGGGTCATTTTACAGGTCATTTTTCAAACATTATTAGGTCATCAGAATCCGGGCCCAGATTATTATTATTATTATTGAACTTTGTATAAACATTGTGTGCACAGCTGCCGGATGTTATTGTTGCAGGTGTTCCAAATCAAAACAACATGCGTATGGGACAACACGCGTTTCCATCAGTCATTGGAATAAACCGAATTTTGCAAAACTGTTCTGCTAGAAGAAAGGCTATTTTAAATAAGTTAAGCGATGTACAGTAGGTTTAGATTTAGCGTATACTAAAAAAAACTAAACTCCGTGGCACTACATCCCTGGAGGGATTTGGCCTACCACCCAACCGCTGCGTCATCTCCCACAGCCAGATGTGAGGATTGGGGGGCATGTGGACATGGGGGGCATGCCGACACCCACGGCCGTTAATAGTGGTTTTCATGTAGCTCCTCAATTTGATTCACGAGGCTGAGTGCACCCCTACCAGACCTACCTCAGAAAAATCCGAGGAGGTACCGGGGATCGAACCCGGGCCGACGGATCTGCTGTCAACGACGGTAACCACAAGACCACGCCGGTCTAAGCCTATACTAACATTGTCAATATTTGAAGAAAACGAGTTTTGAGAAAAATACTCCTCAATTACAAAAAATGTGTACGGCAAATATCGAAACAAAACCATTTTTAGGCATCTTCTCCTTGCATTCCTCCGCAGTCTCATTCATTTGAATACCTATTTCCCTCCAGGCATCCTCCTTCAAATGTTTCCTGAAGTGGTCCCAAGTGAAAACTTTAAATTTGGTACGTTTGGTTTGACAACTTTATTTATCTTAATAATTCAGCAGCTGTATCCTGAAATCACTTGTCACTTCTAGGGGCTTGCTTCTCCACTGAAAACTTCAAATTTAATACGTTTGGTTTGACAACTTTATTTATCTTAATAATTCAGCAGCTGTATCCTGAAATCCCTTGTCACTTCTAGGGACTTGCTTCTCCACTAAAAACTTCAAATTTAATACGTTTGGTTTGAAAACTTTATTTATCTTAATAATTCAGCAGCTGTATCCTGAAATCACTTGTCACTTGTAGGGGCTTGCTTCTCCACTGAAAACTTCAAATTTAATACGTTTATTTGACAACTTTATTTATCTTAATAATTCAGCAGCTGTATCCTGAAATCACTTGTCACTTCCAGGGGCTTGCTTCACCACTAAAAACTTCAAATTTAATACGTTTTGTTTGACAACTTTATTTATCTTAATAATTCAGCAGCTGTATCCTGAAATCCACTTGCTTATGTTACTTCTAGGGGTTTGCTTTTCGTAGGGCGAATCCTTCTCCACTGAAAACTTTAAATTTAGTTGTTTCCTTGTTTTCATTGGGTGGTGGACGAGACTTTCTGATAAACCTCAGAGTACCAATCTTATAATCGAGGTTAGGAATTCCTCGTTGGTACGCAACTTTTAAAGCTGCCTTACTGCTGGACTCTGTCTCTTTCTTCGCTTTTCCACCTAAGCTGTTACCTTCTCCACAAAAGGCTACAAAGCCAGAAGGTTCTGGACAAACTTCCAACTCTTCTTCAGGATTTTTAGGTTCTGGCTCAACGTACCCTACTGGAGGAGCGAATTCAACATTCATATCGCACTCAATAATGCTGACAGCATTTGCAGGCTTCGTCTCCAGTACACGGAGTTCATATATCCTTTGGTTGTACTCGATAGCTATAACATCACCTGATGTGAGGCAAGCAAAGTACCGAAGATCGTGCTCAAGCACAGCTTTGGGATTACTGATTTCTAAGAATTCTGTCGACTGTGGCTGGAAACGAGAAAATGTTGCAACTGGCAATGAAACGTTTTCAATCAGAATGAAGTCTTCTTCTTCTTCAAGTAACAAGTTGCGCATCATCCATTGCGGCAAATACACGTTTCCTTCATCAGCCACGAACTCTAGTACTCCACAGTGAGTGATACGATTGTTCCTTACGTTGGTTAATTTGAAGAACATAGGGTAATCAATGTCCAGTCTTGTGAGTGCAACCAGAGCGGTTTGAGGCATTAGGATTTTACCACCTCTTTCCACATTGTCTCTTTCGCTTATGGGAAACATGGACACGGAACGACATTTATACTGTTTGCTGAAATGCCCTAAAACTTCAGGATACATGTTTAACTCCGACATTTTGAAATTTGCTGCTACTTTAATACATACTGTGCTGCCATGGAACAAGCAAGAATCCACCTCATGACGTTACCACGGCGACGACCCTCTTTCTATTTTATGTGGCCGAAAGTTTGAGATGTGGTCGCCAATGGCTTGGTAAATTTCAGAGAGAAGTCAGCATATTAATTCTAAACAATGTAATTTTTTTTTTTCCATCATAGTAACTAGAAATCTTAACTGGAACTCTTTTTGATACTTGAAACCCGTAACTTAACTTATCGTAACTCTATAAGTTTTCCTTTTTAGTATTCCATAGTATAATTTTAAATATCTTATTCTATAATCTTAATTACTTTCTTCAGTATTTTTATTTTGTGTAATTTAATGTTTTATAGTACTCTAAAAATTGTAATCTCTGTATATATAAAAGGCTTTGTCCTGACTGACTGAATGAATGACTGACTGACTGATTGACTGAATGACAGGAATCAACGTACAGCCTAAACTATAACAGGTAGAGACTTGGAATTTTGACAGTACCTTCGTTTCATAATGTAGGTGCTCACTAAGAAAGGATTTTGAAAAATTCTGATTCTAAATGCCAAAAATTAAATGTTTTTGAAAATACTTAATCCCTTTTTACATAGAATTATCAATTCCAAATCACAGAATCATATATTGTTGCCAAATGGTATCAGGTGGGCTTGGAAAAAACAATTGAAATGCACTTTTGACAAATAAGAGAAGTTATCAAAATAATTCATGTTATAAATAAATATTACAGAATGAAATCCACTAAAATAATGGAATCACATAACTTTCTCTACCCTGGACATAGAGAAAACAAAACGAGGTATGGTAATGTGTATATTATTATATTATATCGCAGGTTTTTGGAGAGAAAAGTATGAAAGTGATAATGCTTTATGGTAACATAAGAGTGGGAAATTTCCCGCCTCGATATTACAATTTTATGTTACAGGAATTTCTGTTTCTTCTTATTTAAACCTCTACCAGGCTTGCTGTGCACTGTACAAGCGATGGGATGCAAAACTCTAGATCCTCTATGAGCCATAAAGAACTATATCAAGCGTTTTCTGAGGGAATAGTTTGAGTGTAATAAGTCGCTCTTCCTATTTCAAATTATAAATGCCTATATAAGGACCTAGAATTTAAAATTGAAAATCCTTCATAAGCTAATTTCCAATTACAAAATACAAAACCCGGGCGACGCCGGGTCTTTTAAGCTAGTAATTTATAAATTAATCTTAAATTTACACTAGGCATATAACAATCTTGTAGAGTGTTCAGACTTGCATGTTAGCAATGTTAATGCTTTGTATTTAAGTATTAAGTACTTTATCTATAATATGTATTTGTGTTATGTAATTGTAATGTAGTTTTTCGACTGGTAGAGCTTGAATTTTGTATATAATAACTTTTTCTCTACGATGCACCGTTGTTTAGATATAAGCGAAAACCAATAAAAGAGACCTTCTACGGACCCCTTGCCCCCCCGTTCGGGGAATTTTAGTAGGCCTATGTTGTTCAGGACACTTTCCCCGAAAAGGCTGCCAAATTTCTAAACTACACGATTTTCCCCCCATTCAGTGTTCTTGGATCTTTCATGACTACAATGGAAGAGATGGCTTCAGTAATATTCTACAGGGTGGTCCATATGTCTTGTTACCCCCATACTTTTACATAACTTTATAAGAATAAAATATTTTATATGTTATATAATCTCTATCTATATAAAGGCTTTGTCCTGACTGACTGAATGAATGACTGACTGAATGACAGGAATCAACGTACAGCCTAAACTATAACAGGTAGAGACTTGGAATTTTGACAGTACCTTCGTTTCATAATGTAGGTGCTCACTAAGAAAGGATTTTGAAAAATTCTGATTCTAAATGCCAAAAATTAAATGTTTTTGAAAATACTTAATCCCTTTTTACATAGAATTATCAATTCCAAATCACAGAATATATTGTTGCCAAATGGTATATGGATGGGCTTGGAAAAACAATTGAAATGCACTTTTGACAAATAAGAGAAGTTATCAAAATAATTCATGTTATAAATAAATATTACAGAATGAAATCCACTAAAATAATGGAATCACATAACTTTCTCTACCCTGGACATAGAGAAAACAAATCGAGGTATGGTAATGTGTATATTATTATATTATATCGCAGGTTTTTGGAGACAAAAGTATGAAAGTGATAATGCTTTCTGTTTAATTTCATCCCCAAAACGACTTTATGGTAACATAAGAGTGGGAAATTTCCCGCCTCGATATTCCAATTTTATGTTACAGGAATTTCTGTTTCTTCTTATTTAAACCTCTACCAGGCTTGCTGTGCACTGTACAAGCGATGGGATGCAAAATTCTAGATCCTCTATGAGCCATAAAAAACTATATCAAGCGTTTTATGAGGGAATAGTTTGAGTGTAATAAGTCGTTCTTCCTATTTCAAATTATAAATGCCTATATAAGGACCTAGAATTTAAAATTGAAAATCCTTCATAAGTTAATTTCCAATTACAAAATACAAAACCCGGGCGACGCCGGGTCTTTTAAGCTAGTATAGTATAAGGTAGTATGGATTCAACGCCAACCAGGATGGTCCATATTTACGCATCCAGAAGGTGACCACCAGCAACCGTCAAAGAGCTCAGTGATGATGACATTCACCATGTCCAAGATTGTTGGAGGTATTTCCGACATTCCAGCAGCGGGCTGATCTTTTCTGTGTTTATGTGTGGTCCATTATTACGAAGAGCTGGAACATAACCCCCCACATGTGATGATCTGGGTTGCTATGTCCGCTGAACACTTGATAGGTCCCTATTTCTTTGATGACGAGTCAATAAAAACTCCTATCTTGCCATGTTAGACATTTTTTTGTTCCAGAGGTCCAAAGAATGAATCTCCTGGAACGTTCCTGGTTCCAACAGGATGCAGCACCGCCCCACTATGCCATAACTGTCAGGGAATATTTAAATGAAGTGTTTCCCAATAAGTGGATAGGACGCGGATCGGTACATCTTCCGGCGCTTCTGGATTGGTCTCCCAGAAGCTCTGATCCCTCGTCTTGTGACAATGCCCTCTGGGGCATTATCAAGGAGAAGGTATCACATCGAGGATACCAAACAACAGAACAATTCAAGGACGCTATTAGGACTGCCTTTGGTACAACAACCAGAAATGTGCTTCGTAAAATATCACAAAGGTCGTGGCGACGCATCATTTTGTGCCACGAAAATAATGGTGGTCATTTTCTGGATGCGTAAATATGTACCATCCTGTGCTTTGAATTTTTCCTGGTGCTGGTAATATATGATATTTTCCCGGGCTACTAACCAGGTGGTGAATTGGATTAATTCCGACGTTTCGAAGCCAAACTGGCTTCATTGTCAAGGAAAATGAAGCCTCAGTTTGGCTTCGAAACGTCGGAATTAATTCAATTCACCACCTGGTTAGTAGCCCGGGAAAATATCATATATGTACCATCCTGGTTGCCGTTGAATCTATACTACCTTTTACTATATTATATAATATATATTATATAGCATTCTTATAAAGTTATGTAAAAGTATGGGGTAACAAGACATATGGACCACTCTGTACATCAGTTTCTTCATTGAGATTCCTGTTACAATAAAACATTATTTTTGAAACTACATTCTAATTTTAAAATTGTCTTAAAATGGTTTAGATAAAAGATAACTATTTAAAATAGCAAGTAATAAAGGGCTGAATACATGGTCGTCCAGAAGGGGGGAAATTTTGTTTACACATAAACCTCTTAATTAAATGACTATAAGCAACTAATGTGAAGTGAGGTTTAAGTCTCCAAATACGGTTGTACGTTCGCGTTGTTTGGATGAAAACAGCTGACTAGATATGAGTATGTAGGAATAATTACTTCCCCTAAACTTGAAACCATTTATAACCAAGCATTTTTTATAATGAAGATAAGGCAAGAAATGTCGCATTTTATATTTTACTAGCATGTGCCCGCGGCTTCGCCCGCGATAATTATTTCAAAAATTAAAAATTAAGAGCATAATAGTAAAATCATAATATTTATGAACTCCTAAATCACGTGGACTACATACCACGATTAGATAGCATCGTCTGATAAAAGCGACCTCAGATTCGAGTTTCTTGGCCCAGAAAACCTCTGTATAGTGAGATTCGTCCAAATAAAACAACGTTTGACCATATTTAGGGCTTACAACATTCAAGCGATCGCGAAAGTTTTATTTTCAAGGTGTGACAAAAATAGACAAAGCCAACTGTAATTGATTTGACATTGAAATGTATAACTGAAAACTTATGTTTTGAAAACGCAAAGAATGCACGTTTTTTGCCCGTTTTTCACTCAAAACTCACGAACGAAAACTAAAATTAAAATTCCGGCTTCGCGGTGCATTTTCCGACCCTTCAGCCCACCTATGTTTAAAATTTCAGATCTCTGCGTTCAGTAGATTTCTCTGGACATCGAGGACAGTTCCTTTTATTAATATAGATAATATGAATTATAATGATACCTTCTCTAATTTGTCAAACATCCATTTAATTTAATCCAAACCCACCTATACCATTGGCAACAATATGTTCTGTGAATTTGTTTCGATAATTCTATGCAAAAAGGGATTAAGTATTTTCAAAAACATTTAATTTTTGGCATTTAGAATCAGAATTTTTCAAAATCCTTTCTTAGTGAGCACCTACATTATGAAACGAAGGTACTGTCAAAATTCCAAGTCTCTACCTGTTATAGTTTAGGCTCTACGTTGATTCCTGTCAGTCAGGACAAAGCCTTTTATATATATAGAGATATGAATTGCACCTGTGAAATTGTAAGGTGTAGAAAAAGTTTTGTGAGTGTACATACATAAGATTTTTTCTTTGTATCCATAGACATAGGTCCAGCTACAGTAAATGAAGGATATTGATTATATAATAATAGTAATAATAATAATAATAATAATAATAATAATAATAATAATAATAATAATAATAATAATAGCAATAATGTGAATAGTAATAATAATAGGAATAATAGTATATGATGACAATAATAATAATAATAATAATAATAATAATAATAATAATAATAATAATAATAATAATAATAATAAGAAAGTGGTTGGAGTGATGGCAGTAATTTGTTCATTGACAAAATTTCTGCGGACGCCCATGGCTGTATACTTTGAACCTTTTTACCTAGAAGTCATATAATATGAACAGTAGGAACCTAAAAGCCCAGTGATTCAGTTTATACCTTAAATAAGGTTTTGCAAAAGAATGAAATTAACTGTTCACAGGAAATTTCCTGATCAACAAAGTAAGTTGTTTACGTTGTGCAATTATCAGTCTTGGCTTATCGCGGAATGCTAATATGGCGAATAACTTCGGCGTGTGTGCATGTTTTTAGCAAGTATTAGCATTAAATAATGAATAGTCTAAAGATAATATGTTTTATTTACATACAGAGTAAAATGTTCACATCTAGAGGAAGTATTGTTTTCCATCACCAAATTCGAAGTTGTCTTTAACATAAATACACGTTTCAAGGCCCCCTGAATTAAAAAATACTATTTTTGGAAATACAGTATGTCTGTGTGTCTGTGTGGATATCTTTGAACAGGCTAGCTTCAAAACGGAAAATCGCATGAAAATAAAATTTCGTATTTGAGTCAGGTGCCTTCTGAAGATGTGAGCCGAAGATTGGCGACAAGTTTCTCATCTTCTCCGAAGATGACGACGCAGACAGTCGCCGAAAGTTCAGAATGTACTTCTATAACTACCCGACTGGAAACCCGAGAACAGTTTCTTCAATGTATTCGTCGGGAGAACCTTCAAAGTTTTATAAGTTTCTCTTAGTTTTAAGGGGTCTTGACATTAAGAAATTTTCGTTTTTCGCGATTTTATGGAAAATGGCTTTAGCGATTTCCTTTAAATTTTGCACATGTGTTGTTTATACTGAGAGCTAAAACTTTTATTTGAAACTTTTTTTGGAAAAAAATTCTCTGAAAGGTAGTTACAAGCCACCCACTGTTCACCCTCTGTGTGTAGAAAGTTTAATAATAATAATAATAATAATAATAATAATAATAATAATAATAATACAATTTTATTGTCATTTGGCAACGAATTGCAATAGTTAAAAATAGAATAAAAATACAAGTGTACATATGCAGGCTACGGTTACAAAGATTGAATTTAGAACTAATTGTGGTACACAACCCTTTATATCAGGTCGTTATGCCATGACACACACACACAAATTAACAAGATAATTCCCATTAAAAAAATTCTTGGATATTATAAAATGGATTCCTAACAAGTGAAATAGAATGCTTACTTTTGAATATGTTTACCGGAAGCTGAGTTATTTTTGATGGGAGCTTATTGTACATTTTTAGACCTATAATACCTCATAACTCTTAAGTGATTTAGATAATCTATGATATGGAATATTGATAAGTTTGTTATTCCTAGTATTGTGAGAATGAATTTCCCGTTCGGTATAATAATCTGATATATTGTATTTAATATATAACAAAATATGGAAAATGTAGAAATTTATAACTGTTAAACATTGTAAATTAATAAAGAGTGGTCTGCAATGTTCTGCATTGTGTGCATCCGAAATGATCCTAATAGCTTTTTTCTGCAGTAACAATATTTTATTGACATGACTACTATTTCCCCACAGTAAGATTCCATATGTAATTATACTTTGAAAAAATGCAAAGTATGCACCTCTTACATAATTTCTTGGTACATGACTTTTTAAACTCCTCAACAAAAACACTACTCTCGAGAGTTTACCCGAAATGTCTGTCTTGCGTGGTGAACTACTGAATACGCTCATCTTTCACGGCCTCTTATTCTGTATATGAATGCGAAGTGAGCAAGATGTATTTATCATTGGCCATGCATAAAGTAATGAAGTATGTGAAGGAAATATTCGATAAATTTCGGAAATTATTCTTAACGGCGGAAAGTTCATTAAACGTCTGCAGTCACTTTTTTAAAATTTATTTTTATTTTTTTAGTTTGTTGTATGGGTCATTCTCCAAAAACAGGGCATTTTGTGTATCTGACAAATATTAAGTGTACTTATGAATATTATTATGCTTTTTCATTCTCCTGGTAACTAATTTTTTATGCTATAAAACTCCCCTAATTATTTTATGTCTCTCAGTTGTTAAGAAATATATTTCTGAGCTGTTTTATATGCTCAACATCAACTCCATGGAATGTAACCAGCTCAAAATCATATCTTCGAAATATAATATTTTCAATTAGAATATTTAGTTTTCTTAATGTAACCATTTTTTCCTATAGTCTATACCAGCGTTTCTCAACCTATTTGAACCGGAGGACCTCTAAAATGTCTAAAAAGATTTACGGACGTCCAATTTTACATTCCATTTTTAAAAGTAGACTATAAGTAGGCCTATCTTCTTAATATTTGGGGTATTAATTATAGGTCATTATAAAGAAATAAATCTATTTTTTACCTGAGTTTCACCTCTCCCTTTTAGGGACATTTAAGCGACCCAAGCCACCCGGGCCAAAATAAATCTAAATACATTTTTTAATTCGATGGAAACACAGTTATTGAATTGGAAGTAAGGTATTGACAATAAAATTATATTTCGAACAGAATTTAATATTTATTACCAATTTGATAATATAATTAGGCCTAAGCCATTATAATATTTCAATGTAATAGCCCCCTCAAAAAACCGGTAAATAATACTTTTAATATTATTTTCACAATAGGCAACCAATGAAAGAAATAGGAGTTTTCAGTATATATATGTAACAAATTAATTTATTATATGGAGTTGGTGATTTATTCCATAGAGTTGATGTCCATGGAGTTGACGAATTTCTAGTTAAAGCTTGCATATGGCTTCAAGAGTTAGGTTAGGATATCAATAGTTTGTTTACACAATCAGATCAACATTTTGTATGATTATCTAAAAAATAAAAATATATAACTTTAATAACATAGATTTTATTTATGACATGGAATTGATGATGCATTAGTGTGACATGCCTGGAATTCTGTTTTCATCTGCAATAAAAACGTAAATTGGATCAGCATGTGGTTTCTTTCACAACAAGAGTAAACATGTCCGACACTCATTTGGATGTATTTCTCATGGCATTCAGAGAAACCAATATATGATTAAATACTAAATTTCCCTTTGTCCATGGAGATGACATAAAACTGGGTTTCATACTTCCAGCAAACAATTCCAGAAATTAGTAAGCTTTATAACAGTTTCCAATAATGCATGTGTTTGAATATAGTATAGACCAGCGTTTCTCAACCTATGGTCCGCGGACCACCGGTGGTCCGCGAAGATGGTGCAGATGGTCCCCAGACATCTTTGTGAGATAGGATTTTCATCGCTCGTTCAGCTAAAAACAAAATACACAAATCGACTTAATGTATCTGCTGATCTTCGACTAATTACGCCTAATTCAAGTGCAAATTAAGAAATTATAAAATTAATATTTAGCTCGACTGTTACTTGGTGAGGTAATTAATTCACTGTACACTTCTAAAATATAAACGAAGTTACACATATTTCAGAAAAAAATAAAAAAAATTATAAGCTGAAATGCCCCATTTCTGGAGAATGAACTATATAGCCTGCGTTTTTAGTAGCATCATTCAAAGAAGAGGCTATCAGTTATTTGTAGCATAATTAGCGTAAAATTGTTTTGCATTTCTGAACAAGGATATATGAATACTGCTATTAAGACTGAAGTCTTAAGGACAGTCTACTTAGCTCTAATACAATCTGTCCTCCAATATGGTATCATTGGCTGGGGAGGAAGTGGCACATCTGTATTGACTCCTTTGATTCTAATACAGAAGAGAATTATAAAAATTTGTTTAAAAAAGCCTATAGAATATCCAACAGAATTGATATTTCCTGAATTGAATGTGATGACTGTAGAACAAATTTATAAGCTCACACTTTTAAAATACTTTCACAAATACCGCAACGTACATGTATCGGATCCTCATAATTACAATACTAGAAGAAATAAAACATTGCCTTTAATAGAACCAAAATACTTCACCTCTTCTGGCTCTAAACATAGCATTTATTATGGTCCAAGACTCTATAACTCTATAATTAGGTCACATCCAGAAATAGTACATATGAACAACAAAAAATTCAATAAGTTTATCAAAAATCTTATTTCATAGTTCAAAAGTTACTTCACTCTGTACTTAGTAGACAATTAAGGAACTATTTTATTTGTAATAACTCAGGGTTTCAATTTTTGTTCTTACTACTTTTCCTTTTTTCTTTTTACTATTCTGTTCTTTCTTTTTTATTATTATTTTTTAGGTATTGATTTAATATTATATTTTCTTTATATATTTGTAATTTGTATTTTGTAATGTAAATGGCTGAACTGTGCCCGAGCACGAGCGCTTGCTCATTCGGGTGGTCTTGTTTTGTTTTGTATATTTGTATAAATTTGTATACATAAATAAATAAAATAAATAAATTTTATTTTGGCAGAGGAAGTTATATGACTTTCACATCAGATTTTTTCTCTTATAGGCTAACTGTATTTCTTATTGTTTCTAGTTTTGAAATCCTTGCTGACAATTATGATAATAACAATGTTAATAATAATAATAATAATAATAATAATAATAATAATAATAATAATAATAATAATAATAATACCAGATGAATAATCAGTCTGGGTGGAAGAGTCAGTAAGGCACTACCTTTCTATTCCAAAGTGCGTGGATCTGGTCCCGGATCAGATATGTATGCGTCAGTCTGACGGCTCCAAGTAGGCCTATGGAAATTTACAGGCTTCTGAAAGAATTCTTGCGGGAAAAATTTCCAGCACAACGCTGGTTGTCGCAGGCCTAAGTAGTAGTAAATAACCGCTTCGTAAATGAATTAGGCTTGCCCATATACAATTTGAAGCACCAAACGACAGGTTTTTTCACGTGTGTATGTGTATATTATACTGAATGAAGACCAAGTGATAGAATGTGGTACATGCTTTTTGACCTATTTGTGTATATTTTATTTATTTACTAGCTTAAAAGGCCCGGCGTCGCCCGGGTTTTGTATTTTGTAATACGAAATTAACTTATGGAGGACTTTCGATGTTGAAACTCAAGGTCCTTACATAATATGTATGTAGAATTCGAAATGAGGAAGAACGACATATGAGACTCAGACTATTCCCTCAGAAAACGCTAGATGTAGCTTTTTATGGCTCATAGAGGATGTCGAATGTTGTATTCCATTGCTTCTATACACCATGCCTGGGAGGAGTTCAATTAAGAAGAAAAAGAAATTCCGGGTACATAAGATTGTATTGTCTTGACAGTAAATTGTATTTCTCCCTCTCATATTACCATACAACCGTTTCGGGGCTGAAGTAAAAAAGAAATTCAATATCCCTTTCATACTTTCCTTCCCAAAAACCTGGGACATACTGCGAGCGTAGGACTGAAAATGTTCCATCCCATTTTGTCTTCTTTTAGGTGCTTAGGGCCTCTGATAAACATCCCTAGGCCTATTTCCCAACTAATACGATTTGTTACCGACTTCCGATATAGCATACTCATTGGCACACACTTAAGTTGTCCCTGCAATACGACCCCTTATTCTACATCAAAATGTGAAGTGAGAAAATGATACTTTCCATGTCGAGGGTAGAGAAAGTTATGTGACTGCTTTATTTTCGTGGATTTTATTCTTCAAGAATTGCTTTCACAAATGTATTACGCACATCGATAGTATCAGAATTTGTTAAAGCCCATAGTTTGCAAAGCCCTATGTAAATCTGATGTGAAAGTCACATAACTTCCTCTGCCCAAATAAAAGTTTGCAGCATTTACGCTAATTATGCTATAAATATCTTATAGCCCCTTCTTTGAATGTTGCGACTAAAAACGCAGGCTATGGGGAAAAAAACAAGTGACTGCAAACGTTTATTGAACTTTCCGCTGTTAAGAATAATTTCCGAAATTTATCAAATATTCCCCTCAGACATTTCTTTACTGTAAGCAAGGCCAAGAGTACATTTTTCTCACTTCACGTGCTTATATAGAATAAAATGCCTTAAATGTCCGTGTATTGAGTTGTTCACCAAGCAAGTTGGTAGGTTACAACCACCGTTCAGAGAATGTTTTTGAAATGGTATAAGCAATCCATGTACAAAATTTAAAGGAAATTTTTAGAGCCGTTTATGAGAAAATAGCAAAAAACAAAATATTCTTCATGTAAAGTCCCCTTAAATATAAGAAAAGGTTGTAGTCAATCTTCACAGCCTCAGAAGGTACCTAACCCAAATACAAAATTTTGTTTTCGTACGATTTACAAGAAGCCGTATTGCAAAAAGCACGTATTCACAGTGGGTAGCTTATAACTACCCTTCAGAGAATTTGTTCGAAAAAATGTTTGAAATAAAAGTTTTAGCTCTTGGTACAAGCAATCCATGCGCAAAATTTAAAGAAAATCGTTAGAGCCGTTTTCGAGAAAATCGCGAAAAACGAAAATTTCTTCATGTAAAGTCCCCTTAAAAATAAGGAAAATTTGTCGCCAATCTCCGAATCACATCTTCAGAAGGTACCTGACCCAAATACGAAATTTTGTTTTCATACGATTCTCCGTTTCGGAGGTAGCCTGTTCACAAACTTCCACACAGACAGACACATACACAGACAGACACACACAGACATGTTTCCAAAAATAGTATTTTTGGATTCAGGGGGCCTTGAAACGTGTATATATGCTCTTAACTCAACTTCGAATTTTAGGGTCGAAAACAATACTTCCTCTACCTATAGTACCTATGGTATGTAAACAATTGAAAGCAGAACTCTCTAACTTTGCCTCATTTCACATTTCCGACTTTTCCCGTGGATTTTCCAAAACGTTTCTTGTCCTGACAATTACGAACACAACAAAAAAAGAATCAGCCAAATCGGTCGAGCCGTTCTCAAGTGATGCTCCGTCATACATTTTGGAAATTCATTTTTATTAATATAGATTCTGGCAGAGCTAAAAGGCCATTTGACCTTCTCTTCCGCTCTACCAGTCAAAAAACTTTATTATAATTACATAGCACAAATACATATTATAGATAAAGTACTTAATACTTAATACTTATATACAAAGCAATAACATTGCTATTAAAAACATGTAAGCCTAAACACTCTACATGTGTATAGTGGGGATGAATTCGTATTTTATTACCTCAATTTATTTATAGTATATTGCAATACAAGTGCCGTAAGCGATGCATACAGATCGAGAAAAGAGTTTTTTTCAATTTTCCGAGATCCGTTATGCGCTTACGGCACAAGTATTGCATGCTATTTTTTTTTTGCACGATGATTATTTATATCAATTTAATTATATTAATTGAGATATTACCTGAAAATATTATGTATATTCGTTATTGAAGATAGATGTTTATTTCAGAAAGTGATTCGCATGTGTTTGTTGTTATGGGAACCGAATATTTGTCCTGGGGGTCTTGTCCATATAGGCTTGTATTATGATGTGTGGCGTTAGTAAATTCTTACCGCATGAAAATTTGTTTTGTTTCCATAGCAACAAGATTGCGTGCGGGAATGTCAACTTACGATCCACGGCAACAACATTCGTAAGTACCACTAATTAGTTAAGTCGTGCAAAAACAATTTAATATAACCAGTAAACCAATATTATTGTAGTATATTGTTGAGTTTCTAAATTAAATACTCAGCAAAATATATACAAAAATTAATAACAAACAAAGTTTATTCATGTGAACGTATTCGCAATTTACAGTATCTCTTTTTATACAATACCAGCAGGTGCCAGCGACTTCGCCCGCGATTATTTACTCAACTGCTAGATTTTAAAAAAAATCAGCTGTTTTTACTTCTTTTTAGCTACGAAACCATATCACGAGTTCGGGATGTGTGTGTATACAGTAGGGTAGGCCATGGTACTATTGATTGTCAATTATTTCTGTCATTGGAGTATTTTTATGGAGTAAATTTCAACTGGTATTAATTTAAATGGATATGATACAAGATGAAATGCCGAGGATGTATGTAAATATCCAATTCGGCATTTGCCTTTACGACTGGGGAAACCATGAAAAAACCCACGCCAAGTTGGCAGGCCACGGGATTTTAATCTGGGACACCTCCGAATGCGAGTCCAAGACGTTACCATCTCGGCCTACAGTAGATGTTTTATTTAAATAATTTATTGAACAAAGTAATTAGGACATTATATTTATTAACACTGACATCGTTTTTGCATAAATTGCATGAATTATATAATTTGACTACTTCGTCTACCCGTTTCATAGGTAGGCTGCTATATAATTAATTAATAACTCCGAATATTTTACCTGTTTATAGAGGACACATAGACTAGCATCTTTTATTGTTTGCTCTATGCTACAGGGCATTAAAGTCGTAACAATTTGGTGCTCATAAGTCAATAATGAAATGAAATATAGTTAAAATTTTCATTAAATTGACTTCGTGCCTTCTTAGTGATCGATAAAACCTGATCCTTAATCATCATCATTCATCAACAGATATATCATAATTTAGACGTTTTCATAATCTGAAAAATGTACAGACTAATCATATGACTGGCCGCCACTGCTTTAGTTTTTTTTAATTCCTAACTCCAGTGTTAACAACAAAGTTTCTTTTTTGCATTTTTTCAAATTTTAGGTGTGAGTGGCGGCCATGCCCTGGGAGATTAAATGATGTAATAGGAAAAATTGAGTCCATAGAGCAAACATCTCCTGATAAAAGTTGCTTGTCTATGTCCCCTCTATACACAGGTAGGCCTATACTATTTCGGTGTTATTCATTAACACTCTGATGAATAAGAAACCGAATTGCACAGAGTGCGTATTCAGTTGTTTCAGGCTCACGCAAGGATTTATTGCTCGTTGAACATTTTCAAATTAACTGACTAATCACTGCCACTGCATTAGTTATTTTATTCATAACTCCAGCATTAACATCGAAGTTCCTTTGTTTTGAATTTTTCTAATGTTATAAGTCAGTGGCGGCCCTGCCCTGGGAGTTTTATGCTGTAACGGTAATAATTTATTCAATAGAGCAAAAATCTCCTAACAAAAGTTGCTTGTCTATGTCCCCTCTTTACACAGGTAAAATATTTCAGTATTGTTCATTAACACCCTGTATAGAGGAAGTATTGTAATCCCGGAATTCGAAATCGAGATTGTAATCTCCAACAAACCAAGGCCTTCGAAGCGTGGGCCGCATAAACGACCCTACAATGGGAAAGGTAAAACAAAGAATGGAAAAGAAGAAAAAGAGAACGATTATGAATACTCTTTGTATAGAATTCTGCGGCATGGTTCTCGGCCACTAATTCATGTGCAGTCAATCTTAATATAGACTGGATCATTAAGCCCAAGTTGCTGGGAAAATAACACACAACACTGACGTTCCGAAACAGGAATGGTCGATGCGCTCCCTACTCTACAACTAAGCAACACCGTCGGTATAATACGTTGTATGCAATCTGTATCATTCCCCAAGAGTACGTTGTATGCAGTCCATACCATGACTGTATAACTGGACCGGTAACACCCGAGCGAAACAAACGGCTGGGCAGTCATCTACGATGAGGTAATCTAGTTCATACTGTACAGACCGTGTAAAAACATCTTAGTTAGCCTCACAGCATTCAATAGTGAAGACCCAACAGCGATATTTGTGAGTTGCATACCATTACTTAAATAATATTTCATAACTAAAAAAACAAATACTTTATTCACTTTATTTTTGTTTTCAATAGTTACGGGCTATTATGAACCGCAAAGTTTGGAATGAATAGTACAGTATATGCATTCTCTTCTGCTCTTACTCCATTGCTACCGGCAGAATATAAGCTATCTGCGCGTGTTTGGCACAGGTCTTACCGATCGAGTTATGCAGGACTGCATAAAGCACAACAAATAGTCGTAACAAAATTAAAACTGACTGGGCTACCATGATGAATCGAACCCGGGCCCGCTGCATGAGAGGAGCGAACGCATTCTCTACAAATTTCAGAAATATGTGTGTGTGTCTCAGTCAATCTGTTTCTTTCTGTGTGTCTGTGGACAGCTCGAGAACGAAAAATCTTATCCAAACGAATTTTTGTATTTTGGTTAAATATCGTCTAGGATTGTGACACTTAGGTCGACGGCAACTCCTTATTTCTGTTACTACGTTACATGAAGAAAATTTCATTTTTCGCAAATTTTTTAAATTTTTTTTTAAATTTTTTATTTATTTTTTATTTTTTTATTTTTAAAGGCAATAACAACATTCTTTAAATTTTGTACATGAGATCTAATTAATACACGAGGGGCTTCAAGTAAGAGCTAAAACGTTTACTTAGAATATTTTTTCTTCGCAGAAGTTCTCTGAAGGGTAGTTAATTGCTATCAATCGTTTGTATAAATTCAGGTTTTATCATGCTTAACGAACAATAAATCCTTGCATGAGGCTGAAACAACTGAATAAGCACTCTGTGCAATTCGGTTTCTTGTTCTACAGGGTGTTAATGAATAACACCGAAATATTTTACCTGTGTATAGAGGGGAAATAGACAAGCAACTTTTAATAGGAGACTTTTTCTATGTGGATTCAATTTTTTCTGTTACAGCATAAAATCTTCCTGGGCATGGCCGCCACTGACTTCTAACATTTGAAGGAAAAAAAGAATTCAAAGGAACTTCGTTGTTAACACTGGAGAAATGAATAAAAAAAGACTAATGCAGTGGCGTCCAGTCTATTGATTAGTCTGTAAATTTTGCATATTATGGAAATACTAAATTATGATATAGTTGTTGAAGAATGATTAAGAATCAGGTTTTGGTCGATCACTAAGAAGGTATGAAGTCAATTTTAACGAAAATTTTAACCCTATTTCGCTTTATTATTGACTTATGAGTAGGGACCGGATTCTTAGGTTTTTACCTATTTTTTTCCTTACTTCCAAAACAAAAAGCGCTCATACACTTTTTCGAATCATGTCCATAGGATTCACCCACATTAATTCTATGGCACCTAAAGATACCTAAATGGGGTATAAAAACCTAAATATACCTAAACGGGATATAAAACCTAAAATATCCAATTTATGCTACTTTTTTGTCTTTTTTTCTTTGTCAGTTGAAAAATCGATATTTTGCGGATAGACGATAATTTTTGTCGGGTTGAAACTAATACCACCAGCGTTTCGTTCAACCCATTGTCGTCTAGGATGGGCAGTATCAAGAGAGGTAGTATAAGAGTACCGGCGTATTCCTTTTAAAATATTCCAGTGTCCAATTAACTTGGGAACCTCCCGCAATTGCTTCGATGAAATTCACACCTATGACGTCATGTGTGGTTGAAAGGACATTTTCTGCCTTCAAATGTATTCTAAGAGATAACAGGAAGAACTTCACAGTTGAGAATCTTGGAAGATATTTAGCGATATACTGTAATCAGAAAATGTGCTTCTTTTGATTGTTTATGCTTTCTTTTTTCAATTGTATAATATTGTCCTAAAGCAAGTTTACACAAATTTAAGTCGATTTTTAAGTTAAACTTTACAAGTATTATGTATTGAATCCTATGTAGCACAACACCTTCATTAAACCAATTATTATTCTACCCGAAAACGATATTTTGGACAAAAAACCTAAAAAAAACTATTTCACCTAATGGAAAACCTAAAACAGTGTTTTTAAAAACCTAAAAATCCGGTCCCTACTTATGAGCACCAAATTATAGTGACTTTAATGCCCTGTAGCATACACATTTTACGACTATGAGCAAAATTCCCCTAATAGAAGTTGCTTGTCTATGTCCCCTCTATCTTCTTCTTCTTTTTCAATCCATAGTTTAGACCTTCGGTCTGTTCCGCTTTCATAGTAAGTCTTTCCATCTCTTTTGTGGTCTGCCTAGGTTTCGTCTTCCTTCAGGTTTATAATTCAGTGCTAGTTTTGGAAGTCTCTGATCATTCATTCTTTCTACATGAGAGAACCATTTTTCCCTGTAGCTTTGTATTTTTTCATTTATGGAATTTACACCAAGCTCGTTTCTTATAGTATTACTAGCATGTGCCCGCGGCTTCGCCCGCGATAATTATTTCAAAAATTAAAAATTAAGGGCATAATAGTTAAATCATTATATTTATTAACACCTAAATCACGTGGACTACATACCACGATTAGATAGCATCGCCTGGTAAAAGCTACCTCAGATTCGAGTTCCTTGGTCCAGAAAACCCCTGTATAGTGAGTTTCGTCCAAATAAAACAATGCTTGACCATATTAGGGCTTACAACATTCAAGCGATCGCGAAAGAATATTTCCAAGGTATGACAAAAATAGACAAAGCCAACTGTAATTGTCAAACTTCCATTTAATTTAATTCCAAACCCACTGGCAACAATATGTTTTAATGTCAAATGTGATTCGGATTCGATAATTCTGTGTAAGAAGGGATTAAGTATTCTCAAAAACATTTTATTTTTGGCATTTAAAATCTAAATTTTTCAAAATCCTTTCTTAGTGAGCACCTAGGCCTACATTACGAAACGAAGGTACTGTCAAAATTCCAAGTCTCTACCTGTTATAGTTTAGGCTCTACGTTGATTCCTGTCAGTCAGGACAAAGCCTTTTATATATATAGAGATTATTTATTTTGTCTAATCTTGTGCATCCTTTAGTTTTTCTTAAAAAGTTCATTTCACATCCTTGTATTCTGCTTTCAATCTTTTTCGTAGTTACCCATGTCTCGCTACCATACATTAAAACTGGTACTGCCATTGTTTTGTAGAACTTAATTCTTGTATCTTTTCTTGTTTTATTTTTCAATGTTCTATGGATTGTTCCACACATTAATTGGAATTTTGCTATTTTCAAATTGATATCACTTTCTTTTTGTGTGCTTATTTCGCATCCCAGATATTTAAAACTTTGAACTTGCTCCAATGGGTAATTTTCTAATATTATCTTTGATCGAACTTGGTGCTTTCACCAGAAAGCCATTATTTTTGTTTTTTCTTTTGAAATTCTAAAATCATATCTTTCCGATTTTAGCTTTAAATTGTAGAGAGCCCGTTGTAAGTCATCTTCACTCTTCTGGAGGATAACAACATCATCTGCATATAATAGCGCACTTATTCCCTTGTGTTTGTCCAACTTAATACCAGTTTTAATAATATATTTCCATTTTTGGAAAATGTCATTTATATATATATGTTAAAAAGAGTGGGTGATAATGAGCACCCTTGTCTAACTCCCTTATTTATTGGTATAATCTGAGTTTTCTCTCTACCTGTATTAATCATTATATTAGAATGTTCATATAAACTTTTCAGTACTTTTTTAAAATGTCCCGGATATCCATATTCTTCCATTATTGACCATAGCTTTTTTCTGTTTACATTATCAAAAGCTTTCTGGAAATCCACAAAAGCTACATGGGTTGGTAAATTAGATTCCCTTCTCTTTTCAAATATCTGCTGTATAATGAAAACATTATCTACTGTAGATCTACCCATACGGAAGCCGTTCTGCTCTTCTGCTAATAGTATTTCAGTAATGACTCTTAACCTCTTATTTATTATTTTTGCATAGATCTTGTAGATTGAGTTAAGCAGGCTTATTCCTCTGTAGTTATCACAATTTTTTAGTTCTCCTTTTTTTAAAATGGATATTATTTCAGCTGTGTCCCAAGCTTTTGGTATCTGTCTGTTTGCCCAACATTGATTTATTAAGTGGAGTAATCTCCAATGCAAAAGTGGTCCTCCATATTTTAGTAATTCCATATTAATCCCATCAGGCCCGGGTGCCTTTCTATTTTTTGTATCCTTTAGTGCTATTTGAAGCTCTTCTATCGATATAGGATCTATTTCAAATTTATCATTATTTTCTTCTTTCTCTAATTTATGATCTTCTTGATACCATATTTTTTTATAATGTTGAATCCAAGTCTCTTTATTAATTGCATTTATTTTGATCGTATCTTTCTCTGTTCGATTTAGATGTTTCAGCATTTTATAAGAAAAGATCTGTCTACCATGGGCATCATCTTCTACCTCATTTATAAATCTATCCCATGCTTGTTCATGTGCATCTTTAATTATTATTTTAGCTGCATTTCGTTTTTGTTTATATTTTTCGTGTGTCTCTTCATTCTTTTGTGATAGCCATTTATTATAGGCTTTTTGTTTTTCCTCTATTGCATTTTTTATTTCATCATTCCATATTCTTAGACCTTTTCGTCTTCTGAATTTATTCTTTTTCCCTATGGCTTCATATGCTGCTTTCTCTATACTCTTTTTTTTATTATTTCCCAATCTTCCTCTATACCTTCTTTTGTTTCTGATTCTATAAGATATTGTTGTAATCTATTTTGATATGTCCCCTCTATACACAGGTGAAATATTTCGATGTTATTCATTAATACTCTGTACATGAGAATGTGAAGTGAGAAATTTGCATTGCTCGTGGTGTGAGATATCTATGACTAATTTACGTTCTAGGAATATGAGAGTTGTACGTAATGGATTCTTATTCTCACCAAATGGGATAAATTAAATTATGTCACAGAAGTTGCTTTCCGTGTGTTACGGGACACGTGCTTTATGATTGCTATTTAACAGAGATAAATTACTTTTTCTGTAATTTAACCACTGATGGCAACTCGTGTAGAGTCGGCCTATCTCCTGGTAATTGAAACGACACGATGAAAAAACTCAGTAAGTACGTATCCAAGCCATCAGATTATCTTTTAATCATCATGTTAAATTATTATCATTACACTAAACACAATCCAACTAAAGAATGAAGTTGATATAAACAAAATCACGTGATTAAGGATCTATTTTCTTATTTCTCGTTTGTTGTGATTGGCTCTTGTATGATTCACAAATAAATACTAAAATAATCATCAGTTAAATACAGAAAATGTATTTTTATTCTGTGGTAGGGAACTGTTCATATTCTTTCTTTCTTTCTTTCTTTCTTATTCGTAGTTTTACCTCTCCCTTTTAGGAACGTTTAAGCGACCCCGCCCGGGCCTTACAGGGCCGAGACCTGTCGGGAGAGGAATTATCTATGGATCACATACATACTTTTTTGGTCAGACAAGGACATGGAAGGCCTCCCTGGATGAGTGATCAGCCCAATGCCGGGGCCACCTCCGAGACAACACAAACACATAGGACGAGACACCATTCACACTCACATTCACTGTGAACAAGACGAGGATGGGATGAAGATGATAATGACGGCCAGATGATATCTGGGGACCACTGTTCTTATAAACATTTATATTTGTGGTTTTAAGGCGGACATACTGCTTTGGATGAAATTCATAGATGAGAAATAAATGAAATTCATTATTTTTCTCTCAGCAGTGAATTGTTCTGTAACCTTGTAATCTGGCATATTCTCTATTGGCTACTTTTACAATTGCATACTATTTTTAGAATTAATTAAACTGTTACAATTATGGGTAATTATCGCTACAAAATGGCAGCCACGTTTCATGCACTGATGTGACCTTTTCGTGATAATTTCCAGAAATAACAATATTTTTTAGTGATTCTTTTTTATATTTGCAAAGATCATATGAACAACATCACCTACAATCTTTGGAATATCTTCATAACATGTTTTTTTTTTTAAATAATTATTTTAGGTTTCCTTTTTATAAAAAATTATGTATTCTTTTAGAAGTAAACTGTTAATGCTAATGAATGATTGCTAGATAGTGTTGTTCATACGATATTAACAAATACGCAGAAAAATATCAGAAATATTGATATTTGTGGAAGTTATCAAGAAAACGGCATTTCGGTGCATAAAACATGGTTGCCATTTTGTAACGATAATAACCATAACTTTAATAATTTGATTAATTTTGAAAATCTCTGTATCTGTATCTGGTACCCTATGATCCCCAGGTGGGGTGAAGGGGCCTCCAAGCGGAGGTTTCATTACCTATACTAATTTTGATATGCTTATTTTCCGAGAGAGGGTAGAGGGACAGGTGGTAAGCCCATCGCCTCGCAACTCCCCTCTGGAAACTAAGTATTTCTTGGACGTGAAAGGGCCGAGAAATTTTGTCCAGAGGCTCTAATTTAGGCTTGGAGTTCTTTTACGTGCCGTAAATCTACGACACGGGACCCCCAGCTTAAAGTCCCTCCCGGAGGACTCCGTGCCCAGGATTTTTACGTCCTGAAAAATCCATCGACCGCGGCCGGGTTTGATCACGCGCCCTGCGGATCTAGAGGCGGGCACGCTACCTCTAGACCACCGCGGCCGACAATTTTCAGAATTTCACCGAAAGCTGTATGTCCCCCCTTAATTCAGTAACGTGGTTACTCTATTGCGTAACAATTACTTATGCGTCATAATGTTAAGTGCTAGAATAGTACTTTCTGAGATTAATATGGTGTTCGGTAAAAATGTCTGTCTGTGTGTCTGTACACGCGATAACTCGAATACCCTTTATCAAATTTTCATGAAACTTCTTATACGCATTTATAACGTCCATGGGAATAACTAAAAGAAAGAAAACTGCCTAAGTCGTTGTCAAAGTGAGGTAATATTGAAATGAAAACTTATATATTTTTGCCTGTTAACAGTAAGATAAAGCAGCTGATTTAGCGAGCGTGTACTTGGATGAAACTGTTAGGGTCCCGCAAAATACACAAGATATCTGGGAGGACCTCGATACCACAAACTGCTAATATATGTGATTTTGGTAGAGTTCGTGCGGCTGACTTATTTCCCATTACAAAATAGAGTTCAAGTACGTAGCACGCAGAAACCTCGGCGCTTAAAGCTTTCCAATAATAGTCATTAAAAAAGAAAGGAAGAGAAAATTACGTCTACACGAATTCACTGTAATTATTATTTCTTGTCTACAAATGACAACGTTTTCTCCTATCTTTATCAAATAAATCTGAAAACTTATATTTTATATTCGTAACTCCTAGATGAAGTCTTGTATTTCTTACTTTATAATTTCACGCTTTTGTTTAATCAGGTACAGCCACACTAGCCGTATCCTTTCTCAATCAAGGAATTTTTGTAATCGATCTGCGAGTTAAGCTCCAGATCGATTCATTAAGCAGGGCTTAAGGGGGGAAAAAAACAAAGGTCTAATATAGTCCAGACAACGAAGGAAAAATAGGAAGAAAAGAAAACGTATAGTTCTGAAATTTGGCAGAGTTGTCGAAGGGAGTGTCCTGAACAACATACTAAAAGTCTTTGAGGTTAAGGGTGAGCGGGGGCAGGGGAGTCCCTTAGAAGGTCCCTTTTATTAAATGCCAGAATGGTACTTTATGAGATTGTGTGGGGGACGGAAAAATGTCTGTCCATCCGTCCGACCGTGTGTCTGTACGCGCGATAACTCAAATACGCTTTATCGGATTTTCATGAAACTTGGTATACGCGTTTATAACGTCCATAGAAAGGACCCTATTGATACTGGACCAAATCGGTTGACCGGTACCGGTGTAATACCCAATTTAGTGCCTATTTTATGGTAATGTATTAGAAAGAATTTATCAAATGCAAATCAATTCTCACGACAACATATTGTATTACAGAGTTCATATACGGCTTTGGAACTCTTGGCTACTCTTCTGAGTTTAACTATCTACTATTAATGTAAGTTCACATAATTAAAACCCAATTTAGTGTCTATTTTAAAGGCGCGATAACTCAAATACGCTTTATCGGATTTACATCAAACTTTGTATACGGATTTATAACGTCCATGGGAAGAAGCCTATTGATATTGGAACCAAATCGGTTGACCATTACCGGAGTAAAACCCAATCTAGTGCCTATTTTAAAGGCACGATAATTCAAATACGCTTTATCGGATTTTTATGAAACTTGGTATACGCATTTATAATGTCCGTGGCAAGAATCCTATTTATTTTGGACCAAATTGATTGACCGGTACCAGAGTAACAACTAATTAAAAGTCATATTTTCTTTAATCGTGTCTATTTTCTTTAATCGTGTCTATACTATAATGCCACATTTCTAATTATTGAGGGCTTTGACTCCAATGCAGTCAGATGTTTGTTTATTTCGTTGATCAAGTTGAAATTGAGTACTACATGGATACTGTTATATACAGAAGGTATATTACTGTGAAATGATTAGCGGAGATCTTTGCCACTGAATTTTGTGAAATGTTGACATATTTTAAGAATTCCAAGTTACAATAGGCCCTACATTTAGCATTGATTATTGGACTTAATCCTGTTATCATGCACAATGCTTCATTTGACGCGGCTCGGAAAGCTTTGACACTTCGTATGTTCATGAGTCTTTGCACCCTCTTGTACTTTGTCCGGTTGTACTATCTTGTCAAAGCATCTATCCAACCTGGAGCTCCATACAACAGAAGCAATGCCTGAGAGCCCAGTCCCCAGAACTGAACATGAATTAGCAATGCTATGTGAGCATTGAAGTTAAATCTGGAATCTATGACTATACCGAGGTATTTCACTTGATCTACTTGTTCAAGTTGCTTGTTGTTGAAATAAATGGTCAGTTCCATTTCGTCTAGACGATTTTTTCTTGGTAATCATCACAACTCTGGACTTATTTTCATTAAAACAAATTTTATTGTTTCCTGACCATTTTTCAATTTTCTGCATTTCTATATTAACGTAATTTTCTACCTCATCCTTGCTACTTCCTGCTGTCTTTCTTTCTTTCTTTCTTTTTCGTAGTTTTACCTCTTCCTATTACGCAACCACCTGGCTGACTACCCGAGAAAACTTCACTCAGCTTCTGCCCCAGGAAAACCTCAGATCCTACATCTCCATATTAGGATTTAGGCCTTGCAGGGCCGCGACCTGTCGGGAGAGGGATTATCTTTGGATCACATACATACTTTTTTGACCAAACAAGGACATGGAGGGCCTCCCCGGATGAGTGATCAGTCCAATGCAGGGACCACCTCCGAGACAACACGAACACATAGGACGATACACACCATTCACACACAAACTCACTCAGAACAAGGCGAGGATGAGGATGAAGATGATAATGACGGCCAGATGATATCCGGGGACCACAAGGGCCTAAAGTTACCTGACATTTGTCTCACAGGTGAGGGAAAACCCCGGAAAAAACACCACCTAGGTAACTTGTCCCGACCAGGAATCGAACCCGGGCCCGCTGCGTGAGAGGATTGAACGCATCCCCTGAGCCACAGCGGTGGACACTTCCTGCTGTCAATAAAATAAATTCATCAGCGAAACCCATAACTCTGGTATGCTTCATACATTGTAGGTTGAGAAGTGAATTGTATTGTAAATCCCAGAAGATTGGTCCACAACAGGATCCTTGTGGGCATCCTCTGGTTACTGCATTCTCCATTTGGGTGTTGTTAGTTGATATAACACCAGATCGGTAATTAAAGAAACTCTGGGTCAGGGTATGCAAGTTTTTAGGGCAGTTGAATTGCCTCAAGGCATTTAAGTTCGCAGGACACTATGCCGCATCAAAATCTCCTTTTACGTCCAGACTGACGAGGGCTATACTCTTCTTTTCTTTCAAATGATTTTCAACGAAATCCTTCAGTACCATAGCAGCATGAACGGTACTCCTCTGAGGATAGACAAGTACAGTATACATTTATTTTAAGTAATAGGTAGGCCTACTATGTCTTACAACTTCTAAATATATCTGATTCTTTACCATTTTTTTATAATACCGGTGATCTTTTTTTACGAAACATAAAATGGCTAAGCGTTTTCAACAAGAACAACAATAATGATAATAATAATAATAATGAGTTTTATGTGTAATGTTAACCTTTAGTAGGCATATTTCTCTAAGAACTAGTTTTCTTGACATCGTGCCATTTTAATTATCATCTGCTCTTTTTTAAAAAAAATATACGGGGGGAATGAAAGACAAAAAATATGAGACATTAAAGATAAGACGTACCTTTATTTTTCCACTCAATTACCACGTACATTGATGGCCGAGTGCACCATTCTCCGGTTTTCTCAGCCGTTTCGTTACCGCGGTAAACGTAATACCGGGGTATTCTCAACATCTCTGTGCACCATTGCTAAAATACCGCGGTTTGCTAATGCTTGAAAATATTGCGGTTACTCTGCTCCGACTCCATTCTCGTTGATTGGTTTCTTCCATGGCCGCTAGGTTCTCTCTCTCTCTCTCTCTCTGCACGTCTGCCAGTCACGGTGGCTCACCTAGGCTATTGGTTTTGTGAATATTATATTGCGGATATATGTCGTCTGAATTCAAACTTTGAAATCAAGCACCATAGATGCTGTACCAATCGTGAATTGAGTTGGTTTCGCCTACTACTGGTTTGGTTGAGGTGAGAAAGGAAGGTCATTTTAATCGATGTTACAGCACAGTATTTGCAAAGATATGTACCATCGTTCATTCTTCAAATAGATCCCACCTGTCTGTACATTTCAATAAAATAACATTGATGTTTTAAAGAATAATTCTCACACGTGTGCAATCCAAGGCAAAGCAACACCACGAAATCTGTGCTCTGAGTTCGACATAGCCTCGCTTTTATTCCCGTACGACTAGTAGAAATTTTAGGTGCAAAATCATGTGCATAGCCATGAGAGGGCTGTTATAATTATGTTCGTGTACGTGCAGGTATGATAAATTGATTACATGCCCCATATACCGATACACAGGCTATATCGTGATGCATGCAGCCTAGGACCACTGGTTTTCCATATTTCATTTATTTGTTGCCTTACTGTTCAGTAATAAATGTTCATAAGGATAAAATGGAATATTATATTGCGTATATATGTCGTCTGAATTCAAACTTTGAATTCAAACACCATAAATACTGTACTAATCGTGGTTACGCCCACTAGCCTACTCGATGGACCTGGTTTGGTTGAGGTAAGAAAGGAAGGTCATTTCAATCGATGTTACAGCACAGTATTTGCAAAGATATGCACCATCGTTCATTCTTCAAATAGACCCCACCTGTCTCTCATTATTCTTTATGTTCAATTAGCTTTTGGCCTAGATATCGTAAATCTACTCTTATACAATTCAACGGCCCTAAATAGCGTGCTTGCTCTCCCGCTTCGTGAGACATCGGGTATACTCGGCGATGTTCGTCTCTCGCAGTCTAAACTTTCATGACGACTACAAAATTAGGAAGGAAAACCGTTTCTTTATTATATAAGACCTAAGTGAAATGAACACAATGAACAAATATTCTAATTTTATTTTTACTTACAATTTTCATAGCTCTGAACCACAAACATTTTTAATAATCTACCAGTGTAATTTTCTTAAAAATCCTGGAGTCAATGAATAATGGCGGGCGAAGCCGGGGGCAACAGCTGTAAAATATTGATGGTTTTATCTCTTGAAATATCGCTGATAATAATAATCCAAACAAACCATTCCTTCCCTTGAAACATTATATAATTTCTGAAAATTACACTGAATTGATAAAATAAAATTCACATCATATTCATGTCAATAAACAGCTGAGAAACAATACGTATTACGTGTTCACAGGTTCTTTGGAACTGCATAATCGATTCTGATATAGTTTTCCCAGGGGGCGCTTTCATTTCGTGGAATGTACTCTAAAGCAGGAATTTTAACTGTTTCATTAATTATTAATGGCTTAGTTTACGAATGATTCGCGTGCAAGTGTTAATAAATATAATGCTTTAATAATTATTATACTCTTAATTTTTAATTTTTAAAAGAATTATCGTGGCGAAGCCACGGGCACCTCCTAGTATGATACATTACGCTGATCTCCATCTTTGAAAGAAAACCGCGGTTTTCTCACTTTACAGCTCCTTCACGGCCGGTTTGCATCTTACCGCGGTAAAAGTCGAAACCGAGCACGGTGCAACGAAAGTATGACTTTACCGGGGTAAACTAAGCAACTTTACCGCGGTATTCTGAATACCGAGGTTGGTGCACTAGGCCATGAGACATTTTTCATACCGGTTTAGAAGTTTCAAAAAGCCCTCCAGGAAAAAATCAGGGCTCTGCATACGGAAGAAGCGTCGAAATAGAAGGAGGCGATTCGGAAAAAGCGGCCTGGCCTTCTCCAATTTGGCTTCTGTTGTTGGATGACGAAGCGAGACCACACTCGGCGACGGCAACGCAAAACCATATTACAACTCTTGGTTGGGAGCGCCTAGCCCATCCGCCATACAGTCCTGATCTCGCACCCAGTGATTTCCATCTGTTTCCGGTTTTGAAGCGAGAAGACTCTCGGTGGAAGGCGCTTTGGGAGCACTGCTGACGTCAAACTAAGTGCCAGAATGCTTTTGTTTAATCAGTGATAATTGCAATTATGATATGCAGAAAATAAGTTATTTTTGTTATCGATTTCGGAATTAGGCCTAAGCTCCAGATCGACTCATTAAGCAAGGCTTGCGGAAGAACAAAGGTCTACTTTGATAAACATATGTAAAGGAATATTGTTATTTGTCAAAGCTATCTGTATTGCAACTTCCAAAGCCGTGTATGAACACTCTAAAACAATATGTTGTCATGAGAACTGATTTGGATTTGATAAATTATTAAGTGCCAGTATGGTACTTCATGAGATTGTGTGGTGGACGAAAAAATGTCTGTCCGTCTGTCTGTCCGTCTGTCCGTCTGTCCGTCTGTCCGTCTGTCCGTCTGTCTGTACGTACCATAACTCAAATACGCTTTTTCGGATTTTCATGAAACTTGGAAAACACATTTATAATGTCCATGGGAAGAACCCTATTGATATTGAACCAAATCGGTTCACCGGTACCGGAGTAATGCCCAATTTAGTGCCTATTTTAATAGTTTTCTCTCAGAAAGGCGCCATCACTCAAATACGCTGTATCGGATTTCCATGAAACTTGGTATACCCATTTATGACGTCCATGAGAAGTGCCCTATTGAATTTGAACCTAATCTGTTGACCGGTACCGGAGTAAAACCCAATTTAGTGTCTACTTTAAAGGCGCAATAACTCAAATACGCTTTGTCGGATATTTATGAAACTTCGTATACGAATTTATAATGTCCATGGGAAGACGTTTATTGATATTGGACCAAATCGGTTGGCCAGTACCGGAATAATGCCCAATTTAGTGTTTTTATGTTAATATATAAGAAGTCGCGATAACTCAAATATGCTTTATTGGATTTTCCTGAAATTTTGTATACCCATTTATAATGTACGTGGAAAGACGTCTACTGATATTGGACCAAATCGGTAGACCGGTACCGGAGTAAAACCCAATTTAGTGAATATTTTAAAGACACGGTAACTCAAATACGCTTTACCGGATTTTTATGAAACTTGGTATACACATTTATAATGTCCATGGGAAGACGTCTATTCATAATGGATAAAATCGATTGACCTGTTTCGGAGTAATGCTCAATTTAGTGCCTATTTTATGGTAATATATGTATTCGAAAGAATTTATAAAAAAAATGAAAATCAGTTATCTTGACAACATAGCCTATTGTTTTACTGTGATTTTATAAGGCCTTGGAAATTAAAATACAGGTAGCTATGACAAAAAACACCATTGTTTTACATGCGCTTATCCAACTAGACCGTTAAAATGACCCAGGTGGCCGAGATGGTAGACCTTTCTTCTTCCGTAAGCCCTGCTTAATGAATAAATCTGGAGCTTAACTTGGAAATCAATTTAAAAAAAACATATTCTGCATATCATAATTGCAGTCATAACTGATTAAACAAAAACATACTGGCACTTTGTTACATCAGTTTACCTGATTTTATTTCTAATGTATTACCATAAAATAGGCACTAAATTGGGCATTAGGCTTTGCGTCTAGCTTGGCGAGGTTGAAGCAACTAAATACGCTACATGCAATACGGTCTCTATAACCGAATTATCCGAATTGAGAAAGGTGTATTGCGCGTGCTTTAGGATATAAAAAGTTATGTGAATGTTTAAGGGGAGATAGTAGTTATCAGTGTCAAAAAATAGATTTTTTTTTCTTAGGCTCATGTAATAGCGCATAATCTTGTGAACGTTTTGATATATAGATCTTATATGTTGCGTTATTATTAAGCCAAGCAGAGCGACCTGGAGCTTTCTAAAATGGATAAAATACCATAAGGCACGCCATTTTCTTTTCGCTCTCCTGTAAAATTACATTTTTTGTACTTCAGGTACCATTTTCTGAAAAGCTATTCATGCTAAATAATGAAACTTTCACGAATTCATTATAGATGGATGACAAATCGCCCTTAGCAGAATTATGGAAAAGTCTTGATTATGCAGAATTTTCAACTATTTTTATTTAAAAAAAAAAAATATATATTTTTTTTAGTCGTGAAGTTATCATGCAGTTTTCATGCAGTAATATTGTACATATTAGACTGATTGTGCTAGGGTAAATAGTAGTACCTATTGTTTTTAGTAAGTTCCCAAAGTTTCACAAAAATCTAAGCTACAGAAATTGAATAAAGCGTACCTATGTCAACTGAAGTAACTGTAAAACAAAATTATCACCTATGTGTTAAAAAAATCTTTCCTACCAAACAGCAAGTTCTAGAGCAACCATTCTCTGCTTATTAAGTGCCAGTATGGTACTTTATGAGATTGTGTGGTGGACGAAAAAATGTCTGTCCGTCTATCTGTCCGTGTGTCTGTACGCACCATAACTCAAATACGCTTTTTCGGATTTTCATGAAACTTGGAAAACACATTTATAATGTCCATGGGAAGAACCCTATTGATATTGAACCAAATCGGTTCACCGGTACCGGAGTAATGCCCAATTTAGTGCCTATTTTAATAGATTTCTCTCAGAAAGGCGCCATCACTCAAATACGCTGTATCGGATTTCCATGAAACTTGGTATACCCATTTATGACGTCCATGAGAAGTGCCCTATTGAATTTGAACCTAATCTGTTGACCGGTACCGGAGTAAAACTCAATTTAGTGTCTACTTTAAAGGCGCAATAACTCAAATACACTTTATCGGATATTTATGAAACTTCGTATACGCATTTATAATGTCCATGGGAAGACGTTTATTGATAGTGGACCAAATCGGTTGGCCAGTACCGGAATAATGCCAAATTTAGTGTTTTTATGTTAATATATAAGAAGTCGCGATAACTCAAATATGCTTTATTGGATTTTCCTGAAATTTTGTATACCCATTTATAATGTGCGTGGAAAGACGTCTACTGATATTGGACCAAATAGGTAGACCGGTACCGGAGTAAACCCCAATTTAGTGAATATTTTAAAGACGCGGTAACTCAAATACGCTTTACCGGATTTTTATGAAACTTGGTATACACATTTATAATGTCCATGGGAAGACGTCTATTCATAATGGATAAAATCGATTGACCTGTTTCGGAGTAATGCTCAATTTAGTGCCTATTTTATGGTAATATACGTATTCGAAAGAATTTATAAAAAAAAATGCAAATCAGTTATCTTGACAACATAGCCTATTGTTTTACTGTGATGTTATAAGGCCTTGGAAATTAAAATACAGGTAGCTATGACAAAAAACACCATTGTTTTACATGCGCTTATCCAACTAGACCGTTAAAATGACCCAGGTGGCCGAGATGGTAGACCTTTCTTCTTCCGTAAGCCCTGCTTAATGAATAAATCTGGAGCTTAACTTGGAAATCAATTTAAAAAAAAAACAATATATTCTGCATATCATAATTGCAGTCATAACTGATTAAACAAAAACATACTGGCACTTTGTTACATCAGTTTAACTGATTTTATTTTAAACTACAGAATGCACTTGCAAAGCATATCAAAATTCAACTAAATCTGACTGTTAACACCTGAGTTATGGCTTCTTGAACATACGCTATATTTTCTATTATTTTGCTAGCGGTAACTACCATCTCCCCTTAAAGTGAACTCCTCAGCTTGCAGTGAACATGAGAGTATTGACTGAAAACTAAACAAATATAACATACCTGTAACAGTGGGAAATATGAATGCTCGCTCTGTTTTTAATCTTACTAGCCTCTTCTTAGTAAATGTACTACAACTTGGAAGTGCCTACCAAATCTCAGGTTTCTAGCTCATCTGGAAATGGATAAACATTAATGGTATAGTATTTAGGAATTTCATTTTTCCACTGAGGGTGAACTATTAGTTTTGAAATTACACCACCTTATACCTTATTAAGACAAAAATCACAAAGTGTGATATGAACAATTTATAGACAAGTAGTATTATTACTATTAAAATATACATTTTAAGTTTTGAAGATAAACAATTTTTAATATCAAGAGATCACATTTTATAATATTTAATGCAATTTAATTTGTGACCACATAGCAAAGTTGTTACATATTTTAAACAAATAACTTATAATTAGCAAATTTTAATCAATTATGTAAATAGAAAAAACTTGTATATAGGCTAAGTTAACTATACATTTTAAGTTTTTAATATCAAGAGGTCACATTTTATTTTACATATTTTAAATAAACAACATAATTAATAAAAAAAATTTTAACCAACTGTGTAAATGGACAAATTTGTACATAGACTAAGCTATATGGTAAGAATGTGTTATGATATGACAGGCTGCTGAGCAGTTCATGACATACAGAAACAGATGGTCGTAATTTCGTGTAATATATACTTGAACCATTAATATACAGGTTATATGCAGATAGAAATAAACAAGATTGTAATGATACTGGCAGCGTAAGATTCTCCTTGGAAATATCCTCTATCACAACACACTTGAGGGTATAAGGTGGTGTAATTTCAAAACTAATTAATGGTATATTTTACGGAATAAATTTCAACTGGTATTAATTTAAATGGATATGATACAGGATGAAATGGTGAGGATGATTCATGGAATGTAAATATCCAATTCGGTATTTTCCTTTACGAGTGGGGGGACCATGAAAACACCCATGTCAAATTGGCCGGTCACCTCCCGAATGCGAGTCCAAGACACCTCGCTCGGTTCGCTAGCATGCATTCAAATCCCAGTGTACTGCAACTTCCAAAGCCCTATGAGAACACTGTAGGTAATATTTTTTGTCATGAGAACCGAGCAGAGACTTATAGTGCGTCCGCCTTTTTCAAGTTTTTAGGAGTAAAAACTAAGAAAATGAACTTTTTGGAATTTTTTCCGTCAGTCAGGCCTATAGGCTAAAAGCGTATTTCAAGTTTAGGCCTATAGCACATCTGGAAGTGGGTAAACATTAATATCAGTGAGTCAGTTAGCCATAGGGCTTTATATTATAGGGATGCGCATATCATATACAGGGTGTTAATGAATAACACCGAAATATTTTACCTGTGTATAAAGGGGACATAGACAAGCAACTTTTATTAGGAGATTTTTGCTCTATAACGTAAAATGTGTAGCCTATGCTACAGGGCATTAGAGTCATTACAATTTCATGCTCATAAGTCAATAATGAATCGAAATAGTGTTAAAATTTCCATCAAATTGCCTTCATGCCTTCTTAGTGGTCGACAAAAACCTAATTCTTGATCATTCGCCTACAGCTATATCATAATTTAGACTTTTCATAATCTGCAAAATTTACAGACTAATCACATGACTGGCCGCCGATACATTAGTGTTTTATTCATTACTCCAGTGTTAACAACGAAGTCAGTGGTGGCTATGCCCCGGGAGATTTTATGCTGTAACAGGAAAAATTGAATCCAGAAAGCAAAAATCTGATGTGAAAGTCACATAACTTCCTCTGCCCAAATAAAAGTTAACAGTATTCACATATCCTTGTACAGAATCGCAAGACACAATTTTACGCTAATTATCCTATAAATACCTCTTCTTTCAATGATGCGACTAAAAGCGCAGTCTATGTAACAAACTTTAAAAAAAAACAAAACAAATGACTGCAGACCTTTATTGAACTTTCTGCCGTAAAATATAATTTCCGAAATTTATCGAATATTTCCCTCAGATACATCTTTACTCTATGCATGGCCAACAATACATCTTTCTCACTTCACATTCTTATATAAAATAAGAGGCCGTGAAAGAGCGCGAATTCAGTTGTTCATCACGTAAGACAAACTTTCTACAAACAGTGGGTGAACAGTGGGTGGCTTGTAACTACCCTCAGAGAATTTTCTCGAAAAAAAAAAATGTTTCAAATAAAAGTTTTAGCTCTTAGTATAAGCAACTTATGCGCAAAATTTAAAGAAAATCGTTAGAGCCGTTTTCGAGAAAATCGCGAAAAACGAAAATTTCTTCATGTAAAGTCCCCTTAAAAATAAGAGAAAATAGTCGCCAATCTTATCCTCACATCTTCAGAAGGTACCTGACCCAAATACGAAATTTTGTTTTCATACGATTTTCCGTTTTGGAGCTAGCTTGTTCACAGATATTTTCCACACAGACACACACACACACAGACACACAGACATGTTTCCAAAAATAGTATTTTTGGATTCAGGGGGCCTTGAAACGTGTATATATGCTAAAAACTCAACTTCGAATTTTGGGGTCGAAAACAATACTTCCTCTACCTATAGTACCTATGGTACGGGCAGAGGAAGTAAAAATATACTAATAAATAGACTTCGGAATTTTAGGTCGCTAAAAATGCTATTTTAGGTACCTAAAATAGGCTCTAAAAGTTGGAAAATAGGTTTAGTTTTAAATTTTTCACTTGACAAGCAACCTTTGATTTACCGGATTACCAAAGGTAAATCAAAGTTTGCTTGTCAAGTGATACATTTAAAACTAAACTTTTGTTAAAGAAATCAAGAATGGACACTCAAACATACAGGAAAATAGGTTCTAAAAATCGTAAAATAGTCTCTTATAAAATCGTTAAGTTGCCAAGTTTCTGAAATATCTCAATTGCAATGCAGAATATTATATTTCTTGAAGTCACCATTAATCAATAATCACGATAAAGCACAGATATAGGCCTATGGTACACAGAATTATATAGACCTATCACTAGGGCCTGTATTACTACCATAACCGTGAATATACTGCACATTCCGAGCTAAAAATTTAGTACGAACTGAAAATAAATGCTAGAATTTATAACAAAAAATAACTTATTTTTAACTTTAGAGGAAAAACTAGCAAAAAGGCAATATTAGGCTCTAACGTAAAAATAGTCTGTTTTAGGTGGTATAAAAATATCAGTTTTAGGCATAGTCACTTATGAATCATGCATATACAAGCTTTCGTCCATGTATCACTTAAGGATTAAAATAGGTTTTTACCTAAAATCCGAAGTCTACTAATAAAAGTTGTTTGTCTATGTCCCCTCTATACACAGGTAAAATATTTCTGGAGCTAGGTTGTTCACAGACACTCAGAAAGATATGCTTCTGTTTTATTAGTTTCTGTTTGTCATTATGGTGGGCTCCGTGAAACGTCAGCTTCAACAGCGAATGCTTTCAAGGAGTGCAATCTACTGTTTTTCTTTTCAATGAATGTGTAATCTAGTGCGACAGATTCAAAGTGCTTTTATTGAATAAAGAGTCAAATGCTGTTAAGGCAAATATGAAACAGAGCAGAGATAAAATTGACTGCAGGAAGATGAAGCTTTAGTTGTGACAGGCGTGATGACGTGGGCTCATGGGCGTACGGTAAGGGGGGGTTCAGGGGGTTGAAACCCCTCCCGAAATATCTGCAATATTTTGAAGATTATAAATCATGGAACGAAGTTAAAAAAACTGTGATTGGGTTGTTACAAATTTTACAATTTCGTACATATTATCAAAGCATTATTTAAGATTTATCGTAATTTTATTTAAGATTCAAATGTCAAAACCTCGTGGTGTTGATAGTTTTTCAGCTTAATAACAGTGATGTATTATTAGTAAACAAAAATCCCTGCGGAATCTGTCAAAAGACTACTCGAATACTCCCGCCGAAATCCATCAACCTGTTTGTAAAGCCAACAGTAATCACGAGCTCATCAAAAAATTATCATGAAGTAATAGGCATTAATCGGGTTTTTTCCACCGTGGATTTACAGATGACTTTAAAAAAGTGCCCTAAACATCATACAGTAGTATGATAATTTTTCAAAAGAAAGTTTTTATTTATAGACTCTAGCTTAAACGAGAAATGGATAGAAATCTCAAGAAAAACAGTTTCAAAGACTGAGCTGCATATTAATTTATTACAGTGTATTAATTATCACAATACAACTGTTTAGCAATTTAAAAAGTAATAATTCACAATGTGCGCAAGGACATGGAACTGAGACGACTTTACATTGAACCCATCCCGAACAAAATTTCACCGTACGCCCATGCGTGGGCTCATGTTGGAAATCACAATCTTTGATATAAAACAAGTTTTTCTTTGTCATTCGTTTAAAAACCACATTCTCCATAATTATAATGATTTTGGCCCGGATTTTTAGGTTTTTATAAACCTTGTTTTAGTTTTTTAAACATAGGACACTAATATTAGTTTAGTTTTTACCATTTCAGACATTTTTATCTTACTTTAATAAGTACAATAAGTTAAATACATGAAATTCTACACATTTTGCGGTAATTCGTAGATATAATTTGATTAATAGTAGGTAGTATTTAAATCATCTGCGCGTATTAAGCTAAATATAGATAAGTAAAGTTTTCTCGAATTACGCGCTTGTGCTGTTATAAAGAAATTTGATGTGAAATTCACATAACTTCCTCTTCCCAAATAAAAGTTAGCCTCTTAGTGTAATATATTATGTACGAGGGGTATTCCGAAAGTAAGTTTCGTCAATGTATGGCAGGAGCGGCGTGTTCACCAGGGGAACCAAACAAACGCCAGACGAATCCCCACCCGTGGCTGGTTCCACGACGGAAGTGGCGTCAGCGGAGGAGGCATGACGCAGGAGCACTGCGCCGTAGAAGAGCGAGTCGCAGCAGACTGGCGTGCCCGCGGGTATTAGTGTACCGCTCACGATGGCACGAGAGATTTGGTGCCACTGCCATGTACCGCTATCTCCCCTCTTTCAAACGAGCCATTGCTGCAGCCGCTGAACCTTTTATTGTCTGAGATAGAGCTGTTTGAAATTGATCTCCCGATTTCCGTCCCCGCAAAGTGCGGCCTCCACGAACCCATCTCGCACAAACCTTATGGAACATCAATTTGTCACTCAAAATGGTCTGTATGGAACCTTTAGTAATGTCAGGAAGCTGAGGTGGAGCAGGCTGTGCGCCAATTCCTTGCATCGCAGGGCACCGAGTTTTACCACAGTGGGTTCTTCAAACTGATCGCACGCTACGACAAATGTCTCAATGTCGCTGGCGACTATGTCGAAAAATAGTGCACGGTGTATAGGTCATGCTGCCATGCTGTATTGCTTTTGGGTCAATAAAGTGTCCGTGTGACAAACTGACGAAACTTACTTTCGGAATACCCCTCGTATGACATTCTCTTCATGTAAATAGGTTGTAAAAATTAAGAGAATGTTGTTACCACATCATATTGCGTCTCCGAAGGATACATAACCAAAATAAAATCTGATTAATGCACTTTCATAGCTGTCTGTACTTTAAGCATGGCCAATACATTTTTCTCACTTCACACTGTGATATAGAACAAGAGCCTATATTGCAAAGAGCACGTATTCGGAGTAGTTGGCTTACAACTACCCTTCAGATAATTTAAAAAAAAAGTTTAAAATAAAATATTTTCCATTTAGTATAAGCACCCCATTTGTAAAATATAAACAAAATCGTAAGAGTTGTTTTCGAGAAAATCGCGACAAACGAAATCCCCTTAAAAAAATCCCTTTAGGCATGCCTACAGGCGGAGGTAGATTTCGAAGTGCTTTTGGTTTAATTTATTATCGCTGCATAACACTCTTCTTCTTTAGCCTTGGCATGGCAAACTTGCAGTAATAAGAACTGAATTCGGTAAAGAGGAAGAGCCTACAATCATTTGTTTTGACAACAAGAATAGGATATAATATTCTGGGAGGCCGTGCGCAAGATCAGCAATGAATAAAATTAGCAAAGCCGCTAAACAAGACAAAATTATGATATTATAATAATTCTTTTAAGTGTTATTATTTTCAAACATTAAAATCTCGCGTCATATGAGAGCTATCAAGAAACTAGTTATTGATTTGTAGAGTACTCATCAAGAGCTTTTCAACGATACCCCACAAGACGTAGTTTCAAAAATGTCGAATTTCCATCCCCTCACCCCCACCCCCACTCGTACCCCCCAAAACCCCCGAATTGTTGGTGTCACTGTGAACTCCATAGGGAGTACTCTAATTTATTCAAACAAAGTTTCCCTCTATACTTCATAGGGGGCCGAGATATAAATGCATAGGGGGCCGAGATATAATTGTTTTAAAATTTCAACCCCCTCCCCCGACCACCCCCTTGGACCAATTTTGCCCATTAACGAACTTGTCCGAACTATTGGGCATAGAAATAACATAATAAAATTTGGTTCAAATATCTTCAAAATTACGGCCGCTATCGTGTAAAGATATATATATATATATATATAAATATATATATATATTTTTTTTTTTGAACGGGCGGTGGTTTCGTACTTAGGGGAGCATGAAACGTAAAGATATGAAAGAATTTTTCGAGAATCATGACATGGTATCCATTGCAATAGGTAGATTTTTCTTCGAAATCTACCTAATAATTAATAAGTTAAATAATTTTTCAATGCTTATCCTACAACGCAGAGTCATATTCTTGATAGTGCTAAAATGCAGTACATACATGAAAATAATGTGGCTAAACTTACGGAGATTCCTTTTATACCAGCATTCACATACTCCATTTTTGAATCCACTCACTCTTGCTGAAGTGTTTCTTCTACTCAGAGTTTCATTTCTTAATCCTATTATCTCTGCTTCTAGAGAGCTCTCAGGATATTTTTCCCTGAGCATGAAAGGTAGACCACATCACTGTCGGAGATCCTTTATCTTTAAGAGTCCTATTTTTTTTTATTCTGGCGCTATTGTTTTCTACAAAGTTCATAGACAGTCAAGTAACAGATATGTTCAGGAGAATTTCACAGGAAATGCTTCTAGCTATTTCAATATTACTTCCTTATAGCGAGGAAGTATCATTATTTGAATATTCTAGGAAGTTCAGCTTACTTGTTGTTCGTCTTTGGTCTTTTCATCTTAGTGAGAGTATAAGGAGAAATAGTTATTAAGTGCCAGAATGGTACTTTATGAGTAAAGCCCGGATTTTCATGCACTATCAAACTTAAAAACATGCATGCATTCATGCACTATCGTATCTCCAAATATGCACAATGAAAGGCGAATCATGCACTATGAAAAATGCGCACTGTAGGCTATTGCAATATATTTCAATTTAAACAATATCCGAGCTTTTCCAAATTCTCCTCACTTAAACTCGTGCGTTTATCAGTTAGGACATTCTTGAACGCAGAAAAGGATATTTCTACTTCACAAGAAGTAACAGGTGCATACTTAAGAGAAGAAATTTGATTGAGGGTGAGATCGAATTCCATGTCTTTTACATTTTTTCCACATAATACGTCTTTCACTGTTTCAGAAGTTTAAGATCAGGATTTGAACTAAGTAACTTCTTAAGTGTTTCCCATACCTATTTCAACGTCTTCAACAATGACTAGTGACTGACAAATTCAAGAAGTGAACATTCTGATTAGCAGTTTTCTTTCAATGGAAGGTGGTGGGGGTCGGCATTTTCTTTTGTAGCCTGGTGTATTATATCACTGTTAATTTAGGGTAAACAGTAGTTTGCACTCTCAAATTCATGGCAGACTCTGTTGCTAAGTCAATCAAATAACAATGGTAATACAATACATCATTTTTACGTTTCTTTGAAAAGCCGAGATTTTAGGGAGGCACATTCATAATATGCACAGTTATGCATGGTAACTTGATATTATGCACTAAAACCAGAAAATGAGGGTTTATATGCATTTAAAACGTCTGAATATGCTATATTAAACAAAAAAAATCCAAAAAATGCATTATGCATGAATTTTGCCATAAAAAGGCCGAAATATGCAAACATGCACGGAAAAAATATGGTTATTAGGAATCCTTAAGTCGTGTAATGAGTAACCACAAAGTTTGAGAAGTGTAACCAAAGTATATAAAAACATGCATTTGCATGGAAATCCGGGCTCTATTTATGAGATTGTGTGGTGGACGGGAAAATGTCTGTCCGTGTGTCTGCACGTGCAATAACTCGAATACGCTTTATCATGAAGCTTGGTATATGCATTTATTATGTCCATCGGAAGAAGCTTATTGATATTGAACCAAATCGGTTGACTGGTACCGGAATAATGCCCAATTTAGCGCCTATTTTAAGGTAATATATTAGAAAGAACTTATCAAGTAGCAAATTAGTTTTCATGACAACATATTGTTTTACAGTTGCAATACAGTTAGCTTTGACAAATAACACTACCCACATATCCCTTCACATATGCTTGTAGTAATTGTGATTTATAGTTTGTGAAGGGTATTTATTTACATTACTGCTAATGAATTGCTTACTAAATATATTAATATAATATTTAAACAGGGTACTCTACTACCCGCGCGCCACTTCTTGGGCGCTGGATTTATGGGGAAGTGAGGGTCGGGGGGAACAAAAAACAGCTAGTCCGCCAGTCTTTCTGCAGTGTTGTCAACCAAAGAAATAACGTTTCAGCAGAATCGCGCGTATGGTATTTTATGTAGTGACTTTAATATACAACGATTTTAATGCAGTCCAATAATATGATGTGGTGACGGTATTGCGTAACAATTAATTGCACGTCATAAGAGTTTGGTTATCAAATAAGTCATCAATTAAGAATATTATACATAATATAGGCTCAATATTTTTAAACTGGATGACTAATTTTAAGCATAAAGAAGAGTCTTAGCAGAACACGCTTCACCATTTCGTGTTGTAAAACGTAAGGCGTCTCCTGCATAGGATCACATGAGCACGTGAACCCCCTAATAATTCTTATCTTACCTAATTTTGTCAGTATTATTGAATAAATAATAATTCTTGTATGGTTTGCCGTCTCGCTGTATAGAAAGATGTGTATTTAGTTCCCTTTTGCGGGCTTCCTCGAGGTGGTTCACTAGCTGGGGTGAACCTCTTAGTATTGCGTTTTGCATTACCAAAAGTAAGCAGGGGCTCCGCAGCTAGCAAGTGTGACAGGATCACACGTCATTCGTGCACCCGACCTTAAGAGGGCAGCATCGGGCAACGCACCTGATTTTTCCCCCTTCAACTGAAGACGGCAACATCGGTAAACTCAGAGCTCTATGGCACCCACAGCCCGGCAATCTGGGTCACGGCGGTGAAGCCTAGCCTTGCGCTATGCCGCCATCTTGCCTCACCTGAAGACACTCATTGAATACACGTAATTCAATGGGAAACTATCACGAGAACTTAGATTAAAGTCTATTTTCACAATTTTCTACTGAAAATTTTGTATCCACTAGTGAACACACTGAAACCACATTGAAAAAGCACGTCCTCTTGCTATTTTTCTCAAGTATTGGTTCCTATTACTTGCTAAAAATTAGGTTTTTGATGTGAAACTTCTTTAGCCGCAGTAGGATTAAATCCAGAGCTTGCGTTACGGATAAAATCGTCACCAAATTCGTGACAGAAAACAATCATCTCAATAATTAGGCTTATCCAAAATTTAATAAAACCGAAAATTCCAAAATTTAAAAAATAAAAAATTCAAATTAAAAATCGGAAATCCAAAATTTTAAGTCTAAAAATCCGAAATTTAAAAATAAAAATAAAAATAAATTAAAAATATAAAATTAAAAAATCAAAAATTCCAAAATTAAAAAATTCAAAGATACAAAATTTAGAAAATCAAAATTTTAAAAAATAATCCAAAGTAAAAAATCCAAATATCCAAGATTTAAAAAATAAAAAATTTAAAAAATTCAAAAAATAAAAAATCCTAAAATTCAAAATTTAAAGAATCCAAAAAAATAAAGAATCCAAAATTTAAAAAAAAAACTCTTAAGGAAGTATGAATAATACAACAAATAGCTATCAATGTATGCTTACAGTTATTTATAAAAATATAAAACATTCCTCGTAACTAAAGCATAATATTATTTACAATGCAAAAAATATGCATAAATTGAGGTTAAGTTTATTTGCAATTTCTAAATGCTAAAGTAATATATGACTATTTACAGTGTATGAAATAGTTAACAATATTAGGTTATGGTTATTTACAACCATATAATACATTCCTAGAAACTAAAGCATGTATAATGCATGAAATGGCTAACCAGAGGTGTCCACCCCCAAACGTCATGACTCACCCCCAAACTTCACTGCTCACCCCCCAAACTTCATTGCTCACCCTCAACCCAATTGGATGTCGACAAGGGCGCCCATATGATATTTTATAGGGGGGGCAATTTTTTTAATTAATTAATTTTTTGTCGCTTTAACTTCTTGGGCCACTTTGTAACGTTATATTAATAATATAATAAGTGCAACAATGACTTAGCCATAAAATAATTGCGGGGAGGGTCGGAAGTGCTGGGGGGGTTTGGAATACCCCCAAAAAGGGGGTCGGGGGTCCATCCCCAGAAAATTTTTAAATATTGACAACTAATGAAAATCACATTTTACGCTATTTTAGCACAGAAAAACTAGTTAGGAAATTTGTTTACCATACTCGAAGACATGCCAATGTAAATAAGAAATCATTACCTAAGTGGGGGTCCACCCCCGGAAAATTTTTAAGTACTGAACTAATGAAAATCACATTTTACGCTATTTTAGGACTCAAAAACTAGTTAGGAAATTTGTTTACCATACTCTAAGACATGCCAATGTAAACAAAAAAATATTACCTAAGTCGGGTGTCCACCCCCGGGACATTTTTAAATGTTGAACTAATGAAAATCACATTTTACGCTATTTTAACACTGAAAAACTAGTTAGCAAATTTGTTTACTATACTCTAAGACATGGCAACTTAAACAATAAATTGTTACCTAAGTTATAATACTTATTACTATTTATAAGAAAAGTTGAATAACACATGGAACAGTGGACATAATAGGCCTACTCATTAGGCTATGTTATGAAAAGAAAATAACTGCTATATCATATTTGACACACCAACAAATCTTGTTTAATTAAATATTTTTTTTAATACAAATATAGAAATTTAGGTTTTGACTTTTGGGGGTCCAAACCCCCTGAACCCCCCTTTCCTAATCCACTGTGGATTCTGCTTCCATGTTGTTGATTTGGTAAAACTTCTGCAATTCAAATAATTGTCTTAAAAGAAAAACATCTGACTATAATAATTATTAATATACATTTTTTCCTTGCGCCCCCCCCCCGCCCCCGGGTATGGGCGCCCGTGGCTGTCGAAATTCTTCATCTTTATCTTTATAAAGAATTAGAAGAGACCTTTTGAAGTTATAGAACTTGACTGTGTTTATTTTTAACATATAAAACTATAATTTTGCAACAATTTTCAACCCCCTCCCAGAAAATTCATAAATGATAATATTTTGCCCCCCCCCAGAAATTTCAATGACGCAGTCTGCGTCTTAACCCCCCCCCCTGTGGGCACCCCTGGGCTAACAATAATAATGAAAGACCTACTTACGAATGTATTGAAACGTGTTCCTTTCCTTGTTTCTTTCTGCCGTAGTAAGAAAAATTACACCCGAATACCACACAGGTATTCACCATTTTAGAAAAAGTATTTATACTCCTCAGTCCAATTGCATTATTAGCTAAAATGCTAAAATTCACATCGCTGTAACGCTATTGTGGCTTGTACTCGATAAGCTGCTACAGTGTAGTAATATGGCGGTCCGTGCATCAGCGTGGCTTCACTGCCGCCAATAGTAAAGCATACACCATTGCCGATCTATCTCTATATATCTGTGATGGCACCACAGTTCTCCGACATATTTTTCTTACCACCCCTCCATCTCATCCAACTTGCGAGTTGCCAGAGGGAACTTGTTTTATGACCCATCCATCTTCCCTTATTATATAAGTGTGCACAGTGTTGTCGCATTGTCGCAATTCACAGTGAAGCTTTGATTTCCTGTTTATTTCCTCTTCATTCCGTCGTTTATGTCACAATTATCTACATCAATATGCCATTATTATAATTATTCATAAATAAATAAATATTTACTTTAGTACATTGATACATAGCCGAACAGTGATTTCTCTTTCATCCTCAGCTGGAAGGTATAAGTTGCAACACAGTCTTCTATCCATGTCTATACCACGTGTTTTGCTCAAAACTTCAATTTTTTTTTCTGGCCAGCAAAGATTAACCAGCGGGTGGTAGGTGGTCTGCTGTTCCTGTTTGTAGTAAGGGGTGCGAAGTTTACAGTTACATTCTCTCCCAAACAGGAATTCTGTATCAGTTCAATTGGAATTCTCACAGCGTGAAGTAGTAGTTTCTTTGTGATGTCGCGATTGTTTGTTTAGTTTAGTAGTGTATATAATATTGTAACAAGGGCTCGTCGGGGTTCAAAATCAGAACACCGAGTTTCTAATTGAAGGATGGAGGATTCTTTATTTCCTATAAACAATGGTCAATACAGTCAGAAAACTCCAGACTGTTCGCCAGTTCACTGTCCTGTTCAGTACTCACTCTCACTGTGCTCAGTCCTAATTACAGCACTGTTCCGTTCGCACACACTGTGCGGACTCCCAGTCGAGATAATCCCACGTCGCGCCGGTCAGCCCCACAGTCCTCGCTGCCGCTGTACGATCCACCCGTCGCGCAGAGTTCCCCGGGACGGCACTGTCTCAGCCCAGTCCAGTCCACCAGTTCTTCCGTTCACTAGCTCCCTCGTTCACCAGTCCCTCCGGTCACTAGTTCACCCTCTGACGCTGACTCTCGCCGCTACTCTCGGACTGCCTCTCGCTAACTCTGACTGTTCCCTCGTTGACTCTCTGCTACTAACTCACTGTTACTCTCATTCATTCACTGACTGTCTCTGCTCGCTCGCCACCCTATATATAGGCCCGACGAATATTCCAGAGCCGACGTCTCGAAAGTTCCCCGCCCGCGCATGGTCTAGAATGTCCGCGCAGTGCGCCGTCACAGCCCTTAGCGCGTGGCTCCACCGCTGGCCCCTCCCACGAGCGCGCACCGCCACTCACCGCGCCGTGCCAGGGAGTAGGCCGCACCCGTCGGCGCGCGGCTCCAATCAGCAATAAGAGGGCCGTTCCTTTCTGGATGTCTCTAATTCTAGCGCTTTCCGGCCGAGTCCTTCCTCTATCAGTTTCTAGAAAACACAATTTCCCAATATTAAAACAGTTCGCAAAAGCTGCACTGACTGAAAAGGACCACTTAAACTAGACAGGTAGATTGCCAACTGGCTGAGCAATGCTCACTACCCTAGGCTGGGCGAGGTTTAGAGAGGGGTTTTCCCTCGCCTGTAAGGCAAATGCCGGCCTAGTTCCACCCCTCAAAATAACAAAGAAGCATGCAATAATTACAACATTCAACAGTACAAAACAACTCAACAATCTCACAAACACAAAACTCTAAACAATCAAGAACACTACTCACTCCGTAACACCGCACACACAAACACCTAGCTGATGAAAGCTTGAAAATGAATCAAGATACCAGCTTGGACACGTCACGATCCACCACATCCCTTCAGGATGGAACACACTCACGATAGGGACATAATCACAAATGGTTACCAGAATTTGGTTTGACCCGAGGTACTGGCTTCATTGCTTGGCACTCGGGGGGTAAGGGAGGGCACACAAAAAAACAAAAAAAAAGTTTCTAGGCTTTTCTGGGCTTTGTGACAATTTTAATAATTCTAGCGTAGTTTAAAGAATAGTTATAGTAGTTAAAGAGTAGAACAGTATATATAGTTCACTACTATAACCATTTTGGAAATGCATTCAATAGGCTAGTTCGTTTTCTACCAGTGAACTTAAAAGTAATTTTGTTTATTAATGTGTGAATACCGTGCAGCACTTGCAATGCTGGCAATAGAGAAACGTCTAGGGCGCGAGAAGAAAGACTTCAACTTTAAAGTTGTCGAGAAGTAGGCTGCACAGAAAGAAATAAGAGTACATTTTCTCTACAAGTGATGAGATTCGTAAGTCCTGTATTTTGTTTTTCTATTTTTAGCCCCATGTGAACACCCAAATATTTTACCCACGTGACGCCACTGGTAAGAGAGGTAAGGCATCTAAAAGTGGAGAAAACTGTAGGCCTAATTTTAAACGTATTTAATACGTTTTGTGAAAAGTTCGCTCAACTTTCAGTCCATGAAATTGACATCAGAGTTCACAGGATCGTCAGAAATTAGCACATACGGAATTCTTCAAGAGGTGAGGAAAGTGTTGGATGTACAATGAAGTGTTTGTGAAATCAACAGTTCGAAAGATTGTATTTTCCCCCATAACTCCATGCGTCAGAAAAGATAATGTCAATAAATAAATAAGAATCCTGAGACAGAATGAAAGCTTAGTATTCAAGTCACTAGATGTCAGCGTGTATAGCGTATTTCGTGTTTCAATGTTGTCAGCTTTACCTACGAAGTTGAACGAAACCTACCAAATGAGGACTAGGGAGCCGAGCGCCCAAGATGTCGCGCGCGGGTAGTATTAATAAAACACTTGTTTTAGATAGGCCTATATAATAATAATAATAATAATAATAATAATAATAATAATAATAATAATAATAATAATAATAGTACAAAGTCTGTGCCATGTATATCAGAAGCAAGTGAAATATGGCCTATTTACTACATCTGAAACGTTGTAATATCAGTTACCTGATATAACAAAGTTAAAAACTGATATCAGTTTACCTGATATATACCTGATATATTTATGCTCGTTTTTGAATTGAGAAAATATGTTATCGAAGGTCAACAGCGATATCAGGGTATTATCGGAATTGAAATGTCGATTTCAAAATATCGGATAAAATACTATTCGATATTTCGTTAATATCGATATTTATGTCCCAACCCCTAAAATTTGTTTCCGGTGCTCACCCTACATCGATATCAGGGTATTATCGGAATTGAAATGTCGATTTCAAAATGTCGGATAAAATACTATTCGATATTTCGTTAATATCGATATTTATTTCCCAACCCCTAAAATTTGTTTCCGGGGCTCACTCTACATCGATATCAGGGTATTATCGGAATTGAAATGTCGATTTCAAAATATCGGATAAAATACTATTCGATATTTCGTTAATATCGATATTCATATTCCAACCCCTAAAATTTGTTTGCGGGGCTCACTCTACAAGGACATTAAGTGGGTGGATTGTACAAGACAGGGTTGATTTTCCCTCACCTAGTAAAATTTGCAAATAGAATGATAATATTATCGGATGTTGTCATAGCCTTCAGAAACCTGACTAATGTTTACAGTAAGAGAAGCAGATGGTGGTTTAATCTCGTCATGCGCATTAACAATGTTGGCTTTCCAAGGCCTGACTTTAATCAGTTTCTCGTTTCAGACGCCTTCCTCACCCTCTTAACAAATCCACTCCAAGCAGCGCCATGATGTAACCACAAAGTATTTCTTCCTTGACATTGATTTCTTGGCGTTTTCATTTCTGACTTAATGGGAAAAGTCATGAGGTGACATTATGCATTTTTAATCACTTCAAGTGGGAAGAAATCGAACATAATAGGCCTACATAGCCTAATACGTCAATACGTTTTCATTCTCGGAACGAGTTTCTGTGAATTCCTACAAAATCGTATCAGGAAGAAAGAAAGAAAGAAAGAAAAAAAACTGATGTGAAATTCACATAACTTCCTCAGCCCAAATAAAAGTTAACCGTTAACGGAGCCGTTTTCGAGAAAATCACGACAAACGAAATTTTCTTCACGTAAAGTCCCCTTAAAAATAAGAGAAAGTCGTCGCCAGTCTTCGTGTCCCATCTCCAAAAGGTACCTAACCCAAACGCAAAATTTGGTTTTCGTACGATTTTCTGTTACAAGATGCCGTATTCATAATTTTTTCGAAGCTTTAATAAATATTTAGATCTTAGTATAAAGCAACCCATGTGCAAAATTTAAAGGTTAAGACAAAAACGAAAAACGAAAATTTCTTCATGTAAAGTCCCCTTAAAAATAAGAGAAACTTGTCGCCAATCTTTGGGTCACATCTTCAGAAGGTACCTGACCCAAATATAAAATTTTGTTTTCATAAGATTTTCCGTTCCGGAGCTAGGCTGTTCACAGGCATCCACACAGACACACAAACATAGACATGTTTCCCAAAATAATATTTTAGGTAGATTTTCGAAGAAAAATCTACCTATTGCAATGGATACCACTTTATGATTTTCGAAAAATTCTTTCATATCTTTACGTTTCATGCTCCCCTAAGTACGAAACCACCGCCCGTTCAAAAAAATTTTTTGTGATATTTATATATATATATATATCTTTACACGATAGCGGCCGTAATTTTGAAGATATTTGAACCAAATTTTATTATGTTATTTCTAGGCCCAATAGTTCGGACAAGTTCGTTAATGGGCAAAATTGGCCCAAGGGGGTGGTCGGGGGAGGGGGTTGAAATTTTTAAAAATGTATATCTCGGCCCCTATGAAGTATAGAGGGAAACTTTGTTTGAATAAATTAGAGTACTCCCTATGGAGTTCACAGTGACACCAACGATTCGGGGGTTCGAGTGAGGGTGGGGGTGGAGGTGGGGGCGGGGGATGAAAATTCGAAACTTTTGAAACCACGTCTTGTGGGGTATCGTTGAAAAGCTCTTGATGAGTACTCTACAAATCAATAAATAGTTTCTTGATAGCTATCATATTACGCGAGATTTTAATGTTTGAAAATAATAACACTTAAAAGAATTATTATAATATCATAATTTTGTCTTGTTTAGTGGCTTTGCTAATTATATTCATTGCTGATCTTGCGCACGGCCTCCCAGAATATTATATCCTATTCTTGTTGTCAAAACAAATGATTGTAGGATCTTCCTCTTTACCGAATTCAGTTCTTATTACTGCAGGTTTACCATGCCAAGGCTAAAGAAGAAGAGTGCTATGCAGCGACAATAAATTAGACCAAAAGCACTTCGAAATCTATCTCCGCCTGTAGGCCTGCCTAAAGGGATTTTTATCTTCAGGAGCCCTCAAAACAAGTATTTATATCAAAAACTCAACTTCGAATTTGGGGGTCGAAAACACCTATAGTACGTACGGTACTGGCAGATGAAGTAAAATTGAGAAATGGGGATGTATGCATTACTACAATTTCTGATAAGTGTAGACACGTTATCTACTCCTATACAATTCAACGGCCCTAAATAGCGTGCTTGCTCGCCCGCTTCGTGAGACATCGGGTATACTCGGCGATGTTCGTCTCTCGCAGTCTAAACTTTCATGACGACTACAAAATTAGGAAGGAAAACCGTTTCTTTATTATATAAGGCTGAAGTGAAATGAACACAATGAACAAATATTCTAATTTTATTTTTACTTACAATTTTCATAGCTCTGAACCACAAACATTTTTAATAATATACCAGTGTAATTTTCTTAAAAATCCTGGAGTCAATGAATAATTGCGGGCGAAGCTGGGGGCAACAGCTGTAAAATATTGATGGTTTTATCTCTTGAAATATCGCTGATAATAATAATCCAAACAAACCATTCCTTCCCTTGAAACATTATATAATTTCTGAAAATTACACTGAATTGATAAAATAAAATTCACATCATATTCATGTCAATAAACAGCTGAGAAACAATACGTATTATGTGTTCACAGGTTCTTTGGAACTGCACAATCGATTCTGATATAGTTTTCCCAGGGGGCGCTTTCATGTCGTGGAATGTACTCTAAAGCAGGAATTTTAGCTGTTTCATTAATTATTAATGGCTTAGTTTATGAATGATTCGCATGCAAGTGTTAATAAATATAATGCTTTAATAATTATTATACTCTTAATTTTTAATTTTTAAAAGAATTATCGTGGCGAAGCCAGGGGCACCTCCTAGTTTCTTACAATTTTGTAGTTTGGTAGCACAATTTTGACTACATTTCGCGTATTTATAGAGTTGCTGAAGAGAATGCAAACAAACACGTGAAATTGTGTGATGAAATAATGTCTCTTCCAGAAAAAAAAAATACATTAGGAAGAAAGACAAAAGGCAATGAATGATTATTCACGTGGGAAAAAAAAACAAGATTTTATGTGAAGAAAGAGTCAAATCTTATTTATTTTAAACGCTATTTTGACCAAGGGCTTAATACAATGTTTTAATTTCAATGAATAATCACACCTATCTGTATAAGATTCCTTAATGTGACGTAGCGGTATGTATTAAGTGAGAGGGGGAAATTTGTCTTTGTAGGAATTCACATAGGCCTAAACAGAGTGTATCATAATTAATAGCGGAAAGTGAAACGGTTGATGGTATACGATAACAGAAGCCAAAAAGTTCCAGGAAACACGGGTCCGCAAGACTATTCCATGAATAAAAATCCCTTTAGGCAGACCTACAGGCTGAGGTAGATTTCGAAGTGCTTTTGGTTTAATTTATTGTCGCTGCGCAGCAACTCTTCTTCTTTAGCCTTGGCATGACAAACCCGCAATGATAACTGCAAAAAAAGAGGAAAGAGCACTTTTTCAAATATTCAAATCTCGCCTTATATGAGAGCTATCGAGAAACTAGTTATTGGTTTGTAGAGTAGGCCTACTCATCAAGAGCTTTTCAACGATATCCCATAAAACGTGGTTTCAAAAATTTAGAATTTCCACCCACCCCCCACCCTCACTCGTACCCCCAAATCGTTGGTGTCAACGTGAACTTCATAGGGAGTACTCTAATTTATTCAAACAAAGTTTCCCTCTATACTTCAGGAGGCCCGAGATAAAAAGTTTTCAAAATTTCAAACCCCTCCCCGATCCTCCCCTTGAGCCAATTTTACTCATTAACGAACTTGTCCGAACTATTGGGCCTAGAAATAATATAACAACATTTGGTTCAAATATCTTCGAAATTACGGCCGCTAGCGTGTAAAGACATAGGCCTACAGGGTGTTAATGAATAACACCGAAATATTTTACCTGTGTATAGATGGGACATCAGTGGCGACTCTTGGTTTTTTAGTTGTGTAGGATGGTGTGGAGAGAGCTAATTAACCCATTCACTGCTATTGACGTACATATGCGTCGCCGTAAAAAATGCATAAAGGCTGAGATGTAAATTTAATACAATAATGCTTTATCGAAAAATATCAAAATATTTAACCATGTACGAAAACTGTCGTTTGCGGAAATCAGTTATTCCGCTATAATTTTAGCTATTCCGCTATATAATAGTTGATATCAAACTTGATATTGCTCCAGGAATACTTATATTGAAATATAAACAGCACTGTAAAGTTTAATAATAACTAGGCCTATAATATACACCAAGAAAAGAAATAAATAAATATTAATAAAAATATGATCACTCCCCTCTTAGAAAACAAGCTATCGAACGTGAGGAAGGTCTGTACTGTAAGACGTCCTCAACTTCCTCCATATGAAACTGGCTTCTCACCGCCTTTTCCCTTCTCCCTTCACTTGCCAGAGCTTTAACAACGGCATGGATACACTGAGGACATCCTCACAAATACCAACCTGCTCAAAACAGAACCGTTAACTTCCTTCCCGAGTGCTCTACAAAAACGCTGTTTTGTCATTTTATTGTTTTAATTTTGACAATGAATGCTAGTAAACATTTATGTAGATGAATTATGAAGTGTAGGATGATCCTCACATCCTATATGGAATAATCGCCACTGTGGGACATAGACAAGCAACTTTTATTAATAAATTTTTGCTCTATGACGTAAAATGTGTAAGCTACAGGGCATTAAAGTCATTATAATTAGGTGCTCATAAGTCAATAATTAAGCGAAATAGAGTTAAACTTTTCATTACATTGACTTCATGCCTTCCTAATGATCCATAAAAAACTAATTCTTAATCATTCGTCTACAGCTATTACATAATTTAGAGTTATCATAATCTGCAAAATTTACAGACTAATCACATGACTGGCCATCGCTGCATTATTCTTCTTTTATTCATAACTACTGACTACAGTGTTAACAACGAAGTTATTTTGTTTTGCATTTTTTTCTAATGTTAGAAGTCAGTGGCGGCCATGCCCTAAGAGAATTTAAGCTGTAACAGGAAAAATTGAATCCATAGAGGAAAAATCTTCTAATAAAAGTTGCTTATCTATGTCGCCTCTATACACATGTAAAATATTTCGGTGTTATTCATTAACACCCTGTATATAAAAATATATGTACTGTATAAATATAACTTTTTTTTTAACGGGCGGTGGTTTCGTACTTAGGAAGGCATGCAACGTAAAGATATGAAAGAATTTTTCGAAAGTCATGACATGGTATCGATTGCAATAGGTAGATCTTTCTTCGAAATCTACCTAAAATGTAATGGATTATACAAATAATAATTGCTTTCGTGCTTTGTTATATAAAAACAAAACTAACAGCTGCGAGATCACGGCATACTGTGAATCAACAATCCATGAATCGATTCGAGTTACCATGTTGTAACCAGGGCTACCAATAGTGCATATAAGATATAGTTAACCTAATTCAGGTAAGCTAACAGCAGAACAGAATAAAAGCACACGAACTGGCTTGCACCGAATCAGAATTGTGTTTTTAGTCAATGCACATTTCTATTATTTCAATCTCCAAACAAGTTATGCTGTATAAAATAATGTGTTTTCGTGCTGCTTAATGGCAGTATGTGACGTATTAATCACTGCACATTGATTCTTTCGTGTCTAGTAACGAGAAGACTATTTTACCCGATAAAACGGTTTCCTCGCGATTCCTACAAGAATATTGTAAGATAAACGGCCGTGATTGGTCTATATCCGAGGAATTCCTAAACGTTATCAAGATCAAACACGCGGCGTATGAGTGGAACAGTTAATCAAATATTTTCGGGTAACTACTGTATCTTTCTCTATTGATATACTGGGTGTTAATGAATAACACCGAAAAATTTTACCTGTGTATAGAGGGGACATAGACAAGCAACTTTTATTAGGAGATTTTTGCTCTATGACATAAAATAGGTATGCTACAGGGCATTAAAGTCATTACAGTTTGGTGCCATAACTTCATAAGTCAATAATGAAGCAAAATAGGGTGAACATTTTCATTAAATTGACTTCATGCCTTCTGAGTGATCGATAAAAACCTGATTCTTAACCATTCATCAAATGCTATATCATAATTTAGAGTTTTCGTAATCTGCAAAATTACAGACTAATCACATGACTGGCCACCAATGCATTACAATTTTGTTCATTACTCCAGTGTTAACGAAGTTTCTTTGTTTTGCATTTTTTCAAATGTTAGAAGTCAGTGGCGGCCATGCCCTGGGAGATTTTATGCTGTAACAGGAAAAATTGAATCCATACAGCAAACATCTCCTAATAAAAGTTGTTTGTGTATGACCCTTGTATACACTTGCAAAATATTTCGGTGTTATTCATTAACACTCTGTATAATGTGTCCTTTTGGATAGATTGGTAATCCTTCAATAAACACATCGGGTTATTCTCTCTATTTCATTTTAAATCTAAATTGTGATCGTAATTAAAATTAACTATATTTATATTTTTAGGGGACCGAGTACCTCCTATCTACACAATGTTAAATATGCAAAACTATTAAACTTAAGGACATGAAAAATGGCACTGATATTCTTTATACCTTTTACTACCCATTAAATATAATTAATTTGCTATTGTTCATTCTTATTATTTTTAATGATTTTTACGAATGCAAAAAATTTAGCATAAAATTTAAACTTTAATATTTTTTCAGGCCTACATTTTATCTTTAATCGTTACATTCTTATGTTTAATAGAAAGATTAGTTTACTATTAATTACTATTAAAAAAATGAAGTTTCTATCTTCAACGATTTGCACACTGAGCGTACCTTAAGTTTTTAAAATTTCGAACGGAGTAAAATGACGTTAAAGTTTAAACATATAATAACTTTACCTTTTATAGATTTAGAATATCCCAGCTTCATAATCAGGGTCATTGTGTTCTTTATTAATCTTGACAGGTGCACCAACAAAAAGGGTAAAGTTTCCTTCAAATATTGGGTACTTTCATATACCAAAACACAAAGCTTGCCATATAACGTGCGGCAACATAACTTCCTTTTTTGAAATGCGCGCCATTTAGGCTGTAGGGGTCGTTGCGGGGCGGAAGTGGTCTCATTTGACTGGCATGTTTCTAAAGTTTTGTTCCCTTCCATGTCAGTTGCCATCATGCGTTGGAACAGTGAGGAGCGTGCCTTTGCCGTCGAGGCCTACTTTTCAAACGGATGTTCTGTGGTCGCAACCTAGCGCGCCTTCCAAAATCCTTTAATGTAGCCCCCTTGGGCCCTGTCCCGGACCGGAAATGAATTGTTACTGGGTCATTACCAGGGCTAGGATTTATATGTACTAAAAAATGTCAAAATATGTACATATATATGTACTTAAAAATTTCAAAATATGTACATATATATGTGCTAAAAATGTCAAAATACGTACATATATATGCAAATATATGTTGTGAAATATGGACATCAAAACAAATTTAACCACTAGACACTACATTTTGTTACTTTTAGAACCTATAAAAATGCATTACAAATACTGGATTCATAAATTAAATTATTCATTTTTTTTTTCAGATTACTTACTTTATTTGTATTCATTCATTGATTATTTCTGCTACCATAACAGTATGCCACAAAATGTTATTTTAAATTTTCAAAAGTGATTTGTATTGGCTGATGCTTCGTTCTACTGCACATGAAATGATTGGCGCGTGTTTAAAATTCACTGATTCTAGTTTTACTTTTGACGAGCTACTTAAGATTGCACTGATTTTACACATTTCTTCAAAGCCTGGATTTCTTGAAAACACATTGTCCACTTTACATTTGATAAGATTGGCTAAATGTCCACGTATACATATGAGTTCATGAATCATGTTTTTCACTATGTCAATATTTCCAGATAATGTCAGATTATTATTTTGTAGTTTCTGAATTATTTTTGTTATATTACAAAAATTTGATTCAATGTAACACAAATCATTTTTCACACATTCATTTCTGTACATAACTGTAAACTTATCCTGTGCTGCCATATTTTCTGTCACTGAAAACGACAATTTTATATAGTTTTACTCTTAAGAATGAAATATGTACGAATATTGCATTAAAATCACTAAATATGGACTTTTATTTATTTTACATATAAATATGTACTAATGTCAGAAATATGGAAAAATATGTAAAATAAATTTGTTTTATTTGAATAGAGGACAACATAATAGATGGAGATAAGTAAAAAAAAAAAAATGTGTCTATATGTGAAATTAAGAAATATGTAATTACATATAAATCCTAGCCCTGGTCATTACGTTCAGGCAAACCGCGAGTGTGACAAAACGAAGAACTGGAGTCCCTCGGCCCATCAGATCAACTGAGAACATCGAGGCAGTGAGAGCTTCAATCTTGCGATCCCCACGGCGTTCTGCACGCAAACATGCGTCCGATATGTGAACATGTTGGAGGAATTTCTTCTTCCACAACTTGATGAATTGGACCTAGGGGACATTTGGTTCCAACAGGACGTAGCATCGGCTCACACTTCAAAGGCATCGATGGCAGTTTTGAGGGAACACTTCCCGGAGCGTCTCACCCAGTGGCGACTCCTGGTTTTTTAATTGTGTAGGATGGTGTGGAGAGAGCGAATTAACCCATTCACTGCTATTGACGTACATATGCGTCGCCGTAAAAAATACATAAAGGCTGAGATGTAAATTTAATACAATAATGCTTTATCCTAAAATATGAAAATATTTAACCACGTATGAAAACTGTCGTTTACGGAAATCAGCTATTCCGCTATAATTTTCATAGTTGATTTCAAACTTGATATTACTCCAGGAATACTTATATTGAAATATAAACAGCACTGTAAAGTTTAATAATAGCTAGGCCTATAATATATACCAAGAAATGAAATAAATAAATATTAATAAAAATATGATCACTCACCTCTTAGAAAACAAGCTATCGAACGTGAGTAAGGACTGTACTGTAAGACGTCCTCAACTTCTTCCATATGAAACTGGCTTCTCACCACCTTTCCCTTCCCTGCCTGCCCCTTCACATGCCCATAAGCTTTAACAACGGCATGGACTACGTAACATCAACACTGAGGACATCCTCGCAAATACCAACCTGCTCAAAACAGAACCGCTAACTTCCTTCCCGAGTGCTCTACAATAACGCTGTTTTGTCATTTTATTGTTTTAATTTTGACAATGAATGCTAGTAAACATTTATGTAGATGAATTATGAAGTGTAGGATGATCCTCACATCCTATATGGAATAATCGCCACTGGTCTCACCTCAATACGGGGCGATTTGGAGTGGACTGCCCGCTCCCCTGATTTGGCCCCATGCAATTTTGTTGTGGGGTTATTTGAAATCCTGCGTTTATGTCAACCGTCCAAGGACCCTACAAGACCTGAAGGCCAACATCCGGGCAGAAATTGCTAACATACCCGCTGCTATGCTGGTAAGAGTAATGACAAACGCCAGAAATCAGCTTATTCAGTGTATGGACAATGGGGGCGTCACCTACCTGATATGATTTTCAAAACTGTGTAAAACAAAACTTTAGATATGCACCTACATTATAAAAAAAAAATTATGTTTCCTAAAATTGGTTTTATTGCGTTTTGAAAAAAGGAAGTTATGTTGCCGCACCCTGTATAAAGCTGCATCAAGGAGGAAGGGAATGGGGGCTTAACCAAGCTTTAAGAGTTAAAAGAATTGCTTTAAAATGGCACTTCCAGTCGGAGTTCAGAGTTCAAACTTCAGAATCTTAATCTTAAGATGTCAATGCACAAGAATCAGCAAAAAAAAAGGAATATTAATCATTTCAACCCTGATCGAGGTACTTGGTCCCCTTAAAATTCTTGATATTAGCATTCTCATTAAAACCTAAGTGAAATGGATTTTTCTTCGCTTTTGTGAGAAGGGTGTAAACTGTAACAAAGAATACATATCACAACTGTGTCTGGCTAATATTAATATTCTGGCCGCGAATGAGGTTATGCTTTCCCGTCACGTTGTGAACGCTGTGAGGCGAAAAGGAAAACTTGGCTCTGCGGAATAAAACCACGGGAATTTACTTTACACATGCTATGAGCGAATGTAACAGGCGAGAATAATTTAAACGAGGAGAATAAATATCCGCACTGATTTCTAATTTCCACAGTGAAGTGTTATATACGTTATACATCAGAACTCATTCTGAATTTAAAACCTGATGTGACTACTCGTAATAGGTATAAGTAGACCTGGGATTGGCAAACGCCTATTTTGTTCCTTATGAAATAACATGGAATTGTTTAAATATGTTGATGTTTCATGATAAATCACTTACATTTATAGAGTTTTATAGTGCTCCAAAAATGCCTATTTGGGCCTTTAGAGCTTATTTTACTATTCTAGTGCCTAAAATGCATATTTTGTACATTTAAAATAAAATTAAACTGCTGTAATTTTTACATACATGGACATCCTTGAGTGAAAAACAGAACGGCAAAGGGTAAGTTTTTTCACAGAAACTTGATTTTCCCAAGCAATTGTTGCCAAAGGAATATTCGTTGACGGGGGAGGGGGAGGATTAGCTCCAAAGAACAAGGAGCAAGCAGTAAGAAGGGACATACTTTGTTGACCACACGACCATCCAATTTCTGCAGGCCATGAGCTGGCCGTTATTGAAATCCAAGGCTCTTCAAGGTCTGTATTGATGTAATTTCTCTAACGACCCATAACTCCTTTTAATAAAAGTATTTTTAATTCTGTCTTAATTATTCAGTTATTTCTGTTAAGAATAAATATACCACGTTTCTAATAAAAAGATCACGTTACACTTTAAGTGTATGTTATAATATTGTGAAGTCTATTTTCTGTCTATTTTCACATTTTAATAATTAAAGAATCGCTGACAAACTGTCGATTTTACTTTTTCGCAAGTAATCCGTCCTGAAAGAGGGTTTCCTGATGAAACTCGTAATCTCGAGTAGGATTTATTAAGACTTCCACGAATAAACTGGAACGGATTAGGTAAATAAAACGTTTTTTTTAAGTAGTGGCAACTATTTTATTTCTCCACACATAGCAAACGTATTCCGAATTCTAACTTTTATAAACCTTCAATGTAATCACCACCACTGGGTACATGTTCCCAGCGATGCGTAAGTCTTTGGAACCCGCTCGCACTGCCTAATCTGTTGATGGTAACAAGAGAGCATTAACCATAATTTTCATTATTTTTCACCTGTTTTATGTAAGTGATGGCGCTCTTCTTTTTTTATACCTCCTTTATCTCTTATTTGTAAAAAAGCAGCGATGCAAATTACCACCAACCATTCACTAACCATCGAAGCCACGAACGATGCATGCTACGATTTTTCGTAGTAAAACCTACAAAGTAGAGTTCTAAACTACACTTGATGCATGTATTTCATAGTTTATTCTAAGACTTCAAGGAAAATCTAATCTTGGCCAACACCAGCTCCTTATACATACAAATCTTAGGTAGTAAAAGTATCTAAAACTAAACTAACTCCGTGGTGCTACATCCCTGGAGTGACTTGGCCTACCACCCTACCGCTGCGTCATCTATCGTAGGCAGATGGCAGGATTGGAGGCATGTGGTCAGCATGCCGACACCCACGGCCGTTAACGGTGGTTTTTATGACCGGAGCCGCTAATTCTCTATCAAGCAGCTCCTCAGTTTGAATCACGAGGCTGTGTGCACCCCTACCAGACCTCCCTACCTCAGAAAAATCTGAGGAGGTACCGTGGATCGAACTCGGGCCGGATCTGTAGACAGCGACGCTAACCACAAGACCACGCCGGCGGTCAGTAAAAGTATCTACTGCCATTTTATGTATTCCACCCAAAGTCTATTATCGAACTAAAGTGTTCGCAAATCTCTCTCTCTCTCTCTATATATATATATATAAATAAAAGGCTTTGTCCTGACTGACTGAATGAATGACTGACTGACTGATTGACTGAATGACAGGAATCAACGTACAGCCTAAACTATAACAGGTAGAGACTTGGAATTTTGACTGTACCTTCATTTCATAATGTAGGTGCTCACTAAGAAAGGATTTTGAAAAATTCTGATTCTAAATGCCAAAAATTAAATGTTTTTGAAAATACTTAATCCCTTTTTACATAGAATTATCAATTCCAAATCACAGAATATATTGTTGCCAAATGGTATCAGGTGGGCTTGGAAAAACAATTGAAATGCACTTTTGACAAATAAGAGAAGTTATCAAAATAATTCATGTTATAAATAAATATTACAGAATGAAATCCACTAAAATAATGGAATCACATAACTTTCTCTACCCTGGACATAGAGAAAACAAAACGAGGTATGGTAATGTTTTTATTATTATATTATATCGCAGGTTTTTGGAGAGAAAAGTATGAAAGTGATAATGCTTTATGGTAACATAAGAGTGGGAAATTTCCCGCCTCGATATTACAATTTTATGTTACAGGAATTTCTGTTTCTTCTTATTTAAACCTCTACCAGGCTTGCTGTGCACTGTACAAGCGATGGGATGCAAAATTCTAGATCCTCTATGAGCCATAAAAAATTATATCAAGCGTTTTCTGAGGGAATAGTTTGAGTGTAATAAGTCGTTCTTCCTATTTCAAATTATAAATGCCTATATAAGGACCTAGAATTTAAAATCCTTCATAAGCTAATTTCCAATTACAAAATACAAAACCCGGGCGACGCCGGGTCTTTTAAGCTAGTCATTGATATATACCGGATGTTAAATGAGCAGTGAACATTTAGAAAAGTTGCTGCACCGCTCCAATCTCAGTTTTACTCTTATTTCAGATATCGAAGGTTGTTTGCGTATTTGTGCGACATGTGGTAAAGTTATTAGCAGGGCACAGCAGCTTGAGGACAATGAGCTCGCTCGACGTTGAAATTTGCATATCTCAAGTCAACAAGCAGATCTTGTCATCGTATCGCCCCAGTAAATTGCTTTCTTGTACACGGTACCCATTCGTTATTACACTCTCCTAATTAACTCTCTCAGTGATGAAGAATGGCAAGAGAGCTCTCTGGAGGGATCAAACGAATTTAGGTGTTCACTGAAAGTGAGATTAAATATAGTATGTCTATTCCCAACACCCTTTCTCGCAACTAATACAATACTCTAGCGGTCCCGGGTTCAAACCCCGGGCGTGGCGGGCGTGTCATTCTTGGTGGACGAAGCCGTGACCTTTGGGGGGTTTTCTCGGGGATCCTCCCGTTTCCCCCTCTCATTCCACCAACACTCTCCATTTCATCTTCAAACCTCCCCCTCATAATCATCCCGTTTCCTTTCCCGGTTTCCGGTTTACCCTCGCCCCCAGAGCCTGCTGTGGGCCTCTCCCGTCCTCCCCGTGGCTTGTGGTCCTGAAGTTGCTGGCTGGTGTGCTGCCAACCTGGGGGCTCTGTAAGAGGTACCGAGGCAGTGGCACACGTGGCATGGTAGAGGTATCTGTTGGATGTAGGGGAGTTCCGTGGGGGCTCGCGGTGGGGTCTGTTGTCGAGGGGCCGTTGGGCTTGCACATCATTCCATTCCCGGAGGTTGGCACAATGGGCCGCAAGGCCGAAGTGCTTAGGGTCATCCCAACCCGCCTTCCACCCTTAAGGGGACAAATCAAAATACAATACTAGGATGAATAAGGTATCGGTGGATAGGATTTTGACGACTTCTGATATAGTATTCTCTGTTTATATTAAAACACGTTGTATGTTAAAAATGTTCTTGTGTATAGGACTATACAGGGTGTTAATGAATAACACCGAAATATTTTACCTGTGTATAGAAAGGACATAGACAAGCAACTTTTATTAGGAGATTTTTGCTCTATGACGTAAAATGTGTAGTCTATGCTACAGGGCATTAAAGCCATTACAATTTGGTACTCATAAGTCAATAACTAAGCGAAATAGGGTTAAAAATTTCATTAAATTGACTTCTTGCCTTCTTAGTAACCGATAAAAATCTTATCCTTAATCATTCATCAACAGCTATATGATAGTTTATAGTTTTCGTAATCTGCAAATTTATAGACTAGGCTAATCACATGGCTGGCCTCCACTGCATTAGTTCTTTTATTCATAACTACTGTGTTAACAACGAAGTTCCTTTGTTTTTCATTTTTTTCAAATGTTAGAAGTCAGTGGCGGCCATGCCCTTGGGAAATTTATGTTTTAACAGGAAAAATTGAATCCATAGAGCAAAAATCTCCTAATAAAAGTTGCTTGTCTGTGCCCTCTCTGTACGCAGGTAAAATATTTCGGTGTTATTCATTAACACCCTGTATACAATAACACCGAAATATTTTACCTGTGTATAGACAGGTCCTTTTTTTTTTTTTTTTTTCCTTCTCTCCCTTACCCCCGGAGTGCCGGGTGACGTACCTTTGAGTAAACGAGGGAAAAATGTCTACTTCACTTGAGCAAAAATTTCCACTTCACTCGAGCACAAATTAATCGTGTTTTCCAACGATTTGGCAACGCCGCATTCAACTGCCAGACTATTATACTTTTAAATTATCCGTTAACATTACCATCCATAAAATTGTTTGTCAATCATTGCCAAATGGTACTATTACATTTTTTTAAACATATTTAAAAAGATGTTTAAAGTCCTTAAAAGTGTAAATCTTATAATAAAAAGCAGATGTCTTCTTCTTACGACGCGTTTCGAAGTTAATTCGTCATCTTCAGGTGTATATTTTGACAGAATAGTGCAACCCACGGATAAGCATGTAACCTACAGCTATTCTGTCTCCACGAACACTCAAAATATACACATGAAGATGACGAATTAACTTCGAAACGCGTCGTAAGAAGAAGACATCTGCTTTTTATTATAATACTTGTATTTTTAAAGACTTTAAACATATTTTTAAATGTGTTAAGAATTTTTAATATGGTTATGACTATTGTTTCATATGTACATAAGTTTTTTATATATTTGTAGACTAGTAGCTTATGCTGCTTTAATACGAGGTAAAATGTCATAGGATAAATTATGTTTTTTTAAAATATGTTAGGTGTCTAAAAATTTTCTTACATACTGAGCATAGGTGTGCTTTATATTCATAAAATCAAAATATTTAGGTGTTCTTCATTAACACCCTATATATAATACAAGTTCTTTCACTAAACTCGCCACATGAATTCACACTGAATGTGCAGTCTCCGTGACAACACCATTGTTTGCAGTTTACACAACTTGTTTGAGAATTGGCATAATTCTGGGATTTGACATTATGTATCAAATTAGAGAGACTATAAATCAATAATACCTACAGAAATCCACATAAATAAAAATCTGATTTGATGCACTCGCATAACTGTCACAACCCTGTGCATGGAATGTTTCATTTTCATACTTCACTTGTCTTTTGTATTACGGGCATTCAATTGCCTCGTCCTCAAGCAAAGGCAGGGCTTGAAGCCTGAGTTTGTGCAAATCACTTTTTTGCACGGGTAAACGTTGGATACGAATAAATGGTTAAAAAATTCTATCCACTGAGATATTGGCGTCCGCATACATTTTGTGAAGGGGCAAATTAACAAATTTCTTCTAGCACTACAACAACTTACTACTACTACTACTACTATGGTATATTCCAGTATAGTACTTTCTGAGATTGTGTGGTGGACGGGAAAATGTCTGTTCGTCTGTCCGTGTGTCTGTAAGCGCGGTAACTCGAATACGCTTTATCGGATTTTCATGAAACATTTACAACATCTATGGGAAGAAGCCTATTGATATTGGAACAAATCGGTTGACATGGAGTAATGACCAATGTAGTGCCTATTTTATGGATACATAAAATAAACACTATTTCTAAAAAATCTTTAAATTAAGAAAAACGTTCAGAAAAAATCATCGATACAGTAGTGTGCCGAGGTTATTAGGTAAAATGTCAGCCTAGTAAATCTTAACTAGTGAGGTTTAAAATTACAACACAATTATATGTGAAGCTTCTTTTTCAGCAGAGACTTCTCGATCTAGTTGTATGAGGACGGAGGACATGATGCCTTTTAATACATTTAACTATCATTTCCAGACGAAAACATGGTGACCTTGAAGCTACTTGTGACAGATTATTCAAAATAATCACCTGCTTTATGTAACTAAAGTATTTACCCAAGATAAACAACGTCTAACACCAGGTGTTATAACACCCGCGACTTCAACCGCTAGTTGTTATATTTAAATAATTTACATAACAGAAAAATAAATACATTATATTTATAACTGACACAGTTTTACACAAATTGCATGAATCACATAATGTTATTATTATTAATCTCTATATATATAAAAGGCTTTGTCCTGACTGACTGACAGGAATCAACGTAGAGCCTAAACTATAACAGGTAGAGACTTGGAATTTTGACAGTACCTTCGTTTCATAATGTAGGTGCTCACTAAGAAAGGATTTTGAAAAATTTTGATTTTAAATGCCAAAAATAAAATGTTTTTGAGAATACTTAATCCCTTTTTACACAGAATTATCAATTCCAAATCACAGTTCATAAGACAACATATTGTTGCCAGTGGTCTCAGATGGGTTTGGAAATAAATGAAATTAGAAACAAATTAGAGAAGCTATCAGTATAATTCATGTTATAAATAAATATTAAAGAATGAAATCCACGAAAATAATGCAGTCACAAAACTTTCTCTACCCTGGACATAGAGAATACAATACGAGGTATGGCAATATGTATATTATTATATCGCAGGTTTTTGGGGAGGGAAGTATGAAAGTGATATATATCTTTCTGATTTCATTCCCGAAATGGTTGTATGTTAATATGAGAGTGAGAAATAAACTATTCCGCAAAGACAATACAATTTTAAGTTCCAGAATTTCTGTTTCTTCTTATTTCAACTCCTACCAGGCTTGGCGTGTAGAAGCGATGGGATAGAAAATTCTACATCCTCTATGAGCCATTAAAAGCTTTATCAAGCGTTTTCTGAGGGAATAGTTTGAGTGTGATAAATCGTTCTTCCTGTTTCAAATTATAAATACCTATATAATGACCTAAAATTTAAAAATCAAAAGTCCTTCAGAAGATAATTTCCAATTACGAAATAAAAATCCCGGGCGACGCCGGGTCTTCTTTCGTTTCACCCTTTTTGGGGTACATTGAACCAGTCATTACTTTGTGTGTTGTTCCTTCCTAAGTGCCCAGTATTTCTTCATTCTTTCTGATCTTCTTTTCCTCTCTTCTTCTCTGTATCTTTACACGCTAGCGGCCGTAATTTTGAAGATTTTTGAACCAAATTTTATTATGTTATTTCTAGGCCCAATATTTCGGACAAGTTCGTTAATGAGCAAAATTGGCCCCAAGGGGGGGGGGGTCGGAGGAGGGGGTCGGAGGAGGGGGTTGAAATTTTGAAAAATTTATATCTCGCTCCCTATGAAGTATAGAGGGAAACTTTGTTTAAATAAATTAGAGTACTCCCTATGAAGTTCACAGTGACCACCAACGATTCGGGGGTTTTGGGGGTACTAGTGGGGGTGGGGGATTGGGGTATGGAAATTAGAAATTTTTGAAACCATGGTTCTGGGGTATCGTTGAAAAGCTTTTGATGAGTACTGTACAAATCAATAATTAGTTTCTCGATAGCTTTCATATAAGGCGAGATTTGAATGTTTGAAAAAGTGCTTTTTCCTCTTTTTAGCAGTTATTATTGTGGGTTTTTCGTGCTAAGGCTAAAGAAGAAGAGTGCTGCGCAGCGACAATAAATTAAACCAAAAGCACTTTGAAATCTACCTCAGCCTGTAGGCCTGCCTAAAGGGATTTTTTATTATTAATATTATTCAAACACCTGTCCTAATATTAGTTAATTTAAATAAACACGTCTTGCCTGGTGCTATAACTACCCCATTTCCAGTTTAATACGATCTCTCCAATTTGCTTTACTGAAATATTCACATTGTAATTATTTGCCCATTTAAGAATACTGTATTAAGCGGTACATGTTTGTGAAATAAAAGACGAAGTAAAACACTGTTGTTCCTCTGCAGCGGTTTGAAATCTCAATACCAGCGTTTCTCAACCTATGGTCCGTGAAGATGGTGCAGACGGTCCGCAAACATAATTTTAAAAATATCATAAAGCAAGTGGAAAGTAAAGAAGTAAAAATTTTTCACATAAAATGGACACTAGATGTCAAAGTTTTTAAAATCTTCGAAAATACAGGTCCTATTGCAAGTTTCCTTACTTTTTCAGTTACGAACCACAGTTTGAAACCCCTGATGCACTGACGTCTATGGTTCCCTCTTTCATTCAAACCTCCAGATTTATCAAACCGTCTCATTAAAAGTGTGTAATAACATAATTTCTAATTATACAGTGAGTCCATTTTATGAGGAAACCTCGCATCACTGCCGCATTGCCGCGCTAGCATTGTACAAAGCATAGACCCTACAAGCGGTTAGTTGCTTCGGTGTCTTGTAGTGTCTTGTAGTGAGGCGCTTGTCTATTGTTGTGTGTTACGTAAGACAATAATCGAAAATGTATACGGTTGAACAGTGAATTTATTTGGTGGAATGTTACTTATTGAGAAATAACCATAGAAGGCGCGTTCGGAGATTTTCTCGTAAATATCCTGACTGTACCATCCGTACAAAATGGTGAGTAATAAGCCTCTACATGTAGGCCTATTTTGATAATAAATTGGTTGAGTTATTCTATTTTGTATTGTTTCTAAAGTCTTGATTTGCCGATTTGCCGGTAGTAACGGAGCACGGTCCCGGCCGGTGCAAGCGCAACAGCGGGGAAAGTGTGAGCAGGAGCAACGCTGTTAAAAAGTTTCCGCATAAAATGGATTCCCTGTATTATCAAATTGGTAATACATATGAAAGTTTCTTCAAAACATAATTTTACTGTCAATAGTGTACTTCCAATTCAATGACTGTTTTCGTCGAATTAAAATATAGTATTTAGATTTATTTCGTTACAATGACCTATAATTAATACCCCGAATATGAAGAATATAGGCCTACATATAGCCTACTTTTAAAAATGAGATGTAAAATTAGGGCTCCTAAATTTTTTTAGACTTTTAGAGGCCCTCGGGTTCAACAAGGTTGAGAAACGCTGCTCTATACAGTACCTAACAAACGGCTTTGTCCTGACTGACTGAGAATCAACGTAGAGCCTGACCTATAATAGGTAGAGACTTGAAATTTTGTCAGTACCTTCGTTTCATAATGTAAGTGCTCACCTAGAAAGGATTTGGCAACATTTTGATTTTTAATGCCAAAAATCAAATGTTTTCGAGGAGACGAAATACCTTCCATAAGAAACACACGAGAAATTCGATTGTTGTGGAAAACGATCTTTATATTAATTTGTTTACGGTTCGCAGAGATCTGTTTTACACAGAAGAGGATCATGAATGTACGCCTAAATAGGAAAAAATTGAATGATTTGGTCGAAACTCACTATGCACTGTAATTAAATAATGGAACTCGAATCTGAGGTCTTTTTTCCTCCGGGCGGCGAACTTTATTTGTGAAATGCACATCGAAGTCGGGGTTTTAGTTTTTTAACTATGATTCGTTGTAATAAAATTGTTTATGCATGATTTGGGTAAGGTTCATGAATCTATGGTGCATTTTAATCGTTTCGAATTTGTATGCCCTTTTAACAGCATAAGATTAGTTTTGTTCGTTTATAACTCCGTGGCGCGACATCCCCGAAGGGACAAGGCCTACCACCCGACCGCTGCGTCATCTACCTATAGGCAGATGGCAGGATTGGGGGGCATGTGGTCAGCATGCCGACACCCACGGCCGTTAATGGTGGTTTCCATGACCGGAGCCGCTACTTCTCTATCAAGTAGCTCCTCAATTTGAATCACGAGGCTGAGTGCACCCCTACCAGACCTCCCTACCACAGAAAAATCCGAGGAGGTACCGGGGATCGAACCCGGGCCGACAGATCTGTAGTCAGCCACGCTAACCACAAGACCACGCCGGCGGTCTCGTTTATAATTATTTATATTTTTAACGTTAAACAGGTCCACCGCTGTGGCTCAGGGGATGCGTCCAATCCTCTCACCCAGCGGGCCCGGGTTCGATTCCTGGTCGGGACAAGTTACCTAGGTGAGGTTTTTTCCGGGGTTTTCCCTCACCTATGAGACAAATGTCAGGTAACTTTAGGCCCTTGTGGTCCCCGGATATCATCTGGCCGTCATTATCATCTTCATCCTCATCCTCGCCTTGTTCTGAGTGAGTGTATGTGTGAATCGTGTGTATCGTCCTATGTGTTCGTGTTGTCTCGGAGGTGGCCCCGCGTTGGGCTGATCACTCATCCGGGGAGGCCCTCCATGTCCTTTTCTGGTCAAAAAAGTATGTATGTGATCCAAAGGTAATCCCTCTCCCGACAGGTCACGGCCCTGTAAGGCCCGGGCGGCTTGGGTCGCTTAAATCCTAAAAGGGAGAGGTAAAACTACGAAAAAGAAAGAAAGAATCGTTAAACAGTATAATTAAGAATAAAATTAATTCCTGTAAGTGGAGTAAATTAGATGTCAGTGTAAATGAATATCATGTTTTAATTTGTCTGTTTAATATGTTTCTTTAAAACATCTAAGAGTTGAGTAAGTAATCGCGTGCGAAGCCGCGGGCACCTGCTAGTAGATCTATAATGTAACCACATATGATTGTTGTGCAGTCTGATAAACATAGCAAATACAAATATCCTCGTGGCACATGATGTAGGAAGCCTGAATTGAAATCTCAGAGAACTCTTTCGCGTGACCACATTATCTGGTTCAAATTTATTGGCTACTTTTTGCTTTCACTCTGAAGATAAGTTCATTTCTGTTAAGTTTTTGGCACTGAAAACCCGGTCTCACCGGAGTTGTTCGTCACTCCACGCCGCAGAAGAGAAGGAAAGCATCTGGGGTTATGCATAAGTAAGTACACCACAGGCTATAAGGTTATCCGTTACCTCCTAGCTAAGTCTTGTGGGAATCTTCCTCCCTAAGACGGTCTACATCGCAAAATCAATTGCGTCCACACGTTAGTGAAATAGTTACAGTTTTTAATGAAAATACAGTGAGTCCCACGCAAGAGTTGGGCAATGACGTGGGTTTCTGTGTCGCGTTTGACACAGCTCCAACTCCCGGGCGATCGGGTGAAATATCTACGCTAATAAAGCCGCGATCGGTGTAATGATTCAGGTTCTCACATTTACCGTTAAAATTACAATGAAAATAACCACCTACCTCATCACAAGAGATGTTGGAAATGTTCTCATCTTGCATCCACACAATACTGGCACCTTTTTAGAAAATTATCTTTCACGCGCGTACGTTCAAATTCCGAGATAGAGTTAATTTATCTTCTAATGTTCTAATGTGTGGGGAATTGACCTATACCAGCGTTCCTCAACCTTTTTGAACCCGAGGACCTCTTAAATATTTTTAAAAAAAATTACGGACTCCCAAGTTTATGTCCCACTTTTAAAAGAAGGCCTATATTCTTAATATTTGCGATTTTAATTATAGGTCATTATAACGAAATATGTGAAAAAATTTTACTTCTCTACTATCCACTTATTTTATGATATTTTTAATTATGTCTGCGGACCATCTGCACCATCTTTGCGGACCACCTGTGGTCCGCGGACCATAGGTTGAGAAATGCTGACCTATACACATTATTTTTCAAGTTCACCCATAATTAATAGTCACATAGGCTATTATTAGAAGAACTTAAAGACAGTATCTCAAGAGAAATTAACTCTATCTCGGAAGCTGAACTTACGCGCGTGAAAGAAAATTCCCTAAAAAGGTGCCAGTATTGTGTGGATGCAAGAGGAGAACATTTCCAACATATCTTGTGATTAGGTACGTGTTTATTTTCATTGTAATTTTAACTGTAAATGGGAGAACCTGAATCATTACACCGATTGCGGCTTTATTAGCGTAGATATTTCACCCGATCGCTCGGGAATTGGAGCTGAGCCCGCCGCGACACAGAAACCCGCGTCATTGGCCAACTCTTGAGTGGGACTCACTGTATTAACTAACCTCTAAACGCTTCTACCTTCCCTCCCTCTCTGAGAAAATGATTTAGTCTCTTGTTGTGTTGTGAGCCTAGTGTGTCCACAAAGTATCAAAGAGATTTTTTAATTTGAGCGTATTTATTTCTGCAGTCAACATACATTTTTCTAAATTGTACAAAGCCTACAGAATGAATAAACTCTACGGGAAGCCTATAAAACATAACTATTTATATACATTTTAGACAATTGACAAAGTAGGCCCATATGTAATCTATATAATTTTATTATTATTTTTTAAAATTAATCTGTACATATTGATTTAATTGTTTGCCCACATTTTTTGCTAAAGATCTGCAAATTTTGCGTAAGGCGCTCCAAATAATATATCTGGCCTACTATTTAATATTAAAACTAAACTCCGTCGCGCTACATCCCTGGAGGGACTTGGCCTACCACCCGACCGCTGCGTCATCTACTACAGGCAATATTACTGTGTGTAAAAAGCCATCAAAATAAACTAAGTGCTCTTCTATAGTGTTTCAGTGTGTTGTCATTGTTAATATTGTTATATGAGAAAGTGCGCACACTGTGCATTAGGTTTTAGAAATTCTCGTTGTTTGCATAATAGCTGAGTGATTCAGTCCTTTTTGTACAATCGAGAATATGATACTGTGGGCAATGCTGTCCACACAGTTTACATCTGCAAGTCTCTGCTGCTTGGTGGAAACCTCTCTGTACACATATCCGATAGTGAAATCCATGAACCGCCGTTCGTGTAATTGCCTTAGATCGAAATTTGGCTGTTTCCACTCGTCTATCCTCATGGCCGGAGTGCTGTAAAATTCTGCGTTTATTTCCATTGCCTTTCTTTCCCTATCTTCAATATGGGCAACACATTTTGCAGTTTTTTCTAGTTTGTTTATCTGTATTAGGTCTTGCACAAAACAGGTAGCTCCTGCCAAAGCGTACACTAGTCTTATTGGCGCATTCTTGGATAAACACATTGTCCTTCGCATGTATGTGGCCTTAACACATTCTAATTTCTTGAGACTGGTGGCACTGAGGTGCTTCCATAAGACACTATCGGCACTACTTTGATATAGAAGAGGCTCACCGCTGTGCCTAAAGATAGTTTGTCCAGCTTCTTTCTTTCAAATATTGCTTTGATGGCTACTATACACCTCTCTTCAATGTGTCTTGAGAAAACTGACCCTGTCACCTGAAGTGTTACGCCTAGATATTTATAGTAGCTAACTATTTCTAGTTGTGAGTTTCCAAGTGTGAACTGGTTGTTAATATTAGAGGGAATAAGGAGAAAAAAAAAACATTTATTCAAATAAATTCACCCTCTTTGGATACAATGAAATTTATTAATTATCAGTGTATGGCCGTCCGGAAGGGGGCCGTAGGGTAGAGGGTCGCCCTCCCCCCCCCCCTTCGGAAATATTGTTTATGCATAAATCTCTCAACTAAATTACTAATATGAAGAGAGGCTTAAATATTTGCATTCTGTAATAGAAATTGTTTGGGGGGGGGGGAACAGCCGAGTACTTTAGATATGGGCATGAAGAAATACTTACTTCCACTAAACTAAAAATCACTCCTAGCCAACATTTTACTGTAATGAAGGTAAAATTTTCGTAATTTCTCAGAATATTTTACATTAATTAAGATTTAAATTTAATTGGGGTACGCCGTTGCGTAGTGGTTGAGGTGCCGCTCTACAAACCGGAAGGACCGCGATCCCCGATGAGGTCGGAGTTTTTCAATTGGTCTAATCCTTCTGGTGGCACTATGGCCCTGGGGCCGACTCAGCCTCCAACAGAAATGAGTACTAGGAGTATTCCTGGGGGTAAAGGCGGTCGGTGCTTAAAGCTGACAACCTTATCACCTCCATGTGCCGGATGTCCAAAAATCTGGGAGCCTCAACCTCCTGGAACCTTCGGAGTCTCCATGGCCGGTAAGCCTATAGGGAACACTTTACTTTTTACTTTACATTTAATTAAGATCTGTCTGTTAGATATTTTTGCAAACATTATTATGAATCAGGGCCAATTTATTTTGCTCTTCGAAAATCTTGAATTTATCGATAAAAATAGCCTAAATGTTATCATTTATTATTTTTTCCCCGTTTTGTTTCTTTTACTTACAATACTATAAATTATTTTTATATAGTGTAAATATTAAACTAGCATGTGCCCGCGGCTTCGCCCGCGATAATTATTTCAAAAATTAAAAATTAAGAGCATAATAGTTAAATCATTATATTTATTAACACCTAAATCACGTGGACTACATCCCACGATTAGATAGCGTCGCCTGGTAAAAGCGACCTCAGATTCGAGTTCCTTGGCCAAGAAAACCCCTGTATAGTGAGTTTCGTCCAAATAAAACAATGTTTGACTATATTTAGGGCTTACAACATTCAAGCGATCGCGATTATATTATTTCCAAGGTATAACAAAAATAGCCAAAGCCAACTGTAATTGATTTGACATTGAAATGTATAACCAGAACACTGATGCTTCGAAAACGCAGAAAATGCACGTTTTTTGCCCTTTTTTCACTCATAACTCTCGAACGAAAGCTAAAATTAAAATTCCGGCTTCGAGGTGCATTTTACGACCCTTCAGCCCACCTATGTTTAAAATTTCAGATCTCTGCGTTCAGTAGATTTCGCTGGGCATCGCGGACAGACAGACAAATCCTTTTATTAATATAGATAACATGAATTACATTGATACCTTCTCTAATTTGTCAAACTTCCGTTTCATTTAATCCAAACCCACCTAATACCAATGGCAACAATATGTTCTGTGATTTTGTTTTGAAAACTTTATGTAAAAAGGGATTAAGTATTTTCATAAACATATAATTTTTGGCATTTAAACTCGAAATTTTTCAAAATCCTTTCTTAGTGAGCACCACATTATGAAACGAAGGTACTGTCAAAATTCCAAATCTTTACCTGTTATAGTTTAGTCTCTACGTTGATTCCTGTCAGTCAGTCAGTCAGTCAGTCAGTCAGTCAGTCAGTCAGTCAGTCAGTCAGTCAGTCAGTCAGTCAGTCAGTCAGTCAGTCAGTCAGTCAGTCAGTCAGTCAGTCAGTCAGTCAGTCAGTCAGTCAGTCAATCAGTCAATCAGTCAATCAGTCAGTCATTCATTCAGTCAGTCAGGACAAAGCCTTTTATATATATAGAGATTTCGCTTATGAACACTTTATTTCCTGATGTATTAATCATGAATAAACGGACGTTAGTTATCGGGAGAAAATTTTGTACATGGAATGCTAATGCTAAAAGCTAAAACTTTGACTCGAAACATTTTTTCGAAAAAAATCTTGGGAGGGTAGGTATAAGCCACCTAGTGTTTGTAAAAACTAGTCTCGCCTAGTGAACAATAAAGCATTGCATCAGGTTCAAACAACTGAATACGCATTATTTGCAATATTGTCTCTTCTATATCAGAATGTGAAGAGTAAAGAATTGACAGGCAAATAACGGAAGGAGAAAGTAGGGACAAGGTTGCTCTGGAGATCCAATCAATGATTAAAGCCAACTGGGGAACAGAGAGATAAATTTATGAGGGGAACGCTGAAGGCAGGACGGGTTTCGCCTGGTTTCGGCTAGGAGCCTGGAAATCGTTGAAACGCGACAATATAGAAGGAGCCAGAATATGCCTACTATGTGACAAGGATGAGACAGCACAGCATATTTTCTCTGAATGTGAAGTCACTGAGATGCTTAGGCAACAATATCTGCCGAAATCTTTTATTGTCTCTAGAAGACATTCGAACTGTTTAGTGACATAAAATTCTCCGAGGGGGTGGGGAAATTCATGTCTAAAGTCCGACAGCTCAGAGTAGAAAAGGATGAGAGGGAGGGGTAGGGGGAGTAATCTTTGTTTATGTATTATATTGTATTATTATTGCCATATCTTTTCTGTCATTAGTACAATTTTTTTCTTTCTTTTCTTCATCTTTGTATAGCACTAGAGAATAGCCCGTGGCCCGTGGCCTAGCCACGGTTAAAATGATGATTAAATACGAAACTTATCTGGATATCTTACGCTTTTTCCTTCAAAATACGTTCCTATCAGTATGTAGATTACAGAAAATAATTATATCGTAAGTTTTATGCAGTCCCAAAGCCACCTAACACTGATAATACGTATTGTTTCTCAACTGTTTGTTGACAGATGAATATGATGTGAATTTTATTTAATCAATTCAGTGCAATTTTCAGAAATTATATAATGTTTCAAGGGAAGGAGTGATTTGTTTGGATTTTTATTCTTCGCGATATTTCCGGGGTTAAATTATCAATATTTTACAGCTAGTGCCCGTACCTTCGCCCGCCATTATTAATTGACTCCATGATTTTTAAGAAATTTATACTGACAGCATATTAAAAATGTTTGTGGTTCAGAGCTATGAAAATTGTAAGTACAAATAAAATTAGAATATTTGTTCATTGTGTTCATTTCATTTAGGCCTTATATAATAAAGAAACTGTTTTCCTAATTTTGTAGTCGTTATGAAAGTTTACACTGCGAGAGACGAACATCGCCGAGTATACCCGATGTCTCACGAAGCGGGCGAGCGAGCAAGCACGCTATTTAGGACCGTTGAATTGTATAAGAGTAGATTATTATATTATAAGTTATCGTATTGTATTGTATTGTATTGTTAGGGCTACGTTTCTCTTTCTTTGTCTTGTGCATAGTAAAAGCACGATCGACCGTATAGGCCCGTGCGCAGGATTGTTTCTATGGAATATGTATTCAATCTCTATATATATAAAAGGCTTTGTCCTGACTGACAGGAATCAACGTACAGCCTAAACTATAACAGGTAGAGACTTGGAATTTTGATAGTACCTTCGTTTCATAATGTAGATGCTCACTAAGAAAGGATTTTGAAAAATTCTGATTCTAAATGCCAAAAATTAAATGTTTTTGAAAATACTTAATCCCTTTTTGCAATGAATTATCAATTCCAAATCACAGAATATATTGTTTCCAAATGGTATCAGATGGGCTTGGAAAAAAACAAATGAAATGCACTTTTGACAAATAAGAGAAGTTATCAAAATAATTCATGTTATAAATAAATATTACAGAATGAAATCCACTAAAATAATGGAATCACATAACTTTCTCTACCCTGGACATAGAGAAAACAAAACGAGGTATGGCAATGTGTATATTATTATATTATATCGCAGGTTTTTGGAGAGAGAAGTATGAAAGTGATAATGCTTTCTGTTTAATTTCATCCCCAAAACAGTTTTATGGTAACATAAGAGTGGGAAATAAAATTTCCCGCCTTGATATTACAATTTTATGTTACAGGAATTTCGGTTTCTTCTTATTTGAACCTCTACCAGACTTGCTGTGTACTGTACAAGCGATGGGATGCAAAATTCTACATCCTCTATGAGCCATAAAAAACTATATCAAGCGTTTTCTGAGGGAATAGTTTGAGTGTAATAAGTCGTTCTTCCTATTTCAAATTATAAATGCCTATATAAGGACCTAGAGTTTAAAATTGAAAATCCTTCATAAGTTAATTTCCAATTACAAAATACAAAACCCGGGCAACGCCGGGTCTTTTAAGCTAGTATGCGTATAAGAATAAAAATGCACCTTACCATAATTTTATTGGCCATTCTTAAAGTAAAGAAATTTACGTGAGAGCATTAATAATGTTTTATTTGGGTTAGGTATCCTTCGGGGATGTGATACGATGTGGTAACGACATTGTCTTCACTTTTACAACCAAGTTAGAAGAAGGGAATGTGAAACATAAAATTTTATACTAAGAGGGAAAGTTTTATTTTGGTAGGGGAATTTACGTGTCTTTCACATAAGATTTTTTTTTTCTTCGTGAAGGGGCCGAAAAATCAATGTGAACTTTAATCCCATGTTAAGTGCATGGGGAAGACGGATTTAGTCAATTGAAGGAAAACAAGTTGAGGCCAGAATATTTGTAGTAAAGTGTGTAGATGTAGAATATAAAAAAGAAAAAAATAACATTTGGAACATCTTTCATTACATAAATCCAACCTAATAACAAAACAAAAAAAAGAGTGCGTGGAACGCCACGCGACAGAAGTAATACTTTATTTTATTTTTTTATTTTTTCAATTTTTGATAATTGGATTTTTTCAATTTTGCATTATTGGACTTTTTAATACCGTATTGGGTTTTTGGACTTTTTAATTTTTGATTTTGACTTTTTAATTTTGGATCTTTGAATTTTTAATTTTTGATTTTTTAAATTTTCGATCTTTGAATTGTTTATTTTTTGACTTTTAAATTTTTGATTTTAGGATTTTTTAATTTTGGATTTTATTATTTATTAAATTTTGGATTTTTGGATGTTATAATTTTTAATTTTGGAAATATGTATTTTTTAATTTTGGACTTTTAATTTTTTAATTTTAGATTTTTGGATTTTTAAATTTTGAATCTTTGAATTTTTAAATTTTGGATTTTTAAATTTTTGATTCCTTGAATTTTTTTATTTTTTGGTTTTTTAATTTTGTATTTTAGTTTTTTAGTTTTTTAATTTTGAATTTTTAGATTTTTTCAATTTTGGTAATTTTGATTTTTTTGTTTGTTATTTTTTATTTTTAAATGTTGGAATTTATTATTTATTAAATTTTGGATTTTTGGATGTTTTAATTTTTAATTTTTTTTTAACTTTAGAAATTTGTATTTTTTATTTTTGGATTTCAATTTTGGATTTGCGCGGTAATGAACCTCCGGGATCCATAAAATAGATAATATACCTTTAGATTGCTTAGGAATTGTCTATTGCCATTGAGGAAGTAAGGTCTGAAAAATTTCCTTTGGTTACTCCTAATCATTGAGTTGATTGTTTTCTGTGCAGTCCGCACCGAAACAAGTCGGTTTTGAGTGTGACTGATTTCGTGACGTTTTTAGTGTAACAGATTTCGTGACGGTTTTAGTGTGACTGATTTTCCCGATTTACCCTCTACCGCCACTAAAGAAGTTTTACTTCAAAAATAAAATAATGCAAAAAAAGGGAACGATAACTGGCTTTGCTCATTTACGTTGGGTCACTGCCGACCGACCTAGTGAAAATATATGTCACTGAATGAGATTTAGAAAGCGAAATTAGCCTACTTTTTAGTTTGACTTAAAGCGCCTGGAGCCGGTTTGTTCCGCTACACGCAACACTTTATTGTCGGTGAAGTTGCTGCACTTCCCGGCGACCTGTTGAAATAATGAGTCTTGTGCCAAAGTCTCTATATTTCTTCTTCAGGTTATCAGGTGGCGTTTCCAGCCGTTCACGGAGCAGATTGACGAAAAATAATTTTGTAGTAATCGTTGTGGGAATAAAATATTGATAAAATGAACTTGGATTTTTTTCCTGCTGATCCAACTACAGTAATATATAATATTTTCTTAGTACACGCTCTGTAAAACAGCTGCTTCTCGAACTGTTAACACGCCGAAAAATAGCACTTTCCCAGTCTAGGCAGGTAAAGCAATTTTTACCAGCCTAGGCTAGTCAAGTCGTTATGGCAACTGAAAAATCCATATGGCAAGGACCAGTCAACCTTAACAACCGTAATACTTGACCATAAAACAATAAATACGAGTATACTAAGGCAACATTATTTCTTTACGTTACTCCGAAACTTTAGCAGGTTTTTTTTTACTAAACAATAATATCACAACAAATATAGACCTAAGCCAACATAGCTATATTATTCGTAAGAAACCGCACTGCCATCTACATCCGGATTTCGTATTGTTTCATAGCATAGGATTTAAGTGGCTGCGAGAATATGGCGTCAATAAATGACTGACTATGCCTTTTATAATTAACTAGCATGTGCCCGCGGCTTCGCCCGCGATAATTATTTCAAAAATTAAAAATCAAGAGCATAATAGTTATATCATTATATTTATTAACTCCTAAATCACGTGGACTACATACCACGATTAGATAGTATCGTCTGGTAAAAGCGTCCTCAGATTCGAGGTCCTTGGCCCAGAAAACCCCTGTACAGTGAGTTTCGTCCAAATCGAACAACGTTTGACCATATTTAGGCCTATGTTGATTATCCCACTTATAATAATAATAATAATAATAATAATAATAATAATAATAATAATAATAATAATAATAATAATAATAATAAGAAGAAGAAGAAGAAGAAGAAGAAGAAGAATAAGAATAATCCTCTTCGGGATTAGGTTGAAAATTTCATATGTATGCGTGCCTTGACATTAAAAACAAATGAATCGACCAGCGTGAGCTACAACATTCAAGCGATCGCGAAAGTTTCATTTCCAAGGTTTGACAAAAATAGCCAAAGCCAGCTGTAATTGATTTGACATTGAAATATATTACGCTTCGGAAACGCAAAAAATGCACGTTTTCTGCCCGTTTTTCACTCATTTTTGGCATTTAGAATAAGAATTTTTCAAAATCCTTTCTTAGTGAGCATCTACATTAGGAAACGAAGGCACTGTCAAAATTCCAAGTCTCTACCTGTTATAGTTTAGGCTGTACGTTGATTCCTGTCATTCAGTCAGTCAGTCAGTCAGGACAAAGCCTTTTATATATATAGAGATTATACGGTATTTTTATTTCATTCCATATGATTTACAGAGTTTTTGCTAACAAAAATGTGTGCACCACGTACTCGTCCAATATTTCGGCCTCGGCCGCAATACTAGATTCGTCCGTTTAAGTGTTATTTTGCATACGTGATAACTTACTTTAATAGCTATTCCCGGACTTCTAACCACTTAACTAGGTAGTTCAAAAACTACCTGGTTAGAATCTCGAGAAATTATTCTATAAAATAGGCTACAGTGCACGCCGCGTATTATGATCACTTTGGGATGCAGCTAATCTGATCATATTTACCGATTGATAACAGTAAGCGAAATAATTAATTCTGAATCATTGAACCACTATTACTACGGTATTAGACTACTTTTGCAATCAATAAAAAAAGTTTTTAATTGTTACTATTTTCTTTTTGGAATCCATTAACGTATATTTCATACTGACAGTGTTTTTGGAAGACTATACTGACCTGTAGTGAACACCGCTTAGGAAAACATATAATTTATGTCTGTTCGAGTCTTTTCATTTTACACTAACAATCACTGCACACAAACAGCTAAACTGAGGGATAAAACATGTTTTATTGCTTAAAGGAGAACGTTAGGGAGTACTACCCCTTCGAACAGGTCATCCTATGAGCTGGGAACACTACCCTTTCTTCTAATACAACATAATACAATTGAAGTAGAAAGAAACCCTTAAAAACATAATTTTGAATGACGTACAGTATTTGGAAAAAAGCGGCAAAAAAGGAAGATGTGATAACACCAACCGAATCTTTCATCACAATAAACAGCATTTTTTCAATGTATCACAATGTACAATGTATTAATCCGTCCGGGATTTCATAAAAGTGATAACATTACCCGACTGATAACATTATCCGCTATTACATTAAGCGGCATTCACTATATTTGTTAGTCTTATCTTCATTATTAAGGGGGGCACATTTAGCTTTCGATGCTGAAAAATAGGTGAAGTTTCATTATTTTTTTCTCAGCAATGAATTGTTCTAATCTGCCGTTTCCCTGAAAATTTTCATAAATACCAATATTTTTGAGTGATTATCTTTTATATCTATTTGTAAATATCATATAAACTACATAATCTAGAATCTTTGGATTATCTGCAGTATAAATATTTTTTTAAGTAATTCATCAATTGTTAATTTTTTTTAGTAATTTTTACATCATAAATATTTTGTTAAAAATAAACTATTAAAGTTACATCAATGATTCTAGGTAGTGTTGTTCAGTAATATCAAGTATACATGCATGCAGAATTTCACTGCATTATGTTAATAAATGTTTGAATTATCAGGGAAACGGCACTTCAGTGCACAAAATTTGGCTGCCATTTTGTAATGATAATTACCTTGTAATAGTTATTATGCTCACACTTTATCTTGAGCCGAAAAAATGCGGGGGTGAGGGGAGCTGATATTGCATGCAGTATAAGAGACTGACTATTGCAGAAGGCGGTGAGTTGAAATTGACGTTCTTTCTGAAGGGTTGCCAATTACCAGAAAATATAACGTGTTTAGTTTTATGCTGGTACACAATGGAACTAACTGTAATTTGTAGCACTTTCAACTCTCGCTACCAAACTAAAGATTTTATATTGATTCAGATATTATAGTAGAATATATCGCTGGAGAAATGAATAAAGTAATATATTTACGCCTATTTAGACAATTTCTCTCCCGGTCTTCAGAATATAGAAAATCGTTTAAAAGTCGTAGCATTGTAGGCCTACATGTAGGCCTATTTGAATACGCAGTTTCACATGCCTGAATTGATGTAATTTAACTAAATACCTTTCGCGAAAGTTTGTAGGTAATTAATACAACACAATTAAAACAACGAAATAATAAAACTTGACTTGTTCTTTTCTCCAACGACAGATTCAGCTTAAAACACATTAAATTGCTTTTCCTTCCATTTCATTTATTTGGTTATTATTTCGCTGATTTCCGATATTTTTTGGTTTAAAGAATATTTATTTTTAACTTCGTTGTCACTTATATCGACCATTTCCACAACACCAGTACTGTTCTTTTAATATCCCTGGATTTATTCTGTCATTTTCAGAATAATATGATGTAAACCAATAAAAAAAAATTACGGTTGCTCAAGAATGCCTCAACGGGAAGTTTTTGGGTATGGCAATACTGGGGACGGGTCGCGATCTTCATTTTTTCAAGCGAGGCCTTCTTTATATGGACGGTTTTCAGCATTATGGAGTGCAGAGCTCAAGATAAAGTGTGCGAATAATAAATTAATTCTGAAAATAGTATGCAATTTTAGAACTAATCAACATAGAGCTTGCCATTTTACAAGGCTACAGAACAATTCATTGCTGAGAAAAAAAATTAAACTTCACCTATCTTCCAGCATCGAAATCTGTATGTCCCCCCTTAAGTTACAAGGATAGAAAGAGTGCTTTGAGACATCTTATAATCATACGTTCTTGCAAGAAGTTTTACGTGTAAAAATGTAAAGAAGCTGTTATGTTTGTTCAACACTCCACAGATAATCTCGTCACCGTCATATTGTGGTGGGGAGGCTGGGAATGTTACTATTGATCTACTTGTTGAGAAGAGGTTTGGGAGGGGAGTAAGTAACATAAAACCCCGGCCGGGTTTCTTAACGCCCTGCAGCGTCCTCGTGTGGACTTCACTGAATCCCATGGGCTAGCATGTGACTTTGGCAGATTTTATGATCTCACTATGAACTTAAAGTAAAATAATGGAGAACAAAGACATTGTTTCCATTGCTATTCTCCTACGGCAGCGTTTCTCAACCTGTGGTCCGCGGAAGATGGTGCAGATGGTCCGCAGACATGATTAAAAAAATATCATAAAGCAAGTGGAAAGTAAAGAAGTAAAATTTTTTCACATATTTTGTGCCCAAATATTAAGAATATAGGCCTTCTTTTAAAAATGGGATGTAAAATTACGGGTCCGTAATTTTTTGTTGTTGACATTTTAGAGGTCCTCCGGTTCAAAAAGGTTGAGAAACGCTGTCCTATGGAATACTACTGACTCGTCCGTCCATTTGAAAACAATGTAGGCCTAACAAGAAAATATTTCAGACATAAATAGTATTTGAAAATTTGAAATACCCGTGTTTCTAAGCTGGCAACTATAACATAATAATCTGTTTTTCTTTTTTAATTCAGCTGTGTTTATATTCCTTTTAGCTACGAGGACATATCAGGAGTTCGGGATATGTGTCTATACAGGAGGGTAGGCCATGGAACTATTGATTCCCAATTGTTTCTATTGTCGATGTATTTAATGGAGTAAATTTCAACTGATATTAATTTATATGGATATGATACAGGATGAAATGGTGAGGATGATTCATGGTATGTAAATATCTAATTCGGAATTTGCCTTTACGACTGGGGAAACCGTGAGAAACCCATGTCAAATTGGCCGGCCACGGGATTTGAACCTGGGACCTCCCGAATGTGAGTCTAAGACGTTACCATCTCCGTCGAGACGATACATTCATTTTAAAGAAATTTGGCTTTTAGAATACTGGCACCAGAAAATCTGTAGAGTTTGGGATTAAAGTTCATTTTCTGTTGGGTCAGTAGAGCAATAAACGAGACCAATTCCTTCTATACCTGCTACTTTCTATTTTGATTTGCTCTTGGCGAACGCTTTTAAATATTCTATTAAGGGATGGTCGAAGTTGGGAGTGGCTTTCTGAACTTCTTATCGTAGATATTTGAAATTTTTCACACTTCATTAAATTCTAAACTGAAACCATAGTTCAAAATTTCATTCTACCATCTCAGTTTCTTTTTGAGATATCATTTAATTTATTATTTGTTTTAACAAAATTGAATTCTATTTCCTCCGACAGATATTAAAACATGAACCCAAGTTTTTGTGAGATTCTTTGATGCTTGCTTTACAAGTATAATGATGGTTTCTTTGATATTGTTTATATTTTTTTAAAAAGTACTTTACCCAAAAATACAAAAAAGCTACCCTGGGATTATTATATATGTACCAACCGCTTCATACTTCAAACAGAAGTACAACTTACGAACAATTGAAGTTATTGGCCTGATGGTAGGGGCACGTGGTACCATCCCACACCACTTCCTCTCTACCTGGAAAAGGTTCAGCCTAAATCAAAAGAAAATCAAAGATATTGTCGTTGCCACTCTGCGTGGTTCTCTCGCTCTTTTTCGTCACCACTTATACAATAATCAATAATGTTTAATAATTTAATTATAGGAAAACTTTGTCTTTATAGTTATATTGCTGATTTGGATATGTTACACTCTGTCAATATTGGCAACCTGTATCTGCAGGGAGTTGTTATTTTAATAAATATATATGAAAAGGGACTAAATCAGATTGGACGTTTTATTGCAGGTATTGTAAAGTATTTTGTGAAAAATTTCACATTTGTATCTCTAATATTGAGGGAAAAGATACGTTTTAAAGATGGCAAAATAGCTTTCAAATTGAAGCTGAGAAAACTGCGATTAATGTCCACATTCACTAGCAGTTGGAAGTGTACGAGGTTTAAAGATGGTGTCAGCAGTACCTTTTAAATGAGTCGAAACGGCTTCAATTTTTTCACAGTTATACTTTTTAGGATATGCTTGATTTTTTGACACTGAAATCCAAAAATATCATTTTATACCAAAATGGCTAAATAAAAACTTCGGGCATCCCTTAAATTCGTATTGAAAAAGTATAGTAGTAGGTCTACACATCGACATTGCAGTTGAGGTATTGAAAATATCGAGAATCCATTTATAGTTATAACTAGGGGGCGGATTTCTATGATCTAAAAAATAGGATATATGCATGCATTTATGACCTAAAAACATTAAAATATGAACAATAAAATTTAAAATATTACTTTACCACATATTTTTTTTTTAAGTTTCATTACAATTAATTTTAATAAAATATAATGTTAATTACTTGAAATATCTGTAAATTCTCAAAAAGTATCATTATAATTAAAAATTTACAAAATCTGATATGAAACTTCAAAATCTCCTTAATATGCATACAAATATGCCAAAAATATGACCTAAATATGGATATTCATACTAAATATGCTACAATAGTTGAAAATTCCATAAATATGCAGTTATATGCACAATAAAAGCCGTTCCAGTTTCACCAGGATGCTTGGAAACGGGTTTAAATTAGTCGGAAACCTGAAATATGAAAAGGGGGGAAAATATGACATATCATAGAAATCCGCCCCCTAGTTATAACCATTTAAACTTTCATACGATTTCTCCACAAATTATGCAAAAGTGGCACATACTATTCAGTGGTGCCATACTGACTATTCCACTCGAACGCCGCGTGTTTGACATTGACCAATAACGTTTAGTAGTTCCTCGGATATAGACTAATCATGGTAGTTTGTTTTATAATATCCTTCCTCGAATCGCAACGTCAGCTCGTTACTGGACACGTAAGGTATCAACGTGCGGTGATTAATACGTCACGTGCTGCCTATGAGCAGAATGAAAACACTTATTTTACACAACCTAACTTGTTTGGAAATTGAAATAATAGAAATGTACATTGATTAAAAACATAATTTCGATTCGGTGCAAGCCAGTTGGTGTGCTTTTATTTTGTACTGCTGTTAGCTTACCTGAATTAGGTTGACTGTGTCTTATATGCACCAATGGTAGCATTGGTCACAACATGGCAACTCGAATCGATTCATGGATGATTGATTCATAGTATGCCGTGATCTCGCAGCTGTTAGTTTTGTTTTATATAACAAAGTAAGAAAGTAATTATTGTTTGTATAATCCGTTACATTTTTATTCCGGGAATAGTTTTGACAAATCCAACTCGTAAACTCTCGTGGGGTTACCTATGAAAAACCACGTAGGTCTCCAAATTTAGCCTAAAAAGAGATTTGTTAAAATTATCAATCAAAATGATTTTCTCATTCTTAACACTAACAGTTTTACATACAAAAAATGAAAAATGGTCTGGGAAGCTGTTCGTAGTCGCAACCTCAGGGTACGTGAAACGTCTTGTGAGTGCTGCGTAAATGCAACGTAGAATGGAGATCTGTGTAAACTGCAATTAAAATGCATGACATATTATCATAACCCAACCCGAATGCATTAGCAGGAATAACTGTTCCCATCTCTGTAATTATATTCAGGTATCCCAACAATTGTAACGTATCTATTCACTTTGTCATTACATTTCTGAGATATTACTGACTGAATTGATTCTGAAAATACAAATCCTAATTCTTATCCTTCAATATTTATTTGGAATGAAATGTTCGGGCATTAATAAGATTTTGTGTGGGTTATTTATCCTTCGGGGATGCGATGCGGTAACGATATTCTTATCATTTTTACAACCAATTTACATGAAGAGAATGCCATACGTAAGCCTAATATATTATGAATGATGTTCCATCGGGTCGCTCGCTACCCCTGGGATTGTTTAATGGGATATACTCAGCGGATTTGTTTCCGGGATACGCCAGTTCCCTACCTAACACTTAAACCTAAGGACAACACACACATACCTAGTCCGGAACCGAGGAAAAGGTTTTTTTTCACTACTTAAAGGTCCCCAACCCGGACCCCCAGGGGGGAAGGCAGGCTCACCACCGACTCACCCAGGGAAGCGGACTAATACGTATATTATACTAAGAGGCCAACCCTTATTGTGCAGAGAAAGTTGAGTGTTTCTCTTCCGATTTTTAATGTTTTGTTTTGGACTCTCCTCGATACAGCTAAGCTCACCAATAGTTTTTTTTTTTAATATTTTTATTTTACCTTCCATAATGCAATCATTACTAGTGCCGGAATGAGCAAAAGCTCGTGCTCGGGCAAGTTCAGTACAGTAACAGAAAATATAATGACTATTGGAACTACAAACAAAAAATTTAGAGTAAAGTTACTCTACATACAATGCATACACATAAAGTTCCCGCACGACATCTGTGCCGATTGCCTACGTCATTGCAAGTGACAGACTTATGCTTTCGTGGGGACTGTAGCGTCGATTGGCCTGCTACCTATCTCTCTCGGACAACAATACCTTCCTTTTTATTTGTAAAGGCCAAGCTACCTCGTTCTCTCGCACAATAGCATGTCTCTCTCTAGCGAGTAACTGTCTCATCGGCACAGATATCGTGCGAGAACTTTACATATATGGTAAATACATGCCAACAAGGTAAATAGTACATAATATAAACTAAGAGTAAAATAATCATATTAAACATTATGTTTTTTAGAGACAAATGATACATATGATTGGCGAAAATGAAAAGCAAAACATTAGGATGATATGAAATGAGTCATGCATTAGGTTTGTATAAATTTTAAAACATTGTTTCTTGAATCTTCGTAAATTTAGTTCATATAGTGAGGATATTATTGGAGAAAAATTCCCCCGACACTGGGACTTGAACCCAGGACCTTTGGCTATTCGCGCCAATGCTCTACCAACTGAGCTAAGCCGGAGTTCAATTCACAGCGCGAGATGGAACCTCTCTCCTATGTCGGAGGAATTTTTCTCCTATAATATTCTCATGTGATGTCCAACAGAGACAATAATCTGTGTGAATGCTTATATATCTATTAGTTCATATAGTTCAGGATGAGCTCTTATTAGTGAATTGTATCATCTTAGGCCGAAATTTATGCTGTGATTTAATCCAGCAGAGGTAATGCATTTGGGTTCATAAAGAATAGAATTTTGATTCAGTCTGGTAAGGTAGTGATGAGGGTTGTTGATTTTGAAAATATTTCTATTCTTACGGAAGTAGCCTAAGTCAGTAACTCGAGTTTGTATATTTGTTCAATATTTAAGACATTAAATTCCGAAAATATTAGTTTCGTGGGGTAATCATCAGGTTTACGTGGACATATTTTAATGATCCTTTTCTGTAAAGGCAAGCGGTTGGGTTTAGCCATTCCTCCCCAACCCAATAAGCCATTTGTAATATAGATTCAACTAATGCTAAATAAACTAAACGCAGGATATGAGGTTGTAAATAAGAACGGAGGTTAGAAATATAATATGAGGTATGATAGTGAATTGGAATTTCTTTCTTAGTATTGTACACTAATGTAATATGAATTCGAGTAAACAGCCTATTTACCTTCGTATAATGATATTTGTGGGCCCTAGCAGATTCTATCGTTATTAAGTGCCAGTATGGTACTTTATGAGAGAGTGTGTGGGGACGAAAAATGTCTGTCCATCTGTCCGTCCGTCTTTCCGTGTGCCTGTACGCGCCATAACTAAAATACGCTTTTTCGGATTTTCATGAAACTTGGAAAACACATTTATAATGTCCATGGGAAGAACCCTATTGATATTAAACCAAATCGGTTTACCGGTACCGGAGTAATGCCCAATTTAGTGCCTATTTTAATAGATTATGGCGCCTTTCTATTATACGCTGTATCGGATTTCCATGAAACTTGGTATACGCATTTATGACGTCCATGAGAAGTACCCTATTGAATTTGAACCTAATCTGTTGACCGGTACCGGAGTAAAACCCAATTTAGTGTCTATTTTAAAGACGCAATAACTCAAATACGCTTTATCGGTTTTTTTTATGAAACTACGTATACGCATTTATAATGTCCATGGGGAAGCCGTCTATTGATATTCGACTAAATCGGTTGGACAGTACCGGAATAATGCCCAATTTAGTGCCTTTTATGTTAATATATAAGAAGTCGCGATAACTCAAATATGCTGTATTGGATTTTCCTGAAACTTTGTATACCCATTTATAATGTACATGGGAAGACGTCTACTGATATTGGACCAAATCGGTAGACCGGTACCGGAGTTAAACCCAATTTAGTGTCTATTTTAAAGACGCGGTAACTCAAATACGCTTTACCGGATTTTTATGAAACTTGGTATACACATTTATAATGTCTATGGGAAGACGTCTACGTATTGATTTCGGATAAAATCGGTTGAACTGTTTCGGAGTAATGCTCAATTTAGTGCCTATTGTATAGTAATATACGTATTCGAAAGAATTTATATAAAAAAAAAAGCAAATCAGTTATCATGACAACATAGTCAATTGTTTTACTGTGATCTTATAAGGCTTTGGTAATTAAAATACAGTTAGCTATGACAACACTATTGCTTTGCATGCGCTTATCAAACTAGACCGTTAAACTGACCCAGGTGTCTAAGATGTTAACGTCTTGGCCTCACATTCTGGAGTTCCATGGTTCAAATCCCGTAACCGGCCAATTTGGTTTTTTTTGTATTCTGCATATCATAATTGCAATCATAACTCATTTAACAAAAACATACTGGCACTTTGTTACATCAGTTTACCTGATTTTTATTAGTTATTATTTTATTGAGGAGATATTATTTATCACATATTAGGAAGATTACATGTAAAATACTTCCTATTCTGTGGGATAATTCAAGGATCAGACGTGCAAAGAAGCGGAATATAATGAATCACAAATCCAAACCTTAAAGACCGACGGTGTTGTTTCTAAACTTACTAATTCAGACTGGTTTAACATCATGTAACACAGGAATCTTTGAGCCAAGGCTTAGGCTTATGGCAGAAATTCCTTATTCATGGAGGGTGGGAAGAGGGAAGAAATAGACAGCAAATTCCCCACATAGCTAAAGCAAAACTAAGACCATTTGCTCGGTGTAATGTTTTAACTATACATGATGTGCATGTTGAATTACCAACGGAGCTCACTGTAGATGCTTTTGCACATGAAAGGGAAGATTTTACCCTCAATGTCCCTATTTTTACCCACTTACTCAACCTTTATCTTCTGGAATGTCTAAAGAATGTAGGCCCAACAGTTATCAGGTCCCTAGAAAACATCTACTTTGGTGGGTGGGAAGGAACAAATCCGATACCAGCTCCCACGCACAAGACTAAGCTACTGGTTTGTAAAAGAAATGTAACATCAAAATATTGTTATAAACGGGTGTTTCTAAAAAGCTTCGTCGTTGTAGTGACTGACACTTAACGTTATTAAGATAGGAAATTTACCGGGAACAAAGAAAAATATTGCTATATGAGGGTGTATCGTTACATCGATCTACGCTATAAAGAGGGATGTCTGTTTTATAATTATATGTGTATAATAATACTGTATGATGTAACCATTATACCGGTATTGGACTATTTTGCTTTTAACAATAATAATAATAATAATAATAATAATAATAATATTTTCCAATTACTTAAATTATTCCAGTATTTGGACACTGTTGAAGACATGCGACTGCAGGAAAATTAACAAAATCCTGGCTGAAAGGAGAGGAAATAGCAACCGTTGATGATGGAATAAAGTTCACGAGTGCCCTCAGCAACAATGAAAGAAAGAAAGAGACACACAACAAAATGACGTCACGCGCGGGTACTTGCCCTCGATTCTCCCGCCCCTTATGAGGTCGCCAAGAGAGATTGGAATTAAATTCTTCTCTTTTCCTTTTTTACATCAGAATCAGAAAAAGTAGATAAACTTAATCTTTACTAAGTACTAAAGACCTATTATTATGCAATATCGCACATGGGAAATATGTCAATTATATATGTATAGTGAAAATAAATACCAAGTATGTATTATTAACTAATAAATAGGGCCTGGGATTTTATTTAAAATCATATTACTTCCTCTGCCAGTACCATAGATAGGTCTACTATAGGTAAAGGAAGTATTGTTTTCGACCCCCAAATTCGAAGTTGAGTTTAACATAAATACACGTTTTGAGAGCCCCTGAAGACAAAAATAATATTTTCGGAAACATGGCTGTGTGTGTGTGTCTGTCTGTCTGTATGGATGTCTGTGAACAGCCTATCTCCACAACGGAAAATCGTATGAAAAAAAAATTGTATTTCTGTCAGGTAACTTCTGAAGATGTGATCCGAAGATTGGCGACAGGTTTATCTTATTTTTAAGGGGACTTTACATGAAGAAATTTTAGTTTTCCCCGATTTTCTCGAAAACGGCTTTAACGATTTTCTTTAAATTTTGCACATGGGTTGCTTATACTAAGAGCTAATATTTTTATTTGGAACATTTTTTCGAAGAAAAGGCTATAAGGCACCCATTCTAAATACGCGCTCTTTGAAACACGGTCTCGTGTAACGGAAAATCGTAGGAAAACAACATTTTGTATTTGGGTTCGATACCTTTAGAGGGCGTGACACAAAGTTTGGCGACGACTTTCTCTTATTTTTAGGGGAACTTTACATGAAGAAAACTTCGTTTGTCGCGATTTTTTCGAAAATGGCTCCATACTACGTATTTGGGCAGATGAAGTTATGTGAATTTCGCAGCAGATTTTTAAAAATAATACACTCTATTATATGCAGGTATTCAAACGTGTAAAAATCATCAAAGAGTTAATAGATAATTCGTTGTTTAATTTTGTAAACTTTTGCACATTTTGCTAGTTTTGCGATAGTGCATCATATTTGCTGGGCATTAAAATATTTGGGTAGGCCTATATTTTTATTAATTTTCTACATTTTAACGCCACCATTCTGACAAATTGTAAATATTTCCATAACTATGTAAATTCAAACATTTCAAGCATATTTGGCTATGTGAATTTTTGAGAACCGACTATAGGCCTACAGTAATTGACAGATTACGGTCAAATGTTTTCGGAACTGATAGTATAATACTAAAGTGACGTTTCACTTCATTAGTTTCCAATTTACTAAAATTTGTTGCATTAGGCTTTAAATATATGTATATATATGTTCGTAATGTAATTTATACAACTTGTCACTATTTTCTCTAACTTATAACGTAGGCCTAATGTAAAGAAAACGTAAATTATTAATAGTAAATCATGCAATAGTAAATTATAATGACATTTATTAAGATACAAGTATGTTTATGAGACTCTTTTCATACAAGTATCGTAATTACCTTTATAGGCTGTTTTTGTTCGACGATAATTAATGTAAATGTTTAAATTTCGAGATTTTACATTCACCCAAACGAACCGGTTACGCTTCAGCATGCTGACCTTCGCACCAGCTGGTTGACATAGTTAATGCATTTTACGAGAGATGACAGCTGCAGCGTTAGTCAAATCAAAGCTTCCTTTTGTTGTTTGCTTCAAACCAACGGATTTTACAGCACGTAATGAATACATTTTAGTATGTCAAATTTAACACAAACAGAATTGATTTTATTTTAAATACAGACTACAGTATTTATTATGCAGATTTATTTTGTGATATTGTCTTTAAGTTCTTCTTATGTATGAGAAATTGACCTATACACCTTATTTTTCAAGTTTCCCCATAAATAATATTTACGTCCTGTTAGAAGAACTTAAAGATAATATCACATAGGCCTATCACAAGAGAAAGTAACTCTGTCTCGGAAGCTGAACTTACCCGCATGAAAGAAAATTTTCTAAAAAGGTACCAGTATTGTATGGATGCAAGAGGAGAACATTTCCAACATCTCTTGTGATGAGGTACGTGGTTATTTTCATTGTAATTTGGTCGGAACAACGCCAAAGTGAACTAAGCGCCAATTGTCAAAATATAGACTATTGGTAGTCCATGGTGCAGATTTTGATATCCTACGGTCTGCAATAACGAACTAAGCGATACTACGATAGTAAAATCAGTTGAGAAAAAAGGAAACTTCGTTTTGATCAAGATTTTTTTACAACACTCAAACTTCAACTTCAGTTTTCTCAAAATATGGAGTTTGGCGCTTAGTTCACTTTGGCGTTGTACCGACCATTTTAACTGTAAATGTGAGAACCTGAATCATTACACCGACCGCGGCATTAATAACGTAGATATTTCACCCGATCGCTCGGAAGTTGGAGCTGTGCCAGCCGCGACGCAGAAACCCGCGCCATTGGCCAACTCTTGCGTGGGACTCACTGTACAACTGTCAGTTAGGGAAGTTTGGTGGAAACAAGATTACAGCACTCCGAAGCTTTGTAGCCACTTGAATTTCATAATTGATGCTAGAAGATTAATGAAACAGAATTGCGCAAATCGATTAATGCTCTTAAAACGATATCTTCCATCTGGCGCAGTGAAGTGAATTCTGGCTTAGCTCTGTTGGTAGAGCAGTGGCACGGATAGCCAAAGGTCCTGGGTTCAAATTCCAGTGTTGGAGGAATTTTTATCCTATAATAATATTATCATGCAATGTCCAACAGGGACAATAATCTACAGTTCATGAATGCATATGCATATATCTATCTTGAATGTTACTGTACAATAACAGTGAAAGCCCGGTCACAAAAATCACTAATTAGTGTGCCTCACAGTACTGCATATGATATAATTTGTCTGTCTATGAGGTAGACCATTAAGGGCAATCAGTCATAGGAGAGAGGTTCCATCTGGCGGTGTGAAGTGAACTCTGGCTTAGCTCAATTGATGGAGCAGTGGGACGGATAGCAAATTGTCCTGGGTTCAAAATCCAGTGCCGGAGGAATTTTTATCCTACAATAATATTATATGAAACAAATATTGATAAATTTCATATTTTTTCCTACGAGGGATATAATAGTGTTGTGTAGCGATATGAAACGAAATTTCTTATTAAACTAGCATAGCAAAAGATTTTTAAAAATTAAGTTATTTAACTTTAACATTTTAAAAATATTTTTATTATTGTCATCATTATCATCAATATTGGTTGTTGTAATGAAAACATTATAGTTTATTACATAGTTTGTTCTTCTTTTGTTAAAATGTTAGAGGCGTCTCGGTTTCTCCGGCAACCCGAGGAAGAATGAACGGAACTATCTTCCAGTTTATAGCGGAACATGATAATGAACAGATCTCCATTGTGGTGAGAACAGAACGGATTAGGGTACGAAATAATTTCCGCCATTTCATATCCCATATTTCCTCCTCCTTTGTGTTCGCTAAACAAGGAGTTCAAAGCGATGCCCGTTAACGGTATTAAAATATCCTTTCTTTATCACTGTTTATTCCAGTTGAACTGCATGACGGATTATCATGCATTGTCACACGTGGCCCAGAGGCTCTAATTCAGGCTTGGAATTTTTTTAACGGTAACTCCGTGTAAATGAATTAATTTACTACTACATCCTTTCATAAATCAGCATTTTATATTTTTATGTTATTTTGAATCGTAAACTGTATTTAGCAGAACTATTTCCGTCTCTTTATAATTTCATTTTACTGGCTGGGTTGTAAAGAAGAGCTGCTAGCCCGTTAAATGCAAATAAAATACTGTAATACAGTCAACCCTCGGTATAATGCTACCATCCGTTCTCCAACATTTAGTGGCACAATGCGAGGGTGGCACTGTAAAGAGGGGCATTATATCCAGGGTTGACTGTACTAATTGAGGATATCACCCAATACCACTGTCGTTCTCTTCCCCTTTGTACAAATACCATATATTTCCACAGATAAGACGATAGTTAAATCATAAAAAAGTACCCGAAAGTCCGGGGTCGTCTTATAAGAGAGATACAAAAAAATGACTGAATTTTTTATAAATTATAACCATTATGAAATTATGTATTCCGATGTCAAGGTTATATTACCTTGATTATATTAAGATGTCAGGTAGCCTACCATTTTCAGGCAAATGTAAGCGGCGAAATAACGCAAATTTCATAAATAGACTAAAACCACAAACACCATAGCCCGCGAAATAAAACCCGTTTTTTTTCTTTTTCCCCTATATACCGGTACGTGTATCACATAGCTCACGCGCAATATGCGTATCATAAGATGGAAAGGTGAAGTCAGACTGAAAAATTCAATACTACAGCCGGGATTTGACCTACTAGTGGTTTACTATGAAGTCCAGGTCTTAAAGTACTTACAGCTTGTAAGTCGCCACTGGGTTGGTATCTCATACTGAAAATGCCTGGTGGTATACTGGGATATGTGATTCGGTTCGGGAATTTAATGTTGTACCGGCATTTTGCAATGGTAGCTCAGTTGGTAAGAGCAGCGGCATGGAGAGCCGAAGATCCTAGTTCAAATCCCGGGAATGGCATTGAATTTTTCAGTCTGACTTCACCTTTCTAACTGTAGTTATTTTGCCCCAACTTCTACTACCCACCCTATGGATTATAATAATAATGCGATGGTTGGCAACATTTTTGCGGTCAATCAGAAAACTGAAACAAAAAGGAAACTTTTTGAAGTTGTTTCATAAACATAAGTTCATAGGATGTTGGTTGTTTGGGATTGGGGTCGTCTTGTAGGACAGATATATGCTAAAACTATAAAACTTTGACGAATATTTATACCTCGTCTTGTTGAAGGTCGTCTTATTTGCGGAAATGTACGGCAAATAATTTCCATTTCCTTCACTTTAACCACTACAAATACTGTTATTCCTATTACTGTTATCGTATATTTATTGATCATTTAAGTTCAATATAGCATAAATAACTATTTCAGTGTTGGAAATTTGGTCCATAAACAAGATGGCTTAAATTTTTTTGACAAAACACAAACATAAGACAGCACAACTGTTTAAAAACTACTAACACACGACCTTCTATTCTCTTCATTCATTAAACACCTGCAAAGGACTTTTTAATATTAGTTCGTTATTTGCATTTTCAACAACTTCAAGAGAGATATCCATTTCTTTATGAATACATCACGATTCTTTTTTTCCCCACGAATGTTTCTGGTATTTTCAACTGTTTCCTTGCAGTGATTTGTTTCCAAACAAATTGTTGGCAGTCGAAAGAGCCTGAATTACGTTGGTTTCAAATTTCACTGTTTAAAATAACATAAAACGTCGTTTAACAGTCTTACATCGTTTAACAGTCTTACATCGTTGATAACTATTACACCTAATGGTTTCTTTATTTGAGCAAACAATGATTGCGGTCGTAATTTCTTTATAAAGAACACTTTCTTAGCTCTCATGTTCTGAATGCATTTTAATAGTACTTATTGAAATAATGACTAACTTACTTTCTAAATGGCAATAGACAAGTCCTGAGCAAGCTAAATAATATTATATATTTTATACAGCTCAGAACTTCATTGCCGCGCTTACATGAGCCCACCATTCAACCCTATTCTATGCAAACTCCATCCACCTTCTCTTGCATGTCCTACTTCCCTTAGATCTATTCTAATATTGTCCTTACACCTATTTCCAGGTCTTCCAAGTGGTCTTTTCCCTTCAGGTCTTCCAGTCAATGTTTTTAAATGTCTTTCCTCCCCATGCCAGCCCATTTCATCCTCCGTTATTTAACTACCCTTATTACTAGACTTCGGACTTTTAGGTCGCTAAAAATTCCGTTTTAGGTACCTAAAATAGGCTCTAAAAATAGGAAAATAGGTTCTAAAAATCGTAAAATAGTCTCTTATAAAATCGTTAAGTTGCCAATTTTCTGAAATATCTCAAATGCAATGCAGAATATTATATTTAATGAAGTCAGCATTAATCAATATTCATGACAAAACATAGATGTAGGCCTATAGCTATGGTACACATAATTATATAGACCTATTACTATGGCCTGTATTACTACCATAACAGTGAAAACCTAATCCTTCCGCCCAGAAGCTACGCTTATCATACTAGCATACTCAACCCATTGTATCCCCTAAGTGATTCAGAAAATTACTTTTTTTTTTTGTTTGTTTGTTTTTTTTTTTGTTTTTTTTTTTTTTTTTTTTGTTTTTTGTTTTTTTGTTTTGTTACTGGATGTGGGAGTCGGGAGACAAACACTACATTTTCTTGGGAATTCCAAGGAATTTTTCTACTGAAGACGAAACATTCCTTACTATTTAACCTCGTCACAAATGTGTCATGTACTGTAAATTCCGAGTTAAAAATTTAGTACGAACTGAAAATAAATGCAAAAATGTATAAAAAAAAAATTATTTTGAATTTTGCAGGAAAAACAAGCAAAAAGGCAATATTAGGCTCTAACGTAAAAATAGGCTGTTTTAGGTCCTATAAAAATATCAATTTTGGGCTAAGTACTTATGAAACATGCATAGACCTATACAAGTTTTCCTTCATATATCACTTAAGGATTAAAATAGGTTTTTACCTAAAATCCGAAGTCTACTTATTACATTCGGTGAAGAGTACACGTTATGAAGCTGTCATTACGCAGCTTTCATCTCTCTTAGGTCCGATTATTTTGCTAAACGCCCTGGTTTCGAACACTCAGAAGACGAGAAGATAAAAGTTTCTGCATTGCATAAAAATAAGCATTTCCTGATTTTAGTCGACACTTAACTTCTTCCTTAATAATTTGTATCTGTAATTATTGTTCTCAGATATTTCAACAAACAATACTTGAATAAATGTATGTTTATTAACTGATAGTGTTTTGTTCAGAGAAAACAGCCACATTGATTATGTGTCATTAATGCCTTTCAATAATACCTTGTGATTCTAAAATGCTATTAAAATATTCAATTTCAGTAGATTATATTAATTATTTATTACATATTATTCGTTAAATAGTGATTAAAAATGCAATTTGTGATCGGTCATTTCCAAGTCACTATAGGCTAAACGTATTAGAATTAGCCCATATTATCCCTGAAGTATACTGAGGTTCAGGGACGTATCCAAGATATTTTTTTGGGAGGGGCTATATAAGTCTAACACTTGTTATCACTAGGGCTCGGAAATTTATGAAAATCATATTTTTAATAACTCAAATTATTACAAGTGTCAAAGAAATATTAAGAAATTGATGGTTTAATTTTGCATATTTTGTTAGTTTTGCAATGATGCATCATATTTGCTCAATATTAAAATATTTGTGCATATTTAACCAATTTGTCACATTTATAACAGCATATTATGAGAGATGTCAAATATTGTGCATATCTCTGTTAATTTAAAAAAAAAGATGCTATTTGGCTAAGTGAAAGTTTTGGAAACCGACTATAAAATTTGTTGATAGTAAATAGACTATATTTTTTTGTAACCGATTATATAATATTAAAGCAACGTTGAATTCATTATTTTTCAATTTACTAAAATTTATTGCAATAACTTAACCTTGTTTTATTTTAATTTTTATTATGTAATTCATAAGACTTATACTATCTTTTAAAATTCGTAATGTAATTCAGCCAACAACAGAACGTCTAGTACGGTATTAAATTTACTTAAATAATAGAGCATACCTCATTTTTCCGGAGCATATTTCACAAATTTCAGGTAAAAATTCGATGTTAGGCTGAATTTTGTCAGGATGTGCAATTAAACTGTCTACTAGACCTATTTGTCAAATTAAAATGTTCTTATGTGCAACATACATTACTTAACTTAACGTTTCGGGGGGAGGCTGCAGCCCCCTCAGCCCCCTCTGAATACGCCCCTGCTGAGGTTTAAAATAACGGATTCATTACAGTTTTCACTCTTCATTCTTGTAAATGTGTCTTTTACAGCTGAGGTAACTGTTTGGTTCTTTTTTCTGCAGGTGAAACAGATTATGGAAGAGGCGGTGACTCGCAAGTTTGTGCACGAAGAAAGCAGTTCCATTACCTCACTCTGTGGTAAGTACTCAAGCCTTCTTGTGAACTGAAGATTGGAGTTTACGAACTCATCATGGTGGCTATGTTGAGAAGCTCCCACCATCAAGCAGTATTGCATGCCACAACCGAGTATGACATATCAGGCCCTTCCGTTTATATTCGGCCTGATATCTTTATTGTTAGTCAAATTAGGTATTAGTTTGCAGATTTTAACAAAAAAAAAAAAAAAAAAACACCAAATACCATTTTTATATCAAGAGTACTTTCCTTAAACAAATAAATTTATCCCTAAACTTTAACCGTTCTGTACGCATCATTCTATTTCTTCTTATCAACGAAGCAAAATATAAAAAATAAAATATTTTTTAAAGAAAGTTTGTAGTTTTCGTTCTAGTTAAATACAGAGATTCATGGGCGTACGGTAAAGAGGGGTTCAGGGGGTTGAAACCCCTCCCGAAATATCTGCATTATTTTGAAGATTATAAATCATGGAACGAAATTTAAAAAAAAAAAAACTCTGATTCGGTTATTACATATTTTACAATTTCGTACATATCAAAGAATTATTTAAGATTTATCGTGATTTATTTAAGATTCAACTGTATAAATAGTAAATAAAAATTCATTTGGAATTTGTCAAACTACAACTCGAATACTCCCGCCGAAATCCATCAACCTGTTTGTAAAGCCAACAGTAATCACGAGCTCATCACAAAATTATCATGAAGGAATCGGCATTAATCTTGCTTTTCCACCGGTGGATTTACAGATGACTTTAAAAACGTGCCCTATGCACCATACAGTATTATAATAATTTTTCAAAAGAAAGTTTTTGTTTATAGACTCTAGCTTAAACGAGAAATGGATAGAATCTCAAGAAAAACAGTTTCAAAGACTGAGCTGCATATGAATTTATTACAGTGTATTAATTATCACAATACAACTGTTTAGTAATTAAAAAAAGTAATAATTCACAATGTGCGCAAGGACATGGAGCTGAGATGACTTTATGTTGAACCCCTCCCGAACAAAATTTCATCGTACGCCCATGCAAAGATTAATACTCCGTGGCGCGACACCCCCGAAGGGACAAGACCTACCACCCGACCGCTGCGTCATCTACCTATAGGCAGATGGCAGGATTGGGGGGCATGTGGTCAGCATATGTTAGCGTAAGATTTGTTTTGTTCGTTTAATTATATTTTTAACGTTAAATAATATAGCCTAATTAAGAAAAAAATAAGTAATTCCTGCAATTTATGTAAAAACGATGACTGTGTTAATAAATATAATATTTAAATGATTTTTATGTTAAATAAAATACGATTTCAACGAAACATCTAGCAGTTGAATTAATAATCGCGGGCATCTGCTTGTGCTCGTATATACAGGATGTTTCAAAAATACTTGCACAAACTTCGGGCATGGGTTCCTTTACACCAAAAGAAGGAAAAAAGTTCATATGAACATTTATGTCTCATAATCCTTTTCATCGACGTGTCCTGGAGTATTTGAAAGGGTGGGACAGTCCATGATTCGACGAGTGCATGAACGTCTAGAAGCAAGAGGAGGACATTTCGAGCATTTGTTATGAGTTTTGTGTGTTGACGTGTTATGAGTGTACCAATGTGTTGAACAGTTCATAACGAGGAAATAAAGGATTATGGGACATACGTTCATATGAACTTTTTCCCATGAACTGCGAAGTTTGTAAAAGTAGTTTTGAAACACTCTGTATCATAGGCGTACCGAGGGGGGGGGGTTTGGGGGTTTGAACCCCCCCCATTGATTAAAAAAAGGAAAATTGTAGAATTTTTTAAAGTCTGCCCATAAATTACTTAATACAAGTATAAAGCGTGGGAAGCTTAAAACTCGTTATTTTGCGTCTTAATTTTTAACATTTTCCGGGGGAGAACCCCGGAAACTTAAAATTCGTTATTTTGCATCTTAATTTTTAAAATTTTCCGGGGGAGGACCCCCGGACCCCCCTCTCCCTGGGGGGTATTCCATACCCCCCAGACCCCGCGGATGTTATAACCCCCCCATATGGTCGGCCTGGTTACGCCTATGCTCTGTATATACCGTCCCTTTAGTCTGCACAGTTGTGCTGCTTCCACGCTATATAGGCTACAAGCACATACAGTAGTTATTTTATTATATTATGCTATGTTGGAGAAGGAGTAGGGTATGTAATATTCTATAAGGACGAACAAGGCGGTTCTTAAACGGTGTTAATGTTCATTGCGCGCGTTGGTGACCAGATGTACCTACACGAAAAAGAGGGTAGTTATCGGAGAAAAAATGAAGACGTGCCTAATGGAAGTCGTGAAGAAATGGATATAATAATATAGATACTTTTTCATTAATTACACTATACTATTATTTACGTGTTTCAAACACGTTATGTGGAGTTTAGAACGTCAAAGTATATTAATAAACATAAAATTAAACCTTTTAACAATTTCTCAAATTGCAGACATTAAAACCAGCGTGTAAAGTTCATAGTTATTTCCCTAAGGATAATTTTCCTTTGCAGGAGTTTAGATTTCCTCACGATTTAAATATAAAAATCCTAGTAGTTGTGCCTATTCCAACCTACACCAGATCTTTAACAGATTCAGTTGCCAATCTGTTTCCTTCATCTATCGACTGATATGAAATTACAGAAAACACTCTCAACATCAACGTTGTGGCTGGGGTACGAACAAAATCAAGCTAGTTTTAACAATTCTGAATGTCATTTTATGCTTACAGGATGAAAATAATAGTGATTATTGAATGTATGTACTGAAAGGAACCTGGTTTGGGCTAGCGTTAAAGCACACATTACAAACGGCGAGGTCATAAGGTATTACGACAAGGGACATTGTGAAATACTAAAAATTTGTTCGGGGACAGAGGATCAGGACATAAAAAACGGACAAATGGATAAGAGTAAAATTGAATGAATAAAATGCCAAAGTCAATTCATCAAACATTTTCCCTGTGTTCTATGATCAAGAGAAGGCGACGCGACGATCTTAGAACAAAAGCGAAATCGGTTGTTGGACCGGAGATATAGCCTATGGCTCAGGTACTCCGGGGGTGGAAGGCGGGACAAAAAAAAAATCTTGTCACCTTAGTTAATAACAATTTAGTCACATGGTACCAGTCTTGGTACTTATTCCTGGACATTGATATTTCATTTGATATAATGAATTAAATTAGATTGGCAGCACTGGATCCTACTTTCCATCATGATATGACTTTATTTAAGTTACCGGTACTGTAAACTCCGTATTGTCACAGTATGCCTATTAATACCGTAGCTAATTTGTGTGTTAAAAGTCCTATGACAACATGTTAACTGGACGCGATTATTAACTAAAACTACATCTCATCATATCAAATGACTTGGGAAAATACATGAACACATCACAAAATCTCTTATACGCGTATATATAAGAGGCTTTGTTCTGACTAACTGACAGAGAATCAACGTAGACCCTAAACATAATAGGTAGAGACTTGGAATTTTGACAGTGCCTTCGTTTCATAATGTAGGTGCTCACTAAGAAAGGATTTTTAAAAATTGTGATTTTAAATACGAAAAGTCAAATGTTTTTGAGAATACTTAATGCAGAATTATCAAAACCAAATCACAGTTCACATGACAACAGTATTGTTGGCAGTCTTCACATAAACTTTGGAAATAAATGAAACGAGACTTCGAAAATTAGAGAAGGTATTAAAATTTATATTTGAGTAAATTATGTATCTCAAAATTTTGTAGGTTTTGTAAAATAATCAGTAAATTCAACCTTTTTGATCGAAATGTTCGAATTAATCAGAGTGTTCTTTACAGCTTACAACTTTCGCGGGCAAACCCTTAATGGGGAAACATGGAATGATTAGGACAAAAAACACTATGCGGGAGATTTTTGGGCTAGGGAACTCTAATCTGAGGTCTTCCCCCCCCCCGGGTGGCGCACTTTGATCGTGAAATGCACCTCGAAACCAGGTTTTTAGTTTTTTCTTTTACTGTCAATCGCTATAATAAAATTGTTTATGCATGATTTGGGTAAGGTTCATGAATCTATGGTTCATTTTAATAGTTTCATTTGGAATTTGTATGCCCATATTGTAGCATAAGATTCGTTTTGTTCGTTTATTTATATTTTTAACGTTAAACAATATAATTAAGAGTAAAATTACGTACTTCCTCCAATTTATGTAAAAACGATGTCAGTGTTAATAAATATAATGTTTTAATTATTTTTCTGTTAAATAAATTATTGAAGCACAATATCTAGCAGTTGAGTAAGTAATCGTGGGCGTAGCCGCGGGTACCTGCTAGTGTAATTATATATACTCTTATAGGGGTTATTTTATAGTTAAATAAAAACAAATAGAAAGTTAGGAACTTATTTTTACAATAATAATAATACTAATAAAGTAGAGAGGATAGGTTTAGCATGGTAGAGATTAGGTATCCGGACGTGGAGAAATACAAGAAAGAATATGAGAAAGGAATGTGTCCACTTTGCAGTTCAAATGAAAATGCGGGAGAAATGTTTATAGATAAGAAATTCTTAGCAACGTGGAAAATAAAAAAATAATACAAAAAAGGAACAAGCTTTAAAAAGTTAGGCAAAGTATTATTTTTGATAAGAAAGAAATGGATATAAAAAATATGGAAGTTTCAGCCTAATGACGTAAAATGTTTTATTGCATCATTGAAAATTCATTGTTTGAAACTTTTAATTGCAACGTTTTGATATTGTGGATTGGTTTACGCACAGAGCGCCTGCTGAATGCGACTAGACTACTTGCACAACAAATTCTACAAAATTGTTGTGCGGGTAGTCTAGTCGCTTGCAGCAGGCGCGCTGTGCATTGGATTGTGAATCGATGGGATTGGCGTTACAGTGATCTAAGTAAATGTGGGTTGTCGACCAAGAGCTAAACTACGCCCTACTAAGCTAAGCCAACTGCAGCTAAGCTAAGCTAAAGTTGGATGCCCACCAAAAACTAAGTGAATGATAATTAGTTGTTAGTGATTTGTTGAGTTGGACGGACGCTACAACGAAAAAGATCAGTACTGGGGGAGAAGGCAAATGTCTAGTGGAGGGGAAAACCTAGCTTAACTTATCCAGCGTGGAACTATGTGCACAGCTAACCCAATTGACCTAGCTCACTTAGTTCCCTTAGCTTAGCTTTGACTAGTTTTAATTGATTCATTTCTTATTTAAAGTGGTATAGGACAATCAATAATCTTAAAAGCTTCCGCCTGATATACCACTATATTTGTTCAATCACAGCTGGAAGCTGAATGAGAGTATAATCAGGAATACAATACAGATGATTACGTCTATTAAGTAAATTAATTTATAAACTTATAAAGGCTATATATTAGGCTACTATTTTAAAGTTTATAAAGTTTATAAATTAATTTATTTAATAGACGTAATCATTTCTAAGGTATTCCTGATTACATTCTCATTCAGCTTCCAGCTGTGATTGAACAAACTAGTGGTACATCAGGCGGAAGCTTTCAAGATTATTGTTTGTTTAGTTTGCTGTCGGCTAGCTTAGCTTAGCTCTTGGTCGACAACCCACTTAAGTGTAAAAATCTAATTGAACTTTATACTTTTTAGTGCCCTCTCTTACCCTCTGAGTGCCAAGCAATTAAGCCATACCTCCGGACGTACCAAAATCTGGATAAAAAAAAAAGTCCCTAACTTCCTGTTATTTAGCCCTTGTTCTTCATCCACCTGGGATGCTGTGTAACTGACGCGTGTGGGCGTGTTGTCACGATTCTTTTGAGCATGGTTTCAGCGTTGCTATTACACGTGTGGTGCAGGTGTTGTCTGTGTTGTTATTCTGTGTTGTCTTAGTGGGCTTGCTTACTATTTAGTTTAGTTGACTTTATGGTTATTTATCGACCGGGTTAGGCTTGTAACCGTCGCGGTGCGCTGGAATTTTGTCCTGCAGAGTTATTTTACATGTTTGTAAATTTAGAAACACCTGCATTTATTAAGTGCCAGAATGGTACTTCCTGAGATTGTGTGGTGGACAGTAAATGCCGTCCGTCTGTCATATGTCTGTCTGTGTGTACAAGCGATAACTCAAACATGCTTAATCGGATTTTCATGAAACTTGGTATACGTATTTATAATGTCCATGGGACGAAGCCTGTTGATTTTGGGTCAAATTGGTTGACCTTTACCAGAGTAATGCCTCATTTAGCTCCTATTTTATGGTAATAGGCCTATATTAGAAAGAATTTATCAAATGCAAATCAGTTCTCATGACAACATGTTGTTTTACAGTTTCATATACGGTTTTGGAAGTTGCAATACAGTTAGCTAAGACAAATAACTGCAATACAGTTAGCTAAGACAAATAATACTACCCACATATTCCTTCACGTTTGCTTATCAAACTAGACCTTTGTCCTTCCGTAAGCACTGCTTAATGAAACGATATGGAGCTTAATTCGGCAATCAATAAAAAAAAAGGTTTCTGCATATATAATTGCAATTACCAAGCATTCTGGCACTTGGTTATATCAGTTTAGCTGGGTTTATTTTATTTTTATTGTAAATAATTTTGTAATAAAACATCTAGAAATGAATTAAATAATCGCGGGCGAAGCCGCGGGAACATGCTAGTATGTTATATTCTTCTATCTTTACCTGAGTTTCACCTCTCCCTTTTAGGGCCATTAAGCGACCCAAGCCGCCCGGGTCTTACAGGGCCACGACCTGTCGGGAGAGGGATTATCTTTGGATCACGTACATACTTTTTTGATCAGACAAGGACATGGAGGGCCTCCTCGGTTGAATGATCGGCCCAAGCCGGGGCCACCTCCGAGATAACACGAACACATAGGACGAGACATACCATTCACACACACACACTCCAAATAAGGCGAGGATTGGAAGAAGATGATAATGACGGCCAGATGATGTCTGTGGACTACAAGGGCCTAAAGTTACCCGACATTCGTCTCACAAGTGAGGAAAATCCCCGGAAAAAACCTCACATAGGTAAATTTTCCCGACGAGGAATATGTTATATTAGTAGTATTAGTAAGTATTCTGCCTTCCGGCAGGTTTCAAACTTGGTACGCGAATTTTGTTTTCCAAAACTGTCTATCCTCTGCTTCCTGCTTCAGCATCCAATATTTCCGCTTTTCCCTTAAATCGTCCAACAGCTGAATTCTTCTTCTTCCAAGTCTAGTTGTACCCTCCAATCTTCCTTCTACGACATCATGTAATAAGCTGTTCCTTCTGAGAATGTGCCCAACCCAGTTTGCTTTCCTCTGACGAATTGTGTGTATGATTGACTTCTTCTCACCCACTCTACTCAGAACCTCTTCGTTTGTCACCATGTCCATCCACTTTATATTTTCTATCTGTCTCCAGCACCACATTTCAAAACTTTCTAAATATTTCTTCTCTAATTTCCTCAAAGTCCATGTCTCTGATCCATACAAAGCAATACTCCAAATATAACACTTCACCAGGTTTTTACGTAGTTCTAGGTTCAGACTACTAGTTAGCAGAGTTCTCTTCTTCATAAATGCTTTCTTGGCCATGGCAATTCTTGATCTTATCTCCTTGGTGCAATAGGCATCTTTCGTCAGTACACTTCCTAAGTATTTGAACTGGTTCACGGTCTCTAATTCTTGATTTCCCATGATAATTTGAAGCGGCTCATCTCTCTTCGATATCCTCATCACCTTCGATATCCATGTTATATTAGAGATAAAAATGCACAATATTCTTCTTTATTGCAAACCTGAATTTTAAATTTAAGAAATAATATAACAAATATTACATTCTAGTTAATAACAGGTAGGCCTAAATCATACCTAAATAGACTTCTGTTAAGAACTGTATCTAGCCATAGTATTTTTCTTTACAATAATCACTTAAATTATAATTATATTAAAGGGTAATCTTTGATTATAGGTCTGTCACGCTGTTCATCCTTCATTTCATTGTTGAGAGTGTATTTTGTTTCTCTATGTTATTATGGCAACACACGACTTCAAGTAGGTCTGTTTCTCAGATATACAGAGAGTCTGTCTACCCTCAATTACTGCAGGATGAACTCCATTAAACTGGGTCATGTGGAATTGAGAACACCGTCGGTACAGCAGTTTTAATTGAAGAGTTCTTATACGATTTCATAAACTGGCTGTTTTCTATGAGTTTAAAGCATAGACTGCAAATTTCACTAAAATATTTTACATGTTTGTTAGTAGGTCTTCTCGTCGGCCATTAATGACCCATTTTTTACACCAGAAATCAGTATAGTCACCGCTTTTAAAGGATCCTCAGGCGGCAACCCTCTAATTTAGTATCTCAACCCCAACCCTGACCAAACCCTCCATAAACACCTCCATAAACATCTTGGGGTTGAAAAGCCGAAATGGAAGGAAGGGAAATGTTGCGCGTGCCTAAGCATAAGATGCGCATTGTTGCCACAGTTTAAAAACCTTGCAGCTGATTTCCACAAATCTGGAGAAACAACACAAGTGACATTGCAACAAGGCCTGACCTGGTGGCAGGGACCACAGCATTTGTTTAGGGGTGGGTAGACCCTAATAATCTTTTCCAGATGAGGTAAGTGGTCCGACTTAAAAGCGTTTAGGGGTGGGTAGACCCTAATAATCTTTTCCAGATGAGGGAAGTGGTCCGACTTAAAAGCGTTCCGCTCGCTTTGTAGCCGACTGGGGTTCGTTTGGGCGCGAAGACTTTTTTTATACAACAAAATGGAGAATAAAAATATTACATTAAAGTAAGTTGGGGGAAATAAAAAAAACAGGGCGCACCTTGGGATAGTGGTATCCCGCCCAACCCACCGAAAATGGTGCAGTTTCTTTTATACCACAATCTAGCGAATTCTTCTGTCCTCGTATTACGTAGAAACTCGTGATTGGACGTTGGAGGTGTGACGTCATATCGCTAAACGACTGGTGACAGGCTGACAAACCTCGCGGAAAATATAATGAGGTGGGTACAAGTCACTTGCGACAGTATACAAGGTCAGTGGGTACAAGGCACTTGCAACAATATACAAGGACAGTTTGTAATCCTTCTTCGCTAAGAAACAAAATTCATCACACAGTCCGTGCAAATGTGAACATCGAATGGGCGGAGCTTAAGGGGCCACCTGTTTTTGGATTTCGCCGTAAGTTGAAACATAACCACACCAGAATACGTGTCACGAGTAAGCCAGTAGGCCTACAATAAATATTACATATTTTTTTGTTCTTGCCTTTCTGGAACTTTTGGAAAAGTGAAGAAATGCAATTCAGGATTTCTTCCATTATTATTACTACAATTTACAGCAGAACAATAAGATTCTTTCAGAACACGCTTGTTCTAATAAATGCAACATGTCTATTTATGTACATACTTCCTGCAGTAGTTATTGTAGTGTTAGTTTATGGCCGCTACGATCGCTAGGTGTATGCGCGCGCATGTTCGTCTGGCAGAAAAACGGACTGAGTTTTGTTACTGTATTAATACGTATGCTGTGGTATTATTGTAAATGTGGTTTTTAGTATGTAAGTTAAATGACGTGCCCAACATCAGTCTTGTATTGATCTTACGGACGAAATAAATCTAAATCTAAATAGCACGAACGGGAAATGGATGGAAATACACTATCGAAGAAAAATGAATAAATATGCAAATCTTGTTTTTCCTTGCATGCCTCAAGTACAGTAGTCTATTATAAACCTATGAAGAATTGTAGAGTAGCCGTGGTTCTTATGTATGCGGGTTTGAAAAGGTCAGAGTTTGAAAAACCAGTCTGATGTACTCATATGTCATAGTTACGAACAAACAAGCGAGGTTGAATCTTTTATACATGGGTGTCCGCAGAAAAGGGGGGGGGGCAAATGAAAAAATTACTGCCCCCTCCACTCCCATTACTATGCTTCTACTGCTACAATACCTTTATTATATTATTATTATTATTATTATCATCATCATACTAATTATCACTATCATCGTCATCATCATCATCATCCACATCCACATCCTAGATTTCCTGTATGTGCCTTACAATTTCACAGGTACTAAATCTCTATATATATAAAAGGCTTTGTCCTGACTGACAGGAATCAACGTAGAGCCTAAACTATAACAGGTAGAGACTTGGAATTTTGACAGTACCTTCGTTTCATAATGTACGTGCTCACTGAGAAGGGATTTTGAAAAATTCTAATTCTAAATGCCAAAAATTAAATGTTTTTGAAAATACTTAATCCCTTTTTGCATAGAATTATCGAAACAAATTCACAGAACATATTGTTGCCAATGGTATAGGTGGGTTTGGATTAAATTAAATGGATGTTTGACAAATTAGAGAAGGTATCATTATAATTCATATTATCTATATTAATAAAAGGAACTGTTCTCGATGTCCAGGGAAATCTACTGAACGCAGAGATCTGAAATTTTAAACATAGGTGGGCTGAAGGGTCGGAAAATGCACCGCGAAGCCGGAATTTTAATTTTAGTTTTCGTTCGTGAGTTATGAGTGAAAAACGGGCAAAAAACGTGCATTTTTTGCGTTTTCAAAACATAAGTTTTCAGTTATACATTACAATGTCAAATCAATTACAGTTGGCTTTGTCTATTTTTGTCACACCTTGAAAATAAAACTTTCGCGATCGCTTGAATGTTGTAAGCCCTAAATATGGTCAAACGTTGTTTTATTTGGACGAATCTCACTATACAGAGGTTTTCTGGGCCAAGAAACTCGAATCTGAGGTCGCTTTTACCACACGATGCTATCTAATCGTGGTATGTAGTCCTCGTGATTTAGGAGTTAATAAATATTATGATTTAACTATTATGCTCTTAATTTTTTATTTTTTATTCTTGAAATAATTATCGCGGGCGAAGCCGCGGGCACATGCTAGTATTCATATAAAATGACACTTTCATTACCTTATCTTCATTACAATAAAATGTTTGGCTGAAAAAAAATGTCAAGTTTAGTGAAAGTAATTATTCCTACATACTCATATCTAAGGTATTCAGCTGTAACAATTAGTTTTTTGAAGTGAGGCATCTTTAGCCGCGGTAGGAATAAATCGAGAGCTAACCCAAACTTGCGTTACGGCGGACAAAATCGTCAACAAAGTTAGTGGGGCTGTGACGGTACGGACTACACAGAAAGCAATCAACTCAATGATTAGGCTTATCAAAAATTAAAAAAATTCCAAGTAAAAAAAAACGAAACCCAAAATTTAAAATCCAAAAACCCAAAGTAAAAAAATAAAAAAATCCAAAAATAAAAAAATTCCAAACCCCCCCCCCCGGGTAAAGGTATCAGGCATTGAGTGGGGGGCTATTACTGCTTCGAGCTAGTGGCGTGGTGAGCCCTTCACCATTATAAAAAGTCCAAAATCTAAACAATAAAAATCCAGAATTAAAAAATCAAAAGATCAAAAATTTAAAAAAATAAAAATAAAAAAAATAAAAAATAAAAAAAATAAATAAAAAATCAAGCATCCAAAATTTTAGAAATTCAAAATTCAAAATCCAAAATTAAATAATTTAAAGATCTAAAATTTTAAAAATCCAAAAATCCAAAATTTAAAAAATAAAAATCCAAAATAAAGAATAAAAAATCCATAATTTGAAAAAAAATCCGGATTTAAAATATCGAAAATCCCTTTAAAATCTAAAAATAAAAATTTTAAAAATTAAAACAAGATTCACTTCTGTCGCGTGTCGTTCCACGCACACTTTTTTTTCCCCAAACATTTCCAACTGTAGTATGTGGAAACTTAAGCCTCATTTCATATTACTGTACTTGCTTATAATAATTTAGTTTATCGATTTATGTGTAAAGAAAATTTCCAGAGGGGGGAACTTCCGACAGCCGAAGCCTGTATAGTGTTAGCAAGATAAAAGAAATTCTATTATACAAGTGAATAAAGAAAAGCCTTTCCCTAAAATATGGTCATACTTTCGATACTTGAAGTCTAGCTTTCCAGAATTATCTTATGAAAAACTTAATTCAAGGCTCTCGGAATCTTATTCTTCATTTAAAGTCAATCTATATGAACATTTGGAACGTGCATTTGATCCAGACCTATGGCCAAGTGGCTGCTGCGTGCGACGTTTTTTATACATTCGCCCTCCTCAGAACGATCGACTGACCAGCATAAACAACGGAAAATTCCAGAAAGACGGGAGCAACAAATCAACTGTGCGTCATCAGTAAACGCGGTGAAAATAAAACCACTACAATGTGTTGTTATCGAGTCTATGTCTTAGCATACTGTGTATGAATGTGCAGTGTCTTAGAAACAAGGTAGATGTTTTAGATGCATACTTAGGCTACTTGCAAAAACACCTGACCATCATGCATTATTATAGCTCAGGGATGACGAGGTGCTTTGCACCCTATTAGAAGGTTATGTTTGTGATAATTATTTTTCCCGCGATAATTTAAAATAAATGGTGCAACATATGTTGCACAAACTTTCTCGCATATACGTAAATTATAGAGACAAATTTTATCTGTTACATTTTCATAAAACTAACAAATACTGTATCTAGAACGGAAAGTATTAGGGTCGATCTTTGTGTTCAATGCTTTTATCGTGAAATAATAATAATAATAGTAATAATAATAATAATAATAATAATAATAATAAGGTAAAGATTTCCCTATACAGGCCATGGAGGCCCAGAGGTTTCCAGGAGGTTGAGGCTACCAGATTTTAGACATTCGGCACATTAAGGTGGTAAGGTTGTCAGCCTTACGCACCGGCCGCCTTTACCCCCAGGATTAATCCTGGTACTCATTTCTGTTAGGGGTTGAGTCGACCCCAGGGCCATAGTGCCACCAGTAGGATTAGGCCAATTGAAAAACTCGAACGACCTCATCGGGGATCGAACCCGCGACCGGTTTGTAGCGCAGCGCCTCAACCGCTTCGCTACGGCGTACCCTTTAAACCTTTACAATATGTTATTATCGTGTCTATATCTTAGCATATGCTGTATATGAATGTGCAGTGTCTTAGAAACAAGGTAGATGTTTTAGATGCATACCTACATGCAAAAACACATGACCATCATGTATTATGTTTTAGCCAGCATTGGCTCAGGGATGACGAGGTGCTTTGCACCTTATGAGAAGGTTATGTTTGTGCAAATTATTTTTTCCGCGATAATTTCAAAAAGGGTGGTGTCATTATTTACGTACGCAAAGACTTCATTGGCTACAGCCCCTTTAACTTAAAACATTTCTGCATAAAAAAGACAATTGAAGTGACAGACTTAGGTGATTTTGGTAAGTGTGTAATTAGAAGGACGGTAGTATTCGATCACTTTATCTTGAGCTCTGCACTCCATAATGCTGAAAACCGTCCATATAAAGAAGGCCTCGCTCGAAAAAATGAAGATCGCGACCCGTCCCCAGTATTGCCATACCCAAAAACTTCCCGTTGAGGCATTCTTCAGCAACCGTCAATTTTTTTTATTTCTTTACATCATATTATTCTGAAAATGACAGAATAAATCCAGGGATATTAGAAGAACAATACTGGTGTTGTGGAAATGGTCGATATAAGTGACAACGAAGTTAAAAATAAATATTCTTTAAACCAAGAAGTATCGGAAATCAGCGAAATAATAAACCAAATAAATGAAATGGAAGGAAAAGCAATTTAATGTGTTTTAAGCTGAATCTGTCGGAGAAAAGAACAAGTCAAGTTTTATTATTTCGTTGTATTAATTGTGTTGTATTAATTACCTACAAACTTTCGCGAAAGGTATTTAGTTAAATTACATAAATTCAGGCATGTGAAAGTGCGTATTCAAGTAGGCCTACATGTACAATGCTACGACTTTTAAACGATTTTCTATATTCTGAAGACCGGGAGAGAAATTGTCTAAATAGGCCTAAGTATATTACTTTATTCATTTCTCCAGCGATATATTCTACTATAATATCTGAATCAATATAAAATCTTTAGTTTGGTAGCGAGAGTTGAAAGTGCTACAAATTAAAGTTAGTTCCATTGTGTACCAGCATAAAACTATATTATATAACGTTATATTTTCTGGTAATTGGCAACCCTTCAGAAACAACGTCAATTTCAACTCACCGCCTTCTGCAAGAGTCAGTCTCTTATACTGCATGCAATATCAGCTCCCCTCACCCCCGCATTTTTTCGGCTCAAGATAAAGTGTGAGCATAATAAATGAATTTCAGTGTCCGTCCGTCCGTGTGTCTGTACACGCGATAACTCGAATACGCTTTATAACGTTTTTAAGAAACTTAGTATTCACTTTTTATGAAGTCCATAGGAAAAAAACGCCATCGGTTGACAGTTACCGGACTTAACGACCAATTATTAACGGCCACATGCTTTTTAAATAAGTTAGCATATTTGTATCAATCGATAGAACACAATATGCTGATGAGAACTCACGACAAGTGACTGCGTATTTATATGCCTTCAAATGTTTTGGAAAAGATGAAGGAATATTGTTGACGCGAGGAATTTCTTGTAAATTCTTTCAGTTAATATTAAAGGAATCCCACTTATTCCTTCATATAGGCTGAAACTCAGTGTTTTTTATTTTATTATTATTTTTTTAAATTTTTTTTTTAATATGGCTTTTAATATGGCTTATTAAAATATTTTCACAAACATCGTACAAAATACTCTTCCAGTGATCATATCTACAAAACTAGACGAAATACTAATTTACTCCTATTAGAACCCAAATGTCTCACATCGGCAGGATTAAAGCATAGCATTAATTTTGGACCGCGCTTCTATAACTCAATTATCAGAAAATATCCTGATCTCTCAACATACTCCACTGTTAAATTTAATAGATATGTAAAGAATTTTTTGTAATTTTTTTAGCTTTTAAGTAATTTTTGTTTCACTCCTTTTATGTATTTATGTTTAATATTTTTTTTTTTACTTTCTTTTTTAGTTAAGCACATTATACACTCTATTTCTTTGTCTCTCCTCTTTCTTCACTTTGATATTTTTGAAACGGCACCCGAGCACGAGCAGTCTTGCTCATTCGGGTGTATTACTAAATGTTAATACTTCTTGTGAAGATATAGCCTATATTTCTTTTCCTCTTTTTAAATAGTAGTTTTAGTTAATTTTGAAATTTGAAAATTGTTTTATTTTACTTGTATAAATATGTATTTGTATTTGTATCTGCAATTCTATGTAATAATGTAATAATAAATAAATAAATAAAATAAATAATTCATAAAACATTAAAAAAAACTCATAATACTTTGATTTAGCAGTTTATTTGATTTTATTAAGTGCTACAATGGTACGTTATAAGATTGTGTGGGGGACGGGAAAATGTCTGTCCGTCTGTCTGTCTGTGCCTATACGCTTTATCGGATTTTCATGAAACTTGGTATACGCATTTATAACGTCCAAGGGAAGAAGCCTATTGATGTTGGGCTAAATTGGTTGACCGGTAACGGAGTAGCGCCCTATTTAGTGCCTATTTTATAGTAATATGTTAGAAATCAAATGCAAATCAGTTATCATGACAACATATTGCTCTAGAATTTTCATATACAGCTTTCGAAGTTGCAATACAGTTAACTTTGACAAATAACACTATTCATTGAAATATGCTTACCAAACTAGACCGTTAAATTGAGACGTGGCCGAGATTGTAACGTCTTGGACTCGCATTCTGGAGGCCCCTGGTTCAAATCCCGTAGCCGGCCAATTTGACATTTTTGTTGTATTTTTATGTGAGTGTGCGATTGTCAAAATATCACAAGTCTGTATAGTTCTGCTAGTACTGGACGAATTAATCTGATTAAAAAAAAACTAGACCTTTGTTCTTTCGTAAGATCTGCTTAATGAATCGATGTGGAACTTAACTCGGAAATCGATTAACCAGAACTTAATTTTCTGCACATGATAATTGCAATTATAATCGATTAAACAAAAGCATTCTGGCACTTTGTTACATCAGTATATCTGATTTTACTCTGTCTTCGTCTCCTTTTTCTAACTTTTCCTCGATTCTGTAAAAACACACTTCCCACACGAGCATCGCAATGTAGTATAGCCTGTGTTACTGTTGGAATGAGTTTTGGTAGGATAGTTATGGTACTTATTGCTCTGGATGGTCAGTTAGCCTTGTCAGTCAACATTTATTCTGCATGTGAATTCGCCTGGCCGCAAAATAACCGCGGGTTCTCTCGGCTGGAGAGCCCTTTCAAATCCAATATTCCATGTAGCTCTTTCAATTTGAAGCCATGCATTGAAACCCGGCAGGGGGCTTCAAAGCATTCCTAGTTCATATATTGATTCTTTCATTTTATTGTGTATTTTCGTGAGAGTTCATTGACAAACTCATGATGAGATATACAGAGTGATCCAGTTATTTGTTTCAGAAACTATGACTTTAAATATTTCAGACAAAAATATAGGCTAATGATATCCTATTTGAAGTTTTCATGTGATTCGCCACTGTCCCATTTCCTGTATTGAATGGCTGTTGAATAGACCTGGGATTTTAGGCTGTAAAAAGTTAGTTTTTAGGCACCTAAAATAGGCCTTAAAACAAGTAAATAGGCTTTTAAAAGAGAAAATAAGCACTCAAAAATGCTTTAAAAAGTGTAAATAGACAGAAAGTACACTTTAAAATACTACATTATCCTCTTAAACTGTAACTTGAACTTTTTTACTGTAAGAAGCGTGGTATACCTATTCTTAACAGAAATAATTGTAAAATTAAGACAGAATTAAAAATACATTTATCAAAAACAGTTTTGGATTATATGAAAAATTGACACAGTAGCCTATGTCCCATCTTACTATATAGGCCTATACCTGCTAATTGTTGTTTTGAGCGAATCCTCCCACTTCAGTCGGCATTTCTTTGGCGTCAACTGTTTGGGAAAATCAAGTTTCTGTGAAAACCCCACCCTCTGTTGTTCTGCTCTTCATTCAGGGATGTCCATTAAACGATTGTAAAAGTTACAGAAGTTGAATTTTATTTTAAATGCAGAAAATAGGAATTTTAGGCACTAAAAGTGTATAAGTAGACTCCAAAGGTCCAAACAGGCATTTTAGGGCACTATGAAACTCTGTAAATGTAAGTGATTTGTCATGAAAAGTCAACATATTTGTAAAAAATCATGTTATTTCATAAAGGAACAAAATAGGCATTCGCCTTAAAATCCCAGGTCTACTGTTGAAATCAAGTTCACATGTGCTTTGATTACAAATATTTTAATCTCGAAATTTTTAATGTCGTAGTTTCCTAAACAAATGATTGACAATTGTTACTGGCAGTCTGGTTCACTCTGTAATTCATTCAGTTTTGCCAAAAAAATGAATTTGGCTGCGACTCTAAGCCTGCCTGCCAATGTATTCTACCCATATACTATTTATTTATTGTGCTGAGAATATAACAGGGTTGTGTGATTTTAGTTTTTAATATATACTTTATATACTTTGTCAATTTTAACTTTGTAAACTTATATTCTTTTATTCTTTTATCATTGTAAATAATACTTGACCAAGAGTACAGTCGGTCAAATAAAAAACGTCGGGCGGTATTTGATTAAGTATCACGAACGAGCATATGCGCATGTACAGGAAGGCTTAAGGTTAGATTCACATCTGCCTCTTGTCTATATATGTATTTTCTTGATTATTTAGTCAGTTTTGTTCCTAAACGAACATGTATAGAAGGCTGTGGCTATATGCCTCACATCCGCCATATTCTTGCATGGAAGTTCTTATAATAATAATGAATAAATTCGCGAGGAATATGTTTATTCAAGGAGCATTTTTTTAAAGATTTTATTTTATAATACCGGTACTTGTAGTGCAAAATCAATAACTTACGTTCAACTTCTGCCACCAATCTAGCATCGAAATACGTGGTCGGCCAGATCCACGATTCCTATGAAAACTTCCGGTTGCATTATAGTGAAGTACCCACCTCTTTAAGAAATATGGAACCTTCTCGCTGCTTCAGAGGCCGAAAGTTGCAGTTCAATTACAGCCCTAACTACACTTTCTCTCAAGCTAGCATTTGTATGTGGTGCGATGACACAAAGCAAAATGAATTATGACAATATCGTGTGTTGCGCTTTCCGCGTTTTTCATTTTTCCCTTGTTTATTTTTTTCCCTCCTGTCGCATGGCCTCATATGTTCCGAAAATTACCTGTATTTTATGTTTTTTATAGGAAACTTGTGAACTAATGCGTTAAAACTTTAATTTTAACTGCATACGAGTCCCGACGTTTTTATTTGACCGACTGTACATTGAGCTCAGTGTAACCAGACTAGAACCCACTTTGGGTATTACACTCTGTGTTTCCATAAAGTATTTTTTAGTACACGCTCTCTAAAACAGCTGCTTGTCGGACTGGTAACACACCGAAAAATTGAATTTTAGCAACCAAAGCCGCTAAAATTGCATAAAACTGCACTCATGGCCGAGTGCACCAACCTCGGTATTCAGAATACCGCGATAAAGTTACTTAGTTTACCCCGGTAAAGTCATACTTTCCTTGCACCGTGCTCGGTTTCGACTTTTACCGCGGTAAGATGCAAACCGGCCGCGAAGGAGCTGTAAAGTGAGAAAACAACGGTTTTCTTTCCAAGATGGAGATCATCGGCGTAATGTATCATATTTATGATATCTAGGCCAAAAGCTAATTGAACATAAAGAATAATGAGAGACAGGTGGGGTCTATTTGAAGAATGAACGATGGTGCATATATTTGCAAATACTGTGCTGTAACATCGACTGATATGACCTTCCTTCCTCACCTCAACCAAACCAATATTAGGTGATTGGTACTCATTTCACGTTTGGTACAGTATCTATGGTGCTTGAATTAAAAGTATGAATTCAGACGACATATATACACAATATAATATTCCCTTTTATCCTTATGAACATCTTTTTATTGAATAATAAGGCAACAAATAAATTGAGTTTGGAAAACCAATAGCCTAGGGGAGCCACCGTGACTGGCAGACGTGCAGAGAGAGAGAGAGAGAGCCTAGCGGGCATGGAAGAAACCATCAATGGGAATGGGATTCGGAGCAGAGTAACCGCAATATTTTCAAGCGTTAGCAAACCGCGGTATTTTAGCAATGGTGCACAGAGATTTTGAGAATACCCCGGTATTACGTTTACCGCGGTAACGAAACGGCTGAGAAAACCGGAGAATGGTGCACTCGGCCATCAAACTGCATTCAAAATGCAGTTAAAGTCGTCATGGCAATCTATAAACAAAACCCAGACGGCATTGAACAGTCACACCAATTTAGCATGGATTTTTGTGTATAATTGGTCATAAAACAACAAATTTAAGCCAACATGTTTCTTTATGATAATCAGAAACTTTACCAGGGTATTTTTCCCACAAAACACGGTATTCTTCTTCATCATATAACAACAAATATAAGCCAACAACTTTTCACATCTTCGTTCACAAACTCATTGCTTACCATGGATTGTTTGCAATATATCCTTTTCCTTCTCATAGTCTACTTCTCCCGTGATGTTGCTGGCACCAGCTCCAATTAATTAATTCTGGCTTGGATTGAAGTTTCCCCGGGATTATCATTCCTATTTTCACAAGCTTTTCATAATTACTAATTCGTATGCATTATTGTTTACAAACAAGGGACTCGTATATTATGCACCTATACCACATTTGGTATTGGTACGTACGGTTCATTGTTGTTCTGTGATACAGACGGCCTTGAGAATACGACTTTAACAAATGGCTGACTATCTTTCATTATAATTAATTATATGGTATTTTTGTTTAATTTCGTATAATTTAGAAAGCTACTAAAAAAATATTGTATGCACCAAGTACGCAAAAACTTTATCGGACTCATCCAGTATTTCATCCTCGGCTTACGCCTCGGCCGCTATACAAGATTCGTCCGCTAAAGCGTTATTTTGCATATTTGATACATAAATAGCTATTATCACATAATTTACTACACACTTATAATATTAGTTTACAAAACTACAATAAAAGTTAACTTTAAAGCCTGTTTTATTTAATTGATCTTTTATGATTTCCAGTAGGCTTCAGCTGTTGTTTTTTAAGTATAATTTAATTTAATTTAATTAATATATATATATATATATATATAATATAGTACAACCCCAAAGAGCAAAGCTCATTGGAGGGGTGACATAAATACATTGGTTCTAAAACATACTACAATTATCTTATAATTAAAAAACATACTACAATTATCTTATGGCTAAAACAAAATTCACTAGTGACATTACTACAAAATAAAAAAAAAAAAAAAAAAAAAAAAAAAATTGAAATATACTAACCAATTTTGAAATGTGCATTTTTTGTATGATTTCCGGAAATATATTATAACTATCCTACTGACTATAATGGTGGTATATCGGCGGACATTTTCTAAACACTTTATGAGAATATTTTGTATCCATATTAACATAATTTAATTTGATAATTCTGGGTATCCATTTAATTTGTAATGAGAAACTGTTTCGGCGTATTAATATTACGCGATAGTCTAGCTCCTTGTCTTTAGGCAAGGAAGTATTTCGATGTTTCAAGTGAACGACCTCTGGTACGAAGCTCCGTGTGGCCACTTTTCTGTATCAGTACCTGTGGTGTTTATTCTGCCCTTTATAGCTTTCTATATTTATGAATAGGGCAAGGCATTTGATGATTTTGCATATTTCTTATATGAATTTTAAAAGATACCTCAAATATAAATAAATGTGTATCATGAAATAATTGATTAAATAAGGGCAATTTGTTTTTGCATTTTTTGACTTTATTTTGCATTTTTCGTCATTATCAAAAGAGAGGTCATTTTTTTGGCAATTTTTAGGTCATTTTCGGCATTTTTAGTTCATATTTCAGTGGAGGTAGAGAGGAGCTTTTCCATGTAAAAATCATTACTTTCAGACAGCAGACAACCGTTTTTATTTGATAATCTCCGCCAAGAGTTCATGGTTCATTTTAATTCATGCTTGTTGTAAATACCATAGCAGTTTCTCTTATGGTAATAAAGATTTCTCTCTTTCTTTTTAAATGGTACATATTCGCTAGGGGCAATTTGATGGGCATGACATTTCATAAAGAATTTCTTCCTCGCTAAGGGCGTCCAAGTAAAATAAATTTATTTACTTTTTAGTAACAAACTAAGAGTGTTTTATATTGTAAATTCATATATAACGCTCTGCTTTTAGCAATCCTTTACTAAAAAAACTAATTATAAGTAATAATGGTAAATTTATTGGTCTTTTTTTAAAATTTTGGGTCTTTTTTCGCTATTTTTAAGTCATGAATTCATTTTTTATTTTGCATTCTTTTCACTATTTTATGGTCATTAATTGCCTTTGCCCTGTTTATGAACTTACATTAGGAAGTTTCTTAAGAAAACAGAAAAGGTTGAATATTCCCTCTTTGATATAATTATATGGATATTATAAGCTCCCAGTTTCCAGAGCTTCCAGAATACGTCTTGGACTTCTGCGTACCCGGTCACTGCCCTTCCTTCCTTCTAATTCTGGCATACTCACATGAAAAGGAAGAAAAATTTAATGAAGTCTACAAATCAGTATTTATTGGTGGCCTATGTTATCTTAATTGGAATGTCTGGCCATTTGTCTGTACGCGCGATAACTCAAATAGGCTTTATCGGATTTTCATGAAACTTGGCATACGCACTTATAACGTCCATGGGAAGAAGCCTATTGATTTTTAGCCAAATCGGTTGACCTGTATCAGAGTAATGTCCAAATTAGCGCCTATTTTATGGTAATATATTAGAAAGAATTTATCAAATGCAAATCAGTTCTCATGACAACATATTCTTTTACAGTGTTCATATACGCCTTTGGAAGTTGAAATACAGTTAGCTTTGACAAATAACACTACCCACATATTCCTTCACATATGCTTATCAATAGGGCCCGGATGTTTATGACATGTCATATTTTTTCCTTTGTGATGTTACCAGAGCAAATATAATTTAAACATGATATCATCTAATGTGATTAGAATTATGCAATTTTCATTGGTCATATAATGTCATATTTTAGCTTTTTCAGTATTTTTTGTCATTTTTCGTCATTTTTCATATTATGGTCATATTTTCAATCATTTTTCATTTTTCTCATGCTTTTGTGCAAATAGAAGATCGTTTCCATTTGAAAACTTTAAAATGCATGTGATCTGTTATTGCAATTCTTTGTGACCGTCCATCATAATGAAACATTTCTTTCATTTTGTGTAGTGTCGAGCGTGTCTTATTGTTTGTTTAAATAAATTCAAAAATTTATTAATAAAGATTAATATTATTATTTATTAATGTGTTCTCATAAAATTTTAATTAAAAAAACCGACAAGATTTTGAAAAAAAAAATGTCTCTAGGTCATATAATTAGTCATATTTCGCCATTTTTTAGGTCATAAAGGCTTGCATATTTCTAACATTTTTAGGTCGTAAACATCCGGGCCCTACTTATCAAACTAGACCTTTGTTCTTCCGTAAGCCTTGCTTAATGAATCAATCTGGAGTTTGACTCGGAAATCGATTAAAAAAATATGTTTTGCATATCATAATTGCAATTATCACTGATTAAACAAAAGCATTCTGGCGCTTTGATTTTATTAAGTGCCAGTATGGTACTTTATGAGACTGTGTGTGGGGACGGGAAAATGTCTGTCCGTCTGTCCGTCCGTCCGTCCATGTGTCTGTACGCTTAATCGGATTTTAATGAAACTTGGTATACCTATTTATAATGTTCATGGGAAGAATCCTATTGATATTGGACCATATCGGTTGACCGGTACCGGAGTAATTCCCAATTTAGTGCCTATTTTAATAGTATTATATTAGAAAGGCGCCATAATTCAAATACGCTTTATCGGATTTTCATTAAATTTGGTATACCTATTTATGACGTCTGTGAGAAGTAACCTATTGAATTTTGACCTAATCGGTTGACCGGTACCGGACTAAAACCCAATTTAGTGTCTATTTTAAAGACGCGGTAACTCAAATACGCTTTATGGGATTTTCATGAAACTTGGTATATGCATTTATAATGTCCATGGGAACACGTCTATTGATATTAGATAAAATCGGTTGACCGGTATCGGAGTAATGCCCAATTTAGTGCCTATTTTATGGTAATATATTATAACAAATTTAACAAATGCAAATCTGTTATTCTGACAACATATCGTTATACGGCCTTGCAATAGTGAGCCATGACACATTGATTATATCAAACTTGTCAGATGTTTACTTCGTTCATCAAGTTGAATACTGTTATATACAGAAGATATATTACTCTGAAATAATTAGGCCTACATACATTAAATGGAGTTCATAGCCTGTGTATTTTGTGAAATGTTAGCATATTTTAAGAATGTCTTATATCAGTGTATATGAGTTTGAATTAAGGTTAAATATGAAACTTTATCCCTTTGATATTGCTATTGATAGCAGCCTTGATTGATTCGTTTCTTCATAACGATGTCAGTGTAGGATAAATAATAATGTAAATAAAAGATTTTTTGCACTCCTTAGCTAGTAAGTGGTACTTACGAACTTTGTTTACATGGATCGTAAGTTGACATTCCCACACAGTCTTGTTGCTAAGGCCGGTTGCGATGAGGTTAAAACACTTACGGTCCAAGCGCTACGTCATAATTCATTACGATACACTTCATAATACAAGCCTTTATGGCCACGGCCCCCAGGACAAATATTCGGTTCACATAACAACAAACACATGCGAATCACTTTCTGAAATAAACATCTATTTTCAAGAATGTATTTACATAATATTTTCAGGTAATATCCCAATTAATATAATTAAATTGATATAAATAATCATCGTGCAAAAAATAGCATGCAACACACGGGCCGTAAAGGCATTTACGGGTCTCGGCTGCGCCTCGGGTTTTCAATCTGTTTCCTCGACCCGTAAACGTGCCTTACGGCACTTGTATCGCAATATACTATAAAAGAACTAGCCATTGAATGTTGATATTATATTGTGCATTCTATGGATATGTAGACTACATATGTACTTACATTAGGCTATATTGTAATGTGAGTATTTTTCTTATTCTTTCCTGTGCAGCAATATACCTAATGTAATTCCTGACAGATAGATTTCGTATTGAGTTTTTATTCATTCATAACTGCTTTAAACTTGAAATAGACATATCAGCAAATCGTTGGCCTATTGCATCATTATTATTATTATTATTATTGCCAGCGCATTTAGTTTTTGGAGTTTAACTGTGAGATCTATTACAAAAATAACTTTTCTGCATTGGCCTATCATAATTGCGTTTATCACTGATTACTGGCACTTTGTTACATCAGTTTACCTGATTTTATTATAATATTTAAATAGCTCACTCTGTTAACAAAAAACATTTATATTTTATTCCTATATAAGAATATTAATAGTACAACGCTATGCCATGTATAATATGAAATATGGCCTATTAACTCAATCTGGCCCTCTGTTATATCCGTTTACCTGATTTTATCATTGACTTGGAAATTTCTGATGTTCTCAAAAGATACAGGAAGAGGGAAATCGTTTTAAGTTTTGGTATGCAAACTATGAACCAAAAGTGCCCTTTTATAAGGAAAAATATAATTTAGAGAACATCGAAGTTCGAGGCATAATGGTGGGTGCAAGAGGCACTATCCCTAAGAAGTGTGTCTCTCTACTTCAAGAACTGGGAGTCACAACATCCACCTTTTAAGAAATTGACTTACAGGCTTAAAAGTTTTCTATAAGAATACTTAGATACCATCTGTATACAAAACAGTAGATTTCTTCTTCTTTTTTAGTGATTAACTTATAACACATTTATACTGCATGCTGTTATGATATTCTTTGTCAAACTGGCAGCCTCTGGTTGTAGAGGAAGATTGTTAAAATAAAAAATAAAAAACATAACGTGAGCCACGTTATACGGAACTATAAATGCAGATTTGTTCATTGCACGTTAGGAATTTATAAGTAATTTATAACTTACTTAGCACCATGACGCCGTGACTGCAAACTTTAATATAAAAAATAAACAAAGAAAATACGTTTTGCGTGATATTTATTATACCACATCACAATAGATACATATATTATATATGTACCATCACATATTTACAACAATACATGAAGTTGCATGTACACAATTTAAAACACTTGCAGATTTCTTAGTTAGCGCCCAAAATTCCAAGTAGCGGGTGTACAGACTTCTTGCTTCTACTCGACATAAATGCGAGGCCCCGGGATCTTCTCCATTTGGCGAACTAAGGAAGCCGCAGATTGGCGATCTTAATCCCCTAGTATTATGGCTTTCAGCTACATTGCATTTTACTGTAGTGGTGAACAGGGAGGTTTCTTCTGTTGATCCACTTGCGGTGGATGTCTAGATGACCCTCCAGGCCGGGGGGAAGCTGAAGAAGGCAAAGTCTCTAGCCCATCAAAAATTAATTGATATTTCAACAGTGTTTATCATCAGACGTCCTCAGGGCATCAGTTAAAGGTGATATCTATTATACCACATCACAATAGATACATATATAATATATATGTACCATGTCATATTTACAACAATACATGAAGTTGCATGTACACAATTTTGAAACACTTGAAGATTTCTTAATTAGCGCCCAAAAATCCAAGTGGCGACTGGACAGACCTGTAGCATCTACTCGACTATAAATTCGAGACCCCAGGATCTTCTCCATTTGGCGAACTAAGGAACGCCGGAGATTGTCGATCTTGATCCTCTAGTATTATGTCTTTCGACTACAAGGCATTTTTCTGATGTGGTGAACAGGGATGTTTCTTCTGTTGATCCACTTAACTTATTCTGAGTACTGCACAGTACTTGACTCTGCCTAAACGGCATTCCTTTGCGGGGGTGTCTTCATGAACCTCCAGACCGGGGGAGAGCTGGAGAAGATAACGATTTTTCTTCTTCTTTCTCGGCTCTACACCCCTTCGTGGCCTTTGCCCTCTTCACAATCCTCTTCCATGTTTCTCTTTTATGAGCCTGTCTTATTTCCACATTGTGATGGTTTAGTTTTTCTAAGGTAAGATCGTCGACCTCAGGCTCAACCCTTTAACCAGAGGGACTGGGAGTTTTGATTTCGGGGTACCCTTCCCCTAGGGAGCTGTCTTCACCACGACTCACGGAGATCTCCCTTCCCCTTCGCAGTATGTCACCTCACTGGACATTGGGCGCTGCCGTTGACCTTCAACAAGTTCATCCGCCACCTACCCAAATGCGGATCCTGCTGCCAATCCGCACCATTCTAACAGGCCTGATACTCGAGTTACCCCCAAGCAGCCCTGCTAGAACCCCCGTCTCTCGTTAGTTCGCCGACCCAGTCCGCCGAAGGGATTCTCACCACAACCTTGGACTGGGTTACTCGGCTTAATGGGGACCACCACGAAAAGGTGAGAGCGGAGTTGGAGAGGAGAGGCTGAGTGACCCTCTTGATGGGATCATGTATTGCGCATCACTCTCCCTTGGTCCCCTTTCAATACACATGCAGTTGTATAAGTATGCTGAACGTCAATCCAATTTGATAGATGAAATACATATATTCTATATGCACCCCCACTATTCACAGCATACACAGAGTTGCATGCACAAATTATAAACACTTGACGATTTTTCATAAAATATTGCCCAAAAAATCTAGGTTCTACTCGATGATAAATTCGAGGCATCAGGATCTTCTCCAATTGGCGATTTTCCACACGAACTTGCTTTTTTAGATAATTATAGGTATTTTCCTAAAGTGAAGAATTCGAAGATTGTGATGGGACTTCTGCGGCGTTTTCAATAAAGCATCAACTGTTCTTCTTACATACAGACTCTGGCCAAAAATAAGTGGATCTGTATATTCTTTTAGTGTTCACTAACTTCAAAACTTATCCTTAAATGCACGCAAAATAAGGGTATCATTACGTTGTATCGAATTTTCAAACCTTTCTCCGCCATGAATTTTGATATTACCATAGTAACAAGGAATTACTCTGCCTCATTTTTGTTCTTACGTGATAATCCTATATTACGGGTTATAAAACATTATGTCCGGTTGTGGATGTATATGAGTTAGTGGTGCAATCCAGCTGAATAGCCTACCCATATTCCGGTCTTTGAAAATGGAATAATGCATTTATGTTGAGAATTATCCCAATTTTTTAAAATGGTGGTATCGTGTCATCTCAAAATATTCGAGCCCCAAAACATCCGACTCTCAAAATAACCGAGGGACCCTAATTATTCCCGTTTTCTACCTGGTCGACGAGTCTCATCCGAATTTAAATGATTAGAATGTCTAGACTGGGAAATATGGATAAAGTGCGAACAAGTTGCATGCCCTTTTTTAAATGGCACCGGTCTCTAAATGACGAGGTAAGACGTCGTATACTCTCACATAAACATATACGAAGGGAGCGAGTAGACCTACGGACGAAATGAACCCACGCCCGGCCTATAGTTAGGCCTAGTGCCATTTTCTTTGCTTTCCTGCCTAGTCCTTTTTTTAAGCTTTGCTATGTACAGTACATAGAATCTTCAGTACCGTATTTTACGGGCCATTAAGACGCTCCGGACCATAAGACGCACCTTAATTTTAGGATGGAAATTTAAAGGAAAATAAATTTAATGTGATTCTAAACAAAATATTTTAAAGGGAATAATATACTCATATAAGCAAATTATAACCTTGTACAATGGAATTGGTGTAAAACACTTCTAACTTAAAACCTTCATTGCACAGAAATATTTTCTGTACAGGTGGCATCGCGTAAATTTTAACAACTGAACTAATTTCTCATGAAAGACTGAAAATACTTTTACACCCTCTAACCCTGAATTCAGCATACGATAAGTGTAACGGGACAAGGCTGTTTAGAGGTTATTGTAATCATTTAAACCACCCGGCGAAGACACTCCTTTTGTATAAAAGAATTCAATATTCCTTTCTTTTCGCATTGTATACCTGACTTCCAGCTACTCTCATTTTATGATTGCGACAAGTGCAGTGATGTACAGTGTGTGCTAAAATCTGTAACTGTCTTATCGTTACAACACCTTATGTATAACTATGGTATTCGAGCAATATTTACCATAATTTTAATCTTTTTAGTATACTTCGGTCCATTAGACGCACCCAACTTTTAAGGCTCTAATTTCAAGATAAAAAAGTGCGTCTTATGGTCCGTAAAATACGGTACTCACAAATCTGGTTAAGTTCATTTGTTGCAGGTTTCAGTTCAATCCATTTTGATGACTTAAGAGTTGGTTTTCAAAAACGTATTTATGTCTCCAGTTTCTTCATACTTTGTGGACCTCTTTATTCTTTTGTCAAGAATACAATATTTCTTCCTTCTCCTCGATTCAAGACTCAACTACATCCTGGCTATTTTTAAGTTAGACGTTTCCGCTTCACCTTTCAAACAAGTTACCAACTCTTTCATTCGTGGATGAGACTGGATAAGATGATTTAGTGTTTAGTTCCACCCTTTAAGGGTATTGCTGGCAGTGCCTCTTCCACAAAACAAGTGGAATCTGTGAATTGTCGAGCCACAGTCGATGAAAAATTAGAAAATTTTGGAAAAAAATGTCCGCTATTAGGGCTTCAGCGTACTTCTTCTACGTCCTCCGGCTCGAGGAAATGAAGTGCCAGACACATCCTTATGCACTGCTTCACATGATCATTCTTATATGTTGGGAATAGACCAACTTCCTGTACCTTTTTTTTCAAAAAACATTAGGAGAAATGAAACACACCTGTATTTGAGCGTTTGGGAAAACTTATCGTACGGATGAAAATGCTCCTGGCTCAAAGTCCATGTAAATTGTTTCAGGATTCCACTGATACAGCATGCGTGATTTTTAAAATATATTTCGTACGTTTCCTTCGTCTTATTTCGAAGAAGAGCAGTTAATACTGGTGTTACATTAGTTTCTTCATTGTTACCTCCTAAATCTGTATGTATCGTGTAAATTTGACTAAATTTCTTGCCTGCAACTTTTAAACGTGCCATCCCCCCCAAAAATTTTTTTCAGTTTGAGTCTTCTTTTTCCTTTAGATCTCGCAGATATAAGCATTCTCTTACATTTGGTGTTATCGGCAAGAAAAAAGTTCGAGCCAGCCACCAAAGTCGAAAAGTTTTGGATGTTGATCAAATAGAGCCATGTTGACTTGTCTTTGAATCTAAAACGTGGCAACTCCGCCTTGTCAATATAAAATTTTTAAAGCAAAGGCAAAAGTAAAGGTAAAGTGATCCCTATACAGGCCATGGAGGTCCAGAGGGTTCTAGGAGGTTGAGACTCCCAGATTTTGGACATTCGGCACATGAAGGTGGTAAGGTTGTCAGCCTTACGCACCGGCCGCCTTTACCCCCAGGATTGCTCCTGATACTCATTTCTGTTGGAGGCTGAGTCTACCCCAGGGCCATAGTGCTACCAAAAGGATGAAGCCAATTGAAAAATCTCAACGACGTCATCGGGAATCGGTTCCTTCCGGTTTGTAGCGCATTAAGTTTTAAAATATTAGACATCAAATATATTTCAACATAACAGAAGTAAATAAAGATCCCACAACTAATATACAAAACACAATTAGAAACACACTAAAAAAAATGAATTCATATTAACAGATAAAGAAATAAAAAATCTCATTCATATAGTCCTCCTAATCTAAACGCTTTATCTGTAGTATATAAAGAAAATATACCAATCAGGCCCATCGTAAATTTTAGAAACTCCCCATCGTACAAAGCACCAAAATTTGCCCATAATTTTCTCAAAAAGAAATTTCAAATTCTGAGATAATAAATCTGTACTGAACACAGCAGAAGTCATAGAAATGCTTAAGGATATAGATGCCACTGATAACTAGACCTGGGATTTTAGGCTCTAAACAAATTAGTTTTTGGCACCTAAAATAGGCTTTTAATAGAAGTAAATAGGCTTTTAAAAGAGAAAATAGGCACTTAAAATATGCTTTAAAAATGTGTAAATAGATAGAAAATAGACTTTAAAATATTATAATATACACTTAAACTGTAACATGGTCTTTTTTACTGCAAGAAACATGGTAAACCTATTCTTAATAGAATTAAATGCAAAATTAGGCATCACGAACTATATTCACTTAAACAGAGGTGTTCTATCACTGGTGACTTGACACAGAAGTCCTTCCCCCTTAATCCTCCCCCTCCCCGTCAGTCAGCATTCCTTTAGCTACAATTGTTTGGAATAATTTAGTTTCTGTGAAAAAACCCACCTCTGCTGTTCTGCTTTTCATTGAGGGATATCCATTATAAGATTGTAAAAATTGCAGAAGTTGAATTTTATTTTAAATGTACAAAATAGGCATTTTAGGCACTAAAATAATAAAAATAGGCTCTAAAGGTCCAAATAGGCATTTTAGGGCACTATAAAACTTTATAATTGCAAGTGATTTATCATGAAACTTCCACATATTTAAAAATTTTCATGTTATTTCATAAGGAACAAAATGGGCATTTGCCTTGAAATCCCAGGTCTACTGGTAAGTGATAACACTGTTCGGGTTTCTTACGATATGGTAAATATGTATACCAACTTTCCAGTTCCAGATACAATAAACATAATAGATGAAAACTTAACTAATCAACACATCTTAAGCGAAAATAAAATAGATGAATTTATAAGACTATTACATGCAATTGCTTCATGTCCAATAATGCATACTATGAGCAAAGTAACGGATTCGCTATGAGTTCCCCCCATCCGGAATTCTTTCTGACATGAATTTAAATAATTTAGAAAGTAGAATCCTAAATCCTCATAGCGTTTTAGCATATATTAGATTCGTTGATGACACACTGGTGCTACTAAACAAAACAATTATAACAGCAGACGAATTTCTTGATATGATTAATAAAACTATCAACATATTGAATTCAATATTGAAAGTAAACGTCCTCTAACTTTCCTAGACTTAACAATATTCAGAAAAGATAAACATTTTGAATATAACATCTATAGGAATCCTACAACTACAGCCACTACAGTAAATAGTACAGGTGGGGGGGGGGAAGCGGACCGACTAAAATATCTGAGTTGCCGGTATGAGCCTCTGCGCATGCCTAGCGGCATTCACAGGATAGCAGGGAATGTATTGAAATTTGTTCTACAGCCGATAAATTGCTTGGATTGAGAAATACGAGGGCAATTCAATAATTAAAGAGACAAACTGACCTAGAGAAAAAACAGTTTATTTTTACAAAACTAGACTTTTCTTACTTTTAACATAATCTCCATCAACATTTATGCACTTGTCCCAACCGGTTATTAGCTTTTTTTATACAAGCTGCAAAGAACTTTTTATCCTTGTGTCGGAGCCAATTTCCCACAAATTCTTGACATCCTCGTTATCCTGGAACTTCTTCCCACGTAATGCCTCCTTCAGTGGACCAAACAAATGGAAATCAGAGGGTGCTAAATCGCAACTTCAACAGGCCGGCCAGAACGGTGTTCGTCAGTCACTGATTTTCGACCATTTTTGATCTGTTCTACCCACTTGTAAAAATTTCCACGGTTCATAAAACTTTCACCGTGCACTTTATTTATTCTAGGGTATTATTAGCTGGTTTTTCACCTTCAGCAATCAAAAAACGAATCATAGAACATTGTTCAATCAATGTGGAATTTTCAAGAAGACCCGACATCGTTAAACTTAATTTTGAGGATATAAACAGAGCAATGTTGATCCATCAGCTGATTAGAACTCATCCCAGTGATGCCAACTTAAAATCCTAAATGTATGAAACTTGTACTACCATCTTTTCCCCAGACTAATTTGTCTCTTTAATTATCGAATGACCCTCGTAATTTCACGTAATTTGCATTGCTTGTGAAAACAAACGTTTCACCGCAATACCGCAATTTCAAAAATACCGCAACGTACATGTATCGGATCCTCATAACTACAATACTAGAAGAAATAAAACATTGCCTTTAATAGAACCAAAATACTTCACCTCTTCTGGCTCTAAACATAGCATTTATTATGGTCCAAGACTCTATAACTCTATAATTAGGTCACATCCAGAAATAGTACATATGAACAACAAAAAATTCAATAAGTTTATCAAAAATCTTATTTCATAGTTCAAAAGTTACTTCACTCTGTACTTAGTAGACAATTAAGGAACGATTTTATTTGTAATAACTCAGGGTTTCAATTTTTGTTCTTACTACTTTTCCTTTTTTCTTTTTACTTTTCTGTTCTTTCTTTATTATTATTATTTTTTAGGTTTTGATTTAATTATATTTTCTTTATGTATTTTGTAATGTAAATGGCTGAACTGTGCCCGAGCACGAGCGCTTGCTCATTCGGGTGGTCTTGTTTTGTTTTGTATAAATATTTTGTATAAATATAAATAAATAAATAAAATAAAAATAAAAAAAGTTACATTTACGTATCACAAGGCTCTGAAATCAGCTACAAGAGTAGGTCCGCTTTTTTTCTCCCATACCTGTACATCTAACCAACCACCGGCAAAAAAGCTAGCAAGCCTTAAGTGAATGGTGAATAGAATGCAGTCAATCCCATTTTTCAATGACAAGAAAAAAGAAATTCAAATATTTTTGCTAGCAAAAATATCTGAAGTATTAGCCTACAGGATATTATAAACAAATCGATTAAGAAAAACAGTAACAACATAAGAACAAACATAATAAAAGAGAATAAAAAGTATGCTGCATTCACATAGATTAACAAGAACGTACACAAAATCACTAATATATTCAAAATATTTGATTTAAATCCACCTTGTATTTAATAAACATAAAATAAATTAATAAAAAGGATAAGTATAATAAGTCTGGGGTATATAAATTATCTTGTACAAATAAAAATTGTAAATGTAGCTATGTTGGCCAGACTGGAACGAAATTCCATGAAATATTCAGATAACGCGTAAAAGCAACAGCGTATGGAAAACATTCACCTTACGCTGAGCACAAGCAAACACACGACATGGTTCTGAAACGATAGATAAATAAATACACATTTTACATGTCAAAAATAAAAGTCGAACTCTGAACACACTTGATAATTTTGAAATTTTTCTAGACTAACTTCATAAGAAAGAGGGAACTTTGAACGAACAACTTGTCAATAAAGATAATGTTTTATTTGGGTTTAGTTTCCCCACTGTACTGGATTTCCACACGCGATGTTGTCACGACGCAAATAGCGACGTGCATAATTAACGATAGGAGACCATTCCTAAACAAAGGAAGGGTTGGGGGACCGCAACTAATCGATATTGAACATTTTCATGATTATCGATACTGCCCTGAATTTATTTGAATTACAGAAAAGGAGAGGTGCGCATGCGTCGACGGTGAATCGACGAGAGAGACGTGTGGAACCTGAAAGACGGTTAGTAGTACGTGCCTGACCACGAGAGAGAGAAGTTGAAAAGGCAGAAGGGAGAAGACGAGATTGGGATGTGTGACAGCGGTAGAGGCGTTCTGGCATAATGGTGTGTCAGACTTTCATCTAAAGGAAATTCTGGTTGTGAACTTCCTTGACACGGCTATATGGAGATAGTCATTAATCAGAAGAATACACCAAGTCGGCCAGTACGAGACACCGCTACAGCGAACATCAGCTGTGAGAGTGAGTCGTGACTGCTCGCTCTGAATAAGAGCAGATATGGACATCAGGAAGTAATGGAAGACAACTCAGGATCGGAGGATAAGTTGGACATCACTGGTTGAGTATAATCGTCTAGACTTTTTCTTATTGTTTGGGGAGTGAGAAAATTGAGATATTCCTTTTTTTTGTAAGGATGGTTTCTAAGTCATGTATGGCGATTAGACGCCGTATGGTATGATAGAAGAATAGAATAGAAACATAGAAGTGAGAATTCTAGAAGTAAAGTGATGAAATCCAGTAATCCAACTATTTTCTATTTCTGGTCTAAATTAATTATAAAAGAGCAGTCAAGAGCCTAACAGCTGAATGCCAAAGATAGATCTCTTCACTTTAGGGTTTTTTGGGTGATTGTCCCACGAATGAATACATAGCTAGGGGCAATTGGTGATGCTCATATAAACTTTGTTATTTTTGAGACAGGACGCGAGGGGAGTAAGGAAGAAAGGTAATTAAGGGGCATGCTTAGTACTTCTTACGAGGGCCCCTCCCACTTGGGTTTCTTTCAGGTGACGGGTGACTATCTGTAAATAGATTTCATGCTGGCCTGTAGTGTTAAGTTATGTTTTTTTATAGAGATTTATCTACAAGCGAAGGTGTATGGAATATGGTAGAGGGGGATAAGAAGTGGAAAGATTGAAGGGCAAAAGAAGGCCTACGAGTGGTAGTGCAGTAGGTGTGTACCATTGGAAGATTTACGTGTTAGGGTAGAAGTAGAAGTCACTACAGGGGTTATAGAGAAGCTTACTAATCTGGGCGTGAATTAGTTTCAGTTAGAATTCTAGGGAATTTAGAGACAAAAGAAGATTGGGTGCCCATGCTGAAGAGTAGTAACTTAAGAAGTAGGAGAACTAGAATAACCACCAAGTGAATTAAATCAATGGTATAAGCTGAAGGGAACTCTACTTAAAGAAAGAAAGGGGTTAAAAGATAATAGCTGATGATTGGTCAGGTTAGAAAGAGGAGAATAGGTAATTACGAGTAGTGTACTGATAAGTAGTTTATGAACAAGTACTAGAGATTGTAAGGGTGAGGTGAGGGAACGCCGGAAGTATCCCGAATCAAACAAATAAAATCTGGTAGTAGGCAAGGCCTATACTAGTAACATATAAAGAAAAGAAATTTATGAGAGATTGTGAAAGCCATCGATGTTGGAGGCGAACAACGGCCCCACGTGCCTCTAGGAGAGAGTGTCAGGGACCTCTGACATCGATTTACAAAATTTTATTTTTGTTTGCGGCCCATTAATATTTTTCCCGGTTGCAGGAGAGGAGTCAGATTGTTTGTAACTCAAGATCTAGACGCCGCTCCTGTATCGGTGGTCTATCGCCACAGTCACTCTGTGGGTATAGGCCTAAACTTCTATTTCTTTCTTCATGAGACTGTCTTTCCTATCTATCTTTAAATACAATTCTTCATGGACTAAGATGACTAGTAGACTCGTATAGGAGACATAGGTGGGATTATTGAGTGTAATCTGTAGAGTTAAGGACTGGATTATGAATTGAAAACCTTTATTTATTCAAAAAAAAAGAAGGTATAATATATATATTGAACTATCCTGAAGTTGCAAATGTAAATGACTACACAAGTCAGTAGTAAATTAGAAGAATAATACAAGACGTTCTAGTAGATACCTGGAAATAAAGAAAGAAAGAAGATTAAAGTAATTAATTAGGGATTTGTTATTGTTGAACAGAGAACGTACTTATACAGATTAAACTGGGTATACTAACCTTGAATAATTAAATACTATCCTACCAATAAAAGTGTTGAATGGTTAATGTTGGGTAAATGTAATTTATTGTATGTAAGATTGTTATTGTTGAAAAAAAAGAAAAAAAATAATATATTAAATAAATTACGGTCGTTGTTACTTAAAGCAAAGTAACGGGAAGTTCAGTCTTCCCAAAATTTTGGCGCCCATATCGTGGGGCTAAGTAGTGTTAAAACAAAACAGTATTGCTAATTGTTGCAACTTAATTTAGTTAAAATTGTTAAGTAAAAAGAAACCTTTATTCAGTTAAAGTTTCACAAGTTTGGTCGCCCATTACGTGGGGCTTGATATAAGAAAAGAAAATAAACATTAATCAGTTAGAATTGGAAACTTGAAATACGAGTCATCATATATTTTGGAGCCCATAGCGTGGGTTGAGTTGTGTTGAAATCACAAAGTTTGATATCCTAACGTGAGGCGAGATAGTGTTAAAAGAATTTTGGGAGTTAGGTTAGTATAACTGAAATTTATTCTCAAAAAAATATAATAATAATAACATATTTTTGGGAAAAGAATAATGACTATTGACAAGTAAGGACTTCTATAGAGGACTAAGACAGACGACTGAACTATTGTGTTCTAATCTTTTTTTTTCAGCGGTATTGTTAATATATAAATATGGCTACTTATGTTGATCCATATGCACAAATAAGAGCAGCTGAGTTAACCCAAGCTATTAGGAAGTTGTGGAAGGCGGATTTAGAGGCAGAATGTGATAGAGTAAAGTTACCGACCACAGGTACAAGGGATGAGTTAAGACAACGCTTGTTAGATTATGCCCGCAAGAACCCTCAGTCATTTCAAGTGTTAATTACGGCTTTTGCTCTGAGTCAGGAAGTTTTGGAAGAAGATTTAGTTGAACATAATATAACGGTTCCACAAGATTCATATGGAGATGTAGTGTATACATGGGTTAAGTTAATGCGTAGGAAGGCCATGGCGGTAGCTGATTCGGAAGAAGTTGTACCAGTAATACCATCGTTTACAATTCAGTTAGAGTCGCATAAACCAAATACTTTGGATCTGGTTCGTAAATGGAACATTAAATTCAAACCTGGGGATAGCATTTACTTATTTTTGGAGAGATTGGAAGATTTAAAACAAAGTTCTAAGTTACAGGGTGCAGAGTTATTGTCAGTATTACCCGAAATTTTACAAGATTCAGCTTTACTTTGGTACAGGAACAGATTAACAGATTGGCCTACATGGGAAGCTTTTTTGAAAGAATTTAGAGAATATTACTTGCCTATTGATGAGGAAGACGCGCTTTTGGATGAGATTAGACAGAGAACGCAAGGTCCTAAAGAATCGATTTTTGATTATGTTAATGCTATTCAAACGTTAATGAGGAGGCTAAGTACTCCAATGAGTCCTCAACAAATGATGAAGACTGTTATCAAAAATTTGCGTCCTGATGTAAAATTGTACCTTAGACCTGCAGAGATTCAAACTATAACAGATTTAATACGTGTAGGTAGACAGTATGAACAAATATTGTTAGATTCTGAGAGATATATTCCTCCTCCAACGCAGGTTAGAGCTACAATCAAAGAAACGGCTTATAAACCTCAGAGACAAGTTGTTATACCTTCGGTTCATACAGCGTTAGGAATTCAGGGAAAACAGGAACTTCCATCGTCCGAGTTACAAAAGAAACCCAATCTTAGTTTTTCTGCCAAGACGTGGGATAAGGAACGAAATTCAAGTCCTGTAAATGATTCTAGAGTGGTTAAAGTAATAGAAAATAAAGAGAGACAGGATGAGTTGGGGGAAAATGGTAAAAACACCACTTTGCGTTTTTCAAATAACCAGCGATGTTGGAACTGTGATAAAATAGGACATAGGCAGTTCGAGTGTAAGGCACCTCGTAGAGTTACTCCACGCACTACGATTAAATGTTATAATTGTAATAAGCTTGGACATAGGTCTATTGATTGTAGGATGCCCCAAGAAAGAAAAGTTAGGCCTACAAATTCTTTAAGGCAATTAACTAAAAATCAGGCTTGTGTGATGTTAAATATAAATCCTACAGATTTAGTTAATGGAGATAGATGTTTTGTTGAAATTTTGCTGGAGGATATTACATTTATTGCTTTAATAGATTCCGGTTCAGATAAAACTTATGTGGGAGAGAAGGGTGATTTTTTGTGTAAAATGTTAGATTTAGCAGTAGAAGAATCTGAAGTTAGGGTGGTGCAACTAGCAGATAAAACTTATAGTTCTATAACAGGAGAGAGAACTTTTGAGATGAAATTGCAGGACAGGATCTTTCAGATAAAATGTAAAATTATGCCAAATTTAGCAGTAGATATGATTCTGGGCATGGATGTTTTGAAACAAATTGGGTTAGTAGTAGATTTGCAAGATGGGACTTGGTATTTCAAAGATGAACCAGCAAAAATTTTTCAATTTGTTAAGGCTATAGATTTAAAAGAAGAAGATCAACTACATAATATTCTTACTTTACCTACACCTCAGGAAAGGGACAGATTGAATGTGTTTTTGGAAAATCAGTTACAGAAATTTGATCAGTGTACTGGACTTACAGACTTGATTTCTCATGTTATTGATACAGGCGATGCAAAACCTATAAAACAAAGATATTATCCAGTATCACCCATTTTGGAAAAAGTTATACATGCGGAAATAGATAAAATGTTATTGGAAAAAGTTATAGAGCCTTCAAATTCACCTTGGTCGTCTCCGGTAGTTATGGTAAAGAAACCAGATAAAACATGGAGGTTCTGCGTAGATTTCAGAAAAGTAAATAATTGTACAAAAAGAGATAGTTATCCTTTGCCATACATTGAACATGTGTTGAGTAAATTACGACATGCTAGGTATATCAGTACAATAGATTTGAAAAATGGGTATTGGCAAGTTCCATTAGATGAAGCAAGTAAAGAAAAAACAGCATTTACCGTACCTGGTAGAGGATTGTATCAGTTTCGAGTTATGCCTTTTGGAATCCATAACGCACCAGCCTCATTTCAAAGATTAGTTGATACTATATTAAGAGAAGAGATAGGAGAGAAATGCTTTTGTTATTTGGATGACATAGTACTTATTAGCGAGACGTTTGAAGAACATTTGTCCTTGTTAGAAAAAGTTTTAGAGAAATTAAGAAAAGCTAACCTGAAAATTAATAGGGAAAAATCAAAATTTTGCAGAAGTGAATTAAAATATTTGGGTCATATCATTACTCCATTAGGAATTGCTGTAGATTCAGATAAAATCTCGTGTATCCTTGAGTATCCAGCCCCTACAAAAGTCAAGGAAGTACGAGCATTTTTAGGATTGGCTTCTTGGTACCGACGATTCATTCCATTTTTTTCTGAAGTTGTAAAGCCCCTCACTGCACTTCTGAAAAAGAATCAGAAATGGCGTTGGACTAAGGAATGTCAGGAATCTTTTGATGAATTAAAATCGAAATTATCTAGTAGTCCTATATTAACTTGTCCAGATTATACTAAACCCCTAGTGCTACAGACCGACGCTAGTTTTTCAGGACTAGGAGCAGCATTAATTCAGACAGGAGAGGAAGGAGAGGAAAAAGTAATAGCTTATGCTAGTAGAACTTTAACAGTAGGTGAGCAAAAGTGGGCAATAGTCGAGAAAGAATTGTTAGCTATATTGTGGGCAGTTCAAAAGTTTCGTCCTTATTTGGAAGGTTATCATTTTAAAGTATATACTGATCACTTTGCTCTGAAATGGTTAAATACATTACAGAATCCGACCGGACGATTAGCTAGGTGGAGTTTATTGCTCCAGGAGTATGATTTTGAAGTAATACATAGGCCTGGTAGATTACAAAAAGTTCCGGATGCTTTATCTAGAATACACGAAGGGAAAGTTCAAGAGAAAACGGTAGAGGAAGAATTTTGCCTCTTGTTGACTGATAACTCTGAAGTAGTGGAATGGGAAAATATACAAGATGCTTGGTATATTAAGCGGAAAGAGCAAGTACAGAGTAAACCTAAATTTTGGCCAGATTGGAAGGTCGTAGATGGGAAGTTGTACCATCTTAGATTAGATCAGTTAGAACAAACTTTAGAGGGAACAGTAAATAGGTGGAAATTAGTTATTCCGCAAGATTTTAGGATTAAAGTATTGCAGGAATGTCATGATGCACCTGCTGCAGGGCATATGGGGATAGCTAAAACTTTCTTTAGAATAGCAAACAAGTATTATTGGCCGGGAATGTTTAGAGATGTTGCTAAGTATGTTACTGCTTGTGAAATATGTCAGAGACAGAAAGTGTTACAAACGGCTCAAGCAGGACCAATGCATTTTTACCAGAAAGAGAAACCTTGGATGACTGTAGCTACTGATTTGTTGGGACCTTACCCACGTTCAAAAAAGGGAAACAGATATGTGATTGTATTTCAGGACACCTTTACCAAATATGTAGAGTGTAAAGCGTTAAGGAAAGCAACCAGTAGAGCAGTTACGGAAGCATTTTATGAATTGATTATCCTTAAATGGGGAATTCCGGGATATTTGCTGATGGATAATGGACCGCAATACACTAGTAAATTAATGCGAGAGATAGCTAAAGCTTTTAATATAACTCCTTGTTATTTACCTGTATATTCACCACAAGGAAATCCAGTAGAAAGAGTCAATAGAGTATTGAAAACAATGATTTCTAGTTACATTCAAAAGGATCAGACAGTTTGGGACGTGTATTTGAGAGAATTTAATTTTGCTATAAATACGGCTAAGCATAGTTCCACTGGATGCACTCCTTATATGCTAAATTATGGGAAGGAGCCTGAAATTATCAGTAGGATTGAAAAGGTGGAAAACCAACCGATTTATAAAGAAATTCCAAAACTTTGGGTGGAGAGACTCAATAAATTGAAAACGGTACGTTTAATGGTTAGACATAACTTAGAAACCGCCTATAAGAATTCAAGTCATTATTATAATCTTCGGAGGAGAGAGGTGAGATTTTGTCCAGGAGATCTTGTGTTAAGAAGAAACTTTAAATTAAGTGATGCCTCACAAGCTTATGCAGCAGGCTTAAGTGCAAAGTTCGTCGGCCCCTATATTATAAAGAAAAAGTTCAGTGAAAATAGCTACGAACTGACAAACCGTTTTGGTAAAAAGTTGGGGAAGTGGCACGTCAAAGACTTGAAACCCTTTGTTCCTGGATAAACATTCTTTAAGGCTGGTAAAAGAGACACGCACAAAAAAAAAAAAAAAAAAGAATGTGACCTGTGTCAACATTATTTTTTTTATGGTGAGTGCGGGAAGAATGTCACGACGCAAATAGCGACGTGCATAATTAACGATAGGAGACCATTCCTAAACAAAGGAAGGGTTGGGGGACCGCAACTAATCGATATTGAACATTTTCATGATTATCGATACTGCCCTGAATTTATTTGAATTACAGAAAAGGAGAGGTGCGCATGCGTCGACGGTGAATCGACGAGAGAGACGTGTGGAACCTGAAAGACGGTTAGTAGTACGTGCCTGACCACGAGAGAGAGAAGTTGAAAAGGCAGAAGGGAGAAGACGAGATTGGGATGTGTGACAGCGGTAGAGGCGTTCTGGCATAATGGTGTGTCAGACTTTCATCTAAAGGAAATTCTGGTTGTGAACTTCCTTGACACGGCTATATGGAGATAGTCATTAATCAGAAGAATACACCAAGTCGGCCAGTACGAGACACCGCTACAGCGAACATCAGCTGTGAGAGTGAGTCGTGACTGCTCGCTCTGAATAAGAGCAGATATGGACATCAGGAAGTAATGGAAGACAACTCAGGATCGGAGGATAAGTTGGACATCACTGGTTGAGTATAATCGTCTAGACTTTTTCTTATTGTTTGGGGAGTGAGAAAATTGAGATATTCCTTTTTTTTGTAAGGATGGTTTCTAAGTCATGTATGGCGATTAGACGCCGTATGGTATGATAGAAGAATAGAATAGAAACATAGAAGTGAGAATTCTAGAAGTAAAGTGATGAAATCCAGTAATCCAACTATTTTCTATTTCTGGTCTAAATTAATTATAAAAGAGCAGTCAAGAGCCTAACAGCTGAATGCCAAAGATAGATCTCTTCACTTTAGGGTTTTTTGGGTGATTGTCCCACGAATGAATACATAGCTAGGGGCAATTGGTGATGCTCATATAAACTTTGTTATTTTTGAGACAGGACGCGAGGGGAGTAAGGAAGAAAGGTAATTAAGGGGCATGCTTAGTACTTCTTACGAGGGCCCCTCCCACTTGGGTTTCTTTCAGGTGACGGGTGACTATCTGTAAATAGATTTCATGCTGGCCTGTAGTGTTAAGTTATGTTTTTTTATAGAGATTTATCTACAAGCGAAGGTGTATGGAATATGGTAGAGGGGGATAAGAAGTGGAAAGATTGAAGGGCAAAAGAAGGCCTACGAGTGGTAGTGCAGTAGGTGTGTACCATTGGAAGATTTACGTGTTAGGGTAGAAGTAGAAGTCACTACAGGGGTTATAGAGAAGCTTACTAATCTGGGCGTGAATTAGTTTCAGTTAGAATTCTAGGGAATTTAGAGACAAAAGAAGATTGGGTGCCCATGCTGAAGAGTAGTAACTTAAGAAGTAGGAGAACTAGAATAACCACCAAGTGAATTAAATCAATGGTATAAGCTGAAGGGAACTCTACTTAAAGAAAGAAAGGGGTTAAAAGATAATAGCTGATGATTGGTCAGGTTAGAAAGAGGAGAATAGGTAATTACGAGTAGTGTACTGATAAGTAGTTTATGAACAAGTACTAGAGATTGTAAGGGTGAGGTGAGGGAACGCCGGAAGTATCCCGAATCAAACAAATAAAATCTGGTAGTAGGCAAGGCCTATACTAGTAACATATAAAGAAAAGAAATTTATGAGAGATTGTGAAAGCCATCGATGTTGGAGGCGAACAACGGCCCCACGTGCCTCTAGGAGAGAGTGTCAGGGACCTCTGACATCGATTTACAAAATTTTATTTTTGTTTGCGGCCCATTAATATTTTTCCCGGTTGCAGGAGAGGAGTCAGATTGTTTGTAACTCAAGATCTAGACGCCGCTCCTGTATCGGTGGTCTATCGCCACAGTCACTCTGTGGGTATAGGCCTAAACTTCTATTTCTTTCTTCATGAGACTGTCTTTCCTATCTATCTTTAAATACAATTCTTCATGGACTAAGATGACTAGTAGACTCGTATAGGAGACATAGGTGGGATTATTGAGTGTAATCTGTAGAGTTAAGGACTGGATTATGAATTGAAAACCTTTATTTATTCAAAAAAAAAGAAGGTATAATATATATATTGAACTATCCTGAAGTTGCAAATGTAAATGACTACACAAGTCAGTAGTAAATTAGAAGAATAATACAAGACGTTCTAGTAGATACCTGGAAATAAAGAAAGAAAGAAGATTAAAGTAATTAATTAGGGATTTGTTATTGTTGAACAGAGAACGTACTTATACAGATTAAACTGGGTATACTAACCTTGAATAATTAAATACTATCCTACCAATAAAAGTGTTGAATGGTTAATGTTGGGTAAATGTAATTTATTGTATGTAAGATTGTTATTGTTGAAAAAAAAGAAAAAAAATAATATATTAAATAAATTATGGTTATTGTTATGCAAAGTAAATTAACGTGAAGTTCAGATTTTTGACCCTTATCCTTGTAATGGTTTGAGAGTCGCTGATTTTTGGGCTAAGTTATATACTTTGGTAGTGAGCACTGAAAAAGGAGAAAAAGAAGAAATAGAGAGAGAAGCAGAGTAATAAACGAAAGGTAAATCCGAACCCAATTCCCGTCTCCACTGTTAATTTAAAAGCTAGTCGAGAGGCATGTAGATACATAGCCTGTGTATCTATAATTTAATTTGTGACTGGGCTGATACATAACAAAAAAGAAAAGAGGAAGCGTATTGATGATGGCGCCCGTTAATATAAATTTTCATCAATATTATCAAGACTGGGTAAATTGTTAAAAGAAAGAGAAAGTAGACTGAGAGTAGGAAATTTGCAATCACCCGGTGACAGAGGTAGTTGTACTGAACGTTGGAATGTGGACTATGCAGGCAGTGTTATGATGACACGACAGGTGCATGAGTGACCTTGTTTTGTAGGAGTTCAGTAAACTTATATACTACGATTGAGAATAACCACATATTAGTCGTCACAGATTTTGGCGAAGAATTTTGGCGAAGATTTAATCCAAGAAGTTAGGGAACTTTATAGCATAAAGTAAGAAAAGCCCATCACAATGTTCGGCGTTGGTATGCGGGCTCTGGCTTGCAGACCAACACTCCCATTGGCTGCCAACGTCCACATATAGCTAATTAATGCATAACACTAAACACACAGTTAAGTGCGCGAAGCGGAGACGGCAACCGTAGCGAAGCGCCCTTGCATTTTCGAATAACACTACACAATAACGATACACTGTTTGTAGGTTTCCAAAATATGGCATATTATATCTCCCGGAGGTTTGTCAGACCCTTATCATGTTGGTCAGCCCTGGTTCCAGCACCACGTGACCCATCGGTTTCTTCCCAGCATGCACCTGCGCTGTCTCGAGCAGCCGATTCTGGTGTGTGACTTTCTTTCCGAGCGCCATTTTAGGTTAGTTTCCTGTGAACTTCTTACCGATTTTACCTATATTTAAAATATTCTTAGAAACAAAGTGTTCCTATAGGCCTATATGGATTCTAAAACTCCTGGAGAATAATATTACATGAAATTTGACCGTTTCTCGCGTGTAGAAAAAATATTAACCAATCCGGTACAGTGGGAAACTATCCTCTTTTATTTCATACGTTGGCTGACATTCTGTAGCGTTAAATATTTGTGTATCTACTCTGTGCTCATCTAGTCAAGCTTCAGTTCAAAACAGTAACTTCTAGCACACCATGTAAATAACATAGGCCTACTTTTTAACTATCTTTTTAACTTCTCTTTCTAGGTTGGCTATGGTTTTAACTTTTTAAATTTTATCACAGAGGATGACCACAAGTTGCCCCAAAATATATTTGATTTTTAACATTTTAAAACTTTTATACCGCATTTTAGATTCTAAGAGTTTCGGTCCAAGTCACTACCTGTCTATTTCCTGGTTTTGTCTGCACTCACAAAGCTTCATTCGTGCTCTATACAGTGTTGATGTTAGATTCGAAAACTGAGGAACTTTTGCAAAGATTTCACATTCCGTCTGCTGCTGTGGTTCGAATTCTTCTTTGTAGAAATCAAACTGTTATAAACCTACTATAATATTAATATTATTGCTGGCTTACTTCTATATAATACTACATGTAAATGTGTATGTACATATCTGTGGAATTGGAGTGACATCACTTGATCCTTTCTTAGGGTTGGAAACTGAATTTTTCACCTCAAACTTTTCTCCGCACAAATTTTGTAATTTCCATAGTAACCAGGTATTACTCTGCCTCATTTTTGTTCAGACTAATAATCCTACATTACGTGTTATAAAACATTGTTATTGCAGATCTGCTATGTCCGGTTTTCACTGATATTCCAGTTCACTAACAACCATTTCATCTTTCACAGTCACTTTCCCACTATACGATTTAGTGGATAGGCTATCTGCAATTCACAGAGAAAATGTCATTCCTTCAGATAACTCATGGTAAATAAACACATGTTAATGATAAATATTTGTCAGTATATTCTTTAAACCCAAATAATGGTAGTAATTCTGATTTTAGTGTGTTCATTACGACTGTGGTAAACTGATTACTAAAGCCAGGATTTTCATGCACTATCAAACTTAAAAACATGCATGCATTCATGCACTATCGTATCTCCAAATATGCACAATGAAGGGCGAAACATGCACTATCAAAAATCCGCACTGTACTGCAATATATTTCAATTTCTCTTAAAACAATATACAACGAGTTTTTTCAAATTCTCCTCACTTAAACTCGTGCGTTTATCAGTTTAGGACATTCTTGAACGCAGAAATGGATCTTTCAACTTCACAAGAAGTAACAGGTGCATACTTAAGGGAAGAAATTTGACTGAGGGTGATATCGAATTCCATGTCTTTTACATTTTTTCCACATAATACGTCTTTCACTGTTTTCAGAAGTTTAAGATCAGGATTTGAACTAAGTACCTTCTTAAGTTTTTCCCGACTTAACTGTCACACTCATTTCTCCACAACACGATTCTATTATTAATTATTCAACGTCTTCAACAATGGCTAGTGACTGACAAATTCAAGCAGAGAACATTCTGTTATCGCAGTTTTCTTTCAATGGAAGGGGGGGGGGGGTAAGCGAGTCGGCATTTTCTTTTGTAGCCTGGTGTATTATATTACTGTTTATTTGGGGTAAACAGTAGTTTACACTCTCAAATTCATGCAGGTGGCAGACTCTGTTGCCAAGTCAATCAAATAACAATGGTAATACAATACAACACAACATTTTTTACGTTTCTTTGAAAAGCCGAGATTTTAGGGAGGCACATTCATAATAATATGCACAGTTATGCATGGTAACTTGATATTATGCACTAAAACCAGATAATGAGGGTTTATATGCATTAAAAACGTCTGAATATGCTATATTAAAACAAAAAAATCCAAAACATGCATTATGCATGAATTTTGCCATAAAAATGCCGAAATATGCAAACATGCACGGAAAAAGTATGGTTATTTGGAATCCATAAGTCATGTAATGAGTCACTACAAAGTTGGAGAAGTGTAACCGAAGTATATAAAAACATGCATTTGCATGGAAATCCGGGCTCTACTGATTACATTTCACAATATCTAGATTATAGTATTCTTGTTACTATGGGCAACAAAAGAATATTCATATGTTAATCAAAATGTTTGTTCTCAAATTTGCTTTTAAGTCATGTTATTAAGTGCCAGTATGGTACTTTATGAGATTGTGTAGGAGACGAAAAAATGTCTATCCGTCTGTCTGTCTGTCTGTCCGTGTGCCTGTACGCGCCATAACTCAAATGCTCTTCTTCGGATTTTCATGAAACTTGGAAAACACATTTATAATGTCCATAGGAAGAACCCTATTGATATTTGCAAGCCCCACACACAAGTTCTTTACCACACTCCTGGGAGCGTACGGGCAATATCGGGGGAAAGAGCTTGCAGGCAATCACGCGCGTCGAAAAAAGGCAGCCCAAAATGCAACACGTTCTTCCTCGCATGATAGAGTGTCAACAAAAGAGTACGCGCGGAAGATTGTTCGTGTAAATGCCAAACACGCGCGAATTCTCTCTCAAAAGAACGGCGCGTGGAGTGTCGAAATTTTCGACACGCCAGCTAAGAGCGTGCGGTACTGTTTAATGTTTAGAACAGAGGAGTTGATCTGGTCTTGGAGAGTTTTGTTTGTTTTTCTTCTGCCTTTACTACACACACACTTCCAGGCGAAAGAGTGCAGCGTTGCACGAATGACGTACCGCGTGGTTTCTTTTGTTTGTCTATTGCCTCAATCATACACACAATTCGTCAGAGGAAAGCAAACTGGGTTGGGAACATTCTCAGAAGGAACTGCTTATTACATGATGTCGTAGAAGGAAGATTGGAGGGTACAACTAGACTTGGAAGAAGAAGAATTCAGCTGTTGGACGATTTAAGGGAAAAGCGGAAATATTGGATGCTGAAGGAGGAAGCAGAGGATAGACAGTTTTGGAAAACAAAATTCGCGTACCAAGTTTGAAAACCTGCCGGAAGGCAGAATACTTACTACTACTACTACTATTGCCTTTACATGCACATGTTTTCACGAGGATTTGAGTGCACACCTGCCTAAACTCGAGCGATAAAGCTTGTGTGTAAGGGTAGCTATTGAACCAAATCGGTTCACCGGTACCGGAGTAAAACCCAATTTAGTGTCTATTTTAAAGGTGCAAGAACTCAAATACGCTTTATAAGATTTTCATGGAACTTCGTACACGTATTTATACGTCCATGGGAAGAAGCCTACTGATATTGGACCAAATCGGTTGACCGGTACCGGAGTAATGCCCAATTTAGTGCCTATTTTATGGTAATATATTAAAAAGAATTTATGAAATGCAAATTAGTTATCATGACAACATATTGTTTTACTGTGATCATATACGGCTTTGGAAATTGCAATACAGTTATCTATGACAAATAACACTATTCCTTTACATATGCTTATCAAAGTAGACCGTTAAACTGAGCGAGGTGGCCCAGATGGCCACGTCTTGGATTTACATTCTGGAGGCCCTTGGTTCTAATCCCGAAACCGGCTATTTTGACTTTTTTTGTTTTATTTTTAACTGAGTGTGCGATTGGTAAGATATCACAAATCTGTATAGTTCAGCTGGTGCTGGACGATTTTAATCTGATTAAAAAAAAACTTGACCTTTGTTCTTCTGTAAGTTCTTAATGAATCAGTCTGGAGCTTAACTGAGAAATCAATTTTTAAAAAATTATTCTTATTTTCTGCATATCATACTTACAATTACAACTGATAAACAACCTTCTTCTCTAAAGAAAACACTCGTATCAACACTCATAATGCCTCATTTCGATTACTGTGATATTCTACTAAGCGACCTGAGCTTCAAACTAGGACAAAGACTACAACGTGTTCATAATGCTTGCGTTCGCTACATTTGTGATATTCGTAAGTCAGATCATATTACGCCAGCATTTGAAACATTGGCATGGTTTCACTTGGACGACAGAAGAAAATTGCACTCTCTCTGCCTCCTATATTGAATTCTTCACACTTCCTGTCCTCAATATCTGTCATCACGCTTTCACACTCTTTCATCTCATCATAACCTAAACACTCGGTCCAGGCAATATCATATTCTCGCAATACCTAAACATCATACATCTCTTTACTCATCATCGTTTACTACTTCAGTCATCCGAATGTGGAATTCTTTACCATCTCACATCAAGGACTGCCGGTCACTGTCAACCTTCAGATCGCAGTTAACAGCACATATACGCAGTACTTAATAATCTTTTTCATGTCCAATGTTAATTTCAGTTTCTATCACTTAATGCTTTTATATAACTAAATCATATTTGTAACAATAAATTTCTTTTTTATCATTTAATGTGTCTTAATGTATCTTAATTAAACAAGTATATATGTTCAAATTTTTTCTTTGTATTTAATGTTCGTTTCTTGTATTCATGTATATCAGTTCTTTTTTAATTTATTTTTAATCATTATTATTGTTATCATTATGTATTTCTTGTTTTTGCCCTGGCTGAGTGGTAGAGAAGGCCTTGTGGCCTTAACTCCGCCAGGTTAAATAAATAAATAAATAAATAAAACAAGAGCATAGGCCTACTGGCACTTCGTTACATCAGTTTGCCTGATTTTATTTTCTATGGCTTTATTACGCACATGTGACATAGCTAATTAGTGTTTGAATGGTGTAACTTTATGTTCTCCTGCATGGTAATATAACACTGACAAAATCATGTTATTTCCACCCGTTGAAGCCAGAGGTACAGTTCTGTTTGACACTCAGTCATGCGACGTCGTTCGTAATTCTGTCCTTTATCTAAAATTTTGTACAAAGTTGAAACTCAGCGATCCAGCGAAAATTATACCTAATGCAGATATACAGGGAGTCCCTATTCTATTCTCTTTTATAGTGTTCATTTATTAGGTGCCAGTATGGTACTTATGAGATTGTGTGGGGGATGGGAAATGTCTGTCAGTCTTGTCTGTCTGTCTGTCTGTCCGATGTCCGTGTGTCGTACGCGCGATAACTCAAATACGCTTTATCGGATTTCCATGAAACTTTGTGTACGCATTTATAACATCCATGGGAAGAAGCCTATTGATATTGGACCAAATCGGTTGACCGGTACCAGAGTAATGCCCAACTTAGTGCCTATTTTATGGTAATATATTAGAAAGAATTTATCAAATGCAGATCAGTTCTCATGACAACATATTGTTTTAGAGTCTTCATATAGGCTACGGCTTTGGAAGTTGCAATACAGTTAGCTATGACAAATAACACTATTCCTTTCAATACGCCTATCAAACTAGATCGTTAGTTAAACTGAGCGAGGTGGCCGAGATGGTAACTTTTTGGACTCGCATTCTGGAGGTCCCTGGTTCAAATTCCTTAGCCGGTCAATTTGATATGTTTTTGTTGTGTTTTTATGTGAGTGTGCGATTGTCAAGATATCACAATTCTGCATAGTTCTGTTTATGCTAGACGATTTTAATATGATTAAAAAAATTAGACCTTTTGTTCTTCCATAAGCCCTGATAACTAATTATTCTGGAGTTTAACTTGGAAATCAATTTAAAATAAAAACTTATATTCTGCATATATAATTGCAGATATAACTGATTAAACTAAAGCATTCTGGCACTTTTTTACATCAGTTTACCTGATTTTATTTAATGTTATTTTGAATGGCAACATTATTTAACAGAACTCTCTCTCTCTCTCTCTCTCTCTCTCTCTCTCTCTCTCTCTATATATATATATATATATATATATATATATATATATATATATACATTTTTACGGGCAGCCCGGTGAAAAATAGGTGCAAGCTCATTAAGGGTAAAGAAAAAGGTGAAACAGGTTATAGCGATTATTGAGGACATCACCAGATGTCACTATCGTTCTTTTCCCCTTTGTGTAAATAAGAAATTTCCTTTGGTCGGCTTGGTGGAGCAGTTAGTATCGCGCTAGCTTTGTGTGCCCAAGGTTGCGGGTTCAATTCCGCGGGCAAAGAGAGTTAAGTCCACTTTCTTGTTACTGAGAATTAGAGTGACTTAACACACTATACCAGCCCAACATACGAGGGATGTTCTGAAAGTAAGTTTCGTCATTTCTTTTTCACATGGAAACTTTATTACCAAAACAAATACACCATGCAATCATGAAATATACCCCTTGCACTATTTTTCAACATAGTCTCCACCAACATTGAGACATTTGTCATAGCTTGCAATCAGTTTGAAGAAACCACTCTGGTAAAACTCGGTGTCCTGCTATGCAAGGAATTGTCGCACAGCCTTCTCCACCTCAGCATTGTTTTGGAAGTGACGTCCCGAGAGTGCGGCTTTCATTGCATGGAACAGGTGCCTTCCTTCACTGAACATGCAACACCAGCGACCAACAATTTGATGAGACATGACCTCTTCACCATACACAGTCTGTAGGCGTCCATGGATGATGGACACACTAGTTCTACATGCCCATTCATACCGGATAACAGCATGTACTTCCATTGTCGACCACGTTTTCAGTACACGTCCATCTGCCATCGTGATTTGTACTCAAATAACCTCGGGCACGCCAGTCTACTGCTACTCTCTCTTCTTTGGGACTCTACTCATGCATCGTTTCTCCTCTGCTGACGCTCTTTCCGTCGTTGAACCAGCAATAGGTGTCGATTCCTATGGCAGTTGTTTGCTTCATCTGCTTTACCATGTTTACTTTTTAAAAAAACGACGAAACTTACTTTTGGAACATCCCTCGTAGCTTTAGAAATGGATAAACCCATGAGGCATACATCCATAAGTACCACACAATTTTGTTTATGACTTACTGGACTTAATACAAATGTAGAGAACATTTTTATCTATAACTCTATGGACATATCTCAATTTTTTAGGATGGCGGACTTAACTCTCTTTTCCCGCGCACCCCGGAATTCCGGCACAGGTCGACGACGTTTGTGTGTATCATGTACATTTCTCGCCTGCGACCGTTAAAATTTGAACATGTCGTTGGCAGTACGCATGCGTGGAGTGCTAAAGTCCACCATGAAAATATAGTCCACGGCTCCTTCGAATTCCCGCCGTTTCAGTCTGTGACGTCGTCCATTCTTTCAAATTGAGGGCGAGTAGGCTTTTGTAAAAGAACTCCTGCGGGACATAATTCCGGCACACCGGCGACGTTCACAGTCCTAAGTTGCATTACGTCCCCATCGTTAAATAACCATAGGCTATACCAACCCAATCCGCTTCCTATATTTTAACCACTATAAAAACTGGTATTCCTACTGATACTATTTATTTATTAATCACGTAAATTCCAAATAGCATAAATAACTATTTCAGCTTTGAGAATTCGGTCCATAAACTAGATGGATTTTGACAAAGCACATACTTAAGCCAACACAACTTATCGTTTCTTCATTACTTCCATTAATAACGATAGGTTGAAATTGTTCCATGGTGGACCTTGCATCACTCATACCTAGACCTGGGATTTTAGGCTCTAAAAAGATTAGTTTTAGGCATCTAAAATGATCAGTTTTAGGCATCTAAAATAGGCTTTCAGAACAAATAAATAGGCTTTTAAAAGAGAAAATAGACACTTAAAATATGCTTTAAAATGTGTAGATAGACAGAAAATAGACTTTAAAAATATTACAATATACACTTAAACTGTAACATGGTCTCTTTTTACTGCAAGAAATGTGGTATACCTATTCTTAACAGAATTAACTGCAAAATTAGGCATCGAAAACTATATTCACTTAAACAGATGTTCTTTCACTGGTGACTTGACACAGTAGTCCTTCCCCCTTAATCCTCCCCCTCCCCCGTCAGTCAGCATTCCTTTAGCGAGAATTCTTTGGAATAATCATTTTTCTGTGAAAAACCCACCTCTGCTGTTCTGCTTTTCATTGAAGGATGTCCATTATAAGATTTTATTAGGCGTACGTCTGCATATCTGTTGGGGTAAAGTAAAGTGATCCGTATACAGGCCATGGAGGCCCAGAGGGTTCCAGGAGGTTGAGGCCTCCAGATTTTGGACATTCGACACGTGAAGGTGGTAAGGTTGTCAGCCGTACGCACCGGCTGCCTTTACCCCCAGGATTGCTCCTGGTACTCAGTTCTGTTGGAGGCTGAGTTGACCCCAGGGCCATAGTGCCACCAGAAGGATTAGGCCAATTGAAAAACTCCAACGACCTCATCGGGAATCGAACCCGCGACCTTCCGGTTTGTAGCGCAGCACCTCAACCACTACGCTACGGCGTACACATGGGTTGGGGTGCTGGGTTTAATATTTCTTTCTCAGAGTACATCTGTTTACTTCCAGTTATAATTAAGTATTAGTGTGATATTATTTTATTTACGAGTAGACTATTTTATTAATTATGTGGATTATAATTACTATTTCTCGTGTAACGGGTAGAGCACTATAACCTTAGCATTGCAGTTTTCTTTCCTGGAACTGGAACTTTCGTTCAAGGAATTGGTTAAGGGGAGAAATTAGTAGTTTTAGAACTTGATCTTGTATTTTTACCCATTTCAATCAGTTCATTTCAATACGCATAAAACATGCCAGCCATATTATGGTTCTGAGCGAAGCAGGATGACCAACTGTCCTTCTTGCATTAAGGTACATAGTGACATGTAGATTCTATTTTAGTGGCAGTTAGGTTAAGTTGGTTAGCTTAGGTAAGTTATGAACAGTGATATTAGTTTTGTAGGGCATACCAAATTCACGCGTTTCGAAAATGTGTCATATTATATCTCCCGCGAGGCTTGTCTCGTTGGTCAACCCGTTTACCCAGAATTCTAGCTCAAGTCGATAAGATGGCCGTCAGTTATAGGTTATCAAGTTGTCATCAATTACTTATTTTAAGGTAAGAGAACTACAGGATGTATTCTTATATATGAACACTTTCTCACACAATTATAATTCTTGCACCTAGGGACATACTTTTAACGCCGTTTCGATTAGTAAAAAATTAAAGCTGTAATGCTAAGGAGATAGGGCTGGACTCAGAATTAAGTGAATAATATTGTTGTGCCACTTTTCATTGTAATTCTTAACGAAATGACGTTCCATATTAAGTCTGTGGTGTTTTGCTGTAACCAGGCAACTTTGGATTACACAGAAATATATTTCCATGAACTTATTTCTTCTTTCTTTGTCGTAGTTTTACCTCTCCCTTTTTAGGATTTAAGCGACCCAAGCCACCCGGGTCTTACAGGGCCGAGACCTGTCGGGAGGGATTTTCTTTGGATCACATATATACTTTTATGACCAGACAAGGACATGGAGGGCCTCCCCGGATGAGTGATCAGCCCAATGCCGTGGCCACCTCCGGCAACACGAACACATAGGGCGATACACATCATTCACACACACACACACACTCACTCACTCCAAACAAGGCGAGTATGGGATGAAGATGATAATGACGGCCAGATGATATCCGGGGACCACAAGGGCCTAAAGTTACCTGACATTTGTCTCACAGATGAGGGAAAACCCCAGAAAAACCTAACCTAGGTAACTTGTCCCGACCCGGGCCCGCTGTGTGAGAGGACTGATCGCATCCCCTGAGCCACAGCGGTGGACTTCCATGAACTAAACATATTAATTTTTGTATCTCCTCTGTAGTCCATCAAGCGTCGCCCGCCATTTGTCATCGACTGTCGCTTGAAAAACAATCAGGTTTGATTTTATAGATTAGTTGATCCCTCACGCTCATTGTTGATCACTGCTGTCTATTTGTTCGTTATAGCGGTCGGTTGATTGCTCTTGCTCGACAGCCCCCTAAGGAAAGATTATACCATCTATCAGCAGCGGCCTCATCTCTTCATGCCGTGGGAAGTGCTTTAGAGATCTCAGATCGCTTCTACAGGGTGTTCGTGAAGTGATTGTTGATTTTTAGTGCTATACTGTTGGCGTCCAAACCAGTATTTTGATAAAATAGATCGGATACTTTGCATCGGACCAAAGCGATAAAAATGTTGAATGGTTTAGGCACCTCATAGCTTCGTAAATCTAACGCACAACCATTACACAGTATGTCTTACAGTCTAGCTATACTTGATCCAAGGTGTGTACGGAGCAAAAGTAAACAACTGAATGCTAAAGTACAAAGCACAGTTCACAAGAGTTCGTTTTTGAGACTGGTTAGTTAATTTGGCTACTAGACCTGGGATTTTAAGGCAAATGCCTATTTTGTTCCTTATGAAATAACATGACGTTTTTTTAAAATATGTTGACATTTCGTGATAAATCGCTTATATTTATAGAGTTTTTTAGTGCCCTAAAATGCCTATTCGGACCTTTGGCGCCTATTTTTACTATTTTAGTGCCTAAAATGCCTATTTTGCACATTTAAAATAAAATTCAACTTCTGTAACTTTTACAATCATTTAATGGACATCCCTGAATGAAGAGCAGAACAGCAGAGGGTGGCTTTTTCACAGAAACTTGATTTTCCCAAAACAATTGTCGCTGACTGACGGGGGAGGATTCGCTCAAAACAACAAGTAGCAGGTATAGCCTATAGTAAGAAGGGACATACTGTGTCAATTTTTCATATAATCCAAAACTGTTTTTGATAAATGTATTTTTAATTCTGTCTTAATTTTGCAATTATTTCTGTTAATAATAGGTAAACTACGTTTTTTACAGTAAAAAAGATCACGTTACAGTTGAAGAGCATATTGTAGTATTTTAAAGTATATTTTCTGTCTGTCTACACATTTTTAAAGCTTATTTTAAGTTTAGTTTTAAATTTATCACTTGACATGCAAACTTAGATTTACCTTTGGTAATCTAAGGTAATCTTTAATCTTTGGTAATCTTTACCTGGTAATTTACCTTTGCAGTTCGAAAACCGCTGATGATGCACTAAAGTAGTGCGAAACGGCCGTCCGGATTACCAAAGGTAAATCTAAGTTTTCTTGTCAAGTGATAAATTTAAAACTAAACTTGTGTTAAAGCAATCAAGAATGGACACTCAAACATACAGTTATTTTAAGTGCTTATTTTAACTTTTAAAAGCCTATTTACTTGTTTGAAAAGCCCGTTTTATGTGCCTAAAACTAATTTTTGAGAGCCTAAAATCCCATACATACAAGTAAAGCCAATTTACGTATATTTTTTAGTTTAAGTCTTGTGATAAAGTGGTTAGTATTGCTAGATACACCCCCAATATGTTGATTTCTTATACCGTAATTACGGAGCTCAGAGTCATCATTCCATAATACAGAATTACTGGAGACTATGCTTATCACTAGGGTTCGGATGTTTTTGACAAGTCATATTTTTATCCTGACCACCATTGTCGTCGCAAACACAAATTAAACATGAATTGCACACCTCTTATGGTAATCGGACCGTTTTTATTTAGCATGTAAAGTCATATTTTGGTCATTTTCATAGTGTTGGTCATATTTCAGTCATATTTGTAATTTAACGTCATATTTCAGTTATAAGTTCTCTAAAAGAGCACAATTGTGCAGTATGTGCACTAAATTGTCGACTTAAAATTTTTTTCCGAGAGAGAGTCACGAATATTTTGATTTTACTGTAACTGAAATGTGAAGGGACAATAACAGGTAATAGCACAATTTTATTACATCTTCCTCCTTGTTGTAAGAACTTCCAATAGACATGTTTTTACAAGATTTTCAGTTCACATTTGCAATAATATCTGGAAGCATTAACAGATTAGAAGTTCTTTAAAAGCAGAACTGTAAAACACCTGTAAATTTGTTAAAAAGTGATCATCTAATTTAATTAATGTGATGTAATAATTTAGTGTCATTAAACATTTGAAATTGAAACATTATCTTTAGAAAATACGTTCTTTTATGAGGTCATATTTAGGATTTTTGGGTCATATTTAGTCACTTTTAAGGTCATATTTGCAGTCATATTTTCCACTCCTTTAGGTCATAAACATTCGAACCCTGCTTATCACTTTTACTTACAAGATATTGTGGTGTACTCGCACTATCGTGAAGTATGCGCTGGTGAGATTAACCAATGAAACGACAGGACACAGTTAAGTCAAGGTAATTCTGTTATTTACATTTGCTCCACACACATCGTGGATCAAGTATAGTGTGTGCTGTAAGTACCATATGTGTTACGTTCTGCTTAACCTACACAAATTTCTAGTTCACAGTGAGACATGATGTTCATTGACTCGGATTTCAAACAATTATCGTTGTTAAACATATTCTACCGGTACTGTAAGAGTTATGATATTTGTTGCAACAAATTAAAAATAATTCGCATCAAACTACTATGTGCATTGTAATTATACAGCCATACTAATAAAAGATGCTTATACAGGGTCTTTATTATAACTTGAGACGGGGCGACCGGTGTTTTCACTCTCCGCTACGGAGTCCGCATCAGCCGCGGGAGGCACGCCCGCGGCTTCCCTGCTTAAAGTGTAGGCTATATAAAGTATTACATATCTTACCTTATAACATGTGTTGGAAGTGTCGTCCTTCCTGTGTTATACAGGCATTGTATCTGGAAACCACATTCTTAAAGATAAGGTTTATCGAACAAATCCTCACACATTGGAGGAGCTGAAAGAAAACATTACGAATGAAATTAGGGGCATTACTCACTCGCGTCAGCCAGAATGTGGTTTCCAGATACAGTGCCTGTATAACACAGGAAGGACGACACTTCCAACATATGTTATAAGGTAAGATATGTAATCTATATTAATAAAAGGAAGTGTCTGTCCTCCGTCTGTCTGTCTTCCGTCTGTCTGTCTTCCGTCTGTCTGTCCGCGATGCCCAGCGAAATCTACTCAACGCAGAGATCTGAAATTTTATACATAGGCGGACTAAAGGGTCGGAATGTGCACCTCGAAGCCGGAATTTTAATTTTCGCTTTAGTTCGTGAGTTATGAGTGAAAAACGGGCAGAAAACGTGTATTTTTTGCGATTTCGAAGCAACAGTTTCAGTAATATATTTCAATGTTAAATCAATTACAGCTGGCTTTGGCTATTTTTGTCATCATACCTCATAGCCTGCCTTGGAAATAAAAGCATCGCGATCGCTTCATTTGGTAAGTCCATCGTGGACGATTCATTTGTTTAGAGTGTCAAGGCCCGCAGATATATGAAATTTTCAACCTACACGTAAAAAGGATATCAACATAGGCTTAATTATGGTCAAACATTGTTCGATTTGAACGAAACTCACTATACAGGGGTTTCCTGAGCCAAGGAACTGGAACCTGAGGTAGCTTTTTCTACCAGGGGACGCTACCTAATCGTGGAATACACTCCACGTGATTTAGGTGTTAATAAATATAATGATTTAACTATTATGCACTTAAGTTTTGAAATAATTATCGCGGGGGAAGCCGCGGGCACATGTTATCTTATAATAATAAAAGGACGTGTTTGTCTATCTGTCCGCGATGCCCAGCGAAATCTACTGAACGCAGAGATCTGAAATTTTAAACATAGGTGGACTGAAAGGTGGGAGAATGCACCTCGAAGCCGGATTTTTAATTTTAGCTTTCGTTCGCGAGTTATGAGTGAAAAAACTGGCAGAAAACGTGATTTTAGCGCTGTCGAAGCATCATATTTCAGTAATACATTTCAATGTCAAATCAATTGCATTTGGCTTTGGCTATTTTTGTCATACCGTGGAAATAAAAGCATCGCGATCGCTTGAATGTTGTAAGCCCACGCTGGTGCATTTGTTTAGAATGTCAAGGCCCGTAGACATACGAAATCTTCAACCTACACGGAAGAGGGATAATCAACATAGACCTAAATATGATTAAACATTATTCGATTTGGACGTAACTCACTATACAGGGATTTTCTGGGTCAAGGAACTCGAATCTGAGATCGCTTTTGCCAGGCGACGCTATCTAATCGTGGTAAGTAGTCCACGTGGTTTAGGTGTTAATAAATATAATGTTTTAACTATTATGCTCTTAATTTTTTATTTTTGAAATAATTATCGCGGGCGAAGCCGCGGGCACATGCTAGTACTTTATATAGCCTACACTCTAAGCAGGGAAGCTGCGCGCGCCCCGCCCGCGGCTAATGCGGACTCCGTAGCGGAGAGTGAAAACACCGGTCGCCCGGTCTCAACTTATAATAAAGACCCTGTATTTGCGTTGAACGGTTGTTCTCCGCGCAAGCTCTACATAAGCCGTATTACCAATAAACGCAGTATAACTGCCAAGGGTTACACCGGGTTTGAACGTGAAACGTCATCAAACACGTCTTGCTGGTCATGACGTTACTAGCCCCTGGCTATGAAGGATTGCTGAAAGCCATCTGTCGGAGCAGTCAACAAACAGTAGCGTGTCGTCTGCCGAAAGAAAATCTAGTTTCAGTATTTCATTATATTGTTTTCAGAAAGCTGTAATCATGGGTACAAGTATGGAAATATGTCCCGCAAACAAGGAACAAGGTTGATAATTCCGCAAAAGCAGCTCAGAATATGCGTAGCCTCAAAATTCAATCTCAGACATCTACGAAACGATCGGCTGTTACGGATATCGGCCATCTTGATTATTTACGTCAAGTTTACACGAGGGGGTCAGGCTGTGTAAAGGTTGCACACATTCAGCCTTATGCAAGGATTATTAGTACATTTTTCTCCTCAGTTGTGTACATTCCTGGTATAAATGTTACAACTGGATTATTAGTAAGACCGTAACTGTTTATTTCATTTCCGAATCTTGACCAAAACAGTCTTATAGATGCCCTCAAGAAAAAAACATATTTACTTATTTCGCGAACACCCTGTACTATCCGTTCTCGTTATGTTTCCTCCTTTGATTGTTTACGAAATGCTGATACACAATAGGAAGGCAATAATCCGATCATTGCTTTTTGCTCACTCAGATGGAGTGCAGCGCTTTTATTGTCTGCTAAAGAGCAATGCTTCTCCAGTATATTGTGTTATTGTCTTTTATGAAGAAATTTAATATCAGTAAGTCCACGTCCTCCTTCTGCCCCGAGGAATCAATCTTGGTACAGATGATTGGAGATGTGCAAATTGTTTCGTGAGAGAACGGCCTAAGTCATGTTAGTAGAAATACTGTCTGGTGGAGTAGCCAAGGCCTAGCTGTGCATCCCCACTCTTCACCCAGCACTTGACTATAACATGCGCGTACTAACTATTATAAAAAACATTGAGTTACTATACTGTATCTCAGGGAACCTGATAGGAAATCATAACATTCTCAGTCCCCGCCACGGAACCGGACTGGAGTTCCAATGTGACGAAATGCCGTTCTTTTTACCGCTTTCAACCCCCTACTCACAGCTCTGATATTTACGTTAGAATGTATGCCCCCTAGTTATAACCATTTAAACTTTCATACGATTTTTCCACAAATTATGCAAAAGTGGCACATACTATTCAGTGGTCTAATCTGTCTAAGAAAACACATTGATTACCCAACTAGTCTAATATTTTCGGAATTTAATGTTTTTAAGTTTGACCAACTCTACAAATTTTCATTATTAAAATATTTTCACAAACATCGTGCAAAATACACATCCGGTGATCATGCATACAGCACTAGAAGAAATAATAATCTACTTCTATCAGAACCCAAATCTCTCACATCAGCAGGATTAAACCATAGCATTAATTTTGGTCCCCGCTTCTATAACTCTATGATCAGTAGATACCCCGATCTCGCAGTTTACCCCAATTTTAAATTTAATAAGTATGTAAAACATTTTTTGTAATTTTATTAGCTTTAAGTCATTTATTTTTATTATTATTTACTGTATGTATTTGTGTTTAATATTTTTTGTCTCCTTTTTATAAATTTGTCTTTTCTTTTTCTAGCTCTGTTTAACATTTTTCACCTTTTTTATAAGTGTGTCATTCTTTCTCACTTTATTTTTTGTTTCTCCTCTTTCTCCACTCTGATGTTCTGAATCTACACCCGAGCACGAGCAGTTTGCTCATTCGGGTGTATTTTTAAATAAATATTTGGTTCTTTTCTTTCTTTTTCTTTTCTTAAAAAGTATTGTAGCCTACTTTAATTTGGAAATTTGTATTTTTTTTTGGTTTTGTTTATTTGTGTATTTTTATATTTGTACATAAGTGTGTAAATGTAATTTAAATAAATAAATAAAATAAAAAATAAAAATATTATGCATTCTGTAAAAGTTTCATAATAGAATCTACAAAAATGAGCTTGTAACAAATTTAAATGTAGACTCGCTCTGACAAGATGTCCCCGCCTGCAATACGCTTGGCGTCATGACTGTAACGTGTTGCGGCTGGCCTCTTCCAATCACGTGAGAAGATGATGCGACGTATTCTCTGATTCGCAATATCACACGCGATTTTGAACCTTACAGTTGAATAAGTTGTTTTTTCCAGAATTCATCATACAATTTAAATGAAAATTTAAGCAAGTGTTTGTTCGCATTAAACAATGTATCGTAGATAAAAATATATATTTATTTAATTTGTTGCCAAGTTTAATAATTACTCTAGATGAAAATCCTTTAAAAAAATTATTTTAAATATATATGCAAATCTCTTTCTAGAATGGTGTAGCTACATTCTTCTCGTCATCTGTCCAGAAATCTAAAAATATAAAATCTTATAAATTAAAACAATTATCCTGCCGCTTGTATTGTATGGATGTGAGACATGGTCCCTTACTCTTCGGAAAGAACATAATGTGAAAGTGTTTGAAGATAGGGTGGTTAGCAAAATATTCAGACCTAAGAGAGATGATTTGGGGACTGGAGAAAACTACATAATGACTAGCTTCATAACCCGTACTCTTCATCGGATATAGCAAGGGTAATTAAATCACGGAGAATGAAATGGGCTAGACATTTGGGACATAGGCGTAACCAGGCCGACCGTATGGGGGGGGGGTTATAACATCCGCGGGGTCTGGGGGCATGGAATACCCTCCAGGGAGAGGGGGGTCCGGGGGTCCTCCCCCGGAAAATTTTAAAAATTAAGATGCAAAATAACGAGTTTTAAGCTTCCGGGGGTCCTCCCCCGGAAAATTGTAAAAATTAAGGCGCAAAATAACAAATTTTAAGCTTCCGGGGGTCCTCATCCGAAAAATTTTTAAAAATTAAGACTCAAAATAACGAGTTTTAAGCTTCCCACGGTTTATACTTGTATTAAGTAATTTATGGGCAGACTTAAAAAAATTATAGAATTTTCCTTTTTTTAATCAATGGGGGGGGGGGTTCAAACCCCCAAACCCCCCCTCGGTACGCCTATGATTTGGGAGGAAAGACATAGGCCTATCTAAAAATTATTGACAGGGAGACCCGAAGGGAAGAGACCACTTGGAAGACCTAGACATAGGTGGAAGGACAATGTTAGGATAGATTTAAGGGAAGTAGGATTTGCGAGGGAGGGATGGTTGGATGGAGTTAGCACAGAATAGGCTCAGGTAAGCGCGGCAATGAACCTTCGGGGTCCATAAAATAGATAACGTTCCTTTAGCTTGCTTAGAAATGATCTATTACCATTGAGTAAGTAAGTAATTAGATGATACATTTTATTTTACTGCCAAGAAGTATGTGCTTTTCAGAATATTTTAAATTAACACCTCCATTTTAAAGCCCCGAACATTGCATCCATTACTACAGCTAATCGTACAAGGGAGAATCAAATGAAAACCATTAACACTATCTCTATATATATAAAAGGCTTTGTCCTGACTGACTGACTGAATGACAGGAATCAACTTACAGCCTAAACTATAACAGGTAGAGACTTGGAATTTTGACAGTACCTTCGTTTCATAATGTAGGTGCTCACTAAGAAGGGATTTTTAAAAATTCTGATTCTAAATGCCAAAAATTAAATGTTTTTGAAAATACTTAATCCCTTTTTGCATAGAATTATCGAAACAAATTCACAGAACATATTGTTGCCAATGGTATAGGTGGGTTTGGATTAAATTAAATGGATGTTTGACAAATTAGAGAAGGTATCATTATAATTCATATTATCTATATTAATAAAAGGAACTGTCCTCGATGTCCAGGGAAATCTACTGAACGCAGAGATCTGAAATTTTAAACATAGGTGGGCTGAAGGGTCGGAAAATGCACCGCGAAGCCGGAATTTTAATTTTAGTTTTCGTTCGTGAGTTATGAGTGAAAAACGGGCAAAAAACGTGTATTTTTTGCGTTTTCAAAACATAAGTTTTCAGTTATACATTTCAATGTCAAATCAATTACAGTTGGCTTTGTCTATTTTTGTCACACCTTGAAAATAAAACTTTCGCGATCGCTTGAATGTTGTAAGCTCTAAATATGGTCAAACGTTGTTTTATTTGGACGAATCTCACTATACAGAGGTTTTCTGGGCCAAGAAACTCGAATCTGAGGTCGCTTTTACCAGACGATGCTATCTAATCGTGGTATGTAGTCCACGTGATTTAGGAGTTAATAAATATAATGATTTAACTATTATGCTATTAATTTTTAATTTTTGAAATAATTATCGCGGGCGAAGCCGCGGGCACATGCTAGTAGTCTATATTCAGTACGAGGAAAATTTGTTCTTCCTAGACGTTGAGAAATGCTGCTGAAGATTTGGTATGTGTATCAAACGCTACCAGTTTTCAAAGCTGTGAGAGGAGAGACAGAGAGGGGGAGGAAGAGAGGGTATTCTCACATTTAAATCGGAAATGAGCCGAGCCCTGACTGTTGCACTCTAATGTCCCCATTCTGGTAGCGTTGTGTGATGCCCATGCTAAAGCAAATTAGTATTGATTTTAGCTGCAAATTGGAGAAGCAGAAATTAACAGCTTCTCACGGCTGCAATAACGTTCCTTCCTTCACCATTGCCATTAGCTGAAAGCGAAACGTGTTACCATTACGAATTAGTGATCTCAAGATAAAGACAAGCGCTCTCAAATAACTAAATTTTCCTCTCTAAAAGGGGTTTCAATGGCTATTATATTGCTATTAAAATAAAAATCAGGTAAACTGATAACAAAGTGACAGAATGCTTTTATTTAATCAGTGATAACTAGGGACCGGATTCTTAGGTTTATACCTATTTTTTTCCTTACTTCCAAAACAAAAAGCGCTCATACAGTTTTTCGAATCATGTCCATAGGATTCACCCACATTAATTCTGTGGCACCTAAAAATACCTAAATGGGGTATAAAAACCTAAATATACCTAAACGGGATATAAAACCTAAAATATCTAATTTAGGCTACTTTTTTTGTCTTTTTTGTTTGTCACCAGTTTTTGCGGAGAGACTATTTTTGTCGGGTTGAAATTAATACCATCAACGTTTCGTTCAACCCATTGTCGTCTAGGATGGACAGCATCCAGGGAGGAATTACCGGCGTATTCCTTTTAAAATATTCGTACGAACAACCATTGTTGCCGTGCTTGAACAAGGATATAGATTTCTGTGTTTTAAAGCGCTTGTTTGCTTTTATTACTGCCCTGTTATTCATACTTAGTGGTCACACTGTGAGTTTTAAGCAAACGTGTTAATTATGCCGAAACATATGACATCGAATTTATTACGGCAGTGGATTGGCGACGACCTGAATTTCACTACAGAGGGCAAAGTAATATTTTGGCAAGCCTGCCAGAAATAGGCTACGTAAGTATTATTTACCTTTCTAGAAATGGGGGAAGTTTTCGTCCCTAGTTGATCTGTTGTGCGGTTAGGATGAGTAACAACCTAAGAAAGGAAAATAATCAGTTTCACATTATCCGCATCCAACCATAAAGTATTTTACTCACTAAATTAGAAACATCGGATTCGAATCCTGAGAAGGGTAGTGTCCAGAAACAGTATTAACTATTGACGAAGAGATAACAGGAAGAACTTCACAGTTAAGAATCTTGAAAGATATTTAGTGATATACTGTAACCAGGAAATGTGAGGCAATCTATGTTCACTGCTTCTTTTTATTGTTTATGCTTTCTTCCTTCAGTTGTATAATATTGTCCTGAAGCAAGTTTACAAAAATTTAAGCCAATTTTGTTAAGTTAAACTTTACAAGTATTATGTATTCAATCCTATGCAGCACATTCAAATTCATTAAACCAATTATTCTACCCGAAAACGATATTTTGGACAAAAAACCTAAAAAAAACTATTTCACCTGATGGAAAACCTAAAACAGTGTTTTTAAAAACCTAAAAATCCGGTCCCTAGTGATAAGTTAATTGCAATTATGATATGAACAAAATAAGTTAGTTTTGTAATCTATCTCCGAATTAAGCTCCAGATCGATTCATTAAGCAGGGCTTGTGGAAGAACATACTTAACCTTAATTCAAACTCGTATTCATTGATATAAGAAATTCTTGAAATATGTCAACATTTCACAAAATACACTGGCGAAGCACTCCACCGAATGTACGTCGGCCTAATTATTTCACAGTAATATACCTTCTGTAGCCTATATAAACAATATTAAACTTGATCAACAAAATAAACATCTGACTAGTTTGTTAATCAAATGGAATATGTCATTGCTAATTGTATTGCAAATTCCAAAGACGTAGTCTATATGAACAGTGTAAAACATATGTTGTCAGGATAACCGATTTGCATTTGCTAAATTCTTTCTAATATATTACCATAAAATTGGCACTAAATTGGGCATTACTCCGATACCGGTCAACCGATTTGGCCCAATATCAAGATGCTTCTTCCCATGGACGTTATAAATGCGTATACTAACTTTCATTAAAATCCGACAAAGCGTATTTGAGATATCGCGCGTACGGGCACACGGACGGACGGACGGACATTTTCCCGTCCCCACACACAATCTCATAAAGTACCATACTGGCACTTAATAATTACCATTCTTATTCATGTTGCTGTAACATCATCATCACGGTATATATATATATGTCCACCGGCGTGGTCTTGTGGTTAGCGTCGCTGACTACAGATCCGTCGGCCCGGGTTCGATTCCCGGTATCTCCTCGGATTTTTCTGAGGTAGGGAGGTCTGGTAGGGGTGCACTCAGCCTCGTGATTCGAAATTGAGGAGCTACTTGATAGAGAAGTAGCGGCTCCGGTCAAGAAAACCACCATTAACGGCCGTGGGTGTCGGCATGCTGACCACATGCCCCCCAATCCTGCCATCTGCCTACGGGAGATGACGCAGCGGTTGGGTGGTAGGCCAAGTCCCTCCAGGGATGTAGCGCCACGGAGTTTAGTTTAGTTATATATATATATATATATATATATATATGTCTACATCTTCCGTATTCTCAATCTCCAAGCCTCTCTGTCCTCCCATAGATTCCCAGGAATGTTTTTCTTCCTCATATCATCTTGTATCCCATTAAACCATGTCTTCTTTGGTCTGCCTCTCTTCTTTCCATCTGAAGATCTTCTTTGGCAATCTCTCCTCCTCCATCCTTCTCACATGACCATACCACAAGAGTTGCTTTTCTTTAATTTAATCTATTATGGTCTGTTGTACTTCCATTTGTTCCCTTATTTCTTCATTTCTAAGGGCCTGTATGACGACCTCCTGCTATCGTATTTATCTACCAGATAGAGAACCTATCTGGAAGTTGGCCAAGAATTGCGTATTATGGTCTCCTGACAAAGTCTGTCTGGCAAGACAACTTCCAGATAAGCTAGCAGGAGGATGGAGTGGCTGACAAAGTACCAACTGCTAGTTAGGGATCTTGGTTGAAACAAGATGGCAGGACGCGGAACCTTTCTGGCCACCTTATTTTCAGAATTGATGCTGGAAGATTTAATTTACACAAAAATGTCATTTTATGCTCACATATGAATGAAATAGAAGTGCACAAATCGATTAATGCACTTAAAACGATGTGTTATCATGTAATTTAATTGTACAAATACAAATACGAGCTGCCGCACCTAGCGGACGCCTACCGAACTACAACAAACACACCTCTTTGCTCAATCAGCTAAGGACCATTTTACAAATTTTTACTGCGTTCTTGCCGGTAGCAGTTCAGAGGTGGTATTACAAGGCATCTTCCAGTTAAGCTATCTGGAAGTCACGTATCGGGAGGAATTGTCGACAGGTGGTAATACAGGCCCTAATTCTTTCCATCCTAAAATTTCTAATTGCTCTTCTACAAAAATCCATTTCTATTGCTAATAATTTTCTTTGCTCTCTCTTTTTAATTTTCCAAATTTCTGAACCTTATTGTACCGTACTATTTTCTTCCCGACTGAATCATAAATATATTGTGTTTTCCTTCTCGTGATATGTCTGTCCCACAACACTCCATTTAGTAGGGATAACGCTTTTCTGCCCAGAATGTTTCTATTCTGAATTTCTTTCTGCATTCCACCATATTTGTGAATCGTTATGCCTAAATATTTGTAGTTCTCTGCGTTTTTAATAATCACTTTATTATTTAACGTTAAATCTTGAATACCTCCTATGCACATACATTTTGTTTTTTCTTGGTTGATTGTCAAACCACCCACCTCATACTCTGAAATAAATTTCATTGTCATGAATTCAATATCTTCATATTCTTGTGCCATTATTAATTGGTCTTCGGCAAAATGTAATGTATAAATCATATTATCTTCTATCGGCATTCCCGTGGGTTTACAACTGTTTTTCCAATGTTATAATATTACTGTAACATGTTGTAACTAAAAAAGCAGGAATCTCTAGGCGTTACCCAAATGCAAGGACAATTAATTAAGGCAGGTGGAGATGGATCAAACTCAGAGATCCATAAACCCATTCTTAAGGGGCTGTCACACTGGATCGATCGAGGGACAGCGTCCGACTGACTGGTATAATGAACCTATAGACAGCAATGGTACCAGTCACATAGCATCGATCGCCAGCGATCAACAACGAGGGTGAGAGATCATCTGGTCTGTGAAATCAAACCTGTCCGTTTTTCAATCGCCAGTCGATGGCAAACTTCGTACCCACCTGAATTTCAGAATTGATGCTGGAAGATTTAACTTACACAATGTCGTTTTAAACTTATATTTGAATGAAATATAATTGCACGAATCATTTAAGGCATTTAAAACGATATCTTCTTAATTTAATTTTAAAAACACAAAAATAGATCGAGTTGTAAGCACCTAGCGGTGGGCGATCGAGCTACAACAAACAACAAGCCTCTTCGCTCGGCCGACTGATGGAAGCTTGAAGTAAACAGATGTAGCCTGATATAGTAGGCATAATATTAAACCTTACATCCCAACACATGTAGTATGATAATGTGCAGGAAATAGGCATTCGTATTCCTAATAAGGTAATATACTTTACCTCTAATATACAGTGATGAGTAGACCTAGTAAAATCATATAGGTACATAACCTATAATATTTTCGTTGATCGATGACGCTCGATACAGTGTGACAAGGAACAGAAATTTAGTCGAGAGCGCAAGATGGCAGTCGGCTGGTCGAAGCTCAGTGTGACAGGCTGCTTAAGAAGCCCGCATGGTTGACCAACTCGTACATCAAACACGCTGTATAAAGAGGCTCCCTTGATCCTACGGGGCGCGTGCTATACAATGTCTCTATACCATCGTAACAGTTAACTTATTCTGTGAGGCACTCGTATGATTGGATTGGTCGGAGGAGAGGTTATTTAGCTATGCAGTATATGAAGCTGTGCAGACCTCGTAAAATAGTCATAAATATCCGTACATTACTAAAACCTCGTGCAGCACCAACACATCTATTCTTGTACGCGTATTGAATTGAGTAAGTACAGTAATGCAGCGAGTCCTGCAATCCTGACTGGTTCGCTGTCTCTATAGGTTTGTTCGCAAAGCAGTCAGAAACCAGGAACATATCGTTCGCGCATGCGCTCTTTCTCCACACGCGTTCGCAAAGCGAGAATCCGTGATTCTGATTTCAATCTTCTGTTCGCAAAGCTCTCACGGACAGTTTCTGTACTATAAGAAAAGTTTGCAGGCTCTAGCATGAATTGTTATCAGAGACATGCGCAGTAACCTATTTCCTCCCTCCTATAACATTGCGCCAGATTTATAAACATAGGCTACTTACATGTATGAATAATGGAAGATAATTAAAAGTTTCCCAAAATATAGATTATATTGTCGATGTATATTGCATTTATAACATGTCAAAGCGAAATATATACTTTATTTGCATATCATATCGATTAAACGCAGAAACTATCGATTCCAAATTCTTGTAACCGTTCGCAAAGTGCAAATCACGGGTAAGTTACAGACTGGACATCCGCAGTACAACCAATTCTCAAGCGGTCACGGATTTGCTTTGCGAACAAACCTAGTATCTGTGTCGTCCCAGAAGTGGCTCCCTGTAAAGAGATAAAGGCTTGTGAGGGGAACCCCTTCCTTGTTTGATCTCTCTCAATATGTGTGACTCAGAAGACTCCCATTGGTTTGATGGCCGAGTGCACCATTCTCCGGTTTTCTCAGCCGTTTCGTTACCGCGGTAAACGTAATACCGGGGTATTCTCAAAATCTCTGTGCACCATTGCGAAAATACCGTGGTTTGCTAATGCTTGGAAATATTGCTGTTACTCTGCTCCGAATCCATTTTTCTTTGATGGTTTCTTCCATGGCCGCTAGGTTCTCTCTCTCTCTCTCTGCACGTCTGCCAGTCACGGTGGCTCGCTAGTAGGCCAAATTTTTTCCAAATTCAATGTATTTGATGCCTTATTATTCAATAAAAAGATGTTCATAAGGATAAAAGGGAATATTATGTTGCGTATATATGTCGTCTGAATTCATACTTCGAATCCAAGCACCATAGATACTGTACCAAACGTGAAATGAGTTGCTTTCGCTCTGGTTGAGGTGAGAAAGGAAGCTCATTTCAATCGATGTTACCGCACAGTATTTGCAAAGATATGCACCATCGTTCATTCTTCAAATAGATCCCACCTGTCTGTACATTTAAATAAAATAACATTGATGTATTAAAGAATAATTCTCACACGTTTGCAATCCAAGGCAAAGCAACACCACGAAATCTCTCCTCTGAGTTCGACATAGCCTCGCTTTTATTCCCGTACGACTAGTAGAAATTTTAGGTGCAAAATCATGTGCATAGCCATGAAAGGGCTGTTATAATTATGTTCGTGTACGGGCAGGTATGATAAATTGATTTACATACCCTATATACCGATACACAGGCTATATCGTGATGCATGCAGCCATTCACTTAAATTTGGCCTAGGACCACTGGTTTTCCATATTTCATTTATTTGTTGCCTTTTTGTTCAGTAATAAAAGTTTATAAGGATAAAATGGAATATTATATTCCATATATATGTCGTCTGAATTCAAACTGATTTCAAACACCAAAAATACTGTACTAATCGTAATAATCATGGTTACGCCCACTAGCCTACTCGATGGACCTGGTTTGGTTGAGGTTAGAAAGAAAAGTCATTTCAATCGATGTTACAGCACAGTATTTGCAAAGATATGCACCATCGTTCATTCTTCAAATAGACCCCACCTGTCTCTCATTATTCTTTATGTTCAATTAGCTTTTGGCCTAGATATCGTAAATATGATACATTACGCTGATCTCCATCTTGGAAAGAAAACAGCGGTTTTCTCACTTTACAGCTCCTTCTCGGCCGGTTTGCATCTTACCGCGATAAAAGTCGAAACCGAGCACGGTGCAACGAAAGTATGACATTACCGGGGTAAACTAAGCAACTTTACCGCGGTATTCTGAATACCGAGGTTGGTGCACTCGGCCATAAAACTTCTTTATAGGGGAGATAAAGCATTTAAGATAGATATAGGAGAGAGTTGCCGAAGTTGGGCCGTTATCTTAGTTGGACCTCCTTCATATTTCGCTCTCTGTTAGTAACTTAAACCTTCAAGTTGGCTCTACTGGTGAGAAATGTTGTCAAGGCATAGCCTACTAAATCTTTAAAGGCCTTGACAAGAGGGCAATGGCGGATGAGACCGTCAGTTTCCTGTGTTGTCCGCTACGATCGCTCTCTTGTTCTGTTTATCACATGCTCTGTTCATTTAAATGCCTAGTGTTTACACTCATTTAACCGCAAATTTAAAGTATTTTCATAGTTTTATATTGAAAGTAAGGCTGATTTACGGCCAAATAATAACACACAACTATTTTTGAAGTGAAACTTCTTTAGCCGCACTAGGACTAAATCGAGAGCTAACCCAAACTTGAGTTACGAACAAAATCGTCACGAAATTAGTGGGGCTGTGACGGAACGGACTGCACAGAAAACAATGATTAGGTTTATACAAAACATTAAAAAAAAATCAAAATTAAAAAATCTAAAAACCCAAAATTAAAGAATCCAAAAATTCAAAGATTAAAAAAAGTAACGGGAACGCGCTGGGGAAAGGTATCAGGCTATTACTGCTTCGAGCTAGTGGCGTGGTGAGCCCTTCACCATCATGAAAAATCCAAAATTTAAAAACCAAATAAATAAAAAATTAAATAATCCAATATTTAACAAAACGAAAAATCCAAAATAAAAAATTTCAAAGAACCAAAATTGAAAAATTAAAAAATCTAAAATCTAAAAAACCAAAATTAAAAAGTCAAAAATCCAAAATTTAAAAATCTACAATTCCAAAGTAGAGAAAATCGAAAATCCAAGATTTAAAAATCCAAAAGATACAAAATTCAATGATACAAAATTTAAAAAATTCAAAATTTCCAAATTAAAAATTCAAAGATCCAAATTTAAAGAAATCCAAAAATCCAAAATTTAAAAAACAAGAAAATCCAAAATTGAATAAAAAAATCCAAAATTTAAAATATAAAAAATCCAAAGTTAAATCCAAAAATCTAAACTTTAAAAATAAAAAATCCAAAATTTAAAAATTCTAAAAATCCAAAATTAAAAAGTCCAAAAAATAAAAATTTCAAAGATCCAAAATTTAAAAAGTTCAGAATTTAAAAATCTAAAAATAAAAAATCTAACATTTTATAATTAAAAAATGTAAAGACCCAAAATTAAAGAAATCCAAAAATCCAAAATTAAAAAAAAAGAAAATCCAAAAAACAAAATTAAAAAATCCAAAATTCAAAATAAAAAAAAATTCCAAAAATAAATAATTCTAAGATTCAAACTTTAAAAATCCAAAATTCCAAAAAAATAAAAGATCAAAAATTAAATAAGTCCAAAAACCCAATATTCAAAAATCCAACAATCCAAAATTGAAAAAATCAAAAAATTAAAACAAGTTTTACTTCTGTCGCGTGGCGTTTCACGCACACTTTTTTCTCTAGTAGAAGTGTTGAACATATAATTTATTACGTAAAAAATTCGAAATTTCGGAAGGAAAAAAGTTTTATTAACTTACCCAAAGCCTCAGGCTTTTCATAATTACGTGAAAATGTGCATTGCAACTTTCCTAAATACACATAATTATTACAAGCACACCACTGCTATGCCATGTGCTTCCTAACAGAGCATATGAATGAACAGAACAAGATCACGATCCTAGCGGCAAGTTTGAGCAACACAGCTGACCCTCTTTTGTGCAAGCATTTAGTACTTTTGTCATGGCCTTTAAACATCCAGTAGGCTATGGTCAAGGACGCGTGATCCAACGGTCAGTTGGCTGCAGCCTTTGAAGAAAGATTAACTGCAAATATTGTATTCCCGTTTGTGTAACAAGAGTCGCACTACAAATCATAAGCTGTTGCGCAGAGTAAGAGCAAACAAAACAATTACCTACATTAATCCAAGTAAGAATCAGTTTGAAAAATGTTATGTCATAACCGGGATTTGAACACGGATATTCGGCTTAACGCGCCGATGCTCTACCATTGAGCTGGTCTGCCTTGTCTTCTGAATCAGTTGAGGAATTTGATGTCAGACTGGCATGTTGTCATGGTAGCTCAACGGTACAGCATCGGCGCGTTAAGCCGAAGGTCCGTGTTCAAATCCCGGTTATGACATAAAATTTTTCAAACTGATTCTTACTTGGATTAATATCCCAGACATGGATTTAATGTGTATTTCCTTTCCCTCCACTTAATTACCTACATAATATTTTACAAGTGCCTTTCATTAGTATAATAACTAGATATCTTAAAACTAGTTTTACATTTTGCGAGTCCTTGTAGCATCATGTTTTCTTACATGGCCAGTTGCCGAAGTTGGACCAATGCGTGTTTCCTAATTTGGACCACCATAACTTCCATTGTTGATCTCAGCGTTTAGGCAAATTCGGTATATTTTATTGCGCCATTTTTTCTACATTTTTTATGCAATTCCTTTCCTAGTTATTCTTTGTTTCTTATTTGAAGCTCTTTATCAGTACAAAAGAGTTAGCTTCTAATTTACAAATTTTATTTAATTTTAACTTACTTTAAAAGCCATGTGTGCCTAATAAATTTGTTAAAATACAGGTTTTTTAAAGTAATACAATTATTATTTTTTACTCGCAGTTTTACCATCGGTCCAACTTAAGCAACCGAAGGTCTAAATTAAGCAACCGTTTTCCTAATTCGGACCATTTACAGACTTCTAAATTTTAAATTGTAGGCCTTGGAGATATATAGCTATTCAAAATATAATACTACCAGATGAAAGTGTGTAAAATTTAGATTATTGTACAATATATTTTGTATCAATTAAATACATAATAAAGGCGTGGGGTAGCAAAATGTATAATCGGTCCAACATAGGCAACCTTCCCCTATGCATATGCATTCATGAACCACAGATCACCGTCTCTATTGGACATTACATGATAATATTATAGAAGAAAATCTTGAACGTTAGGCCTACTGTACAATAATAGTGGAAGCCCACTCACAAAGATCGCTAATTAGTGAGCCTGACAGCACTGCATATGACATAACTTGTCTCTCAGTTAGGTAGACCATTAAGGGCAATCAGTCAGGAGAGAGATTCTATCTGGCTCTGTGAAGCGAACTATGGTTAGCTCAGTTGGTAGAGCAGCGGCACAGATAGCCGAAGGTCCTGGGTTCGATTCGCAATGTCAGAGGAATTTTCCTCCTATAATATTATCAGGTAAATAATTATTTATATGCATATTCCAGGATTCAGTCACTAATCTAATAGCAAACTAGCTCTGGGGAGTAGTGGATAAAATATTCACAATTTTTCGTCAAAATTAGCTTTAACTTATTTTTTACTAGCATGAGCCCGCGATAATTATTTCAAAAATTAAAAATTAAGAGCATAATAGTTAAATCATTATATTTATTAACACCTAAACCACGTGCACTACATTCCACGATTAGATAGCGTTGCCTGGTAAAAGCGACCTCAGATTCGAGTTCCTTGGCCCAGAATACCCCTGTACAGTGAGTTTCGTCCAACTCGAACAATGTATGACCATATTTAGGCCTATATTGATTATCCCTCTTCCGAGTAGGTTGAAAATTTCATGTCTACGGGCCTTGACATTCTAAACAATTGAATCGACCAGCGTGGGCTTACAACATTCAAGCGATCGCGATGCTTTTATTTCGACGGTATGACAAAAATAGCCAAAGCCAACTGCAATTGATTTGACATTGAAATGTATTACTGCAATCTGATGCTTCGACAGTGCTAAAATCACGTTTTCTGCCCGTTTTTCAATCATAACTCACGAACGAAAGCGAAAATTAAAATTTCGGCTTCGAGGTGCACATTCCGACCCTTTAGTCCGCCTATGTATAAAATTTCAGATCTCTGCGTTGACTAGATTTCGCTGGGCATCGCGGACAGACAGACGGAGGACAGACAGACAGACGGAGGAGGACAGACACTTCCTTTTATTAATATAGATTAAAGAACAAGATAGTATATTCTTTAAAGTATATGCTGGCTAAGTTTCAGTGCCCTCAGGAACTTTTAATTCTTCCTAAATACGCGTTATGAAAAATATTATAATCGATAAATGTTTAAATCTTTGTGACTGAAATATATTATTTTGACAAAATTAAACTGCCTTCAGAAGATTATCCCGAAGAAAAAGAAAAGTAATATTCAAGTTGGTTTACTTCTGACGAGGCCGGTCTCTTTAGCCGCGGTAGCTAAGGCGTGGGTTTCGAGTGTCGCCTCGGTCATGGGTGTTTGTGCGTAATAAGGAAAAATGGAAAACAAGGGAAACAAAACCGTAAACAATGTAAATAATTTGGGAAAATTGACCTATGGCCGGCTAAATTTTAAAGAAAAGAAAAAAATAAGACAAGAAAAAAAGAAAGAAAAAACAAGGCAAAAAAGCGAGGGTGGACGTAAAGATTTTTTCATTATAATACCATGAAAGGTTTTAAGCAATATTTACACACTTTTATTTTTATTTTATTCGTATATATGAATGAATGAATGAATGAATGAATGAGCCACATGTGTCCCATTCAGGGCTAGGGCCTCCCTCTGATGAGGGGTAGCTCGGTTAGAATCTCATATGGTGAGCTGGTCCATATGAGCTTGGTAAACACTTCACTTTCACTAAACTTCTTCCAGCAACTCGGTGTGTAGGCTTCTCCAGACATCTCTGTTCTTTGCTACGCTGGACCAGTGTACCCCGGCACGCCTTCTGAAGAAATCTACCCACCTCGTTCTTGGTTTTCCTCTCTCCCTTTTGCCGATCCTAGGGTCCCATACAGTAGAGATGTTTCCCCATCTGGTACCTGGAAGTCTCGCTACATGACCACCCCACTTCCACTTCAGGCTGCATGCGCGCTGGGCCACGTCGGTTAGTCCTGACATCTTTCTCAGTCTTTCTGTTGAAATTCTGTCTCTGAGAGATATCCCCATTATCCTCCGTTCCATCTTCCGTTGGCAAGTTTTTATGCTATTCTTCTGAGCTGATGTATAGTCAGAACGAAATGCGTTCTACAGGTTTAACGCAAGGAGCAGTGGCGGACGCAGAGGGGGGATTGGGGGGATAGATCCCCCCCGAAATTTGAAAAAAAGGCTATAATATGCACACTAAGTGGCCAGTTTTATAAACTAATTATATATGTAAGTTAATTAATTATTTTAGTATTCTTTCTACCTATTCAAATCCCCCCCCCCCCGAAGAAAAATTCTGCGTCCGCCACTGGCAAGGAGTCTGTAATTTTGGCTGTAAATTCTACAAAGTATCACTAAGAAAATAGCTCATGCGTTTTTTTTATTGTATCAATAGTTTCTAAAATAAAATAAAAATTGTGCGGTGACCATGAATTTGTTGTTATATTTTAAACATATATATATATATTTTTTTCCATTTGTAGTGGGCCTGTGGTTAGCGTCGCTGACTACAGATCTGTCGGTCCGGGTTCGATCCCCGGTACCTCCTCGGATTTTTCTGAGGGAGGGAGGTCTGGTAGGGGTGCACTCAGCCTCGTGATTCAAAATGAAAAGCTACTTGATAAAGAAGTAGTGACTCCGGTCATGAAAACCACCATTAACGGCCGTGGGTATCGGTATGCTGAACACATGCCCCCCTATCCTGCCATCTGCCTATGATAGATGACGCAGCGGTCGGGTGGTAGGCCTTGTCCCTTCAGGGATGTAGTGCCACGGAGTTAAGTTTAGTTTAGTTTATATATACGACACCTAATGCATAACATTTTTCTAAAAAATGTCATTTGACCTATTAAAAATTAATATTTGTATGACAAGTTTCATTCCGAAATATGCAAATTTTTCAACATTAATTTTTTAATATCTGAAAACCTAATAAACTGGCACCTTCTTTACAACATTATCTGTTTTACCATGAGTAAGTAAAGACGAAAAATCAATTATGTACTTTTAAAAATGTAGAAAATAGAACTTTCACCCCTTGGCATTCTACAGAGCGTCTGATAAGGAAAGGAGAGCAACTTAACTGAAAGAAAGTGTAATAGGATACAAATCTCTTGAAGGGGAAACAACTGGATAGAGCTCAAGCAACTCAAAGAAATGACAAAGTAATGTGGTGGAAGAACACAACAAAGAGATCCAAGTATAGGAAAGAGAGTTACGTTGTATGGATAAAAGGCATTCAAAGAAAAATAAAATATGTTTAAGATTGTGGCAGGAAAGAAATTTTCAATTCAAAACGTAAGCGCTTCAAGTAGAATATGATTGTGAGTTTGTATAGTCAAATAGCTTTAGCGTGTACAACGTTATATTCTGTATGTAATATGAAAACATATTAATAATAATAATAATAATAAAATCCGTGAATCCTTTGTCCTGGTATCTGATTATTTAAACCAGGGCCCTATTTCATAAAACTCTACAGGTGTGACAAATACAAAAATTATGTCAAGCCAGACAAATTTGTCAATATGTAATGATCAGGGCCCGGATTCTGATGACCTAAAATTGTTTGAAAAATGACTCATAAAATGACCCTGAATTTTAAAGAAAATGACTTAATAACTATAAAAAATGACCTATAACTGATATTTTATTTATACAAAAGTATTATTGTACACACAAAGTTACAGACTAGTTTGTACATAATTGTAAAATCTGTAAATAACATGTTGTGAATGTTCTTTTCTCACGGAAATTTGTACTGGCACTGAGGAGTCAAACTTCGGCATTTCCTTTTGTGGTCTGCCGAATTATATTATTGTTTATTAAGGGTAAACAGTAGTTTGCACTCTAGAATCCAAGCAGGTGGCAGACTCTGGTGCCAAGACAATCTAATAACAATAGTAATATAATACAGAATTTTGGCGTTTCTTTGATTCTCATTTCCGACTGAGACATGACAAAACTTAACGCCGAATGTTTCTTCTTGCATTAAACAAACAACACTTCAAAGACAGCAACGCTAACGACGAAAAAAGTTAATACACTCAATGTAAATATATGAAAATGACTGAATAAGGAAGCAAACGACACGAAAATGACAAAATAATGACATAAAATTGAAATAAATGCCCTAAAAATATAAAATTGCATAAAATGACAAAAAAATGACATAATAAAAATGTATTTCTATATTCTAGAGGCCATGATTACGATTTATCTACAAGTTGGCAATGTCTATGCAGCATCAATAAAAAAATGACATGTCATTAGAATCCGGGCCCTGGTCATGACAATTGTATTTTTTATAAATATTACAACTTTTCCTTACAATACAGGCAAAATAATGTAAATTGTCAGGCTAAAAGAACACTGTTCATAAACGCGACAATTTTATGTCAAACCTAAAGATTACTTTAGTAAACTGTGTATGGCTGTCATATACGCGTGCTATAATCGATCTCAACATTGAATGTGATACCTAACAATCGATTATTACTATCGAAAGATAACTGAATTATATTTATCTTGCAATACAAAGTCACTGAACTTGAAAGTTAGATTAATCCGTTGCCTAAAAAGTAAAAACCTTGCGTGGTCTCATGACTTTTTCTTCATTATTTTCACTATTAACAATGTCACTACTACTAGTGACAATTTAGCAAGTTGATTAACAAGAAAGTTTAAATCACAAAAAACAGTTTGCGAAGTTATGCCACACATTTACATAACCTACTAACTTGACCTGTCACTTCTGTAATGACAATTCTACATTTTTTGTAAATTTGTAAATATGTCAACAAAAATTAATGTCTTATAAAGGGTAGGTATGCTAAGATTTGACATATTTGTCAGACTTTTACCTGTAAACTCAAACGTTTTGAGAAACAATAAGTAAAATTGTCATACAAATCTACAAAATTGTCATGCCATTTATGTAAAGTTGTCATACAAATCTACAAAATTGTCATGTCATTTATGTAAAGTTGTCATACAAATCTACAAAATTGCCATGCCATTTATGTAAAGTTGTCAGCTTTTATGAAAAACACAATTGTCAAAATGTGAACCTGTAAAACAATTTACTGATACCTGTCAGCTGAAAAATTGTAACTTTTATGAAATACTTGGACCTAGTATCCATCGTTACTTTGCTTTTTCCTTTATTTGTTGTTTCCACAATTTTACAATTTCATGGAATTTCTTTCTTACAATATTACAATTTCTATTTGTGTTCATTTTCATTTTACATAGCTACACTACAATGTAACTAACTACTGTCTCTTCTACTGGAATCCAGTAGTTGAAACTTACAAGAACTACTAACAACAATAATAATAAAGTTTATCCTTCTGTTAACTACTAAGCTACTAGTTAGCTTCTAATCTACTAAACTGAAACTCGCCGGTATCACGTTGTGCCTCAGCTTCTACTCTACAAAACTACAACCATATCTGCTTCTTATATTAATTCCTCTGCCCGTACCATAGCCACTATAGGGAGAGGAAGTATTGTTTTCGACCCCCAAATCCGAAGTTGAGTTTTTTTACATAAATACACGTTTTGAGACCCCCTGAATCCAAAAATACTATTTTTGCAAACACGTCTTTGTGTCTGTGTGGATGTCTGTGAACAGGCTAGCTCCAAAACGGAAAATCGTATGAAAACAAAATTTCGTATTTGGTTCAGGTACCTTGTGAAGATTTGAGTCGAAGATTGGCGAAAAGTTTCTCTTACTTTTAAGGGGACTTTACATGAAGACATTTTCGTTTTTCGCGATTTTCTCGAAAATGGCTTTAACGATTTTCTTTAAATTTAGCACATATATTGCTTATACTGAGAGCTAAAACTTTTATTTGAAACTTTTTTCGAAAAATTCTTTGAAGGGTAGTTACAAACCATCCACTCTTCACCCACTGTCTGTAGAAAATTTGTCTCGCGTGGTGAACAACTGAATATGCGCTCTTTCCCGGCCTCTTATTCTATATAAGAATGTTAAGTGAGAAGGATGTATTGTTGGCCATGCATAGAGTATAGAAGTATCTGATCGAAATGTTCGGTAGATTTCGGAAATTATTCTCAACGGCGGAAAGTTCAATAAACGTCTGCAGTCGTTTGTTTTTAGTTTGTTATATAGCCTGCGTTTTTAGTCGCATAATTCAAAGAAGAGGCTATCAGGTATTTCTAGCATAATTAGCGTAAAATTGTTTCTTCTGTACAAGGATAATATGTGAATACTAGGAACTTTACCGTAAAACTATTTTTTTTTAAGTTCAGGCGGAGGAGTGTGAGTAAGAAAAATTCAATTTTAATACACATAAGAATTCATCCGAGAAACAAAATAGAATCGTGCTGCTTCATGTGGTTACACAGTATAGGCCTGTCGGTTGTCCACGAACGATCGAAATACGCGCTCTTCGGAATACGGGCAATTGTACGAAAACAAAATTTTGTATTTGTGTTAGGTACCTGTGAATATGCAATATAACACTTCCCCAAGTGATGCAAATGGTGCAAAATAAGTTGCACAAACTTTCTCGCATATATACGAGTTGAAGGTTTACACAGAAAAACGTAGGCCTATAGGCGAATAAGTAAAAATTGCGAAATAGAGAAAAGCACAAATACCTAGGTACAAATCTCAGCGCATTGTCTATTATGCGTTCTAATCGTAGGCCCAATCGCTTTAAAATGGGATAAAAATAAGAAAGTATACAGGAATTCAATCCAATTAATATGTTTTTTCTAAAAACAACAACATTTTATTCTATCTTTATTAAAGAAATCTTAAAATTCATATTCTTCATTCATAACTCGCAGATGAAGTCTCGCATTTTTTACATGATATGGGCTTGCTTTAGTTTAATCAGTGAGGTTTGACTGATGTACAATGTTCAAATATCAATTTTTGTAATCGATCTCTGAGCTAGGCTCCAGATCGTTTTATAATTTTAGCGTTAGTCCGCCGCCGTGGGTGGGTCGTCGGTAGCTCGCCTGTCTTCTGCCCCGGCGGACCGGGTTGGGGAATTTTGAGTAGTGAAAAATCTTTCCCGCGTTCAGGACAAGGTGTTTAGGTAATTAGCTTCATATTTTCCAGTGGTATAATTAGATTGAATGTTGTTGATATGTTCCGCCTATATACCACTTGTTCGCGCAAGCAACATGTTTCTACTTTAGAATGTTTCAAACTGTCCGCTTGCAATGTCCCGCTTTGATTGTCATCTTATTCCCGCCTCAAAGCATTGTGGGATCATGCATGACTTGCTAATTTCTTTTGTTATATGTGGTGGTGTAGCGTCACGCCAGTTAGTATTGAACGAGACCTCACGCAGATAACAGTGTATCTAGTAGGCTCGAGGAATTCCCGCTTTTTCTACCAAGTTTCATTAAACTTGCTCTGGAAGCGGTGAATTAGACACAATTGTGCGCAATTGTGGCTCTCAGTAATTATTCATACATAATTACATATAATTCATCAAATTCGCGAGTGAATTCTCCGAATTACAGAAGTTTGATATTACGCAACAGTTGTGCAAGCAACGCTACATGTTCCAGTGCTTATATCAGCTTTTACGACTAAACTACATGCAAAAGTTTAGTGTTAACTTCAAGAGCAAGTTAATCTACGCATTTTAAGATATTATTTATCAAGTTTTCCAAGAAATTAATATTTTCAACCACGTGTGATAACGTACTCTTGCATCTTATGTATCAGTGTTTCTATTTCAATTAGTTTAAATAATTATTGTGTGTGAATCTAGTAAGTTGTGATTATTTCACGTTTCGATTGTTTTCCTTAAGTAGTCCGTGGATTCCTGATACCAGTGTCCTGAGGTTACAGTCTATTTGCTCTCATTTTGATTCGTTCGAATCTGGTCCTCACTAGCTATTCAGAGGTGGCTAATCTTTCCTATCTTATGCACTTCCAATTGAAGTCCCTTCCAAACCTAAAAGCAACGTTTTATTTCCTATTTGAGAAGTACCTTAACCTAACATTTGCTCCTTACGGTCCTGACCCTAACATTGGTCCTAAAGACTTACATTGCCCTCTCGGACCGGATATATTTTCCGGCCGTCCCTTACATTGGTTCCTCAACGGACCGGACTACTAAGAAACAATTTCATTATTCACACACATATATATGGTTTGTCTCGTCTTATCGATCTCGTTCATTGTATGCAGACTCAACCGCGACGGCATCCGCGTATTCAAGAGCTACGATTTCTAGTACATAAACTCTGTATCATCTATTCGGCAGTGCTTCAGTACTACAGAAAACACAACAGCTCAAAAGACATCAAGAAAGCAGTGAACAGCTGACTCACATATTATCGTGCAGCAGTGGTAGAATTCAACTGTCAATTTCAAGTAATTTCCACATTTCACACACAACATGGAAGGTGATTTACGAGCCTTAATTAGACGTAGAGGCGTTATTAAGCGAGAGCTTACTTTTCTACAAAAGTCTTGTGAAACTGCAAATCAAGACACCGATGTGTTCTTATTAAAAGTTAAATTTGACAAGATAAATGAAATATGGGACAAATTTGATATTGTTCAAACACAAATAGAATCTCTTGTGGAAGCAGAAGAAGATTTGGATGAACATGCAGAATACAAGGAAGGTATGATGAATGGTTACTTCGAGTTAAAAGCTAAACTCAGTGCAATCCTATGTCATCACGAGCAGCAAGTGCATAGTGCAAACTCTGTGAACAGTCAGCGATCTCATAACAGTGCCAATTCACATCATACTTGTCATTCAGCTGTTTCTCAGTGCAACAATAGGCCAATACAACTTCCTGCCATACAGCTTCCAACCTTCTCTGGGGACATAACAACGTTCAAACATTTCCAAGACACGTTTGGCAGTCTTGTAGCCAATAATGCAGCCTTAGAACCGATACAGAAATTGCATTACCTTCTGTCATCATTAAAGGGCCAGGCACACGCACTGATAAAAAATCTACCAGTGACTAGTGAAAATTTCAGTGTAGCATGGAATCTAATATGTTCCAGATACGATAATACAAGAATTATTGCCACAGCTCACGTACGTAATCTACTCTCTTTACCAACGATGAAGAGTGAAAATGTGAATGATCTTCGTAGTATTCTCAACAAATTCCAAAGCAACATATATGCTGTGGAAGCTTTACATGTAGAGATACCATTACAAGATATTATACTCATGCAGTTAATCTTGGACAGCCTTTGTGAGAGCGTACGAAAAGAGTGGGAAGGAAGAATTGATTCTCAGAACTTCACACCACTTCAAGACCTCATCAAGTTTTTAGAAGCTAAGGCAAATTCCCTTGAAGTATTGGCAGATGTAAACAACACGTCCAGCCCATCTAAGCACAAAGGTGAGCAAAGTACGAAGAAGAAGTCAGAGAAACACACTCGTCATTCTTATGTTGCGACAAAAGAAGACAAGTGCCCATGCTGCGATGATAATCATAATTTATTAAATTGCAAGAACTTCCAAGAACTAAGTGTATCACAACGATGGAATGTCATTAAATCTAAACGCTTGTGTTTTAACTGCTTCTCTCCTAACCACAGAAGAGATCAGTGCAAGCTAAAATCATTTTGCAAATGTGGAAAAGGCTTTCATAGTAAATGGTTACACAATGACACACAGTCAAGTGAAAAGGTTTCTCGACAGAATCCCTCTTCAGAAAGTTCTACAGCCAGCACGGCAACAAACATTCCAGCTAGTTACTGTTCTATAAAAGAAAAGGCTAGCCAATGTGAAATTCTTCTTGCAACTGCAGTGGTCGAAATAGAAGACAAAAATGGAAAACTTGTAAAATGCAGAGCTTTGCTTGATTCTGGTAGTCAGATTAATTTCATCACGGAAGATTTGGCAAGGAAATTACAATTACCAACTAGCGCAGTGGAGACTCACATAAGAGGTATCAATGGCACCTCAGCTTGTGGTCACAGCATCACTATTAATATGAGATCCAGGATCCACGCTTTCCAAGCTAACCTAAACTGCCTAGTTCTACCTCACATTGTAAATAAGCTTCCTGCTGTCCAAATTGACCCCTACAAATTCAATATTCCCAGTGAACTTCCATTAGCTGACCCTAAATTCCATGTACCTGGTGATGTACAATTGCTAATTGGTGCCAACTTATTCTTTCAATTAATCACAAACGAAAGAATAGTTAAACCAAATCAGCCTGTTCTGACCAACACCGAGCTTGGTTGGATAATCAGTGGTATAGTTCCTAAGTCTGCCATTAAAAACAAGAAGGTGACGTTCTCACAGCATAACTTGTTTGTAACTGTCGACAACGTGGACAGGCAACTAAGGCAATTTTGGGAGCTGGAAGACTTCCCCAGCGCAGTACACACCAAAGAAGAACGTGAATGTGAAGAACACTACGTAGAAAACACCACTCGTGCAACTGATGGTGCATTCGTAGTGCAGCTCCCCAAGAATCAACCTGTAGATTCTCTGGGCGAATCTAGGCAACAAGCTATAAAACGCTTAGGACACCTGGAACGCAAACTTGAAGCTAACCCTAGCTTAAAAGAAGACTATTCCAAATTTCTGGAAGAGTATGAAAATCTAGGCCACATGAAGAAGGTTTCACTTCCTCAGCCTGGAGAAAAATGTTACTACTTGCCGCATCATGCTGTTATAAAGCCTAGTTCAACTAGCACGAAAACCCGAGTTGTATTCGATGCCTCAGCAAAGTCGTCTTCAGGCAAGTCATTGAACGACATCTTGAAACTAGGGCCAACTATACAAGACGATCTTTCATCTATTGTACTTCGGTTCCGCACCTACAAGTATGCATTTTCAGCAGACATTTCTAAAATGTACAGGCAAGTAAGGATGCATAAAGAAGATCAGAATCTTCAAAGAATTGTGTGGCGTTCAAGTCCTAATGAACCCATACAAGACTACGCTCTAACTACTGTCACTTATGGTACCAAATCTGCATCATTTTTGGCCATAAGATCTTTACATCAGCTTGCGCTAGAAGAAGAAGAGAAGTATCCGCTTGCTGCTCAGGCAGTACGGGAATCATTTTATGTTGATGACTGTTTAGCAGGCCACAATGACATCCAAGAAGCCCTGAAACTGCAAAGTGAGCTTACAGATATGCTCAATTGTGGTGGATTTCCTCTGCGAAAATGGTGTTCCAACCATGAAGCTTTATTGGAATCAGTACCTCCTTCACATCGAGAAACTCAATTGCCCCTGGCACTTGATAACAATGAAAACATACATGCCCTAGGCTTACTTTGGCACCCAGTTAATGATAAATTTCAGATCCAATCACATCCTTCACTCCAAACCCATGTGCAAGGTAAACTAACCAAACGAAATATCCTTTCACTTATTTCATCTATCTTTGATCCGCTAGGATTGGCTAGTCCTATTGTCATAAATGCTAAAATCTTTATGCAATCTCTCTGGATTGAGAAATTAGACTGGGATGAAACCGTACCTGTGCATCTGGTGGAGAAATGGCTGGAAATCTGTAAAACATTAGCTACTATTCACACCTTGCGTATTCCCAGATATGTGCTTACATCTGGTACAGTGCAGGACATTCAATTACATGGTTTCTGTGACGCCTCCGAGAAGGCGTATGGAGCTTGTATATATATTCGTTCTGTAAATAGTGAAGGTGAAACTACTGTTCAATTATTATGTTCAAAATCTAAGGTTTCTCCTCTAAAGAAGCAAACCATTCCACGCCTTGAACTCTGTGGTGCACTTCTGCTAGCTAAATTATACAACAAAGTGCTAAGTGACCTCAAGGTACAACCTTTACAAAATCGTTTGTGGTCAGATTCTACAGTGGTACTTTCTTGGCTCAAAACTGATGCACGAAAGTGGAAAACCTTTGTTTCAAATCGTGTGTCGCAGATACAAGAACTTTCGGAGACTGCTACATGGCGACACATTGCCACACATGAAAATCCAGCAGATCTTGTCTCAAGAGGAATTTCTTGTGAGCAGTTATCTGAAATCGATTTGTGGTGGCACGGTCCTAACTGGTTATCTTCACCAGAGACAGCCTGGCCAAAACAACCACAACAATTAAGTGTTCCTGATTCATCAGAACAACTTGCAAATGTCTGTCTGGTGTCAACAAAGGAGAGAGAACATTTTCTTACAACATTCTCAGATCTCCGACGCCTGCAAAGAGTAACATGCTACATGAATAGATTTATTGCTGCATGTCGCCATGAAACAAAATTTCATGGACCTATTACAGCTGAAGAGCTTCAACAAGCTTTACAAACTTGTGTTAAAAGTGCTCAGCATTCATCTTTTAAGAGTGAAATTGCAGATCTTAAAAATCTGAAAGAAACTTCTGCGAAAAGTTCTATTCATACATTAACACCATTTCTGGACGAAAATGGTCTTTTACGAGTTGGTGGTCGCATAGATAAATCTCATCTTGCATATGATGCTAAACATCAGATCATATTGCCAAGCAAGCACCATCTAACTGCTCTAATTGTAAAGCATGAACATTTTAAGCTTTTACATGCGTCACATCAGCTTACGATAGCCTCGTTAAGACAAGCATATTGGATCCCTTGCGTGCGCAGACTAGTGAAATCTGTTCTACACAAGTGTCTGACTTGCTATAAACTAAAGGCACAATCTGCTCAACAGCTAATGGGCAATCTTCCTAACTACAGAGTAACTCCTGTTAGGCCCTTTCTACGCACAGCAGTAGACTATGCTGGTCCCTTCAGCATAAGATACGGATCGCCTAGAAGTAAAATCATTGCCAAGGCATACGCTGCAATCTTTGTATGTCTTGTAACTAAAGCCATTCATATTGAATTGGTATCAGACCTCACATCAGAAGCTTTCTTAGCCGCGCTAAGAAGATTTACTTCCCGTCGTGGCCTATGCAAGGATATCTTCAGCGATAACGGTACTAATTTCATAGGCACGAATCACAAATTGAAAGATCTTCGTATTCTACTACAATCCGAAGAATTTCAGAAGTCAGTTCAAGATTTTGCTGCAACCAATGATTATACCTGGCATTTTCTTCCACCGTCATCTCCTCATTTCGGTGGGTTACATGAAGCTGCGGTGAAATCTATGAAGTTTCACCTAAGGAGAACGATGGGTGCACAAATCCTTACATTTGAACAGCTTTGTACGCTGCTCACTCAGATCGAGGCTTGTTTGAATTCCAGACCACTCGTTCGTCTTAGTGACGACCCAAACGACTGTTCATATCTTTCACCTGGGCATTTCCTCATCGGTGAGCCTCTCACGTCCCTGCCATCTCATCCTCCCACAGATGATATGAAATGTCTTGAAAAATGGCAAATTCTACAAAATCATTTGCATCATATATGGAAAAGATGGTCTTCCGAGTATTTGCATACACTTCAGCAGCGACAAAAATGGTCATCTTCCAGTGAGAATCTGCGAGAAGGCATCTTAGTCATTCTGAAGGAGGACAACGTAGCCCCACTTCAATGGAAGATAGGCGTCATCACCAAGGTGCATCCGGGAGAAGACGGTCTAATTCGTGTGGCGACAGTTCGCACTCCTAGTGGTGAATACAAGCGCCCGGTAGTGAAATTATGTCCATTGCCAGATCAATAATAAGTGTAATACAGTGCAATTAATATTTCATATCTCTTTATTGTTTTACAAGCAATTATAGTGTAGACAAACCGTTACATTGTAATAAGTGTTATTTGGTTTTCCTCCTTACACAATAAGGTTTTACTTTTCGGAGATAAACTGTGTTATTGTGATGTATATAATAAGTGTTTTCCTTTATGTTATTTGTCCATTTGAATGTATTTTTTATAGCTTGCTCTTTATCTATTTTGTTGAACTAAATAGTTCAAAGGGGTCGGTATGTTCGCGCAAGCAACATGTTTCTACTTTAGAATGTTTCAAACTGTCCGCTTGCAATGTCCCGCTTTGATTGTCATCTTATTCCCGCCTCAAAGCATTGTGGGATCATGCATGACTTGCTAATTTCTTTTGTTATATGTGGTGGTGTAGCGTCACGCCAGTTAGTATTGAACGAGACCTCACGCAGATAACAGTGTATCTAGTAGGCTCGAGGAATTCCCGCTTTTTCTACCAAGTTTCATTAAACTTGCTCTGGAAGCGGTGAATTAGACACAATTGTGCGCAATTGTGGCTCTCAGTAATTATTCATACATAATTACATATAATTCATCAAATTCGCGAGTGAATTCTCCGAATTACAGAAGTTTGATATTACGCAACAGTTGTGCAAGCAACGCTACATGTTCCAGTGCTTATATCAGCTTTTACGACTAAACTACATGCAAAAGTTTAGTGTTAACTTCAAGAGCAAGTTAATCTACGCATTTTAAGATATTATTTATCAAGTTTTCCAAGAAATTAATATTTTCAACCACGTGTGATAACGTACTCTTGCATCTTATGTATCAGTGTTTCTATTTCAATTAGTTTAAATAATTATTGTGTGTGAATCTAGTAAGTTGTGATTATTTCACGTTTCGATTGTTTTCCTTAAGTAGTCCGTGGATTCCTGATACCAGTGTCCTGAGGTTACAGTCTATTTGCTCTCATTTTGATTCGTTCGAATCTGGTCCTCACTAGCTATTCAGAGGTGGCTAATCTTTCCTATCTTATGCACTTCCAATTGAAGTCCCTTCCAAACCTAAAAGCAACGTTTTATTTCCTATTTGAGAAGTACCTTAACCTAACATTTGCTCCTTACGGTCCTGACCCTAACATTGGTCCTAAAGACTTACATTGCCCTCTCGGACCGGATATATTTTCCGGCCGTCCCTTACACCACTCAAACATTCACTGTAGCATGTTCAGCTCTCAAGACTATCGGCGTGACTGATGATGACGCATATGACGTCGAAATGCACCTCAATATATTAAAAAACAACGAAAGCTGAAGATCACAAGAGATAAGTTCACTACACTACTCAAGATCCACTAAGCTATTTCCAAGAAGAAGGACCACAAAATTGCAGTTACTCACAATGATATTGTTATAATTGACTCTCCAATAATAAGTCTCACAACAAAAATACAAGAAGAAAGAAGCTGTGTGCATTTTATCCACGAATACAATTATTATTTTTTTTTGACATACACAGACATCTGTGTGTTATTTTAAAACAATTGACATGTATCAGAATATTTTACCAGTTTAAATTTCATATATGTTAATTTTAATTCATATTTTAAATATTGTGACAAGGATAACTTCACGATTTTATTACTAACTAGCTGACCCATCAATGCTTCGCATTGTTAGATTGATGTATATATAGGTTAAGTGAACACAATTTAAAGTCGATTCGATGTACTTCTATAAATCATCAGCCGTCCAGCCAACACGGTGGACGTATTTATATTCCACATAACTTACTCCTTCACCCGTAGTTTACTCTGATTATGTCTTAAAAAATTTAATCTTTCTATTTCAATTTTGGCAAACATAGGCTACAGTAAATAGCTCGGCGTAGGGGATGCGTTCGCTCGTCTCACGCAGCGGGCTCCGATTCGAATACTGGTCGGGACAAGTTACCTAGGTAGAGCTTTTCCCGGGATTTTTCCTCACCTGTGAGACAAATGTCTGGTAACTTTAGGCTCTGGTAACTTTAGGCCCTAGTGGTCTCCGGATATCATCTGGCAGCCATTATCATCCTCATCACATCCTCGCTTTGTTCAGAGTGAGTGTGTGAATGATGTATCTCGTCCTATATGTTTGTGTTGTCTCAGAGGTGGCCCCGGCATTTGGCTGATCACTCATCCGGGAGGCCCTCCATGTCCTTGTCTGGTCAAGAAAGTATGTATGTGAGCCATAGATAATCCCTCTCCCGACAGGTCGCGGCCCTGTAAGGCCCGGGCAACATGGGTCGCTTAAATGACCCCAAAAGTTTGGATAAAAACTAAGGTAAAAGATAGATAGATGATATGGTAAATAGAAATTAATCAGGAAATTATATCTATTGATATTGTATGAACTACCTGGTGGTAAAGGCGGCCGGTGCGTACCGCTGACAACCTTACCAACTTCACGTCCTATTGTCTAAAAATCCGGGAGCCTCAACTTCTTGGTACCCTCTGGGCCCGCATGGCCTGTAATAGGGAACACTTTACTTACTATCTTTTGCAATGCAGTCCTAGGCTGGCTATAAGAAAAGAGTTCAACTCTTAAGAATAGAACCCAGGACCTTCTAAATTTACTTCGTGCCAAAAAATAGTTAATAATAATTTATAGGAATTCTATTGATAACCTTTCTCATAATTTTATATCCATTAGGTCTACATGAAATCCCAGTGTCATGCCAAGCCCCCTGTGTAGTTTAAAAAAATTATGTTGTCATGGGGATTGTATGCATGCAGTATGAATTCCTTTTGGTGAATTTCATAACTTTACAACCCTATTTTGGCCCTTATAGGCCCTTAGAGGCCAAAGATTTTGAAATCCTTTCTTAGTGCGCATCTAGAGCCTAGTAGCAATATGTGTACCAAGTTTCACGTTCCTAGGCTGTATAGTTTTTGAGAAACCGTGATCAGTCAGTGAGTGAGTCAGTGGGTTTTGGCTTTTATATATAGAGATTATTGTAAATATCTAATAATTTTTGACAGCACATTGAGCTCAATGTTATTTTGATATTTTATGATTATGTGATAGACTACATCTAATATAATAAAATACTTTTAGAAGAACACAACAAAAATCAAATTCAATAAAATCAGGTAAACTGATATAACCAAGTGCCAGTATGTTTTTTTTTTTAATCAGTGATATATACACGCAATTATGATAGGCCCATGCATAAAAGTTATTTTTGTAATAGATGTCCGAGTTAACTCCAAAAACAAAATGTGCCGGCAATAATAATAATGATGCAATAGACCTACGATTCGCTGATATCTCTGTTTCAATTTAAAGCAGCCTTAAAGGTTATGAATGAATAATAAGCATATGAAATCTATCTGTCAGGGATTACATTAGGTATATTGCTGCACAGGAACGATAAGAAAAATACTCACAGTAAAATATAGCCTAATGTAAATATCGGTAGGGTAGTCTACATAACCATAGAATACACATTATAATATCAATATTCAACGGCTAGTTGTTATAAATCGTTTATTTAAGTTATTATTTAGCCACACTGACATCGTTATGAAGAAACAAATCAATGAAGGCTGCTAACAATATGAATAAACGATTGGCAATTTGTTAAGTTTTTTTAATACATTGTGGGCCTTGAAAGAATATTGATTACAAAATTAATATTGATATACGCGTTACTTCGGTACCGATCAACCGATTTGGCCCTAATTCAATAGGCTTGTACCCAAAAACGTCATAAATTCGTATACCAAGTTTCAAGAAAATCCGATAAAGCGTATTTGAGTTATCCACGCCTTTGTGATATATTACCATAAAAAGGCACTAAATTGGGCATTATTCCGGTACCGCCCAACCGATCTGGTCCAATATCAATAGACATCTTCCCATGGACATTATAAACGCTTATACCAAGTTTCATTAAAATTCGATAAAGCGTATTTGAGTTAGAGCGCGTACAGACACACGGACGGACAGACGGACAGACATTTTTCGTCCCCCACACAATCTCATAAAGTACCATACTGGCACTTAATAACACGTGTTGTTAATTAATTGCTCCTTACCTCATGTAGACTTCAGCTGAGCGTTGTTATTATATAGTGGTATATAGGCGGAACATATCAACAACATTCAAGGTGTTTAGGGTTAAGTATTAGATACCGGTATCACGAATATTCTTTAAATTTCGGTAATATGATATATGACAGCGTGACACATTCTCCAAGTTAAATGAACTTAGACGATCTAAAATATGATCCAACATTAACTATCTAAATTTATGATCCAAGTGTTAAAAAAAGAGATTTTGTTTTGAGAGGAGGTTATGTTTGCGAAACGAGCTCCTTTAGGGCGAGTGTAGTAATCCTACGAGTAAAACAAAATCCTTTTACCGCATGTAGCCTATCATTATTATTATTATTATTATAGCCTATTACATTTATTTTGTCCTAGTAGTGATAGAATTAAGAGGTCATATTATATGAATCGAGTCCCTTTTAATAACATTATTCTGCAACGTTTCGCGTGCTTAACTATGTGGATACTATTATGCATTATTTAGACTATCTGTCAGATTTTATTTGGGTTATGTATCATTCGGGGATGCGATGTGACGTGGTAATGGCATTATCTTTATTTTTACAACCAATTTAGACTACATGAAGAGAATGTCATGCATAATATATTGTACTAAGAGGCTAATTTTTATTTGGGCAGAGGAAGTTATGTGACTTTCACATGAGATTTTTTCATGTATTTGTATGAAAACAAGATATCACCGAGATGGTAACTTCTTGGACTCGCATTCGGGAGGTCCCAGGTTCAAACCCCGTAGCCGGCCAATATGACAATGGTTTCCCTGGTCGTAAAGGCAAATGTAGAATTGGATATTTACATACCATGAATCATCCTCACCATTTCATTCTGTATCATATCCATTTAAATTAATATCAGTTGCGAATGTAATAACTATCGAGGAATTTCTCTCTTATTAACATCATACAAAATTTTATCTAATATAATGCTGTCAAGATTAACCTCATATGCAGACGAAATCATAGGAGATCACCAATGTGGATTTAGGCGAAATAGATCAACCATTAATAATATATTTTGTATTCGCCAAATCTTGGAGAAAAAGTGGGAATATAATAAGCCTGTTCACAAGCTATACATAGATTTTAAAAAAGCGTATGATTCAGTTAGGCGAGAAAAACTATACAATATCCTCATTGAGTTTGGGATACCAAAAAAGTTAGTTAAGCTGACCGAAATGTGTCTAAATGAAACCTATAGCAGAGTCAGGGTAGGGAAATTTATATCAGACTAGCTGAAAAGGCCCGACGTCGCCCGGGCTTTGTATTTTTAGGTAGATTTCGAAGAAAAATCTACCTATTGCAATGGATACCATGTCATGATTTTCGAAAAATTCTTTCATATCTTTACGTTTCATGCTCCCCTAAGTACGAAACCAACGCCCGTTCAAAAAAAAAAAAATTGTGATATATATATATATATATATTTATATCTTTACACGATAGCGGCCGTAATTTTGAAGATATTTGAACCAAATTTTAATATGTTATTTCTAGGCCCAATAGTTCGGACAAGTTCGTTAATGAGCAAAATTGGCCCAAGGGGGTGGTCGGGGGAGGGGGTTGAAATTTTTAAAAATGTATATCTCGGCCCCTATGAAGTATAGAGGGAAACTTTGTTTGAATAAATTAGAGTACTCCCTATGGAGTTCACAGTGACACCAACGATTCGGGGGTTCGAGTGAGGGCGGGGGTGGGGGTGGGGTGAGGGGATGAAAATTCGAAACTTTCGAAACCACGTCTTGTGAGGTATCGTTGAAAGGCTCTTGATGAGTACTCTACAAATCAATAACTGGTTTCTTGATAGCTCTCATATGACGCAAGATTTTAATGTTTGAAAATAATAACACTTAAAAGAATTAATATCATAATTTTGTCTTGTTTAGCGACTTTGCTAATTTTATTCATTGCTGATCTTGCGCACGGCCTCCCAGAATATTATATCCTATTATTGTTGTCAAGACGAATGATTGTAGGCTCTTCCTCTTTACCGAATTCAGTTCTTATTACTGCGGGTTTGCTATGCCAAGGCTAAAAAAGAAAAGTGCTGCGCAGCGATAATAAATTAAACCAAAAGCACTTTGAAATCTACCTCAGCCTGTAGGCCTGCCTAAAGGGATTTTTAATTTGAAATTAACTTATGGAGGACTTTATGTATGTAAAACTTGAAACGAAGAAAAAGATTTATCACACTCTAACGATTCCATCAGAAAACGCTAGATAGGCCTATAGCTTTTCATGGTTCATAGAGGATGTCGAATGCTGCATTCCGTTGCTTCTACACATCATGCCTGGGAGGGGTTGAAATAAGAAGAAACATAAATTACATAAGATTGTATTGACTTGACGGAAAATTTTATTTCTCATTCTCATGTTACCATACAACCGTTTCGGGGCTGAAATAAAAGAGAAATGCAGTATCACTTTCATACTTTCCTCCCCTAAAACTCGGGACATAAAATACTGCGACCATAGGACTCAAAATGTTCCATCCCATGCTTAGGGCCTATGATAAACATCCCTATTTCTCAACTAATACAAAGCATACAGCTATGGATAACGTATAAGCGGAAAGGATTGTTTACCTACTTCTGATAGCATACTCACACACTTAAGTTGTCCCTGCAATACGACCTCTTATTCTACATCAAAATGTGAAGTGAGAAAATATTTCTTTTGTGGAGGGTAGAGAAAGTTATGTGACTGCATTACAATGTGCTTTATTTTCGTGGATTTTATTCTTCAAGAATTATTTTTACAAATCGTTAGCATCAGAATTCGTTAAAGTCCAATATTATGTAGTGATCAAAGCCCTATGTGAACTGTGTAAACAATACACTGTTGTCTTGACAACTGAATTAGATTTCATTTTTAGTATAATATTCTCACAAATTATATAAATTTTCAAGGGAAGGAGTGAATTGTTTGAATTTTAATGTTGACCGCGTTACTTCCCGGGCTTAACTGGGTATGTGTGCAAAATTTCGTACAAATTGGTAAAGAAATGTAGATTTGTATAAGGAACATACATACATACATACATACATACATACATACATACATACATACATACATACATACATACATACATACATACATACATACATACATACATACATACATACATACATACATACATACATACATACATACATACATACATACATACATACATACATACATACATACATACATACATACATACATACATACATACATACATACATACATACATACATACATACATACATACATACATACATACATACATACATACATACATACATACACACTTTCGATTTTATATATTAGATAGGTTTGCCATTAGAAGCGGCTTGAAGCAAGGAGATGCACTATCACCTTTACTTTTTAATTTCGCTTTGGAATTCGCCATGAGGAAAGTTCAGGAAAACAACGTAGGCCTAGAATTAAATGGTCGATTTTAGCTTATGCAGATGACGTTTGCTTATTGGGCGATGCCGTAAACACAATCGAGAGAAATGCAGAAAGTCTTTTCGATTCCTGCAGGAATGTCGGATTGGAGAATAAAACAAAAGAAAACTAAATATATGGTCATGGAACGTCAAAATAATGCGCCACAAAATATTAGAATAGCCGGTAAATCGTTTGAACAAGTGGAGGAATTCAAATATCTGGGAACAGTAATTACAGATACAAATAATATTAAGGCAGAAGTTAAGTGTAGGTTCAAATCAGGAAATGCTTGTTTTTATGCAGTTCAGAAACTCTTATCGTCTCGTCTTTTGTCCAGAAATCTAAAAATTAAAATTTATAATACTATTATCCTGCCTGTTGTATTATATGGATGTGAGACATGGCCGCTAACTGATCAGGAAGAACATAGTCTGAGAGTTTTTGAAAATAGGGTGCTTCGAAAAATATTTGGGCCCAAGAGGGATGACAATGGGGACTGGAGAAAATTGCATAACGATGAGCTTCAGGACCTGTACGTATCACCAGATATAGTAAGGGTAATTAAATCGCGAAGGATGAAATGGGCTGGACATGTTGCACGCATGGGGGAGGAAAGACATGTGTCAAAAGTATTGACTGGGAGACCCGAAGGGAAAAGACCACGTGGAAGACCTAGACGTAGGTGGGAGGACAATCTTAGAACGGATTTATGGGAAGTAGGATTTATGGGGGATGATTGGATGGAGTTAGCACAGAACATGGTTGAATGGCGGACTCAGGTAAGTGCGGCAATGAACCTTCGGGTTCCATAAAATAGATAATATTCCTTTAGCTTGCTTAGGAATTGTCTATTGCCATTGAGTAAGTAAGTAAGTGAAATTTACTCCAATAATATTACTCCAATTTACTCCAATAATAGAAACAATTGACAGTCAATTGTTCCATGGCCTACCAAATTGTGAAGACACACATCTCGAACTCCTGATGTGGACTCGTAGCTAAAAGTAGTATAAACACAGCTGAATTTTAAAAAAATCCCTTAGGCAAGCCTACAGGCTGAGGTAGATTTCAAAGTGCTTTTAGTGTAATTTACTGTCGCTGCGTAGCACTCTTCTTCTTTAGCCTTGGCTTGACGAACCCGCAATAATAATTGCAAAAAAGAGGAAAGAGCACTTTTTCAAACATTCAAATCTCGCCTTAAATGAGAGCTATCGAGAAAATAGTTATTGATTTGTAGAGTACTCATCAAGAGCTTTTCAATGATACCCCACAAGACGTGGTTTCAAAAATTTCGAATTTCCATCCCCCCACCCCCACCCCCACTCGTACCCCCAAAACCCCGAATCATTGGTGTCACTGTGAACTCCATAGGGAGTACTCTAATTTATTCAAACAAAGTTTCCCTCTATACTTCATAGGGGCCGAGATAAAAATGTTTTAAAATTTCAACCCCCTCCCCCGACCACCCCCTTGGGCCAATTTTTCTCATTAACGAACTTGTCCGAACTATTGGGCCTAGAAATAACATATTAAAATTTGGTTCAAATATCTTCAAAATTACGGCCGCTATCGTTTAAAGATATATATAAATATATATATAAATATCACAATTTTTTTTTAACGGGCGGTGGTTTCGTACTCAGGGGAGCATGAAACGTAAAGATATGAAAGAATTTTTCGAAAATCATGAAATGGTATCCATTGCAATAGGTAGATTTTTCTTCGAAATCTACCTAAAAAATCCTACACATAGACAAAAGTAGAATTATTTATTAGGCGTGCCAAATAGTAAATTTAATGAGCAGAATTGAGGCTTCTTGCCTTTATTACAACGGTAGGCTTCTTTACCCGGATTCACTACAAAACGATCCAATCTTTTACAACATAAATTAATTTAAGTTATCTTTACAGAAAAGAAACCACTTCTTTCTTTTACAACTGTCGTGAACGAGTGGCAAATCGTAAATGAGTCGACCATAATAAACGGATCATTGTATTGATTGAATCATGATTGAAGTATTGAAATCAATAGATTTCTTTGAGAATCAGTTATGAAAGCCGTGATTCGACTCAAGAAATGAATAAAAACTTCTGTGAATCGAAAGCCTTCTCGATCTCCAGACTTAGTAATAACCAGGGCACGGATTCTTAGATTATAAAGCTATTTTGTTCCTTGCTAGCTTAGGGTGATATTTTAACATAATTTTCCTTTTCATTGTTATGACAGTCACATAGTCCAATCTTATAAATCCTAAAAATGGCTATACATACGTTAAAAATTAAAAATGGCCAAATAAGACGTTAAAAAATAAAATGGCTAAAGAAATTTATTAAAATAAGATAAAATACATAATAAACCAAAAATTATTTATTTTCAATATCTCTATTCAGTATGCATCTTGCCCATTGTTACCAGTACATTTTTTAGAGAAAATATAGAATAGGCCAGTCAGCAGAGAATCGAAACAGGGGTGTATGTTGCAAAAGGTGGGGTAGAAGATTTTATTTTTTTAACTTGTATATATAGATACAAGCATGTAAAAAAACAAAAATGCTAACACGTTCGACCTCGGGAAAATTTTTGGCGGCAAAAAAACCTCGAAATTTTAGGACTTTTTTTGGTTTTCTGCCTCTTAACACCTAAACGGTGCATCCCAAAAAAATTACGATATAACTAATTAAAGAGCATTAAATTCTGCGTCGAATAAATACCACAACGTAATAATTCGGTTAGGTAGTATGGTCGAAAACCATGGTCAAAAATGACGATTTTTTCCAACTTTGCAAAAAACTGAGATATGGTACTAAATATGAGTCTGCAGTTTGGAAATGAGTACTCTGAGAGAAAAACTCGCGAAATAAAAGTTGTAGAGCACCAAATTCTGCGTCTACTGAGTATTAAAATTGTCAGTTTCGGTGAAGTACACCTCTCGAAATTTGCGATCTCCCGGTGTATGGTAATTGGCATAAGAATCCCATGAAGATACCTGTGAGTTGCAACTCTAGCCAACCAAACCGAAAGTATCTTTCTATCACATTTCTTAATAATAACAGTAGTAATAATAATAATAACAATAATAATAACAAAAATAATAATATTACTTAACTGTAATTTAAGTATAATTATATTTAGTGTACGTCTAGTCACTAGACGTACACTAAATATAATTATACTTAAATTACTGTTAAGTAATATTATTAGTCTTCAACCCGCGGCCCGCCGTGTATATTTTTGTGGCCCGCCGAATGATTTTGTTTCCAAACAAATAGGAAAACATTGCAGCACTGAAGTTGGCCAATTGCTTCGGCCGTAGTAGGGAATTCGTTAAGTGGCAACCCTGATGCTCAAGGTCACTCGTAGCATCGCAACCCACGCCAGTGTCATTGTCTCAGTCTGTTTCACCTATTTCTATTGTCTGCCCGCAAGTGAATGTTAGTTTAAGTTTAGTGAATAATGGCTTCGTGTAGTAAGAAACGGAAGATTACCGATGAGTGCCGAGTGTTTCAAGAAAAGTGGATTGATCTATACTTTTTTGTAAATATAAAAAACAAACCAGTTTGTTTGGTTTGTAATGAGTCTGTCTCCTTAATGAAAGAGTACAATTTAAAGCGGCATTATGACACAAAGCACGCTTCCAAGATGGACGCAGTACAAGGTCAGTTTAGATTGGATAAGGTGCGAGATTTAAGGAAAAAACTTGAGAATCAACAATTTACGTTTACTCGGCAAAACGCCGAAAGTGAATCAAGTGTTAAAGTTAGCTATATCATTTCTGAACAAATTGCTAAGCAATCAAAGCCATTCACAGATGGTGAGTTTGTAAAGCAGTGTATGGAATTGGCAGCTGAAATCCTATGCCCAACACAAAAACATTTGTTTTCAAAGGTTAGTTTATCTGGGGTCACAGTTGCCAGAAGAATTGAGGAGCTATCTCAGGATATTGAAATCTCACTTAAAGACCGTGCTTCAAAGTTTGTTTTTTATTCAGTAGCACTTGATGAAAGCACTGATGTTACAGATACAGCTCAGTTAGCCATTTTTATTAGAGGAATCGATCAAAATTTCTCTATTACCGAGGAAATGGCAGCACTATTTCCAATGAAGGGCACTACTAAAGGCACTGATATTTACAAGGCTTTGACTTCAACTTTAAACCGGTTTGGCCTAAATCTGGATAACTTGAGCGGTGTTGTAACTGATGGGGCCCCAGCAATGACGGGAAAAAATGAAGGTGTTGTAGCTCTGATTAGAAAAGATGCAAGTGAAAATGAAAAGTTCATACAATATCATTGCATTATCCATCAAGAAAATTTGTGTGCAAAAAGTGTTTGTTTCAAAGATGTCATTAAAGATGTGACTAAAATCGTGAATTTTATCAGATCACAAGGACTGAACCACAGGGAATTCCAAACCTTCCTTAGTGTGATGAATGCAGAGTATGGTGATGTAATTTATTACACAGAGATTCGTTGGCTCAGTCGAGGAAAGTTTTTAAAAAGGGTTTTTGATTTGAAAGAAGAAATCTGCATGTTCATGGAAAGTAAAGGGAAGGCAGTTCACTACTTCAAAGATCCCAGTTGGATGGCTGATTTTGGGTAGGCCTACCTAACTGATATTTCAATACATCTCAATGACTTGAATATTAGGCTACAAGGGAAGAATGCTATGATACACAATCTCTTTGATCAAGTTGAGGCGTTTGAGAGGAAACTTAGTTTGTGGAAGAATCAAGTACAACAAGGCGACTTCACACATTTTCCAACACTGTCACAATGTGAAGTTCAAAACAAAGAAAAGTACAGCGAAGCACTCTCCATGTTACAGCAAGATTTTAGCAACAGGTTTTTAGACTTCAAGCAAAATAAAACTATGATGAAGCTTTTTTGTGCTCCTTTCAGTGTTAATGTGGAAGACTATTCCGGAAATATACAAATGGAACTTATTGACTTTCAGTGCAATAGCGATTTACAGGAGAAATTAAAAAACTTTGGACTTCTGGAGTTTTACTCATTGTATGTTGAAGGTGATCGATTTCCAGCAATCAGATCTCATGCTCTGGCCACAGCATCTCTTTTTGGCAGCACTTACATCTGTGAGCAGCTATTTTCAAGAATGAAGAACGTGAAATCGAAACTGAGAAACCGTATCTCTGACACTCATTTAGAGAACTCTCTTCGAATTGCCACATCTGACATAAAAGCTAATGTTGACAGATTAGTAAAAGATAAACAATGTCAAATTTCTCACTAAAGTACAAAAGTCACAAATTTGATGTTTTCAGTTTAATTTTGAGTTTTATAACATGTTTAAATATATGTCAAGTAGACCTATATTGTTTTCAATATTGATGTTTAATACAGTTATCAACAAATATAAAATGTTATAACAAATTCATGTAAATTATTTTAACCTGAGACAAAATCCACACACATACATATATATATATATGTATATATGTATATGTATATACACGCTTAATCAATGCGGCCCTCCAAGTCCTCCATGACAATAATTTGGCCCTTAATTAATAAAAGGTTGAAGACCACTGGTCTAGTGTATAGTGTCTATGTACGCAGCATTCACCCCGCTTCCCTCCAATGCTGCAGAAGAGTGACAGTATTTCGCAGTATTGGATGGAGGCTTTCTGCTTCATAAAGTTGTTTGGCCACCCAACGCCTCCTTCGACACCATCGCCAAGAGTTAATCATCTTTTTAAAAAAAATACACTATGGGTCCACGAAAGTTGCCGTTGTGTTCGACAGATAGGCCTACTCTGCTCAGAGTGGCACCAAAAGATCTGAGTTATTGCGGCGGATGAAGATTCGCCATTCCCCCTAAGTAATCTTTGATGTAAATACAAATAACCAAGTCGCTCAGGAAAAGTTTTTGGTCAATGAGTTTAATAAAAGTCTTCTCATCGAAGTCCTAAAAAAGTCACTTCGAAGGTTGTGACCACAGTATAAGTATTAATACAGTACAGAAACTCAGCCCGTTTTTCTGCCAGCCGAGCATGCGCGCGCATTTACTAGCGATCGTAGTGGCCATATAGTAAGACTATAGAAACTACTCCGGGAAGTATGTAAATAAATAGGAGTGTTGTATTTATTAGAACACGCTATATTCGAAAGGACCTTATTATTCTGCTGTAAATTTCAGTAATAATAAAAGACAAAATCCTGAATTGCATTTCTTCACTTTCTTGAAACATCCAGAAAGGTAAGAACGAAAATAAGTAATATTTATTGTAGGTCTACTGGCTTACTCGTGATTCTGGTGTGGTTATGTTTCAAGTTACTTTAATGTAATACGTATACTTGGGTCAAAGCATATCATTTCAAGACAGCAACAACAAAGAAATAAAGAGGAGGATCTCACTAGCCTGGAGAAAGTTTTGGAGCCTACGTTTCATCCTAATGGACAAGTCGCAACAGCTAAAGTCCAAACGCGAAATCCTAGACAGCTGCATACTCCCAACACTAATATACGGAGCACAAGCGTGGACAACAACCCAGCAACACAGGACTTCAATACAGACTACTCAGAGGAAGATGGAAAGGAAGATATTACAGATAGCAGTAAGAGACCGAATAAGAAACGCCGAAATCAGGAACAAGACACAGGTAAAGGACGCCGCGACAGCAGCCCAAGTAGCGAAGTGGAGAAGGGCAGGTCACACAGCAAGAATGAACAACAACCGCTGGGCAAAAATAGCAACGATGTGGGATCCAAGAGAGGGAGAGAGGGGACCAGGAAGACCAAGAACGAGATGGGCGGACGAAATAAAGAGGAACGCTGGCAGCACCTGGACTAGGACGGCGAGGAACCGAGAAGTCTGGAAGGAACACGTAAACCTCATAAAATACTAAGAACAGACTAAGACAGTGAAAGTGAAAATAAGTGAATAGTGGAGTGAAAAGGAGAAAGTGTAGACTAAAAGTGACCAGAGACCAAGACAAACGAACTCAGAAGGACAAAGACAGGAAAATTCCACATTCGTAGCTCAAATGTGGGAAGAACAATCGAGCTACCCTCCTTTTAGGAGAGGCCATTGCCCTTTAGGGATTGAAGGCTATTTTTATTTTATTTATTTATTTTTAATGATTTCTGGTGTATAAAATAGGTCATTAATGGTTGACAAGAAAACCTAGTAACAAAATATGTAAAATATTTGAGTGAAAATTACCGTCTATGCTTGACACACGCCGAAAACAGACAGTTTATGAATTCCTATAAACACTCGTTAATTAAAACTGCTGTACCGACGGTGTCTTCAATTCCAAATGCTCCTGAATTTTTTGTTTTGTTTAATGAAGTCCATCCTGCAGTAATTGACGCTACATAGACCTACAATAAATTGAAGTCGTATATTGCCATATAAGGCAAAGAATCAAAATACACTGTCAACAATGAAGTGCATGATGAACAACGTGACAGACCTATAATATAATTTACGTAATTAATATGTAGGCTATTTATTATTATAAATTATATTAATATTATAAATTATATTAAAGGGCAATGATTTTAAAGGAAAAATACTAGGCTTAGGTACAGTCCTTAACAGTAGCCTATTTAGGTATTGTTTACCTCTTCTTAACTAGAATATAATACATTATCTGTTTTATTATTTCTTCAATTTAAAATTAGATTTGCATTAAATAAAACTATTCTGTATTTTTCTCTTTTAACATAACATATTTGGCGATGTGTTTATGTATTTTCCCAAGCCATTTCATATGATGAGAATGTAGCTTTACTCAATCTCCGCATGGAGCGCTAGTGTCGTCCAGTCAACATGTTGTCATAGGACTTTTAACACACAGTTTCTTTACTGTATTAATACTTATACTGTGGTTGTGACATTAAAGTCAATCAGGCCCATGCTGACTTGCTCATTTCCAAGACCAAGGAGCATGAAAATGTCCCCGTAATTAGAGAGGACATACACCTTCTTGTGCTTATGATAGGGCTTGGCCAGCCATGCATCATCTTGGTCTTTCTGAAGGTGCAATATTTGAGAACATCTTACAAATTCGACCAATCCATATCCAGCCACATCCTTTTCATCCACGCGTTTAGTGGATGTGATACGACATCTGCTATTTTTGGTCGAGGAAAGATGAAGCTGAGCAGCATGGTCACCTTTTCGAAAGAACTTCAGGACATCTCCCGATGCTTCGTCGACCCATTCACCAGCCATGATTAGATTGATGAGGCTGGTGATCTCTACACCGGAGATCCCACCAAAGTAGCTCTGGACGAACTGCACCAATCCACGTTCACACGAGCAGTGGCCAAGGGAAAAATGAACCTCGCAAGACTACCACCTGATTATGATCCTGCACGCCACCATTCATATCGGTGTTTCCATCAAATACAGACATGATTGGGTAAAACAAGAAACCTTGAAGAAAGAGGATGGGTGCGTAGAAATGCAGGTCTAGTGCCACTAAAAACCAACAGATAAGTGACTCCCTTTTTTTTAACCTTTTTATTTACAGCATGCGCCATTACACAATATTGTAATAATACATGCTATTTCTTCTCTATAATCTAATTATATGCACATATTTACATCTTGATATTCCTAACGTTCGTTGCCAATATGATTTTCATTTTTTCTCTGAATTTTGTCAAAATCTATTTTATTTACAAAATTTTGAAAGCTTCTGCAATGCTTAGCGATGATTTCATGGTTATTTAGTGGCCAGTGTCCACCTTTCTTTTGAATGCACTTGCGTAGTTCATCTCTCTCATTCTTGAACAGTTCACACTCCCATAATATGTGTTGCACTGTCTGGGTGTTATTGCACACGCACATTGAATTGTCCTTTATCCGAAACCTTTGTAAATACACGCCGAATTTTCCATGTCCTGTAATAACTGCTGTCATATTATGGTTCAAGGTCAGTTTCGTCTTCAGTCTAGCATTAACTGTAGGAAAGAATGTTCTGGTTTGTGCTCCTTTGGTTGTATTTCGCCACTCGTTTTCCCATAGACGTAAGCTTTCTTCTCTCAGGTCTCTCTTTACTGCACTGGTCGGTATGTGGTTGTATGCTTGTTCCAGATCGGTGCTGGTGGCTGCTTGTCTCTACTCAAGACAGTGTCATGCCCTTGCAAGATAGCGTGTGGTAGAGCCTGCTCTTGCCTTAAGGCTGTTCTGAAGTGCTCTTCCATATGCAAGCAACACTGTGTTCAACAATGTGAGAACACTTTATCCACTGGTAGTTGATGATGATGACGACAAAGATCACTTTAACCAGCTATTGGAGTCCGAGGAACAACCAGAGGAGGATGATGAGGATTTATTTATACACATTTTTAAATATATATTTATTGACTAATGGTTTTTCAGGTACTTAGAATGGCTTTATTTGGTGACAGGTTTCGGGCTTAGCCATGCTATCCTTGATCAGGCTTATTAACACATCATTTCTATTATTAACAGTTTTTTTATAGATTTACATCATGGTAAATTAATAAAATAACGGTATGGCGTTTAATTCTTATGTGTTTTTAAATTACATTCACATTTTCTTATTTACTCATGTGTTTTCATATTTGCTTTCTCCTTATTCACTTAAAATGATTATTTGATGACACTAAAGCATGAATAACTCTGTAGGATATACACCCGTACTGTTGAAGCGTTGTAACTCATAGGTACCTTCATATGCCAATTGCCGGACACCGGGAGATTGCCAATTTCGAGAGGTGTACTTGACCGAAACTAAAAATGCTGGTACTCAGTAGACGCAGAATTTGATGCTCTACAACTTTTATTTCACGAATTTTACTCTCGAGTCCTCATTTCCAAGGTGCAGACTCATATATAGTACCATATCTCAGTTTTTGGCAAAGTTGGAAAAAATCGTAATTCTTTGACCGTGGTTTTCGACCATACTACTTGACCGATTTATTACGTTGTGGTATTCATTCGACGCAGAATTTAATGCTCTTTAATTAGTTATATCCTAACTTTTTCGCTGGGATGCACCGTTTAGGTGTTAAGAGGCAGAAAACAAAAAAAAAAAGGCCTAAAATTTCGAGGTTTTTTTGCCGCCAAAAGTTTTCCCGAGGTCGTCCGTGTTAGAATTTTTGTTTTTTTACATGCTTGTATCCATATTTACAAGTTAAAATAATAAAATCTTCTACCCCACCTTTTGCATCATACAATACCTCTACTGACTGGCCTAGAATTGCAACTTGTAATTTTGTCATTGTGCAACCCCATCTCCCCAGTAAAGGAAATCGTTAGTGAACCAAAATAACCGGTTTGTTTGAAAGCAAATTAAAGAGATTAAGAAACTTACACTATTCAGTGCTTAATAAAGCAAGATCTCGGAAAGTAAAATATTCTAACAGTTGGTTGAAAAACGTTCTTGAGTTTATGTGGTGGGGTTGGAAATGACAGGGGTAATTTTAAAATGAATTGTTTTTCTATAAACTATGGAAAAGAAAGCAAAGAATATTCGTATAGTTTTGCGGCTCAGAGACATGGTAAATTAAGTAAAGTAAAGAAAGAAAAAAAAGGTATATTTTAAAATGTGTTTATTGTACGTATTAAAGTGCAACTTAAAACTTATTTAAAATGGTAAAAACTACAATAAAACTATTTTAATACTTGCTTACTTACTCAAAGGCAATAGACAATTCATAAGCAAGTTGAAGGAATATGATCTATTTTATTTGAGCCCGCCATCCAACCAACCCCCGCAAACCCTACTTCCCTCAAATCTATGCTAATATTGCCTCCCACCTACGTATATGTCTTCCAAATGGTCTTTTCCTTAGGGTCTCCCAATCAGTATTTTTGAGATGTCTTTCCTCCCTGCTGTCCAGCCCATTTCATCCTCCGTGATTTAATTAGCTTTACTGTATCCGGTGTACTATTTCCGGGAACTAGTCATTACTGAGCGACTGAAGAAAATGTCGTTCGGTCATTTTCAGAAGGAATTATTTTATTAGTAGACTTCGGATTTTAGGTAAAAACCTATTTTAATCCTTAAGTGATACATGGACGAAAACTTGTATATGCATGTTTCATAAGTGACTATGCCAAAACCTGATACTTTTATAGGACCTAAAACAGCCTATTATTACGTTAGAGACTAATATTGCCTTTTTGCTTGTTTTTCCTCCCAATACAAAATAAGTTATTTGTTGTTATAAATTCTAGCAATTATTTTCAGTTCGTACTAAATTTTTAGCTCGGAATGTGCAGTACATGACACATTTGTGGCGTGGTTAAATAGTAAGGAATGTTTCGTCTTCAGTAGAAAAATTCCTTGGAATTCTCAAGAAAATGTAGTGTTTTTCTCCCGACTCCCACATCCAGTAACAAACAGCAAAAAAAAAAAAAAAAAAAAAAAAAAAAACCGTAGTTCTCTGAATCACTGAGGGATACAAGCTAGCGTGCTTAGCTTCTGGGCGCAGTGATTAGGTTTTCACTGTTATGGTAGTAGGCCTAATATAGGCCCTAGTAATAGGTCTATATAATTCTGTGTACCATAGGCCTATATCTGTGTTTTATCATGATTATTGATTAATGGTGACTTCAATAAATATAATATTCTGCATTGCAATTGAGGTATTTCAGAAAATTGGCAACTTATCGATTTTATAAGAGACTATTTTACGATTTTTAGAACCTATTTTCCAATTTTTAGAGCCTATTTTAGGTACCAAAAACAGCATTTTTAGCGACCTAAAAGTCCGAAGTCTATTTAGATTAGTAGTTGGAGTCCTATGTTCTTTACAGTTCGTATGTATGACTGAGCGACTGATGAAAATGTCGTTCGGTCATTTTCTGAAAGAATTATTTTATTAGATTAGTAGTTGGAGACCTATGTTCTTTACAGGTCGTGTGTTTGAGCTCCATTCTTACACGCATGCCTGGGTTTGTGAGTTGGAAATAAATTCTTCTTGCTGGCTAAGTAATAAATCTCGGGATCAAATACACACAATGTATAAGGATTATTTTCCTATTTTTGTTAAACGAGCTGTTATACAATGGTACGTTCAAGTGAACAAAGTGACAAATGATATCAGAAACAGAAGTGAACCTGCAGGAAAAAAAAAACGTTATTTCCTCGTAAAACAAAATCACTTCAATACTTACGGAAGATATAGGACATAAAATAGATCTCACCCGTGCAATATACCTTCACGAATTAAATGGAAATGTCGACGAAGAGTCGTTACTCTTTTTATTTCCGATTATATTGTATTCCACAAATACAGGGGTGTACTTGGCTTAAGATATACCTATTACAGAAATAGGGATCATGGCAGACACTTACAAAAGTAGTCAAAAGGTGAAGAGTGTATAATATTTCATTACTACAAATTCTAAAAAATAATTAGACTATAGGCCTATCACATTATAGTATTCATTGTAAAGTTTCTAGTATATAGGCCAAAAACTAAACTCCGTGGCGCTACATCCCTACAGGAACTTGGCCTACCACCCGACCGCTGCGTCATCTACCACAGGCAGATGGCAGGGTAGGGGGCATGTGGTCAGCATGCCTACACCCACGGCCGTTAATGGTATTTTTCATGACCGGTATATAGGCCAAATTTTAAAATTTATATTCTACAGTGCTTTTCGTCTACGATTTGGCCAATCATACGGGTTTCTGCGTCGCGGCCACCACAGCTCTAACTCCCAGGCGATCGGGTGGAATATCTATGCAAATAAAGCCGCTAACGGTGTAATGATTGAGGTTCTCACAATTACAGTTAAAATTGCAATAAATATAACCACTTACCTCATCACAAGAGATGTTGGAAATGTCCTCCACACAACATTATCACCTTTATAGAGAATTTTCTTGCACGCGCATAAGTTCAGCTTCCGAGATAGAGTTAATTTCTCTTGTGATATTGTTTTTAAGTTCTTCTAATGTATTGGAAATTGCCCTATACGCTTTATTTTTCAAGTTCCCCCATAAATAATAGTCACATACACGCACGATTGGCTAACTCGTACGTGAAAGGCACTGTACATTTATAATTATGGCAACGTATGTAAATATTTGCTAATAAAAAATCATATTTAATTAATTTTACATTTATGTAAGATATTCTATATTTTAGCATATTATTTCACAAGTTAATGGATTATCTTATGAATTTCTATTGATATTAAATGTTTTTTTAAATAATTTGTTCTTTAGGGGTGATAAAATTTTGAGTTTATATATATATATATATTATTTTTTTATGAGGGCACGGAGAGATTATTTTTGGATGTGCCGAGAACGCGGCGGCCTGGAAGCAAGTCGTTGACTGGTAAAGGCTCATGTACATAACCCCTCGATTCAAGGCACAGATTTTTGAATTAGGCCTACATTTAGAATAATCACCTACCTTTTTCATGTTGAAAATGATCTCCATCTACCGCCACACATTTCTGACATCTTTTAAAAAGTTTGCATTCACAAGCATTAATTCTTCTTGTGGAATTGCTGCAGTTTCTCTTCTTATGTTCTCTTTCAGTCCTTCAATTATACTGTATGAAGGTTATTTATGTACACTTTATTTTTTAAGTTTCCCAAAAAATAAAAATTACATACAGTAAGATCTGGAGATCTTGCTGGCCATAATCCCTTACTAATTACCCTATCTTCAAACACTTCAATTAAAATATGCATTTTTCCAACAAGACTCCACTACAGAGCATACTGCAGATCTCTTGTTAGATTTAATTGAAGTGTTTTTGTAGTTCTGAAGTTACGCATCTTTCCAGGCCTAGGCCTGAAGGAAATATTACAAAATGTATACGGTACTATTTTTAAAAAGTCAGATTTCAGATATAAATGTAACGTTTGAAAATTTTAAATATTTATTTTATAAGTCTGCAACAATAAGAAAATAGGCCTAATCTCAGTTTTTTTGCCCTGTTATGTGGTTTTTAAATAAATGTTTACTTCAGACATATTGACACCAGGACATCTGTAGAAATTCGGAGGAAGATCCCTTTTGTTATAGAATCGGTATAGTTATAAATAGGGTTCGGATGTTTATGACATGTCATATTTTTATTCTGAACTCCGTTCTCGCCGCAAAAACAAATTTAACACGAATTTCACGCTTGTTAACCTAATCGGGCCGTTTTTATTTTGCATATAAAGTCATATTTTGGTCATTTATGTGGTCTTGGTCATATTTTAGACATATTTGTATTTTAACGTCATATTTCAGTTATAAAGTCTGTAAAAGAGCGCAATTAAACAGTGTATGTACTACTTGGTCGAGTTAAATTTGAAATTTATTTAATTAATTTAATGTTTATGCTAAATTAATAGGTAACTTACACTTTAACATTAATGCAATTGTTCATGTTTTATAAAGGCACGCAAGGTCTACAAAATATTTAGGAGTTTTTGGAGCTGATGAAGCGAGCAAACAGAAGCAGAATCTTTAAAAATAAAAGTTCATTACAAATAAAATTGTAGGCCTAAATCACCAAAATTATTAAAAAGGTATTATCTGATTGAATTCATGTGATGTAAGAATTTATAGTATATAAATTAGTACATTAATTTTTTTAAAGTTATTTTATTAGGTCATATTTAGGGTTTTTGGGTCATATTTAGTCATTCTTAGGGGCATATTTACAGTCATATTTTCTACATTTTTAGGTTATAAACATCCGAACCCTAGTTATAAACAAAACCAATTTCTTGTTTTACCTGCTACATGCTGTTTTGAAACTTGCGTTGAGACTGTACTCTTTGCGACCGCTTTAAAATTTGTTACTTCTGGCAAGTTGGCAATACATTATTAAGTAAACATTTTAATTTTCCATTAGCATAGTGTCGCACTCATCTGTAGCAGTATAGTTTCATATATATACAGGGTGTTTCAAAAATACTTTTACAAACTTCGGGCATGAATTCCTTATACCAGAAGAAGGAAAAAAGTTCATATGAACATAAGTCCCATAATCCTTTGTTTTCTCGTTAGGAACTATTCAACACATTGGTACACTCAAAACATGTCAACACACAAAACTCATAACAAATGCTCGAAATGTCCTCCTCTTGCTTCTAGACATGCAATGAATGAGTGCATAGAGAAATGAAGTTGCGAAGTCGGACCTCGAGGGTCGTTGAACGCAAACTTTCATTAATAAATTAATAACGAGTAAACAAGAATTAAGGGACATATGTTGATATGAACTTTTTTCCTTCTTTTGGTGTAAGTTTGCCCGAAGTTTGTAAAAGTATTTTTGAAACACCCTGTACATCTCTTGAGTATTCAGAGCATCGAGCTGTAGAAAGCTTCTCTAATTATAAGCAATAACATAGTCGTAATCATGTAAATGGACCTCGTTACGGGAGTGATTCCGATCTGAACTGGGAATGAAACAGGCGTAGGCCTATAACATGTCTGACCCACTGTACACACGACTAGAATAAAAACAAACATGATCACCAGGGCCCGGATTCTGATGACCTAAAATTGTTTGAAAAATGACCTATAAAATGACCCTAAATTTTAAAGAAAATGACTTGATAATTATAAAAAATGACCTAAAAACTGATATTTTATTTATAAAAAAATGTTATTGTACACACAAATTTATAGACTGGTTTGTACATAATTGTAAAAACTGTAAAAAACTGTAATGTTGTGAATGTTCTATTCTCACGGAAATTAACACTGGCTCTGAGGCGCTGGCGAGTCAAAATTCGATATATTTTTTGTGGTCTGCTGGATTATATTGTTGTTTAATTGAGGGTAAATAGTAGTTTACACTCTCATATCCAAGCAGGTGGCAGACTCTGGTGCCAAGTCACTCTAATAACAATAGTAATATAATACAAAATTTTTGCGTTTCTTTGATTCTCATGACAACACTTAACGCCAAATTTTTCCTTTTTGCATTAAACCAACAACTCTTCAAAACAGTACCGCTAGCGAAGAAAGAAAGTTAATAAACTCAATGTAAATGCATGAAAATGACTTTAAAAGGCACCAAATGACACGAAAATGACAAAATAATGACCTAAAATTGAAATAAATGCCCTAAAAATCTAAAATTGCATAAAATGACAAAAAATGACCTAATAAAAATGTATTTCTATAATCTAGAGGACATGATTAGGATCTATCTAAACGTTGGCAATGTCTATGCAGAATCAATAAAAAGATGACATGTCATTAGAATCCGGGCCCTGATTATCACACTCAGATACAAAACACTCGGAATTTCGCTACGAACTTCCAGATGTTTAAATCTACGGTCGAATTACCGGAGGCAGTTACATGGCATGCTCGGTGATGTAAAACAACATTATCTCTACCATCACAACTCCCACAGTGTAAACACTGTTCTTGCTATACGTCGCACGCGTTTAGAAGGCATATGAGGCAGGAATATGGGGAACGCCGTAGCGTAGTGGTTGAGGCGCTGCGCTACAAACCGGAAGGTATAGGGTTCGATTCCCGATGGGGTCGTTGCAGTTTTTCAATTGGCCTAATCCTTCTGGTGGCACTATGGCCCTGGGGTCGACTCAGCCTCTAACAGAAATGAGTACCAGGAACAATCCTGGGGGTAAAGGCGGCCGGTGCGTAAGGCTGACAACCTTACCACCTTTCCATGCCGATTGACTAACATTCTGGGAGCCTCAACCTCCTGGAACCCTCTGGGCCTCCATGGCCTGTATAGGGATTACTTTACCTTTTTACCTTTACCTTTACCTTTATATTTTTTTACCAAATCACTGATGAGGGGGTAATTTTAATATTTCCGGGCCCCCTCTAATTAAAAAAAATAGCCCTGAATTTTTCTTTTCAACGTGTTTACTCTATGTAGAAAAAATTGGACCCCCCACACAACAAACAAAAATGTTAGAAATTTCGGTGTCCTCTTACCTTAATAAAACTGTACAGCAGTCAGACTCTCTGGCGGAACTAAACCAAAACGCGAGAGTCGAATAAAATTGTGTACACAGTAAGTTGTGTATAAATCTGTAATTAATTTTACATATTTAAAATCTTGCTGAGCAAATAGAGAGCAACAAGTTATGAAAATACAGCATGTGATGTTGTGAAGCTAAGCTCTTACGCAAACTTTGTTAAGCTCGCTAAGCTACATCAGGAAATTACGTCGCAAAGAGGATTAACCCGCCTTGTCTGAGTATAACTTTAACAACTAGACCTAGCTGTTGAAAATCTGAACAATATAAAACAAGTATTTTACAGTTTGGAGATGTATATATAAGTGCACAGTATCAGAACAGGTAAATCATAACTAGGGTTCGGATGTTTATGACATGTCATATTTTCATCCTCACTTCCATTCTCGCAGCAAACAATAATTAAACATGAATTGCACATTTCTTATCATAATTGAACCTTTTTTATTTTGCATATGAAGTCATATTTTGGTTATTTTCATGGTCTTGGTCATATTTCGGTCATATTTGTAATTTAACTTCATATTTCAGTTATAAATTCGGTATAAGAGCACAGTTATGCTGTAAGTGCACTAAATTGTCTACTTAAATTTTTTCCGAGAAAGAGTCACGAATATTTTGGTTTTACTGTAACTGAAATATGAAGGGACAATAACAACTACCGAGAAGTTCTTCACAAGTAAAACTGTATATCACCTGTAAAATTGTTAAAAAGCAATTATCTGATTGAATTAATGTGATTTAATAATTTTGTGTCATTAAACGTTTTTAATTGGAAGATTTGTTTTTGGAAAATACGTTCTTTTTGTGAGGTCATATTTAGGATTTTTATGTCATATTTAGTCATTTTTAAGGTCATATTTTCCACTTTATTAGGTCATAAATAGGGCTCAGACTTTTAGGTGCTTATAAAAACGAAAATATTTATTTTTTATGTGCTTAAAAAGTCGAAAATATGTTTTAAAAATATGAAAATATTTTAATTAACTTATTTAACTAATATTTACAGAAGTACTCATCTAGTCATCAAGTGGAGAACTATTGCATTGAACGACGAAAGTAGATCTTAAGTTGTGCATCTTAAAGCTGTGACGATTTTCACGGAACAGAGACTTGTATCTTGAAACTGCACGTTCAACATTGCAGGATGTTAATCTTGCATATTTGTAAAACGCTGTATCACTGACACTCAGATGTTCCATCTGCTCCAAGTTCTCTACACTGTTACCCATTAAAATATCTGAAATCTTTGGCAACACTTGTAACCTTTCATTCTTATTTAGGCATGACAGGATTTTTTTTTTTTAATTTCGTTTGCTTTTGAACCACTGATTTTGTTAAGTTTGTTTTCAATGTGTTTGGTTTCTTTTATTGATTCTGTCAAGAATTGTTTTGTTGTTTCCAACTGAGTAATGCAGTGTGAGAGGAAACAGAAATTTGCACTAATAAAGGCCAAATCAGCCCCGATTTATTGTCTGACTCAACATAACAATGCAACATATTCAAAATATGGCACAATTTTACAAAAAACAGTCAAAATATTCATTTCCAAACGTGATATGTGGTAAAATATGTAAAAAAAAAATTAAGTTACCAAAAATATTTATTCAAATAAGAAATATCGAAAATATTTATTTTTATGTGATATGCAACTCAGTATTTTGAATCCAAAGGTCCCAACCGGGACTTTGACAAAGTTCAGTAATCATAGGTAATAGCAAAAAAAAAAAAAATATGTATTTACCTAAAAGTCCGAGCCCTTATCATATCTATTAGACAGTGAAACTTATTTAGTAGAGAATTATGAATGAGTACGTTCGGTGGTTAGTTAGTTAGTTAGTTAGTTTATTTTCTTACACAGTACAGTGGTTTTCATTATCCTATACCTATAAGTTTACATATACTTATAAATTACATTTTTTTAAAGTTTAACACATATACATTTACAAATTAATCATTTACAGACAAATATTAAAAAACATGAACAATAATGTGAATATTACATTATTTTAAACATGCTACATTTTACTTATGTTTCAATAGTACTATATTATACATTTTAATATTATTTCTAACTCTATTTTACAGTACATGGAAATTGAATTATACAAATTGAATGATAAATTCAAGAATACAAAAATATAATGTTAATCAGCCTATAATATAATACATAGTCATATCAATACTGCCTCTACAACAGAAATACACAGCAGGTGAATTATTCAAGGGAAAAAAATACAATGAATTATGAACTACAATAACAATAACAATAATTAAAAGAAATACATTTCCTCAAGGGCTGAAGATGGAGGAAAGGTTCCCATGATACTGGTGGCATTCCCCCTTTGTATGGCAATGCTGATACGTTGCCTCAAATATTCGCCTGCCCTAGGATCCCCTGTTGCAGTAGCAAGTCTTCTACCTATCTCTGAAGTTAACTCCTTCGCTTCTGCACACCAAGTACCAAGTGTCTCGACAGCAAACACAACAAAATGATACTGGTCAATTATGTGAGAGTACTTCTTTAACTTCAAAGATACAGCAGAAATCGCAGCCGAGCCAGGATTTTTGCAGGTGACCGGCAAATGTGATGAAGCTAGTGTGTCGACACAGGTTGCATCCCATAAAAGTGATTTACCCCTGACCCAAGGGATCAAGGTCAATCCGTCGGGTCTCTTGCCATCAGATCGACTAATATATACAATATATACGCACTTACAAAGAATAAAGATCACTTATATTATAAAAACAGTTTGATAAAAGAAAGGGTTTGAGCATTTTCTGAAATGAAATTTCCGTTTTTTGTGATGTGATATAAGAGGGGAGTGAATTAAATATCTTAGAACATAAGCAGTATGGAGAAGATTTGAAAAGATGGGTAGAGTGTTTCATCAATGCTATTAAGTGTTCGTGATGAAAATGTGCAAAGCGTCTGTTTGCTTGTATAAAATGGAAATATTGTAGAAAACATTAAAACTGAAGTGAAAGTTTGAAAGAAAAGCTTGAAAAGTAGACTCATCATAGATGTAGGCATATACTGCTTCGCTAACTCTATTTATTCTTATGCTTACTACAGTGAGTCCCACGCAAGAGTTGGCCAATGACGCGGGTTTCTGCGTCGCGGCTGGCACAGCTCCAACTCCCGAGCGATCGGGTGAAATATCTACGCTAATAATGCCGCGGTTGGTTTAATGATTCAGGTTCTCACATTTACAGTTAAAATTACAATGAAAATAACCACGTATGTCATCACAAGAGATGTTGGAAATGTTTTCCTCTTGCATCCACGCAATACTGGCACCTTTTTAGGAAATTTTCTTTCACGCGCTTAAGTTCAGCTTCCGAGGCAGAGTTCATTTCTCTTGTGATAGGCCTGTGTGATATTGTCTTTAAGTTCTTGTAACAGTATGTAAATATTATTTATGGGGAAACTTGAAAAATAAAATGTATAGGTCAATTTTCCATACATGAGAAGAACTTAAAGACAATATCACAAAAGAAATTAACTGTATCTTGGAAACTGTACTGATGCGCGTGAAAGAAAATTTCCTAAAAAGGTGCCAGTATTTTATGGATGCAAGAGGAGAACATTTCCACCATCTCTTGTGATGAGGTACGTGTTTATTTTCATTGTAATTTTAACTGTAAATGTGAGAACCTGAATCATTACACCGACCGCGGCATTATTTGCGTAGATATTGCACCCGATCGCTCGGGAGTTGGAGCTGTGCCAGCCGCGACGCAGAAACCCGCGTCATTGGCCAACTCTTGTGTGGGACTCACTGTATTATTTCGCTAGCTTAAGTTATGATGACGAGTCATTCTGTCATGTCTCGAAGTGAAAACAATGAAACTAGGACAAAATATGTGGAACTGAGAAAAATGTATAAAGAAATTATCCGGCTTAAAAAATCAGATTGGCAACTCAGGAAGGCGGAATAACTAAGTCATGTGGCAAGAAACGGCAATTGGAAAGAAATTTGTCGAAAAATCAAAAGCTTAAGGGCAGGGGGGTGGATTAAGAATGAAATCGCACCAAATATATGGCGGGATCATTTTAGAGGCGTTTACGGGGGAGACGGGGACTGGGATGGTTTAATAGTAGGTCCAGAGGAACTAATGGGGACTCCGGGGATACCAGCTCTCGTCGCAGAGATCACAAAGGGAGAAATTACAAAAGCTATTAATTCTTTAAAGAATAATAAAGCTCCTGGTTGCGATGGCTTGCCATCAGAGTTTTTTAAAGCGGCTACAAGAAATTGTGAATTTATGGAAAGGTTATTAAAGCTTTTTAGGGTTCATATCCGGAAATCTGGGCTGAATCAATCATTCACCCTATATATAAAATAAAGGGGCAATTGGATCTCCAGACTCCTATAGGGGCGTGGCATTATTGCCTACAATGGGTAAAATTTATTGTAAAGTTCTATATGAAAGAATCAGGGGATGAGTTTATCGGCACGAGAAAATTTCGCAATTTCAAATGGGGTTTATGGAGGGTCGCAGCACAGTCGATAATATATTCATTCTGGATTCAATGAAGCAGAAACAGTTATCACAAAAGGGGGGAAAACTTCACTGTGCCTTCGTGGACTTTCGCAAGGCTTTCGACACTGTGGATAGAAATGCACTCTGGTATAAATTATGGATGAAAGGATTGTCGGGTAAAATGCTTAGAGCCTTGCAAGCAATATATAGCAATGTGGAATTTTGTGCCAAGTACGACACAGACAGAGTATCTGAGAGCGTCGCCAGTCACCGAGGTGTAAAGCAGGGATGCATACTCTCCCCTTTACTCTTTAATCTTTTTATTGATGATATAGTGGATGCTATGCAAGGGGAAAACATGGACGCGCCAATTATGGAGGAAGTAGATATTCCAGTATTGTTGTACGCAGACGATTTGACTTTATGCTCTAGAGCGATCAATGGTTTACAGAGAGGACTGGACAAGCTTGAAATATACGCTAAGGAATGGGGAATGACGGTGAATATAGAAAAAACTAAGACTATGAATTTCAAGAACGGCTGTGTTTACAGTAAACTAGAGACTTGGACATATGATGGAAGGACGCTTGACAATGTGAAAAGTTTTGTGTACTTGGGTGTGACAATGACGATGAACGGGAAGTGGAATAAGCATATCGATGCGACGAAACACAGGGGTAGGGTAAAAGCTATGGAGACGCTGAAGATACGCAACAAAATTCCGGAAATCTCTCTCAACTTGTTAGATACGGGGCAGAGATTTGGGGGTGGGGACGAACAGAAAAACTTAACCATGTGCAAAGTGGTTTCTTGAAACAGATAGTGGGGGGGGGGGGAGGAACGGCTAATAGTGGCATTTTAAGGGAATTTGGGAGCCACAGGGTCTCAATAGATTGCAAGATAAAGGCACTAAAATACTATCTGAAGATTATGCATGGCGATCAATCCCTTATCAGGACAATACAGGGTGATTCAAAAGTCACTATACATTTTGTATTTAAACAGGTATTATTACACAATATGTAATAGTACTGAAACATATACCACAGTAGGACATAATTTCAATGCATTTCAATGTGACCACCTTGCACGTCTAGACACAATGACCAACACTCCATTACACTCCGAAAAACTCTCTTAAGCATAGCTGGTATAATCTCAGCAGCCGCGGCTCTAATCTGCTGTTTTAACTGTTGAATGCTGTGGATCTCTACCTGGTACACCCTAGACTTTATAAACCCCCAGGCAAAAAAGTCTAAGGATGTAAGGTCTAGTGGTTTGCTCCCTACTAAGTCTCCTGGTAGATGCAGAGGGGCTACGAGTGATCGCATCCTGTACATTTTGCACGGCTTCTGGTGATACGGCCAATCTCCCTGGACATTCTTCATCTGTAACTCTACCAGTACGCTAAAATTTACTGACCAGGTTCTTTATAGGCAGGCTGGTGGGGCCTGGTTTCCTAAATTTACGAGTGAAATCTGCTCGCGTCTGTTCATACGTCATACCATGTAGACGAGCAGAAACAACAGCTATTCTTTCTTCTTTGTTGAGCATACTGTCACATTACTTGCAAGAAATAAGAATACAGTAACTGTATCACTAAAATGTATAGTGACTTTTGAATCACCCGGGGCCAAATAACGTGGGCGGGAAGAATACACAGGGGCTTGGAAGAAATAGGCATGGGATTTATAAACGAAAGAGGCAGGAGTAACAAACGAAATGTTTGGCGGAAAGTCAGGAATCGTCTAAGAGATATTGACAGGCAAATAACGGAAGGGGAATGTAGGGACAAGGTTGCTCTGGAGATCCAATCAATGATTAAAACCAACTGGGGAACAGAAAGATATCTCTATGATATGATATAATATGATATATTTATTGTACCAAGAAAATTACATAAGATCTACTGGATTTGACACTTGTCATTTTACCAGTAGACATCTTAGAAGACACAATAACACTTTTTTAATAGGAGGAATGCGTAGACATATAGTTAAGGTAAAAAGGTAAAGTGATCCCTGTACAGGCCATGGAGGCCCAGAGGGTTCCAGGAGGTTGAGGCTCCCAGATTTTGGACATTCGGCACATGAAGGTGGTAAGGTTGTCAGCCTTACGCACCGGCCGCCTTTACCCCCAGGATTGCTCCTGGTACTCATTAGTGCTGCTAAATACATATAAACTGATTTCCCTCTCTACTGAAAGAGAAAGACAAATAAACACTAGGCAATAATAGAAACAAAAAACAAAAACAAAAAAGCAAAAATAGAGTTTTCTAACACTCATCAAAATAGCTCTCTTTGTAAGTCCCTTCAAAGTTCGCATCGTACCACGAATTAGGCCATTGATCTAATGATATTGCTGTTATAAAAAGGAACACTAAATAGTGAATAAAACCGGGCTTGTGAGGGATTCATTGATAATGAACTTGACTTATAAACAAGCTTTAAAATACAAATATGTGTTCGAATATCATTTAACTCGGATTCATTTAATTTCGCCACTGGTTTGCTCTCACTAGCTATCAGCTAATACAGCCAGACTCGTATTTATTATGTTGATATCTCTATGAGGGGAGCGCTGAAAGCAGGACGGGTTTAGCCTGGTTTCGTCTAGGAGCCTGGAAATCACTGAAACGCGTCAATGCAGAAGGAGTCAGAATATGTTTACTATGCGACAAGGATGAGACAGCACAACATATTCTCTCCGAATGTGAAGTCACTGAGATGCTTAGGCAACGATATCTGCCAGACTCTTTTGTCGTCTCTAGAAGAGGTCACATGGCGATATTCGAGCTGTTGAGTGATACAAAATTCTCCGAAGGGGTGGGGAAATTCATGTCTAAAGTCCGACAGCTCAGGGTAGAAAAGGATTGGAGGGAGGGGCAGGGGGAGTAATCTTTGTCTGTGTATTATTATGTATTATATTGTATTATTATGTATTATATTGTATTATTATTGTCATATCTTTTCTGTCATTAGTACAATTTTTTTCTTTCTTTCTTTTCTCAATCTTTTGGTATAGCATTACTATATTATAAGTTTTCGTATTATATTGTTTTGTATTACTAGTGTTACTTTTTTTTTCTTTGTCCAAAAATGTGCATAGTTAAAGCACGAACGGCCGTCTACGCCCGTGCGTTGGATTTATTCTATGGATAATGTATTTAAGATGTATGTAAGAATAAAGATGCACCTTACCATACCATACCATACTTTTGCTGACGGGTGGGCTCGGGGCGCTCGCTCGCGAGTTCAATCTGTATTGGGGATGAGCATCGATACTTAAAACATCGACGTTCACCACTGATGTTAAAATCGGCGGTAGGCTAACCATCGATGTGACGATAATATCGGCCTGAAAACATCAATGTATTTTGATGGAAAACATTGATGAATATTTTTAAAAAAGTCATGGTTTCAGAAAATTAGGCGAAATTCATAAATAAACTGAAATATTTCCATGAGAACTATCGATATTTTGTTGAAAGCAATATTCTGTCTGTGCGTTCTCATGTCCGACTCGTTGTGTAAATTCATATTAATTTATCAAAACTAATGCAAAAAAATGTTGTAAATATCAGTGTTGTGAACATAGGTTGTTTTCAATCCATATAGAAAACATCGATAACCGGCATGAAAACATGGGCCACCGATGCTCAACCCTAGTCTGTATTCGGAGTGCTACAACTAACTAACTATTTGCAAACATCATATGAACTTCATCATCTACAATCTTTAGAATATCAACAGTATAAGTATTTTTAGAATTTTTTTTCTTTTAGATTTTATTTTTCATTAATATATATATATATTACAAAAAACTATTAATGTTAAATGAATGATTAAATAGTGTTGTTCATATTATATTAACAAATACACAGAAAAATAATCACTCAGAAATATTCATGTTTGAGGAAGTTATCAAGGAAACGGCATTTCAGTGCATGAAATGTGTCTGCCATTTTGTAACGATAATTACCCATAAGTGTAACAGTTAAATTAATTTTGAAAATAGTATGCAATTGTAGAAGTTGTCAATAAAGTCAGATTGCAAGATTGTGAAGCAATTCATTGCTGAGGAAAAAATAATGAAATTCGCCTATTTCTCACTTATGAATTTCACCGAAACCTTACAATTGAATCGAATAGGCTGTATGAGTAGGTACATGTCTACCTTCGTTTGTCCACACTTGACGTAGGCCTACTTCCGATACATCTAACCTATATTCCCCATCGCATACGATCGATTTTAAAGATGTTTACACGTGAAGGATGTGTAAGTGCAAAGGTGTTTAGATTGTTGTTGCGCTGGCTGAGTGTCGGGTCATGCAAGTTTCCATGGTTACGGAGCGTCGGGTTTCCTTGGGGAGCAATTACAAGCGTCAGTATGAAGATCACGTCCTTACCTGCTCCAGCCGCTCATTAGTTTCATTCTGTTTATTTCGCTGTTCTGTTATCATTCAAACCTTATAGTAATACAGGGAGATCCAATGAAACGGCTGCGCGGTGTTTTTTTCCGATTCGCGATAGCGTCTGCGGCTATCTTAGGGAGCATTCACACCGAAGTAGCGTAGCATGCGAGTCGCAATACTTGGTTGCAGGTTGTGCGCTATTTATTTTTAATCCCAAATAAACAGGTTCAAGTCTTCATACCGAAATAGCGGCAATAATGAATCTCGCAGAGTGCGACATTTATTTCTTCAGAAAGATCTGGACTTATTTCATGCGACGCTACTTAGGATGACGCATGCGTACAGCTGCCTTTTCAGCTGTTTTCTAATTGTTAAGAAAATTCAATACCTATTCGCTTGTGTAGCAGTAGATTATGGCAAAGATGTCTTGAAAACTGCTGGAAAGAGAGCTACAATTTGTACATGCGTAGACTATACGATATGACAATCGAAACTAGTAGGAAAAAAGCCGGGATTAAAATTGCTGAAACTATATCCTCTTTAGGTAAATTACATTATTTTAAATGGGTTTCTCAATTGTTCAAGTGAAAATATATAAATTACGTTAAACTGCAGGTTGCACATATCGTAGGCTTGCCAGATTTCTGAAATGTTCAACCGGGACACAGGAATGCCCCCAGTGTCGCGGGTATTCAAGGGTAGGCCTACACACCCTTGGTGGGGTTTTAGAGTGTTTTAGAGGGTAGTTTATCCTCAATGCTATGAATAAATGGTTACTGATTAGGAACCTAAACCAGGGGTAATAATAAAGGGCATAAGCATATAAATTTAAACATTTTATTTCTAACATGTTTATATTTAAAACTTACTTGAGTAAGAAGAAACACTTTGAATGAGGAATAAAAATTTGAACAATATTTACATGTACTTTTCATTGGCTAAGGCTATTTTTTAGACGATTTTGGTCATATAGAAAATCAATTTTAATTTTTACCGGGACGTGAAGTAAACCAGCCGGGGCACCGGGATTTTGTCTGAAAACCGGGACGTCTGGCAAGCCTACATAAATGCTACTTCGGTGTGAATGCTCACTTAGAGTGATGGCTATGATTCAACCATACAACAATTTCCTTAACAATGTTTAAAGGCTTTACTTAGCCTACCAACGTTATGAAAGGAGGTGCTGGAACTGACCACCCTCTTTGTCCATACATTTTGGCACCTTTTTATGAACTTATACATCACTCGCCGTAGTTTATGTTGCAAGTGCTGGCGATTTCCTGGAGAATATTTGGTTTTAATTCTGCAAGGATTGTATCTTACGGAGATTTACTCTGTGAATGCTAGTAGTACAATGTCCCTAGTCTATAGTAAATTAACACACCAAAGTAGACGGTCATTTGGCCACCACTCCAGTCCGAACGAGGTTTTTGAGGGGTTTCCCTCGTTCTTAGGCGAATGCCGGACTGGTCAATAATCCCCTCAAACAGATACACGCACTACAAATCTCTAGAATACATAACTACAAGTCACTAAAAAAACACACTCCGGAAATATATCACATAAGACCTATCCGCACTTAGGTCTATCCTGCGCCAAAACACAGAGACACAAGTACACAGCCCAAACACGTCACACCATCAACATCCCCTACGGATGTACATAAGGGCACGATAGGTATACACACATCACATATGGTTACCAAAATTTGGTTTGACCGGAGGTTTAGGCTTAATTGCTTGGCACTCCGAGGGTAAAGTTGGTCCAAAAAAAAAAAAAAAAAACAATGTCCCGTCCGCCCTTCTGTTAAGAATCGGCGGCAATATGGCAACGTTGAACTGCCCTGTACGCATGATAGCTGCTCGTTCATATGTAGGGGAGATTGCCTTCGTACCAGTCAAGCCTCGTTACCGGTCAACAAGGTTTCCTTTAAAATGGCCTCACAAATACGGACTCTATGCGAGGAATAAAGTTCATTTTGTTCCTGCCTATCGCTTCACAACTGTTTTCTGCTGCTATCTCTTGCCATTTTAGAGGAAACCTTGTTCACCGATACCGGGTCAAACTCCCCTATGCCTTTCTTGCCGTAAAACCTATATCGCTTTAACGAAGTTAACTGATGTTATAAAAATGTGCGATTAATCAGGAACATATAATAATAATAATAATAATAATAATAATAACAATAATGATAATAAATCTTTTAAAATGTAAATTATTTTACATGGTTCTGACACTGCAACATTTAATTTTTATTAGTATACTAGCTGAAAAGGCCCGGCGTCGCCCGGGCTTTGTATTGTGTAATTTGAAATTAACTTATGGAGGACTTTCGATGTTGAAACTCTAGGTCCTGATATAATAATGTATGTAGAATTCGAAATGAGGAAGAACAACATATGGCACTCAGACTATTCCCTCAGAAAACGCTAGATATAGCTTTTTATGGTTCATAGAGGATGTCGAATGCTGCATTCCGTTGCTTCTACTCATCATGCCTGGGAAGGGTTGAAATAAGAAGAAACATAAATTACATAAGATTATATTGACTTGACGGAAAATTTTATTTCTCATTCTCATGTTACCATACAACCGTTTCGGAGCTGAAATAAAATAGAAATGCAGTATCACTTTCATACTTTCCTCCCCTAAAACCCGGGACATAATATACTGCGAGCATAGGACTCAAAATGTTCCATCCCATGCTTAGGGCCTATGATAAATCTCAACTAATAAAAAGCCTACAGCTATGGATAACTGACTATTTACCGACTTCTGATATAGCATACTCACACAGTTAAGTTGCTCCTGCAATACGACCTCTTATTCTACATCAAAATGTGAAGTGAGAAAATATTTCTTATGTCGAGGGTAGAGAAAGGTTTGTGACTGCATCACACTGTGCTTTATTTACGTGTAATTCATTTTTCAGTAATTATTTTCGGCAATATATTACATGAAGTCATAATTCGTTAAAGTCCAGCATTAGGCTATATAGTTGCCAAGGCCCTATGTAATCACAGTAAACAATTCACTGTTGCCATGTGAACTGAACAACATTTCATTTTTTTCAGTAGAATATTCACAGAAATTATATAATTTTCAAGGGAAGGACTGATTTGTTTCAATTTTAATGTCGACAGCTATACTTCCCGGGCTTAACTGGGTATGTGTGCAAAATGTCGTGTAAATTGGTAAAGAAATGTAGATTTGTATAAGGAACAAACATACATACATACATACATACATACATACATACATACATACACACTTTCGATTTTATATATTAGATTATTCTTGTTATTATTTTCTTGTTATTTTGTTATTATTGATGATATTTATTATTATTATAGTGTTGTTATGATATTTGAGAGTTAAAAAGATTTAGAGAATCAAAATAATAATATAACTCAACAGTTTTACCGTAAACTTATCTCTCTATATATAAAAGGCTTTGTCCTGACTGACTGACTGACTGACTGACTGACTGACTGGAATCAACGTAGAGCCTAAACTATAACAGGTAGAGATTTGGAATTTTGACAGTACCTTCGTTTCGAAATGTAGGTGCTCACTAAGAAAGGATTTTAAAAAATTTTGATTTTAAATGCCAAAAATCAAATGTTTTTGAGAATACTTAATCCCTTTTTACACATAATTATCAAATCCAAATCACAGAAAACTTGACAACAGTATTGTTGCAAGTGGTATCAGATGGGTTTTGAAATTAAACGAAATGGAAGTTTGACAAATTAAAGAAGGTATCAATATAATTCATGTTATAAATAAATATTAAAGAATGGAATACACGAAAATAATGCAGTCACATAACTTTCTCTAAACTGGACCTAGAGAAAACAATACGAGGTAAGGTAATATGTTTTGGGAAGAGAAGTATGAAAGTGATATTGCATTTCTGTTTAATTTCATCCCCAAAACGGTTTTATGGTAACATGAGAGTAAGAAATAAAAATTCTCTGCCACGATAATACAATTTTGTAACCGGAATTTCTGTTTCTTCTTATTTGAACCCCTACCAGGCTTGCTGTGTACAAGCGATGGGATGCAAAATTCTACATCCTCTATGGGCCATAAAAAGCTATATCAAGCGTTTTCTGAGGGAATAGTTTGAGTGTGATAAGTCGTTCTTTCTATTTCAATACCTATATTAGGACCTAGAATTTAAAACTTTAAAGTCCTTCATAAGTTAATTTGCAATTACAAAATAAAAAACCCGGGCGACGCCAGGCCTTTTAAGCTAGTCTTTCATAAACAGGATGAAATAGTCATAATAGTCACACAGCTTTATGAATTTACCTGAACCATTACTTTAGGCCACGGTATATTTTGTGATTAGCTGAATTATTATAAAGACAACAGGCAGCGGAAGTGCCTGACGCCATAACCCCGTGTTAGGTGAGTTGCACAAATACAGTAATAAACCACAGATGTCGTTGAATGCATTACTCGCAAAACAGCTCTTTCTTGCAAGACACGCGAGAGTTATTAAAAGATATACACAGTTGTTAGATATGCTTAAAACAAACGCCAGTCACTGTACATGTCTCGTGTGGATGAAGCAGGGCTGGTGTAATTACTTTGAGCAGCGCCACGTGTTGATTTATCAAATTACATGCAAGCAATGAAAGCTAACAAGGGCTGCCGAGCTGTGTTTTTCACGCCCCAGTTGATAATGTCCTCTCTCCAATCTGCTCCCAATTGTCTCCAGTTCTCTAACCCCGACACAGTGTCATTCACGTGTGTTCGATAAGGATATTTAAGTTAATTTATTAAATTCAGGGAAGAGCAATTTATTCCATTATTAAGTGCCAGTATGGAACTTTATGAGATTGTGTGGGGGACGGGAAAATGTCTGTCCGTCTGTCTGTCCGTCCGTCCATGTGTCTGTACGGGCCATAATTCAAAACGCTTTATCGGATTTTCATGAAACTTGGTATAAGCATTTATAACGTCCATGGGAAGAAGACTATTGAAATTGGACCAAATCGACTGACCAGTACCGGAGTAATGCCCAATTTAGTGCCTATTTTTATGGTAATATATTAGAAAGGCGTGATAACTCAAATACACTTTATCGGATTTTCATGAAACTTGGTATATGCATTTACAACGTCCATGGGAAGAAGCCTATTCATATTGGACGAATTCGGTTGACCGATACCGGAATAATGTCCAATTAAGTGCCAATGTTATGGTAATATATTAGAAAGTATTTATCAAATGGAAATCAGTTCTCATGACAACACATTGTTTTACTTTCATATGCGGCTTTGGAAATCGCAATACAGTTAGCTATGACAAATAACACTATTCCTTCACATATACTTATCAAACTAGACTGTTAAACTTATCCAGGTAGTCTAGATGGTAACATCTTAGACTCGCATCTGGAGGTCCCTGGTTCAAATCCCGTAACCGGCCAATTTGACATGTTTTTGTCGTATTTTTATGTGAGTGTGCGATTGTCAAGATATCACAAGTCTGTATAGTTCTGCTTACGCTGGACGATTTTAATCTGATAAAAAAAATAGACCTTTGTTCTTCCGTAAGCCCTGCTTAACGAATCAACCTGGAGCTTAACTGGGAAATCACTTAAAAAAAAAATCTGCATATCATAATTTCAATTATAACTGATTAAACAAAAGCATTCTGGCACTTTGTTACATCAGTTGACCTAATTTTTTTGTAAGTGAATTTATAGAGTTCATTATATGTCCGTCATGCGCGATTATACGGTAATTCATTGTTAAATACAATACCCTAGAGCAGGGTTGCCATACGTACGATTATAGTCGTATACATACGACTATTTCATAGATTTGTACGACGTGCGACGCAACCATGAGTCGTATGCCTCTTTGTACGACTATTTTTAACTTAGCGTTTTATATTTTTTGACCAATCCTTTGAGGAATTTTGAATTTTTATATATTTTTCAACTCTTTGTTTTTTAATGGTTTTTGTTGTAAGCATGTTGCTAATAATAACAACACTGTTGTAATTACTGTTTATTTAATTTTATTGTATTTTATATAATTTATTTAATAATTTTATTGTATTGTATCCAATTTATTTTATTAATTTTATTGTATTTTATCTAATTAATTTTATTAAAATTTATTGTATTGTATCTAATTTATTTTACTAATTTTATTGTATTTTATCTAATTTAGCACATCGGAAGATAATGAAACACGCCTAATCATTTACAAATAAGATGATTTATTAACAATTACATTATATACTGTAATGTGTATAGTATCTGTATCTGTATCTGGCATCCTATGATCCCCAGGTGGGGCAAAGGGGCCTCCAAGTGGAGGTTTCATTACCTACACTAATTTTGAAATGCTTATTTTCCGAGAGCGGGCAGAGGGACAGGAATGTGTATAGTACCGACTATTTATTATTATTATTATTATTATTATTATTATTATTATTATTATTATTATTATTATTAACGCAATAAGTTCATTACACTGAAAAATCACAAAGTATACGACAGTTTTAACTAGCATACGACTATTTTCGAATATTGGTACGACTGTTCTACGTTTCTGATCTGGCAACCCTGCCCTAGAGTCCCACTAATCCGGCCCCACTTGTCCGGACATCCGGTTAATCTGAACGGACGGACAATCAATAAATTTTGGATCTAATCACAAAGAAGTTTTGTTTTGTTAATCTTTCATCAGTAGGTCTACGTAGCCTATACAGTAGCATTAAACCTAAAATTAAGTTATAGGAAAAGATATACGAGTACTTATTAAAAAAACTATAGATTTAAAAAAAAATAATTTTACCATAGGTAATCCCACGAGAGTTGACGAGTTTATCGATCGGTAGAATTTATCTGATGCAACTCGTCAACTCGAGTTGGATTTATTAAGACTATTCCATGAATAAAATGTAACGGATTATATAAATAATAATTACTTTCGTGCTTTGTTGTATAAAAACAAAACTAACAGTTGTGAGGTCACGGTATACTGTTAACTTCATTCAGGTAAGCTAACAGCAGAATAGAATAAAAGCACACGAACTGGCTTGCACCGAAGCGAAATCGTGTTCTTAATTAATGTACATTTATATTATTTCAATTTCCAAACAAGTTATGTTGCATAAAATAATCTTTTTTCGTGCCGCTTAGTGGCAGCATCTGACTGTTAATCACTGCACACTGATACACGCGTCTCCAGTAACGACAGCTGGTTTTACCGTGATAAAATGCCATCCTCGCGATTTCTACAAGAATATTGCAAGATAAACGGCCGTGATTGGTCTATATTCGACGAATTGCTAAACTTTATTGGTCAATATCAAACACGCGGTGTATGAGTGGGATAGTCATTGGTAATCCCACGAGAGATTACAAGTTTAGCGATATATTTGCGAGAACCATCAAAGATCGTAAACTAGAGTAGGTTTTATTAACCCTTCCCGGGCGGAAACCCATATATGGAACGCCTGTCCGATGCCTCCAAGGCGGTAACCCATATATGGGTTCTCTGACCGACTCATAATGTGACTGGATCTTCTCACGCACGAAGTACGTAAAATGTTCAAGAGATGGCAGGAGAATGTTCTCTTATCCACTGTGACTTGGGAATTCCCCAATACACGTACCCAGGATGATTTTAGTAGAGGATTTCAGTGGCCGTGCGTAACTAGTGAACAGCGTGCACTTTTTGTTCTGTGTTTTTCCCTTATTTTCGGTAAAATGTCAAAAAGAAAGTGTCTTACAGGTTTTGAAACTGAAGAATTAAGTATTGCAAGTGACAGAATGATCATTTAGCGATAGTAAGGGATGTTTTTCCGAGATTGCTACCGGCAGCTTTAATGAGAGTGAGAACGACGTAAGTGACACTGGAGGCTATCGTGCGCCCAGCTGAATGGAAGTGAATAATTTTGATGCAGGCACATCATCTATTACTACAATATACAATAGGCCTATCCAGCAATGGCCAATTCTGCCTTCTCCTTTTGAACAAAATACTGATCCAATTGAGAATCACAGCCTACTCTAGGCCTATGTAAACTTATAATGCGCTCAGTGAGACTTGTGCCGTTTCCGCATAAACATTTTCTCGCTAAATAATAAAAATCGTTCCTAGAGCAGATTAGGGGCAGAATTCGTCAAAACTCCATTCGTCAAAACTTATACATGAATGCATGATATGTAGACCTGGGATTTTAGGCTCTAAAAAAATTAGATTTAGGCACCTAAAATAGGCTTTTAAAACAAGTAAAATAGGCTTTTAAAATAGAAAATAAGCACTCAAAATAGGCTTTAAAATGTGTAAATACAAAGAAAATAGACTTCAAAATATCACAATATGCTCTTAAACTGTAACGTGATCTTTTTTTACTGTAAGAAATGTGGTATACCTATTCTTAACAGAAATAACGGCAAAATTAAGACAGAATTAAAAAGGAATTTATTAAAAATAGTTATGGATTATATGAAAAATCATCAGTAGTATACTAAAACCTTAATACTAAAATCACTGAACATAATTACAGCACTGTAGGCATCCCCTAACGAAGTATTTGCGAAGAACATTCACTTTCATTCGTAATTTGCTTTGCAGTACATAACAATGATCTTCTCCAAATTTTCCACAGTCAGGCTGTGTCTTTTGTCTGTAAAAATCATTTTGAAGGCAGAAAAAGAGCGCTCCACACTCACAGACGTTAGAGGGGCATAGGAAAATTTACCTACATTTTCAGTTCAATTTCACTAGGTAACTCTACTTTTTCCCCGTCCATTACCTGGTGTAGAATTTTATTTTAAATGTACAAAATAGGCATTTTTAGGCACTAAAACAGTGAAATAGGCTCTAAAGGACCAAATAGGCATTTTAGGGCACTATAAAACTCTATAAATGTAATTGAATTATCATGAAACGTCGACATATTTAAAAATTTTCATGTTTTTTCTTAAGGAACAAAATAGGCATTTGCCCTAAAATCCCAGGTCTAGATATAAGTTACTTTCAATTGGTTTTTCATTAACTTATTTTTTCTTTAAAAATGCCTTCCGCCCACACCCATAAAACTTCGCCGCCCGCAAAGGGTTAAGTCTATTCAACTCATACGCCGCGTGTTTGATATTGGCTAATAACGTTTAGCAAATCCTCGGATATAGACCAACCACGGCCGTTTATCTTAAACAATATTCTTGTAGGAATCGCGAGTAAGCCACTTATCAGGTAAAACGTCTGCTCGTTACTGGACACGTAAGTATCAGTGTGCAGTGATTAATACGTGAAAACATATTATTTTATACAGTGAGTCCATTTTATGAGGAAACCTCGCACCACTGCCGCATTGCCGCGCTAGCATCTCGTTGCATCGCAGTTGTACAAAGCATACAAGCGGTTAGTTGCTTCGGTGTGTTGTAGTGAGACGCTTGTCTATTGTTGTCGTGTGTTACATAAGACAATAATAGAAAATGTATATGGTTGAACAGCGAATTTATTTGGTGGAATGTTACTTATTGAGAAATAACCATAGAAGGCGCGTTCGGATATTTTCTCTTGGCCTATTTTGATAATAAATTGGTTGAGTTATTCTATTTGTTTTGTTTCTAAAGTGATTTGCCGGCAGTAACGGAACACGGTCCCCGCCGGTGCAAGCGCAACAGCGGGGAAAGTGTGAGCAGGGGCAACGCTGTTAAAAAGTTTCCGCATAAAATGGCCTCCCAGTACAACATAACTTGTTTGGAAATTGAAGCAATAGAAATGTACTTTGATTCAAAACACAATTTCGATTTCCGTAACGAGGACGGATAACTAGGTATAGTCCAGTTGTTCATTGCATGACCAGGCGGCTTCAAAAGAATAAACCATTAAGACGGTGTTTCTTTATGTTAATTGATCTGAACAAGTCGGTCTTTTCCGCTTTGTTTACTGTAACTAGAGCTTACAACCCCGCGTTTCACTCCAGGTGCAGTAGACGAGCAACTGTCACAGCCGTCACAGGGCATTCTTAAATTTTGATTGACTGAGGTAACTAGCTGATCGGTGCGGTAAAAATAAAGAGCATGGGTTGAGCTGTCGGAAAACTTTTCCTTCTAATAAAAGGAAGCCGCCTGGGTATGTAATGAATAACTGGACCATAGTCACATTTTTACTACATTTTCACGAAGAATTCAGATCGATCTGAATACGCTTACCGTATTGAAATTGTCATGAAAACGGGAATTAAGATCGAATTGAGTCTGAAGATCGATATACCTTAAAAGTGGGATCGGATTGGAATCGTATTGAACTCCATGAAAATCAAATCAAATCATTTAATACTCCAAGACAGTACAATATGTAATGTATAGAGTCTGCATAAGCAACGTCAACTTAAAACTAGGTGTCTGTCCTGATATAATATAACATGAATACAGTATTTAGAACAATTACAAGTTGAAGAGAACCAATGTCCCATATTATGTAAGAGTAATGTAATGATCTGCAATATCTAGAATGCAAAACAAGCAAAAACGGTTCACATAGATTTGAAGTACATTACTAAATGAATATCCATGTATTATTATTGTATTACCTCGTACCTTTGTATTGTAAATAGAACATGTTCTAACCTTTTATACATAATATTTTGTCATACTTCTCCAAATTATGTATTGTTTTAAGTAATTATTTAATATAAGTTTTTTCTAATATATTGAACTGAACCACCCCCGAACACAAGCTCTGCTTCTTCGGGTGGTGTATCAACTTTTGTATGTATTTTTCGTGTAATTTGGAACAATAAATTGTAATTGTAATTGTAATAGTATTATGTTAGTTAACTGGGTCAAATGCAATGGCATGTGCATTCACCAGAACAGAGGGAAAAATTGTAGTCCTAAGATTATAAACTGTCAGAATTCATTAAATTAAAAACATGAAATAACAGTTAATGAAAATTATATTAAAAGACATGTTCGAAATATCATTATCTACCAATAATTTCCGGATATAACCTTTAAAACTGTAAACATTCTGTCAGAATCATTGTTTTCAATACTGTGTCGAAATTGCATTAAAACTGGATCGTATTGAATTTAAGTCGATTTGAATTCTGTTGTGTCTGCAGGCGCTGTGGAAGCCTGTCTGTCCCAGGGACTGCGAAGGCGAGCTCTGGGTCTCTTCAAGACCAGCTCCACTACAGCGCTTCTGCACAAAGTTGCTAAAAGTTTCGGGCCAGCAGCCGTCATATCCAGGAAAGTGCAGGACATAGAGAACTCTGATCCAAACAGGTAAGAGGCATCCATTTCAACACTTGCTAGTCAATCACTAAGTTTATTAAGTTTACAATGAGAATATTATAGGAGAAAAATATCTCTGACACTGGGAATCGAACCCAGGACCTTTAGCTATCCGTGCCAATGCTCTAGCAACTAAGTTAAGTTCACTTCACTGCGCCAGATGAAACCTCTCTCCTATGACCAATTAAACTTTAATGGTCTACGTAGACCATTGGCTTAGCTCAGTTGGTAGAGCAGCGTCACGGATAGCCAAAGGTCCTGGGTTTAAATCCCAGTGTCAGAGGAATTTTTCTCCTACAATATTCTCATGTAATGTCCAACAGAGACAATAGTCTGTGATTCATAAATGCATATATCCATCTAAGTTTACACTGTTTAGTTTTTTCTTAGAACCAATAACTCTGTCTCTAGAATATCAGAAAGCAGAATTTAAAAATTACATATCACTCTAGAGCCACAAAAATGTCAGAACATCTTTATGGCATAGTTTAGTTTCAAATATAAAATACAGAATGAAAATTGAATAAAAACCAACTATACAAAATTATGAATAAAATACCTAATAAAAAATGTGCTGTGAAACACATAACTGACCTCTAACTTTAATACACTCCAATATCGAGTAAACAACTGTATTACAGTAGTCCGCATTCAATTGTCTTAGCCTCATTCGAAGTCTCATTATTTGCGAGGTAGCGGCCCCGAATAATATTTTGAATAGGTGGAAAAATTTCTTTAATGTATTATTAAATGTACATGGAGATGCCGAAAGTGTAGAAAGTGAAATATTTAGAGTGGAGTAGTTTGTTGCTGAACCGATTCAAACACTAAACTAAACACACACAAATCTCCAGGCATTGGCGAAATTCCAGGAGAATTAATTAAGGCAGGTGGGGATAGATTAAACTCAGAGATCTATATACTCATTCTTATGATTTGGAAAAGGGAGGAATTGCCCAAGGAATGGGAAGAATCTATTATTATACCCATCCATACAGGGCCGAATGTAATAACTATCGAGGAATTTCTCTCTTATCAACTTCATACAAAATTTTATCCAATATACTGTACAGGTGTCCGCCGGCGTGGTCTTGTGGTTAGCTTCGCTGACTACAGATCCGTCGGCCCGGGTTCGATTCCCGGTACCTCCTCGGATTTTTCTGAGGTAGGAAGGTCTGGCAGGGGTGCACTCAGCCTCGTGATTCAAATTGAGGAGCTACTTGATAGAGAAGTAGCGGCTCCGGTCAAGAAAACCACCATTAACGGCCGTGAGTGTCGGCATGCTGAACACATGCCCCCCAATCCTGCCATCTGCCTACGGGAGATGACGCAGCGGTCGGGTGGTAGGCCAAGTCCCTCAGGGATGTAGCGCCACGGAGTTATACTGTACAGGTATATTCTGTCAATATTAACCCCATATGCGGATGGAATCATTGGATATCACCAATGTGGATTTAGGCGAAATAGATCAACCATTGATCAAATATTTTGTATTCGCCAAATCTTGGGGAAAAAAGTGGGAATATAAGTCTGTCCACCAGCCATACATAGATTTATATATATATATATATATATATATATATATATATATATAGGCCTATATATATGCTATGGTTCAGTTAGGCGAGACAAATTGTACAATATCCTTATTGAGTTTGGGATACCAAAGAAGTTAGTTAGACTGATCAAAATGTATCTAAAGAGAGATAAATCCTGTTAGGATAGCTGCCTTAAAATAGACCTATAGCAGAGTCAAGTTAGGGAAACTTATATGGCATAGGCTTACCGTTAAAAGCGACTTTAAGCAAGGAGATGCACTATTGTCTTTACTTTTTAATTTCGCTTTGGAATATACCATTAGGAAAGTTCAAGAAAACAGTTCCGATTTTAGCTTATGCAGATGACGTTTGCTTGTTGGGCGACTAGGATGTGCCCGCGGCTTCGCCCACGATAATTAATTGAAAAATTAGAAATTAATAGTATAATAATTATTAAAGCATTATATTTATTAACACTTGCACGCGAATCATTCTTAAACTAAACCATTAATAATTAATGAAACAGCTAAAATTTTGGCTTTAGAGTACATTCCACGATTAGAAATTGCCACCTGGGAAAACGATCTCAGATTCGATTATGTAGTTCCAAAGATAACTGTGATCCACTGCCTTCTAAACTGTATAGGCTAATTCTCGTGCGTACTTCTCGAGACGGCGGTGGATAATGGCGTTTTTCAACTGTTTGTTGACAGATGAATGAGATGTGAATTTTATTTGATAAATTCAGTGTAATTTTAAGAAATTATATAATTTTTCAAGAGAAGGAGTGATTGATTTGGATTATTATTATCAGCGATATTTCAAGAGTTAAACCATCAATATTTTACTGCTGGTGCCCCCGGCTTCGCCCGCCACTATTCATTGACTCCAGGATTTTTAAGAAATTTACACTGGTAGATTATTAAAAATGTTTGTGGTTCAGAGCTATGAAAGTTGTAAGTAAAAATAAAATTAGAATATTTGTTCATTGAGTTCATTTCACTTAGGCCTTATATAATAAAGAAACGGTTTTCCTAATTTTGTAGTCGTCATGAAAGTTTAGACTGCGAGAGACGAACATCGCCGAGTATACCCGATGTCTCACGAAGCGGGCGAGCAAGCACGCTATTTAGGGCCGTTGAATTGTATAAGAGTAGATGATATAAACGCAATCCTGAGAAATGCAGGAAGCTTTTTCGATGCTTGCAGAAACGTTGGAATGGAAATTAATAGAGAAGAAACTAAGTAGGCCTATATGGTCATGAAACGTCAAATAATAATAGAGCGCTACAAAATATTAGAATTGCCGGTAAGTCGTTCGAACAAGTAGAAAAATTGAAATATCTGGGAGCAGTAGTTACAGACACAAATAATATTAAGGCAGATTAAGTTGTGTAGAATCAAATCAGGAAAGGCTTGTTTTTATGCAGTTCAGAAACTCTTTATCTTCTCGTCTTCTGTCCAGAAATCTAAAAATAAAATCATACGGTTGTATTATATGGATGTGAGACAAGGTCTTCAGGAAGAACATAATCTGAAAGTGTTCGAAAACAGGCTGCTTAGGAAAATATTTGGACGTAAGAGAGATGAAAATGGGGACTGGAGAAAACTGCATAACGACGAGTTTCATAACCTGTACTTGTCACCGAATATATTAAGGGTAATTAAATCACGGAGGAAGAAATGGGCTGGACATGCGGGAGGACAGACATATATAAAAAATATTGACTTGGAGACCCGAAAGGAAAAGACAACCGGGAAGACCTAGATGAAGGTAGGAGGACAATATTAGGATAGATTTAAGAGAAGTAGGATTTGAGAGGGATGATTGGATGGAGTTAACAACAGAATAGGGTTGAATGGTGGGCTCAGGTAAGTGCGGCAATGAACCTTCGGGTTCCATAAAATATATAATATAACTTTAGCTTACTTAGGAACTGTCTACTGCCATTCAGTAAGTAAGACTTAATTCTAAGTTTTGTAGGAAATGTGTATTCTTCAGAGAATTTATCAGGATTTTTGGAAAAATAACACATTGCGACCCACCCGAGCCCCCCACCACTACGAGAAACCTATCGGCGGCATTAGAACAACTAGGAAAGTAGCGACGGTGGCGACATCTAGTAAGGAAATGGTGAAAGAGAAAAATAATTTATTTTTCCTTTATTCTCTTCTTCTCTTCCTTTCCCGTCTCTTTCCTCTCTTCCTCTCACCCTATTCCTAACAGTAAATTTTGGATCGAACGGGGATCGAACGCATGACCCTTAGCATCGTAGCCAAGAGACTTATCCGTTACGCCACGAAGGACAGTTGAGCAGTGAAGGAAGTTCCGGTGTATTTTAGTTATCTAATTTAGTTGGCGCTAGCGAGTGTTAACGCAAGAATCGGGTTTTCTAATTTTGAGATGGTTTGTTTGTTATGAAAACAGTAGTGTTGGTGCAAGGGAATTTTTCTGCATCAATTAACACGGCGTTTTTTAAAATCGGGAAATATTATGTAAATTTCGATTTTTTATATATTGTGAATTTTTTTTTCTTTCAAATCGGTGTTTAAAGATCGTGAAATATGATGTTTGGTACAAGGGTATTGTTTTAATATAATTCGTGAAATTTTATTTAGTTTTTATAATCGTTTTTAAAAATTGTGAAATATTATGTATGGTGCAAGGCAATCATTAGAGTAAGCTGCGGCTTAACACAGGAAGCTGCATTACCGGCGCTTAGTAGCGGTCGCCAAGAGCAATAGCGGGGTAGATGCGCGCGGGACGATGCGTGGTAGGCGGAGGGGAAGCCTGCCTGGCGGAGAAGGCGACCGGGCCGATGGAAAGGGGAGCCGGGTGGGTCGCAAAGTGTTAACTTGCCGGAATTTTTCAAGTAAACGCTTTAGCGCTTAATATAATGTTATAATGTATAATATACCGTGTATTAAATATATTATGCATATTATTGCAATTTCTGTATATTATTTCTGAAGGATGCTGCAGTGTTTGTGCTTTATGGTGATTCTAACTACTAGTATGATAGGTGTTGAAATAACACTCACTATAAATGTGTAACTAGGCTGTCGGTGTATTAGTGGTAAAGGATCGATGTTCACAACTTCAGGTTCCATGACAGACAGACAGACTGACTCTTCCTGTCAGCGTCCTATATCGGGGAGGAAGGTAGGCTGCCATTGGTCCATGGGAAACACCTGACAGCCGGGTTTATTCAATGCTGCCAACTTACATTTTAACACACCCAGTCATACCCACACCGGCACTCAACTACATACATTACACTCCTCCCCTCTTAACTTTTTACTATTCCACTAATTTAGTAATAACTTACTCAAGTAACATTTATAACAAAAAAATACACAGTAAACATGACAATAGTTACAGATTTAGCCTTTCTATTGGTTTGCGTTCTCTAACTGGGTAACGCCTTTCTGAGTTAACAAGTGTTTGTTTTGTACCGTCCGCGCTTACAACAGGTGCGGTAACGTCACTAGTCATTACCAAAGATCTACGATTGGTAGAACGGTGTGGAGAGGATACGGAGTGTGGTGTTTCCACAACTGCTGCGTTCCTTCCACATCTCAACCACTGATCGGAAGACACACTGGGTAACAATAAGTGGTCATGTGTGGTGTCACTACTTACTCCAGGTGCAGGCACCTCTATCTCACTATTCAAACCTATTATCTGATCAATATGACGTTTCCAAATAACATCATTTTTAAGTTTAACCAGATATGACACTGCACTTATCATTTTTACAACAACACCTTCGATCCACTTATTTTTACCTCTATAGTCTCTTACAATTACTGGTTGTCCTTCACACAATACTCTTGTCTTACTTCCACCATAATTAGCAATTTGTTTACCTTGTTTACCATAAACGAAACTTTGCAAATTTGGCCTAAGTAAATCTAATCTTGACCTTAAGGGTCGGTTGAACATCAACTTAGCTGGTGTTTCATTGGTAGTGGAGTGTATAGAATTTCTATATGCCAACAAAAACTTGCACAAAGCTAAATTGTCCTCCTCCTTATTCATAATAGCCAATTTGATTCTTTTCTTGACAGTTTTCACAGAATTTTCTGCTAGACCATTACTAGCTGGATGAAAGGGTGGTGTTAGCGTATGCTTAATGCCATTGCCTTTCAGAAACTCTTTGAATTCATGTGATGTAAATGGTGGGCCATTGTCCGAAACTAACTGAAACGGTAAACCAAACCGTGCAAATAATGGCCTTAATTTAGAAATAGTTTGTTTTGCTGATGTCGAGTGTACCTCTTCCACCTCTAACCATTTGCTATGGGCATCTACTATAATAAGATACAACTTATTATTTATAGGACCTAAAAAATCTACATGTAAACGTTCCCACACGTTTCTTGGGTACTCCCATACATGCAAATTACACTTAGCTGGATTCTGACGTACTGACAAACAGAGTGAACAACTGTTGGCAAGATTCTCTATATCTGAGTCTAGGCCAGGCCACCAAAAGTAAGACCGAGCCATAGCTTTCATTTTGACTACACCAAGATGTCCACTATGCAACTCCACTAAGAGTGACTTACGTAAACTGTTAGGTACAACTATTCTATGTCCCCACACAAGAATACCATTTTCAATAGCTAGTTCACTTTGTCGCTGAAAATAAGGTTTTAAGTCGTTATCGACAACTGTTCTGTTGTTTGACCAACCATACAATACAAAATTGTACACTCTCTTAAGTAAACTATCCTTCTTAGTTTCCTCTCTTACATTGTTAAAATCTACAGGTATGTCATTCTCTTGAATATACTGCAAATACGTTCCGACATAATTGATATCTTCTGATTCCCCCAGAAGGTCTTTTATGTTTAAGGGCAATCTAGATAAACAATCGGCATTTGCATTGTCCTGAGACTTAACATATTTAATGTCAAAATCATAGTTGGTTAAAAATAGTGCATAGCGTTGAAGTCGACTTGCTGCATAAGCAGGCATTCCCTTTTTAGGTCCAAAAATTGATAACAAGGGTTTATGATCCGTGATTAAAGTGAATTTCCTGCCATACAAATATTGATTGAATTTCCTGACTCCGTACACTATGCCTAATGCCTCTTTATCTATGACACTATAACCCAATTCAGCTTTGGATAAAGTCCGTGAAGCATAACAAATTGGTTTCACTGAACCATCCCTGTGAATTTGGCTTAACACACAACCTAAACCATAGTTAGAACTATCTGTCGCTAAACTTACAGGTAAGTTAGGGTCGTAGTGTGCTAAGATTGGTGCTGACACCAATTTACTCTTAATTAGCTGAAATGCTTCTTCACAAGCAAGGGACCACTCAAAAATACAATCTTTCCTCAACAATTTATATAAAGGCGCTGCAATAGTTGACAAATGTTGTACATATTTGCCATAGTAATTTATCATGCCCAGAAAAGCTTTTAACTGAGTGACATTCGTTGGAGTAGGTGCATCTACAATAGCACTTACCTTAGATTGAGACGTACTTAGGCCTTCTTTACTTAGTACATAACCTAAGTACTCTATTGATTGTTTAAAGAACTCACATTTCTTTTTACTCACTGTCAGACCATTTTCACTCAACCTTCTGCAGACTTCATACAACCTTTGTTTGTGTACATTCATGTTTTCCCCGGTGATTAGTATATCGTCTAGAAAATTAACCACCCCGGGTATACCAACAAGGATTGATTCTATTATTTTCTGAAAAATGCCTGGCGCTGATGCAACACCATAAGGGACACGATTGTACATGAATAACCCTTTTGTAGTACTAATCGTACAATACTTTTTAGATTGTTCATCTAAACATACTTGCTGATATGCCTGAGAAAGATCAATTTTTGAAAAGGTTTCACCCTTTTGTAGAGTGTTGAAAAGATCCTCGATACGAGGTATTGGATGTCTATTCACAATTAAAGCATCATTCAGTGAAGACGCACGAAAATCTGCACACAGCCTCAACTCTCCGGATTTTTTAATTATTGGGACCACTGGACTTCCCCATTCACTATTAGCTATAGGTGATAGAATACCTATGTTCACTAACCGATCGATCTCGGCCTCCACTTTGTCTTTTAAGGCAAAAGGAATCGGTGTAGGCTTAAGAAATTTGGGTACTACATTTTCTTTCAATTCTAACCTAGCTGATTCACCCTTGTAGCAACCTAGTTTGTCTGTAAACACATCTGGAAACTTTAGGTATAGATCACTTACAACTTTGGATTCAATGTCCATTATGTTACAAAATGATTGGTTTCGATCATAGTTAGGACTGACCTCTCTAACTTCACTGGGTTGACCAATTTGTATTACAACTCCTAAATCTCTGATCCAATCTCTACCCATGAGTGGGTTTGCTCCCCTAGCAATTACATACAGGGTTAACTGCTTAGTTTTACAACCATATTTTACGTTTACACACAATTTACCCAATGGCTTTATCGGTTGATTAGTGTAAGAATTCAACACCAAATTTGTATGTTGCAACTTTAGAGAACTGAAGTTATCCCTATAGCATTGTTCATTAATCGCCGAAATACATGCACCACTGTCTACCTCAAAATTCATTAACTTGTTTTCTATTTGCAAGTTTAGTGTAATAGGCATAACTCTATCTTTTTCCATTCTAGGCTCCTCAACTTCATTTAAAGCGAAAAGGTTGGTTAGGTCATAACTTTCCTCATTTTCATCATTAGAAACAAGATTAACTCTACATTTATTAGTAGGCTTAATACCACTACTTATAGATCCATCACTGCTCAGTGATCGATCTACATCTACGTAGTTTTGCTTACAATTAAAATGCTTTTTCTGCTTGGGAGTTGACTTATCCCTACTGTGACAAGCCTGCGCCAAATGGCCAGTTTTACCACACTTATTGCACTTATATGCACGAAATTTGCACTGATTTGACTTGTGGCCCTGCTTGCCACAACAATAACACTTCACTTCACTAGTAACTCTCTCCTCCCTCTTATAGTCGAACGCTCGCTGGTGACGCTGCTGCGTAGACCTGCTTGAAGTTCCACCGCTACTTGCGCTATGGTGCTCTGCTGCTGAACTCTTCCATCCTGTGCTGTAGTGAAGTTGACCCACCAGCCCCATGCCGCTGGTAGACCCGCTGTAAGCGTAGCCGTTTCTCTATCCGCCATTTCCATATTTGTTGCTATGGTCACTGCCTTCTCAAATGTCAAGTCCGTTTCACCAAGTAATCTTTTCTTGATTGCATCATTCCGTATTCCACTCACTAGTCTATCCCGCAAATACTCAGCCAGATTACTTTTAAAGTCACAAAACATGGAAAGTTGCTTTAACTGTACAACATACTCTGCAATTGTTTCATGTTCTCGCTGGTTTCTCAAACTAAATTTATAACGTTCTGTTATAGATGAAGGTTTTGGGCTAAGATGACTTTCCACCAAGGTCACAATTTCCTCGAAAGTTTTTTCCGTTGGTTTGGAAGGAGCACACAAGTTCTTAACTAAATTGTAAGTTTTGAGACCCATCACTGTTAACAATGTAGACACCTTTTTTTCAGATTTAATGTCATTAGCGTCTATGAATATTTCTAACCTTTCAATGTACGATGACCAACATTCTTCTGCGGAGTCAAATGCATTCATCGAACCGATGAGAACTGCCATTTTGGAATTATTTTCCCGCCACAGCCTGTCCAAGAATAATGGAGTCGGCGTCAATTCTGACATACAATTTGTTCGTACACCTTACTGCACAAAACGTTGAACCTGAAGGAACATTCCTAAACACCATAAAGTCACTGCTGCTAGCTAGTACACCTTTCTGTACAGCTACCACTTCTTTCACTTTCAAGGCCTCACGCGATAACCCTTCCGCCGATCGCCGCCAACTCACGATGTGGATTCCAATTTTAATACTGCCACAATGCAGTCCTGTGTTTACCGCCTCGTCGCCAAAATGCAGTGTTTGTGCTTTAAGGTGATTCTAACTACTAGTATGATAGGTGTTGAAATAACACTCACTATAAATGTGTAACTAGGCTGTCGGTGTATTAGTGGTAAAGGATCGATGTTCACAACTTCAGGTTCCATGACAGACAGACAGACTGACTCTTCCTGTCAGCGTCCTATATCGGGGAGGAAGGTAGGCTGCCATTGGTCCATGGGAAACACCTGACAGCCGGGTTTATTCAATGCTGCCAACTTACATTTTAACACACCCAGTCATACCCACACCGGCACTCAACTACATACATTACAGATGCACAACCCAAATAAGAACTAATGTAATGCACTCACATAACTTTCTTCCTATATGCATGGGCAATACATATTTTTGAAGTGAAGCGTAACGCAACTAGCGTTACGAACAAAATCGTCACGAAAGTAGTGGGGGTAAGTAGCAAGCATAGAGTTGTTATCGAAAGAGTGGGGCCACGGGACCGCGCGGGGGAAAGGTATGAGGCTATTACTGCTTCGAGCTAGTGGCGTGGTGAGCCCTTCACCATTATAGATGGCTCTACTCGTTGCGTGAGCATCGTTCACACGTCACTAACGTTCTCGGAAACTCCAAAGCGTCCTGTTCATGTAAAGAAACACAGTGGCTATGATCAGTGACAGTCTGGGCATTAGTTCATCACAACTGTGTTATTGTTTTATACGTATTCGATTTAAAATACCGAAAAAGTGAATTTCTTATTTTATTCGGATGATTTCCTTCTTCCGTTCGATGTAATTATAATGCATTCCTCTATTTCACTCTCAACGTCGCCAAAGAAATTTCACTTCTGTCGCGTGGCGTTCCACGCACCCGATTTTTTTTTTTTTTTTTTTTTTTGTTTTTTTTTTTTTTTTTGTTTACCTTATATTCTGATACAGAATAAGGTGCCGTGAAAGAGCGCGTATTCAGTTGTTTCAACCTGATGCAAAGCTTTATTGTTCACCAGGCAAGACCGGGTTTTTACAGACAGTGGCTCGTTGGTTCTTGTGATTCAGTTTCAATAAATTTCCATGATATTTCCACGTACTCTGTTACGGCCCCGACATTTTTAGTTTCAATTGATTAGTTTAGAACAGTGGTCTTCAAGGGGCCGCTTGCGGCCCGTGCCTAATTTTTGGGGCCTGTAAATAAACACTAATTTACTAGAATTAGTCACAAAGAAACAGTGTCAGGTCTCACCTTAAATTCAAGAATATTACCGTGCTTTGTGTTATTTAAAGGATATAATACACTCATATAGTGTTAAGTAATGCATACACATATTGAAATGTAATTGATATATTACAGTTGATATATTTGTGTTATTAATAATCAATAAGGGAAGGCATTTAATAACTATAAAATAGTGACCATAAAAATTGCAAAATAAAAAATGCAATAACGACTGACCCATAAATTTACCATTATTACTTATAATTAGTTTTTAAGTAATGAATTGCTAAAAGCAATTTAATGGATGACAGTGCGTTATATATGAATTTACAATATAAAACAGACTTATTTTGTTACTAAAGAAGTAAGTAAATTTATACTACTTGGGCGAAAAAGACATTCTTTCTGACCTGGCATGCCCATCAAATTGCCCCTAGAAAATATGTGCCATTTAAAAAGAAAGAAAGACAAACAGCTGTGGTGTTTACTAGAAACCTGAATTAAAATGAACTATGAACACTTGGCGGAGATTCTCAAATAAAAACGATTGTCTGTTGTCTGAAAGAACGATTTTTACTTGGAAAAGTTCCTCTACCTCCACTGAAACATGGCCTTAAAATGCCTAAAATGACCTAAACGTTGTCAAAAAATGACCTGTCCGTTGAAAATGACAGAAAATGCAAAATAAAACAAATAAAAATAAAAAATTAAAAACAAATTGCCCTTATATAATAAATTATTTAATGTTAAAAGTTTATATATTGTTCGTGCAATTTCAAGAAGACTTCGCCCCTAACCATCGTTCTTCTACAAAAGAATATAATAGCATTGTTCCCTAATCTGAAAATCCGCGCTAACACCGATAAAGAAGAAGTGCTCTCGTATTTGCGTGGATTTCCCCAGTGTTGCCGCTGTCATTTACCACTTCTCAAGTGAAGTAAACGTGCTGTGGTATATTTTCGGCAACATTGTGCTGGACTGCTGACAATTGTGAATACGCCTAATTACCTTTTTATGCACTGATGACAGGTCGAAGAGGATTAGGGTGGCAGAAGGTAGAAGCAATTCTTGGGGGGAAGAAAGCCTTTAAGGAGTGGCATCCATTATGTATATTCGAGCTATCTTTTAACCTTCATGTAAAAAGATGCAAAATCATCCAATTCCTTGCCCTTATTCAATAAATCAATGCGGCTCGCCAACCTTTCACCAAAAAGAACATGACCTTTAATTAAAAAAAAAAAAAATTGAAGACCACTGGTTTAGAGCGCTAGTAATTTGTTTTCTATTGTATGAGCATGCTTCCCATTATCGGATCACGGTAAAGCTTCAAAAAGCAATTTACTTAACCCTTCGCTCATCTTCTCTATCAGCAGGACATCGTTTGATAAACGTAACATTCAGATTTTGTTAGATCATGTTTTTCACTTCCTCTGCCCCTGCTGTAGGTAGATGACGTCTTCTGTTCGATCTCGAAATTCGTAGTTGAGTTTTTAATTTAAGTACAACTTTTGAGATCCTCGGAATTAAAAAACACTGTTGTCAAAATAATAATGTCTTGCTAGAGGGCGCGGTCCATGGATTTTTCAGGACGTAAAAATCTTTGGCACGGAGTCTTACGGGAGGGACTTTAAGCTGGGGGGGTCCGTGTCATAGATTTACGGCACGTAATTGGGGTGGGGGGGAAGTGGCATTGGCTGGGGGGGAAGTGGCACATCTGTATTGACTCCTTTGATTCTAATACAGAAGAGAATTATAAAAATTTGTTTAAAAAAGCCTATAGAATATCCAACAGAATTGATATTTCCTGAATTTAATGTGATGACTGTAGAACAAATTTATAAGCTCACACTTTTAAAATACTTTCAAAAATACCGCAACGTACATGTATCGGATCCTCGTAACTACAATACTAGATGAAATAAAACATTGCCTTTAATAGAACCAAAATACTTCACCTCTTCTGGCTCTAAACATAGCATTTATTATGGTCCAAGACTCTATAACTCTATAATTAGGTCACATCCAGAAATAGTACATATGAACAACAAAAAATTCAATAAGTTTATCAAAAATCTTATTTCATAGTTCAAAAGTTACTTCACTCTGTACTTAGTAGACAATTAAGGAACGATTTTATTTGTAATAACTCAGGGTTTCAATTTTTGTTCTTACTACTTTTCCTTTTTTCTTTTTACTTTTCTGTTCTTTCTTTATTATTATTATTTTTTAGGTTTTGATTTAATTATATTTTCTTTATGTATTTTGTAATGTAAATGGCTGAACTGTGCCCGAGCACGAGCGCTTGCTCATTCGAATGGTCTTGTTTTGCTTTGTATAAATATTTTGTATAAATATAAATAAATAAATAAATAAATAAAAGAACTCCAAGCCTAAATTAGAGCCTCTGGACAACATTTCTCGGCCCTTTCACGTGCAAGTAATATACTCCGCGCCTTATTTCTCCGAGCCTAGCCTACGTAACAGAAATTTAAACGTGGTAGAGGGTGGAAAGAGAGAAGAAAGAGATAGAAGATGGTTGCTATACAACTAAGGCAAAACTAAAAACATGCGTGTACTCACAGTTATACCTACTACAGTATTACGATACTACACACTGATTAGGAGATTAGCTACAGGACATTTTGATAAACTTATTTCAAATCAATTTATTATAGGAAGAAAATGATTGGTATTGTGGTTTACCTTCATACATGTCCAAACTTCTCGTGGCAGCTGAAATGACCGTATGTTTTTGCACGAACAGTAAGGGATGATTTCGCACCCGGTTGACCCCACCCGCTAATGCCACTTTCTCCTTTGAAATTTTCAGAATTCTAACGGCCGCCAAGCTCGGAGAAATAAGGCGGGCAGTATACCTTAGTTTCCAGAAGGGGGTTGAGAGGCGATGGGCTTACCACCTGTCCCTCTGCCCTCCCTAGGAAAATAAGTGTAACAAAATCCACATCGGTAAAATGAAACCTCCACTTGAAGGCCCTTCGCCCCAACATGGGGGCATAGGAGAGAGAGAGAGAGAGAGAGAGAGAGAGAGAGAGAGAGAGAGTAAGGGGCCATGTCTTCATATCCCCATAAAGTTACAGTCCACTTTCTGGTGTTATTTACACGTTCTCTCTTAGTTTTAAGTTTTATATTTAATTGCATTATTCATGGCCAGGCTTTAAAACTTAGTGCCCGAACCCACAGAGGGAGTTGATTCCGGTTACCAACAACCTGAGTATAGGTGGTGGAGGGTGATTGCGTAGGCTGATAAGACAGTCATTGATAGTAGTGCTGAGAAGTGAATTCGCTCGTAGTACGGTGCCTCACAAATTGGTCAACAGTGTACCTTGTCATTGTGCGTGTTTAAATTTATAATACGTGTTGGGCATGCCGAAAGAAAAGTGTTCTAAAACGCAAACATATATTGAAACATTTGGGAGGGACTATTATACACAAACAGGAGAAAGTATCGTTTTGCATGCTTGTAATGTGAGTTTAGATAATGAGAAGTCATTTTGTGGTCTTCCTATATCTGTATTCCGGTTTGTTTACTATCACGTGAACTAGCATATGGTAGCTAGGGCATACGCCGAGCAAAGTCTGTACAGTACGGTTGCTGTTAACATATTCGATCGGGCACTAAGTTTTAAAGCCTGTTCATGGCTATTTTGTTCTAGTTCTAGTGAACAAAATGTGAACTGGTAAATTTCCATCTTTAAAGCAAGTTGTTTTGTAAACTAAACATAATTTTTCTTAATATTTACTTAATATTGTCGACTTTTAATGATATTTATTTACAGTTAATACTGACCTGCACCCACAAAAGGGCAATGCTCATTTGTGTGTTCAACTTAAATTTTGTATTTTGTATATCATATATTCGAATCAAGTAATTAGAATGCAATACACGATTTATCCGCAATGGGTTGTTTAAACAGGCTAGGGATACCAGTTGAACAGATGTACAAATACATTTCGAAAATATATATATTTTTTACTTTTAGGCATATGACGCATTTTACCAGTGTTATCTTGATTTAGAAGTTTATGATGAATAGGATACTCTTCCTTAGTATTATGTATTTGGGAAAATTAACAAGAAATATATTTTTGACGAGACATAATTTCGTATTGCTTTGTCAATAGTATAACGACTGATTAATTTATACATTATTGCGGAGAATTTCGTTCGCGAGTTTTTTGTATTATTTTTTCTATAGCTAATTTATTGTTTAAGCAAAGAAATTTCTACGATTAGCAAACATAATGTAAGAATTACCACCACATAACATAATACTTAAATATCTAGACATGTATCAATAGGCTATAATTAACGCAGAATTCCAAAATACTGTGCTGTTGTGAAATGAGACATTTTGAACTGAGCTTTACCTGTTCTGTTTTTTGTGTCTATATTTCACTACCTTAAAAGACCCGGCGTGGCTCGGGTTTTGATATTGTGACTTTCGAAATTAACTTATGAAGGACTTTCGATTTTCAACCTCTAGGTCCTTAAATAGGCATGACGAATTTGAAACGAGGAAGAACGACTTATCACACTAAACTCTTCCCTCAGAAAACGCTTGGTAGAGAGGATGTAGAATTTTGCATCCCATCGCTTCTACACACGAAACCTGGTAGGAGTTGAAATAAGAAGAAACAGAAATTCCGTTAACATAAAATTGTATTGTTTTTACGGAATATTTTATTTCTCACTCTCATGTTACCATACAACCGTTTCGGGATGAAATTAAAAAGTAATTCAATATCACTTTCATACTTCCCTCCCCAAAAACCTGGCATATAATAAAAAACTGCGCGCATAGGACCAAAAATGTTCCATCCTATTTTGTCTCCTTATACAAGCTTAAGGCCTATGATAAACATCTATATTTCTCAACTACCATGTGCCCGCGGCTTCGCCCGCAATAATTATTTCAAAAATTGAAAATAAAGAGCATAATAGTTAAATCATTATATTTATTAAAGCCTAAATCACGTGGACTAAATACCACGATTAGATAGCGTCGCCTAGCAAAAGCGACCTCAGATTCGAGTTCCTTGGCCCAGAAAACCTGTGTAGTGAGTTTCGTCCAAATCGACAATGTTTGACCATATGTAGGCCTATATTGAGGTACTCTTCCGTGTAGGTTGAAAATTTCACATGTCTGGGGGCCTTGACATTCTAAAGAAATGAATCGTCCAGGATGGACTTATAAAATCAAGCCTAAATGTCTACAAAACAGGAATGCGATCTGCGAAAAACGGCGTTGAAGTTTAATTTGATTTGAGTTCCACAATATGAATTGAGTGTAATTACATTATCAACATTACACTGGCTTCAGGTGTAAACCTAAAAAGTTATTGCAGTGATCAGAAAGACAATAAATACATTAATATTCGGGAGAGAATGACCATTTTACAAAAATGTGTTCCTGTTCCTTATTCCGGTTTAAGTTACAAGATATAGGCCTACCTTTATATGTTTTCTCCCCGCGTAGGCCACATCTGCGGGCCCTTTGTGCCAACTCCTTGGGAATGGGATTGGCATGCCCAAAGGCCCCCGAAACAGATCCCACCGCGAGCCCCAACGGAATCCCCAACATCCAGCTAGAACAAGAAGCCTTACCACGTGCACCACACCCCCATAGTCCCTCAGACATGCGCCACGCCCCCGGTCCCTCACGAGTTACATGAGATTTTATTTGGATTGTCTCTCCTTTGGGATTCCTATGCTCTTCATTTTTACAACTAGCTTAAATGAAGAGAATGCCATACATAAATTTAGACCTGGGATTTTAGGCTCTAAAAAAATTAGTTTTAGGCACCTAAAATAGGTTTTTAAAACAAGACATAGGCTTTTAAAAGAGAAAATAGGCACTTAAAATCTGCTTAAAAAATGTGTAAATAGATAGAAAATTGACTTTAAAATACTACAATGTACACTTAAACTGTAACATGGTCTTTTTTCTTATTTTACTGCAAGAAACGTGGTCTACCTATTCTTAACAGAATTAACTGCAAAATTAGGCATCTCGAACTGTATTCACTTAAACATATGTTCTTTCACTGGTGACTGGACACAGTAGCCCTTCCCCCTTAATCCTCCCCCTCCCCCGTCAGTCAGCATTGCTTTAGCGTAAATTGTTTGGAATAATCATGTGAAAACCCCACCCACCTCTGCTGTTCTGCTTTTCATTGAGGGATGCCCATTATAAGATTGTAAGAATTACACAAGTTGAATTTTATTTTAAATGTAAAAAAATAGGCATTTTAGGCACTAAAATAGTAAAATAGGCTCTAAAGGTCCAAATAGGCATTTTAGGGCAGTGTAAAACTCTATAAATGTACGTGAATTATCATGAAACGTCCACATATTAAAAAAAATTCATGTTATTTCATAAGGAACAAAATAGGCATTTGCCTTAAAATCCCAGGTCTATACATAATATATATTATTCTAAAGAGGGAAAGCTTTTATTTGGGCAGAGGATGTTATGTGCTTCACAAAAGATTTTTTTGCATATTTCTTATTAATAATGTTTGGTGAGAATGAACAAGTGGAAAACGGAGATTTCATTACGTAAAAATTATGCGTCCCTTGATGATTTTTCCGACAGAAGGTGGAAATATATAGGCTGTTTATCAAATATTGTATTGAAATAAATCGACAAGTCGACATTATAGAGAGTGAAAGCGAAAACGCCGAGTCAATAGTTTTGAGATATGTCTTTCGTCCCCCATGTCCAGCCCATTTCATCCTCCGTGATTTAATTACCCTTACTATAATCCAGTGAAGAGTACAGGTTATGAAGCTCGTCGTTATGCAGTTTTCTCCAGTCCCCATTTTCATCTATCTTAGGCACAAATGTTTTCCTAAGCCCCCTGTTTTCGAACACTCTCAGATTATGTTCTTTCCGAAGAATAAGCGACCATGTTTCACATCCATATAATACAACCGGCAGGATAATTGTCTTATAAATTCTTATTTTTACATTTCTGGACAGAAAACGAGAAGATAAGAATTTCTGAACTGCATAACAGCAGCCATTTCCTAATTTGAGTCTACAAACTTTTGTCGCAATATAATTTGTATCTGTAATGATTGCTCCCAGGTATTTGAATTTCTTCACTTGTTCGAACGATTTACCGGCTATTCTAATATTTTGCAGCGCATTATTTTGACGTTTCATGACTAGGGCCCGGATTTTTATGTGCTAAAAAACTTAAAAATATTTATTTTTTATGTGCTAAAAATGTTAAAAATATGTGCTAAAATTTTAAAAATATGTGCTAAAACTAAACAAAAATATTTTTCTGAAAAAGAAACAAAAACACCAGAATGTGTATTGAAACTCACTAATTGCAGCTAAACATCAGATGTAAAATGCTGACTGGAGTTGCAGTGCGCAACAAATGTCATCTCCAGATTATGGATCACAAATCCTTGCCTATTATCCGAGAATAATGCCTTACATTCAGAAAAGGAACGTTCTACATCACACATTGTTAACCTTGCATGGTTGAAGAGGTGTACTGTATATCACTAACACACACACGATCAAGTTCACTTATGTTTTGGCCTTACAAAACTTGAGCGACTTTGCAGAGGGTTTGGTAGCCACCATTTTTCTCAAACATACCTTTAAATTTTGTTCTTAGAACTTCTATTTTCGAACCTGAGATAGTGTTAAGTTGCCTTTCAACATATTGTATTTCTTTAACTGAACTACGCAATGTTGAGATTGGGTTCTGTTCTTCCCCGAAAAGCAAGTGCAAGTGAATCACTCTCACCTCAATGCAAGTGAAGCATTTGTGTTGAATTCATTCGAGATACAAATTGTTGTTGTAAAATATTAAAAGAGAATGAGGAAAAGTACTAAAATATTTATTTATGGAGAAAATATCGAAAATATTTATTCATATAACTTTTTTTGTAAAACATGTATTTTTATGTAAAATAAAATTTAGAATTTGCTGTTTTCGGACCTTGATATGAGCATCAGGAAAAAAAAAATTACATAAAAAATCCGGAAAAGTACTAAAATATGTATTTATGGAGAAAATATCGAAAATATTTATTCACATAACTTTTTTGTAAAATATGTGTTTTTATGTGAAATAAAATTTGGAATTTGCGTATGCCGGACCTCGATTTGGATATAAAACTTTGTTTTAGGAATGTACGCATCAGGAAAAAAAATATTTTTTTACATACAAATCCGGGCCCTATTCATGACCATACATTTAGTTTTTTCTGTATTATAATATATACCACTGGATACAAAATATAAAAGAAAATATACCGATAAAACTATACCGGTACCATAATGAATAGAATGAGAAAGTGTGATGACTTCGCCGCTAATACAATGGTGGGTATAGGGAGAGCGGCGGTCCACCGAAACACTGGCAGCACCTTCGTTTGCGTTTCAACTTCTCAATGCTGCATCATGATAGTTTGGCATCTTATGATTAAACTCGCAATCTTTAATTAACCTTTGGTCCTATTTCTGTGAAATTTGTGCGGAAATAATCTGCACAACACAGTCCTTCTGATGGTTAAAACAGAGATTTAAAAAATGCGGACGTAAATGTTTTTATTTCATTATATAAACATCACCAATTACATAAAATTCATGGAGGGTGAAACGGAATTTGACTGTGCGACAATTTTTTTCATTTTTGTGTCCCGTAAAAACTTCAAGCGAGAAAGTTTTAGTGAAATATTTCAACTTTATTTTAAATTCAGTACCACCTTTATATCTTGAATGGTTTACGAGTAATTGAGTGGTAATTATTCCTGGCGCACAGCTGTCTGAATGATGTGGGACGATCGTGAAATGTTGAGGGTGAAGCAAATTTGACTATGCGACATTTATTACTTTATTTTTGTGTCCAGAAAGAGATCAAGCGTGTAAGGTTTAGTGAAATTTTTGGATCTTATTATAAATCGAGTACCACCTAATTATTTATAATGGTTAACGAGTAATAGTAATTACTCTAAAGCTAAAGCTATCAGAATGGTATTGAGGTATTGGCAGGCATCTTTTCCATAAAATACCAGCAATAACGTAAAATTTTTACATAATTTATTCGTGGACTCAATAATAATACTATATTAACTGACTACTTGTACCCATACTGCAAGATTGACCCGTTGGGGAAAAGGAGTGAATGAAGCTTTTTTCGAACTTAGTAAATCTGCACTACTTTTATTTATGCATTTATTGGATTATTTATCATATTTTCTGTTCACTTATGTTAGTAATTTTTATGTATAATTATTATAGCAAATGTCTTATTAGTTTAATATCTTGATCTTTTTTTTAATAATATAATTTAACAACATAAGACGTACATCAGTTACAGCGAACGGCGAATGGTCGAGGGTTTGAGCAAATAGCGGGCTGTAGTTAAGGCAAGAGGATTTAATTTTTTTAATGAAAAATCAGGGAAAATGCTTTGAAATATTGTGTGATATATTAGAATGCATTGCAAAACAATTTTTGCGTATGTGCGTCTTTATCGGATGTTGAGACGCCAATTTTAAATATCACGCGCCCTATTTTTGTAGTGCTGCTTATGAAATTATCCGTGCCCTGCAATTCACAAACCATCCCTTAGTTTATATTATCTCTGTTCACATAATTTGTACACAGATCTACACTTTTGACCGTGTTTCACCTACATAACTTACCCCATACTGCCAGGAGAAAATTAATATTAATATAAATAATATTACTATTAATACAATATTAATACAAATTAATAGCCTACTCAGTAATATTCTATACAATGTAATATTAATATTAATTTATAAAATATCCCTTAGCTGTTTTCTACCCTAATTATACGTTGTTATTTCTATACAAATGTTCATTCTTTAAAAAATTCTCATCATATTGTACTAACATACCCTCTACCCTATTTTCTAGGCAACAAAATATTAGATCAAATCATCCCTTAGCTGTTTCATACCTATATTATATAATTGTTCATTGCTTGTGAACATCTTCGATTTTTGGAAAGATGTGGAACGAAATGTTATGGTCAAGCTTCTTGCAATCTGAGAAATTACTGTTACACACGGCCATGTTTATTTATGGAGATGAGATCCTCCAAGACGTGTAAAGCAGCCCGAAAATTGTCAAAAGTATCTAACAATTCAATTTAGATAAGGTGAGTCATTTTGAAATAGATTAATGTATTATTTTGTTTAAGAGTGTTTGCAATTTTTCCTATACCGCCCGTAGTAATCTTGCTCCCGCGAATCTCAAGCAGAGTAACTGCTACCTAGCGGCGGAACCAGTGAACTACCTCAGTCATCACACTTTCTCCTCTATTCATTATGCCGGTACTATAAGAAAAGTTTGCGATCTTGGTCATGTCAGATGCTTTCAGAGATATTTATTGTGGTATATTAAGATTCTCAAAATATTTAAGCGTTTCTGTGTACATTCTTTGCTCAAATAGAGTTATTTCGTTATGGGCAGGTAGGCCTAATAAATTTTGTCAAATGCATGACTTAGGCCTACTAAGACAACGGACTGAGCGTACACCCACTCAAAATGTCCACCTTCTGCCATTGATGATGATGATGATAATAATAATAATAATAATAATAATAATAATAATAATAATAACTGTATTTTTATTATTATTATTATTTCACGGTAAAAGCACTGTACATAAAGATCGGCCCTGAAACCTTCCGTTCTAGATACCTGTAAGTGTTATAAAAAATGTATTTTAAAAATGTAATTGTCTCCATAATTTACTTTTTTCTGTGCTAGCTTTTAACACGTATTTGCAAGAAACTTTGTGCAACATATTCTGCACCATTTGTTTTCCTTTATTTCACGAGCATTCAGAAACCTTCAAAAACAGCAAGGCAATGATTTTCTTATCACGAAGTTCGTGGGTTCGATCCCCACAGAGGTTTATGACTCTTATGTGTGCGTAAACGCGACATGCCTATGTCTGTAGACTTTGGATGAGAGAACTCCTTATGGCACCGGCGATATTGTGGGCTTAAGTAGGAGTGCAGAACTATGTTTGTAATAGGAACCATAACAAACATTCAGAAGAGTTTGGTTTATTTCCTACATGACTTCATGGAGGAAAACTTAAAACAGAGACAGATGTAAAAAATGCAATCATTCATTCGATTTTAGAAAGTAATGTCAGAAGTTAATCAGAAATAGAAAGCAACTGGACAAGGTGGTTTAGATTAAAATATATTAAAATATGCAATATACAGAGTGTTAAAAACACCGAAATATTTCACGGAGATTGCTTCGGTACCGGTCAACAAGTAGTTACAAATTAAGAGGCTAGATAGCAGCAGAAAACAGTTATGAAGTGGTAGGCAGGAACAAAAGGAACTTTATTCCTTACATAGAGTCCGTGTTTGTCTCTCCTTGTTCACCGATAACGAGGCCTGACCGGTACCGGGGCAATCTCCCCTACATATGAACGCACAGCTATCTACCTTAATTTTACATACAGGGTGTTAATGAATAACACCGAAATATTTTACCTGTGTATAAGGGGACATAGACAAGCAACTTTTATTAGGATTCAATTTGTCCTGTTACAGCGTAAAATCTCCCAGTGCATGGCTGCCACTGACTTCTAACATTTGAAAAAATTAAAAACAAAGGAACTTCGTTGTTAACACTGAAGTAATTAAGAAAACAATGCAGTGGCAGCCAGTCATGGGTTTAGTCTGTAAATTTTGCAGATTGTGGAAATACTGAATTATGATATAGCTGTTGATGAATGATTAAGAATCAGGTTTTTTTCGATCACTAAGAAGGCATGAAGTCAATTTAACGAAAATATTAACCCTGTTCCGCGTAATTATGGATTTATGAACACCAAATTGTATTGACTTTAATGCCCTGTAGCATACACATTTTACGTCTGAAAGCCAAATTCTCCTATATAAGTTACTATACACAGGTAAAATATTTCGGTGTTATTCATTAATACTCAGTATATGAGAATGTGAAGTGAGAAATTTGCATTGGTCGTGGTGTGAGATATATTTGCCTAATTTACGTTCTAGGAATATGAGAGTTGTACGTAATGGATTCGTATTCTCATCAAATGGGATAAATGAAATTATGTCAGCAGAAGTTGCTTGAGTGGAGACACGTGCTTTATGATTCCTATGTAACAGAGATAAATTACTTTTTTCTGTGATTTAACCACTTATGGCAACTCGTGTGACTGACTGACTTAATGACAGAGAATCAACATAGAGCCTAAACTATAATAAGTGGAGACTTGGAATTTTGACAGTACCTTCGTTTCATAATGTAGGTGCTCACTAAGAAAGGATTTTGAAAAATGTTGATTTTAAATACCAAAAATAAAATGTTTTTGAGAATACTTCATCCTTTTTACTTCCTCTGCCCGTACCATAGGTACTATAGGTAGAGGAAGTATTGTTTTCGACCCCAAAATTCGAAGTTGAGTTATTAGCAAATATACACGTTTCAAGGCCCCCCCTGAATAAAAAAATACTATTTTTGGAAACATGTCTGTGTATCTGTCTGTCTGTCTGTGACCAGCCTAGCTCAGAAACGGAAAATCGTATGAAAACAAAATTTCGTATTTGGGTCAAGTACCTTCTGAAGATGTGTGCCCAAGATTGGTGACAAGTTTCTCTTATTTTTAAGGGGACTTTACGTGAAGAAATTTTCGTTTTTCGCGATTTTCTCGAAAACGGCTCTAACGATTTTCTTTAAATTTTGCACAAGTGTAGCTTATAGTGAGAGCTAAAACTTTTATTTGAAACTTTTATTCGAAAAATTCTCTGAAGGCAGTTACAAGCCACCTACTGTTCACCCACTGTTTGTAAAAAGTTTGTGTTGAGTGGTGAACAATTGAATACACACTCTTTCACGGCCTCTTATTGTATATAAGAATGAAGTGAGAAAGACATATTGGAGGGAAATATTCGATAAAGTTCGGAAATTATTCTTAACGACGGAAGTTTCAATAAATGTCTGCAGTCACTTGTTTTTGTTTGCTATATAGTCTGCACTTTTATTAGTCGCATCATTTTCAAAGAAGAGGTTATCAGGTATTTATCGTATAATTAGCGTTAAATTGTGTCTTTCGTTTCTGTACAAGGATATGTGAATACTCCTAACTTTTATTTGGGCAGAGGAAGTTATGTGACTTTCACACCAGATTTTTTACACAGAATTATCAAATCCAAGTCACAGTTAACATCACAACAGTGTATTGTTGCCAGTGGTCTCAGGTAGGTTTGAAAATTTATGATACGAGACTTTAACAAATTAGAGGAGCTATCGATAGAATTCATCTAAAGCCCTCTGCACACAGGGACAGTACTGGCGGCCAGAAGTGGCCCTAAATATATACAAATTATACACAGTCAAGATTTTTTCACGGAAAAAAAGGTTTGCAGTGAGCTCTAAAAGTAGAGGAAGTTATAATTCTAATAGCCTTCTTCTGTTGCAACAAGATCCTAGGCAAATCGTGACCACAGAGACTTGGTCCTGACTGACTGGCAGAGAATCAACGTAGAGCCTAAACTATAATAGGTAGAAACTTGGAATTTTGACAGTACCTTCGTTACATAATGTAATGGCACACTAAGAAAGGATTTAGCAAAATTTTGATTTTAAATGCAAAAAATCAAATGTTTTCCAGGAGACGAAATGCTTTCCATAAGAAACATACGAGCAATTCGAGTGTTGTGGAAAACAGTATTCAATTGACATTAATTCAAGATGGCCTTGCTCGGTTGCTACATTGATTCATTTATTTGTTGCGATTCGCAGAGTTCTGATTTTTTTTATTTACATAGTTGGACAGAAGGGGATCATGAACGCACGCCTAAATGGGAAAAATTGAATGATTTGGACGAAACTCATATGCGGGGGTTTTTGGGCTAGGGAACTCTAATCTGAGGTCTGTCCACATACCCCTCCCCCCGGCGCTCTTTATTCACCCTTGAAGCCGGGTTTTTACTTTTTAATTATCAATCGGTATAATATATATAATATAATATATACGAAAAACATATATGTTTAGATTGGGTGAAAGGACATATGGGGAACGAAGGCAACGAGAGAGCAGATGAGCTTGCCAAGGCAACCGCAAATTTATCCAGTGGGTATGAGTATACAAAATGCCCTCTTTCGTATGTTAAGAAAAAATTGAAGGAGGATATGCTAAATAAGTGGAATCTACAGTGGACAAACAGTTATAATGGACAATGGACAAAGACAGTGTTTTTTCCAACAGCCAAAGACAGACTAGACTCCAAGAATTACGAACCTAGTTTTATAATGACTCAATTTATGACAGAACATGGCAAATTCAAGTCATATTTTAAACGCTTTAAAATTGATAATTCAAATGATACTTCATGCTCCTGTCTTCACCAGAATCAAACAGTCAACCATCTGTTATTTGAGTGCCCAGTGGTTGAACGACAGAGACACCTCTTAGAACTCCAGTTTGATTTTTGCAACATAAGATTCGAACCACCTTTAACACAAATGTTCAAAAAACAGTGTTGTTTCACACAGTTCCAGAAATTTGTCAGTGACATTTTCAAGGTTTTGTAGAGATAAGTGTTACAGATTCATGGCAAAATTATTTCATATTTCTTGTATTGATTCGCAATAACATATTTTAGTATGTATTTTGTTAAACTATAGCCCTAGCATATATTTGTACAGTAGGGCTTTTTCTCGTTGGAGACACAATAATAATAATAATAATCGGTATAGTAAAATTGTTTATGCATGATTTGCCTAAGGTTCATGAATCTATGGTTCATTTTAATAGATTGGTTTTGTTCGTTTAATTATTTATTTATATTTTTAACGTTAAACAATAAAATTATGTAATTCCTGGAATTTTATGTAAAAACTATTTCAGTGTTAATAAATATACGTTTTAATTATTTGTCTGTTAAATAAATGATTTAAACAAAACATGTAGCAGTTGAGTAAGTAATCGCTGGCAAAGCCGCGGGCACCTGCTTGTAATTAATAAAAATCAGGTAAACTGATGTAACAAAGTGCCAGTATGTTTTTGTTTAATCAGTTATGATTGCAGTTATGATATGCAGAATACAAAAAAAAGTCAAATTGGCCGGTTTCGGGATTTGAACCATGGAACTCCAGAATGTGAGGCCAAGACGTTACAATCTCAGCCACCTGGGTCAGTTTAACGGTCTAGTTGGATAAGCGCATGTAAAGCAATAGTGTTATTTGTCATAGCTAACTGCATTTAAATTGCCAAAGCCTTATAAGATCACGGTAAAGCAATTGACTATGTTGTCATGATAACTGATTTGCGTTTCATAAATTCTTTCGAATACGTATATCACCATAAAATAGGCACTAAATTGAGCATTACTCCGAAACAGGTCAACCGATTTTATCCAATATCATCCCATGAACATTATAAATGTGTATACCAAGTTTCATAAAAATCCGGTAAAGCGTATTTGAGTTACCGCGTCTTTAAAATATACACTAAATTGGGTTTTACTCCAGTACCGGTCAACCGATTTGGTCCAATATCAGTAGACGTCTTCCCATGTACATTATAAATGGATATATACAGTTTCAGGAAAATCCAATAGAGCATATATGAGTTATCGCGACTTCTTATAGATTAACATAAAAGGCACTAAATTGGGCATTATTCCGGTACTGGCCAACCGATTTAGTCGAATTTCAATAGACGTCTTCATAAAAATCCTATAAAGCATATTTGAGTTATTGCGCCTTTAAAATAGACAGTTAATTGGGTTTTACTCCGGTACCGGTCAACAGATTATGTTCAAATTCAACAGGGCACTTCTCGTGGACGTTATAAATGCGTGTACCAAGTTTCATGGAAATCCGATACAGCGTACTTGGGTTATGGCGCCTAGAAAGGCGCCTAAATCTATTAAAATAGGCACTAAATTGGGCATTACTCCGGTACCGGTGGACCGATTTGGTTAAATATCAATAGGGTTCTTCCCATGGACAATATAAATGTGTTTTCCAAGTTTCATGAAAATCCGAAAAAGCGTATTTGAGTTATGGCACGTACAGACACACGGACAGACGGACAGACGGACATACATTTTTCGTCCCCACACACAATCTCATAAAGTACCATACTGGCACTTAGTAAACCGTACAAATACTCTTATTTCGTTAATTTATTTTTTCATCTCTGACCTTATGTTGCATTGATTCTTTCATTCTTCAACCAGCTCTCAAAACTTTTTCTTTAACCACTGACTCATTGTTCGTGAATTAATAGCACTCCTAGAAGTTCTCTCATATCCACCTTCTTTCATTCTACTTTAATTTTCTTCCATCAATCCAGCTCCTTTTCCTTCCTTTCCTTTATGTCCTCAGACCAGATAACGTAGAGAAATAAGTTGGCCCATAAATCCCTGCCAAGGCTAGATAGAGAGTAATTCGCGTAGTTTCGCACTTTGGGAAGATGTATTGCTGCCTATTTGTTAAACGTGAGCTTGTATCTCTGTTCTCACGCGAATACATAGGCACGATTTATAATGTCTTGTTTATTTAGCATTGTTTCCCCTGTATGTATCTTAGTCTCATAACCAGGGCCCGGATTATGATGACCTAAAATTGTTTGAAAAATGACCCTGAATTTTAAAGAAAATGACTTAATAATTATAAAAAATAACCTAAAAACTGATATTTTATTTATAAAAAATTACTGTACTCACAAAGTTATAGACTAATTTTTACAAAATTGCAAAAACTATAAATAACTGCAATGGTGTGAATGTTCTTTTCTCACGGAAATTTATAATGGCAACTGAGGCACTGGCGAGTCAAACTTCGGCATTTCCTTTTGCGGTCTGCCGGATTATATTATTGTTTATTGAGGGTAAACAGTAGTTTGCACTCTCAAATCCAGGCAGCTCCCAAGTCAATCTAATAACAATAGTAATATAATACAAAATTTTGGCGTTTCTTTGATTCTCACTTCCGACAACACTTGAACGCCGAATTTTTCCTTCTTGCATTAAGCAAACAACACTTCAAAGACAGCACCGCTAGCGACGAAAAAAAGTTAATATACTCAATGTAAATACATGAAAATGACTAAATGAGGAAGCAAATGACATGAAAATGATTAATAAGGAAACAAATGACATGAAAATGACAAAATAATTACGTAAAATTGAAATAAATGCCCTAAAAATATAAAATTACATAACATGACAAAAAATGAGCTAATAAAAATGTATTTCTATAATCTAGAGGCCATGATTAGGATTTTATACAAGTTGGCAATGTCCATGCATTATCAATAAAAAGATGACATGTCATTAGAATCCGGGCCCTGCTCATAATGTATACTTAATAGTCCAGTCAATAAACGTCGAAAAACACCAAATAGAAAAAAAAAATCGTGTAGTTTTGAAATTTTGCAGAGTTATCGGAGGGAGTGTCCCGAACAACATACTAAAAGTCCCCGAAGGTGGGGGGGTGAGCGGGGGGCAGGGGGGCCCGCGGAATGTCCCTATTTTATGTTTTTCGCTTATATCTAAACAAGGGTGCATCGTAGAGAAAAAGTTGCTATATACAAAATTCAAGCTGATAAAATTTCCTACAAGTTTGACACTACACATTTCTTTCTATTCCCAATAGTTTTCGAGATATCCGCCAGCGAAAATAACAATTTTTTTAAAAAAGCTCTTTCGCCTCGCGCTTTTCGACACACTTTGCCTTCTAGCGCTTCAGCCCTTAGGTATACAGCAATGTTCTCATGAAAGAAGTTGTAGGTAAATAAATTATATTGAAAATGAGTAGTCATTTGTTACTTTGTCTTCAAATGTTCAAAAGTTATAACAATTTTAAGATTCGGTCAAATTTCGAGATTTCGAAAGAAAACCGTACATAGCAGTTTATTTATATTTAGGGGTTTTATCTTTGTACATAAGCTGTATATTGTGTATCTACATCATGAAACAAGTGGAGAAACATCACACAACCATTAAAGTTGAAATTATTAAAAATCCGATCACGGTACAAGCACAGTACATGTAATGGAAAATGCTTTATATTGCAGGCAAGAAAAGAAAAATAGGGACAAAAAAATCATGTAGTTTTGAAATTTGGCAGAAATATGGGGGAAAGTGTCCTAAACAACGTAGTAAAAGTCCCCATGGATATGGGGTGAGCGGGGGTGGGGAGCACTTTTACCGGTAAATGTAATTTCCCTCAGTTTTCCCTAAATACACAAAAGCTATGGGTTCTAGCAAAATACAGTTTATGCACAAAATTAAACTACATTAAAGTTCTTATAAAATTTATCTGAATGATATTTCTGTAGAATTAATTGTTCAGGAAATGTTTTGTATTTATTTGCAATCTGTATCTTCTCGCCGCTGGACAAGCCTTTTCCTCGCATGTTTCTTTATTGGTAACGTAAGTTCTGAAGGTCCGCCTCCGTGGGTGAGTCGGTAGCGCGCCTTCCCGGGTTCAGGACTGGGTGTGTGTGTGTCCTTAGGTTTAAGTAGGTAGGGGACTGGCGCACCCCGGTCAAAATGTAAGCCTATGATATAAATACGAAAGCAAGAAACTCACTTAACAGAACTTATGTTTTCACAATTACATAAGATATAAATAATTGTACGATGTGTGCGGAATGGAAGTAAACATCTGACTGAGCTTGTTGCCGGTGCGATTAACCAATGAAACGACAGGACACAGTTAGTCAAGGCAAGTCTGTTGTTTACTTTTGCTTCGTAGGCCTACACATCTTGGATCAACTTTATTGCAGTGACAACTCTTTCAAGAAAAGTTCTAGAGCCACGCCGTGTTTTAGATACAACTCTGTGACCGTATTCTGTCAAGATAAATTCCGGAACTCTGACTAAATTACGTATGTTAATCCCACTCATCTATTGTAGAAAGTATTCCTAACTTCGTGCTCCGTAGTTCGCTGTAATGGAATCTAAAATGCCATAGTTAAACTTTCCCTATCAGTAAGTAACTTTTCCTAAACCCAGCTTACTTGTGTACGATGAAAACTTGAATGTGTTCTTAAGTCTCATCTTCTTCAGTATGGCAAAATCAACTACAAATTAAATTATATAGAGTACTTCAGAAAAATGTATACTCACTTTAAAGTGTCATAGAAAATCTATTTTCCGTTCTACGAGGTTAAATTTCTGGAAATGGAAAGCTTAAAGTCCAATTTGAAAAATACATTACTTTGTGATGAAAATGTGATTGTTCAAATGTTCAAAATGGTGGCCTTCAGCATCAATACATTTCTGAGTAAGAGTCACCACTGATTCCGTACATCGTACCAAAGTGCCCAATGAAATTTCTGCGCACACCGCTTGAATCTCATTCCAAAGTGTGTCTAAGTTACGTTTGTACACATCTTTTACTGGGCCCCATAAGAAGAAATCCAGTGGCGTTAGGTCTGGAGAGCATACAGGAAACTCGATTGGCTCCCTGCGTCTTATCCACTGCCTTGGCAAATTTCGGTCCAGGTATGCTCGTGCGTCCTTTGACAGTGCGGCGGAGCGCCATGTTGTTGGTAATACGAGGGGTATTCCGAAAGTAAGTTTCGTCAATGTATGGCAGGAGCGGCGTGTTCACCAGGGGAACCAAACAAACGCCAGACGAATCCCCACCCGTGGATAGTTCCACGACGGAAGTGGCGTCAGCGGAGGAGGCATGACGCAGGCGCACTGCGCCGTAAAAGATCGAGTCGCAGCAGACTGGCGTGCCCGCGGATATTAGTGTACCGCTCACGATGGCGCGAGAGATTTGGCGCCACTGCCATGTACCGCTATCTCCCCTCTTTCAAACGAGCCATTGCTGCAGCCGCTGAACCTTTTATTGTCCGAGTAGGAGCTGTTTGAAATTGATCTCCCGATTTCCGTCCCCGCAAAGTGCGGCCTCCACGAACCCATCTCGCACAAACCTTATGGAACATCAATTTGTCACTCAAAATGGTCTGTATGGAACCTTTAGTAATCTCAGGAAGCTGAGGTGGAGCAGGCTGTGCGCCAATTCCTTGCATCGCAGGGCACCGAGTTTTACCACAGTGGGTTCTTCAAACTGATCGCACGCTACGACAAATGTCTCAATGTCGCTGGCGACTATGTCGAAAAATAGTGCACGGTGTATAGTTCATGCTGCCATGCTGTATTGCTTTTGGGTCAATAAAGTGTCCGTGTGACAAACTGACGAAACTTACTTTCGGAATACCCCTCGTATAATCGTATAATGCTCGAATGGCAGGGAATATGGAATGAGCAAGCATTGTTTGGTACTTTTCATTGTTCGATGATTATGGCACGTTTGTTGGACGATTGTTGAATCTATTCTACTGCAATCTGTTGAAGAAATATAACATTACTTTCTCCCAGAAATTGAACCTTGTAGAACGGGAAATAAATTTTCTATGACAGTTCAAAGTGTGTATACATTTTTTTGAAACACTCTGTATTTCAAATGCTGAATAATGCTGGATTGAAGCTCATTTAAAAGGGAATTGATACAGTATTATTTTGTTATTAGACGTGTTAAGCTTTTGATGAGTTGGTGATAGGGATCCGGTCCGTGAGGAGCAAAATGTAGGGAACTCAATAGGATTAAAGTATAATATAGGTTTTTCGGAGGACCAGGCAAATGCCAATTAATGATAATCGAAGGGAGACACAATGGACTGTAGGTAGCTGGGACAGAGATTTCAACCTGGGTAATTTGCAACGATATATATTCAAGAAGCCTGAATTCTGAATTAATGGATACAGCACTTATACACAATAATAATAAATAATAAATACAGTTACTGTTCTTGTAGAAAACTATTCTCCCGCCCGTTGGGGAATGTAACGCTAGACAAAGCCTGTTAAACTGCACGTGGCTTTTAGGTTACGAGACAATGGAAATACTTGTAATTGACACTAAAGTACAAGATTATTTCCTGAATTTCACACGTAAAGCTGCCTTCACTACAGGAGCATGAAATACGCGGAGTTACAGATGAATTTTAGTAATATAGCGCGAAAACTGGCCTAAATCAGACGCAGCTGTATCGCAGGTCTATACACCATCACTTCTCGATCTGAACTAACTTGCGCTGCAATAGCGTGCCTAACGCTGCAAGCACACACCTGCACAGGATATGAGTAATTCACGCGCCAATTAATGGCGGAGGCGCCAAATAACACAGAGGTTAATTTAAAACACTAAAAACTATAGACTCTTGATCTAACATAACTCCCGCCTAAAATCGACAGATTTTACATAACACTTTGCGGATAGATCAAGATTTACTAATAGATTTACACTTATTGAATAGGCAAGGGACACACTTTTACAATTGGTCGCTTGTATTCACCATGAGACGTACGCACTGTCACAACACGCACTAAACCGTCGTCACCAGGATGCACTGATGAGATGATTCCCAGCTTCCACTGGAGCGGTGGAGAATTATCTTCTTTCAGGAGCACAAGAGTACCAACCTGGATGTTTTCGCTGGACGCAGACCACTTCTGCCTCTGCTGCAGTGAATGTAGGTAGTCAGCTGACCAACGCTGCCATATGTGATGTATGTAGGTTTGTAGCTGATGCCATTTAGCAACATGAGAAATATTCTCTGCCATAGGAGGAGAAGGTAGGGCTGTGAGTTTTTCTCCAATGAGAAAGTGTCCAGGTGATAAATAGGATGAGTCACTAGGATCATCATTTAGGCGTAGGAGAGGTCGAGAGTTTAGACAGGCCTCAATCTGGGTGAGAACTGTAGAAAGCTGCTCATAGGTAAACACTTGGCTACCCATCACTCGTCGTAAATGAAATTTCATGGATTTAACAGCAGCCTCGTGCAGTCCTCCAAAATGTGGGGAGGAAGCAGGGATAAAATGCCATGTGAATTCATTAGAGGAGGCGTAGTCTTGGAGAACTTGTTGATGGGCGCTGGACTGAAGCAAGAGACGCAGCTCGCGAAGCTTGTTGTTAGCACCAACAAAGTTCGTCCCATTATCACTAAATATTTCCTTGCAAAGTCCTCTACGAGATGTGAATCTGCGCAGGGCGGCGATGAAGGCATCAGAAGTAAGGTCGGAAACCAGCTCGATGTGAACTGCTTTCGTAGCTAAGCACACGAAAATGGCAATGTATGCTTTCACCTGAGTTTTGCTGCGGGGGGACCCGTATCTTATGAAGAATGGTCCAGCATAGTCAACCGCAGAACGTAGAAATGCTCTAGCAGGGGTCACCCTGTAGCTAGGTAGGCTGCCCATTAACTGGTGAGCACCTTTGGCTTTCAATTTGAAACAAGTTAGACATCTATGTAGCGTAGACTTCACAACTCTACGTACACTTGGAATCCAATATCGTTCTCGCAGAGAAGATATAAGCAACTGATGTGATGCGTGAAGCAGTCGTAGATGCTCGGATTCAATAATCAATTTTGTGAGATGGTGACCTGGAGGGAGGATAAGCTGATGTCGTGCATCATGTGGTAACTCAGCTTTCTCCAGACGTCCACCCACTCGGAGCAGGCCATCCTTGTCCACAAAAGGCACCAAGGAGTGGAGCGAACTCTTGTTATTCACTTGCATCTTACTCTGAAGATCGGACAGTTCATGTGAATAGGCTGCTTGCTGAGCTATTCTTATACAAAGCAACAAAGCTTGTTGTAACTCTTCAACTGTGAGAGGGCCGTGACGTTTAACTTGGCTTCTACAGTTGTTTATAAAGCGTAGCATATATGAAGTAACTCTTTGTAAACGCGCTAGCTTGGAAAAGCGTAGCATAAAGTTTTCTTCAGCATGTGTGACTAGACAGACTGTGTCACGCTGCTCACTAATGTCCTGCAGCTCAAATTGCTGAGGCTGTTTGGGCCATGATTCAATAGGCTGTGAAACTGATTGTTGTCTGGACTCACCCAATGAAGTTTTATGCTGTTTCATTGGCAGACGTACTGTAGAACTACCATCATCATTGCGAGTGGTATTTTCTGCATAATGCTGTTCGCACCTTTTCTCTTCTTGTGTTAATATCTGTTGTGGAAAGTCTTCGAGGTCCCAAAACCGTCGCAGCTGCTTGTCCACATTATCCGTAGAGATGAAGAAGTTGTGCTGGGGACCAGTATCTAGATTACCTTTCACAGAGGATTTAGGAATGTTTCCCGACAATATCCAACCTAGTTCCGTGCTAATCAATGCAGGAAAACCAGGATTGGTCAGGATCTTACCATGGAAAAGCTCGAAGAATAATGCTCCTCCAATCAGCAAATCAATTTCAGAAGGAATATTAAATTTAGGATCGGCTAATGGGATTTCAGAAGGAATGTTCCATGAGGATGGATCAATTCGGACAGCGGGTAGCTTCCCTGTTATGCGAGGAAGGATTAGGCAATCTAGATTCCTACGATAGTTGTAAACCATAGATCTCACATTTATGTTTACACTATGACTAGCATTCGATGAAGTACCATTAATACCCTTGACAGGCGTATCAGCTGTTCTTGTTGGAAGTTGCAGACGCCTTGCTAGATCCGCAGACACGAAACTGGCCTGGCTAGCAGAGTCTAGAAGGGCCTTACACTGTATGTAGTTACCATGCTTGTCTTGCACTTCGACTCTTGCAGTCGCAAGTAAGACGTGAAGCACTGGCTTTGTTTTCACTGAGCAATAACTCGCAGGAGCCTCAGCCCTGTTATTATTCACTATATCACTGTTTGCACTGGAGTGTGAAACCGTTCTCTTGTGATCACTACTGTGTAACATCTTACTGTGCAGTTTACCACAGTTACAAAAGGAAGATGCTTTGCACTGATTTACTCGATGAGTATTAGCAAAACAGTTGAAACACAGATTTTTACTCTTCACAACTTTCCATCGCTGTTCAACACTCAGCTGACGGAATTGTTTACATTTAAACAGGTTATGGACGCCTTGACACTGAGGGCATAACTGTTCAGTTGTCGACACATATGACTGACGACTGTTATTATGTTGATTTCTAGGCTCACGATGTTCATTTCTAGGTTTTGATGGGCTGGCCCTGTTGCAGGAATTATTCGACAGCACCTCTAGAGAATGAGATTTCGCTTCTAGAAATAACACAAGTTCACCTAATGGAGTAAATGTTTGAGAATCGATTCTAGATTCCCATTCACGTTGCAAGCTTTCAGGAAGGTGCTCCAACAACAATTACATTAGAATGACTTCATGAAGTGGCACTTCTAATTCTAAAGCTTCAATGGCATGCAAGTTGTTTTGGAATTGATTCAACAAATTTCGCAAGTCTGCAACTGTTTCTTGTCTCGCTACAGGTAGGGACAACAGATGCTTAATGTGAGATATGGCAATTAAACGCTTATTGTTATATCTTGCACACAATAGGTCCCAGGCCACTTGAAAGTTCTCACTCGTGACTGGCAAACTTTGCAATAATGTTTTAGCTTCGCCCTTTAGCGAACCAATGAGATAGTGGAATTTTTGAATAGGTGACAAACTGCTATTATTCACAATCAAACTCGAAAAAGTGTCAAAATAATGTTTGAATTTAGTTACATCATTTTCAAACACTGGAATTTGAATCGTAGGTAATTTTATCGCATTACTTGCCTGTGAAGCACTAGAGTTCACTGATTGTCGCGTGCCACTGTTATTTGAATTGACACTGACTGACGTAGGCTCATGAGCATGCATCAACTCACTTAACCTAGCTTTTAAATTAATGTACACTGTTGATACCTCGTCTGCATACTGTATGTGACTATCAAGTTCTGTATCAATTTCTACTATGGATTCAATCTGCGTCTGCACTGCCTCAAACTTTTCAATTTCATTTAACAGCTTTTCATAATGTGCTTTGATTAAAAATATGCTAGCATCTTCAGGTACGTCGTTGAGAAAGTTCTGTGTCAATGTAAACTTTCTTTTACATACACCTCGACGTCGTAATAAAGCTTTCATATCTTCTTCCATGATGAACAATTAACATAGACAGCGTAGAGGTGATTGAGCAGTCAGCTGTGTTCTCTTGTTGCGGGCGGCAGTGGAGGCGGTCGGAGAGGAGGCCGTTGTCTTCTCGCGGCAGTGGTGACCATGAGCACGTGTTGCCTTGCAGCCAGCTGGTGCGCTCGAAGCGAAACAGTTCAGGAAAATCACTAGAGCCGAGCGAAGCCCGAAGCTGACACGAACTCCACACAAACGTCACCTTCGGGTGGTCGCGCGAAACTGGACCTTATTAACAACAAGCGGACTCCTTGTGATTTCGTCATACACGAAAATCAGCTACAAGTCGCACTCTTCTTCTTTAATTCAGAAATCATTGCAAATATTCAGATCGTGCCCGTGAGGAACCAAAATGGAAAATATATCCGGCCCGGAGGACCAAAATGATAGGGATCCGGTCCGTGAGGAGCAAAATGTAGGGAACTCAATAGGATTAAAGTATAATATAGGTTTTTCGGAGGACCAGGCAAATGCCAATTAATGATAATCGAAGGGAGACACAATGGACTGTAGGTAGCTGGGACAGAGATTTCAACCTGGGTAATTTGCAACGATATATATTCAAGAAGCCTGAATTCTGAATTAATGGATACAGCACTTATACACAATAATAATAAATAATAAATACAGTTACTGTTCTTGTAGAAAACTATTCTCCCGCCCGTTGGGGAATGTAACGCTAGACAAAGCCTGTTAAACTGCACGTGGCTTTTAGGTTACGAGACAATGGAAATACTTGTAATTGACACTAAAGTACAAGATTATTTCCTGAATTTCACACGTAAAGCTGCCTTCACTACAGGAGCATGAAATACGCGGAGTTACAGATGAATTTTAGTAATATAGCGCGAAAACTGGCCTAAATCAGACGCAGCTGTATCGCAGGTCTATACACCATCACTTCTCGATCTGAACTAACTTGCGCTGCAATAGCGTGCCTAACGCTGCAAGCACACACCTGCACAGGATATGAGTAATTCACGCGCCAATTAATGGCGGAGGCGCCAAATAACACAGAGGTTAATTTAAAACACTAAAAACTATAGACTCTTGATCTAACAGTTGGAATTTCTGTAACTTTTTTATTTATGTGCACTGAGTACACATTACATATTGTGTTACTCGTGCTTTCTATGTGAACTGAATCAATTGTTCATCTTGTGTTTTATTTTTTGTGCATTTACTAATTTATGTCTACCTGTATATTATATAGCTAAAGACGTAATGAAAAAACGCGTAGGCCTACTTCAAATAAAATTTAGGCTGTTTTATCATGGCCTATCTTTATCCGTTATTTTTTATTGGTACGAGGGTGAGTCCGAAAATAAGTTTCCCCTGGTGACTGTGCACAGAGGTGTGAATGAAAGACAAAAAATATAATGAGACATTAAAGATAAGACGTACCTTTATTTTTCCACAGAATTACCACGTACATTGAGTCATTTGTCATACCGCCTTAAAAACTTCAAAAATCCCTTCAGGAAAAATCAGGACTCTGCATACGGAAGAAGCTTGGGTGACGTCAGCAGTGCTCCCAAAGCTTCTTCTTCAAAGCCGGAAACAGATGGAAGTCACTGGGCGCGAGATCAGGATTGTATGGCGGATGGGCTAGGCGTTCCCAACCAAGAGTTGCAATTTGGTTTTGCGTTGCCGTCGCCGAGTGCGGTCTCGCATTGTCATCCAACAACAGAAGACCAAACCGCTTTTTCGGGATCGCCTCCTTCAATTTCCGATATAGAACAAGAGCCCATATTGCAAAGAGTACGTATTCAGAGTGGGTGGCTTATAACTACCCTTCAGATAATTAAGAAAATGTTTCCAATAAAATTTGTAGGTTTTAGTATAAGCACCCCAAGTGTAAAATTTAAAGAAAATCGTTAGGAGCCATTTTTGAGGAAATCGCGAAAAACAAACATTTCTTCATCCCCTTAAAAATAAGAGAAACTCGTCGCCAATCTTCGTATCACATCCCCAAAAGGTACCAAATCCAAATCCAAAATTATGTTTTCGTACGATTTTCCGTTACAAGAGGCACGTATTCCGAGTCGGTGGCTTATACCTACCCTTCAGAGAGTTTTTTTTTAATTTTATTTTTTTATATTATTTTTATTTTTTTATTTTTTTTTTATTTGAAGGAAAAAAGTGTCAAAAGATTTAGGTCATAGTATAAGCAATTCATGTGCAGAGTTTAAAGAAAATCATTGGAGCAGTTTTAGAGAAAATCGCGTAAAACGAAATTTTGTTCATGTAATGTCCCCTTAAAAATAAGAGAAACTTGTCGCCAATCTTCGTGTCACATCTTCAGAAAAATCTGTTTTCATACGATTTTTCGTTCTGGAGCTAGACTATTCACAGACACCCACAAATACACACTGACACACTGGAGCTCTCAAAACGTATATTTATGTTAAAAACTCAACTTCGAATTTGGGGTCGAAATAGTATATTGCGATACAAGTGCCGTAAGCGGTGCATACGGATCGAGGAAAGAGTTTGAAAAAACGAGGCGCTTGCGCCAAGTTTTTTCAATTTCCGAGATCCGTTATGCGCTTACGGCACGAGTATTGCATGATATTTTTTGTACGATGATTATTTATATAAATTTATTTATATTAATTGAGATATTAGCTGAAAATATTATGTATATACACTATTGAAGATGGATGTTATATTTCAGAAAGTGATTCTCATGTGCTAGTTGGTATGGGGACCGAATATTTGTCCTGTTAAAGTCGCCACACACTGGGGGGCCTTGGTTCCGGTCTTCCATAAAGGCTTGTATTATGTTGGATTTACTTACGGCACTTGTGCTTTTTGTAATATTTACCGCACGGAGATTTCTTTAGAGTAGGATTACTTCCACAAAGTCTCTGACCTTGAAGACTTAACCCAGCCAGCGTGCGCGGATTCGCTGCGCGTAAGATCAGTGAGCTACTGTTGAACACAGAGTAAAGGTCATGCAGCACGTCGCCAGTCGTAGAAAATACTATAATAGGTGAGTGGAGGGATAATGCCGCAGCGAGAGAGACAGACAACACGTGGAGTGGGATAGGGGACCTGAGCCAATCAGGGTGCAGCTACCTCCCCTAGGCAGGAACTCTAGGAACGTTGAGCCTCGTTCAAAAGGTATATACGTAAAAACCCAGAGACTTTGTGGAAGTAATCCTACTCTACGATCCACGGCAACAATATTCGTAAGTACCACTAATTAGTTACGTCGTGCAAAATAGTATATTGCGATACAAGTGCCGTAAGGCACGTTTACGGGTCGAGGAAACAGATTGAAAACCCGAGGCGCAGCCGAGGGTTTTTAAGTTTTCGAGACCCGTAAATGCCTTTACGGCCCGTGTGTTGCATGCTATTTTTTGCACGACGGTTACTTATATCAATTTAATTATATTAATTGTGATATTACCTGAAAATATTATGTGTATACATTCTTGAAGAGAGATGTTTATTTCAGAAAGTGATTCGCATGTGTTTGTTGTTATGGGAACCGAATATTTGTCCTGGGGGCCTTGTTCATAAAGGCATGTATTATGAAGTGTATCGTAATGAATTATGACGTAGCGCAAGGACCGTAAGTAATTTAACCTCATCGCAACGGCCTTAGCAACACGATTGTGTGGGAATGTCAACTTACGATCCATGTAAACAACTTTCGTAAGTGACACTTACTAGCCAAGGAGTGCAAAAACAATATTTCCTCTACGTATAGTTCCTATGGTACAGGCAGAGGAAGTAAAAATTATACGCATGAACTAAAAACAGAAAATAAATTAACCCTTTCAAAATGATTTTTTAAAGCGTACTGAAGTCACGTGCTCTGTTTTAATAATTCTGACAACTTTCAACTCAACAGCCTTAAATTTTTAATTAACATGCTGTCATGTTAGATCCTCTTTCGGCAACAACATTAATTAAAACGAAATTGAAATTAAGCTTCCATCTAAATTGAAAAGGGAGGCTGCTGTCAATTTTACTGCACAGAAATCACGAATCAGTCATTTAGTAAATAGCAATGTCCATGACAATTTGTCCGCCAGTAGAATGGTATAAAACTAGGAAATAGCCCGTGGCTTTGCCACGGTTAAAATGATGCTTAAATACGAAACTTACACCTCTACAATCCTGAAGGCACTGACAATACATTTACAAAAGTCAGCGCTGGCTTCATCAATTTTTATTTAAAATGTCTCATCGTATACTACATTTTTTGTGAAAACTGCATCAGAATAGTCGAGTAACTTCCCCTGTTCTGATGTGTTTTCCACCTTAACTCTTACATCCTCTGAACGCCTCACTCTCGAAAATTCTACATATAGTTGTCCGTTCATAAACACTGGTTCAGGCAAATAAATCCCGACCTTATCTAAAGTCTGTCCTTGGGACTTATTAATTGTCATTGCTAAGGCTACCCTTACAGGAAACTGCCTTCTTGTAAGTTTAAATGGCAGGCCAGTATCTGCAGCTCTTTTCTGTTCCTCTTTTTCATTCTGTTCTATAATCGATTCCTCAATATTTAATCTTGGCCTCTTGGAAGGAACGCAGGCATTATGCCCAACCATGTTTTAATGCTTCCTTATCTGGATATCTTACGCTTTTTCCTTCAAAATACGTTCCTATCAGATTACAGAAATTAATTATATCGTAAGTTTTATGCAGTCCCAAAGCCACCTAAACACTGATAATACGTATTGTTTCTCAACTGTTTGTTGACAGTTGAATATGATGAGAATGTTACTTGATCAATTCTGTGCAATTTTAAGAAATTATGTAATGTCTCAAGGGAAGGAATGGTTTGCTTTTTTATTTTTATTATCAGCGATATTTCAAGGGTTAAACCATCAATATTTTACAGTGTGTGCCCGCGGTTTCACCCGCCATTATTAATTGGCTCCAGGATTTTAAAGAAATTTATACTGACAGCGTATTAAAAATGTTTGTGGGTTCAGAGCTATGAAAATTGTAAGTAAAAATAAAATTAGAATATTTGTTCATTGTGTTCATTTCACTTAGGCCTTATAAAATAAAGAAATGGTTTTCCTAATTTTGTTCTCGTCGTGAAAGTTTACACTGCGAGAGACGAACATCGCCGAGAATACCCGATGTCTCACGAAGCGGGCGAGCGAGCAAGCACGCTATTTAGGGCCGTTGAATTGTATAAGAGTAGATAAACCGTATATTTTGTTGATAATGGTTATTGCTAAATGCTAAGGTGATGTGTGCCAATTAATTTGGGATTAGTTACTTACCGTATTTTTTGCACGACGTAACTTATTAGTGGTACTTGACATTCCCGCACGCAATCTGGTTACTATGAAAACAAAAGAAATCTCAGTGCTGTAAAAATTAGAAAAAGCACACAGTGCCGTAAGTAAAACCATTATAATACAAGCCTTCATCGAAAGCCGGAACCAAGGCCCCCTGCTGTGACTGCTTTAACAGGACAAATATTCCGTCCCCATAACAACCAACACATGCGAATCACTTTCTAAAATATAACATCTATTCCCAATAATGTATATACATAATATTTTCAGCTAATATCTCAATTAATATAATTAAATTCATATAAATAATCCTCGTGCAAAATATCACATAGGCCTATCACAAGGAAGCTGAACTTATGCGCGTGAAAGAAAATTTCCCAGAAAGGATTTGTTTGGATGCAAGAGGAGAACATTTCCAACATCTCTTGTGATGAGGTAGGCCTACGTGGTTATTTTCAGTGTAATTTTAACTGTATATGTGAGAACCTGAATCATTACACCGATCGCGGCTTTATTTGCGTAGATATTTCACCCGATCGCTCGGGAGTTGGTGCTGTGCCCGCCGCGACGCAGAAACCCGCGTCATTGGCCAACTCTTACGAGGGACTCACTGTAGATGTTGATGTAGCCCATATGAGATGACAAACTCTTGAAGATGTAGAGTAGTTGACTCACACGTGTTAATACGTGGGTCTATTTCCTTGGAAATAAGTGAAAGACGTAGGCTAAAGATGAGAGAAGGCTTTTATTCGAAAATACGCTACACTACGGTTACATTGCTTGAGACGTTAACCAAAAGAAAATCCGGTTTATTGCGAATTATTAATTGTATTTATGCTCCCGTGAGTAGGCGGAGCTAGATCAATTTATTTGCATGTGCCCGCGCCTTCGCCCGCGATAATTATTTGAAAAATTAAAAATTAAGAGCATAATAGTTAAATCATTATATTTATTAACACATAAATCACGTGGACTACATACCACGATTAGATAGCGTCGCCTGGTAATAGCGACCTCAGATTCGAGGTCCTTGACCCAGAAACCCCCTGTATAGTAAGTTTCGTCCAAATCGAACAACGTTTGACCATATTTAGGCCTATATTGATTATCCCCCTTATAATAATAATAATAATAATCCTCTTCGGTGTAGGTTGAAAATTTCATATGTCTGCGTGCCTTGACATTATAAACAAATGAATCGACCAGCGTGAGCTACAACATTCAAGCGAACGCGATGGTTTTATGTCCAGCCAAAGCCAACTATAATTGGTTTGACATTGAAATGTATAGGCCTAACTGAAAACTGATTCTTCGAAAACGCAAAAAATGCATGTTTTTTGCCCGTTTTTCACTCTTAACTCACGAACGGAAGCGAAAATTAAAATTCCGGCTTCGAGGTGCATTTTCCGACCCTTCAGTCCACCTATGCCGCGATGCCCAGCGAAATCTACTGAAAGCAGAGATCTGAAATTTTAAACATAGGTAGACTGAAGGGTCGGAAAATGCACCTCGAAGCCGGAATTTTAATTTTCGCTTTCGTTCGTGAGTTTTGAGTGGAAAACGAACAGAAAACGTGTATTTTTGAGTTTTCGAAACTTCAGTTTTCAGTAATACATTTCAATGTCAAATCAATTACAGTTGGCTTTGGCTATTTTTGTCATACCTTGAGATCCTTATATTATTCACTAATACAGTCTCACATAACTTACATGTTATTTATCTGGGGTCGTTTTCATAAAACGGATCTTCAACCATTAAGAGTACTTCAGAATAGAGCAATCAGAATTTTACTAGGTGCACATTATTTGACACCAACTCGCATTCTTTATGAACAATCGAAAATCTTGCCGTTTGAGACCTTAGTTAAAGTAAATGCCATTACATATATGCACAGAGTAGTACATGGTAACATCCACAGTAATTTTCCAATAGAATATAACAAAGACATTCATAACTATGAAACAAGGCAAAAACAGAACATATACCTCACACATTCTTCAACTGTAACTTATGGGACAAAGGGATTAAAATATTATTTGATCAAAACATATAGTGAATTACCACAAGAACAAAAGAATATATTAAATTATAACAAATTTAAATCACAAATAAAACTCTTTTTAAAATCTAAGATTAATTAAGTTCTTTGATATAGTAATAAATAGATACTGTATATTGATCACTATTATACTATGTAACTATGTTTCCCTTCATCATCTATCATTTCACTTCACTCTTAAAATCAAGTCATTTTGTTTTGTGTTCCTATATTCTGTACCTCTTCACTCTTGTACCTCTTGTAGGCTATATATTGCACCTCTTGTATATTTATAAGTTATTTGTAATTGAAAATTTATGTATCACAATGCATGTCATGTTGTATATAGCCCCTTAAGGTGAGCTTTGCTCGTTGGGGTTTTCTTACAATAAATAAATAAATAAATAAAATAAAACTTTCGCGATCGCTTGAATGTTGTAAGCCCTAAATATGGTCAAACGTTGTTTTATTTGTACGAAACTCACTATACAGGGGTTTTCTGGGCCAAGGAACTCGAATCTGAGGTAGCTTTTACCAGGCGACGCTATCTAATCGTGGTATGTAGTCCATGTGATTTAGGTTTTAATAAATATAATGATTTAACTATTATGCTCTTAATTTTTATTTTTTTGAAGGGTCGGAAAATGGACCTAGAAGCCGGAATTTTAATTGTCGCTTTCGTTCGTTAGTTATGAGTGAAAAACGTACAGAAAACGTGTATTTTTTGCATTTTCGAAGCATCAGTTTCGAGTAATACATTTCAATGCCAAATCAATTACAGCTGGCTTTGGCTATTTTCGTCAAAACTTGGAAATAAAAGCATCGCGATCGCTTGAATGTTGTGAGCTCACCCTGGTCTATTCGTTTGTTTATAATGTCAAGGTACGCAGATATCTGAAATTTTCAACACAGACGGAAGAGGGATAATCAATATAGGCCTGAATATGATCAAACAATGTTCGATTTGGACGGAACTCACTATGCAGGGGTTTTCTGGACCAGGGAACTCGAATCTGAGGTCGTTTTTCCCAAGTGGCGCTTTTTAATCGTGGAATTCACTTCAAAGCCGGATTTTTATCTGTATCATTATAATTATTAATCGTTTAGTTTAGGCCTCTGAATGTTTCGCCTGCAAGTGTTAATAAATATAATGTTTTAATTATTTTGCACTTAATTTTTAATTTCTCAATTAATTAGAGACAGAAGTACGATTGAATTCTAGCAAATATGATTAAAATCCATTGTCTGCATTAATAAAATATATCAAAATGATAGAGAGCTTGATATAATGACGCACGTGGGCTGCAAAAAGGAAAATATGCAGGTAGGTTAAGTTAACAGGATGTTCAAGTTTCCTCCATGACAACATGAACGGAAAATTGACGAAAGAAACTAAGCTTTTAAATGAGTTTCATTCTCCCCGCTGTAAACGCCTGCAACACATCGTTTAGACTACACGCATATCCGGAGAGTTGTCGACGTATGCCTAACCTGCAAGGGGTCGTATAGCATTTTGTAGTAGGCAGACTTCAAATTGATGAAACAAATACGACAAATACGAGCCCAGCAAAATCTACTGCATGCAGAAATATGAAATTTTAAACACATATGGACTGAAGGGTGGCCGAATGCACCTCGAAGTCGGATTTTTAATTTTCATTTTAGTTCGCGAGTTATGAGTGAAAAACTGGCAGAAAACGTGAATCGAAGCATCAGTTTTCAGTAATACATTTCATTTTTCAAATCAATTGCAGGTGACTTTGACCGCTCTTTGTCAGAAGTTGGAAATAAATGTATCGCGATTGCTTCAATATATCGCAGAGAATTATAGATCGCTTCGTTCTTAGGAGGCTGTGGGTTCCAGTCCCGCCTCGGGCATGAGTGTTTGTTATAATTATTTATCATTTACAACTTGAAACAACATAATTAAAAGTAATATTATATAATTCATACAATTTATGTAAAAACTATGTCAGTGTCATTAAATATGTTGTAATTATTTTTCTGTTGAATAAATTATTTAAATAAAACATCTAAAAGTTGAGTAAATAATCGCGGGCGAAGTCGGGGGCACCTGCTATCTTCAATATAGGCAATATTAGGCTCTAACGTAATAATAGGCTGTTTTAGGTCCTATAAAAGTATCAGTTTTAGGCATAGTGACATATGAAACATGCATATACAAGTTTTCGTCCATGTATCACTTAAGGATTAAAATAGGTTTTTACCTAAACTCCGAAGTCTAGTTGTCACTGATCTCAGTTCTTCCCTTGCTTCAATCAATTCACAAGTATTATTAGGTTTGTTCGCAAAGCAAATCCGTGACCGCTTGAGAATTTGTTGTACTGCGCATGTCCAGTCTGTAACTTACCCGTGATTTGCACTTTGCGAACGGTTACAAGAATTTGGAATCGATAGTTTCTGCGTTTAATCGATATGATATGCAAATAAAATATATATTTCCCTTTGACATGTTATAAATGCAATATACATCGACAATATAATCTATATTTTGGGAAACTTTTAATTATCTTCCATTATTCATACATATAAGTAGCCTATGTTTATAAATCTGGCGCAATGTTATAGGAGGGAGGAGTCAGGCGCGTGAAAATAGGTTACTGCGCATGTCTCTGATAACAATTCATGCTAGAGCCTGCAAACTTTTCTTATAGTACAGAAACTGTCCGTGAGAGCTTTGCGAACAGAAGATTGAAATCAGAATCACGGATTCTCGCTTTGCGAACGCGTGTGGAGAAAGAGCGCATGCGCGAACGATGTGTTCCTGGTTTCTGACTGCTTTGCGAACAAACCTAATATTTACTGTAACTAGATCTTGTAATCCCGCGTTTCACTCCACGCGGAGAATACGAGTAGCTGTCACAGCCGTCACAGGATATTCTTAGATTTTGATTGACGGAGGTAACAAGCTGATTGGTGCGGTAAAAATAAAGAGCATGGGTTGAGATGTCGCCAAACCTTTCCTCCTAACGAAAGGAAGCCGCATGGGTATGCAAAGAATAACTGAACTAAATCAAATTGTGCATAGTATTTTGCAGTTTATAATTTTCATTTCACATCAGGCCCAATTTAATATTCTTGCTTAGCATAACCCTAGCCCATCGTGAGAAACATTTTGCCCATAGAGATTTTGAATTCTGAACTTGGTAGTTATAACATGTTTAGAATCTGGCTCATTTTGAATTAATTTCCCCTGTAAGGAAGCCTAAAAGTGTCTAATAAAATCAGACGAGAAGAGAGGGAACCCTTATAAAAACTTGTTCTGGAGAAGTTACTACTGTACGACTCATGATGTGCATACTACCTCCAATCCCTGTCGACTGCCGCACTTGATGGGACGAAGAAGAGGCATATGATTGCTAAACAATCTTCCTTTTTGAAATCTTCATGCCTCAAAAGTCACAAGTCGTAAAAACTTGGTATTTGTACAACTAGATTCAGAAATATATTTCTTCTTTGTCGTGGTACACTTGGTGTATGTTTTCTTGATACACATCTGTAAGCTTCTGTTAGGCACCGAGTTAGGTCTACCTAAATTTGTAATTCCTGACAGATTTATTTCAGATTGACTTTAATTCATTCATAACCTGTATGGCTGCTTTAAACTTGAAACAAACACGTCATCATGCTTACATCATTAATATTATTGTCAGTGCACTTTGTAAAATGTTGACATATTTTAAGAATTTCTTATATCAGTGTATACGAGTATGAATTAATGTTAAGAATCAAACTTTAGACCTTTGTTCTTCCGTAAGCTCAGTTTAATGAATCATCTGGAGCTTAACTCTGAGATAGATGTCAAAAATAACTTATTTCCTGTATATCACAATTGCAATTATCACTGATTAAAGAAAGCATTCTGGCACTTGGTTATATCAGTTTACCTGATTTTATTAACATTAATAGGCCTATTATTAATAATTGCGTTCTCCTACTCCTGTTTATTTTATTCTGGTGTACAACATAGCAGTCAACGTTGCCAATGGAAAAATAACTTTGAACGGCGAAGGAATCGGGCATGAAAGCAATATAACATAAGGTTTTTGCATCTCAGTAAATAAAAATAAACAATACTCACTCAATTTGTTTATAATTTTTAATTATATAGTATGAAAATTACTAGTCGTGTGCAGTGTGTGCTCTCAGGTTTAACATTGTATGTTGGCAGTAGCATCAGTGAATTATGAGAAGCTTGTGTACCAAGATTGCCTGCTTTCTAACACAAGTTTGAAAACGGGTGTTTATTTTAATGACAAGTGTTAGTGGAACTTTGTCCACTTAATGCAGACGTTATACAGTAATGACTAGGGACCGGATTTTTAGGTTTTTAAAAACTCTGTTTTAGGTTTTCCATTAGTTGAAATAGTTTTTTTTTTAGGTTTTTTTTGTCCAAAATATCGTTTTCGGGTAAAGTAATTGGTTTAATGAACTTGAATGTGCTATATAGGATTCAATACATACTACTTGTAAAGTTTAACTTAACAAAATTGACTTAAAGTTATGTAAACTTGCTTTAGGACAATATTATACAATTTAAGAAAGAAAGCATAAACAATCAAAAGAAGCAGTGAAAATAAGATTGCCTCACATTAAAGTAGTTAACACTGTATCTAGACACTCCCCTTCTCAGGATTCGAATCCGATGCTTCTAATTTAGTGAGTAAAATACTTACGGTTGGATGTGTATAATGTGAAACTGATTTTCCTTTCTTCGGTTGTTACGCATGCTAACCGCACAACAGATCAACTTGGGACGAAAACTTCCCCCTTTTCTAGAAAGGTAAATAATACGTGTTTCTGGCAGGCTAAACAAAATATTACTTTGCCACCTTTAGTGAAGTTCAGGTCGTCCCCAATCCACTGCCGAAAAAAATAGATTTCATTTGCTTCCGCATAATTTACATGTCTTCTTAAAACTAATAGTGTGAACACTCAGTATGAATAACAGGGCAGTACTAAAGGCAAACAAGCGCTTTGAAACGCAGAAATCTGTATCCTTGTTCACACACGGCAACAATGGTTGTTCGTACGAATATTTTAAAAGGAATACGCCTGTACTCTTACACTTCCTCTCTTGATACTGTCCATCCTAGACGATAGTGGGTTGAACGAAACGCTGGTGGTATTAATTTCAACCCGACAAAAATTATTGTCTCTCCGCAAAATATCGATTTCTCAACTGACAAACAAAATAGATAAAAAAAAGTAGCCTAAATTAGATATTTTAGGTTTTATATCCCGTTTAGGTATATTAGGTTTTATACCCCATTTAGATATTTTTAGGTGGTGCAGAATTAATGTGGGTGAATCCTATGGACATGATTCGAAAAAGTGTATGAGCGCTTTTTGTTTTGGAAGTAAGGGAAAAAATAGGTAAAAACCTAAGAATCCGGTCCCTAGTAATGACGCATTACTAAATTCTTCGTTTGGGTATATTTTAAAAATGTCGGTGGAACTGGCCAGTTCAGACTCCTCGAAATAAAGGCAAGGTGGATTAGTGCGGAAGCGTCAGTCAATAATATAGTTCGTACCATTTGAAACTGCAAAATATTAACAGAGCTTGGATATTAGTAGGCCTAATTGGAATTAATTTTCAGTGCAGTTTCTCTTCTTACACACATGTGCACCCTATTGCCAAATAATCTGATTCACACTTTTTTTGACCTGGGAAAACGGATCAGCGTGCAAATCACAAATATCCATCTGATGGTCAGTTTCATCAGTTTTTAAAATTAGGTATAATATAATATTAAATATATAGATGACCTAAATTAAATCTGTATTCATGCTGATGGTTTCAAACTTCCTCACTTTTGCTCGCCCCCATGTTACAGCAGCTGTCCGTGAGAAAATCAACAAATTTGGTTGGAAGGTGCTCCAGCATCCTCCATACTTTCATTTCTTTGGTCTCATGAAGAAATTTCTGGCCGGTAAACGCTTTGCGTCAGGTGCAGAAGTGAAAACAGCAGTCTGCAGATGGCTATACTCCAACCGAACGGACTTCTATGAACAGGGTATTTTGAAACTGGTATCACGATGGGAGAAATGTGTTGAGAAACTTGGCAACTATATAGAAAAATAGACAAAAGATGTCTCTTCATGTGTGCATTTGTTTGTAATTGCACCTATTAAACTTTCTGTAAAAAAAAACAAAATTATTGTGCCTTACTTTTCGATCCACCCTCGTACATGCAACCAGAAAAAAAGCAACCCTAAAAACTCAAGTTTAAACTTTAGTTAACCATCGTTTAAACCTTAGAGAGTCAAGACTTTGTAAATATCAATAAGATTAACTCTTTTAAAACGAAATTAAAGGATTTTGTATTTAAAAACAGTTAATTATAATTTTAATGAATGTGTTAATTCTTATGTTTGGACGATTCTATTTGTACTTTTGAAAGGCAAACATAATAAATTAATGAATTTAATGTGACACATGAACTCTATGCTGAACGCTTGGATCAGGTTTTGACTTCTAGCTTTTGTCACCAGAGTCGTAAATTCCATCATGACCTCTGCAATGTGATCCACATGTAATTTATATTCCCGTGTAAGCTGTCACACACATAACTCTCGCCTTGAATATTGCATTTTAACCAGACGGTTATAGATCATGCCATATAGCAATACATGCAAGAGCTTCAAGTTAGACAATGCACAGTACTTGTCATATGAATGAGTTGATTAACTATCATAATAGAACGAGCTTATACTCGTCTCTCAAACTTCCAGGTCTTATAGATTACCCTTTCTGAAACCATGATCTATGAAATACATTTCCTTTCAGTGCAACAAGCGTTTATGTCAAACACAAACTACTGTTTATTGTGATCACTTCGAGAAGCAGCTAATCTGATAATATTAACCGATTGATAACAGTAGCCGAAGGAATTGAATGAAGATTATCTGAGCTTCGCTACCATGAGTAGGAGGCCCTTGCCCTTAAGGGATTCCATGGGCTTATCTTTTTCTTTATTTAGTCGTGAATAATATAATACACTAAAAAACAGAATGAAAAATATTTATTCATAAAATAATACGAAACTGTCCGCTGCAGTGGGTGAGTTGGTAGTGTGACTGCTAGCCTCCTAGGCGGCCAGGGTTCGATTCACGGCCTGGTCGGGGATTTTACAGAGATGTAAAGTTTCCTTCCTGGGTCAGGACTGGGTGTTGTGTCCTCATTCCCATCCCATGGAAGGAATTGGCCACCCTACGTGGTTTCATCCGGCCTAGTGTCCCTCAGTCGGGTCGTGGGCCTCACTCCCACGGCTCTGTCCCAGGGCAGGACCGGCCTCCAGGCCGAAGACTTCATCATAATCATCATCATCATCAATACGAAACTGTGAATCATTGACCCACTCATAGGTTAATACTGCAAGACTGCAAGCAACTACTTTTTTCAACCAGTAACAAAGTTATTGTTTTTATTTCCCTTTAGGAGTCCATTAAATTAGAGCCTCTGGACAAAATTTCTCGCCCCTTTCACGTCCAAGAATTACTTAGTTTCCAGAGGGGAGGTTGCGAGGCGATGGGCTTACCACCTGTCCCTCTACCCTCTCTCGGAAAAATAAGCATATCAAAATTAGTGTAGGTAATGAAACCTCCATTGGAGGCCCCTTCGCTCCACCTGGGGATCATAGGGTACCAGATACAGATACATACAGATTAGGAGTCCATTAACCAATACTCCTTACTCAGTTACGAGATACGAGTGTTTTTGGAAGTCTTATACTGACCTGTGGTGAACACCGCGAACCAAAACATCTAACGCCTGACTGTTCAAGTCTTTTCATTTTACACTAGCTATCACTGCATGTCAACACTGTTATCTTCATAAATAATAGCTGCAGCTTAACTGTGGGGTGAAACATATTTTATATCTTAAAAGAGAAAGTTAGGTAATGCCACTCCTTCGAACTGGTCATCCTGTGAGCTGTGAACAGAATTGCTACCTCCAGTACAACACAATACAGTTGAGTTAGACACGAAACCCTTAGATACGAAATTTTGAATGACGTACAGTACTTGGAAATAAAGCCGTAAAAAGGAAACTGTGATAATGTAAACCGAATTTTTTATCACAATAAACAGCATTTTTTCAATGTATGAGTATTAATCTGTACGGGACCTCAAAAAAATAACATTACCCGATTGATAACATTATCCGCGATTACATTAAGCGGCGTTCACTGTATTTGATTTGAGGTTTTCCCTTCATATACAATACAGAAATTCATTTTGGGTTTTCAACCCAGGTAACCCAGGTAAGAAGTATGGCGCTATCAGACGTTTCAGAGACCGTCGCTGCCTCCATCCTCAGGGATCCTGAGAATATTTTCTTTATTAATTGTAACGGTTTAGAATGAGACTGCCATAAGATAATATAGGCCTATTGGAAAGCAAGTGTGCTAAGTGCATCATTGAAGAATCGAGGAAGAGTTTGAAACGAAAAGCCAATGCATTTAACGCATAAGTTTAGCATACTGACCCCCCACAGAAAAAAAAAAAAAACAGGGAATTAGGCGCAGAGGGGAAATTCCTGTTTTTACAGGGGTCCCTAACGCCTAATCTGTTTATGGTACAGGGGACAGTTCAGTTCACCGGTTTCAGTTTACAGCCCTTTCAAAAACATCTGGTCAACGTCTGGTGTCACACTGAAAGTTCCGCACGCAGCGGGACGCATGTTTTTTGAATGATTGTTCTGTAGCATGTTTTCTCTGTCGCACACGTCCTCTGTCCTTCTCGCACGTTTACGAGTCCACAGATTCCTGCCACGGTCTTACTCTCTGTTGACGGACAGTGTTATTTTTTCTACGACAGGAAACAATTGCATAGGCTACAAACTGCTCTCCGAAGTGGTCAGTAAAGTTACAAGCTTGGTATCCGAAAGTAAATTGATGTGTTAAAATGCAGTTGTAGTAGTGGTGGTAGTGATGTTGATGTTGTTATTATTAGGCCTATTGTGTTATATTATTGTTATTATCATGGGCATCCGCAGAAATTTTGTCAAGGGTGGGCCAATGCTACTAATTATTATTATTTTTTATTATTATTATTATTAATACGAGGGGGACCCAAAAATAACCGGAATCGAACTGTTGCTCGCGAATGCTTTCTAGTTACGAGTTGTACTGTTAGGTGGTGTTTTTAGGGGGTCTCCCGCGACCGTTAGTGAGCTGGCGTCAGTCTGAGTTAAGTAGCTTGGTTTTGGTGCGCTGTTGTTTGCGTTCGTGTTTCAACCCGTCGGCGATTGGTGAAATGGCCGACCGTAAGGAACAAAGAGAGTGTGTGAAATTTTTTCTGTTAGGGAAAACTGCAGCAGAGATCGTCGAAAGAACATTGACCCAATTTTTGAGGAAACGAATGTGTCATGGAGCACGGTCCAGCGAATTTTAACCGAAGGTTTGAACATGAGACGGGTGTCTGAAAAATTTGTTTCTCGCCTGCTCAGAGATGACCGAAGAGAAAACCGCGTGAATGTTTCCCGCGACTTGAAGAGTGAAGTGCAGAACGATCAAAATTTTCTTAAAAATCATCAATTACACGTTTGATTTTGGCAATGCTTTCGTCATTTCTTCCTGTCGAAGGACGCCCGGGCGCGGCATGTCTTCAGTTGACATGTTGCCAGATTTGAAACGGGAAATCAACTCTTGACCTGTGATTTCTCCAAAGCATCATCATGAAAGGATTGCCTAAGCATCCCAACGGTCTTGGCTGCAGTTTTCCCTAACAGAAAACAAAATTTCACACACTCTCTTTGTTCCTTACGGTCGGCCATTTCACCAATCGCCGACGGGTTGAAACACGAACGCAAACAACAGCGCACCACAACCAAGCTACTTAACTCAGACTGACGCCAGCTCACTAACGGTCGCGGGAGACCCCCTAAAAACACCACCTAACAGTACAACTCGTAACTACGAGGGGTATTCCGAAAGTAAGTTTCGTCAGTTTGTCACACGGACACTTTATTGACCCAAAAGCAATACAGCATGGCAGCATGAACTATACACCGTGCACTATTTTTCGACATAGTCGCCAGCGACATTGAGACATTTGTCGTAGCGTGCGATCAGTTTGAAGAACCCACTGTGGTAAAACTCGGTGCCCTGCGATGCAAGGAATTGGCGCACAGCCTGCTCCACCTCAGCTTCCTGACATTACTAAAGGTTCCATACAGACCATTTTGAGTGACAAATTGATGTTCCATAAGGTTTGTGCGAGCTGGGTTCGTGGAGGCCACACTTTGCGGGGACGGAAATCGGGAGACCAATTTCAAACAGCTCTATCTCGGACAATAAAAGGTTCAGCGGCTGCAGCAATGGCTCGTTTGAAAGAGGGGAGAAAGCGGTACATGGCAGTGGCGCCAAATCTCTCGTGCCATCGTGAGCGGTACACTAATACCCGCGGGCACGCCAGTCTGCTGCGACTCGCTCTTCTACGGCGCAGTGCGCCTGCGTCATGCCTCCTCCGCTGACGCCACTTCCGTCGTGGAACCAGCCACGGGTGGGGATTCGTCTGGCGTTTGTTTGGTTCCCCTGGTGAACACGCCGCTCCTGCCATACATTGACGAAACTTACTTTCGGAATACCCCTCGTAGAAAGCATTCACTCGCAACAGTTCGATTCCGGTTATTTTTGGGTCCCCCTCGTATTAATACTATTACTACTATTCATATTATTATTATTATTATTATTATTATTACTATTCACATTATTGCTATTATCTTTATTATATTATCAATATCCTTCATTTACTGTAGCTCGACTATAGCCATGGATACAAAGAAAACATATCATGTATACATTCACATGACTTTTCGTACACCTTACTATTTTACAGGTACAATTCATGCCAACTCATATCTAGTCAGCTGTTACAGTTCGTTTTCATCCAAACAACGCGAACATACAACAGTATTTGGAGACTTAAACCTCACTTCACATTAGTTGCTTATAGTCATTTAATTTAGAGGTTTACGTGTAAACAAAATTTCCAGGGAGGGGCAGCTTCCCTACCCTGCCCCCCCTTGCGGAAGGCCATGGTTATTATTATTATTATTATTATTATTATTATTATTATTATTATTATTATTATTATTATTATTAATATTATTATTATTATTATTATTATTATTATTATTATTATTATTATTATTATTTAGTGGAACATTTACAGTAAGGTGTTGTAAGCATAAACGACATTTGTAGCTTGGTTCTAAAAGGCCCAATGTCATAAAACTTGCTTTTGAAATAAATAACTTTGAAGCCTTTGTAGAAGTAACCTTTTTGCTGAGAACTTCCGACATTGGCCTCTAAGGTTTCTGTATTATGTCTATTAATAGTAACATACATTGGCACTTTTATTAAACGAAAGATAAAGCCTGGCCGAGCTCAATAATGCATAGATCTCATTTTTGCAAGAAATTGACATGGGCCCTTTTAGAACCAAGCTACAGAATATTGCCTTGCATTTAATCAAATCCTCGGAGCCAAGATTTGCTTCAAAATGTGTTGCAAAAAAGTTATAAGATTACACGAGAGAGTGAGAGGCCTGTTTTTTTTCTGTGAGCCCCAAGGGTTTTGAATATTCACAAATAAGCAGTGGTAATATGATATTCCGGGTCAGAGAGCATTACCGACAAGCTTCCATAGTCTGACAGAGTTAACATTATCATCTTGATCTAACTTATCAAGTTTAACACACGCTTCAAAAAAACCTAGAATTTTTTACCGTATACAGAGTGAAGCGCGTCTTTATTCTACCTCGGCGGTCCGGGTTCGACTCTCGGCTGGGTGGTTTTTCAATAATGAATATCAGTAATTCACAGGTCTACACTGAAATGATCGAATTTTGGGAACCTTTTTAATAACAGGAAATGCATTTTTTTAGGTCTGGTACAAAGCGGGAATTTTCGCACGAACTGAGAACAGCGCCAAACGGACCATATTTTTGGTTGTGAGAAAAGTTAGGCTGCAATTTCAACTCCTTTTGCACTCAACGGAAAAGTCAGACCTAAGAAGAAAAATGCATTTGCTATTATTAAGGGAATGCACCACTGAGATTTGTTAAAAATTGTGAAAAAAAAGTAATTTTTCATTTTTGTACTGATAAAATTCTACAAACATTCTAGTTTCAGATTCTATTTTCGTTTATGACATTCTGTGTGTATAAAGGGCGTCAGGTGACTTTTTAAATCGCCTTCCGCACGTTCCTGACTGCTACCTGCCTGCCTTAAAGATCGTTTATCTAACTATTTTTTTTCCCAGCATTTTTCATAATTTAAAATACTCCACACGATGAAGTCTTTATGCAATTTCTCTTAAATTTTCAGCACATATTCTTAAGGTGTAGTTATAAAAATCTGTCATATAAATTTTTGAAATTATGAATATTTTATTAGTTGTGAATTTTCAAAATAAATATTTTTTTGAAATATAAATATATATAATTTACACATTTTTTATCTCAGGAACCATAAACCTTAGAAAAAATCATATGATAAATTTTTTCTTCATAGTTAGATAAATAAAGTGCATTTGAAAAAAAATTAATTTTTGAAAATTTTCATCGTGTGGAGTATTTTGAAAATCGCTCTACTTTTATATTATGAAAATTAATAACTCAAAAACTTTTCAAGATATTAGGATAACATTTTAAACCATAAAATAAATGCACGAGGCAAGTGTATGGTAAAATTTTGAGCTATATTGCTATAAACTTTCGATTTTAGTAATTTCAGTGGTGCATTCCCTTAAAAAGGTCTCAAAATTCGGACAATTCTGTGTTGACACTCTGTACTTCGCAGTGTAGGTACAGCATACAGTAGAGAAATTTCCCACACAGTAATTCACAACGTCGTTTAAGCTACTTGGAAAGTGTTATAGCATGGATATATTATATGCATTCATGAACCACAGATTATTGTCTCTGTTGGACATTACATGAGAATATTATAGGAGAAAATTACACTTGTGTCGTAGAAGTCTGCCATCTGGGATTTGAACCACTGTGTGACAACCATCTCCGCTTCTGTGTCATTTTTTTGTCATTTATTGAGGTGTAGGAAAAGATGGAAATCACTGTAGGGTGGATGTTGAAACATCTCCTAGCCGAACTTTTGCAGAAGACTTGCAGGGAGGCGTTGAAGTCTCCACCCTACAGCTAGGACCGCGCACCCAGAGATTTTCATCTTTTCCTACCCCTCAACAAATGACAGAGAATGGTAGAGATTGACAGAGAAACGGAGAAATTTATCACATAATGGTTCAAATCCCAGATGGAAAATAACTAGGACACAAGTGTTCAAAACTTGGTCCCACGGTGTACATGTACATTGGACGGTGAGATCATACAAGATTTCTTTTTGGTTTCAAGGAGATCCTCGTCCAGTGGGGACAGTACAAATCGGCCGCCACCCAGCGGCAAACCACCTCTGCAAAAGAAGAACTCTGCTGGTGGCACAGGGGCATCGAACCCCCAGCCTGGCCCACGCTACCTGTGGATTCGTCTAGCTCTCTTTGAAAAGCAACTGGCTGTCATCATAGATTACCTCGTCCAAAACAGCAGGTAAGTCAAGCCGATGGCCCACAATCCAATCTTTTGGGCCAATTTCTACAAACCAAGCAATCGAATCGTCCGACATCGATGACTGCCATTACACACAAATTCATCCTGTATTTCCATCAAATTAGGCCTATATTGCATGCAGCGGAACAAAATAGTATATTGCGACACAAGGGCGGAAAGGCACGTTTACGGGTCGAGGAAACAGATTGAAAACCCGAGGCGCAGCCGAGGGTTTTTAAGTTTTCGAGACCCGTAAATGCCTTTACGGTCCGTGTGTTGCATGCTATTTTTTGCACGACGGTTACTTATATCAATTTAATTATATTAATTGTGATATTACCTGAAAATATTATGTAAATACAGACTTGAAGAATGGTGCTTATTTCAGAAAGGGATTCGCATTTGTTATTGTTTATGGCAACCGAATATTTATAAAGCGGGGAGGCCTTGGTCATTTCTGCTCGCAAATAAGCAAAATCAGGCTTCGTGGTGCATTAGGCCACCATTCAGTCCATCTATATTTAAAATTTCAGATCTCTGCGTGCAGTAGATTTGGCTGGGCATCGCACACAGACAAACACTTCCTCTTATTATTTTTTTTTCTCTTTACTTTTTTTTTTAGTTATGTTTGCTGATCGAGCGCTGGTAGCGGAGAGAATCAATTGTACGGAAGATGTTTCTGCGTCAAACGGCTCAATCAGGGAGAAAATGACACTGATTGGTTGACTTGATATTTTTCGATGGAAAATTAGAAAAGCTTTTGCACTCCTTAGCTAGTAAGTGTTTCTTACGACAGTTGTTTACATGGCGACGGGCGGAAAGTGAATTGTTGCTAGGGGCGACGGGCGGAAAGTTACTTACTTTCCGCCCGTCGCCCCTAGCAACAATTCACTTTCCGCCCGTCGCCCCTAGCAACAAGATTGCGTGTGGTAATGTCAAGTTACGAGCCATGTAAACAACTGTCGTAAGAAACACTTACTAGCTAAGGAGTGCAAAAGCTTTTCTAATTTTCCATCGAAAAATATCAAGTCAACCAATCAGTGTCATTTTCTCCCTGATTGAGCCGTTTGACGCAGAAACATCTTCCGTACAATTGATTCTCTCCGCTACCAGCGCTCGATCAGCAAACATAACTAAAAAAAAAAAAGTAAAGAGAAAAAAAAAATAATAAGAGGAAGTGTTTGTCTGTGTGCGATGCCCAGCCAAATCTACTGCACGCAGAGATCTGAAATTTTAAATATAGATGGACTGATTGGTGGCCTAATGCACCACGAAGCCAGATTTTTAATTTTCGTTTTCATTCGCGAGTTATGAGTGAAAAACTGACACAAAACGTGACTTTTAGCGCAATCGAAGCATCGGTTTTCGGTATAACATTTCAATTGTCAAATCAATTGCAGGTGGCTTTGCCTATTTTTGTCACATCTTGGGAATAAAATTAATTTGTCAAAGCACGCAGACATCTGAAATAGTTGGAATGAATTAATGAATATAAGCCTAAATGGGAAAACATTAATAGATTTGGACAGAACTCACTAAGCAGGGGTTTTCTGGGCCAGGGAACTCGAATCTGAGGTCGTTTTTCCCATGCTGCGTCGTGAAATTCACTTCAGAACCGTATTTTTAGCTGTTTCATTCATTGTATTAATCGTTAGTTCAGGCCTATGAATGTTTCACTTGCAAGTTTTAATAGGCCTAAATATGTTTTAATTATTTTGCTCTTAATTTTTAATCTTCCAATTAATTTATCGTCAGCGAAACCGCGGGGATATTCTAGTCTACAATAACAAGGGGATGCTTTTGTCTGTCTGTCTGTCTATCTGTCTGTACGCGATGCCCAGCAAAATCTACTGCACGCAAAGATCGGAAATGTTAAATATAGATGGACTGAATGGTGGCCTAATGCACCACGAAGCCAGATTTTTAATTTTCGCTCTCATTCGCATGTTATGATTTAAAAACTGGCAGAAAACCTGACCTCCCCGGATGAGTGATCAGCCCAATGCCGGGGCCACCTCCGAGACAACACGAACACATAAGACGAGACACACCATTCACACACACACACTCACTCCAAACAAGGCGAGGATGGGATGAAGATGATAATGACGGCCAGATGATATCTGGGGACCACAAGGGCCTAAAGTTACCCCACATTTGTCTCACAGCTGTGCACAGGTGAGAAAAAACTCCACCTAGGTAACTTGATCCGACCAGGATTCGAACCCGGGCCCGCTACGCCACAGCGGTGTACTAATATTATTATTACGCTAAACTTGAAAATAAGGTGACCGCCGTCTCAGCCGGGCCGTACCGAGTGGGACCAAGTCTACAATGTCGCCAATATTACGAACATGATTACATGCCGATTGAATTCGGCAGATAAACGACTGTTGTAGCGATGTTTTATGAAAGTTGTGGAAGGGTAAATTTCTTCTGCATAGAATTCTAGGTTCGTGACAGGTTATGTTAGGTCAGGAACAGTCATGTTAGTTTAGCAGCAGTATTCTGCATAGCCCGGGGTTCGTGCCATGTAACGATGTTTTACGAAAGGCATGGAAGGGTAATAAGCCAAATTCTAGGTCAGTGACAGGTTAGGTTAGGTTAGGAACATTTGTATTAGTTTAGGAGCAATTTACTGAATAGCGCGGGGTTTATTAAGTGCCAGTATGGTAGTTTATGAGATTGTGTGGGGGACGAAAAAATGTCTGTCTGTCTGTCTGTCCGTCCGTCCGTCTGTCCGTCCGTATGTCCGTGCGTCTGTACGCACCATAACTCAAGTACGCTTTTTCGGATTTTCATGAAACTTGGTATAAACATTCATAATGTCGATGGGAAGAACCCTATTGATATTGAACCAAATCGGTTCACCGGTACCGGAGTAATGCCCAATTTAGTGTCTATTTTAATAGATCTCATAGAAAGGCGCCATCACTCAAATACGCTGTAACGGATTTCCATGAAACTTGGTATACCCATTTATGACGTCCATGAGAAGTGCCCTATTGAATTTGAACCTAATCTGTTGACCGGTACCGGAGTAAAACCCAATTTAGTGTATATTTTAACGGTAACTCAAATACGCTTTACCGGATTTTTATGAAACTTGGTATACACATTTACAATGTCCATGGGAAGACGTCTATTCATAATGGATAAAATCGGTTGATCTGTTTCGGAGTAATGCTCAATTTAGTGCCTATTTTATGGCAATATACGTATTCGGAAGAATTTATAAAAAAAATGAAAATCAGTTATCTTGACAACATAGCCTATTGTTTTACTGTGATGTTATAAGGCCTTGGAAATTAAAATACAGGTAGCTATGACAAAAAACACCATTGTTTTACATGCGCTTATCCAACTAGACCGTTAAAATGACCCAGGTGGCCGAGATGGTAGACCTTTCTTCTTCCGTAAGCCCTGCTTAATGAATAAATCTGGAGTTTAACTTGGAAATCAATTAAAAAAAAAACATATTCTGCATATCATAATTGCAGTCATAACTGATTAAAAAAAAACATACTGGCACTTTTTTACATCAGTTTACCTGATTTTATTATGTCTCACATTGAATCTTTCCTGCGAAGGGAAGTTTTACCCTTGCACCGATCGTTTCTCTTTTGTTCCCGCTGTTGGCAGAGCATGGCTGGCTGGCTACGCTATTCTGAAGGAGTTCCTATTATCATTATTATTATTATTATTATTACACAGAACAATCTACATTTTACTCTAAAAGTTTGTTTAAACAAATTCTACCTTCATTGTAACATGCAATTTAATTATTTGTAGTTTTTTGGGGAGGGAGGGAACGCAATGCATAGTTTCGTTTTTTGTGAAGTAAGTGACTGTACATCGATGTGCTGTACACAGACCTCTAACGTTATGGAGTTATAAATCAATTTCCAAGAAATTTGCTCTGTGTGGGAAGTCGAGGGTAATGCTTTTATAGGCGATATACAATTAGGTTGTTAGGTCGGCAGATAAACACATCCCATGAGGCTCTGCGCCGTAGCAGTGACACAGCTGTTTCAGGGCACACACATCACCTCGCTCGCATTATTCACCTCTTGTCCAATCAGTCTACTTAACACCGCAATATATCTATCCTCGACATTTTTGAAGTGAAACTTCTTTAGCCGCGGTAGGGGTAAATCCAGAGCTTATGTCTCACGCTCAAAAATCGTCACGAAATTAGTGTCACACTAAAAATCGTCACGAAATTAGTGAGGTGTGACGGAACGGGCTGCACAGAGAGCAATCAACTCAATGATTAGGCTTATCCAAAATTTAAAAAATCCAAACATTAAAAATTAAAAAATCAAAAATTCAAAATATAAAAAATCTAAAAATCCAAAATTAAAAAATCGAAAATTTAGAGATCCAAAAAATAAAAAATTCTAAGATCCAAAATTTAAAAAATCCAAAATTACAAAATTAAAAAATTCAAAGATCCAAATTTTAAAAAATTTAAAAAAATACCTAGAATTTAAATAATCGAAATTAAAAAAAATAAAAAATCCAAATTTAAAAAATAAAAAATCCAAAATTAAAAAATTAAAAAATCTAAAATTAAAATTCCAAAATCTAAAATTTAAAAATCCAAAAAATTAAAAATTAAAAGATCTGAAAGTTAAAAAATCCAAAATTCCAAAATTAAAAATTAAAAGATCAAAACTTTAAAAAATCCAAAATCTAAAATTAAAAATGTCCAAAAACCCAATATTAAAAATCCCAACAATCCAAAATTGAAATACCAATAATCCAAAATTGAAAACATCCAAAAATTAAAACAAGTTTCACTTCTGTCGCGTGGCGTTCCACACACACTTTTTTACTTTAGACTCTGCAGAGTCTTATCTCCATAAAAATTACATAGGCGTTGTTTGGGTTTACTGTTACTGTTTCAGAAACGTTTTGGTTGGCAACAATTTGTTTGAAAAAAAATCAAGTATGAAAACTGTTGAACGTAGCAGAAACATTTGCTGAAAATACAGAATAGTGATCTGTTTGCAATGAAATTTATACCTCTCTTGAAGTTGTAGAAAAAGCTAATAACGAAATAATATCGAAAAATCCTTCACTCTGTTAGGAAGTTGCAGATGTTTAATTAATGGAGAAAAATGAAGTTCGTAAGTAATTTATAGAACAAAATTAAATATTGTGTTGGCTTACATATGTGCTTTGTTAAAATCCGTCTTGTTTTCCCTCGTAATGGCGTCATACCTAGCGAGGTGGCCGAGATGGTAACGTCTTGGACTCGCATTCGGGAGGTTTCCCCAATCATAAAGGTAAATGCCGAATTGGATATTTACATACCATGAATCATCCTGACCATTTCATCCTTTATCATATCTATTTAAATTAATATCAGTTGAAATTTATGCCATTAAATAACCGACAATAGAAACAATTGACAAGCAATAATTCCATGGCCTCCTCTACTGTATAGACACAGATCCCGAACTCCTGATGTGGCCTCATAGCTAACATGAGTATCAATACAGCTAAAATTAAAGAAAAAAGTTAAAAAGGAATGCATTGTCACTCATTATAAAAAAAAATGCACATAACGATATTACGGTCTAAAGTAGAGAGGGTATGCATATAACTGATTATTTTAATACATTCTAAAAATGCAAGAATTCATTCATGAAAGAATTGGGAGCGGAATATAATCAGTAGGCCCTGATTTTTAGGTTTCTATAAACCCTGGGCCTAATAATATTAGAACTCATAATATTATTTTTTATTTTATTTAATCAGGTTGGGTACAATGTCCTAGAAATCTTCCTGCACCCATTTCAGGAGTTTATCATTTTTCTCCATAATTCTCGATTTGTCCATGCTTCGTCTTCTATTCTCCTTTCCTTTAGTGTTTGATTGATGCCTTGTGTCCATGTCAATTTGGGCCTGCCCCTCTTTCTTCGTCTTTTCGGAGTCCACTCATATATCTTCTTCGGTAGTCTATCGTCTGTCATTCTTTTCATGTGCCCATGCCATCTTAGTTGTGCTGTTTTTACAGTATCTTCCAGCGATCCTTGTACCTTCATTTATCCTTTGATGATATTGTTCCTAATCTTGTCCCTCCTGGAGATTCTTGCAGACCGTCGCCAAAAGTCCATTTCTGTGGAGTGTAGTTTAGCTGTTGAATTTATTATAATAATAATTGTATAATATTATTCATTAGTTATCAAAATCTTGTTTCACAGAGTTATGAACACAAAATCTCTTCACTTTTATTATTTGTTCACCAGTCAGCTGATTGATTTGGAGGTTATGTGTGGATTCTTGTTTGTGTTTTTTCCCTTCTTACTCTTTTGTCAATACTATTTCAAAGCAGCACGGCCTATATATATCTTCGTAAATGTGACAAATAATAACTAGCTCTAAGAAATTAATAAATCTGCCAAGCATTTATTCAAGCTAGCAGTAGGCTTATTACTAAAATCCAACCTGAAACCCTCAAAGATTCTGAATTAGCCTACATGGGTTTGAGAATTACTTATACACTTATAGAAAAACACCTAATATTATGAGTTAATTTTATTAGTTCTGCAGTCTGCGCAAGCGCCTCGTTTTTTCAAACTCTTTCCTCGATCCGTATGCACCACTTACGGCACTTGTATCGGAATATACTATTCACGATGCCTAGAAACCGAAAAAAGTGTTTTTGGAATTACGTCTGTCCGTCTGCCCGTGGACAAGCACAGCGGGTATTTACTTCTTTTTTTAATAAAGGACTTTTTCGAAATTTTGTCGAACCGCCCAGAATTTGATATATATATATATAATTGAACATTTAAAGGGGACTTTTCATGAAAACTTTTTTTTAATTTTGATTTTTGAAAAATTTGCTCTAACGATTTTCATAATGAATTTAGCATTTGAAACTCTTATCTAAGACTAATAAATTGGCTATATCCGCATTTCTGCAAAAATGACTTAGGGGTACTTTACTCGTATCCATTTTCATTTTTTCTAGATTATATCCATTACAGTAGACGATAGATGAAAACCAATCACAGTAAAGTTGTAGAGAAGATTAAAATGAACATTTTTTTGTTTAACACATTTCTTTATACAATTAATAGATATTAAGATAAAAACAAATAAGTACGGCTTATATGCGAATTTCAGAACATAGCCTACCTGTCAATTAAAATATGAATGACATTTTGTTGCCTATAGTAAGAAGAAAATAGTAATCTAATTATTCTTGTGAAATCAGTCATTTTAGCTCAGTCGTAATTAACACACGAAAACCAATTACAACGAGGTGGTATAGCCTAATAGGGAAGAGGTCCTGGGTTCAAATCAAACCTCGTGGCCACAAAAATTGACTTGGGTTTTTCATGGTTTCCTTTTTCGCAAAGGCAAACGCCGGATTTGTAGGACTTGGCTTAATTTAAGGGTAGGTAATAAACTTTGTTAAAGCATGATTTACTTAGAAAATGAAAATTAAGACTGATGTGTACACCCACTCAAAATATTCATCCTCTGCCATTGATTATTATATTTATTATTATTACTTCACGCTAAATGCATTGAACGTAAGATCGACCCTGATGCTTTGCGTTCTAGATACTTGTTAGTTTTATGAAAATGTAATAAATAAAATTTAATTGTCTCTATAATTTACTTTTTTCTGTGCTAGCTTTTAACACGTGTATGTGAGAAAGTTTGTGCAACATATTTTGCAACATTTATTTCTTCTTGAAATGAGTAGTAGTGATTGATATACATTTCTTTTCATGCCGGCGAAGAACCACCTTATTATTGCCATAATGAAGTTATAGGGAGATTTTTTAAAATATTAACATATTTTCTTATATTATTCGGGCTTAATTATTGTATTATATTATAGAAATATTACCACTTTTCAATAATTAGCACGAGAAATTATCTGCAAATGTATCATATAAAAAAACTCGGTGATGGGATTCTCCCAAATAAGATTAAAACGTGGCAGTGTGAACACAATTGACAAAGGCAATGTGTGAATTTCCTTTGATTCTTTCGCTGAATATTATTTTAATCAAATATCTTTTTAAAATAAAATCAGGTTAACTGATGTAACAAAGTGCCAGTATGTTTTTGTTTAATCAGTTATGATTGCAATTATGATATGCATAATACAAAAAAAAAAGTCAAATTGGCCGGTTTCGGGATTTGAACCATCGAACTCCAAAGTGTGAGGCCAAGACGTTACCATCTCGGCAACCTGGGTCAATTTAACGGTCTAGTTGGATAAGCGGATGTAAAGCAATAGTGTTATTTGTCATAGCTAACTGTATTTTGATTTCCAAAGCCTTATAACATCACAGTAAAACAATATAGACCTTGGGCCATCAATATGAAACCCTCCCCCCCCCCGTGGGAATTTCCGACACATTTTTTTTTGTTGGTATTGCCATCTAGTTTAAGTTTTTAGTTGTTTTCCTCTTATCAACTACAGCATTTACCCGGAAAACCCGGATAACCACGGAAATCCGGAGAGAATTAATTTGTTTTAATTTTTCATTGTTCTTTGCTCCTACTGTTCCCAAGGAATTTCTGACTCACACATTTTTGTTGATATTTTCATCTAGTTTAAGGTTTCAGTTGTTTGCCCCTTACAAATTACAACATATCCCCGGAAAACCACGCTTATACGGAGAAAATGACTATGTTTTATTTTTTAAATCTTTGTTCTTTGCTCCTAATATTCAAAGGGAATTTCTGACTCATAAGTCTTTTTGTTGGCATTACCATCTAGATTAAGGTTTCAGTTGTTTGCCCCTTATCAATTACAGCATATCCCCGGGAAACCACGTATATAGGCCTACGGAGAAAATGACTATGTTTTATTTTTTAAATCTTTATTCTTTGCTTCTAATATGCCCAGGGAATTTCTGATTCGTATGTTTTTTGTTGCTATTGCCATATAGCTTAAGGTTAACATTGTTTTCCCCTTACTAATTACAACATGACAAAGAATACTGGAAAAGATCCTGACGCTGAAGTGATGAAAGCTATTGAAAACCTGGCAAAACACCCTTCATATTCTAATTTGACATCTGTGAATGATAATTTATCTTGCCAAACCTTCCACAGTCACTACCAAACTAAAGACTTAAGTTAGAGAAGGGACATTGGGTAAAACAGCACCATTTTGGATTGGTAATATGGACAAAGCGTCATTGGTTTTGAGATTTCAGCGAGCAAATAAAGAAAACAACTTTGACTTACACTTGGCATGTTTAGAAGATATGTTTCCCCTTTTCTTTGCATGTGACCACAATTATGGCTGATATCTCGTAGTCCACATACTCACCCTTTTCAACCTGCAATGGACACACCTGAAGCAGAAGAATTACTTCGCAATGACGGTAGATCACAAGTTCCGAGTTATAAAAATTCTGTGGATTTCCGTGGTTTTCCGGATTTTACGGGGATATGCTGCAATTGATAACGGGCAAACAACTGAAACTTCAATCTAGAAGACAATGTCAAGAAAAAATATGTAAGTCAGAAATTCCCTGGGAATATTAGGATCAAAGAACAAAGATTTAAAAAAATTAAAACGAACTCATTTTCTGCGGAAGTTTGTGGTTTTCGGAGTTTTCCGGGGATATGCTGTAATTGAAAAGGGGCAGACAACTGAAACCTTAATCTAGATTGGCAATACCAATACAAAAACATATGAGTTACCAATTCCCTTTGAATACTAGGAGCAAACAACTAAGATTAAAAAAAAAATTAAATCAAAGTCATTTTCTCCTGGTTTCCGTCATTTTCCGAGTTTTCTGGGGATTTGCTGTAATTGATAAGGGGAAAACAACTTAAACCTTAATCTGGATGGCAATACCAATAAAAAAAAGCATATGAGTCAGAAATTCCCTTTGAATGTTAGAAGCAAAGAACAAAAATTAAAAAATAAAACATTTTTCATTTTCTCCGTACATACGTGGTTTTCCGGATTTTCCGGGGATATGTTGTAATTGGTAAGAGCCAAACAACTGAAACCTTAAACTAGATGGCAATTCCAACAAAAAATATGTGAGTCAGAAGTAGTAATGGGGTAGATTGAGTCCGGGGAAGGCTCTGACTTACACCCCCCAAAACTAAATGAAATCAACAACCTACTAAGAGAGACTTCCAACATATCCTAAAAACTAGATTCAAACAAAAACACCTTACACGATTTTATTGTTTCACATTCTAATTTCTTGGGTGTGCATTCAGTAAGACAAGGGAAGACCTTCATCCTTCCATCGAAACTTGAAGAGAATTAAATTCCTTGATAATATATATATATATTTAAGTCCTTATTAATCATTAGGAATAAACCCACTCCCATTGCGGGAATGTGCATACAGTAAGACAAGGGAAGACCTTCATCCTTCCATCGAAACTTGACGAGAATTAAATTCCTTGATAATATATATATATATATATATATATATATATATATATATATATATATATATATATATATATATATTTAAGTCCTTATTAATCAATAGGAATAAACCCACTCCCATTGCGGGAATGTGCATTCAGTAAGACAAGGGAAAACCTCCATCCTACCGTCAAAATCTTGATGAAAATAAAATTCCCTGTTACCAATATGTTTTAACCCATATAACCACACATCAATCATATCGTAAAGAGAGGGTAAATTTCACCCTTAAGACTAAAATAATTGTTAGGATAACAAAATAAGAGACCTACATAACCAAATAACCTACATGTCGGCTACAAGTATGGTCGGTAAAACAGAGACCTGCAATACCTAAAACTAGACTGCTCCCTGCCTAGGACCCCTTGGCACCAACCCTAACCAAAGTTATGGCTTTGGCCATCTTTTCACCACCGTTAAATAATAAAATGTCATATCTTAGAACTTTGTACGTTCCTGTTGCTATGCGACAATTCTAAAAATAATTTAGACCCGTTGGCGCCTCCCCTAACCAAAGTTGTGGCTATGCACTGGACTAGCGTTATCTTAGAGCTGTGATATGAATTTGTACGTCCCTGACGTAAAGCTGTTTGCTAGAAAAACATTACGTAATATTATGCAACATTTTGTCAACACCCCGTAACCAGAGTCATGGCTTTGGCCATCTTTGCACCACCCTAAATAATAAAATGTCTTATTCACCATATCCTGTTCAAAGCTGTTTGCAACAATTCTAAATACCAATCTTCAAAAATCTTTCAAGCCTCAGTTTTTGGCTTTGCACTGAACTAATCCCACCCTTAAATAATACTCACCATATCCTGTTTGAAGATGTTTGCTAGAAAATTATTGTGCAACAATCTTGAAAAAAAACATTTAAGCCCTAGTTATGGCTGTGCACTGTGCTAATCCCCTCTGAAATAATAAAATGTCATACTCACCGTATCTTAGGCTTTGTACGTTTCTGTTGTTAAGCAACAATTCTAAAAACCTTTTAGGCCCCATTGGCACAAGCTCTAACCAAAATTTAGGGTCTGCCAACTACCTTAAATAATAAAATGTCATACTCACTATATCCTTCATTAGAGCTTCGGACACCCCTGTTTAAGTGACGTCAAATCTGTTTGCTATCATTGCATAAAATGCAAGGAATAGAATAACAAATTAATTGTAATGACTTGCGAAATAGGATGCAGATTTTAAATACGAAGCAGAATAGTTTGTAGCTCTTTAGTCTTTCTGTGAACCGAGTGTGTTATTCAACATCGTTGATAAAGGTAAGTATTACTTAATAAATGTTTTATCAAACAATTCTGAAGAACAAATTCCTTTCAATAATTCCAAAAAAATGTAAATACAGAAACTTCAGAAGGTGTGCTTACTCTCAATGATGATATTACGATAATTATTTTATTCTTATTTATACTATGTTATTTATTTTTATTGAAGTGCTTAACTGAGTATCTCTGCATTACACCAGTCAACATCGTAACGCAAGTAGGAATTAAATTTTCACCAACTATACTATAGCGGCATTACCTAAAGTCATGAGTTAATTGCAAGAGTGTGGCAACCATAAAAATATTCCTTATGTGATTGTAGGAAACATATACCTGATTTTTCAGGAAAATACCTTAATTGTATGTCAATACCGTAACGTAGAAAAAAGTGTGATTCTGTGATTTTTAATACACCTTACATACTAATAGTAACTATCTGACATGATTTACACCCCCAAAGGATTTAATTTTACGAAGGGGTGGTTTTTCAAGGTCACCCATTTTTTTGCAGATATGGGCAATTTGAACCACAGTAAATCGTCTAAAGGGTAGTTTTTACCCCCTCTTCCAATCTAAGCCAATAAAAATCCCTTTTTAGACATATAAACACCTTACATACTAATAGTAACTATCTGACATGATTTACACCCCCCAAAGATTTAATTTTACATGGAGGTGGTTTTTCAAGGTCACCCATTTTTTTGCAGATATGGACAACTTGAACCACAGTAAATCGTCTAAAGGGTAGTATTCACCCCAAGTGCAATCTAACCCATTTAAAATTTATTTTTTCGACATTAAAAATCGTAGTATGCTATAACAACTGTTTTAGACCAATTTACACTCCAAGGTCACAAAAGGTTTTTTTAGCAAAATGGACAATTTAAGCTATTTTTTAAATGGTATTCGCTCTTAACAAGCTTGTTATGTTACATTAAATGTTTGACATGAGTAACACTATAGTCAAAGATAAACTGGGCAAATCCTAAAAATAAAATAATTTATGACAGCTAAGAATTCGTCACAGTTCAAAAGATCTGATTGGTACCCCATATCATTGGAGAGTTATATTTAATTTTGTGAATATCTGTTCCCTCATGATAGGATAGGATGAGAGGACAACTTAATAATTCATACAAAATGTCTGCAAACAAAACAAGCTGTAAGAAAACGTATACAGGAACCATTACAAAATAATATGAAAACTCTATCAACAAACAAACAAACCTTTTGTAAAATAACAGAGATAAGGGAAAATACAAACGAAAACAAAGCAGGAGATAAAAAGATTGTCAAGGTTGTATTAAAATTTAAAACAATTACATAATAAATCCATAAATTATGATTGAACATATACATAGACAGAGGAAATGAAGGTATTTATACATTAAACTTACGAGACGATCATCCCTAACAAACTCAAAATTTATTGGTTTGTTATAGCAAATGTAGGACATGCCCACTATATCCAATGTTAAACAGAGCAAAAATAAGCCCCATCCCAACTAAATCTAAACTCTCAAAATAATAAAATGTTATACCCTCCATAAAAGGGTGAAGGCTCAACAACACCTAATTTATGACAATGACGTACAGGATGAGAGGAGAGGAGTTCGAGGTTAAACGTAAAAGGAAAGACATACCGAATGGTACACCGTTCCTTTTTAAAATAAAGACAAAGAAGAATGTTAGTAAAGATTGTTTATTTCAAGATCATCCTTCACCAATTAACAGATTGTCAAGTTGTGAAACATACAAACATATTTTTTCTATTTGCACATATCTGTAGATCAGCTTGAAGCACAGAACAACGATCAAAGTTTAGATACAAGTGATTTAATTTCATTAATCAATCCCTTTTTAGGTGGACAATCTATTCCAAATAGTTCAAGACTATTCTTAAAGGTATTAACAACGGTGTTGTTAAATTCACTATATTGTATTACTTTATTATCCTGGAAGAAGTATAAAAACCCATCTGTATACCTAAACACGTTATCTATTTTTGGGGGAATCCCGGGGAAAATATTCTTAACGTAATAATAGTTAGCTGGATTTACAGCACAATTGTCAATCTCTAAAACTAAACCATCATCATAAAACAGATATGTTATTCCTCGATACGTGTTGACACCAGCTGTCAAAGAGTTGTTTCTATTATCAAAAGTAGGTACAGGTTTAGGATAGCCGGGTTGAAGCCTAAATGTTTGATGTTCAACGAGATACTGTTTAGTACCGACTATCATAACGATGTAGGAATTTGGTTTTTGATAAACAGCTGTCACATCAAACTCCTTAGGTAAGTGCTCTACCCAAGTGGGTATGAAAAAGGGAGAGTTTATTTCCCTATCTACTAAATCTATAATCCATACCCATTCTCTATAAAACACATATAATGCATTATTAACTACCATAAATGTGTTAACGTTTTTCAGTTTACAGAGGTCAGGAACAATACTCGGCACAGGTCTACCGGATTCATACTGAGGAGTTGTTGATGGCATAGGTCGAGGTGATGATGGCGTAGGTCGAGGTGATGATGGCGTTGGTCGAGGTGATGATGGCGTAGGTCGAGTCGATGATGGCGTAGGTCTAGGTGTTGAAGGCTTAGGCCGAGGTGTCGAAGAAGGAAGCAGCGGTGGTGACGGCTGAGGTTTTGGTCGTGACGATGGAGGACCATATCGTTTCTTGGCTTCAGCAATATCATTATCGTTCAAATCGAGTGGTGGATGATAGGGATTGTAAAGTGCATACATTACAGCGTTTTTATCGTTTATGTGATATATTCCCAACGTGTGTCCAATTTCGTGAATGAGTACGTAATACAGACTGTTGACCGTTTCATCACCAATGAAATTCGTTTTCGTAGACCATTGTAAGTCGTCGTTAATGTGAATTTCAGGACGAAGATCCTTACTAGGATGGAAGGCATGTGCTAAAACACGGTCATTTGTCACGAAATCGTCATTACAATCCATATCGAGAAGTTGAAATTTATGGTATCCTCTCTGATTAGTTATTAAGATATCTGGTTGTTTTATATCTCTTGAGAAAGTGAGGCCAGATATGGATGCCCATTTTTCAAAAGCCCTATATGCAATTTCTATAGCCTTTAGGTCCATGGTGTTATAATTCCATGTTAAATGTGTTTTGTTCCACTTGTTCAACTCTTCAGAGTACGTTATATCTGCAACTCCGCATCGAGGTGTCCTCATTAAAATCAAAGTGTCATTGTCTAACTTTGAAGATACATTAAGTCCATAATTAGCTTGAAACATGGCAAGAGCTTCTTCGAAAACTCGTTTGTCTTGTAGTGTGTTGCTCTTACACGATAGATATCCATACTGCTTTAGATAATTAATTGCCATTTCTTGATCGTCGTCGTCGTTCACCATCATAACCTCTGCCCAGCCACAGAGGGCAATGGTTAAAATAATTACAAGCCGTAACATGTTGAAGTTTTAACAACATGGTCTTGGCAGTGATGCAGCCGCTTATATACCCCGTCGATGACGTAAGCTGTTGCAATCGACACCTCCCCTCTCCTCCATTTTCGTCTGATGCGTAGCAATTAACATATTTACAGCCTGAAACCAAAGAAGTGTTGAGAGAAAAGAAAGGAATTTCTATTTGGTTATCATACGAAAACTTAAATGTGTTATACCTTTTGTGATGTCTTCTTAAATGTTTCACACAAGCTGTCACATTATGCTGCTTCATATTTCCATCAGAAGATTGGCAAGTATGCCAACGTTCACAAGATTGTAAACGTAAACAAAAACACGAATATGAACGCAAACGTGAATGTGAACGTAAACGTAAACGTGATCGTCAACGTCAACGTAAACGTAAACGTGATCGTAAACGTAGAAGTGATCGTAATCGTAAACGTGAATGTGAACGAAAATGCAAACGTGAACGTGAACGTAAACGTAAACGTGATCGTCAACGTCAACGTAAACGTAAACGTGATCGTAAACGTAGAAGTGATCGTAATCGTAAACGTGAATGTGAACGAAAATGCAAACGTGAACGTGAACGGATACACTTAATTTGTGAAATTGTTACCTATTAATAAACAGTACGACAGAGGCAAATCTAATAGTCTTAACAATTTATACAATGTGGATGTAAATTAACAAAGACACAGGAAAAAATGATATGTAAACAAAAAGAATATATAGAATGTTTAAGTGGAGAGGAAAATAATGTCAGTTGTGCATAAAAAATTTAAATTACGTAAAAAATCCACAAATCATGACGGAACATGACCAATTGACAGACGAAACGAAGTTAATTATACAAAAAGGACACCCATCACTAATCATAATGACAAAAGAAATTAAAAAAAAACCTTGTCAATTCGAACAAACTGATTGTAAAATAGGAGAAAACATCTGTAAACAAAGATTATGTTGGAACGTGAAAGCCTCAGGATAGGTGACGTAAGCAAAAAACTACAATCAACAGTGGAAATCAAGTCATTAAAGCATAAAAATGTACCCCCATATGTAAAGGACACCTTAACAAGAAATACAAACTGTAAAAAATTGGTAAAAAGAAGGCCTAAAAAATTAAAATCATGTAAAAACTACACAAATTATTATTAAAATGTCTAATTGAACACGATAGGTGATAGGTTGCTCCTCGCTCTCCAACATTTGCCAACGTTCCATCGTAGCTGATCGTTGTCCAAAAGCAACAACAAGAATAAAACTACGCCACAAAACCTTTATGTACAGTCATGGCCATCTTCCTCATGACGCATGATCATTATCATACTCGTTCAAGGCTAGTTATACTTTAGTGCATTAAAGCCTTAACTTCACTAACTAGAATCCGAATAAAAAGTCTGTCATTTCACTAAACTGACAGATAACTTTAACATTTCCCTCAGGTTCACCAACAGTATTATAAAATAATATGAGAAAGACTGTAAATTATCAAATTTTGGTATGTATTAATCATATCTTACATGTCATACATGTTGAGTCACGAATATGTGTCATTGGTACCAGATAAAAAGGTGACGACAGCAAGTCATGTTTGAACAGGCCTCACCGAGGAAGAATTGCAACACAAGTTGAAATATTTAGAATACAGTTTTATTTAACTTTTCTTTCAAAAATGTACAAAATTGTGAGAAACGTTCGTGGTCCCTCCGAGGATCATCTCCCTCATTCCACTGTCCAAGTTCGACCTTGCAATAAGCACAACGAACAATATCATCGTATCCCGTGTAATAAAATCCCTCGGAGGCCAAAAGCGTCGGATTCATGAAAGACACAGTCCATCTTCCATATGTTTTCAAACGATCACTTTCCTTTTTCATATTGAGAACACGCCACTTTGTACGAGGACAAGCGTTTGAAGACATGATAACGTTTCTTCTTCTTCACCTTCTGATCTTCAACTGTTCCAAGATGACTACCAATACTATATCCCTCAGGTCTAAACGTTTCAGAATTCAAACAAAAAAGGTTTTAAACTAGCAAAGAAATTATGAAAATAATTATTTGTGCACAAAAATTACGTAACAATATGACAATACTGAGTAGAGAGGCTCAGGATAGGTATCACCCTCAAAACACGATCCATCGTGAACAGTAGACAAGGGATTCGAAACCGTTTATGCGTTTAAAATGTACACCTGTATGATAATGACAGTCTTAATAGTACATACAAAATAAAAAAATGGGCGAAAATAATGTCAGTTATGCATTAAAAATGAAAATTACGTAAACAAAATTCACAAATCATAATTGAACATGTCCAATTGGCAGAGAAAATGATGCCATTTATACATTTAAAATGCGAAATGTTTACGTATTACTAAACAACAGGACAAATACAACTCTAAGAGCCTTAACAATTTTAACAATATGGCTGTAAACTAACAAAGGAATAGGAAAACACAACTCTAAACAAAGGGATTATATAGAACATGTCTAGCAAAAACTACTAAATTAATCCACAAATCATGTCCATCGACACAGGAAATGAAGTCGTCTCTACATTTAAAATTACGAAAGTCTTCTGGTTGGGTGACGGTAGGAATGAAAGAAAGACAAATAAGTGATGAAACAATATTTATTTTGTCACATGATATAGCGAACAAAACTGGAAAAATTAAAATGGGTCTTCATCCAAATTCTTAACACCATCACATTCTGTAGTGCACATGCCATATGTGAAGCAGTATGAAAAAAACATTTGACGTCACATTGTCTTAATTTACTCAGCTTAGGGCAGCTGACATCATCAAGGTTAGTAACACTTCTTTGCAGTAGTTTTTCAAAAAAATTTGCTTTTTCTAGTCCCTTGCAATAAAGTTTGTCTTCACACTGTAAAGCACTCTCTAGTATAGATTTCAATGCCACATATGGTATGTATCCAAGCTGCCAAGGGATTCCGTGAAGATACGATTCTGCATACTCCTGGCACCGACCGTCCGGAAAAACACCAGCTGGCGGTTCAAGCATAAAGTGTCCAATTCTCCCATCGTGTGAGATCAGTGCCACCTCCTTCGCCACGAACTGCTTGGATTCAGACTGAAATCCCTGGACATCTATGATGACAAAATTATCATAAGACATTGGTAAAGATGTTAGTGAGAGTGGTATTATTCAATACTTCTATCGTGGAGAAGTAAACAGTAGGCTTCTGATTTTAACTCCTCGTTCTGCTACGAGTAGTCAATGACAAAAGACTGGCGTGTGATTGATAAAGTCACTCCTTTTAAGTAGCGGACAGCTGGCACGCTTTTGATAACAAAGAGCTATGCAATAATTATCATCCTCGTTTTCCAGAGTCCATTGCTAGTTTGCCGCGCCATTAACATTGCCACCGTCTCTCCTAAAACATAGCGCTGCACCCTTAAACTAGCAATGGACTCTGGAAAACGAGGATGATAATTATTGCATAGCTCTTTGTTATCAAAAGCGTGCCAGCTGTCCGCTACTTAAAAGGAGTGACTTTATCAATCACACGCCAGTCTTTTGTCATTGACTACTCGTAGCAGAACGAGGAGTTAAAATCAGAAGCCTACTGTTTACTTCTCCACGATAGAAGTATTGAATAATACCACTCTCACTAACATCTTTACCAATGTCTTATGATAATTTTGTCATCATAGATGTCCAGGGATTTCAGTCTGAATCCAAGCAGTTCGTGGCGAAGGAGGTGGCACTGATCTCACACGATGGGAGAATTGGACACTTTATGCTTGAACCGCCAGCTGGTGTTTTTCCGGACGGTCGGTGCCAGGAGTATGCAGAATCGTATCTTCACGGAATCCCTTGGCAGCTTGGATACATACCATATGTGGCATTGAAATCTATACTAGAGAGTGCTTTACAGTGTGAAGACAAACTTTATTGCAAGGGACTAGAAAAAGCAAATTTTTTTGAAAAACTACTGCAAAGAAGTGTTACTAACCTTGATGATGTCAGCTGCCCTAAGCTGAGTAAATTAAGACAATGTGACGTCAAATGTTTTTTTCATACTGCTTCACATATGGCATGTGCACTACAGAATGTGATGGTGTTAAGAATTTGGATGAAGACCCATTTTAATTTTTCCAGTTTTGTTCGCTATATCATGTGACAAAATAAATATTGTTTCATCACTTATTTGTCTTTCTTTCATTCCTACCGTCACCCAACCAGAAGACTTTCGTAATTTTAAATGTAGAGACGACTTCATTTCCTGTGTCGATGGACATGATTTGTGGATTAATTTAGTAGTTTTTGCTAGACATGTTCTATATAATCCCTTTGTTTAGAGTTGTGTTTTCCTATTCCTTTGTTAGTTTACAGCCATATTGTTAAAATTGTTAAGGCTCTTAGAGTTGTATTTGTCCTGTTGTTTAGTAATACGTAAACATTTCGCATTTTAAATGTATAAATGGCATCATTTTCTCTGCCAATTGGACATGTTCAATTATGATTTGTGAATTTTGTTTACGTAATTTTCATTTTTAATGCATAACTGACATTATTTTCGCCCATTTTTTTATTTTGTATGTACTATTAAGACTGTCATTATCATACAGGTGTACATTTTAAACGCATAAACGGTTTCGAATCCCTTGTCTACTGTTCACGATGGATCGTGTTTTGAGGGTGATACCTATCCTGAGCCTCTCTACTCAGTATTGTCATATTGTTACGTAATTTTTGTGCACAAATAATTATTTTCATAATTTCTTTGCTAGTTTAAAACCTTTTTTGTTTGAATTCTGAAACGTTTAGACCTGAGGGATATAGTATTGGTAGTCATCTTGGAACAGTTGAAGATCAGAAGGTGAAGAAGAAGAAACGTTATCATGTCTTCAAACGCTTGTCCTCGTACAAAGTGGCGTGTTCTCAATATGAAAAAGGAAAGTGATCGTTTGAAAACATATGGAAGATGGACTGTGTCTTTCATGAATCCGACGCTTTTGGCCTCCGAGGGATTTTATTACACGGGATACGATGATATTGTTCGTTGTGCTTATTGCAAGGTCGAACTTGGACAGTGGAATGAGGGAGATGATCCTCGGAGGGACCACGAACGTTTCTCACAATTTTGTACATTTTTGAAAGAAAAGTTAAATAAAACTGTATTCTAAATATTTCAACTTGTGTTGCAATTCTTCCTCGGTGAGGCCTGTTCAAACATGACTTGCTGTCGTCACCTTTTTATCTGGTACCAATGACACATATTCGTGACTCAACATGTATGACATGTAAGATATGATTAATACATACCAAAATTTGATAATTTACAGTCTTTCTCATATTATTTTATAATACTGTTGGTGAACCTGAGGGAAATGTTAAAGTTATCTGTCAGTTTAGTGAAATGACAGACTTTTTATTCGGATTCTAGTTAGTGAAGTTAAGGCTTTAATGCACTAAAGTATAACTAGCCTTGAACGAGTATGATAATGATCATGCGTCATGAGGAAGATGGCCATGACTGTACATAAAGGTTTTGTGGCGTAGTTTTATTCTTGTTGTTGCTTTTGGACAACGATCAGCTACGATGGAACGTTGGCAAATGTTGGAGAGCGAGGAGCAACCTATCACCTATCGTGTTCAATTAGACATTTTAATAATAATTTGTGTAGTTTTTACATGATTTTAATTTTTTAGGCCTTCTTTTTACCAATTTTTTACAGTTTGTATTTCTTGTTAAGGTGTCCTTTACATATGGGGGTACATTTTTATGCTTTAATGACTTGATTTCCACTGTTGATTGTAGTTTTTTGCTTACGTCACCTATCCTGAGGCTTTCACGTTCCAACATAATCTTTGTTTACAGATGTTTTCTCCTATTTTACAATCAGTTTGTTCGAATTGACAAGGTTTTTTTTTAATTTCTTTTGTCATTATGATTAGTGATGGGTGTCCTTTTTGTATAATTAACTTCGTTTCGTCTGTCAATTGGTCATGTTCCGTCATGATTTGTGGATTTTTTACGTAATTTAAATTTTTTATGCACAACTGACATTATTTTCCTCTCCACTTAAACATTCTATATATTCTTTTTGTTTACATATCATTTTTTCCTGTGTCTTTGTTAATTTACATCCACATTGTATAAATTGTTAAGACTATTAGATTTGCCTCTGTCGTACTGTTTATTAATAGGTAACAATTTCACAAATTAAGTGTATCCGTTCACGTTCACGTTTGCATTTTCGTTCACATTCACGTTTACGATTACGATCACTTCTACGTTTACGATCACGTTTACGTTTACGTTGACGTTGACGATCACGTTTACGTTTACGTTCACGTTCACGTTTGCATTTTCGTTCACATTCACGTTTACGATTACGATCACTTCTACGTTTACGATCACGTTTACGTTTACGTTGACGTTGACGATCACGTTTACGTTTACGTTCACATTCACGTTTGCGTTCATATTCGTGTTTTTGTTTACGTTTACAATCTTGTGAACGTTGGCATACTTGCCAATCTTCTGATGGAAATATGAAGCAGCATAATGTGACAGCTTGTGTGAAACATTTAAGAAGACATCACAAAAGGTATAACACATTTAAGTTTTCGTATGATAACCAAATAGAAATTCCTTTCTTTTCTCTCAACACTTCTTTGGTTTCAGGCTGTAAATATGTTAATTGCTACGCATCAGACGAAAATGGAGGAGAGGGGAGGTGTCGATTGCAACAGCTTACGTCATCGACGGGGTATATAAGCGGCTGCATCACTGCCAAGACCATGTTGTTAAAACTTCAACATGTTACGGCTTGTAATTATTTTAACCATTGCCCTCTGTGGCTGGGCAGAGGTTATGATGGTGAACGACGACGACGATCAAGAAATGGCAATTAATTATCTAAAGCAGTATGGATATCTATCGTGTAAGAGCAACACACTACAAGACAAACGAGTTTTCGAAGAAGCTCTTGCCATGTTTCAAGCTAATTATGGACTTAATGTATCTTCAAAGTTAGACAATGACACTTTGATTTTAATGAGGACACCTCGATGCGGAGTTGCAGATATAACGTACTCTGAAGAGTTGAACAAGTGGAACAAAACACATTTAACATGGAATTATAACACCATGGACCTAAAGGCTATAGAAATTGCATATAGGGCTTTTGAAAAATGGGCATCCATATCTGGCCTCACTTTCTCAAGAGATATAAAACAACCAGATATCTTAATAACTAATCAGAGAGGATACCATAAATTTCAACTTCTCGATATGGATTGTAATGACGATTTCGTGACAAATGACCGTGTTTTAGCACATGCCTTCCATCCTAGTAAGGATCTTCGTCCTGAAATTCACATTAACGACGACTTACAATGGTCTACGAAAACGAATTTCATTGGTGATGAAACGGTCAACAGTCTGTATTACGTACTCATTCACGAAATTGGACACACGTTGGGAATATATCACATAAACGATAAAAACGCTGTAATGTATGCACTTTACAATCCCTATCATCCACCACTCGATTTGAACGATAATGATATTGCTGAAGCCAAGAAACGATATGGTCCTCCATCGTCACGACCAAAACCTCAGCCGTCACCACCGCTGCTTCCTTCTTCGACACCTCGGCCTAAGCCTTCAACACCTAGACCTACGCCATCATCGACTCGACCTACGCCATCATCACCTCGACCAACGCCATCATCACCTCGACCTACGCCATCATCACCTCGACCTATGCCATCAACAACTCCTCAGTATGAATCCGGTAGACCTGTGCCGAGTATTGTTCCTGACCTCTGTAAACTGAAAAACGTTAACACATTTATGGTAGTTAATAATGCATTATATGTGTTTTATAGAGAATGGGTATGGATTATAGATTTAGTAGATAGGGAAATAAACTCTCCCTTTTTCATACCCACTTGGGTAGAGCACTTACCTAAGGAGTTTGATGTGACAGCTGTTTATCAAAAACCAAATTCCTACATCGTTATGATAGTCGGTACTAAACAGTATCTCGTTGAACATCAAACATTTAGGCTTCAACCCGGCTATCCTAAACCTGTACCTACTTTTGATAATAGAAACAACTCTTTGACAGCTGGTGTCAACACGTATCGAGGAATAACATATCTGTTTTATGATGATGGTTTAGTTTTAGAGATTGACAATTGTGCTGTAAATCCAGCTAACTATTATTACGTTAAGAATATTTTCCCCGGGATTCCCCCAAAAATAGATAACGTGTTTAGGTATACAGATGGGTTTTTATACTTCTTCCAGGATAATAAAGTAATACAATATAGTGAATTTAACAACACCGTTGTTAATACCTTTAAGAATAGTCTTGAACTATTTGGAATAGATTGTCCACCTAAAAAGGGATTGATTAATGAAATTAAATCACTTGTATCTAAACTTTGATCGTTGTTCTGTGCTTCAAGCTGATCTACAGATATGTGCAAATAGAAAAAATATGTTTGTATGTTTCACAACTTGACAATCTGTTAATTGGTGAAGGATGATCTTGAAATAAACAATCTTTACTAACATTCTTCTTTGTCTTTATTTTAAAAAGGAACGGTGTACCATTCGGTATGTCTTTCCTTTTACGTTTAACCTCGAACTCCTCTCCTCTCATCCTGTACGTCATTGTCATAAATTAGGTGTTGTTGAGCCTTCACCCTTTTATGGAGGGTATAACATTTTATTATTTTGAGAGTTTAGATTTAGTTGGGATGGGGCTTATTTTTGCTCTGTTTAACATTGGATATAGTGGGCATGTCCTACATTTGCTATAACAAACCAATAAATTTTGAGTTTGTTAGGGATGATCGTCTCGTAAGTTTAATGTATAAATACCTTCATTTCCTCTGTCTATGTATATGTTCAATCATAATTTATGGATTTATTATGTAATTGTTTTAAATTTTAATACAACCTTGACAATCTTTTTATCTCCTGCTTTGTTTTCGTTTGTATTTTCCCTTATCTCTGTTATTTTACAAAAGGTTTGTTTGTTTGTTGATAGAGTTTTCATATTATTTTGTAATGGTTCCTGTATACGTTTTCTTACAGCTTGTTTTGTTTGCAGACATTTTGTATGAATTATTAAGTTGTCCTCTCATCCTATCCTATCATGAGGGAACAGATATTCACAAAATTAAATATAACTCTCCAATGATATGGGGTACCAATCAGATCTTTGGAACTGTGACGAATTCTTAGCTGTCATAAATTATTTTATTTTTAGGATTTGCCCAGTTTATCTTTGACTATAGTGTTACTCATGTCAAACATTTAATGTAACATAACAAGCTTGTTAAGAGCGAATACCATTTAAAAAATAGCTTAAATTGTCCATTTTGCTAAAAAAACCTTTTGTGACCTTGGAGTGTAAATTGGTCTAAAACAGTTGTTATAGCATACTACGATTTTTAATGTCGAAAAAATAAATTTTAAATGGGTTAGATTGCACTTGGGGTGAATACTACCCTTTAGACGATTTACTGTGGTTCAAGTTGTCCATATCTGCAAAAAAATGGGTGACCTTGAAAAACCACCTCCATGTAAAATTAAATCTTTGGGGGGTGTAAATCATGTCAGATAGTTACTATTAGTATGTAAGGTGTTTATATGTCTAAAAAGGGATTTTTATTGGCTTAGATTGGAAGAGGGGGTAAAAACTACCCTTTAGACGATTTACTGTGGTTCAAATTGCCCATATCTGCAAAAAAATGGGTGACCTTGAAAAACCACCCCTTCGTAAAATTAAATCCTTTGGGGGTGTAAATCATGTCAGATAGTTACTATTAGTATGTAAGGTGTATTAAAAATCACAGAATCACACTTTTTTCTACGTTACGGTATTGACATACAATTAAGGTATTTTCCTGAAAAATCAGGTATATGTTTCCTACAATCACATAAGGAATATTTTTATGGTTGCCACACTCTTGCAATTAACTCATGACTTTAGGTAATGCCGCTATAGTATAGTTGGTGAAAATTTAATTCCTACTTGCGTTACGATGTTGACTGGTGTAATGCAGAGATACTCAGTTAAGCACTTCAATAAAAATAAATAACATAGTATAAATAAGAATAAAATAATTATCGTAATATCATCATTGAGAGTAAGCACACCTTCTGAAGTTTCTGTATTTACATTTTTTTGGAATTATTGAAAGGAATTTGTTCTTCAGAATTGTTTGATAAAACATTTATTAAGTAATACTTACCTTTATCAACGATGTTGAATAACACACTCGGTTCACAGAAAGACTAAAGAGCTACAAACTATTCTGCTTCGTATTTAAAATCTGCCATCCTATTTCGCAAGTCATTACAATTAATTTGTTATTCTATTCCTTACATTTTATGCAATGATAGCAAACAGATTTGACGTCACTTAAACAGGGGTGTCCGAAGCTC